>CM056743.1:8227626-9478626 GCA_029851415.1 Eretmocerus hayati | reverse complement strand
AAAGCAAAAATCGATAAAGTGGAGTGTAGAAGAGAAAGCGTGGCGCAAAAAAAACAACACACATACACACACAGACACAGACAAAGGGCCGGAGAGATGAGTCACTGCGGGGTTTTTGAGGATTATAAGGAGAAAAGTGTTACTTACAATCGTTAGATTTTGGCGAGAGGAATAAGATGGTTAAAGCACTTTTTTGATAAGATGAATTATGTTGAAGAAAATATTGGGTTGAATGGGAGTATTTTGAAAAAATTTGGATTTTTCGGGAATAAATGGGATTTTGAATGTATTAAAACGGATTTTGAGAAAATTCGGTATCAACCAATCGATTTAGAACGATGAAAAAGTATCAACTTAGTTGAGTAAAATTTGAATAAAGTAGTTTAGAGGAGAGTTATGAGGAAAATATGAATATTGAAAAAAATATTTTTGTATATTTTGAGTTATTTTTTTAAGGAAAATAGTTATGGGGATTTGGGCTACCTAAACTGAGGTTTTTTTAGCAAAACGAGTAATTTGGTTAAAACAGAATTTTGATAGAATAGGTCTAAACATGCTCAAATTGCTGTTTTTGTTGGAAATTTCGGTTTTTTTATAAAAATTCACGTTGATGGAGTTTGAATGGAATTTCGGTATTAACCAAAAGATAGATTGAGCCAAAAAAACCGTAGCCTAGGTAATCAAAATTGGGGTAAGGTAAAGTTAGAAAGAGATATTTTAGTATGAAAGTACACAATTTCAGCGATTTTACCTCAAAAAACGTTTAAATCAAATTCGATTTGGAGAGGAGACCAGGCAAATCACTGGTCTCATCTCTGAGACATTCTCTACAACTTGTAGAAAAGCAAAAATCGATAGAGTGGAGTGTAGCAGAGAAAGCGTGGCGCAAAAAAAACAACACACGTACACACACACACACAGACACAGACAAAGGGCCGGAGAGATGAGTCACTGGGGGGTTTTTGAGGATTCTAAGGGGAAAAGTGTTACTTACAATCGTTAGATTTTGGCGAGAGGAATAAGATGGTTAAAGCACTTTTTTGATAAGATGAATTATGTTGAAGAAAATATTGGGTTGAATGGAAAAATTGATCAAAAATTTGCTGTGTCGAAAACAAAGCTTTCTCTTTAGAGAAAGCAAAACATAAAATTGGCCTGGAAGAATGTCGTAATAGATTGTGAAAATTCTTGAAAATCCGGCTCTCTGGTGGAAATGCGGTTTCTCACGACTCGGGCTGTAGACTTTATTCACAAGTAGTGAAAACCCGCGTTCTTGCTAGAGACGTGGACGATTTTACATAACTACCTCCCTGGCGGAAACATCGTATTCGTCGGTCTACGCGACGGATAAACGCTGTTTCCGTGATCAGGCAATAGACTGTCTCATATACCTCGTGCAAAAAACGATTTTCCGCAACTTGAAAAATATATATTTCAACCGTTATGACGAACGAGTTATATTACTAAGTAAGGCTGAGTTAAAGATCTTTCCACGTAATTTTGAATATACAATTGAGATATTGTTCTTGTGAGCACGTAATTCGAGAGGAAAATGCGGTTGCGCAACGGAGAAGTCGTAGTGCAATTCTATGACATCCGGACGACGAACGAATCAACGAGACCTTCTTGCCAGTTGAGTAAACGCCTTTGATACTCCAGTAATGCTCACTGAAATTCCAGCAATGCTCACTGAAACTTCAGTGATAATGAGCCGTCTGACTCCAAAGGTGACTGAAATTTCAGCGAATGGTCTTGCTGAAACTTCAATGGTGCTCATTGAAACTTCGCTGATGATGGTCCGCCCGACACCAAAGGTCATTGAATTTTCAGCTGGATGGCCTGACTGAAATTTCAGTGGTGCTCGCTAAAACTTCAGTGATGGGTCTCACTGAAAATTCGGTAATGCTCACTGAAACTTGAGTGGCGTGGACTCGTCCGACCACCCAAGATCACTGAAGTTTCACTGCGACTTCGGTGGATACTCACTGAAACTACTCACTGAAGTCTTCAGTCAGAGTTGATCCTAGACTAACTGAAGTTCAGTGAGTTCTCACTGATGGTTTCGGAGCGAGTAGCGAACTTAGAAAAATCTAGGAAAAAATTTTGGACCTGGAAAACCTGGGCCAACGGCCGAGTCGAGCTCGAAAAACGGGAATTTAAAGAAAAAGTCTGATCTATCGCACATCGTCAATTAGTGTACCCCAAACGTATCAAAATGAAGTTGGCGTCTCCTCACAGCGGCATTCTGGAATGAGTATTTTCATCCCTATTATAGGTGACTTCTCCGTGGTTTTTAGTTGATCTCGAGAGACTGAAGCCTTCGAGTATTGCTTCATTCATAAAGTGAGAGCTCTGCAATAACCTCTTTTAGCCTGCTGTGTTGTGCAAGACCTTCCATATATGTATACAGAAAATCACGTTTGAATACCAGTGCTGTTGTCCCATTATATCGATCAGGACTACTTGTGCATTTGAAACTCAATTCATCACTTTTCAAGATCTGAAAAATGAGTCAAGTTCCGCCAGATTCCTTTGGAAAATGTAATAGGGAATATTTATTCGATTCTTAACTGTCTCATCCCTAACAAGTTGACCATTATGTATGAGTTGTCACACGTCAAGCATATGATCAGCCCCGTTCGCCTCTGATATTGACTGCAATCTAATCCAAACAGTCCCAGAAAACTTTGTTCGCTCTTAAAGAAACGTAGTGAACTCAATTTTTGCGGAATCCACTTTTATTCCTTGTAATCGATGATTATTGATTCATCAAGTAGGTCACTCACGAATGCTAGACTGTAACTCAGCACACGAGCCCCTTGTCACCGAGGAAAAAATTTTGGTTGTACGGCTCTACGTTTTGCCGTACGACCAAAATGGTATTTTGCAGCAGAACAATACCGATTTTGTTATTGCATCAATGATACAGAACGATTTGGCGATCTGGGACTACTGCCAGAATAAATGTCCACTTCTTAGGCTCTTTCTATCAGTACATTTGCACTTAGGCCCTTATTTCGAATAAAATTTTTCTGTGGCTTGGGCACATTCAGAAAATCATCGAGGTCTTGGTGACGTTATGGGTCCTCTCTCTGCAGTGATAGGACCCTTTTACGTAGTCACATTCGTGCTGAGATTCAATTTCTAAACGAAGCTCCCTTCCAGATTCTCATTGTTATAATCTTTTAATCGATAATGGAACTTCATGGTATGCTCGAGACTTTTTCGTTCATATTGGAAGTACTAATGATGTACACTCGCGAACAAGGTGAACTGTAATGGGATGACGGTCAGCGTCCATTCGACATCTTTCGTCGAGTGCTAGTGAATGACAGATCTTGAACATTGACCACTTTCCACCACAAACACTGGTACCTAGTTTTTGGAACGGTTTTTGCAGTGGAATGACCCGGAAAACACGGTGAAGTGATTAACTAACGTCTTGATGACAGGTAACATGGTTAAAAATCGATTTGTATCTTTTATGAATATTTTTTACAGGCCTCAATCATAGGGTGTCGATGAGAGAGTTCTTTTCTTCTATTTGTCAAAGTTTCGAAGATATTAAAAAAAATTCATTTTGATTCATTGAAATCCATCAGAACGCGATTTTATCAATCAAACGCCGATTTTCAGCTTTTTTGGAGGATTACTTAAAATGTACGACACAGAGGTGACCTCGGGATCTTGGAAAGCTCTTTCCCCACTCAAACCTAATGAAATAGAGAGGTCATGCTTCTCACTTCAAAATGATTTGCGAACCATTCGTGTCCAATAGTGCAGCATCGTATTTAGACGATTCATTCTTACCCGTCAGAACTTTACAACTAGCCGTCCAAGGGTTCTAACTGCCTTCAGATAACAGATAAAGGACCTAACTCTCATTATACAATCGATAAAAGGACTTAGCTCCTTTAATATAATCGACCAAAGAGCCTAAGCGCACTTCGGTCGTTTTATCGAATACATAGAAGGGCCTGAGTGCACTTAGGCCATTTTTCCGATCTATGGAGTTTTCGAAGTTTATGGAAAAACAATGTCCATGGGATGATAGATCATGGTTCAAGGGTTCAAAGAAGCGATAGGCCGGAAGAAGGCCTTCTTCCACCCGCCCCCCTCAATTATGGTTTTGTAAATAAGTCAAAATGGATCCCGATAAAGTCGAGTTGATCCGAAATAATTGTATTGGCACACTTTTTTGTGACGCTTTGGATACAGTTGGCGTCAATAGCTATCTGCGTGTTCATGTAGAATTTGATCTTCTTCAGTTGTTGAGAATTATTTGGCTTATCGTAATCGAGTTGGCACTAGAAGAATTTTTTAACTCTGCAAGAGTGAACCAGGAAGGATGACGTTATCGGACTTGGAGAACCTGGAAAAAACCTGGAAAAATCTGGAAATCTGTGCCAGAATTTCGCTAGATCCTGTACCCTGGTATGAATATTCGCGAATATTAAGTATCCGCGGCACTTCTTGGGAAGGTAACTACTGCGAATGCGGGATTCTTGCTGTACATATACATATATGGTTTGATTTGCTGAAAATAATATGTATCTAAGTGCGGATAGGTGTTTCATTTACGAATAGAAAACGAGTTTTTAGCATAACTTTGCGAAATGTTGCATTTTTCCAATAAGATGTATATTACTTAGTTGTAAAATCAAATCGTGGGAATGACACTTGCTCACAGTTTTTTTGATTTTTTCCCTACACAGATGATGAGAATAAGGTGAAAGTGTACCTAATATTCCCCCACTGCTTTTGGTTTGCTCATAGTTTTGGCTCATCGTAATATTTTTCAACGTATCTTAGCTCATTTCATAGCTTGTTTTAAGATCTTCAGAACGAGCTGAAATACGTTTGACTCCAACGAATTGGAGACAAGCTATCTCGATTTTCGCCAAAATAAATTTTTCGTAGCGATCAGAGGAAAGTGCGCCTAATATGCTCCCACGTGGAAAAGATGCCTATTTCCACCAGATTATACGGGTTTTTCGTAAAATCAGGATAGTACCCAGACCTCCAAATGCGACGTACTTTGGCTCATTCTGCAGCTTTCTTCACTCTCTTCCAAGTTTTTACAATTAAATTGATGGATTTTGATGGAGTAAACAACTAGTTTGAAAGAAGATTATGGGGGCAAATTAGGCACTCTGCACATAGTGATTTGAGCGTAGAGTCGACTAGAAATTGAATTTTGCAATTCTTCAAGAGGTTTTTTTAGGTTTGGGAAAAACGTTAAAATTGATCACATCAATTAAGATCACATAAATTAAAATTGATTAACTAAAATTGATCAAATTTTGTTTGGCATACCCTACAGTGATTTAAAAAAAAAAAGAAGTCAAGAGAACCGAAAATAACTTTTTTCATTCTAAGAAACGTGCGGGATCGGTCCAAAACGTTTATTTTCCATAATCTAACGTAATAATCATGAAAAGAATGCTCGGCAAGGTCTGCGGTTGCGTACATTCGAGATCTTGAGTGGGAGGGGGGGAGGGGAGTGTTAGGGAATGCGAGCATTGGGCACACTTAAACCATAGGTAGTGCAAATCTTCATCTCAATTTATCCCAAAACCAATATCTGCTCAAATTTTTGTCTCAGAATCTCATCCACCTGAATTTTGGTGGAGCTTATTTCAAAATTTTGAAAACCAGCAAACTGACTATCAAAAAAAGAGATTTAAAATGGTCCTTCGTCTTTTTCTCGACTCAACGTGGGATCAAACATAACGGGAGCGCTTCTAATCTAGAGCGCCGTAATCATTGCTCTATCATCAGAGCAATGATCTTTACTTAGATCCACCTTATTTGTATGCGATAGTGGATTTGTAAATCTAAATAATAAATGATAGGATACAAGGCAACGCAAACAAGGGATGCGCCGTCCGGATAAGTTTTACGACATTGGCACGTGAAAATCAGATGCGAAGACTCAGTGGCCTCGGTTACGCGAGACGGTTATATGCTAGACTAAACGACCATCAGACACGTCTCGGGGTTGAAAAAATTGCCCAACTTGCGATAATATTTGCCGGATCACGCGCCAATGTACTTGTAGGGCCGCGCAAACTCTGTGGCGCCCGCCTAAGCTCGAATTATGATCGGGTTGTCTGCCCTTGCTAATGTATATTTACTCCTCCCTCGTGAAATCTGTGGATCGATCCTATTTGCGCTACAACGCTAGAAGGGATTGCGACGAGTACGTCATTTTCTCGGAGAAAAAAAGCCCAGTTCCACGGGAACGGTTTCATTTGTTGAAAGGGCCGAGAATGCTTCCTTCGAAAATTAGGAGGTGAAAGCTTGGGAAATAGTTATGGTGCAAAAACTTGTTGCATGTCAGTGCGTTCATCAGATCTTTAAATTCTATATAAGACCCAACGCTTATTCTGGTACTCAGGAATCTGGAATTCTGATTTGAAAATTGAAGATGAGAAGCAAGTGCTCCATGCAACCTAATGTTCAAATTTAATTGTGCATCTTTTACGACGCTAAGAGGAACATTTGATTTTCAGCAATCATATCACTGTCATGTGTATGCAAGAATCGAATTCTTTAAATTTGAATTTCTACTTCCCACTCTCTAATTTTGAATTATTCTAAGCGTGCGCAATTGGTGTTAGCTGGGAGATGGGAATGCTGGTGAGGACATACATGCCCCAAAACGTCGTTGAGTAATGAAATGAAAAAACAATCATGGCACAAGTGACATTAGTGCAGGTACAGCGTGGAATTATTTTTTATTTTATAACAAATTCCATATGAGATTTGAGCACCAATCACGGACTTTTATTGAGAGTGGGTGAAGAAATTACAGCTCGGTATATACACAAATAAAATGACTTGCGAATTTTGGGTTCCAACCTCTTATTCGGTTCGGGTTGAATTAGTCAGACGAATTGTGGAAATCGGCGTCCTTGGCCTAAGTAGCATCTATATGAAACAAATTCGAAGAACTCTTTCCACCTTGCTCTCAAAGCCGCATTGATGATAGTGCATCCATGTTCAGATATTGAATAACGTATTTCACATGTTGCCGAGCCTGTTGCATTTACATTAGCAACTGTGGCCTGCATTGGTTACATGAATATACCGTTGCTGGTTGCAGGAATTTTTGCTGTTAAGTCTTGGAATATTTGTAAAAATCTTGCTCTGGAAAGCTTAATCTAATTCGAAGCGTCGCAGCTTCAGGCGCTCGAGAAATGTGAGAAAATCTTATGACAGATGTATTTGATCGAGACGCGTGTGAAGACTGTTGCATGCATTTGCAGCCTGCAATATTAAAAACCAAGAACAAGTTGAGAGCTGGGCGCTGCGTTCTCTTGGCATGCGCTAAATGTCCGAGTGACAAGTAATCCGATCAGAATTGTCTGATTTGTTTGAAGTGTCATACAGTCCCTTCGTGATCAGCAAATAAATTTGCAGACAAAGTAGTAAATTGTCGAGGTTTTCTAGGCTGGTTGGGAGAAGGCCTTATTATTCCCTGAACATTTCCAATCCTTCCACGACGAACTATAAAGAGTCCTGGGAAGAAGCTTCGTTCCCGATCAAAGCACGAAGCTCGTTAGTATTTGCGTCGTTTCGACACAAATACGGGACCAAATTCACTGACAATATTGATGTCGTCGCCCTCGAAGAAGAAAACCACTTGCATACTATCAAGTGACGAAGACTAACACTTGCGTGTTAGTCACCGACGAAACGTAACACGATATGTATCAAGCGTCGAAGAGTAGCACTTCTCCCGTACCCGCCTCGAAAAATAACACTTGGTCGTGATCACCGCCGAAAAGTAACGTTTGCCGGATGCCCGGACGAAGAAAAACACCTTCCGTAAGCCCGGACGAAAAAGAACACCTGCCGTATGCCCGGACGAAGAGAAACACCTGCCGGATGCCCCGACGAAAAAAAAAACACCTACTGTATGCCCCGACGGAAAAAAACACCTGCCGTATGCCCGGACGAAGAAAAACACCTACCGTGAGCCCCGACGAAAAAAAAACACCTCTCATTATCGTTCGGCAAAGAGAACATCTGGGGGTTTTTTATACGCTTTTATTCTACTTCACTTTGGCCATATTGTTTCATGCACAGGCATCCGGTACTCAACTAGTCAGCAGGCACGTCTCTCGCCGTAAGAGCAAGAGAGAGAAAGCCTTTTCATACACTCGGTTCCGGTACCGAGCTAGTCAGCGCGCGTATGAGCTTTTAGGTTAGATTTGCTCTCTGAAATTTTCGCGCCCGTAAGCTCCATCTCTTTTTTTTGACTCTCTCTCTCTCTCTCTCTCTCTCTCTCTCTCTTTTTTTTTTTTTTTTTTTTTTTTTAAGGTGGTTAGAGGGCAAAATCTGCCTCAGGATCCCTCAGATCCGTCCCCAGACACCGGACTGGTTCAGCTTACGCGGACTACGCATAGCCCACGCAGGCCATACCAGGCGGGACACGGGTTTGGGTGGGGCCCACCGAGAGGTGGGCCCGGCCGTGTAATATCCCTCTCCCCTCGATGTCCGATACCTAGGGCATCGGGCAATCAAGAAGGAGATCCACCTGCATCTACCATCTCATCCCGGAACCGCGTGAGCATTACTTCAGGATGAGCGGCATGTCTCGCGCTCGATTGCGAGCGTTCCTCTTCTCCATCTTCTCTCTTCGGCCACTTGTCGGCATCTTTTATCTTCACTCTTCATTGTTCCCTCTCTTTCTTCATTCTTCTCTCTTCTTTCTTCTTTCTTCCCTCTTCAGTGCATCAGATTCCTCCTGGAATCATTTGGGCCTCTTCTGTTTCAATCGGCAGAGTCACTGTAATTCGCCTGCTTCGAGGCGCCTTACTTCCCTCTCTTTCTCCTCTTTGTGGGTCATCACCAGCTTGATGTATCCGGTGAGTCTATCCCATGTCTCCTGGTTGCGGAGTAAGTACGGGACGAGATTCTCAGGTGTTAGTTGAGCACCCAGCCATTCATCCAGCTCGGCGCGCTCTCTCCGGGTGTCGCTGCACTTGAACAGGGCATGTTCGGCGTCATCCCATTCGTCCCCGCATGACTGACATGCTGGGGTCGTCCTCTTCTTGAACCTGGTTAGATAGGAACCGAAGCAACCATGATCACTCAGTGCCTGCGTCGTCCAGTAGTCCATCTCTCCGTGGGTGCGTTCCGCCCACTTGGCTACGTCACGGATCAGCCGGTGCGTCCATCTGCCGTTCGCAAATGGCGAATCCCACTCAGTTTGCCAATGCTCAAGGGTGGTTTCCTTCTCGTTGTCGCGGATGATCTCCTTCATCGTCGGAGTGAGTACTCGTTCGGCTCCGATCACTTTCTGGCGGTCCCAGATCCTCACTCGCTCCGCGACGAGCAAGTGGATGGGCGGAGTACTCGCCAATACGTAAGCCGCATCTCCTGACACAGTGCGGTAGGCACGGATACTCCTCAGGGCCGCTCTTCGGTGGACAGGCCCCATTCTCTTCTCGATGATGGTCTTCTCTACCCTCTTCCCCCACACGGGTGCACCGTACAGCATGATGGAGGTAGTGACGGTGTTGAGAAGTGCGCGCCTCTTTTCCTTGGGTCCTCCGATATTCGGCATAAGCCGCTGGAGCGCCGCACCGACCTTGCTCGCCTTCTGGGCGGCTTCCTGGATGTGCTTCTTGAACGACCACTTGTCGTCGAGCCATACACCGAGGTATTTCAGCTCTGTCTTCCGTGGAATCTCTTGCCCGTTGATATAAAACCGGGGTAAGTCAAACTTCCTACGCCTTGTGACCACGATTGCTTCGCACTTCTTGACAGCGAGCTCCAGAAGCCTGCTAATCATCCACTCGTAGACTCGGGCTAGCGCTTCGTTCGCGCGTCTACCCAAGAGTTCCTCGTTGTCAGCCCATACTATGAGTCCCGCGTCGTCCGCGAAAGCCACTATTATCACTCCTTCTGGCAGTTCGATAGACAGTAAGCTGTCATACTGGGTGTTCCAGTTGAACGGCCCGGAGACCGATCCCTGTCCGATTCCGGCGGACAGTACCCGAATCTCTTGTCCCTCGTCGGTGTCGTACACGAGGGTCCTGTTCCGCAGGTAGTCACTCGTGACGGCTAGTAGATAGGGGGGCACTTTACCTGCTTGGGATTGATAGACTCGCTCCCAGCTCGCGCAGTTGAATGCGTTCTTTATGTCCAACGCAATGATGGCACAGAATCCTCCTCTTCCTTGGTATGGGTTCCCTACCGACGCATGAACCCGTTCTTGGACCGCCTCGATCGCGTGCACAGTGCTCCGTCCCTTCCGAAACCCGAACTGCATTGGTGATAGCCCACCGCCTTCTTCGTAGGCTTTTTCCACCCTGTTGAGCACCATCGTACATTTTCCCGATATTGTCGAGCATGCTGAGAGGGCGTTGACCTCCTTGACCCTTAGGTATCAGGACCAGCTTCTGGCGTTTCCACTTGTCCGGGAAAGTTCCCGCGCTCAGACAGATGTTGAAGAGGTCGAGGAGTAGATCTGGCTTGTATTTGAAGACCAGTTTCAGAGCCTCGTTTGGGATGCCATCCAGGCCAGGGGCCTTGCCGTTCGGCATTCTCTTCGCCGCTATGAGTAGCTCTTGCATAGTGAAGAGCGGGATGGGGTCTTCGCTCTCCATAGGGAATGTAACTCTGGGTTCTCCTGCTGGGAAGAGGTCTTCCACGATGGTGCGCAATGTTGCTGCATCGGTCGGTGCTGGGTTGCCCTTCCGGGGTCGGACCTTTGACATGACCACGCGATATGGCGTGCCCCAGGGGTCTCCGTTAACCATGTCGCACAGTTCACCCCAGCACTTCTCTTTGCTCCTCCGGATGGCTAGAACGAGAGCCTTCTTTGCTTCTTTGTACGCTCTGTCATCTTCCGCCAGCGATGGTCGTTGCAGATTCCTTGATCGCCATGCGGTCCTCCTTTTCTTGTTGCTCGTTCTTCGTAGAGCCTTGATCTCATCGGTGATCCAGTACTCTGGTTTCCTCCAGAAACATGGTGTTGTCCTGCGAGGCATCGACGCGTCGCAAGCTCTCGTGATGGCGGATGTTACCATCGCCACAGCCTCGTCCGAGGCGGAGTTCATCGGGAGATCTTCGACTGTTTCTATCGATTCCCGGAATTTTCCCTCGTCCAGCTTCCGTACCTGCCACCCCGTTGGTCGCGGTCTGCGTGTCGTCTGTCTCTGTCCGTCAGTCCTAAGTCGAAACCGGATATGTCGATGGTCACTCAGTGTTTCCGTGTCCAGAACTTCCCACGATGTCATACGTCCCATGAGCGACGGGCTCATGAACGTCAGGTCGAGGACCGATGATGAACCTCCCTCCCGGGACCGAGTGTCGTGCCGGTAATAGGTGATAACCCCCGTCTCGTTCGCGAGCACTAATCCCAATGCCTCCATGGCATCAGCGAGTATTACCCCCCGTCTATCGCGCGGCCCCCCGCTCCAAGTCGGTTCCTTGGAGTTGAAATCTCCCGCGATTATAGCTGGGCCCCCCCATTGCCTCACATCCTCTTCTAGGTCGTGGAGCTCGTCTTCAAATTCGTGCGTCTTGAGCGACGGCGAGTAGTAGCAGCTGTATACAGCTGTGCCCCCTATGGTCTTTCGAGCATAACCACGGCCACTAACAGCTGGTTCAGTCTCGCGGATCGCGGGATTCGTGATCTGAATTACAGCGGTCCCCCAGTGATCGAACGTGGAACGGGAAAGTTCGCGCTTCCGAGGCGGTTCGGAGATGATCAGAACATCGATACCCCCTTCCTTGGCGGCAGTGTGTAGGAGGTCACAAGCGTCCCCGCTTCTCCTGAGGTTGGCTTGGATGAAGTTAGCCATTTCTTCCCCCCCTGCGTCTATATGTCGCCCTCGCGTTTTGGTAGGCTGTGCAGTTGCTGGAGCCTGACCTGTGGTCAGATCTGGTTCCGATAGCCACGCAGCTGAGGCATTTTGGTTTCTCTTTACAGGTAGCGGCGAGGTGTCCTGGTTCACCGCACTGGAAGCAGATCTCTCTTTTTTTTTTTTTTTTTTTTTTTTTTTTAAGTGGAATATAAGGAAAAATCTGATGACAGGACATCCCTATTGGATATCCCACCGGCAGACCATGAGCGCTTTCATTTTGCCCACCCGGTGAACCGGATGAGCATGAATCCAGCGCCCGTGTGCCCTGTGGGCTAAAACCTTCTGCTCTCAACCCCACAGTGTTGGCAAGCCATCACTGCAGAACTGGGGGCAGCTAACCACTATCTAACCAACCCACCCCGGAACCGCGTTAGCATTACTTCAGGGTGGGAGGCGTATCGCGCTCGGGATCAAGCGACTCTCTTCTCTCACGACTTGCAGGTGTTGTTGCTCCTTCTTCGATCTTTTCCTACTCTTCTTTCTTCGATCTTCTCTCTTCTTCCTTCTCTCTTCTTTCTTCTTTCTTCCCTCTTCAGTTCATCATATTCCTCCTGGAATAATTTGGACCTCTTCTGATTGAGTCGGCAGACTCACTGTGATTCGCCTGCTTCGAGGCGCCTCACTTCCCTCTCTTTCTCCTCCTTACGGGTCATCACCAGCTTGATGTATCCGGTGACTCTATCCCATGTCTCCTGGTTGCGAAGTAAGTACGGGACGAGGTTCTCGGGTGTTAGTTGAGCACCCAGCCATCCATCCAACTCGGCGCGCTCACTTTGGGTGTCGTTGCACGTGAACAGGGCGTGTTCAGCGTCATCCCAGTTGTCCCCGCATGACTGGCATGCTGGGGATGTCCTCTTCTTGAACCGGGTCAGATAGGCACCGAAGCAACCGTGGTCACTCAGTGCTTGCGTCGTCCAGTAATCTATCTCTCCGTGGGTGCGTTCCGTCCATTTGGCTACGTCACGTATCAGCCGGTGCGTCCATCTGCCATTCGCAAATGGCGAATCCCACTCAGTTTGCCACTGTTCGAGGGTGGTCTCCTTCTCGTTGTCGCGGATGATCTCCTTCATCGTCGGAGTGAGTACTCGTTCGGCTCCGATCACTTTCTGGCGGTCCCAGATCCTCACTCGCTCCGCGACGAGCAAGTGAATGGGCGGTGTACTCGCCAATACGAAAGCCGCATCTCCTGACACGGTGCGGTAGGCCCGGATACTTCTCAGGGCCGCTCTCCGGTGAACAGGGCCCATTCTCTTCTCGATGATTGACTTCTCTACTCTCTTTCCCCACACGGGTGCACCGTACAGCATGATGGAGGTGGTGACGGTGTTGAGGAGTGCGCGCCTCTTTTCCTTGGGTCCTCCGATATTCGGCATGAGCCGCTGAAGCGCCGCACCAACCCTGCTCGCCTTCTGGGCGGCTTCCTGGATGTGTTTCCTGAACGACCATTTGTCGTCGAGCCATACACCCAGATATTTCAGCTCTGTCTTGCGTGGTATCTCTTGCCCGTTGATGTAAAAATGGGGCAAGTCGAACTTCCTGCGCCTCGTGACCACTATGGCTTCGCACTTTGGAACAGCCAGCTCTAGGAGCCTGCTGATCATCCATTCGTAGACTCGGGCCAGCGCCTCGTTCGCGCGTCTACCCAAGAGCTCTTCGTTGTCGGCCCAAACTATGAGTCCCGCGTCGTCCGCAAAAGCCACTATTATTACTCCTTCTGGCAGTTCGATAGACAGTAAGCTGTCGTACTGGGTATTCCAGTTGAACGGCCCGGAAACCGATCCCTGCCCGATTCCGGCGGACAGCTCTCGAACCTCTTGTCCCTCGTCGGTGTCGTACACGAGGGTCCTATTCCGTAGGTAGTCGCTCGTGACTGCTAACAGGTAGGGTGGCACTTTACCTGCCTGGGATGCGTACACTCGCTCCCAGCTCGCACAATTAAATGCGTTCTTTATGTCTAACGCGATGATCGCGCAGAAACCCCCTCTCCCTTGGTATGGTCTCCCCACCGACGCTTGAACCCGTTCTTGGACCGCCTCGATCGCGTGTACAGTGCTCCGTCCCTTCCGGAACCCGAACTGCATTGGTGACAGCCCACCGCTCTCTTCGTAGGCTTTCTCCACCCTGTTGAGCACCATCCTCTCGTACATTTTCCCGATATTGTCGAGCATGCTGAGAGGGCGTTGACCTCCTTGACCCTTAGGTATCAGGACCAGCTTCTGGCGTTTCCACTTGTCCGGGAAAGTTCCCGCGCTCAGACAGATGTTGAAGAGGTCGAGGAGTAGATCTGGCTTGTATTTGAAGACCAGTTTCAGAGCCTCGTTTGGGATGCCATCCAGGCCAGGGGCCTTGCCGTTCGGCATTCTCTTCGCCGCTATGAGTAGCTCTTGCATAGTGAAGAGCGGGATGGGGTCTTCGCTCTCCGTAGGGAATGTAACTCTGGGTTCTCCTGCTGGGAAGAGGTCTTCCACGATCGTGCGCAATGTTGCTGCATCGGTCGGTGCTGGGTTGCCCTTCCGGGGTCGGACCTTTGACATGACCACGCGATATGGCGTGCCCCAGGGGTCTTCGTTAACCATGTCGCACAGTTCACCCCAGCACTTCTCTTTGCTCCTCCGGATGGCTAGAACGAGAGCCTTTTTTGCTTCTTTGTACGCTCTGTCATCTTCCGCCAGCGATGGTCGTTGCAGCTTCCTTGATCGCCATGCGGTCCTCCTTTTCTTGTTGCTCGTTCTTCGTAGAGCCTTGATCTCATCGGTGATCCAGTACTCTGGTTTCCTCCAGAAACATGGTGTTGTCCTGCGAGGCATCGACGCGTCGCAAGCTCTCGTGATGGCGGATGTTACCATCGCCACAGCCTCGTCCGAGGCGGAGTTCATCGGGAGATCTTCGACTGTTTCTATCGATTCCCGGAATTTTCCCTCGTCCAGCTTCCGTACCTGCCACCCCGTTGGTCGCGGTCTGCGTGTCGTCTGTCTCTGTCCGTCAGTCCTAAGTCGAAACCGAATATGTCGATGGTCACTCAGTGTTTCCGTGTCCAGAACTTCCCACGATGTCATACGTCCCATGGGCGACTGGCTCATGAACGTCAGGTCGAGGACCGATGATGAACCTCCCTCCCGGGACCGAGTGTCGTGCCGGTAATAGGTGATAACCCCCGTCTCGTTCGCGAGCACTAATCCCAATGCCTCCATGGCATCAGCGAGTATTACCCCCCGTCTATCGCGCGGCCCCCCGCTCCAAGTCGGTTCCTTGGAGTTGAAATCTCCCGCGATTATAGCTGGGCCCCCCCATTGCCTCACATCCTCTTCTAGGTCGTGGAGCTCGTCTTCAAATTCGTGCGTCTTGAGCGACGGCGAGTAGTAGCAGCTGTATACAGCTGTGCCCCCTATGGTCTTTCGAGCATAACCACGGCCACTAACAGCTGGTTCAGTCTCGCGGATCGCGGGATTCGTGATCTGAATTACAGCGGTCCCCCAGTGATCGAATGTGGAACGGGAAAGTTCGCGCTTCCGAGGCGGTTCGGAGATGATCAGAACATCGATACCCCCTTCTTTGGCGGCAGTGTGTAGGAGGTCACAAGCGTCCCCGCTTCTCCTGAGGTTGGCTTGGATGAAGTTAGCCATTTCTTCCCCCCCTGCGTCTATATGTCGCCCTCGCGTTTTGGTAGGCTGTGCAGTTGCTGGAGCCTGACCTGTGGTCAGATCTGGTTCCGATAGCCACGCAGCTGAGGCATTTTGGTTTCTCTTTACAGGTAGCGGCGAGGTGTCCTGGTTCACCGCACTGGAAGCAGAGTTTCGGTTGACGTTCCTCTGCCTTCTCTTTTTTGCAGCCTGAGGCCTTGTGGCCATACTCTAGGCAGTTATAGCAGCCTCCCTTCTCGCGGATTCTCACTCTGCTCCATCCCACCTTGGGTTCTTTCCAGTCCAGGAGGCGGTGAGCGAGCCTCGCTGGGATGGACACAACCGCTGTTTGGGTGCCTCGGGAGCCGTTTCGCAGGCTCTTGACTATTATGGCTCCATCCTCGTTTTCTGGTAGGGCCTTCGCGAGGTCCTTCTGCACTTCAGTTTTGTCGACATCGTAGTCGACTCCGAGAACCTCGAGGGTCATGCTATTTGCGAGGCAGTGGACGGCCCCTTCTTGCCCGACGACTGGTGTCAGAGCCGCTTTGATGGCTGCAGCGTCGGTGCCCTTCCTCAGTTCAATGAGGATTTGTCCTTCCTGTGTCTTGCGGATGCCCGTGACTTTAGAGCCCACTTCTTCATTAAGGTCATCCGTCTTTATCTTGCGCAGCATATCTGCGTAGCTTAACCCACCTTGGTTTGCCGTGACGAGAACGGCGTCGGATTTCGGTCTTCTTGGCTTCATCTTTGCCTTCTTTCCAGCGGTGTCACTTGATCGACCGCTTTTCTTTGCCCTCTTTGTATTTCTCTTAGAGACCACTTCCTGCCAAGGCCCGTCCTGCTTGGGCCTATTAGGAGTCGATGTCGAGCGCGGTGTTTCGAGGGCTCCCGATGGATGTCCGCGTCGCGTCCTCTTCGTATCGTGCTGTTTCCCTTGTCGCGATTCCGGTTTATTCGCCCCCCTTCCCTGTGTGCCGCTTCCCGACGCGGCTGGCCCAGAGGGCTGCGCACTCCTCTTCATTTTTAGGGTCTTCTCCGCTTCGAGAAGTGTGGTCTCGAAAGCCGCTCTCTTCCCTTTGTCTGCCGCAAGTAGGCCTTCGAGAGCGTGGCCAATCTTCCTGAGCTCTTCCATGTCGCCCTGAGTTCCTTCTGGGATGTTGGAGGCAGACTCGGCTATCCCTATGACCAAGTTCAGGTGGTCGAAGAGAAGATGAGTCTTCTCCTCCATCTGTTCTCGGCACATTTTCAAGTCCCTCCATCCTTCCATTAGATCGGGGGCCTTGTCTCCACTTCTTTGTCGACTGGCCTTCTCAGGTGTGGGGAACCGATCGATGTCCATATCCTCCGGTGTTTTTTGACCTTTTTCGAGTCCGCGGTCACAGTCCTTGGATGTCAGGGTGTCTTCTGACTTCTGGGACTCCGTGGTGGTGTTAGAGTCCCCTGAATCCGAGCTGGAATTGGCGGTATCGTCTCCCTTGTTCTTGTCTTGCGTAAGCTGGATCTTGATCGCGGGGTTGATCTTCATAAGCTTGTCTGCCGCCGCTTGCGCTTCTGCAGCAACCTTCGCGTTCTTCTCTTTTTGGCTCAAGAATGTGAGCTTCGATTGCTTCAGCGTTCGCTTATCTACTTCCTCACCCAGACCCTTTCTCTTCCTGCTGTTCGGGGTGAGGTCTACTCCTTTCTGGTGTTGGTCCTTTCCTCCGACTATCTTCGCCAGAGGCGTATTTCCATCGCTTGTAGCTTTACGCGTGAGTCCACCAGCCAAGTGTGCCACTGGTAGCGCGCTTTGCATCGTTGGGGCCCCCCCCCCCCCCAAGATCCGAATGGGGCCCCGCTTTACTTGGGGAATTCTTGCCGTCAATGCTGGACATCTTCTTCTTTCTTCTTTTTCCAGGGCCTGGAATCGCATGCTGGCCGACCCCGGACCAGACCAGCACGGGTGTGGTGTGTTGTGTGATGCGTGTTCTGTATAATGTTGGTATGTCTGTGTAATGCTTGAGCAAGCGTAAGTATGGTGCGTGTAGAGTGTACCGTGTGTGTTAGTGTAAGTGTAGGACTCGGGTCCGGAGGGGCGTCACTCCCTCAAGCTCCAAGTGCAACCCTAAGGTCACACCCAAAGCCCCCTACGGGGTCTCTCTCTCTCTCTCTCTCTCTCTCTCTCTCTCTCTCTCTCTCTCTCTCTCTCTCTCTCTCTCTCTCCGCCTTTCTCGTGCACCCTAACCTAACATGCATCAGCCGCGCGTTTCCACTACTCCGTGCAGCAAAAGACCGAAAGCGGCCCAGGGTTGGCTAAACAACCAAACCAAACTCTACTGCAGGGCTTGGTAATCCATACGTCATTTTCGATGCATTTTTGCTGGCAGCTGGTGGCGCGCGCACACACAGGCTCTCGAGATGAGATGACTACGGTTATTACAGTTTCATATTTTTTTAGTGACACGGATATGCTTTACGCATAACCATCCGACTAAAAAATATAAAATAAAAAAAGGTTAGAAAAAATGGATTTTTTACGATACGCTTTTATTCACAGCTCTAATATTTTTCTCAACAACTAAAAAGCATAAAATAATCTGAAATTCCATCAGTCAGCCCAGTTCATTTTGAGAAAAATCTTATGACATGCCGTTGCCTACACCTGTTATCTCAGAAAATAATTGTTGGATTCGGTGTTCATCTATCTCTCGGGGATCCCTCTCAACCCATCATGATGAATCTCGGAGAACATTCACTGTACCATAATTACAGATGATAAAAGCGTGGCGTGCTGAACTTCCGGGCAAGAAGTGCATGATCTATGGACATTTTCTCATTAGCAATCGAGAATCTGGATCATGGGAAAATAGCACTCCACGCTTTTATCATCTGTAATTATGGTACAGTGAATGTTCTCCGAGATTCATCATGATGGGTTGAGAAGGATCCCCGAGAGATAGATGAACACCGAATTCAACAATTATTTTCCGAGATAACAGGTGTAGGCAACGGCATGTCATAAGATTTTTCTCAAAATGAACTGGGCTGACTGATGGAATTTCAGATTATTTTATGCTTTTTAGTTGTTGAGAAAAATATTAGAGCTGTGAATAAAAGCGTATCGTAAAAAATCCATTTTTTCTCAATTTTTTTTATTATACTGTTAGGAGGCGCTCCAACTCATATTTGAAGGAAGAATTATGTCTGGGCGTTGCAGCAGCAGAGAGCATCATCACCTCTGCCCCAAGCCAAGAACGTCTCGTAAATATCACCCATTGCATGATTCTTACTGCTCACATTCATCAAAACTATTCTCTCTCTCTCCTGGAAATCTATAAGATAATTCTAGTCCATCGTAATTTTTTTTTTTCCACTTGAAACACCCCCGCAATTATTGCATAGTGTGAGGCAGCTGTATCTTATTCCTCATTTCCTCTTCTTAATTTTTTCCTATCAAAGGACGTTCAGTTCACGGTATACTTTGTCAATCGAATTCCTGAACTCGAGATCAAATTTAGGAGGTCTTAGAAGTTATTTGGTTTCGTTTTTGTCTAGATTTGTTATTACACTCCAAAATTATTAATCTTCGAAAAAGGCCGTGTCACGGTCTAGTCTATATATTGGAGAGCTGTACGTGTCGCTCACAAAAAATCATATCTCAGATTCTTCTCTTGGTTCCAAATCAGTTCAAAGGTAGACAATAAGATTGCTTTTTTACCTGTAAGATTCTATGATTCCCTTCAAGCGTGCATTCGTGTATCGTTTTGGACTTACAATAAGTATTTCTAACAAGGAAAGGGGTTTCTCGGTACGGTGCGTATGCTTCGATCTTAGTTACAAGTACTGACAGGATTATTGCGCGATTTAAAATGTCTATGGCAATATTGCTTTTGAATAAAATTTTCAATTTATAGCTGCTTTCTATGAGGGGAAATGTCGAATACATGAAGAACTGATTTTCTAGGAGTCCTATTCTCAACATTTTCTTCGAAAGTATGTTTTGTTGTAACATATTATGTTCGCAGGAAAAAACTTCAGTTGTCAACGTTTTCTTGCCTTCAAAGTTTTGCTTTGCTCATTTTTTGCAGATTCATTGTTAGACTACTTATTCGTTGTTATTCGTTGTTAGATACATTGGTATTCTCTGAAAGAAAACATTGAAATCGTCATTTTTTCAGAGATAACTCCGGTTATTGCCACCAGATGTTTTTCTTCGTCCGGGCATACAGTAGGTGTTTTTTTTTCGTCGGGGCATACAGCAGGTGTTTTTTTTCGTCCGGGCATACGGCTCGTGTTCTTTTTCGTCCGAGCTTCCGGCAAATGTTACTTTTCGTCGCTACTACGGGCAACGTGATCATCTTCGCCGGTAGTTACGAGCGGGTGTTACTATTCGTCGGAAGCTACTGCCGGGCGTTATTTTTCGTCGCTGGTGAGAAATACGCGTTAATCTTCGTCCTGAGATACAAATGGTGTTTCTATCCATGAATGCATCCAGAAGGTGTTACTCTTCACCGGTAATCCAGAAAGAGTTTTTCTTCTTCGGGGTGACAATGTCATACGCAGGCTTGTTATGTGGAAATCGATGTATGTAGTTGAGATCAGATAAGTCATAACCATTTGATGGTGAAGTTGAACTTGTATCTTGGAAAAGAATGCCACTGTGAACCATTCACACATGGAAATTCTCGACTTTGCTATCTCTTTTTTACTACCTCGACCTAACGAAGCAATTTTTCAGAGTTTGTTTTACTGACATGAGGCTAGCGAGCCGAGTTTCTTATTCTCCAAACTTCCTCTTGATTTTCCCTTGGTCTTGAGTCCGATTCGAGTCAGTCCAAGCTGAAGTTGCTCTGCGACGTACAGTACCGTCCAAAAGTTCTTGATGGGTCATCCCTCGAGTACTCTGACTTGCAACACAGCGATAAGTCAAATTTTATGCGTTGTACGAGAATTTTCAAAAAAGCATCTTAAAGAGCAGAAAAAATACTAACTTTGACTGGGTTTGGATGATTTTTATCGAATATTTTCGAAAGCCCTACATGCTGATAAGAAAATAGAAAATCTAAAAATTTTTTACTTTCATTGAGACACCTGCAGTTTCAATGCGAATAAAGATACGGCAATTCTGAAAAAAGCATCTTATAGAGCGGAAAAAATGCTATGTGTAGCCATTTCCCGATTATTTTTCACGCACCGCGTGTGAGAACGTACGAGCTGTCCAAATCACCAAAATCATGGTTTTTCATCGTTTTCTGTGCCGTTTCCGGGGACGAACAGTGATTTTGGGTATCTAGACAGCTCGTACGCTCTTACACGCGGTACGTAAAAAATAATCAAAAAATGGCTACACATAGCATTTTTTCCGCTCTACAAGATGCTTTTTTAGTATTGCCGTATCTTAATCCGCATTAGAATTGCAGGTGTCTCAATGAAACTAAACATTTTTTAGATATTCTATTTTTTCATCAGCGTGTAGGACCTTCAGAAATATTCGATAAAAATCATCCGAAACCAGTATAAGTTAGGATTTTTTCTGTTCTTCAAGATACTTTTCTGAAAATTTCCGTACAACGCATAGAATTCGACTTATCGCTGTTGCAAGTCAGGTTACTCGAGGAGTGACCCATCGAGAACTTTTGGACGGTACTGTAACTCATATGGCAACATGCTAAAAAATTTCGAAATTTTGCGAGGTTTGTGGACGCATACAGAAAAAAAATTCACCAACTTATCAGATTGTCTATTCGCAAACTAGAATCTCTCATGAAGCTCGTCAAATGATTGCTGATGAAGTAACGAGTAACTGATCAGATTAACGAACTCCGAGTTGAACTTAATTTGATATGGCATAAGCAAGGTGCCTCAGTGCACATCAAATGATGAGGTAAGTGTTCCTTATTTCTCTCCAGTCAAGTTTTCGAATGTACGTACCCGCAAACCTACCCGCGCTTCTCATCATGTTATTTATGTTAGAATATTTTTATTCTTATTTTTTTATTTTTATTTAACGCCGTTTAACAATAGTTATCACAAAAAATCATAGGTCATCACATTTGTTTCACTTATTCGTGACTCGATTCTATAATCAAGAAAAATGAAGGTTTCTTCGAATTTGGTAACAAAAATGAAAAAAGATCAGCAATCAAATTGATAGAACTATATGAGTGGATTGATTGTTCACAGTGTATCATATAAGTCATTCATATTGTAATATGTTTGATCTAAGTGTATTTTTTGTTTTAGAAATTGGATCACAGAAAAAATCAATTTCATTCTTGTATTGTTTGCCACTTGGGCCATGCTATTCAATGGCAACTTGTTTTGCAGGCTACTTTTGAGTCTTCTTTGAGAAAATAAGATTTCACTCCATCTCAATCTGAGGTCAGGTACCTTAATATCAACCTCTGACGTATCCCGGAATGCGAGGGCGTCGGGGCAAATCACCACCGAGAGGACGCGTGAGCAGCGTAGTCGCTCTGGTAGGATTTTACGCCAATGGCGAACGCCTTTGCGAGAGATGCGATCGGTGCGTGCTTTAGTCGTGAAGCGATGGGCAACGATTTTACTCAGAGTAACGAATGACTTTACTCCTTGCGCGGCGCCGCGTTAGGAGAATTTGAAATGTGGGCCTGAGGGGCCGGAGTCGCGACTTTCGTGGCTCCGAGGCGGGCAAGCTTCTTGGCTTCACACTTACCACACGGGCTGTCGGGGCATTGGCCCTGGGTGGACACGGTATTGACTCGAGGTTTGGAACCAGAAGGGTTCGTACGTTCCATTTTGATCACAGAAAAATGCTTCTGACACCGTGGACACAATGACTTTAGAGCGAATTGCATTTGGACTTGGTTTGGGGTGGCGCTGTTTGGATAGGAATGCGAATGAGTCGAACAGACTTCAGATTGAATTGTGCCGCGTCTGCCGAGGTGCGAAAGACTAATGCTACACACACATACTCATCCATACTTATTACACTGATTTTACGTGAAAGAACTCGAACGCGTTCATCGCGGTGACCGTACCACGACCGGGTACGACAATCTACAGGAAAGGTACAACCTGGTTGGTGACGTAGGCGTGGAGGCAGCGGGTCGATGAACTTGGAGCGTGCGGGCCGGTGACTGCCGCGTCGGGAAGCCGACGGGCCTGGTGACGAACTGACGAAGACTCGGTGTGTTGTAACGTGCAGAGAGACTGAACTCAACTGAGCATGTTGAGCCAGAGGGGCTCGGGTTTATATAGGGAGGCTGCGTTCCTTGAATCCGCGGTGTCGCGGATGGTTGAAGTGTTTGAGATGTCCGGTACGCGAGGAATCCAGAAAAGCGTGGATATCGTCCAAGTCCCGTGTATTCAGCGGCGGGGACGTCGGGGTCGTCCATGATTTCCGGGACGAGTGTTAATGGCTTTATTGCGGCTCTATTGTATTGACGGTTATAATCTCGGAGTGTCCAGGATTTCCTGGACTCGGCTTAATGACTTTATGGTTCCGCGTAATGGGCTTGTTTTTCCGGGCTAAAGATCCCTGAAAACCGGGACAGGAGCAATGTCCTGCACACAGAGAGTACGGGACAGTTTGCGCGTCCGAGATTTTCAGGATCAAGATTTATGAGCTTGTTTACTTGTTTTGAAGTATTTCCCGTCTTAAAATAACGACCTTCTCATTCATTCGATAAGGCATGAATCAAGGCGTAAATTATTGTAAAAATAGGAGTGCGTTGCGCACGTCACCTCACTGACCAGATAATTACAGTCGATATGGTTTTTCAACAATTTAACAAAAAATAGCACATTTTGATAATCAAGAAAAGATTCTATACTACAGATTTGGCATTTTTCCGCAATTTTCCTATAATCATGGCTGTTCCAATCCATGTAATTTTCTGATTAGAAGGATAAGAATCTCCGGAAATTATGTTGAACTTTTTCCGAATCGTACAAATCAACTGCAGTATGAGGCTCCCATACTTTTGACGCATATATTAGTTGGGATCTCACTAATGAATTTTAGAGAGTACATCAGGGTTTTGTTCCCTTGAAACAAGCGGTTTTTCTTTTAATATAGCCAATTAGTCTGCTAGCGTTGTTTATTACATTTCTCACGTACATTTTGAATATAATAACATAAAGATTTTGGACCGATCCCAAATGACCCGCGCATTCCTTAGAAGAAACAGGTGGTTTTCGGTGCTTCTGACTTTTGTTTTTAGTCACTAAAAGCTACGCCAAACAGTTGGTGGGATCAATTCATGCTAGCTCATTTTTTTCTTATGTCCCTACGCTAGAATGCTTTTTGTAGTATTGCAAAATTCAATTTTTAGGCGACTCTACGCCCAGATCACTGAATAAAGTGCAGGGTTTCTAATTTGCCCTTATAATCTTCTTTCAAACTTGTTCTTCACTTCATGAAAATCCATCATTTTGACAAAGGTGGGCTAGTTGTGATGAAGAGTGGGGGGCGTAAATGGTGCTCCCAGGGATCCTTTGTCACTGGTCACGTTCGGTACAACTCGGACGATGAGGATATTGAGGTTCGCGGATGAGGTTGATGAAGTTAGGGTTGAGTAATTTCACACACAATATGTTGACACAAATATGACACAGGAACCAAAGTGCGAAACACTAACTATGAGTCTGAAAGTGTGACTAGGTCGCGGTGACGACGTTCCTGGCGGCCCCAGGAGTACGCCGGAGTACCGGAGCAGCGTTGCCACGGTTAGGCTAAGTGACGTGAAGTATACGTCGCGACGGCGAGTCGGAGAAGAACTGATGCTTTGGCCTAGAAAACCGGGTGTTTATATAGGCCGAACCTGTACTGCGCGATTTGTAATGAGTGGCTCGATTACCGACGTGTATAACGTAATGCACGGTCGCATTACAAAACGAGTGCATGCGTGTCTTTGTCTGTAATGAGTGAGGCGATTACAAATGCGTGCATTGTAATGCGCATCCGCATTACAATTTGGGTTTTGGCGCGTCAGTTTTCGTAATGAGTGGTTCTATTACCTTCGCGTAAATTGTAATGCATGGTCGCATTACAATTTAAGTGTGCCGTATACGGTGCTTGTATGAATGTGTAACGGACGGTTGCATTACAACACGCTGTATTGTAATGCGTCGTGGCATTACATTTTCGCGTGTGTGTAGCTGATGTGTGTCATTCATGGAATCGCGGTGTGAATATGTTTATTGATGAATGATTTTTTATAAAAATGTGCATTGATTCGTTCACAGAAACAATGTGATCGCCGGAAAAAATAGATGCGTGTGGATGCACGTGTCAATTTTAATTCTAAGAATTTGGACGGGAGTAAGATATACTACAAAATGAGCTAAAGTATATGTCTTATTTGGAGGTTTGGTAGCCGAAATATTCTGTTTTTACGAAAACCCCATATAATCTCCCGTCGTGGAAATAGGCCTCTTTTCGACGTGAAAGCATATTTGCAGAAATGGCTTGGCTCTGACTCGCCGAAATCAAACGTATTTCATCTTGTTTTGAAGGTCTTGATACAAACTTCAGAATGACCTAGAATTTGTTGAAAAATATTGAAATAATAAGCCAAAACTATGAGCAAAATAAAAGTAGTGGAGGAATATGAGGCACATTTTCTATATTTCATGCACCCACATGTGGAAAATTGTACAAAATATAATACGTTTCGTGCCACGCTGATGGGGTTTTTTACTTCAGAGCGGTAATGTTAACCTCCGCTTGCAGCTCGAGCCTCAAGCCAACCGCTCAAAAGGGATGGCTCCGGCATCGCTCCTCCAGTTTGAGCGGAGCGGCCCCATGTGTACATGACCCATTTTAATTTTTGCTTTTAGAGAGGGGACGATTATCCCTCCACCCTTACCCCTCCTTTTGAATCCGCCACCGATGAAAAAGCGCGTATATCGTTGCGTAAAAGCGGATTCCTATGACTCGTGTTGGAAACTTAGTTCCCAGCACTCGTCATGAAAATCCCGCGTTCACGCAACTCGAGGACATGATCCGCACAATATATCTGCAGAATCCTGATTTCTGTGGATATATATCGATTTATTCGCGAAAACGCGATTGATCAATGCACCGAAGGATCTTACTCCTAGTCTCGTAAATGATATGGTTTACACCGATTTTGAGCAAGGTATTTACATCATCGTAAATAGAATGTGTCCCGTGCATCCCCGATGAATATTCGCGTTGATCTCGGCGATGCTCGATGCCCAATATTCAACCTATGAATATTCGACTTATGCTGAAATCTAGCCGTTTATTTATAACTTTTGCCTCCGCTTATCCTCTGATTATTTATAAAGCGACATGCCTATTTCTATGTCCATATTATAGAGAATCGAAAATTTCGAACTCTCGCACGCGAGCGTACAGCTCATCAGATTTTATGCATCGTCCTTTATATACAATGTATACAATTGTATACAATGTGAATGTAGTCGATTACGCAGGTCCATTCACACCTTATTCGAGACCACTCTTTGGCACTTAAATAATAATGCTCCTCGAACTAAATGGTTGAGCATGTACATACTTACGACAGCAATGAAAGCCGTAATTGGAGCACCTTACGCCACGCTTTACAATCATTAGAGATATTGGTATTATATCTCTATGTTTACAACACACGAGTCAAGCAAGAAGTTATGTAGTGAGATGAGACAAATGAAGAGCGTACTTCAGGTACGACGAGAGATAATTTCGAAATCGACGAGGAAACACTCGACAGACGTGTCATTTGATTTTCTTGTTCTACGCTTTTCGTAAGCAAAAGTTCGTTTGGGTCTCGATTCGTTAGAGTCCCGACAAGCGACACCGCGTCTGGCGAGAGCACCAACTTACCTGCACAGCAAACCAAATCTCGAGGCGTGAAATTTCACTCCCTCGCATTGCGGCTTGTTGAATCTCCTCAACATGAAATGACGCCGGATTTCACTCTAGATTCCACGCACAAAATCCCCTTGTCACGCTTTCACATACAGAGTCGTCAAATGACAAAATTGGTTCTCAGACACAGTCGGCGCCATTGTTGATAATCGCATTCCAAGGATGAGTTTGGCTTTGATCTTCGCTCAACAGCTCGCACGTGTGCGGGTACATTTTCAACGACAAAAACGTGCACTATCAAGTGGCCGGTGCATGTGTTGAGAGGAGCTTTCAGGCGATGGACGCACATATGTAACCGAATATATGCATGCATACACAAGCTGAACAACTATAAATATCATATGTACCTCATGCCACAATTGCGGCTTACCATGACTGGTATACTGCATTCGAAGTTTGCAGCACTCGTCATGAAAATTGGCGATTGTGGCACTCGGGTACATAATCTACTATATTATGTGATCGCGGGCAGGTATTTTATATAAGTAAAAGTAAAAAGAATTGTTAAGAAACGCTTTTATGAACTATACCAAGAAACTGTCAACCTTGGCATGATATTAAGGAGATGAAAATTGGTAGAACGACGAAAATCATCGGGAAAAAGTCAGAGTAAGCTGCTTGGAGAAGAATGATCTATGGGTGTCGTATCCCCCATCCTATCCCAAATTGCGATTGTGCGATTGATCGATAAATTTCTCGAAAGTATCGAATTCGGAGTGCAGCTACGTTCACGTTGGTGAGATCTAATGTCCATATCTTCAGAGTCGAGAGCTATCGACCACTGCTAAGATGTCACATTCGACCATCTTGGATTGTTTCGTGTGTCGGCATGGAGACTATAAAAAGGTTACTATAGCCTCTGTTACGTACTAAATCTAGGGAAATAGTACGTATTCGATATTTGAATTGAAGAATGAGTAAGAATGAGTTTAGCTCGAACGATCCAGTTTTAAACGATGATTTTTATGTTTGAATTTACGTTCTGGTTCGCCAACGCGAGTAGGGAGAAGGGTGAATGACTTATACACAGTTATGAATAAACTTTTTGAGCTATATTGTTCAAAATAATCAAGACTCGAGAAATACATGAAGCGTGAAGCGCTTTGACAAAAAGATGTGATCTAGCCGAAGGCCAGTGTAGCTCTGATGGCGGGCCGCTTGGCTCGTCGATGCGGCGGTGGCGTGGGCGTCGGGCCCTTCGGATGGGCCTTGTTGCTGTCTCTCTCGCACTTGTGGCTGCTTGGATAGCGAGAGCGTCGATCGATGTTTTAGGAGCAGATCTTCGTAGGTTTCAAAATGGGATGGCTTGGATTCAAATATTCTTAACTCATGACGCTGCCAGCTATAGTGACCATTTATATTCGGTGATTTGAATCGGGCGCGGGTTTTATACCATATTCATCAGTTATCTACTTTATCCACATATCAGCTCGTTACACCTCCACCCTTAAGAAAAAAAATTGTTCACAATTTTTTCAACAAACATTCATCCATGATAAATCTTGTAAGAACGAGCTGAAGTTATTATTCCTTCGTTTCATAAATTTCTCTTTTCTTACATGTCAAATCATATCTTATTACAATTGATCTTTGTCGCAACAATATTATATCACTCATTACAACTATCATACGTTTTCTCCATTCCTCTACAAATTGAATCTACAACATGATCGCTTCTACTGAATAAGTTGGAAAATTTTCCAATCCCGACAATGTGAGAATGTTTAAAATATCTGAATTATCTTGAAACGCGCAGAAATTCGAATGATTTTTCGTAGGAACTTTGAATGGCAAACAGAACTGTCAAAATGATATTATCAGGAGTATTTAACGAATTTTCAGAGACAGTCCTGAAATATTGCTTTTTGTACTTTCCAAAAATTGTATTCAGGATTTTGGAAGTTTGGAACTGTAATTTTCAGTTTTTTATGGATATTCCAATGATTACGTAGGATAATAGAATTGAAAGAATTATTGTGATATGAGTAGTTTTAAGTATCTGAATTTCATCGATGAATACCAGCTCATTCTCTATTATATTCCAACCCAGATCATATTCTTCAAATCATACAGAATTTTTCTCAATTCGAATGCATTATACTACACATCAATCCATTCTATCTCGCACAATAGTTCTATTTCTAATTTGACAAAAGCAGCTTTTCATCTCACTCATTTTTCCTCAACGTGGATCTATCATTGTAATCATTAACAATTAATACTCACAAACAATCATTCACTAATCAGCAAGGAAAATTTGAACCGAAAAATAGTGAATAAGCCAGAAAAACAACAACATTGAATTCTCATACAAGGTAAACAAGAATTTTAACACCGAATCATCCTCGAGCACGTCATTCTAGATCATATAAATTTGCAAAAATCAACGCTGAACCTAATTTTCTCATTCAATCTAAATTGCATGACTGGATATCGAATATATGATCGATAAATCTGTCAAACAGCCGAGAAATTCAAATGTGATAAATAAATCTGTTGAACAACCGAGAAATTTTTTAGATACTTGAAGCGACGTGATATTCTATATTTACTCCTCAATCAAGATGCAATTCTTCTAAATTTTGCAACATAGTTATTTATCGCAAATGGGAAAGTTTTCCATGCTCGTTTGATATTTCCCTGTCAAACTTCTGTTGATCCTAAACACCTAATCCCAATTTGATACGACGATTTTCAGAAAAAGAAAATGAAAGAGCAAAATTGATGTATCTGATAGCTACCAAATCCTGATCAGAATTCTAGTTTGAATTATAATTTTCTTGATCTGTACTTTGCATTGGAATCCTCAATAAAAGTGGAATCTTGGCATTCAACCCCTTCAATTTTACTCGAACTCAAAAGTGTTCTTTTAAATCTTCGCATGTGAATTTTTAATTTCAACTGGAATATTCTAATTTGACTCATGATTCCATTAAAACTTCAGAACTTGACCGACATTCTACATTCGACGATGAAAAACGACAACTTCAATCATACGGATATAGAACAACAACTTCAAGGATTCACTCCATTTGATTCTCTATACTTCAAAAATAAGGTGTGATTTTGTATCCGCGATCTCAGTTGGTTGTGTTCAAATTATTCGAATCGTCAAATCCCCGAAGAAAATAAACCCGTTCTTCTGGTTATATCATAAAATTGAAAACGATAATTTTACTGAGATAAGAAATTTCAATTTCAAATGCTATATTCGATTTAACCCAATTTCTAAAACTCGAATAATATCCTAAATTCGACAATAAATAGCGACAACTCGATCCACTCATACAAAAAAAAATCAGCAACAAATCATCCATACCATTTCATTACTTCAAAATCTTATCCGTATTATTGATGCAAAATATTTCTCTCACACAGATCCTCACAATCTAAGCATCTCAGTCTCGATTTGAACTTTTCGACCAGAAACTCATCTAAATAAACGAGACGTGGTCGATACGTTTGAATAAGAATTACAAATGTTGCAATAAGATAAAAGTTTTAGCATGCGACTTTCTGGAAAACTGACATTCGAAAAGGCATGAGCAGTTCTGGATGTATCTTAAAATACATAAATCTGTCCAAGAGCGTCCATTGGCTCAGTCGGTAGAGGCCTTGTGCCTTGAGCGGGCTGAAACAATGCGCTCGAGGGGGCGTGGGTTCCAATCCCGGTCGGTTCACTTGGGATTTTTTTCCGAGTAACACAATCGAGAACGCGAATCCTTGCGTTCCGACAAAAAAATTAATAAAATGCCTGGAGTGCTGAGCGCTCGGCCGAAAATTCGAAAGAACGATTGGGCTTCGATGAGGGTTGGTGGTATCCTCCAGCAGCCGTGTCGAGCGTTGAGCTTCGCTATGACTGTCATTGGCAGTCCAATCAGCGGAAAGACCGAATGGCTGGCATAGAATTGATGGAACCACTGACACTTGTCGAGTCTGATTAAGGCGGTGAGTATGGGCCTGCATAAAATGCAGATCATACTCGAAAAACGCCGCGGTGGTGCTTGAATTCTCGTAGCAACTCTCTGGTAGAGTCCGCTCGGAAGTTCGCACTCACCTGATAGGAAACATTGGAAAAACGACTAAAAATTGGAAAAATAACTACAATGGCCTCCACGCCAAGGCGGTGGGGGTAACACGTAAAAGCTCGAAAGAGTATACGTTGGAAACAAATACAATACAATACAATACATGAATCTGTCTAAGATATGCTGTAAGATCAACTATTCTGTGATTCATTCGTGTTTCAAAAATTTAAAATTCTAGTTCAAAACCGAGAATTGCAAGAATAAACTATGGAAATGCTTCAAAATTTCACTGTATTTTATGGCAATGTTATAACGTAACTTTCTGAATTCACTTGCCGAATAAACTGGAATGGTATTGTTGTTCAATCAGAAACTATCCGTCGAATATTCGGAACGCAATTGTCAAGAGAGACACAAATATATCTGATCCAGTCATCATTAGTTTTTTGCTGAAATCCATCACGTGATTCAAGAGAAGATCCAGGAAATATTCATAAAAATCAGTCACTCGCACCATCAAATGCTCGTACAATCTCTTATTAGCCTAATCAGAACGTATGAGAAATTCGCAGGTGAGAGCTACACTGTGAACGTGGCCTTAAGTATAACATACTATAACGTACTTCATGGAATGACCCTGTATAGTACAGGCTGAAGCAGATAGTGGCAGAACGCATGTCTGATGAGATGATGAATATGTTTTTTCAACTAATGTATCAAAATTGGCTCATGACAGCTTTGCAGAACAACTAATTCCCATCATTCGTGCATTCAAATTCTATTTTTTCTCATTGTGTTGTGGAATTCCCATGTGAAATCTTCAATTCATCAACCCCATAGAGTGTGTTGTGAGTGGTTTGCTTGTTCATTGTATGTGCATTCCAAGAATGTTTTCTGTGATCATCAAGCTGTTCATAAATTCATCAAAATTATAGGCTCATTATCATGTGTTTGGTGAGAAACAGTTTTCGGCTAATCCAGTGGTTCTTGTTCCTGATTGTTCATCAACATATAAGCTGTACACAAGTATCCATGTAGTCATTATTATGGTGGAAAACTAATCAAATAATAAGGTGTTTCAGTATTCAAAGTCTGAATAAGTGAATAAATCTTTAGATACGATGAAGGGTCAAATTTCTGATTAGTTCAAGAGTTGAATGGTGTTTTTTGGTGTAGTTTTGCTAGAAGTGATGTGCTGCTGAGTAAATCATTGCATTTCAGAAAGGTTTTAGGGATGTACTACTTTCTCGGCTTTACTCTATTCATGGATATTACTTTCTTCAAGTTATCGGCGTGTCACTACCATATTGCACTTACATTTCACGAGGGTCAATAAGGATATTCATACTGTGCTACTACCATTACCAGTCCATTGTACTACTATCTATGTAAAATTTTGTTCATATTTCAACAAGTCATGTCCAAATCCGACAATTCCTTCACCACACTATATTATGTACCAATTCTTTTAATCATCATCAATCCAGTTCATACATTATTTCCATCTACTGTTCATGACAAGCATACTTCACTATTCACTCAACTATTCTTTCAGTCTTTCATAATTCATATCTCAAGTCTTTGTTCGTGTCCATTTCATATCTTTGTGTTGTTTCATCATTTCCAGCATTTTTGTGTTCCCCCTCATTCAATAAGGGTTCCCGCATGCACTGAGGAATGCAAGGAGTGAACCAGCCATTTCATCATTTCCATTATTTTTGTGTTCCCCCTCATTCAAGAAGGGTTCCCGCATGCACTGAGGAATGCAAGGAGAGAACCAGCCAATTCATCATTTCCATTATTTTTGTGTTCCCCCTCATTCAAGAAGGGTTCCCGCATGCACTGAAGAATGCAAGGTGCGAACCAGCCATTTTATCATTTATGTTTTTTGTTTGTGTGAAACCATTCAAAGCCCTCACCCTTGATCAAAATAAATATTATACTTTTCATAAGAAAGTATCTCCACTTTTCTGTAGAAAACAAAAAGATATCCAGCATTCAGTTGCATGTATCAATTTAATATCAATAATAATATAATCAATTGGTTTGAATGTTTGGTGGGATGATATACTTCCGTGATTTCCGTATATAGATGGTGGATCATTTGATCTTTTGGATTCATCGTCGAGATTAATCGGCGTGAGTTAAATGTTTTTATTTAACAAAATTATGGACGTCACTCAATGTGAGAGGGATTGAGCGTGTTGATTTTCTCACGGATTAATGCTCGATATCTCGAATATTCTTCCAAATCCAATGAAATCAACAGATATTGAATGTCTGATAGATTGAGATCCTTGGGGTATCATCCATTTCTGGTTCAGTCACTTCTCAGTGAACAAAAAAAGATGGCCATCATTCGATTTCATGTATTTCATTCGGATGATTCTATTAGAGTTCAGTTAGATCTCGGCAAACAAAAAGATGGCTATCATTCGAATTCTTGTCAGATCAAACATGTTGATTATTCGGATATTCCTTGGAATCTGATGAAATAAAGGAAACAGTGCTAATCATTCACATACCCTACACCGATTACGTTCAAATCTCGCGCCGATATCGTTCGCAGCGTCGCAGCTGACGAGTGAAATTTGCCGCGAGTCATCATCAAAGCAGAATCGAAAGGATTGCGCACGACCCCGCGTTGAGAACCCTTTCGATTAAAATCGATTCAGAGACCTTACGTTGAGACCCGCTGGAAGCCGAACAGAGATACCTCATAGATGTCTGGGTCGTGTGCTTGCTAATCTAATCTCATCTAGATGACCATTTGCTGTTACTTTGAGGACAAATTTCCCCATAATTCGATATTCGAGAGGTATCGCAATTTGCCATTTAAATCGCAATTTGCCATTTAATTATATGACTAGACGAAAATTGCGCGCTACGCGCGCGGTTTGTCGAAGTGGAATTTTTGAAACAAACACCAAAACATTTCCCGACTTCAATATCTGAGCCCCAATATAACTGAATACGTAGGAATCGTCTATACCGACTTCGAAAGTGAAACAACAGATATAACAGTAGAATTCTTCTATACCGACGTTGATAAACAGAATAGGTAAAACCAAAATGGCGACCCCCACAGACAGATCGATCAACAGAATCGAGTCGATCTTCGAGTTGAAAAGAGCGATTCGATACATGTGAACACTAATCGCAGATGTGGATTAATAAACGGGGGTGAAAGGATGGAGGCCGGTTTTTTACGAGGTATCAGTCGCGTACGCGAGGACCCCGAGCAGTTCATCATAGAGGGACACACTTTTTCACTTGTCGCAGACGAGTAGTATACCGTCACTTATAGGGTAACTTTGGCACAACCCATATTGAAAATGTCGTTATCACACGCGTTCGGCAAGACAGATGATCCTGATAGTTGGTTGAATTACCCCCGAAATTCGACCACTAAGTGACTAAACTCCGTACAACGGGACTATTTTGGGCTCAAACGGCGGATGGCACATCGAATAATCGATAACAATGAGAATTATTGTTTAAAAATTGCCCACCAAACAGTGAATGTTACCTCAGCGTTTCTGGAACGTTGCAATTGCGACGTTGGAACGTTCCGTAAAACGTCGGAAACCCCGTTGGTGGAACATTTGAGCAACGTAAAATGTATACGAGATGTCTGTTGTCTCAACGTTCCCACCACGTTTCTGGACGTTGCGAATATAAATAAATAAATGAATTGTTTTTTATAAATTGTTGTTAATTGGCGCTTATTGCATTTAAGCACAATCTCACCGTCTTTCTTGCACTAAGTGGGTATGTTTCTGATTGAGCGTATTCGATGGGATTGAACGGGGATGGAGCTGATAGCTTGCGAGACACAGAATTTTAGAAACAATTTATTTATTTATTAAACAAAAAATTTTCTAAGTCTTGGTTGCACAAGAATCATCTCGGAAACGTTTGTGCAACGTTTGAAGAACCGTTGAAACGTCCCAGAAACGTGCTGGAAACGTTGAGACAACAGACATCTCGTAGACATTTTACGTTGTTCAAACATTCCACCAACGGGGTTTCCGACTATTTACGGAACGATCCAAGGCTGCAATTGCAACGTTCCAGAAACGTTGAGGTAACATTCACTGTTTGACGGGTGGGGCTTGGTGTAAATAAACAATCAAAACTTACATTTTTTGACATTTCTTTCAGTTTTCTGCTGTGAGTCTGAAAATATCAGTTTTTGGGGAAAAATTTGCTCATTAATTTTTTTTAGATCTCAAAAAGATCTACAGAATTGACCAATTCCCTTTTCCTCGCAAATTGCATCGTTTCTAAGTTATTCTTGATCAAACTTATAGTTGAATTTATTCATATTAATTTGTTAAAATTGTTCACAACAGGTTCAATATAGTTTTCTAAGATTATTTAGTCAATTATCTTGGAAAAATAGTTTGCATCCGTTACGAACAAATTTAGTGAATTTATTCAAACACATTCAATTATAATTTTGATCAACGATAACTTTGAAGGGATGCAATTTGCGAGGGAAAATGGAATTAATTGTGTATAGATCTTTTCAAGAGCTACAAAAAGTTACTGAACAAGTTTTTCCGAAAAATCGATAGTTTCAGACTTATACCGGAAAAACTGAAGAAAGGATCAGAAAAGAATAGTGCAGTGCGAATGAATCAAATTTTGATCGTATGACCGTGGCCGACGCTCGTGAACCCATCCGTCGGTATCGTGAAAATATAATCGCTGGCTTCGAGTCGAAGCAAGATACTGAAGACAGAATGGAACATCCAAGGTTTTTAGGAGCCTCGATGATCTTTAATCATTCATCGAATATTTCTGATTTATTCGCTGGAATCTGTTGGTATCCATCCACGAGTTACCAAGATCAGAATTAGGTGAGCTTTACACGAGGGACCGCCTCATCAGCCCTCGCTCAGCCCCCAAAACTTTGTATCCACTCTCTCGCCAAGTTTTTTGCGATAAAACAATCTGTGTAATGCAGCTGTCAATATGATCGATTCAAGATGTGACTTCAGCCTCCATCACATTGTTTCTGTTATCGAGCGTGGCCACGTTAAAAATTCAAGTACCCTCGTTGAAAAAAATCGTTGAACAAGATTGAGATTCAACTGAAAAGAATCATTCACTTCATCAAAGCTCACATTAAATATGGGGAATGTGAAAAAGTTATGAGATAAATCGGTGTGAACGAGAATAATATGAAAAATTGAAAAAAAAAATGATAATAAAATAAATTCGATAAAGTAAATGATATGATTCCTGATTTCCACTGGATTTTTAGGGAGCACTTTTTCCCGGCCAAATAGTCAAGTTAATATGATTTCAATGAATCAATCAAATGTCAATCTGAATGCACGTGGGACATTATGGTCCTAATGTGTATGCATGGACAATCAAATTTGATCATTTCATTATGTACAATAATGACCTCCTACAATACGTCAGCTACATGTGCAAATAATAAGCACCTGAAAGATCAAATACTCATGTCATCCTTGCACGTCATTGCAGTCTGACCATGACGTCCAACTTCGCGATCTCTGAGTGGAAAAGTAAGCGAAAAAAGTTCATCGTCTGACATACCTACGCAAAAATCTATCGAGAAGTATTCGAGCAAGCGAGACGATGTACACACATTTGAAGTTATCCGTGCATCAGTCTTGCAACCTTGGGCTACTTACTTCTTCGGTAAGGGAAACATACATATATGTAATTAATTTTGACACTCGATCGATATGATCGGATATCGTATTTATCACTCGCGGGAATTTCAAATTATGAAGATGTAATTTTATCGGTCTTTGCGAGTTAAAGTCAGCAAATTTTGCTGAATTTTTAGCATCAATCGAGAATGGATTTTTTTCCACTCTCGATCAATGCACCTTTAGAGCCTCGTATGGTTCCGAGGATGCATCTAAAGGATTTTGATGGAAGGGAATGAAAAGTAAAGATGAGAAATGAGAAACTTTATGAAAAATTTTGATTCTACGCTGATGTTATGCGTGTTTCGCCCTTCTCTCATTGCTCGGGCTTTTCAAAGTGGTGGAAGAGCAATGAAAGTTTACCACTGACACGCGGCTCAAGTGGCCGAATGTTCGATGGTTTGAACGCCCTTATATACGAAAGTTCATCTTCGTTATGCGCTTGCGAGAAAGGTCAATTTAACCCGCTATTTCCATTTGATTTCTCAACATTTTTACTTTGGCAGCTCTTCGGCCTTCTGCCGGAGATATATGTAATTAATTTTGACACTCGATCGATATGATCGGATATCGTATTTATCACTCGCGGGAATTTCAAATTATGAAGATGTAATTTTATCGGTCTTTGCGAGTTAAAGTCAGCAAATTTTGCTGAATTTTTAGCATCAATCGAGAATGGATTTCTTTTCCACTCTCGATCAATGCACCTTTAGAGCCTCGTATGGTTCCGAGGATGCATCTAAAGGATTTTGATGGAAGGGAATGAAAAGTAAAGATGAGAAATGAGAAACTTTATGAAAAATTTTGATTCTACGCTGATGTTATGCGTGTTTCGCCCTTCTCTCATTGCTCGGGCTTTTCAAAGTGGTGGAAGAGCAATGAAAGTTTACCACTGACACGCGGCTCAAGTGGCCGAATGTTCGATGGTTTGAACGCCCTTATATATCAAATGGAAATAGCGGGTTAAATTGACCTTTCTCGCAAGCGCATAACGAAGATGAACTTTCGTATATAAGGGCGTTCAAACCATCGAACATTCGGCCACTTGAGCCGCGTGTCAGTGGTAAACTTTCATTGCTCTTCCACCACTTTGAAAAGCCCGAGCAATGAGAGAAGGGCGAAACACGCATAACATCAGCGTAGAATCAAAATTTTTCATAAAGTTTCTCATTTCTCATCTTTACTTTTCATTCCCTTCCATCAAAATCCTTTAGATGCATCCTCGGAACCATACGAGGCTCTAAAGGTGCATTGATCGAGAGTGGAAAAAAATCCATTCTCGATTGATGCTAAAAATTCAGCAAAATTTGCTGACTTTAACTCGCAAAGACCGATAAAATTACATCTTCATAATTTGAAATTCCCGCGAGTGATAAATACGATATCCGATCATATCGATCGAGTATCAAAATTAATTACATATTATATCTCCGGCAGAAGGCCGAAGAGCTGCCAAAGTAAAAATGTTGAGAAATCAAATGGAAATAGCGGGTTAAATTGACCTTTCTCGCAAGCGCATAACGAAGATGAACTTTCGTATATAAGGGCGTTCAAACCATCGAACATTCGGCCACTTGAGCCGCGTGTCAGTGGTAAACTTTCATTGCTCTTCCACCACTTTGAAAAGCCCGAGCAATGAGAGAAGGGCGAAACGCGCATAACATCAGCGTAGAATCAAAATTTTTCATAAAGTTTCTCATTTCTCATCTTTACTTTTCATTCCCTTCCATCAAAATCCTTTAGATGCATCCTCGGAACCATATGAGGCTCTAAAGGTGCATTGATCGAGAGTGGAAAAAAATCCATTCTCGATTGATGCTAAAAATTCAGCAAAATTTGCTGACTTTAACTCGCAAAGACCGATAAAATTACATCTTCATAATTGGAAACATACATAATTCAATGTCGGTCCGGGGCGACTTTCTCAAAAAATTTCAAGCACCATGACAAGGAGTCAAGAAAACTGCATTCAGGTCTTTAATATTTGAAATCATACACTGGGAGAAATTATCTGATAAAATTTGTTACTCCAGGAACAATTTCTATCAGTCGCGTCAATACCAGAGCACCAGCAGGAATCGCAATAGATTTCGTTCCTGAATCAACAGTTTTTACTCGCTCGTCAACAATTTTTGTTGGTCCCGTTCAAGAAATTTTAAAAATCGCTCATTTGTAAAATTCATTGATTTCTCAATAAAAATGACTGATTTGTGTGTAAAATATATGCCGAGTTGGAAAGGAGGAAGCGTCGAATTCCACGCGATTCCTGTATCTGCCACCAGGCATAAGGGATATCATGGAAAACTGAGGTTAGAAATTCTCCCAAAGAATTGAAACCCCTCGTTCAATTTGAAAATTCTTCAGCTAGTTTGGTCTATAAACATCCTGCACGATGAACATGATGTCTCACAAACTCGCGTCGTTCGAACTCAAGGGGCCATATGAGTATGCCAAAAAGAGACAGAGACCACAGAGAAAAGTAATTAGTTCTACTATTCGGAGAGTGTGTGCAAGTTAAATAACAGTTAAGAAGGCTTAACTGAGTTGTTCGATCATCTGAAAGATCGAGGTAATATAACACTCAGCGACAATGAAAATCAAATGAATGCTTGACTCGTTCACTATTGCCCACTCCCTAAGCTCCATAGAAGGCAGGCGAGGATAAATTCATAAGCAATTGGCGGGTCATGACTCGAGAATTATGATAATTAAACGCCCAGCCAGAATTTGGCCGTCAGCATCCCGCGTATCGGGTTGCCTAAGTATAGGAGGGTTGAAGTGTGATGGGCGGCTGCATTAGGTAGTTAAATTACCCTCGAAATTCGATCACTAATTGGCTAAACTCAGTACAACACGACGTTTGTGGGTTCAAACGATAGGTAATACCTTCAATGATCGATATTAACAAGAATTAATGTTTAAGAATTGGGGCGCGGTATAAATAAACAATAAAAACATGCAATTTTTTGCCCTTTTTCTCGGTTTTTCCACAATAAGTCGGAAAATATCAATTTTTTGAAAAAATTTGTAGAATAACTTTCTGTAGATCTCTAAAATATCTATAAAATTGATCTGAACACTTTTCCTCGCAAACTGCAACCCTTCCGAGTTATTCCTCATCAAAGTCAAAATCGAATTTGTTTTAAACAAATCCGCTGAAATTGTTTATAACGGGCTCAAAGTATTTTTCTAAGATAATTCAGTAAATTTGGAGCAAAAAAGGTCTCTAGGTATTTTTTTCCTAAACTCGATCGTTTTCGAGTAATGGGAATGGCCAATTCCGCGACTTATCCTCAATGCGGCGCTTTCATGAATGCACTTAGGGCTGCAAGTCGCGGAATTGGCCATTCCCATTACTCGAAAACGATCAAGTTTAGGAAAAAATACCTGGAGACCTTTTTTGCTTCAAATTCACTGAATTATCTTAGAAAAATAGTTTGAGCCCGTTATAAACAATTTCAGCGAATTTGTTTAAACTAATTCAATTTTTACTTTGATGAGGAATAACTCGAAAGGGTTGCAGTTTGCGAGGAAAAGTGTTCAGATCAATTTTGTACATCTTTCAGAGATCTACAAAAAAATATTCTACAAATTTTTTCAAAAAATTGATATTTTCCTACTTATTGTGGAAAAACCGAGAAAAAGGTCAAAAATGCATGTTTTTATTGTTTATTTATACCGCGCCCCAATTCTTAAACATTAATTCTTGTCAATATCGATTATGTTTGAACCCATAAACGTCGTGTTGTACCGAGTTTAGCCACTTTCTCGCACCAGGAGCGTCTTTTCGGGGGTAATTCAACTACCTATATGGATCATGGGCGGGCTGGTTGGTGAATCCGTGGGTGATAGATCGATGAGTGGATCTGTGGTTAGGTAGTCGTACGGGTCATGGGTGGGTGACGTAGTGGAAATGTATTATGAGGAACTGAATCATAAAGAATTGGGTTATGAAGAATTGCGTTATGGAGAGTTACGGGGTGAAGGGAGTCGGTATGAGGAGTTACGATTATGAGGACTTCTGGTTAGGGTGTGTCTACAAATAAAGCGTACGCACTGCTCACAGCTCACAGCGCATACCCACGGCTCACGCGCGACGTGCACTGCTCGTCGGATTTTAACCGGCAAGTCATATGGATGTTTCACGTTATCGGCTGGACCCAATACAGAACTCGAGGTTAGCGACCGACAATGACAGACTATCTCCTAATGAATCCATGTCACTCGCCGGCTAAAATCCGATGTGCAGCGCACGGGCGGCGCACGTTAGCCGTGGGTATGCGCTATGAGCCGTGAACAGTAGAGACTACCTGGAGGGTCCCTAGTGAACAGTCCCTACGCTCTATTTGTGGACACACCCTTATGAGAAGTTACGGTATGAGAAGTTACAATATGAGGACTCACGGTTATGAGGAGTTACGGTATGATGAGTAAGGTCTGCTTAAGTCGAGTTCGGTCCAGCTCGGTGATATTAGATCTAGTTTGAGTTAATTTGTTCCAACTGGGTCTCGTGATATGTAACTAGGTCTAGCTCAGACATGAATGATCTAACTCGATCTAGTTCAATCTAGTTCGGTCTAACTAGGAATAACTCGGTCTAGTATGGTTTAGTTAGGTGAACACTGTAGAAAAATTTCATGTCAGTGAAGTTTTGATCGATCATGGATCGAATTTTTTTTTTTGCTCTATTTGTTCGGAAATTTCCTCAGGAACACGATGGAATGTTCAGAATTCCAGTCCGAGGTTTAAATCATGCCTAAAAAAAGGTTTTTGTGTCAAATAATTTTTTTTCTCGGTAACTACTAGCCGGAGACCGGTGGAGAGTCACCAGTTTTGTCGAAGGAGTCGAAAGATACACCACAGAATTTTTTCCGACCAGATCGGTTGCTGGGAAGACCTGGAAATGGGGCTCAGAATTCGAGCGATTTTCACATCTATGTCGATTTTTTGGAGGTTATGGGTCGGAGACCGATAAATACTGTCGGAAAATATTTTCCGATTGCAAATATACACCCATATAATTTTTCGACCGGATCGATCGCTGGGAACACCCAAAATCGATACAATAGAAGGTCCGGAATGGGGTTTTTGTACGTTTTTTTTGGAGGTTATGGGTCGGAGACCGGTGAATTCATCAGCATTATATTGTTACGTTGGAAATATATGAATGTATTTTTTTTTCAACCCGATCGATTGCTGGGAACACCGAAAATCGATACAATAGGAGGTCCGAAATGGGGTTTTTGTACGTTTTTTTGGAGGTTATGGCCAAGACACCGCTGTATACTTTCGGAATCAGTTGCTTGATGGAGGATCGTCCCACAGATATTTTTTCGACCAGATCGGTTGCTGGGAAAACCTCGAAATGGGTCTCGGACTTCAAGCGATTATCACTTCTATGTCGATTTTCTGGAGGTTATGGGTCGGAGACCGATAAAGACTGTCGGAAAATATTTCCCGATTGCAAATATACACCCATATAATTTTTCGACCCGATCGATCGCTGGGAACACCCAAAATCGATACAATAGAAGATCCAAAATGGGGTTTTTGTACGTTTTTTCGGAGGTTATGGCCAGGAGACCGGTGAATTCATCAGCATTATATTGTTACGTTGGAAATATATAAATGTATTTTTTTTCAACCCGATCGATTGCTGGGAACACCGAAAATCGATACAATAGGAGGTCCGAAATGGGGTTTTTGTACGTTTTTTTGGAGGTTAAAGCCAAGAGACCGGTGTATACTTTCGGAATTAGTTGCTTGATGGAGGATCGTCCCACAGATATTTTTTCGACCAGATCGGTTGCTGGGAAAACCTCGAAATGGGTCTCGGACTTCAAGCGATTATCACTCCTATGTCGATTTTCTGGAGGTTATGGGTCGGAGACCGATAAAGACTGTCGGAAAATATTTTCCGATTGGAAATATACACCCATATGATTTTTCGACCCGATCGATCGCTGGGAACACCCAAAATCGAGACAATAGAAGGTCCAAAATGGGGTTTTCGTACGTTTTTTTGGAGGTTATGGCCAGGAGACCATTGAATTCATCAGCATTATATCGTTACGTTGGAAATATATGCATGTATTTTTTTTCAACCCGATCGATTGCTGGGAACACCGAAAATCGATACAATAGGAGGTCCGAAATGGGGTTTCTGTACGTTTTTTGGAGAATATGGCCAAGAGACCGCTGTATACTTTCGGAATCAGTTGCTTGATAAAGGATCGTCCCACAGACATTCTTTCGACCAGATTGGTTGCTGGGAAAACCTCGAAATGGGTCTCGGACTTCAAGCGATTATCACTTGTATGTCGATTTTCTGGCGGTTATGGGTCGGAGACCGATAAATACCGTCGGAAAAGATTTTCCGGTTGAGAATATACACCCATATAATTTTTCGACCCGATCGATCGCTGGGAACACCCAAAATCGATACAATAGGAGGTCCGGAATGGGGTTTTTGTACGTTTTTTTGGAGGTTATGGGTCGGAGACCGATAAATACTGTCGGAAAATATTTTCCGATTGGGAATATACACCCATATAATTTTTCGACCCGATCGATCGCTGGGAACACCCAAAATCGATACAATAGGAGGTCCGGGATGGGGTTTTTGTATGTTTTTTTGGAGGTTATGGGTCGGAGACCGATAAATACTGTCGGAAAATATTGACTGATTGGAAATATACACCCATTCAATTTTTCGACCGGATCGATCGCTGGAAACACCCAAAATCGATACAATAGAAGGTCCGGAATGGGGTTTTTGTACGATTTTTTGGAGGTTATGAGTCGGAGACCGATAAATACTGTCGGAAAATATTCTCCGATTGGAAATATACACCCATATAATTTTTCGACCCAATCGATCGCTGGGAACACTCAAAATGGATACAATAGGGAGTTCAAAATGGGGTTTTTGTACGTTTTTTTGGAGGTTATGGCCAGGAGACCGGTGAATTGATCAGCATTATATTGTTACGTTGGAAATATATAAATGTATTTTTTTTTCAACCCGATCGATTGCTGGGAACACCGAAAATCGATATAATAGGAGGTCCGGAATGGGGTTTTTGTACGTTTTTTTGGAGGTTATGGCCAGGAGACCGGTGAATTCATCAGCATTATATTGTTACGTTGGAAATATATAAATGTATTTTCTTTTCAACCCGATCGATTGCTGGGAACACCGGAAATCGATACAATAGGAGGTCCGAAATGGGGTTTTTGTACGTTTTTTTGGAGGTTATGGCCAAGACACCGCTGTATACTTTCGGAATCAGTTGCTTGATGAAGGATCGTCCCACAGATATTTTTTCGACCAGATCGGTTGCTGGGAAAACCTCGAAATGGGTCTCGGACTTCAAGCGATTATCACTCCTATGTCGATTTTCTGGAGGTTATGGGTCGGAGACCGATAAAGACTGTCGGAAAATATTTTCCGATTGGAAATATACACCCATATAATTTTTCGACCCGATCGGTCGCTGGGAACACCCAAAATCGATACAATAGAAGGTCCAAGATGGTGTTTTTGTACGTTTTTTCGGAGGTAATGCCCAGGAGACCGGTGAATTCATCAGCATTATATCGTTACGTTGGAAATATATGCATGTATCTTTTTTCAACCCGTTCGATTGCTGGGAACACCGAAAATCGATACAATAGGAGGTCCGAAATGGGGTTTTTGTACGTTTTTTTGGAGGTTATGGCCAAGAGACCGCTGTATTCTTTCGGAATCAGTTGCTCAATAAAGGATCGTCCCACAGATATTCTTTCGACCAGATTGGTTGCTGGGAAAACCTCGAAATGGGTCTCGGACTTCAAGCGATTATCACTTCTATGTCGATTTTTTGGAGGTTATGGGTCGGATACCTATAAATACTCTCGGACAATATTTTCCGATTGGGTATATACACCCATATAATTCATTATTTATTCATATTTTTATTCTTTATTCATTTTTTGGGTATATAACCCCATTTCGGACCTCCTATCGTATCGATTTTGGGTGTTCCCAGCAATCGATCGGGTTGAAAAAAAATATATGCATATATTTCCAATGTAACAATATGATGCTGATGAATTCACCGGTCCCTTGGCCATAACCTCCAAAAAAACGTACAAAAACCCCATTTCGGACCTTCTATTGTATCGATTTAGGGTGTTCCCAGCGATCGATCGGGTCGAAAAATTATATGGGTGTATGTTTCCAATCGGAAAATATTATCCGAGAGTATTTATCGGTATCCGACCCATAACCTCCAAAAAATCGACATAGAGGTGATAATCGCATGGAGTCCGAGCCCCATTTCGAGGTTTCCCCAGCAACCGATCTGGTCGAAAAAAAAACTGTGGTACGATCCTTCATCAAGCAACTAATTCCGAAAGTATACACTGGTCTCTTGGCCATAACCTCCAAAAAAACGGACAAAAACCCCATTTTGGACCTCCTATTGTATCGATTTTGGGTGTTCCCAGCAATCGATCAGGTTGAAAAAAATTATATGCATATATTTCCAACGTAACAATATAATGCTGATGGATTCACCGGTCTCCTGGCCATTACCTCCAAGAAAACGTACAAAAACCCCATTTCGGACCTTCTATTGTATCGATTTTGGGTGTTCCCAGCAATCGATCGGGTCGAAAAATTATATGGGTGTATATTTCCAATCGCAAAATATTCTCCGAAAGTATTTATCGGTCTCCGACCCATAACCTCCAGAAAATCGACATAGAAGTGATAATCGCTTGAAGTCCGAGACCCATTTCGAGGTTTTCCCAGCAACCGATCTGGTCGAAAAAATATCTGTGGGTCGATCCTCCATCAAGCAACTGATTCCGAAAGTATACAGCGGTCTCTTGGCCATAACCTCCAAAAAAACGTAAAAAACCCCATTTCGGACCTCCTATCGTATCGATTTTGGGTGTTCCCAGCAATCGATCGGGTTGAAAAAAATTATATGCATATGTTTCCAACGTAACAATATAATGCTGATGGATTCACCGGTCTCCTGGCCATTACCTCCAAGAAAACGTACAAAAACCCCATTTCGGACCTTCTATTGTATCGATTTTGGGTGTTCCCAGCAATCGATCGGGTCGAAAAATTATATGGGTGTATATTTCCAATCGGAAAATATTCTCCGACAGTATTTATCGGTCTCCGACCCATAACCTCCAAAAAAACGTACAAAAACCCCATTCCGGACCTCCTATTGTATCGATTTTGGGTGTTCCCAGCGATCGATCGGGTCGAAAAATTATATGGGTGTATATTCCCAATCGGAAAATATTTTCCGACAGTATTTATCGGTCTCCGACCCATAACCTCCAAAAAATCGACATAGATGTGAAAATCGCTCGAATTCTGAGCCCCATTTCCAGGTCTTCCCAGCAACCGATCTGGTCGGAAAAAATTCTGTGGTGTATCTTTCGACTCCTTCGACAAAACTGGTGACTCTCCACCGGTCTCCGGCTAGTAGTTACCGAGAAAAAAAATTATTTGATACAAAAACCTTTTTTTAGGCATGATTTAAACCTCGGACTGGAATTCTGAACATTCCATCGTGTTCCTGAGGAAATTTCCGAACAAATAGAGCAAAAAAAAAATTCGATCCATGATCGACCAAAACTTCACTGACATAAAAAATCGCCAAAATCTTCAACCAACTGGTTGAAGTTTTCATTCAACCAACTAGTTGAATTTCTTATAGTGTAGTTTGGGAACGGGGATGGAGGATTTAGGTCTACTTTGGTCTACACTGGTGTAATTCGGTCAACGTGGCCGTATAAGGTCTATGGTAGGCGGGTGCGTGGATAGATGAATGGCTGGATGGATGGATGGGGATGGCGACGGGGGTGTGAATGAGGTTTTGGATGCGGATGGGGATGAGGATGGCGAAAAACCATACTAACACGGTCTAGTTCGGTTCAGTTCGCTCTAGTTCTGTGTAGTCATGTTTGATTCGGTCTACCTCGATCTAATTCGATCTAGTTCGGTGTAATCAGGACTAGTTCTGACTAGTTCAGTCGAGTTTGACCTAATTCCGTCTAGTTTGGTGTAATTGGGACTAGTTCATCAAAAAAATCTCTTAAACACTCATAGTCGTTGGTAACCCGAGGTTGCGTGTTAATCCACGGGTTAGGGGCTGTAGTTCGCACGGGCAAAAAACGAGTTGGAGTCGCTGGTGTTCTGCTGCATCACAGCATCAGTGCAATGGAATAATGCGAAGTAGATGCAGACTCCATCTTTTGGCTTTACCGATTAAAGTGCCCAACCCGCGGATCACCCATTGACCCTCGGGCTATCTACGACTATGAATACCAGTGTTGATAGTTCGGGACTTTGATATATCCGACTCAGCCGTTCCGGAAATTTAAAGGAGTCGAACTCAATTTTCGAAACAATATACATATCTATCAGCAGGTGAAATTCAAGATGATATCATTTTTTCAACCATCATAAGATACCTCTTCCTGTCAACTTGGATTGATCATCAATCATCACGTTGCAACCATCATTATTGAACTACAAAAGCATTCCAGGGGCCTCTGACTCATCAACGTGCGATAACGCTAGTTTTGAAATGACCCACGAATTGAATGATATTGTTCCATCACTTCGTCGTATTAGTTGTAGGAAACGAATGAGAAATGTATGCTTCTCTCCCTGGGAAGATTCACGGAGAATGCAAAGCGAAAAATTGGTGAAAAATCAGTGGAGCTTTTTTTACGAACTTGACCAAGATTTGGATCCAATAATAACGAATAGGACGTAATCGATCCTTCACATCGGTTGTCAACTCGGCCACTTTCTCGCCGAGGATTATCCTCCGGGTGTTATCGTCCCTGGAAGAGATCAGGGAGGAATGCTTATTGCGATTTGCAACGCAATCGATAGAATTCTCGAAAGCTTGGAACGCTCTCACTATATAAACCAATGCGAATCTGCATGAGGAATTTAAATCCTCTCACTCTTGCCATATGTCGCGGACGTTGCTGGGGCAGGATCTCAATACTTCATAACTCTGTCTCTCTGGGCAGTATATTCCTGCGATCGAGTTTCGAGTTTCGGTCGGTTGCGCAAGCTTCGGCAACACGTCGCGCATGCGCGAACCAGTTCACTTGGATGGACTTTTTGCAAGGATCTTGTCTTCGAATAATGCGTTTGCAACCGATCGATCGGCAGCTCGTTTTCGAAACAGAAATATTCCGCTCGTAAAGTTCGCGTTGGCGCACGGTGGTGCTTATCTGCTGTCAACGACCCTCCGATCCAGCTCTGCAAATCGAATCGGTAGCAGCACAATGGTCGCTCTGGCGCGGGAGCAGATAAGAATTTATATGCATAGAAGTCATGAGACCACGTGTGAGTAAATCGAGAGCCCAAAGCCACGCTCATATGCATACATTGCACCTGGAAATGTTCATAATACCCAGGACACGGTTATGCTCTGTTGACTCAGCTATTATGACGAGTAGGTATGAGATGCTCGTGCCAACGGTTAGGTTAGGGAGGCGCGCGCATACCTGAGCGCGAGTCGCGCCATAATAATGCGCAGATGCACCTGCGAGTTTGAGTCCGATGCACTTGACTGTGTCGGACCACGTGTGCGTGTCTGCTGCGACGACGACGACGAGTGTTTATTCCAAGTCTCGTCTTGTGAGGTTTGATTGCAGGGGCGCTTGATCGTTCTTCTGCAAGGCGGTCGTTTGTCCTGGCTCCCAAGGCGCTAAATGCCAGAGGTATTCGAGGAGTGCAAATAGAGAATGAGCGTGATGCGGCCCCTCTCCAGCTTGATTGAGACGCTCTCGACAATCGCCGATTGATGCGCTCTCGCAGTGCTTGATTCCCACGGATTCCTCGATCAGCATGCAGTGGGCAACGCGCGGATGGTTTCCGATTACGAAAATCGCTGCTCACTTGAAATATGATGAATACGCAGAGGTCAATTTTCCAATCGGATTTTCCTTGGTTGTTTCTCCTGCGATCATATGCACTGCCTTGAAACATTTCTGACAGCCTCAGCGTCAAGGATCTGCTTGCCATTCCGCGAGGTGGTCTTCGACTTTTTCGTGCTATTCAAGGGAGATTAGGTAATAAAATCGGCATTCATCCCGTGATGAACTCTCCGTGTGAATACAAATTATATTGCCCTGTATACAGACTTGATGTGGAAAGAACACAGCTAGGCGTAGAAGCCAAGGAGAGTTTTTGGGGTGTATGTTAGAGATTGAGGCACAAATGAGACGAACAAGAAGTCGTTTGCGGTCATCATCTTTTCCATCCCTCAGTTACTCGTCACATACTTCCTACTGCACGGAAACCTATCCTCCGCGAAGACAGAGTAGAACAATTTAGTCCACAGAGCTGGCAAATAGCTGCTGCTCGAAAGTTCCAGCAATCGTGCAATCATTACTCGTTTGAATCAGCAACGCTGAGAAACTCGAGCGCTAACTTCGAGTATACCACAGAAAAATTTTCGAATCATACGTCAAAATCTACGGGTAGCTATCCGCAGTGCGTCAAAAAATCCGCAACCTACAATCAAAATAAAGCATTATGTTCTTGATCGGATCCCGACAGGATTTGGGAGTCTCAATCACGAATTCAGGAGTGGTTTTCGGACCAATAAAACAGTAGCACTCAAGATCTACCAGACCAGTCCAACCACTGCACTGATAGTATATACCAAAAAAGTATTCACGACTAAAATGCCACTGAGAAACTGCGAGACTGCTGATCATATGTTAATGAGGGATTCTATCGCCACAGTACTTCTGCTGTAAGAAACCTATGAGAAATCTACAATAAATCCATTAAATCAAGGAAGTATCGTTACGAACTAGGCACGACATTTTGCTGAGTTTTTGCGAAAGCACCGGTGATGTAGACACTGAGGTGAGGTTTCATACGACAACAGGCCTGTACGACGAAGAGTAAGTAAAGATGATAAAAATGTCTCGAGCCATGGTGTGCTGATCGGATACTGCAGGGGTAGTCAAAAGATGCCACATGAAAATCACAGTTGAAGTCGATGTTTGATCGATTTATTGATAAGAATTCATTAAAATTCATAGGTAAAACCCGGCCAGACTCTAAAAGAGTGATCACATATTGATAATGGAATTTTACACTCATGAGTGACATTAACCAAAGAAGTTCACTCTTAAGGGTATGCAGCGCATTATGAAGATCTGTAGTTCTGTAGTGCATGCAGTATCCATAATAAACTCACCAGCCGATTTATCATGCTAGGAAGAATAAGGGAAAAAGGCTAGGGATGAAACCAAGAAGACTTGATTTGAGAATGAAAAAAACACAATTAAGAATGGTTGGAGAACTAGCACTCCCGCAAGTGGGGGGGGGGGAGTGGTTCGTGGAATATTGGATGTTTCCACTCTCTGTAAGCATTCTACCTTATCACATTAGGATGTGAAGCAAAAAAGTAGCATCCTGAACTCGCTGATGTAGTTCAACTGAAGATCATGGCGGTACACTTCGGTTAGAAGCCTGACTGCGCTTAGTGTTAACGACTTCTCACGGGACTTGATTCGGGAGGGTAATGTGAGTATGAATTCCAGTGATAGTAGAATTCTTAAACTATATGTTCACTCTTCACATTTGAATTAGAAAAGAGAGAACAAGGGTGCGGGGTCGCTGGAAGTGATTATTTTGTATGCGAGACAACCAACAAGATATTGGCGTATGCGTTTTGCCGATAACCACCCAAGGGATGTACGGAAAGATGATATAAAATCTTGCAAAGTGATGTTTCCAAAAATGAATCAAATACGTGCGTTTTGCAAGTAATGTGGTTTCAATTTTGAAGCTCGGGTCATGCGGTAATATACGGAGGCAGCGTAGTCAAAATGGAGAAACGCCTGGATTTGCCCAAGCTTTTGTTTTAGGGATTGTGAGAGAAATTCGCGGTTGACTCGTAATCTACGGCGTGTGGATGATTTTGTTTTGTCTTTCTAACCGAGCTGGGATGCAAGTAGCACGTCAAGGCTCTTTAGAAAGATAACGAGAAAAGGATTTCATCACTGGAGACAACATTATCTGGAACGTCTAGTGTTTTTAGAGTATCCTCATTTTCCTGCTTACCCATAATGAATGCTGCGGTCTTATCTTCATTGAGTTTCAACTCGTTTTGAATCGTCCATTAACACGTTCACTGCGACGGCGAAAACCGGCATTCCGTCCCAGAGTGCGAGAGAGTACAAACGCGTGATTTTGCACCTATATTAGCCAAACCTCTTGGAATGTCATGAGTTTGACATCGATTTACAGGATCCTCACGAATTTACGCGGGCCCCACTGGTGGGACCCGCGAACATTTATATCGTGCAATGGGGGATGAAGTGAATGGTTGAACTACCAGAATTAGTGATCCTCATATGTATCATTCAGCTTTTCGGGACTATTCGTTGATTTCTCGGTATCATTCGGGTAATTCGCGAGTATGGCCTGAATTGCATTTTGCCTAGTAAGAACCGCGGATTGCAATTGTGATCCACGCAAGTATGATTTTCTATCCCCGTGAATCTACGAGACACACGTCCTTATTCGGGATACTCTTCAACTTTTCTGAATATAAAAAGTTCCTCGTACATGGAGATATGGAATAGATCGAGGAGAGGAAGAGTGCAGTTACAAAGCCAACCATTTAGTCGGTTTGCCTCTTAGTTATTTCGCGTCTGAATTTCATTACTCGGCTCCATGTCACTCAAATCACACAACTGTGGGCTCATTTCGTAGCTTTTGACACAAGTTTTTGAATGAGCTAAGATACGTTGTATGATATTCAAAGTGACTCGATGAATTCACAATTTATTGGCCTCTTTTATGTTGTTTATTGGAATTTTTTCGAAAATTGATTTTTTATCGAATAACTCGTACGAATCAAGTCCAATACTGAAACTGGCGTGCACACATGTTCTTCGCGTCATACACATATAAAGAGTAAAAATCACAACATATGTCATTTGATGTGTTTACATCGTTTGGTGCCCACTAGAACCTAAACGAAAACGCAGTGGACGTGCAACTGTATTGGGATCTTGATTGATTAACTCCATGAAGCCTGAACTCTATGCATGTTGAAAGACTTCGTGGGGGGGGGGGGGCGGGCCGAGACAACCACCTCGAGGGACTCCTAGTAATGGGAGCCATTCGAGGCGAGTACCATCGTCAGATCTCGCGGCTCGGGTCAGATCTTCAAGATAACTAGCAATCCACTGTCCTACCGCTTTGCGACATCCGCATTTTCGTACTTGTTGTGGAAGTTTTACGTGAGATATAATGTCAAAAGACTTAGAGAAATGAAGAAACAAGACGAGTACAGTGAGTTGATGGTTGTCTATGACTGTATGGGCGTTCTCAACAAGACCAAAACAAGCTGTTTGAGTTGAATGACAAGGGCGGGACCAAGTTTGGTGAGGGTTGAGTAATTTATGTTAGCAGATATTACATAAGTTGATCGTGAACTAGTCTCTCGAGAATTCTAGATGGTCCCGTTAGTTGTGCTATAGGTCTGGTGTCAGATACAGTCATGGGGGGCGATTTCTTCACCAAAGGAATCACTGTAGCATATATTCCCAGCTCGTGGCGAAACGACCCGTTGAAAATGATCCGTTGAACAGCGGGGAAAGATAAGGTGTAACGGTAAGATGAGAGTGCTGATTTGAGCATTCCGGATGTGATCCTAACTTTTTGAGAGTTGCTTCGTGGATGAGCATTGAGCACATCAACTTCCGATATCGGGACAAGATCGGATGTAAGAATGCCATTGGAGATGACTGCGTATATAGCATATGCTCTCATTCTTGGCCTCCGTCAACGGGTCTCTGCGATGCAACTAAGACAAATTGAGTATTCATTGGTTGAGGAAAGAAAACCATAGGGGTGCGGTTAGTTTGTACGTTGCGAGGCCTTATAAACGAAGTTCACGCCATTTGATTTCAGAATCAGATGCCAACTTGGGTGATTGGGAATGATACGATTTCGACCACGGTCGAGCGTATTTTGGGCTCACAAGGGGAGGTCCAACCTTGCGGAACGCGGATCTTGATGAAACTTTGGGAATCATCTTGTTTTGGTAAGAAATGAAGATGTCTCCAAGGATTTAATCCCATGGGCCTCCTATCCCGAGTTACAGCTATAAAAATCAGCATTGCCAATATAGGCCATTGCTGAAAAGTCGTATATGTATATAGGTATAATAACAATGCTGATCTCTGTAGCTGTATCTCGAGATAGAAGGCCCATGGGATTAAACCCTTTGAGATACCTTCATTTTTCACCAAAACAATATGATTTCCAGAGTTTCATCAAGATCCGTGTCCCACAAGATTGGACCTCTCCTTGTCAGTCCCGAAGAGACCTGTATCTCTTATAATCAGCAATGGATACAGTAGATTGGGATCTGAGGTGAAGCCGATTACTTTTGCCCATAATTCGCCTGATATCGGCTGTGACCCATGGTTTATTGTGATATGACGAAACAGTGGCTTTTCTGCTTGAAGCGAGTTTGTTGAATGTGGTTAGAGTGGCATTGGTCAAGTGGGCATCTTCATCGTCAATATCGCTAGCGGATTGGCTAAAGAATACAGATAAACTCGAATCTGACAGGTTAGATGTATGTGAATCATAATTATACACGGTATCTACATTATTGGCATTTTTGTAAGAAAGTGAAATCCGTCGTAGTGGGTCTGATGGAGAAGGCAACGCAACTTGCACGGGAAAACCCTCATGGCCTATGTTACTCGCAACTTCCTGATGTAGATTCGTGCGATATTGGTTCTCCTCTGTTTTTACTGGGCTGCGAGGCTCAGTGGGCCGGTAACGCAAGGTACACCCTATATTCGAGAGCAGTATGATTTATTCAAAGGTAAGTTATAAAATCGAGAGAGAGAGAGAGAGATTCTGCTACAATATTTCGTTATTCTACTGATACTACAAGAAACCTGAATATTTATTTGGTAGCGTACAAAACGATGACTCTCCTTTCATCCTAGTGGGAGTTGTTCAAAGGCCTCCACATATTCCAATGCAAAAAGACAATGTTATGTTCAATGTATTTCGCGATCTTTCTAGTGACTTCAGTCGTTCAATCATACTAGGAGACTTGGATACTAACCTGCCATCGACATCGTTGAATGCAAATTCCATCAGACAGCCGACGAATAAGCTGTCTAGTAAGTCGTCTAGCATGGCTCGACACACAACGCTAACACCTCTCACACGTGGATTGACGTAGTAATGGTACATGATAATGAGACACCAGTTCAAACCAGCAGAGGGTTCATGTACTATGTTCCGGTAGTCACGCACTAACTTAGGCAACTCTTGAAATCTTTGTTCTGGAGCTCATGAAAATCCTTTTTTACATATCGCAAATATCATAGTATTGATCTGGCGCAACTCAATGGAGGCTAGAACAGATGAACTGGACACCCTTAGAAACTGTTGAATCTGATCAGGAGGGAGCTGTGAAATTTCTCACTGAGAATTAGAGAACGGCCACCGATACCTTGGCAACGCTGAAAACGATCTCAAGGAAAAGACCCGCCATGGATTGGTCCTGGCCTGAATATTCTCATTCAGAGATGTCGAGTCGCTGAACGACATTACCGACGCACAAAATGAGTGACGCCCTGAAGGAGTTTCTTCGGCTTAGCCAAACGGTTGAGGAGCGCTTAGAACAAGAGAGTAACCTTTTCTCTCAGAATCATCTTTCAAATGCTCTCAATCAGAATGGAATTGTGTATGAGGAAATGCGCAACCCTCTTGACCACGAGCAACGAGAAGGAGCTTCACAGCTCCACACCGGATGAGGTAAACCCTCACTCCGCGAAAGTCTCCATCTCGCCTAACGAGAGTAAAGAGGAGATGATGAATACCAATTGTTGCGCTGATAATAAAGGTTTCTCGTTCGAGCCTACGAATGCAGTGGGTGTCATCTTAGCGGTGAAGCACTTTTCATCACAAGCGCGAGGAGTAGACGGGATTCCACACAGCGTGATCGCGAAAGCTCTGCCGAAGTGATATCATTATTGAAATGTTGAATTGCTCTTTTGCTCAGAGTATTTTCTTCGAGTCTTGAGAGGAAGCTCATCTGATTGTATTGAAGAAGGCGGTTGCACCTTCAGCTGTCTCAGACTTCCGACTTATTGCCCTGCTGTATTCCCTTCCCAAGGTTCTGGAAGAGATAGCTCATGTTCAATCAATGCGATACCTAAGAGAAGAGAAACTGTTTTACTTGCGTGTAGACTGGATTTCGAAAAGATAACAGTACTTAGACCGCCTTGCTGAAATTGACTAATATGCGTATAGCCATACACAAGAAAAACATTACATTATCGTTTCTGTTCAACCTTAGTGAAGCCTTTCATTCCATTCCACCAACGAAACTGTAACAAAAACTTTGTGACGTGGGATTCTTCTAAATAGCCCTCCTGTGGGTGAATTACTGAATTCATATCGAGAAGGTCGCTCACAGATAGTCACATCAAGAAATAGTAGGGAGTTCGACTGGCTTACCACCAACTCAGGAGTTCCGCACAGCTCTGTTGTAATACCACTTCTGTGCAGTCTGTATGTAAATGACTTACCAGACCTGATTCGCAAACCGTCCGATAAACGTATGTTTTATGCAGATGACCTTCAAATTTACCTACACATTGAAAGAGAAAAAATCTCGGAGAACATCGCCTGGCTGGATGAGGTGTTGCGACTGGTTACTGAATGGGCTGGAGTCCTCCAGCCTGAATCTCAATGCCAGCAGTACCAAGTCTTTTATTTTGTCTCCAGAAACTTTGTCAGCTGAATGAGATGAGTCTGGTGGTCGTTCCAATGCCGGGTGGAGTAAATATTCCCTTCAGCGACATGGCCATGAGTCTCGGTGTGACATTTGACAGTAAACTCGAGTGGTGGTCTCAGATCGATCAAGTTACGAAAAAAGTAAACAGAGCTCTTTATGGTCTGAGATTTATCAGGGTGTGTACCACTGAAATACTCCAGCGAATGATAGTCGAGACGCTAGTCCAACCTCATCTGGATGATTGCACGGTTGTTTGTCTTGAAACGGACGAAAAACATGGACCTGACTCAAACGACTGAGCAATGCATGTGTGCGGTACGATTTCGGCGTAAGCAGGGATCAGCACATCACTCAGTACCGAGAGACCCTGTGCTGGTTGCGTTCGGACTCTCGCAGGGATGTACACTCGGCGGTAGTTGGTTCTTTCCGAGCTTGCGACCGCGTGTACCGATCACAAAACTAAATTGTGAGTGAGGTTTTCGGTGCGCGCGCGCATCAGAACTAGTTTTGGGACTAGAATTTTGACAACAAGTCGCAAAGACGCGCCCGGGCGACCGATGTTGTCCAGGTCGAGTCCCTTGAAAAGGGCATCCACCGCGGAGTATGTCCCGTCCTCCGAGTCCACCAAGTTTAGACAGGACGAGGTCGAAGTTGTGTTCAATTTCGCAGTCCGGATATGTGACCGAAGCGTGTGCGTCACAGCAGAACGGATGCCTAAAATCAACCACCGGTTTCTCCATTGTGTTTGTTTTCTGGCAGATTATTATTCCACCAAGTAAAAATGAGGATATCAATTGAATATGCAGAAGAACTCAATTCTTGGTGAAGAGATGACTCTTTATTTTCAGGTTTCTGGTGTATCTAAATCCTGTATGGATATGATGAAACCGCACAGGTCTTGGTATCAACAAACTCACTCAATGCTCAAAAATATGTATTTAGAAGGTTAAAGTATGATGTTTTCACCACTTGATGTCTATACACTCTCATTCAGCCCCAAAATCCAGTGCAGCATTCGAACTCCCAAATACAGCAATAGAAAACGACAAGCTCGTGTGGACAAATTGGATATTCAGACAGGTATTTTTCATTCCATATAGTCCTCAAGGTTTAGATATAACGTCATACACTCTCCAATCATGAATTGTTATTGCTGGAAAATCCAGACTCGCTTGAAATCACATCATCCTACATTGGTTCAAGATGGAACGTTCTTTCAATTTTCAACCATAAAATTCCAGGTCAGGTCAGTTACAAGGTTGGGATCAGATTATCCTTCATACTTTTGTACTGCACCGGTGTGTACTGATTTTGTGTACGAGTGTTGGTTCCTTTTTATTAAGGTTGTTGAAATACTCACTCTGTAAATTTTATCCATCAATACAAACGTACCGATCTGAGGCATATTCCAGGATAATAGAATTGCTGTGGTAAGTGAAGAGTTAGCTTGTGACAATGTGAAAAGATGTTGACACGGAATCAACATGAATTATAGAGTTTATTGTTCTTTATTGCAGATTGCATCAGCACTCACCAATTCATAACATAAACAATATTCTTCAATAATCATTCTACTTCCTGTGAAATGATGGGAAACTCTCATGTTACATTGTATCTCCTCCAGTATTGAAGTTAGTAACAGTAGTAGTGATGTCGGAGTGAATCCAAATTATTTCATACCACTTCTCCTTCATTCTTCCTCGAGACTGGGGTGATGTATACTGCCCAGAGTGGTGTGACGAATCATTGCCACTATATATTTTAAGGGTAAAAACACCAGCATTGTTCATCAACTGTACCATGACTAAAAAGTAGTCTCCATCAAGAATACCTTTCCTCTGCATGGATCCAATCTGCAAATAAAACATGTCTTACTAAATTTCCCTGACTCTACTCACATTGTAATAAGCTAACCCTTCACTTACCACAGCAATTCTACTCTTCTAGTATATACCTCAGATCGGTAGGTTTTTTTTGAAGGATAAAATTTACAGAGTGAGTATATCAACAACCTTAATCAAAAGGAACAAACACTCGTACACAAAATCAGTCCACACTGGTGCAATACAAAAGTATGAAGGATCTTCTGATTCCAATCATGTAACTGACCTGACCTGGAATCTTACGGTTGAAAATTGAAAGAACGTTCCATCTTGAACCAATGTAGGATGATGTAATTTCAATCGAGTCTGGATTTTCCAGCAATAACAATTCATGATTGGAGAGTGTATGACGTTATATCTAAACCTTGAGGACTATATGGAATGAAAAATACCTGTCTGAATATCCAATTTGTCCACACGAGCTTGCCGTTTTCTATTGCTGTATTTGGGAGTTCGAATGCTGCACTGGATTTTGGGGCTGAATTAGAGTGTATAGACATCAAGTGGTGGAAACATCATACTTCAACCTTCTAAATACATATTCTTGAGCATTGAGTGAGTTTGTTGATACCAAGACCTGTGTGGTATCATCATATCCATACAGGATTCAGATACACCAGAAACCTGAAAATAAAGAGTCATCTCTTCACCAAGGATCGAGTTCTTCTGTATATTCAATTAATATCCTCATTTTTACTTGGTGGAATAATTATCTGACAGAAAACAAATACAATGGAGAAACCGGTGGTTGATTTTAGGCATCTGTTCTGCTGTGACGCACACGCCGTTCACATATCCGGACTGCAAAATTGAACACAACTTCGACCTTGTCCTGTCTAAACTTGGTGGACTCGGAGGACGGGACATACTCCGCCGTGGATGTCCTTTTCAAGGGACTCGACCTGGACAACATCGGCCGCCCGGGCGCGTCTTTGCAACTTGTTGTCGAAATTCTAGTTCCAAAACTAGTTCTGATGCGCGTGCGCACCGAAAACCTTACTCACAATTTAGTTTTGTGATCGGTACACGCGGTCGCAAGCTCGGAAAGAATCAACTACCGCCGAGTGTACACTCGGCGGCAGTTGATTATTTCCGGGCTTGCGACCAGTTCTGATGATCACAAAACTAAGTTGTGTGTGAGGTTTTTGGTGCGCGCGCGCTGCAGAACTAGTTCTGGGACTAGAATTTCGACAAGTCGCAAAGATGCGCCTGGGCAGCCGATGTTGACCAGGTCGAGTCCGTGAAAAGGGCATCCGCGGCGGACTATGTCCCATCCTCCGAGTTCACCAGGTGTAGACAGGACGAGGTCGAAGTTGTGTAAACAAAGTGTGTGTGTCACAGCAAGAAAAATGCCTAAAATCAACCACCGGGTTCTCCATTGTATTTGTTTCCTTTCAGATGAGTATTCTACCAAGTAAAAATAAGGATATCAATTGAATATACAGAAGAACGCGATGAGTCTTTTGAAAGTATACCATCCTACATTGATTCTAGCTGGAACGTTCTCTAAATATTCAACCATAAAATTCCAAGTCAGGTCAGTTATATGATGGGGATCAAAAGATCGTTCATATTTTTGTACTGCACCAGTGTGTACCTATTTTTTGTACGAGTATTGGTTCCTTGTTACGGTTGTTGACATACTATTACTGTAAATTTTATCCGTCAATATAAACCTACCGATCTGAGGCATATGACATAATAGTAGAATTGCTGCGGTGAGTGAAGAATTAGCTTGTGAGAATGTGAGTAGACAGGGAATTAACATGAATGATAGAGTACATCGTTCTTTTTTGCAGATTGCATCAGCACTCACCAATTCGTAGCGCATGAATATTCTTCCATAATCATTCTATTTCCTGTGAAATGATGGAAAACTATCCTGTACGTTGAATCTCCTCCAGTATTGAAGTTAGTAAAAGTAGTAGTGATGTCGGAGTGGATTCGAATTTTTTCATACGACTTCTTCTTCATTCTTCCTCGAGACTGGGGTGGAGTATACTGCCAGAGTGATGTGATGAATCATTCCCACTTTATATTTTTAGGGTTGAAACACCAGCATTGTTAATCAACTGTCCCATGAATAGAAAGTAATCTCTATGAAGAATACCTTTCCCCTGTGTTCGTCCAATCTGCAAATAAAAAATGTTTCACTAAATTTCCCGGACCCTACTCTCATTGTAATGAGTGTGATATCTCCTCGTCCCTTTTAAGCAAAAACCCCCCAAGTAGTATCTAATTATGAAATTATCAAATAGATGTGAAAATTTATACATAAAATTTTTCTGTTCCTTGAGATAAGTACATACTATATTCAAAATAACGCGCGCAGCCCAAAGCAGAAATCAGTCCTACCGGCCGAGACAAGTTCCACCACGAACCGCAAGAGCGCGCCGCGCAACCTCCCCCACCAGCCACGTACTCCCACTCTTCAGTGCTACCCCCGAAATCGATGGGTCTCGCTACGTGGCAGCCAGCAGTCAGTCCCTCTTGGAAACTGGGTCAGAGCGCCCAACTCTCCTGGTGCCTCGTGCCCTGCCTCTTGGTGCTTCACGCCCAACCATTGGTGTCCCCGTGCCCTGACATTGGTGCCCCCGTGCCCTGACCTTGGTGCGCCTGTGCCCTACCTTGGTGCTCCTGTGCCCTACCTCGGTGCCCCAGTGCCCTATATTGGAGCCATAGTGCCCTGCATTTGCCGTAATGAGAGGTGGTGCTGCGTGCTAGGCGTTGGGCTGTGGTGCAAAGCAAAACCACGTGTAAAATTCTCTAAAAAGTGAGTAAAATAAAGAGAAAGAATATTATTTTTCTCTTATACGTATTGAAGCCCTGGCTAGTGGCTAAACCCCTTTCCCTGGTGCAATAGCCCAGGATGACCCTGTTTTCACCTATTCATTGTTGAGATTCTTCATTCACATTGTGTCCCAGAGAGAGCTGTGAAATTATCACACCGATCCACGAATCCCGAGCTATATTTCGTGAGAATTGGCTCAAAAAGTTACTAACAAGCTAGCATCGCGGCAGCTGACATCACATTTTGGAGGTTCCCGGAAATGGATCGTTTTTTGAGAATTTTCAGAGCTCTCTTCAGTTTTCCAACTCATTTCAGAATAAAACTCTTTCAAGAATAATTCTGCTACAGGCATTTGAAATAAAACCATCAAAAATATTTTTCGAGGAGTATTCAAGACATATTCCTTTTAGAAGCAATTTGCAAACATTTTTTCGGTATAAAAATAGATATCTGTCAAATACAAAAAAGTCTGAAATCACACGCCGTTTTACAGAAATTGATTTTCTTTTTTCATCTTCGTTCTGGTTCAAAAGAAAAACTGAAAAAAAACACGTTCGAATAATCTTGAAGATTTTACAACATTCATTTATCACCTTGTGACGGCAATCTTCTGTCAATCTTGATAATTACATGATTCAATCGCGGATCTCGATTCTTTGACTATATACGCTGCTAAAAAAATTTAGCAGAATGCTATCTCATTGCCATAGAAGATGTCAACTAATCTCATATTATTCACATGTTATATTGATCAATTCCCCTCATGAAATTTTTATTAAAATATTTATCCATCCGAAATATCAATATAATCAAATGATAAACTTTATGAAATAATCAATCCACTATATAATAAATTATTTCTCAATCATTTTCATATAATCTTACAAAATTTTCATGTTTACTAAGGATACTCTTCAAAATTTGCAGTCAATAATATCTTCATCAAATGATTCCGCAGCATTATTTCATCAGTACAATAATTTCCCATTGACGGATCTCTACCAAAACAGATTGTTACTGCGTACGCTGTCGCTAACAGACCGCAAGAACTATAATCAATCTGTTTTTGCGCCTTCTTAAATACTACGAAATCATCTTCTAGTGAAGGATACCTTTGTTTATGGAATCCCTTTCTTTATCATCCAAATCTTCCAAACTGTGAATGTCACAATACAGGCTGTCATAAATGAATAGAAATAGTGCTTCATAATGTAAGCACCTCCAATGCTTGAAATCATTCGAGTAGAGAATTTGGATATCTTCACAATAAGTTTCATCAATCATTCAACTTAACTGTGTCAATACCGTGTCTGTAGGTTTGAAATTGGGATAGTTTTTTTTTTCAAAAACTTCAGAAATGCATTGATTGATTCATCTCCTGACCATGATCCAGAACATAATATATTCTTTCGAATTTCATTAAACTGACTTTCTGTGATTCTAATTTCCAGTAGGTGGGACAGAGTGATAGGAATGTAAAGGTCTTCATCCATTTTCATTAACGCGAGAAATCGATTGATGATAGAGATTTTTGGTAAACAGGTGATTATGTTAGGGAAGGAATAAATCAGCTGTCGGTGAACTTGAAGATTGGAATAAAATGTATCATTTGGAACGCAAAATTTCGAGATCGATCTGACGAAATGTTTTGAGACTTTGTACGTGTATTTCGGAGACTGTGATGATGATGCCAGTGAATTTTGAGCATGATTGCATGGATATTTTTTGACTTGTGAATTTTTTAATGACAAATTTGAAATTTTTCGGAAAGAAGCAAATCTTATAAATGATTTGTACTTCATTTTACTACATGAAAAAAATGTAAAGGAATTAATTTAGATGTTTTTAGACGTGCTGGATCGATTGGTTGATACGGAATTTTGTTGAATTGTGATTATAAAGGTTTTATAGCCCAACGGAAGAGACGTGTGTAAAAAATAGAATAAAACGAACTCCAATCAAAATTCCGTATCAACCAATCAATTCAACACGTCGAGAAACGCGTAAATCAACAGCCTCAGATTTTTTGAGGAGGTAGGAGAGAATATTTTTAGTTTTTGAGATGAAAAAAAAATTATAAATAAGTGAAGAAAAATTCATAAGTATGAAAGTAATCATCGGGGGGTTCTTGAAATCTAGCATTCCCATCTAGAGACGCCTTTGAACATGGCATAAAAATTTCAGGACGATCGATCAAACCAGTGAGGAGTTTTGCTGAGCGATAGAAAACAACATACATACATACACACACACAGACACGGACAGAGGGCTCGAAAGACGGGGTTGTAGTAATTTTGTGAGGGCTTATAAACAAAAACTGTTACCTTCATTCGATAGATCTTGGCGAAAGGGAGAGGACTGTACCAATTTCATGTATTCAAGAGTTTCACTGGAAGAGAAAAAAATTTTTTTAGAAAAAATTTGACGAAAATTCCGCTGGCACCAAATGAATGCTTTCTCTTTTGAGAAAGCAACAAAAGGTCTGGAGATGCTAAAATCATCTATTTCTGTTCAAAATTATAATTACGCGGGACTCTGGAACCTAGAATAATACTTTTACACTGGTTATTTTAAAAGAATTCTGAATAATTCCAGATACATGTGACATTGATATCACCTGAAAATTCTCCAAAAACACTATTTTTTGTGGCGCTCTGTATACTCGAGCAGTCAACAGCATTTCCTGTCACCAATATCTTCCACTCCATCAAAAATTCATGCGACAATTCCAATCGCAAATTCCAAATTATGGTAACATTTTCTGAATTTGCTCGAAATTTCTCATCTCAGGCACACATACATCCACATCTATCCTTTTACTTTGTCAATCAATCAGCGAATCAATCTCTCGTCTCACGCATAAGCGCATATATATGCACACTTGGAATCAACAACCTGTATCATAATCCATTACACACTGACCCACACACACACATTGATTCAATCAATCGACTATCACAGCCTGTTTCATAACTTCAAACAACAAATCAGCTCAACAAGTACAAACTGTAACCCAGTCGCATTCTTTTCAATCCTACTATCGTTGTTTCTCTTCTAGATAAATTCACCACACGAACAATCATCCATTTTCAGTGGATCACAGGAAGAGAGGTAAAGACATGCCTGCTAGGCCGAACAAAAAGTATCGCGCGGAGAACAAGAAGAGGTACAATCGCCCGCGCCGTCTTATTCTCATCGAAAGACTCGACTACATTCTACGCTGGGAAGATATCGTTCGCAGTTCTGACCACGAGATTCTCGATAGGGTGCGTGAGACTGTGCGACGGCAGCGGTGTGGTTAATTGCCACCACCCTGTCCACTAGCTCGTCACCTCCGGTCGCCAGTACGTCCACCACAACTACAAGCCCGTTCGCATGGGTTTTCACACCTGCCAGAGCCCAACGAACGCCCAAATCAAAGAAGGTCACCACGACGTCCATCAGAACGCAGTGAAACAATAACATCCGGGTCCATTGCCAATTCACCCATCTCTACCCCTCAACCCCCCTTGAATCCCCTTGATCAGGCCATAGCATTTTTGACAAATCATCCAGCTCACTCACAGAAACTCCTCAATCATTCATAAAATCACTTCCACCCCCACAACCATCTATACTTCCACCTCTTCAAGGTGTGACGCAGAGCTGAATTGATGATCATTCCAGCGATCTCATAGAAGAGCCTCCTCTCGGAAGGGTTAAGTACGAAGACTATTCCTCTCGCACCTCTATTAAGCTCAAGGGTCAATTCAAATACACCAAAGAGCAAGTGCGAGAAGAGTACCGAAACAGGGCCTGCCTCAAAGAGATTCGGAAAACACAACCCCGCCAGAAACGCTCGATTTCACCAATAGCCGTACCACCAGCTCGCGCACCTCTCAGCGTGCCATCAAACCTTTTCAGACCTACCAAAAATCTCAGTTCATACTCATCATCTTCATCATCCACTCACCCATCATCAATTGTATTATCTGAGCACGGCTCGGACTCATCAGGAGACCAAGTCTCAAGAGCTGAACCATGCATTGCAGCCTCATCTGAATCTGGAGATCGATCATACCCTGATCTTGCAGGCCCATATTGTCTTTTCGAGAAGATTGCAGCTGACATTGAACGGTTGATTTATATACCGGCCCCGTCAAAGTTACCTGAAATACTTCCGGAGCAATCTTGCGACGAACTGATCCACGCTCTGACAACTGTGCCAGAGCAACTTGGTGACAAATCACCACCTTCTGGGCCATTTTTGCACAACCAGTTGGCCGAAGAACCGGCAACTTTGCCCGAAAAAAGCACTTCTCAGCGGTCTCGCTCGAACTCAACTTCATCATCATCAAGCTCATCTTCATCCTCATCAAGTTCATCTTCTTCATCATCGAATTCATCATCCGATTCATCGAGCTTATCATAATCCGATCCTGATTCAACCGAAACCCATACCATCCCACAATAAGAATCATTGCCAACCTCCACATTCCTGCCAAATTGATCCAATAGTCGTATTTAATTAGTTCAAACTGTGATTCTTGTACAAAATACCGTCAATTCTGTGATTTGAGACACAAACCGGCCAGAACTTTACTTCACTGTTACAATTACCAGCACTTCATCAAAATCATTCCCAACTCATACCATTTCAACCTCGATCTAAATCGATACAGTGTCTCGATCTCGACATTTTACCCATTTTGGCGTAACACCGCCTCGTGACTAAATTCTATGTATTATCAATATTGGTGGATGCAAACCCCAACTCTATGAATTGAGAACCAAACCTCAGAAGGAGGGAAAACTTTTCTTTAAAAATTTAGTAAAACTCCTTATTTTTTCCATTATTTCTAGAGTAACGTGAAAGTTGTTCTACATACCATTGTCTCGCGACTCGCTCTGTATTTATCATCTAAGTTATAAGAATACGGTACGAAGTTACTACACCTTAAGTGAGTTATCTCTGATATGAGATCCAAAGTTCTCTAGAAAGATTCGTCATTTACTATTTTCTTATTCCAATATCTACTTTGAGAAGCTAGAAACACTATTTTTGAATCTCCTTACTTAGATTGATGTTGTTTACAATTAAATATTTATTTACTTTGAATAATTCATTTTGATAATATATTACAATCTCATTAATAAACTAGTTTGAAATATGGATATACCTGGATTTTCAGCTCATTTAAGCTGCCCCTACCCTTTTTGGAATAAAGAAAACAACTTGCTTTACCTCACTGTTGCTGAACTTCAAATTAACAAAGAATTTCGATTTATGCTTGAAGAAACATTCAATTCTCGAATTTTTGCTCAATATCCATTGGACGTGTACCTTAATAATGATTCAGAATCATAAAGAATAAATCCCAAGGTCAACAGTACTTGATCGAAGGATCACACACCCCACAAGCTTAAAAACTCAGTAGTTCTTTTCCAAAATTCAGAATTTCATAACTTAATTAGCTAAATTTTCATAACTTGACCTTGTGATCATTTTTATTCACGTAGACTTATAATTCAAATCTCACGCATTGAAGAGACCATTCTCGCTGAACAAAAATATCAATCAATCACCTTAAGATCACTAGATAAGAAAGTAAGAAAACTTAGAATCAGGGTACTCAGACTCTGTGAGGAGGTCGATGACATTGAAGGTTATTTTAGCTGGGTGGAAGAGACCGTTTCACCTGCTGTTTGGCAGAAACCACTCTTGAACGCGCGCCTGCAGAGATTACAAGAAACATTTATATCTCGTAAAGTCAATGAGTAACGAAAAACCTTGCAGTCATTGTAAACGTGAGTATCGAGAAATCCAAGGTAGAAATAAACATCTTTTTATTTTCGAGTCAATATTGCGCATTCGTCTTGAGGAAACTGAGTATCAACTCGCTCTTTGTGCTAATAAAGTCAACACGTTGATCCAAGATCAACTGACAATTATTGAAACTGCTGTCTCTGTTGAAAGCCAACTTTACGACATTTCATTTCTATTCAGGAGTTAGAGGACAAGTTCCGTAGTTTTAACTTTGACTACTGAACAAATCAGATGAGAGTGATCATTTTTCTCTCCAAGGGCTAGCAGAAGAGTCAACCTTTGATAGACACTACTTTCTCGCTCATCAAATACTTGACGCCTTGGAAGCAGATTCGTCAAATTTCTGTAAAATCAAGGTATATTTTTACCATAAGGAACTGCAAATTGGCTCCATTTGTACCGTTAACTGCAAATTCGGTCGAATTTAGTACTTAAAATCATCGAACGAACTAATCAGACCTACAACCTTCTTGGGTCTGAGCAATATATTGTCAAGAAACATAGTAAAGGCCTCAGAGCGACTCACGAAAAGTCCGTATCTAAATCTAGCACTAAAAACTGACGAGCACGGGTATTTCATTGACCGTTTCACTGATTTTGACTTAGAAATAGGCATTCTTTCTAGCTTACCATTCTTCACAAATACTAGGAAAGCAGAAAGTTTCGAAAAATTATTCTCCACTGAGAGGTTTTTGAGAACTTTAAGCATCTGTTCATCACAATCAAGAATCTTTCATTTCGGCAGTCACCAAATCTATCCTTTTGATTTCCATAAGTGGTCAGTATTAGCGTCATCAACTCAATCTTTATGCACCAGCCCAAAAACTATTGATTTCATCAAGAAACTCTATTGTTTCTTCTATTCTTATTCAAACATTAATGAACGGGCAGCGTATTACCAGAAATCTAGCCAGAAACAGTGAGATCGCGAACAACGAGATGAATGCATTTTACCTTTATCAACCGACATTAGGACCTTTAGAAGATTGCACCGAACCTTCAAGTAGCGAGGAATCAGACCTAGACATAACTATTCGTGAACAAAATCATCGATTCATTGAGCAAAAAATCCTTGAAGATATTCATCAAATTCATTTGAGAGAAGATCTGGAACAGCCTTTAGAAATGGCTGTCACGTTGAAAGACGCGCTCAAGGTAGTACCCAAAGTTGATGGCAAAAGAACGCCCCTCAGCGTCTTCTTTGAGGGTTGTGATGAAACTAAAGAGATGGTCGGTGCTACAAATGAGACTAATCTTACGAAATTATTGCGTGGGAAGCTAATAGGCGAAGCTAGAACCGCAATTCACGGTAAATCTTTTCCCAACGTAGAAGCCCTGGAAGACTATATTATGACTATCTACGTGCCAGCAAAATCTGTGAATCAGCTACACGGAGAGCTCGGACAAGAATTTCAGCGCAAAGACGATACGGTGATCGCGTTCGCCAACCGTATTCGAGACATTGCTCGTCAATTATTAGAAGCCGAAAGAGTAAGTTCTGGTAGCGTCACTGAGATTTTCAAAACGACAGTCAGAAAATGTGCCATTGATTGTTTCAAGAGATATTTAAAGAGCGAAATAGAGAGTAAACTCATAGATACAGATGACATCTCAGCTATAATTGAAAGCGCTATTCAAGCTGAGCGGACAATTGAAGCAAAAAATGCATTAAGACACGAAGGAGAAGCAAGAATTGATACATCAGCCCGATACCGAGAGCATCGCAGAGCTGTTTACTTTTGTCAAACCTGTCAATCCCATGATCACGATACAAAACAATGTAATTTCAAATCTGAGATCAACTGTACCTTCTGTCATAGACCAGGCCAATCATCAGCGGATTGTCGCACTAAACAGCGTACTGAACACTGTCAATTATGTAATAAACCCGGTCACAAAGCCGATAATTGCTTCCAATTGAGCCTTCAGCTGAGCAACAAAGTTATTTGCCAAATCTGCGAACGAGAAGGTCACACTGCCAGTTCATGCTATGAATTACGAAATCAAATTTCACAGCAATCTCAGAACGTGTGTCAACTTTGCGAAAAACCCGGACACTCCGCGAACAACTGTTACAAGCACAGTCCTCAGCAACCTCCTCGTAATACAGAGTTAGATAATAGAATCGAAACATCTTGTCAACTATGCCGACGCACAGGTCATGTCGCATCTGAATGCACCCAAAATGGGACAAACACTAAAATTTGTCGATACTGTAACAATGAAGGTCATCTAATCGACGACTGTCGAAAGAGAAAAATCAACGAGAATTGGAGGCAGGGAAACTTTCAGGGTGTCTCGAAATCGAGCGCGAACCGAGAAGCAACCAAACCTCCAACTCGCACTCTCAATACTGCGCAGTTCTCGGACACTCTCTGGAACTTTTGCCAGTGGAATAGCCACACTTGCAAACATACCCTTCGTGCGTTTTCAGTTCGCTTCACGAGAAGCTACACTAATGATAGACTCTGGATCACAAGGCAATTCAATGAAAATAGGTATTTTACCCTCTGATACTATTATCAATATAGAAAATTCTATTTTGTATGGTGTCACGGACGATGCAATATCTTCCCTTGGGACAGCCTGAATAAAAATAGCCAATCTCAGAGTTAAGTTCCACATTCTAGATGATTCTTTTCTGATACCTTATGATGGCGTGCTCGGAGCTAGATTCTTAGCCGGAACGAATAGTACAATTGATTTCAATACAGACCGAATACAGATTGGTGATATGAATCTGAATTTCAAAAGAGGGTCTATAATCGCAAATAATAATTGCAATGTAGTCATTCCTATGGATGACAGCCCACTGTTACACGTAGATGTAATTAATTCAAGTCTCGGAACAACTGAGCAACTCCTAATTGACACAGGATCAGGAGGTCATATCATTAAACGCCGATACGTCGATTCTATTCTCGAAATAAATCCTAACGGAACAGTGCGTCTCAAAGGTATACGGTTGGGTCTCTTCACAACACTCGGTGCTGTTACAATATCTATATTAGGATTTGAAGTGGAATTCCAAGAAGTATCTGATGATCTCCCAATACCAGCTGAAGGTATACTGGGTGCTGCATTTCTTGACCAAAACAATGCTATAGTTAAGTTCAAACAACAAATTCTGCAAATTAATAACATGAAAACGTGATTACCCAAAAGAATTGAACCCATTCATAAACACCTATTCAGCGTAGGAAATGAGCGCGATGAGTTCCTAAATTTGTCCGAAATTGAATCAGATTTTGAAGATTACAAAGAGCGCATCGTCCAAACTGCGATGGAAAGTGAACCTTTCGGTGAATCTACTGACGCTGACAGTGATGACGATTCAACCGATCTATGTTTACCAATTGAAATAAATCTCGAACGCCAAGCAAAGGTCCTCAAGCTAATAAGATTCGATCATTTATCTGGTAGTGAGAAAGATCATGCGATCAAACTTATTAAAGAATACTCTGATCGATTTCACTAACAAGGCGAGCCTTTACCTGCAACTAATATAGTACAACACAAAATTATGCCAACTGACAATATACCTGTGAATAAAAAACAATACCGCATACCTCACGCTTTGAAAGATGTAGTGGCTTGACAACTCAAAGATTTGTTGGAGCAGGGGCTATTCAGACCTTCCCGAAGTAGCTATAAATCTAGCCTATGGGTAGTACCTAAGAAACCGGGTTCAAACCGTGAGAAAAGATGGCGTGTCGTTGTTGACCCCCGACCCCTCAATGAAAAAACAGTACCTATGTCTTATCCACTCCCCAACATACTTGATATCTTCGACAACCTTCACGGCGTCAAATACTTTACAGTCATGGACTGCAAAAGCGGATTTCACCAAATAAAGCTACACCCTGATTCATCTCCCCTTACAGGGTTCACAGGGTTGAATTCTCACTTCGAATGGACCAGATTACCCTTCGGCTTGAAAAATGCAGCCGTAGAATACCAAAGAGCTATGAATTTGACCCTTGAACCCCTGATTGGACGCAGAGTCATGGTCTACACGGATGATACGATTATATACGCACGTAGCTTAGAAGAGCACGATAGGCTCTTCCGCGAAGTCATGAGACTCTTCAGAAAAGCCAAGTGGGTTCTCGAACCAGATAAGTGTGAATTATTGAAAGAGAAAGTAGTATATTCAGGTCATGTTTGGACGAAAACGGTTTGACTCCAGATCCCAAAAAGTAGAAGCCGTGAAAAAATTCTCTCAACCCAAAACTGTCAAGAATGTACGCCAATTCCTAGGTCTTGCTGGGTACTATCGACGGATTATCAAAGATTACGCCAAAATGGCCAAACCAATGACAAAACTTTTGCAGAAAAATGAACCTTTTGACTGGACACCCGACACTGAAACCTCCTTCCAAACTCTCAAGAATGCTCTATGCAGTGCACCACTCTTAGTCTTCCCTAACCTATCAGAGCCTATGGCCATGTACTGTGACGCTTCAGGATACGCCGCACAGTCGGGCCGAGAAGTTCTTGGATAATTCGCCTTTACGTGAATTTGCAACCAATCAACATATGTGCAGACGTAGGGGGTCGTTCTCATTTATCCAAAAGTTTTCTGTTTGCGCATTTGTCGATTGGTTGCAAATTCACGTAATGGCGAATCATTCAATTACTCCTTGGTCCCACTGTGCGCCGTGGGCGGGGTCCTGTTCCAAAGCAAGATCAATGATGGCAGACCCATAGCTTACACATCATATGCACTCAGGGGATCCCAACATTCCTGGGATACTTACGAGAAAGAAAGTTACGCCATCCTACGCTGTGTAAGAAAATTTAGACCATACCTATTTTGTACGAAATTCACAATCTTTACAGATCACCAACCTCTCGTCTGGTTTGAAAATGCTGATTTAAACCCTCGCGTTTTAAAATGGAGGTTCAAGCTTTCCGCCTTTGACTTTGATATAAAATTTAGACCTGGCAGATTAAATAGTAACGCAGATAATTCTTTGCTCATCCGATATCGAGCGGTTGCTTCGTATGCTCCTCGATCGTTTCTCACTAGAGTTTTCGAAATTTTTCGATGGCGTCTCCTGCTCAATTTCGCAATCATAGAAGATTTGCGAAAAAAAGTAAGGTTGAAAACTCAATCAAATCTCTGACTGGTATTGCGGAGGCTAGAAAGAGGAAGAGAGAAAATAATGAGATTAGAACGTCATGCGCCATCTCTGGATTTCGGATTGTTGACTTGATCGAGCTTGGGCGCAATTTGAAATGTGTGGCCTGCAAAGCTATCTTGAGCTTGGAAAATATCGATAGCGAAAAATTACTCGGGTTACATTCAGTTTTAGTTGTGAAATGCCATCTTTGTGGCATACTGACGACAGTTGCAACTGGACCGACAGATGGAAGATTTGCACATATAAATAAATCCATTGTCCTAGGTATGTATCTTCTGAACCATACATTCTATTTAGTGTTTGTAGCTTATCGTCATATCTCAAATGGATATATATATATATATATATATATATACTTTTTCAAGTTCGATACATTCTGGCGCTGGGTGCGTGGCCCTGAATAAAATACTCGCTTGTGCAAATATCCCTGGACTATCTCCAGTCACTCATAAAAGATATGAAAGGATAGTTGGATTGGCCATTGAAGATACTGCTAGAGGAAGTTGCCTGAGGGCAGCAAAGGAAGAAAGAAGTTTCACTATCAAGAATATAACAAAGATTCGGTCTGAGCTGTACGTTTCGAGCATATCATTATCACAGTATCTCGAGATTGATTAGACATTCTAGAATCCTAATAGCTTTATCTTCTGTTATTTTTCAGGCCAAAAGAAATTGCTGATGAACTTTACCCTGAGTGGAACTTGGTAGTCGAAACTCTGATTATCGTCATGAATGCTTTCAAGGACGGAATCATTGGTGAACAGCTTTTCAAGATCCTGTGCTCGTTGATCCTAGGAATATTGAAGATAATCATATCCTATGATATGGGATGGAGTAGGAGAGGCAACGGACGTAGCTATAACAGTATGAATGGCTATGCTACAATGATCGGATACTGCACATAGAAGATTTTAGATTACACTAAAAGAAATCGTCAATGTAAGGCTTGTGCGATGAGTGTCTCTAGAGAATATCATGACTGCCGACACAACTTTACTAGCAGCGCAAAGGCTATGGAGGCTGATGCAGAAGTGAAGTTGATTTTGAAGAGTGAAATTTTGCAAAGTGTCGCATTAGAAGTTAGGGTAGTTATTGTTGATGAAGACAGTGCGATAATGGCCTCCATTCACAACGCAGCGCCAGATAGGAGGATTTTCAAGCTAGCCTATAAGAACCACCTGATCAAGAATTTCGGAGAAGAACTGTACGAACTAGCAAAAATCCACAAAGAACTCGGCCGGAAAGGAGTCATCAACCACATCAAGAAATGGTTCAGCTATGCTGTTGCCCAGAATAAAGGGAAAACAAAAGAGTTGGCGACAACGTTGAGAAGCATTCCTGATCACCTGTTTGACAAACATGAAAATTGTGCAAAGTGGTGTAAGCCTACAGTGAATCAGTCAGTGAAATTGTGTGATTCGAAGCTGTACGAGGATCTATCCTCAAACTTCGAACGGTTGGCAAAGTATGCGCAAAAATTTGCTGTGTCAGCATCGAGTCAATCAGATGAGAGTGTAAATAACATAATTGCACACAAGGCGCATAAGAATAAGTGCCTAAGCCTGAGTGAAGCTTGCGATTACAGGGTTGCGAGTGCAGTGTGTGTGTGTGAAAAATGACGGTGATATGTCAATTCTGGTGGTAAAAAAGGAACTCAATTTACCCCCTGGAAAATACACTGCGCAGTATTTCAGTAGACTCGACATGATTAGGAGTCAACGAGCACAGAAAAGTCAGTTAGTCTCGACGAAGCAGCAGAGACTGAAATTGAAAGCAGCCAAAGAACTCCTGCGGAAGACGAACGAGAACAGAGGAGGTTTGACATATCAGTCAAATTGTGGCATGCGATCTGAAACTGTGGTGAAGTGTCCTGCTAAAGGAGAAAAACGTAGACTAATTGAAAAGTGTCCTGATAAGAAAGACAGTGAGGACTGTGACAGCACGCTGAATGAGCGTTTAGTTTATTTCGTTCTCGGATTGGGAGATTTGAATCCTGACGCTGCATTGTTTCAGACAGCTGCTAAATCCACGGATCGAGAGTTTAGTGTTTACATGGAACTTTCCAAAGCAATTTCTCCTGCAGCTTCCAAAGTCAATGGGCTCCGTTGTATTTCAGGAAATTTGTAACTTCACGATAAAATTGTTTCAACGCTCTCTTTGTCAGATGCTCTCGAGAGATTCCACGAATTTTTGAATAAAAATTCAGTGCTTGTTGCACGTAACGCTCCTCTTGATGTTCCTCGTTCGCTCAGAGCGTTGACCAAATGTGATATGGAGGCGCGTTTCAATAAATCCTTTTCTTTCTCGGATTCTCTGAGCATTATCCGGAAAAAGATACCAGATCGAAAAGGACCAGGATTGCTCAAACTTGCGAGATTAGCTAAAGACATCCTTGATGACGATGTGGACGAAGAGAAGTTTCACGATGCACTTTACGACGTCACTATTTCGGGAAAAGTTGCTAAGTCGTTGGGAATAGAAGGAACTCTAGTCGAAAAATCAACAACTTTTGAAGCATGTATTGAAAAGTATAGAAATAATCAAGAGGCCAATTCAAATCTCCAGTACTTAGATGCTCTCGAGACTGTTCTAAATATAAATACTCTCAAGAAAATTGCTGGTAGGAAGATCACTTTTGACTCGCTCAAATTACTGTATGCGCAAAAAGAAAAAGAGACTCTAGAACAATTTCTATCTGAACCTGATCAAAATAATCGTCCTCGCGTTACTAAAGACAAAAGAGTGATATCAAACATTATATGCTGCATTGAGAAACATCTTTGAAACACTGTTTGTGATATTGATGAATAAGAATGATAGATGTAAATTCTAGCAATATGTTTATTGTGGATGATTTAGTTCTAATGTGTATGTTTCAAATATATATGATACATGGAATAAATATACGCATTATGTCGACGGTTGTGGGCTAAAATGATACGAACCAATTGTTTTACAGTAGAGTCAAACTCTGACATGTTTCATCTTACTATTCTAGGCAATTCTATATTATGCAGAAATAAGTTCATCTCATTCTACCTCACAGTCATCCACGTGTTTAGTCATTCTTATCCCCAAACAGTCCTGGGTACAAATACTCAAAATCTCTATTGACTTGCAAATATCTTATCGTTCTTGGAATGTAATTATCCCAAATGTCAATCACTCTACATTTCTCCAGCCATGGTGCACCCATAGAGGTATAAGAATTCTTATACCTCTATGGGTGTACCTGCGGCGAACCGCGGTCGAAAGGGCGAACAAGATATATAGGTATCCAGCAGATCTCGGCATTTCTCTATCTCTCTCTTTCGTTCCTTTCCGCGCGCAAGCAGACGCACCTCAGCTCTCAGAATTGACATAATTGTTGACTTTACAAGAATATTAATCGAGAACCAGACGGTCGATTTGTTTCAGATTTTTCAAGATGCTAGACATAATCACAATCTTTAACATACTAATTTTTCAAGTCAAACAACAATAAATTCAATAAAAGAGAGGTTTCGAGATCAGATATTTGTACCACTCGCACAACTTATCCCATAAGCCCTATATAAAAGTGCGCTTATTTGGATTTTTTTATTTCAATTATGAGACGGTAGAGGTGGCTGGAATTTTTACTGGGTGTAGAGATTGTTATTGCTCATCCACAGAAAGAAATTGACACCGATAAACAATAAGTCGTTTCACGTTAATACTACCTTAAGGGAGTAACCTCGGTACCGCGTGAGTCAAATAGATCGAATTTTTTCAACTTCCACAAACTTGCCTACATGTGTGTCTTATGTGTTAATCAGATCTCAATACACCCTCACATAAACTTGCATAAGCATCCGACTCACGAATCATGAAATATCAATCCCTGATTATGGCCGAATTTGTCTTGATTGTGACTTATTCGTGACTTCACGTTTGAACTTAATCAGAACTTTTTTCCAAGCTAACCAAAGCTTGGGAAAAAGTTCGAGCACGTTCTTTGTATTAAGATCTATAAGTGAGCAAGACTTGAACAAAAACTGATCGGTCAGTCTTTTATAGTCTAATAATCATCGCGATGCCCCGTAAGACAGCGTGTATAACCTCTAAAAATGTTTATGCTGATGGTTTGACTCAGGGATAGCCAATGCTCGTGAAATTTTGACTGTGTTCAATTGACACGCAAATACATCTCTCTGCCAACTTTGATCAAAATCTGATCGGTGGATTTTCTACCGAGGTTACTCCCTTAAGAGTAGGCTATTGTTCACGAGAGAATTTAACATGCTAAAATGACCTGAAATAACTACATGATTTATCTTAGTGATGATTTCGCTAACTTCTACATCTATCAAATTCGAAAAATTCAGGGATTTTACTACATAGCATGTATGATTTCGACCCAAAACGGACACCAGTATTAATTTCTACGCAAAGAGAGGCAATGGCCGTCACACTAGCAATGAGCTCTCCCACCTCCGACTTCGATCTATCTGACGAATCGCACCTGTGATCAATGAAAAGACTGTATGGATCTTAATCAAACTCTGAATTATTATTCCAAGAGATTCTCATTGTTCATTATTTGGAGTAAATATGCACTTTTTTACCTTGTCTCAAAAAGAGACACAAAGAGTTGTAAACTTATAGTATTCGTACATCCATGTGTTGTGATAGTTTGCCGTTGTGCAAATAAAGGGGTCATCTATGTTACTTCGATAAGATTGAATTTCCATCAGAATCCTTTGAGTTGCGACACAAAAATCCTGATATGTCTTGGAGGTACATAATTCGAAATTAGAAATATCTAATATCTATCCATGTCACTATGAGCCAACTGTGCTGATTAGAATTAATCGCATAGGCCGTTCCAGGCATTGGAATATGGTTTAAAATACTTGTGATCGAGTAAAGTACACTGTACAAGAGATATTCCAACAGAATCGTTAGTTTCAGCGCAGGAAATGAAAGTGACCTACGCTGCGCAGAGTGTATTCGCCACGGCAGTGTAAATTTGCTACCGTTGGCTTGCGGATTTTGTGCCACCAGGTGGAGCTCATTTCAAATTTTCTAAGTTGTGGTGTGACTCTGATCTTACTCGATTGAACTCGGTCTCGAGGTTGTCCAGGAGCCCTTGCACGCGCAGGGTACTGCTGGGTCAATACTTCATAATCCCTAATCAGATGAACTGCTCGTAAAGACTTCGGGAGATCGGAAAATCGCAAAATACCGATGTTTGATGCTTCCTTTATTTCAATAAATATATCACGCCGTCTTGCGCACTTGAGATACTCTTCGATTAGAGATTTCATATCGCTCAGCGGAGTTAACAGAGTGACCTTTGTTGAGCGTGATGATTCTACGAACTATCATGAAATCCGTTAATCCATCAGCGATTCCACTGGCCAAAGTGAGCGGTTAGCTAGTGAAATTACGAACTTCTGATATTAAAATTCACTACCAATTGGTACAATTGTCGAGACTTTTTGAAATTGTAGTTCACATTGCGAGAAAATCAATTTGGTGGCGATGGACCGTATCATTTCACGATCATCATTTTTGCAGTTTCTCGACGGGACCCCGAGGTTTACGGCATCAAGGCCAAACGCAAGTCTCTGTATGGTTGTAATGGAGTACCATAGATGCTCCGACATTTCACTGGCGAATTAGTACGAGATCATTGGGAGTTAGGGTTGTGAAGGTGTTCCCTAATATAGAGTGGAACCGTATTATTATAAAATTGATCGTAAGCGTACCATAACGCCATCGACGACGGTCAATATGTTTCCCAAAAATATCTGAGCCGTATCACGCGGGACTTCAAAACAGATCTTGTACTGTTATTGTTAGTAGTTCTCCCATATTTGGTGAGTTTACATCAGATTTGTTGCTTTCATTATCCCCTGAAATAAATGACCGTTTGATCCCCGAAATATCTCACTCGGAATGCAAAAATGGTTCGTTTTCGAATCTATTCGTGAGATTGTTACCCAGCGAGGGTGGCTGAATCAGCAACTGTGATTAGTCGCTTATCTTGCTGGACGATGGTGAGGCAAAGGGTGAGTGGGGTTGTATCTTTGGCGTGCAGGCGATTAGGTTTGCGTAGAGATATTCTCGTACAGTTATTCTTTGAGGTTATGTCGAGATCTCAACTCGTTGGGGCTCAACTGATTCCGGATTTGGATTCAGCAACCCCAAAATCATGAAAATCAGAATTTATCCGTGTGACTGATACCCTAGAGTGAGCTTTCTGAGGATCTGTTTAGGGCCCATAATTTGGGCCTGACCTCGGAATGGGCAGTTCAACATCCATTTTTACCGGGCGTTCGTACCGAGCGGTTCAAAATAAATAAGGAATGACTTCTTACTATACTCCAACTCATAGGGGCGGGTGATCTGTCTTTTACACCCAGTTTAAAGAATTACGCAACCGTGCGTGAAAACACTGCAGAAGGCATTGAGGTTACTCTCCCGATGAAATGATTCTCATCGTGGTAAATCAAGACACCATACGCGAGCTGTACTGGATGTCTGGTAGCAATGTAGGGGGCTCGAAACTTAGCATACTCGAAAAGACCTAATTATCTCAAACGGCATGAGCCACATCAGCAATCTAGAAGAAATTTATCGAGCAAGTATAAGCTTTCAACGCTCCTCGAGTGTACGTAGTTGCGAACGCGCATTCATATCTGTCCAAACACGCACATTTACGAGCGTAAAGTATTTACAGCTCGCATCGTAGAATGATCAAGATGCCCGTAAATCGAGCGGTTCCGTTCGAATTGGAGCCAATTAATCGGTTCGCGCCCGCGCGCGAATCACCTGAGCGAGAAGATGAATACAAGCACCGATCGCGGTGCACTTCCGCATGAGTGAGGCCTCGCGTCGCGTCTACAACAAGAGCATCGCGCGAAAGCTCGCGCGCGTCGTCGGCAGGCTCTCTTTTCCGCGGCTCAAATGATGCAGAGCTGCGACCTCGAGCCAATCACTTATGTACATGTTTATATATATCCGTCTGCCTGCAGGGCATATTATATGCAGCAACTCACATCTCGTACACAAATATCTCTATGTATGCGCACGTAACACTCATACCGCGCCAGTGGTACGATGTAAACACGTTTTGCGTTCGCAAATCGACGCTATATACCCATGCGTGCGAGCATATCCAGTCTGTTTCAGTGTCTGCTCGCGGTTACAAAGAAAAAAAAACAAAAACGCTATTTGAACGTGTGAGTAAGGACGTGTGGCACACGCGAGCGAGGGAAAGAGAAGCGCGAGACGATCGGAAAGTTTGATCTCTCCTCGGGGCGTCCTGTACTTTTGCACTTGGTGATTTTTCAATCGGCGCACTCGGATGCAGATTTCTGCGCGAACGGAAACCTCGAGCCGCGAGCAGGGTACTTTCACGCGTCGAACAGTCTCATTGCTGGTGTTTCGTTCCTAATCGAGCTTTATCTCACAGTTCGTTTTGCAGTAGAGAGGCGCGAAAAGCAGACCATCGCCGCGAAACTGCACGCGACTCTTATCGCATTTACCGCAGCTCAGAGCTGAGGGAGAAACTAGTTACTCGCATTTACACGCCCCGTCGACGCAGATCTGCCGAGCGAGAGCGATCCTCATTGGCCGATTGGCCCCATCCCCTCTTTCTATTTTCAATCCGTTCGAGCCATTCACCGGCGATATCACTTATACCGATACATCGATACGAACAGATGAGCGAGATCGCATGCTAGCGTTGCGTATCCGCTATTTATAACCCTCGTAAGCAGTAACTCAATCGGATACAATCCCCCTCAGGTCCATTGTGAGTTCATTGAAATGACGTTGCAACCACCCCATAGACTGTCTGCACTTTCTTGGGTCTTGCTACCAGTGTTCGACCCGAATATAATCTCGAGCGTGACTCATATGAGCACTTAGATTTAGATAGTCGACCCGAAAAGCTCTATTCCGAGAGAGAATAAAACCGCTGATTTCGAAATTCACCAAGGAAGTGATGAAGTTGCATTCTGAAGAGATATGGGTTAGATTGTTGCATATGAAAGAGGATTATTCCCAAAATGCGGTGAGTTGGACGCACACTCACCGAAGATTAATTGTGAACAAATCTGGAGGAGCGTCCTCATCATTCTAACCCAAGACGCAGTTTCGAGGTTCTCATTAGAAAAATCATGATGGCCCTGTGCTCGCAAACCCATTTCCGGCGGGAAGATATCATTTTCCTCGATTCACTCGGGTATACCAAACTGTCCTAGCGCCCTAAATGAGCGTACGCGCAAAGGCGAGAGTTTACTAATTTGTCCTGAAGATGCCGAAAACCTGAAACTTGATTCTAATGCCAGGGGGGTGAGAATGAAGTTACGATGATAAATTGAAACATCAGTTCACGGACGAATAACTTTTCCACATTCGCTTTGGTAACTGTTGTATGGTGGTGGGTGTACATCACGGTTATTGCAGCTATTAGACACATTCCGATTCAAGAATCGTCTGTGAAAATTTGTGAAAAAACTATCGAGAAAGCAAATTTGATTGAAATGTTACGACACCTTCCCGCAGCTCATGAAACATAGCATTTCATCATCTTCCAACATATAAATTCCATGAGATTTGACCTTAGGATTGAGCGAGGAACTGCGATCAAATTCAAAATATAACTTGAATACCACAAGGACAAAAGTCGTGGATTTTTTGGACAAACTCTCTTGATAACGCGCAAGATCAGCGGCGTATCTTTCTACTCGAGCGTCTACCTCTTCCTAAAGTTATGCAGGGTACCTATTGAAGTAAAAATTTTGCAATTCGCTCGGCGCAACGCGCGCGCGAAATTTTTTCTCGCAGGTGTAAAATGATTTTTAATTTTGTGTGGTGACCACGGAAGGTGTCTGCAGAGCATTGTCTCTATCAAGCTTCATAACCCCCCACCGCGTGTTCTGCCCATTACTGGATATGTTTTTCGTTTACCAGCCTGGTGATGATGATCCACAAAAATCCGTAGACGTACCTTCAATAGCTCCTGTAAAGTCATGATGCTGGTCCCCAAGTCTTGAAATCAAAACTTAATGTTTCTTCGAAACGGCTCTTGGGTGTCATGTAATTTTGTTGAGGTGCAGATTAACGCGTTGATACGCAATATGCATGTCACAATCACCTTTTGTGCAATACGACTCTACTAGGTAAAACCAAAATATGATTTTACTAGGGTATTAAATTTTGATAACTTTTAAACCATGCCCTCTTCACTCGGATTTGCTCAAGTTCAAAACTATGACGCTTGAGTATTAAGCTACATATCAGCCAATTGAAGTAATTTTAGCATGGATCATGAATTCAGAGAGTCAGCAGATACCTCTAGCAGGCCTGATCTCCACGGATTCAGGCAGAAAAATTTTAGATCTACCTAAGAGTAGTGTGAGAATCAGATCAGACCTGAATCATTAGTTGGCTAATGTGTGGTTCAATATTCGAGTATCATATTCTAAATTCACGCCAATTTTGAGAAAGGGAGAATTGATGTTGAGAGTGATCAGAATACTTTAGTAGAATCATATTTTGGTTTTACCTATTAGTAAAGTCATATTGCACAAAATTTGATTGATCCATATTGCGTATCAACTCATCAATCTGCAACTCAACGAAATCACATGCATCACACTTATGAGCCGTTTTAATGAAACATCAATTATTAATTTCAAGACTTGGGGACCAGCATGATTTTACAGAAGCTATTGAAGGTACGTCTACGGATTTTTGTGGATCATCATCACCAGGCTGGTAAACGAAAAACATATCCAGTAATGGGTAGAACACGCGGTGGGGGCTTATGCAGCTTGATAAAAACGATGCTCAGCAGACACCTTCAGTGGTCACCACACAAAATCAATGATCATTTTACACCCACGAGAAAAAGTTTCGCGCGCGCGCTGCGCCGTACGAATTGCGAAATTTTTACTTCAATTCGCTCCGCTCAAGTTGTCTTAGGGCGCCTCTTATGGCTGAGCCGCGCTCTAAACAACGGGGGCTCGCGCGCACGGCTGCACATACATACATGCACACACACACACACACACACAAGCACGTTGAGCCTAAAAACATCACAGCATATACAATTGCTCCAACCAACATGTAATTCATGACAGACTCAGCATACTACCCCGAATGTTACACTCTCATTATACACTTTCATCGCCAAAAGATACACTACAGGTCGAGTCCACTCGACCACGCAATACACTTGTGTGAAACAAGTCACAACGCGACGACGAAGTAGAGCCGGGGGTCTGATTGTGGAATCTTGCGGGCGCGCGCAGCGCAGCGTAGGATAGCGTAGGATAGATTAGGATATCTTTCCTCTCTTCTGATTGGGTATTTCTCCTGGCTCCAACCAATCAGAATAGAGGAAAGATATCCTACGCTATCCTACGCTATCCTACGCTGCGCTGCGCGCGCCCGCAAGATTCCACAATGGCCGCGTCTACATTAGACTTGTACGCGCGTCGACGCGCGGATTTGTACGCGTGCATCGTATGCGCGGACGGAGCAATCAGTTGGCATTGCAGGACGCCGGAAAAACCCTGTTTGCAAAATATTGGCAACTTTTCTCTTATCATCCAAAAAATTTTAAAAGTGGGCAAAGGCTAAAAGGATCGAGTTCTATTTTTCAGTTCAAAGATATGGCTCACAAGTCAAATAATTTTTTCAGGATCAACCATCATGTTAATTTTGAAGTGAACTAATCAAGTTCTAAACAGTATTATTTTTATAAAGTCAGCCTATCGTTGATGGGAATATGGTTTTTTCGCATAGTTCCTCTTGTATGGAGCATTTCACCAAATGAAACTGCTTTTTTATGAATCTAAGGCATGTTCCAGAAATAAATTCATAATTGTCATTACATCAGAGTTGATACATGTGTACATACATATGTGTATGGATACATCTAACTGAGATTTTCAATAAAATCATTTTACCTACATTTTTCTAGTGATCTATTGAGTGTGTGGCTTGAATTCAAGGGAAAATGAAATTTTTCAAGAAATAATCTGAGTCCAAATTGTGGCTGACGCGGTTTTTATCAATTAAAATGATGATAAATCATTATGATCCAGACATAAAATATTTAATCCGATCATTTTAGCCTCTGCCCCACTTTTAAAATTTTTTGGATGAAAAAAAAATTGCTAAAATTTTCCTAACTGGGTTTTTCCGGAGTCCTGCAATACCGATAGATCGCTCCGTCCGCGCATACGACGCACGCGTACAAACCCGCGCGTCGACGCGCGTACAAGTCTAATGTAGACGCGGCCAATCAGACCCCGGGCCGACGGTCGAGCACGCTTTTGTTGTGTTGGGCGAATATGAGAGAGACTCTCGCACTGCAACGAGTAAATCCCATAGATATAATTTGGTATCATATTTCTATGGTAAATCCTCACCACCGACACTGTTTATTCGGAACTCTAGTAATAGTGATTGGCCTATTGACGGAGTCATGATGTTAGACTGATGAGAAGTATTCAGATAGCATCAGTAGACGCCAGTCGACGCGGGAGCTCTATACCTATATCTATACCTATATATACGACTCGTCACGGCTGCCCCCGTCGCTGGCCCCCGTGTTTTCGTGTGTCTTTTAGCCACCACGAGCGCTACAGGCAGGATTTTTGCCGCCAAATAATGGTGATCTGAGCGATATCCTTTCTCTCTCAGAGTGCTCGAAGTATCTCATAGCAAAAATTACGCGAGATTTTGAAGGATTTGAGAATTGCAACGAGTGAAAAACTCCTAAGATCACGATGTCAAGAAGCGAATTCTGGTCTAGATGGCAAACAAGAGCTCATTGACAGCTCAAATGAGGTAAAGTGCGCCTAATTTAACCCCACTGCCTAATTTTCCTGCACTCAAAATCTCGAAAAAGAGCTACCGCTAATCTTGTCGTGCACCGTTCTCAAATTTCTTCCATTGGAATACAAAAAAGTAAACATTTTGGGATGATCTAGAATGACTTTTGCGTTCTTCGGAACATGTACATCATCATTTTTGCAACTTTTGTTCTCGTTTTTCTTCTCGGACAGTGAAAACACTATCAAAATATATTCGCACAACAAATTCCAATGTACTTTAGCTCATCATTTTGTACTCGTTTTATCTGTAGGATATTTCTTGCAGAATTGCAAGAAATGGAAGCTATCATATGTTACTCCTATCTCTAAATCCGGTAACCGTTTTGATGTTACAAATTATAGACCAATTTCTATTTCTAGTGTCTTTCCTAAATTTATTGATGCCATAATGTCTCATAAAGTATATGACTATTTCCTCCAATTTCTTGCTCAAGAACAACATGGGTTTGTGCGAGGAAGATCAGTGGTTTCCAATCTTGCTGTATACACTGATTTTATAACCAGTTGTCTTGAAAATTTTGATCAAGTTGATGCTGTATAATATATACTGATTTCTGCAAAGCTCTTGACTCACGAGGGGAGCACCAACCTTGCGGGTCCTGGAGCTTGACGAAACTTTGGGAATCTTCTTGTTTTGGTGAGGAAAGAAGGTACTCAAGAGGGTTTCGTCCAATGGGCCTCCTATCCGGAGATGCAGCCATGGAGTTGAGCATTGTCAGTATATCTATATATATATATATATATATATATATGTCATTTTAACACGGGCCTATATGGACAATGCTAACCTCCAAAGCTGTATCTCGGAATAGGAGGCCCATTGGACGAAACCCTCTTGGGTACCTTCATTTCTCACCAAAACAAGAAGATTCCCGAAGTTTTGTCGAGATCCAGGACCCACAAGCTTGGTGTTTCCCTTGTCAGTTGACCATGGTATCCTTATTCATAAGCTATATAACTATAAATTTAGTCCTGAACTCATTGAATGGATTGCCTCATATCTTACTGATCGCAAACAATCTGTGAGACTGAATAATTCAGTCTCTGATCTCTATGAATCTACATCTGGTGTTCCCCAAGGTTCTCATCTAGGTCCTATATTATTTATCATTTTTATGAACGATCTTACAAGTATTATGATATATTGTTCTGTCCTGGTTTATGCTGATGACGTCAAAATCTATATGAGCAGTTCTGCGTAAACTTGCTCGAAACAGACTCAAAAATGACGAAAGGCAAAACTGAACTTCTGAGCTCGTAAGGTGGATTTTTTCTCTACTAATATCATCTAGATCGAGGATCAAAACTAAAAATTATTGAAAGTTGAAAAAAATTTTTGCGTGTTAAATCCCATAAGAACTCAGCTCGATATCGTTATTTCGCTACGGAAATGACAGGTACGTAAATGACATTTCGTGTTTGATAGGTGAATACGGATCGAGGAGTTAACGAATCGCTTATTCCACCTAGCACGGTCTTTTGCACACCAAATACTTGGAGAAAGTCGGACGAAAATGCAGAATATCGATGTTGAACCTTGTTGCGAGATGCGTACGGAAATGACACTCTTATTTACCGCGGCATTTTTTCGAAGAAGAGCACGCCGCCATTTCTCGGAAGTGAAGTTATGAATGTTTATACCGCAGCTGTTTGATAGTTTGAAGCGAGAGGATCAAAATTTCCCCATGAGCGAACGCTTACAAGTTGATGGAAGCTCTCACGCACCACATATGGTCAAAATAGTAATTTTGGCGCGAATTCGGAGACATGATGTACACACAGCGTTGAGCGGATGAACGAACTAGTCGCGACTTCTAAACTATGAAAACATGTTCAAAATATACCTAAATTTGATGTCTTTTTGTGGAGGTCTCGTTAAGAAGTCGTATGTCTTCATAGCGTGCCCTTGAACGTCGAATTTTGGGGTGCGGACATGGTACAGAAATGACATTTTGACCCCTAATTCGCAATTTTCGACCCTTAAACCTCGAGACAGGTCTAATGTGACTTTTTGCTAAGAATGAGCACAAAAAAATACACAAGCAACGTGTTTTGCACAATCGATTGAGAACACGTAGACGCCGCAATAGGCCGAGACACATTGGGAGCAAGTTTACGCAGAACTGCTCATATCCGAGTACAGAGTGTTCTTGATTGCTCCAAATTGCATAAACATCTGGATGTTTTGGTTGAATGGGCTCGCATTAACAAACTCAAATTAAATGTCAAAAAGTGCCATATCATGAGCTTTGTTCGTAATCATAATCCCATTTCTTTCAATTACGATATGTGTTCTGAACAGCTTGTTAGGGTTCACAAAGCGAAAGACCTTGGGGTAATCTTTGACTCTAAATTCTCTTTCAGGGATCATGTTGACGATATTATAAATGCTGGTAGTAGAACCTTCGGTTTCATCAAGAGAATGACCACTAACTTTAATAATATCAATTGTATAAAATATCTTTTCTCGTCACTTGTCAAACCCAAACTTGGTTTTGCATCTAGTATTTGGCGTCCCCACGTTGATTACTTGAAGTATGACTTGAAGAAAATGAATCACAGATTTATAAGGTATATTGCTTTTAAATGTAGGATTAATTTTGATCACAATTATGATCACTTTAGTATGAACACTTTAATATTCATACAATTCAAAGTCTTCACGACTATAATGATTTACTCTCTTTTAGATCATTCATCAAATTGATCCCAAGTATCGACTATGTTCACTCTAAGTTAGAAAGAATTCAATCTCACTACGGCACTAGGCAAACTTCATTTTTCAGGAATCTTCCTTACAAGTCCAAAACTGGATCAAACTCTGTCCTCTGTAGGCGTCTAAAAGCGTGGAATTCTCTACCTGACGATGTCCGTGAAATGAGTGATATTACATTCAAGTTTAAGATCAAAGTTCTGTGTAACTCCTAGCTCACAAATGTTGCAGAGATTTCTATGTTAAGTTGTGTATTTGACTCATATTTCTTAGCTCTCTTAGTAGGATATCTTACATTTCTAACATTCTGAAATATTTCATTTTTATATTCTATTATATTCGTTCTCGCCTTGTTTTACTAGACTGTCATTCATATATGTAGATATATATGCATACTTCTTTTTAATTGTATATGTATATGTTTATAATGGGCCATCAGGCCCGTGAATTTTTCTAAATAAATACTAAATACTAAATTGCAAAATTCCATTTCGAATCAATTTTACGAGCATTTTACGAAAGAGAGCTGTGCCTAACCCGCCGCCATAGCATTATTCTAAATTTGGCCTTGACCCCGAGGAAATTCGTCTATGAACTCAAAATTTTAGACAGAGATCAGGGGACGCTACAAAGTGAGCTAAGAGACGTCTCATTTGGACGCTAGGAAGCCAAAATATCCCGATTCCACAAAACATCCATGAAATCATTATGGAAATAGACCTCTATACACAATGGGGAGGGGGTCAAATTAGGCACACCCTTTCAGAAACACAGAAAAATCCTTTCTTGCAGAATTGAAGATGACTCGGCGGCGGTGATTTGAAATTAGTCGCACTATAGCTCATCGTGTAGGCCTTGACACAAGCTTTAAAACGCGCTGAGTTTCACAGAAAAGTGTTCAGACGGACCAAATTTGCGAGCGAAATAAAAGCAATGAGGGCAAATTAGGGACACTCACCTTACACAGTCAGATGCCAACTATGAGAAGAGTTCCGATTTTACCTCCAAGCTGCAATTTGGTAATGTCTTTATCTGATAATCTTGACTGTACGGTGACAGTGCCAGTATTAGAGGAACACGGTTAGTTGACTGTCTATAATGGAACATTCATTTGACATCGATTTTAAACCACATATAAGTCAATTCATCATCCATGTAAAAATTTCACAGTGTTTCTGGTACTGACAAGGGAGAAGGATCACGGGGTCCGGGTCGCCAATCTCGCCCATGATTTTCCTACAGTCTGTTACCACCTAGAATCTGGAAAATCCAGGATAACTCGGTCAAATGGGCCTCTTTTCCGAAGATACAGCCACTAAGATTAGCATTGCTCATATGGGCCCATGTTGAAAACTGATGTATATGAGTATTATCGCGATAATTTACCAGGAACGTGTGACGGTCTATGATTTCGACGAACAAGCTCCAAATCACTCCATTCAAATTTGCCTACATGAATTCTGTTGAAATACATTTGGGAATAAATTTTCAGATCGATTTGTTCACTCCTCTTTTTTATTTTCAAAGATTAAGGCGAGGCCGTAGTCTGCCGCCATATCGGAACAGCCCTAGTAACTTACGGTGGCACCCCTGCGATCACCATATCTCAGCTCAGTGATGATCAGCAGGCGTGTCACCACCAGCACACTCTAACCTTTGTAAACATACTGATTGTTGATGTATATGTATGTGTGAATACACACACACACAACAACACTGTTTACAAAGGTGAATATATATATATATATATATATATACACACACTTTATGTCTATGTATATATTGTACCCCTCTCGCACACTAATATCAGAGGTATTGACATTGTGCCCCTCTCACATACATTAGGGGCCTTGGGAATAATGTGTACCTCACAGATGCAATTAGATGCAATTCAATTCACTTGATAATTAAATTTGAATGGACAGAAAGCCACTGATTATGAACTTTTGAAAAACAAGTATCATCAGAGACCCCAATTTTCAATTTTAGGAAAACTTCAGAAAATACAAATTTATCAATTCTCAACTGATCCCAAAGTTTGGATATGGAATCATCCCTCTGAAATACAGGGATCTTTGCAAGCATGATTTGAACTCCAATTCAATATTCCAAGACTGACTTTATCCCTGGAAATGACCCGTATGCGTCATTTTGACCAAGTATTCTAAGATATTGAAACTGGAACCTTGATTAGAACCATTAGAATTATCAGAACTGGTTTAGAGGCCCAAACAAGATACTTACATTCTGTATTTATTTAATTCATCTTGAGTACAATAGAATTCACAGACTAACTTTCTAACTTTTGGTCACAAAACCTTTAGAACTCAATCAAATTTCAACGGATTCAAATAACTGAACATGAAATCATCCCTCTGAAATACAGGGATCTTAGCAGACATGATTTGAACTCCAATTCAATATTCCAAGACTGATTTTGTCTCTCAAAATGACCTGTATGCGCCATTTTCACCAAGTATTCTAGGATATTGAAATTGGAACCTTGATTAGAATCATTAGAATAACCAGAACTGGTTTAGAGTCCCAAACAGAACAGTTACATTCAGTATTTGTTCAATACATCTTGAGGACAACAAAATTCATGAGCTAACTTTCCAAATTTTCTTCACGAAACCTTTAGAACTCAAGTAATTCCCAACGGATTCAGATAAGTGAACATGAAATTATCCCTCTGAAATGCAGGGATCTTAGCAGACATGATATGAACTCCAATTCAATATTCCAAGACTGACTTTATCTCTCAAAGTGACCCGGATACGTTATTTTCACCAAGTATTTTAGGGTATTGAAACTGGAATCTTGACTAGAATCATTAGAATAACTAGAACTGGTTTAGAGGCCCAAACAGAACAGTTACATTCAGTATTTGTTCAATACATCTTGAGGACAACAAAATTCATGGGCTAACTTTCCAAATTTTCTTCACGAAACCTTTAGAACTCAAGTAATTCCCAACGGATTCAAATAACTGAACATGAAATTATCCCTCTGAAATGCAGGGATCTTAGCAGACATGATTTGAACTCCAATTCAATATTCCAAGACTGACTTTATCTCTCAAAGTGACCCGGATACGTTATTTTCACCAAGTATTCTGGGTATTGAAACTGGAACCTTCATTAGAATCAATCAGAATGATCAGAACTCGATTAGAGGTCCAAACAAAAACACTTACATTTTGTATTTGTTCAAAGGCTCGTGCTTGCAAATTTGCAAAGTTGATGTTGCACTGAGCTCTCTGCCAATAGATGCAACAAGATGCATATGTCGCAGCGGACGGCTATCAGATTCACCACCATGCCTGATCGCAGAAAACTCGCGCGACAAAGGACCCGGGACCGGTCGATGATGACATATAATGTCATCACCTGGGCCGTCGCTTTCCACCGGGAAGTCGCGGCTTACAAGTCTCACAACATATCTCATCCGCGATGAGCGATGACAACACACGGGAACGTGCATGATCGAAGCAGACGGTCTTGCTGCTGTCCCACCTCGCGCCCGCTGATCAGTCTGACCACTTTGAAGAAACATAAAATTATGGCTGTCATCGTGTATAACTCATCGCCGTTCTGGATTTATCTCAAGTTTTATAGAGAATTATCAACAAATAAGGGTCTTACTATCATCTACGAACTTGAGAGAATTGCGCTATGGAGTGAAAGTGAGAAAAAACGAGCTGATCACAAAATTATAGAATGAAGTATAACAGCATGCTTTATCACAGGAGCAGACGACATCTGTCCAGCGCTTATCATGGAAGTTTCTTTCTCCACTTTTGTGGGATTTCGCTCCATAGCGCAATTCTTACATGCATTTTATTGACGCATACAAAATATGAAGGGATTTGGTTAAGTAAAACTCGAGATATTCACAGAACGGATTCGGTCAATCTCCCTAGCTTTTTCAAGATGGCCGCAGACTACGGCCTCGCCTTAAGGGCCGAAATGTCAGTTCCGTGCATTGTAAAATTTGCAGATCGACGTATAGCTCCGACTTATAGCGTCGGAGTAAGAGTCGCTAAGGGTATGCTCAAAAATTTTCCTCGAAGTAAAATGTTCAACCAACCATTTTTCATAGGTATTATGTCCAGAATTCGTGCTTTAGTCCCCAAGCCACGTGCCTCAATCTTGTGGCGCAATTTTCACTGAAAATGAGACATTTCTTTCAAATGCTCACAGCGTATCCTAAATTCACTCTAGGTCGCTTTGTCGCGGACGAAATTTCAAAAAAACATGTCAAACAATCGAATCCCAGTGTAAAAAAAGGTCTTGTTTCAAAGTTCTGAGTGCTGCATGTACACTCGACGGACATTGTATCTGCCCAAATCTGAAAATGCTCTCTCGTCCCTGCGCTGCTGTGTCAATCCAAATCAGACCGTTAGCGGTGTTCTGATGATCGTGACTGTATACTTAACCCATCAGAATTGAAAGCCGATCTTGAAATTCCAAATAGCAGCTCAGGGATAAAAAAGCTTTTCCAGATTTGGGCAGATATAATGTCCGCCGAGTGTACATTCGTAGCCGGGAATTGGCCATGTAATTAACTTCATCAGTTCCGTGCATACCATGTTATCCCACTAAAACTCAATTTATATGGGCGGGAACAATCTTTTCCACTAAAGTATGGTGGGACTAGATGAAATCTACAAAGAGAAGTTCATATCTCGACTCTGTACTTTTGCGAGCGATTTGAAGGCGAACTGTCAGTTCCGTGTATGTCAGTTCCGTGCATTTAAAAGCTGTTCCCTAGGGTACTCATTAGCACGCGAAAGACGGAGGAATGAAGTTAACTGGTGCAGAGCAAGTATTTCCGACTCAAATCAACCATCTCAACACGAATTTCAAGGTCATTTGGTCTCATCGCGTCAGGATTACTTCGCTAGACAAATAAAAGTCAAAAACCAAAAATGTCAGTTTCGTGCACTACTTCCCTATGCTTTATACATGTGAAAATCACATATACCGTTCTAACTCGTTCCAAAAAATTTTCTGTATAAGTTTTATCACATATTATCGCTCAATATGCAAGAAGAAATGAAAAAAATCGACTCAGACACGTGCAGACTCAATATTCAATTCCTGAATTTTTGGACACAAATGGCTTGGAACTAACAAGCCATGCTCATTTCAGGAAGCTACCTTGCCATGGTCTTCTCAACAAGCATTTTCAAACGATTAATTCTTGTGGTGGATCACATCCATGAGTCATTCTTTCTATTATTGCCAACTTTCGGGTCGAAGGTCATATATTCCTCTGCAACTTATGGGATATGTTGCATATGATGGAGCATCAAAATCGCAGTTTCTAGGCCCCGAAAACGTGGCGCGCTATCTATTATATTGGCGAGCTATAATATTTCAAATTTTTGATTGATTCCTCACCAGTATAGGACCCCATCATAAAGATACCCCAAACATCTATTTCGATGTGAAAAAGCTGAATTCCATATCGACGCCTCTTACGAAGATAAACACCTATTTTCTTGTGACTGACGAAGATTAACGTTTATTCGTTGTGAACACGAAGATTAACGGATTCTCCTTAGGTCCGCGAAAACTAACACTTACTCCTTAGGGACACGAAAATTAACGCATTCTCGTTAAGTCCACGAAGACTAACACTTACTCCTTAGGGCCACGAAGACTAACACTTACTGCTCAACGGCCCATGAAACTAGCACTTCCTCTTGAACGGTATGAAGACTATAACACACTTGCACACGTTCTCGTTCAAAGGGACGGAGACATAGTATTCCGTCTTAGGGCCACGAAAAAAAAACACATTCTCTTTAGTGGCACGAAAATTAACGCATCCGTAGACTTCATTCATGGAGGGAGGGAGACTGTAAGTATTTCGTTTAAGACGAAGCACTTATAATCTTCGTCCCTTCAAGAATGAAGTCTACAAATGTGTTAATTTTCGTGCCGCTAAGAAGAATGTGTTACTTTTCGTGGCCTTAAGACGGAATACTTATAGTCTTCGTCCCTTCGAGAAAAAAATGCGCGAGTGTGTTAATCTTCGTGCAGTTTGAGGAGTATGTGTTACTCTTCGTGGTCTTAAGCAGTAAGAGATGATCTTCGTGGCGCTGAGGCGTAAGTGTTGATCTTCGTGGCGTAAACAGTAAGTGTTAATCTTCGTGGCCATAACAAAGCAAATGCTAATCTTCGGCCACCGTGTTTTTCTTCGTGGGCGTTAGCGGATGTGTTTATCTTCGTAAGAGGCGTCGATATAATAATACTTTCCACATCGGGAAAGGGCTACATAGCCCCCACACAACAATTTTTCAGGAATATTGATTTTTCGATCAGGGAGCCCTATTTTATTACAAAATCGGAGATTTTCATCAGATTTCTTGTAACATTTCACGTCGAAGATCGTTTTAAAAAAATTGGGCGCAGGGTGGGTTCGACTTCCATGAAAATCAGAAGTAGGGTCATCAAAATAGCGCTGAATTGCGTATTTTGGGAGGGTGATTTATTAATATACCAGACAACAATATTTGGGTCAGAAATAGTGCATGCACCATAGAATGACTCCATTTTGTGTATTCCCCGACATAGAGACTGCTCACGACCCCAGTATTGCTCCTAGACATCAGGATTTTCTTAATATCGCAAAATACTGAATTTATGAATAACGGCGTTTCCAGTGTTCTTTACTAATTTTGTAAACACATGGTTTCGATGGTGAATCGTTGTGGTTTGCTCAAAGCGTATCCGAGTTAAATTTCATGAATTTTGACCTGCTAATGACGATACCAGGATCTTGAAAATGCTAAGATGCCTTCGAGACTAGTGACAAGCTGATCTTTCGAGCTGTTATCGGAGAAATTTGGCCAATTCTGAAAGGGCTCACCGAGTCCACATTGCCTTCGTCTTGATACAGTAGTATGTCGAAACAAAATTATTTGCAGTAGCTCAAAAAACGAAGGATCAGATGAACGGGTGCTATTCCAAAAAGAAGCCTTTGATAATTTGTTGAGGTAAGGCCAAACCTCCTCGTAGTGGGTCAAATATGCAGTTTCCTAGTCCCACGTGCTTCTAAATTTATGTCGTAGCCGGTTTGTAGAATCGGTCCGTCTATAGACTGGCTGGTCAGTCTATAGGCGGCGCGCGGATAGTAGACTCCACGTGAGCAACGCATCTCTCTATCAAGCGACTAGTCAGTTTATAGACTGGCTGAGTGATCCAGCCGGTTTATAGACCGACCGCTCGCGCTCGCGCGCATAGTAGACTTCTCGTTTACATTGGCGCAAATCAAAACAAAATAAGTGTCAAGTCACAATTCTAGTACTTGTAAGAATAAATGACTCAGATTTCATTGCATCTAGCATTTCAAAAACGATCCACACATTTTTGATAGTGGTTTCAGTGACGATGTATTAATTACAAGATTTATTTTAGTAGATAGAAATGATCAGAATATTCTTGTCATATTACATGATTTCGAGTTTCACATGGGAAATAAAGCCCCGTTCATCCGAATAGCTTGATGGAATTGGATGGCTTTCTTCAAAACTATACTCTATCTCTATATATGTCACCTTGTTTTGATTTGCGCCAATGTAAACGAAAAGTCTTCTATGCGCGCGAGCGCGAGCGGTCGGTCTATAAACCGGCTGGATCACTCAGCCAGTCTATAAACTGACTAGTCGCTTGATAGAGAGATGCGTTGCTCACGTGGAGTCTCCTATCCGCGCGCCGTCTATAGACTGACCAGCCAGTCTATAGACGGGCGGATTCTACAAACCGGCTACGACATCTAGATAGTCCTTTCCAAACGCTCGATTTGATATATCTCGCAGTTTATCTGGTGCTGAATGTCTCAATTCAATTGCCTCCATATTAATAACATGGCGAATCTCCATGAGCTTAGAGTGAGAAACAATGAGGTTTATGAATTCCCTCCAGGATTCGATCTCTAACGAGGAGAGTTCCAGCCTTGCGGGTCCTGGGTTCGTCTCCAAACTCTGGAAATCATCTTGTTTTGGTGAAAAATCATTTGATCCCATGAGCCACTCATCCCGAGATGCAGCAATGGAGAGCGTGGGCATATAATATGTCCAATACTAATCTTCAATATGGCCAATACTAATCTTCATAGCTGTATCTCAGGATAGATGGCCTTTGGGATTAAATGATTTGGGATACCCTATTTCTCACCAAAACAAGATGTATCCCAAAGTTTGGGACGAATCCAGGACCCACAAGGTAGGACCTATCCTTGTAAGTGGCTGAACTCGGTAAAACAGGACGATTTCTGGCTGAAACGTTAGATGGCACATCCTACAATTGATACTATCAAGAATTATTGTATGAAAATTAGGGCGTGACATCAATAAACGACGGAAAGATGCACTCTCTTACATCTTCTTCGATTTTTCCGTTATTAGTCGGGAAGGATTGATTTTTCCAGAAAATATGTACAGGAATGATTCGTAGATCTTCCGCAGATCCACAAAGTTGGTCTGATTACTTTTCCTCGCAAATCGCATTCCTCCGGACTGATTCGCATCAAAGTCAAAATCGAATACATTAAAAAGTTCTCCGTAATTATTTATAATGGTCTCAAAGTTATTTTCTCAAGATAATTGAGTTTTCCAGGAGCAGGAAGAATCTCCTCGTATTTTTGTTCAAGTTGATCGTTTTCGAGTGGTGAAAATATCAAATTTCGCGACTTCCAAACTCAAATGCGATGCTTTCATGACTGCATTTAGGATTGAGAGCTGCGAATTTTGCTGTTTACATTACTCGGAAACGATCGATCGAACTCAGGGAAGATAACCAAAAGACTTTTGCTGATCCAAATTGGCTCAATTATCTTAGAAGAGTAGTTTGGGCCCATTATGAACAATGAAGAATAACTCCAGTGGGATGCAATTTGCGAGGAGGAAAGTACAGCTCAATTCCGTAAATCTTTTAACACCTTCACTGCGATGGGCCCCACCGGTGGAGCCCATGCGTCCAATTCTGTATGCGGCGGTGATCAAAACCCCATTAAATGGGCCCCACCGGTGGAGCCCATCGCACACAGGACCAGATTGCGATCTTTGTCATCGCAGTGAACGTGTTAAGAATCTACAAATCATCTCTGTACCAATTCTCCTGAAAAATCGATATTTTCCGACTATTATGACGGAAAAATCGAAAGAGACGTAAAAACGCACGCCTCCTTTGTTTATTTATGCCACGCCCCAATCTTTGAGAGATAATTCCCTATACTATCAATTATTGGATGTACCACCTATTGTTTGAGCCCGAAAATGATCCCATTGTACCGACTATAGCCACTTTCTGTCACCAGATTCGTCTTTTGGAAAGCAATTCAACTCCCTCAATGTGAACATGATTGTTCATATCTTGATGGTAGTTATATCAAAGGTTCTTCGACATGATCAAAGTATAGGTCTCCAGGACATCTGATATCGTATCATGGTATCAAAAAGAGGCCATTTCAGTAGTTTTAGTGTCCCGCAGGTACCAATTCTCGAGGTTTGACTTATGACGAGGAGCTAGAGCATCACCTCAGAAAATGATAGAACACCTCTTTCGGAATAATGCACGTATATTCGACCCATTCAATTCGAGGCTACAGCAAATAATTTTCACTCAATAAATGTATGAAAACGGAGGAAATATGGACTCGCTAGCTCAGATAAGGATGTATTCCGTCGATTTTTGGATTCCTTTCAGATTCATTCCTTTCAAATTGGTCGAACGCCGATAGCAACTCGAAAGATCAGCTTCTCACCCGTCTCGTGAACATCCTAGCAATCTTAAGATACTGCCATCGTGTTTAGCAGGTCAAAATTAGTGAGATTTTATACCTCGGCTATGCTCTGAGCATACCACAAGGTTGCACCATCAAAACCATGTGTTTACAAAATTAGCAAAGAACGCTAGAATAACGCCGTTCTCCATAAATTCGGTATTTTGTGATTTTAAGAAAATCCTGATGTCCAGGAGCAGAACTGGGGTCGTATGCGGTTTCTTCGTCGAAAAATGCCCAAAAAAAGCATTTCACGGTGCATCCACTATTTCTGACCCAAAATGTTGTTGTCCGGTATGATAAATCACCCTCCCAAAATACGCGATTTAGCGCTATTTTGATGACCATACTTCTAATACGCTATATAAGGGTGGACAAAGCCATCCTGAGCTCAATCTGTCTGAAACGGTATCCGACGAAAAATTAGACGAGGAATCCGATAAAAACCTCAGATTTGAGATGAAATAGGGCTTATTGCCCGAGAAATCAATTATCCTGAAAAAATTGTTTTCGGGCTACATTGGCCTTTCCTGATTCAAAAAGTATTATTTTCGTGGAATTCAGCTTTTTTTACGTAGAAATAGATGTTTTGGGTATCTTTTTTATAGGGTCCAATACTTGTGAGAAATCAATCTAGAACTTGAAAGATGGACAAGTTCTCAATTTTTAAAAACAAAAATAGTGCACAAAATTCGCAATGATGACTTTTGAGGCTTAGAATAGTATATTATGTATCTGATTGCGACACATTTTTTCACTCGGGATGTGCTAAATTATAGCTGGACGAGTAAAAACTGTGCTTTCCATCTTCTTCATCATACGGAACATATCCCTAAAGTTACAGGAAAATACATGACCCTCGACCCAACAGTTGGTGATATTGAAAAGAATTACTCATTTATGAATAGTTCCACGCGAAAGTGACCTACGAAAATTGGTCATGTCTCAGATCTTTTTCTTGGCATTTCCATTCGATTCTATGGTACATAATATGGATTCTTCATTACCTGTCAAGCCCCGAAAAAATTGTTTGGTCCCATGGCGAGAGTTTTCGAAAATAGAGTAGAATATATTTCTTACAAATTCAAGCAACTCTTCTGCTGTAAAATACAAGCAACTTTAATGCTTGCAGGAAAGGACACACAACTGACGGCGTTCGAAAGGTCTTGAAAAACCGATTGAAATTGTCATTGGAATAGTGATATTGAGGTTATAAACGTCCTGTAGGAGCAAAAGTGTGAAAATCATTGAAAAATGAATGCTTCAAGAGCCGTCTTTCTTATGTCCTGAATATCACATATTTATTGTACAATTTTGGGTTCTTTCAGAAGAAACGGCCTCCATGCACTTTTTCGCGTTCTTTTTCTTATTTCTCGCGAATCCATTATACAGGCAATTCAAGATCATCGGTTGACTGCACATGCGCAGGAATTTGGATCGCTGAAACCAATAACATTGGACTTGACCAAGTCAATTTCATCAACTCAGCTCGAAACTACAGCGTACGAAAGATGAAGCGTCAGTTCGAGTACGTCAATAGTCCAAACGACCCCAAATCGCGCCCAGATTCCCCTAATATTGTCGCGGTGGCTCCGACCCACTTGGTAGTTGTGGGGACCCAGTGGTCTTTCGAACGTTGTAGCTCCGAGCCAAATTGAAGGAATTGACCTTGTCAAGTGGTCATTTTGCAGGAGATTCCCTTCGGCTTCCCAATGTAATTGATTCCAGCTCTGCGCATGAGCAGTAAACAGACGATGTCGAATCGCCACGAAAATAGGTTCGCGAAAAATAGAAGGTACAGGCCTAAAAACGCAAAATACTCCATAGGGACTATGTTTTCAAAAAGAACACAAACTTTTATATCAAATTTGTGATTTTCAAAAAATGAAAAAAATGAGCTCTTGAAAAATTCACTTTATTGTAATTTTTTTGTACTTTTGCTCTGACACGTCGTCCATAACCTCAAAATCATCTCTCCAATAGCGATTCTTATATGTATTTTAAGATCTCTCATAGATTGCTGTCCACCGCGTGTTTCTATCTGTGACCAAACTCGAGTGGGTGAAACTGCTTAAATTTGTAAAAACTCTTCATTTCCCAGAACTCTCGCTATGGGATCAAACTGAGAGCTCCATAATTTGTACCATAGAATCAAATTGTATCTGAGACATGACCTTTTGTCGTAGGTTGCTTTCATGCCGAACTACTCATATGTGATCCACCATGAGAATTAATCGTTTGGAAATGCTTGTTGAGAAGACCATGGCAAGGTAGCTTCCTGTAATGAGCATGGGCTTGTTAGTTCCAAGCCTGATAAGCAATTAAGAGTTGTTTTCGAGACGATTCGAGTGAGATTTTTTTGTTTTCATTGTGAATAATGTAAAGCCATCACTTAGTCTATCCTGGTTCTCAAAGACTTGGCAATTGATCAGTTCGCAAAATTTCTGACATGTTTTTGACCAAAAAAAATCATTGGAATCTATCAAGACCACACTTGAGTGTCTGAGAAGATTTTTTTGAACTGTTAGATTGAACAGTATCCAAACAATTGTTATTGTGACTAAAATTTGTCAAAATGCTACTCCGACTTACAAAATCACCTCCCTGAAGGGACGCGAACGCGCGCGATCACGTCCCTCATGGGGGACGCGATCGCGCGCGTTCGCGTCCCTACCATTTTTACACGGGTGCATCTACAAGACCCGTTATTCTATCTTCGCGATAAGTTCAAATTTTTTTCAAAAAACGCAAATCACTGCTCTTTGGTAATTATGACTCTTACGGAGCTGTTTCCTGAAGTACACGAAGTAATAGATTTCTGGCGCGGAAGGAAGCTTAGATTCGTGTCTTTTGTCGGAAAATCAAAATTGAGGAAAAATGTTCATCAGTAGTCCGTGCAAGTGTATGAAGCGAAAGCTCATCGCCCAACAAACTCAATTCTCGAATAAGGGACTACCGCTCGAGCTGTCTGCCGCACTGAATCAATTTGGCACTTGCTGATGAATATACTAAAAAATTACTCGTTTTTGCACCATCAGAGAATCCAGTTCTCCATATGACCGAAAAATTATTGGCATACTTATTACCCAAATAAAAGCCCGGGCTCGTCTCGATCGTGTAGGTGCGCAAAGTGGGCACGTATCGAGTATCTAGATCTCTGCCGGGCGAGAGAGCAAAAGTACTGGTTTCGCGCGCGCGCGAGAGTGAGAGAGAGAGCTCCAATACTCTGGAAGAGCAAATTGAAAACGTGAACGGCATTTCTTGAGTTTTCTTTTCCGAAAAAATGAATGAAGAGTTAAACTGGTTACCGGGGCACGAGGAGTGTGTGCCAAACGCACACATAGACGTGTAAATGTATATAGAGACGAGAGAGAGAGAGAGAGAGAGAGAGACGCGAGTTTGTTTACTTCAGCTCTATACGAGAGTTATACAAGTGATTTATTAACACGCTTACATATGTGTGCGTGCGCGAATATGAGTTTGATCGCGTATCAAGCGAATCGCAAGACGAGCTGCGGTAATTGGCGAGTTTAGCATTGGTATCTCGCAAATTTGCATCTTTGCTCATATTTACGTAGACATCAGATAGCGACTTGTGTCTCCGGGCCGCAAGTTCATTATCATTACTCATTACCTCGCGCAAGCGTGACACAATGGTCCCCGACAAGTTGATCAATTCGATGCGAACCATATGTATCGGTTATTTTATTCGATCAAAGCTTGATTTGATTTTAGCGAGCTATGCGCCCTATTCTGTTTTTGTTACCGTCAATTTATTTTGACTCGCTCATCATTTGTGGCATCATCTTATCTATCAAAATTGCAATGCTTCGATTTCCAGTAAAAAATTCAAAACATTTCTATGGTGCGACGAACTGCGTCAGGGTCTTGATTCAACTCAATCGTATCGCTTCGATCGATGTGGATCAAACATATCGGAGCGAAAATTTTGAGGTATAGATGATTATCCTTCCGAAACTCTTTCAGCGAACAGCGCAATGCATGTCTAGATGTACACAAATGAAATTTTATTTATTCCATAAGATTGTGAAAATTTAACGATCGCCTCAAACCCGCAAGCTTTACACCAAATTGATAATAGCTATATATCGGTGTGCGTGGATCTTCTTGCTCCTACGATGCCGGCAAAATCTACAGCTGTGCAGCACGAGTCAATTATCATAGCCCAAACGTCGAGAATAACAACAATTCTCTATCCAGTACTAATCGCGCATTCACACAGTAGGGTCATCAATTACACGTTTCGAGATTCTTCGGAATTCGTTGACACAATGGAGGTTAATATCGGCCAGGGTGAGTGATTAACGAGTGACGAGTGACGCCCGCGTTTCGGTTTTTGGCTTTTGGGTACACAGAAAATGAACGTGCTTTTGATAGCAAGTTCAAAAAATTTGGCGAACACGCTCAAATGAACGCCTTTCGTTTCTCATCGAAGAGTCGAATCCACACTCTTGAAATAACTGATACACGTGTGTGAGCTCCGTCGTCATACCGAGTTCCGATATCAATTAGCTCTTTCTTTGCAATTGAGAGTCAAAGTATTGAAATGTTCATTTGAGTTTACGAAATTGTATCTCTTCAATCTTATAATCTTGGGGCAGAAAAACCGAATCGTATCAACGAAAGAGGACTCGCAATCCTCCTGCACAAATGCAGAGCCATCGACCAAGTTCTCCAAATCCCGTAGCCTCGTTAATTGAAAAATTGTGCTCCCAGACAAGCTCCAATTTTGACCTACTTTGGATGAGTCCATCTCTCGAGCATCGGGTGCTGTCTAAAATGGTCCAGTCGGTCGTTTTTCTCAATTCTTTGAAAGAGCTGCTCCGAACGACAAACTATAGAATGTTATCATAACAAACTAGATCCGATTCTGCCGGTTTTGATACGTAAGTAATCGCATGTGAGAGTTTTTCACGCTTCCATCCCAAAGCTCAGATGGAAATTTGCAGACCCTCTGCATCAGAAGCATCGTCCCCGTGAATATAATTTATAAAGTACGTTACAGAATCAACAACCAAGTCACTTATCCTTTCAACTGTCTCACACTCTTTGGTGTCTCGAAGATTACAATTTTCATGTGAAATTCTCATTTTTGTTACATTTTACTACTGTCTACACTGCAAGTGCAGTATTGATTGTCCAAAGAATGTCGATCATGCACACTATTCATTGCAGAAACCAGGCTCCAAGTGAGGTCAAACATTCTTTTCGTGGAATTATCAGCTCTATTCGTGGACGTTGACACGAATTACATCTACACTTTTTGCGAAGAAATGTGCTACCAAGGACTGGCGATTGATCGAGCGGGCCTCGATTTTTTGATTGATCATTTGATGTGTGAGAGCCCGAATCACTTGAAAAATCAGAATGATTTCAAAAGAGCTCGAATGGCAGACATCTGTGAAAAGTACAAGTACATAAAAGAGGTATTTCCCGACATCGAACCAAAGTATCTTATGGAATATTTGACCAAGAAGTGTGGCAGCCCTCAAGAGAATTGGCAAAACACGTACAATTTCATCAAATTTTTCATCATATCTCACCACTATCCAAAAGTGGACGGCTATATAAAACGATTGCAAAGAATAGAGAAAATAAAATGGCTCACAACAGATTTCAAGGTAGACCAGTTTCTCGAAATTTTTCCCGACCCTTTCAAATTTTTTGAGGATAGAAACAGGAAGTGCAGGTTCAACTATACCGTTCTCGAGTATTTGAAGAGACAATTCAATCGTCATCAGGTAACTGGATATTCCATCAGCATCACTCATTCTCTCACAAAATAAACATTCGATCATTTCAATACGCACGTTTCAGGTGACCACAATTGAGAAATTTTATAGGATGAATAATTACAACGCAAGTTTGACTGCCAAAGAACTCGCAAATCTGAAACCAAATATCAAAAACAGGCGTAAGGTTGTCTACAGGCAAACGGACAATATAAATTTCCTGCAAGAGTTTGCGTTCATCAAATACAGGAAAGCCATTCAAAAGTACATGGATGAGTCTAGAGCAAGAGAGGCTGAGTTGACGAAAAAATTTCAAGTGAGTAGAGTGGTGAGGAATTCCAGGATTTTGTACAACAGTTTTCTCAAAAATCCGCGGAAATTTTTGCACCATTCCGATTCTTCATTGTTCTTTCCAGAAACTCAACTTGCCCCTCAAATGTGAATTCTGTTCTGAAAAAGAATGTTTATCCGGCGAACGCTATACCTGTGACAACGGGCATGTATTTTGTGAAGATTGCATCAACCACGGGATCAATTCACTGCCCGCAAATGACAAAAACGCAAAACTCGAGTGCTTCCTGAAGTGTGGAGGCCACATTGGAGAAGCTGGTCTGCGAAATATCTCTCTCTATCCGAAGGCTCCTACTTTTACGGGAAGTGAGCAGACCGATAAACTGGAAACTGATAAAGCAAACTTCGTTCGGTGCCCATCGTGCCAATTCGCAACCACACAAACTCAACGGAACAATATCTTCAAGTGCACGAATCCCGAATGCGGAAAGGAAACTCGTCGGTGAGTTTTCGTTCATTACACTGGATGACATTATGGAGTAGTGTCCATCTAGAGTCTGGAAGAATATTCTTGACCGACTCTCCTCGTACCAATCTAATAATCGGGAAAATTGCGAATTTTGAATTTCTCTCGCTCAAAAAGATCGCATTACAGAAACAATGTATCGTAAGCTTCTTCATCTTTCATCCAAACATCACAGATTCGAGATAAAATACTCTTTACTCAAGTAGTCTCAGACAGACGCTTTTTATTTTCAGCATTTATAAAAGAAGGATTCAAGCATCGCAAGTTTGCGAGGGCGCTTCAAAAATTACTCAACCAGAAGAACAAGTAGTTTTACGCAGAAAACCTCATCAAATTGATTTGAACGCGAATAATTTACCGGTAAGGATAGATCTCTCACATTACTCAAATTTTTCATAGAAAAAAGTCATTACGAGCTTGATATATAATGAAACACAGGATTATTCTCTATATTGCATAGTTTTCTCTGAGGAAATATTCAAAATTTGTTAATAAATGTTACATCAATTCATTGTTATTCAGGCTCGCAGATTTTTATTGCCACCCGTTCGTGCCCAAGACGTGCCAAAAAAATGTTTGCTCATCGATCTGGATGAGACATTGGTCCACTGCTCCCTCAAACCGATCAATAACGCCGATTTTGTAGTCTACGTGGGAGATGTCAAGCCCGACATTTACTACGTTCTCAAGAGACCCCATGTGGATCAATTTTTACGTAGAATGGGTGAATTATTCGAATGTGTACTTTTTACTGCAAGTGTTGCCGAGGTGAGTTTTATCCAAGTTTCATGTTGCGTTTTGAAATTTTGAGAGAATCTTTTTATTATCAAGTGGACTTTTTTGCACTTCCTGCCGAGGTTGATCCAGCCTCTGAAATTCATCATATTTCTATTTTGTCTAGATCAAAATTTATTCCGCACTCGTGGACAATGAAATTTTTTAGTCGGAATATTTCTCAAAATTGTTATCTTCAATTGCATGCAGAAAATGTACACTGAGCGTTGGTACCTGTAATTAGAGGCCCAAACTCAAAATTCAGACCATCTACTACGGACGATTAATGATGAGAATACTTCTTTCTTCAGTATGCAAACTCCATAGTGAATGTCCTCGATAAATGGGGTATATTCAGAGCAAGACTGTTTCGTGGATCATGTGTATCTCAAAATGGTCACTATGTTAAGGATTTGAAAGGATTAGGACGAGATTTGCAGAAAGTAGCAATCCTTGACGATAGGCCAGCCAGTTACAGTTTTCAACCTGACAACGGTGTAAGTATTTGCATTTGACGATTCTAGTTGTAACCCCATCACGTTTCATCTTACGAAAGTACTGTGCCTGTACCGCGGTCTAAGTGTTCCAGTAGAGTCTGCTGGTTATCAAAAGTATAATTTCTAGAACCTGCATTGGATCCTTTCTCTCGCGATTTAAAAAATCTGCATAAGAATAAAAGCATGCGTCAGGAGTTTCAAGGGTATTCAGTCGCCTAGACTGTTGAATTTCAACCAATCAATCTAAAGCTAAGCCATTCTTATGACCATAAATCTGGAAGATGGTGGAAAAGTCCGACATTCTTCACAATCGAGATCAGAGCGAGACAAACAGATTTGGTTGCACTATTGCCTCGATGATCATCGCTCAAAACACTTTGACAGAACTCATTTTAAAATTTCAGGTGCCGATAACACCTTGGAACGGCGATAGGACGGATTCCAAGCTTCTCGATCTCATACCTTTCTTTGAGCAGCTCAGTGCAGTCGAAAGTGTTTACGAAGTCTTATGCAACAGGTACTTGAATGATTTTTTATCACTCTAGAGGATAGTCGAGATATCGACTGGATTTTCTTACGGTTATGGAACAAATTTTTCAAGCTTCACATTAGCTATTACTACTCTTGAACAAAATTTTCCAAGATTTATGATCAAGATTTACACGTAATTCAATGACCGAAGTTATTGTCCAGCTGCCTTTGAAATCGATTTTCTCACCTAAAAATCTATTCACTATTCTAGTATTTTCTGGACATGAAAAGCAAAACTTGAAAAACAACGATTGGTTGAAATTTTTTGTCTTTTTGCCAGGCAAACGAAGAACGCTCAGCCATAAGACGATGACGATGAGAGTATATTTTTCATCAAGAACTCTGATCAGCTTACGAGTATTCAGAGCTGGCGATCTCAAGGAGGCATAAAATGTGAACTCACCAGATCTCGGTGGAATAGAATGAGAGTTTTGAACCAGTTTTATGAATTTTACATAATATATCTAAATATTGATGATTTATCTGCTGATTGTGACAGGACAGATTATTATTTGATGTTTTTTCATTACGAGTTGTGGGAATGATGAGGTCTTCAATTCCTCCATTTTTGAGTTTATTCTGAGTTATCGGACTTTTAAGATATTATGACATTTTTAGTTTTGAGGATTCTTATATATATTTTATGATCAACTCACTACATCTAACCGGACAAAGCCTTGTTACTACTGAATGAATTTTTATTGACATATGTTGTCCAAGTTTGATGAGTGAAAGAAGGCTAGAGATTTAATACGGGAGGGGGGGAATTATTTTGTATTCTTAGTTACTTAGTTGTGAAACAACATCTTGATCGATTTTAGTTTTTATTACAGAGCCAGAGCAAAATTAGAAGTTGATGAGTACAATGTAGTTCACTTTTATTGCTTAGTAAATCGTATAATTTATCATGAGACTCTGTTAAGATCTGATATTACTTATAGTTTATCAATAAAAATCCTTCCATAATGTTCGTATACGGAAATGAATTATTTTTAATTTTGTCTTGCAAAAGGAAGTAGGACCAACAACAATATCTCGACTACCGTTTGACATAACGCAAGTTCTTGATGAATAATGAGTTAGTGGTGATTGATCAATAGCCTCAAACCACTATGAAGCATGAGTTCGAGTCGGACACATCCAGAGCAGAATCTATATCTCCATACGCAAGTCGGTGATGCAAAGTCCACTAATGCCAAAAACTGTAATTAGGATAATTCTTGCTACTTCGCGCGTGAGAGCACGGCATCAGAGACCATGCCGATGCAAATTGACATTCTGTAAAAACTTGAGCTAGCCAAACATCGGTGCCAGATGCAGGTTCTTTTATGCACCATCAGATAATCGTCTTTCTCATATTCCCTTGAGACTCGAGCGCATGGTGGGGACGAATGGCAAAAATTTCGAGTAGCTCGGTGCGGCATTGTTGAGCTCGAGTGCGTCCAATGCTTCCACGGCACTTTTCGCGCAAATCATCCACAGATTCATGGCCTAATATATACTAGACAATGGTAAATGGTACCCAACTTGTCTGCGGGAAAAATGGTGAAAAATGCCCCGGCGGCGCGCGCGTGCCTCGCTGAAATGACAAACTCCAAAGAGACGACAGCACACTCAGGTAAAACAGAGACTCATCGCGTCGCTGAAAAATACTTTGAGCCCATCACGGGCTGATCAGGTAAAAATTGTGACGAGCGAGGAGGTCGTCCTTTTTTGTGGACATTGAATACCTGGGAATTTTCAAAACAGCCGAACAAACGTTCGATTATAATATCGATACGAGATACGAGAGCCAGGTTCCACCAGACTGATGCCGAGAACTACAAGTTTCGAGATGCAGTCTTATCAATGCGTCTGACCGTGACTTGGAGGATCAAAAGACGGCAAGAGTAAATATTGGGGTCTGCGGCGCGGTCGATCTCGGTGCACCGGATGTCCCGTGCAGCGTAAAGATTTTGTATTGCTATCGGTGGATGCAGTCTCGCAATGAGTAACTCGACACCCGTCTCGTCGTCGTTGCAGCCACCCCGCTGCCGCATTTATGACTCGTCGATTTTATTTGCTCATACATGCTCGAAATGAGTGCATCCAAAGAGCGGGCGTGCAGGCATTAAAATTTGTAATAGAAACTTGAGAAAGTCAACCGGCTTTGTTATATGCCATGCAAGGACTAGTGCACCTGTAGTCATAATTGGGGGACGCGATTTATGACCAATTATTTCTGCAAATGGGTCGGCGAAGAGGTGGCAGTTTTGGTTTTTAATTTGAGACTTTTGCGCAGCCAAGCCCGAGGGGGCCGGAACCATTGTCAAACTCTCTGTAATTCTTTTCACGAAGATTTGTGATGGATATGAATTTTTTATCACCTATATGCTTGGAAACAATTAACACAGCAGACGAGGTGGGCTTCTTGTTGGATATGGTTCGGCATATCTGTGGGATCACAACACAACAAAAATCAGATTCGTAACTTGGGCCGCTTCTGAGAAAATTCGGGTAAACACTTTTTCTCACGACCGAGTCGAATGCAGATTTTCGAATTCTGCAGCTGATGATAGAGGCATATTTTCGAATTCTGCCAGACTGACATAAAATATTGTCATCAGATCTTGGACATTCTGGAACTCCGGATCCAGAAGCTGCATTTTGATACAGAAGCTGGAAAATAACTTTCCATCGCTCAAACCTAAAAATGCCACGTTTAGAAAGGATAGAAACATCAGCACTTCGGTTGCAAGCTCATTTCGGGCTCTGAACTAACCCGGTGCCCCAAGTGGGCTGACGTGCTCAGTACAGAGATACGCAATTTCTGGCTGTGGGCAAAACATCATGATATGGCAATCTGCTCTTTTAAACTGAAAATCTGCTACACACCCTTCAGTGCGGATTCTCAGTATACTGGACAAACGCGATTTCTGATCTTTCGTGATAACTTTTGAAACAGGCATTAGCAAGAATGGCAAGGAATTTAGAAAATTTTCTGAACAACTGAAATTCATATTGCTACACGAATCATCCTCCTCGAGAATTCAACTTTTGACGAACAAGAAATGAAAATCGAGCAACTAGCGCCTTTTTAAATTCGACGTTCCTCATCATTTTCACACCGAATTTCAATTTTCCAAGTATTAGAATGCCATATTAGATTCCAGAATTTGGCTCTGCAATGAGAGTATTGATCATACAAAGTTACTCCTTTTTCTATTCGAAATGTGCATTTACATTCGAATTTGAAAAGGCCTTTTCAAATTCGAAGAGAGATTTTTTTCAGAGATCCAGATCCGGATCTGGATCTCTGGCCATTTTTCGGGTACCATTTTCATGTTGATATAAAAATTGTGGGGTTCGCTGTCCATTCTCGACTGAACTGTCCATTCATTTTGGCAAGTTAGCCAAAATAAATGGACAGTCCAGTGGACCCACATATTTTTATATCAACCCTGAGTCTTCGATCCGCCTGGACACACAAAAGCTTCTGAAAAATTTACAACTTCAGGTTTTTCATAAAGAATTACTACCTGCATAGGGCTCACTTCTATCATTTCATTGAGATATGAATATTCTCAGCATTTGGAAAAAGCGTGCGCGACAATAATAATGCACTATTAACCGTTATTTGAAAAACCGTGTGTCAAATTTTTTATTCACGTCCGGAAATTGGAAATAGGCTTACGAAATACGTTGGGCACGTTAGACGAATTATAAGAAGAGTCGAAAAACCCGGTAGCCATTAGCATTTCTGTTTCAAGTCTAATTTGGAATGTCACAGCGGTTTTTGAGATTCAAAAATGCTGGACACGGTGGGATCCTTAACCCAAATGACCAGATTCAAAGAAATACAAAAGCTCACGATCGCTGCTACCTACATCGGCTACTCTATTAAAAAAACAGCAAGAGAATCGAAGATCAAACGAGGGCCCGAGTGAAGCGCGTATTCTATACGACGCCACGGGCCCATACTAGTGGAATAGCGCGCGAAAACGCGATTAGAATGCGGATTTAGCACAATGTTCAAAGTCGTTCTATTCTCTTCGCACGGCTGAAATTCTTTGATCACACCACTCGTTTACGGCGAAACGCTGGCAATACTCGATTTGCGCGTGATCAAGATTCTCAAGTTGTATTCAACCGATCCTGTTTCACGTATGCCACCCAAAAAAATGTTGCGATTGTGTGTGCCGACACGCACACACGATCCCCAGTCAGTCTGAAGCTCGTGAAACTCATTTGGAATAACTCGCGTCCCACTCGATCGCGGCTTTGACCAGACGAGTCGAATTAATTCATTATCCCTAATTTACGAGCGCGATATCTCACGATTAAATCTTCCATCACATTGACGAGGCGTGTCGTCGAGATATTCGACATCTCTTTGGTTTTCCTGTGTATGTGCCCGTTTGAACGCGTGTCCCTGTGTTTGCGTGGCGTACCTACACACAGTATAGCCAAAAATTATTCATGCGAAGCTATATAGAAAGATATCGGAATTATGTGAATTCCGGAGAGTTTGAAATTCAAAAGTCGCGCGGCCTTGGCTGTATAAACTCTGACCGCGGGAGAAAGAGAGCCTAATTCGCGGCGGCAAGGAAAGAATTGGGAAAAAATTATGGTAGTAAAGAATCTAGACGAACGCGTGACAAATGGCGATGCTCGGACATCGTCGTGTGATGGAAAAAGAATCCAATGGTTCTTAGCATAATTGGAATTTATCGAAAGCCATCTGGACACATCTCATCCGACGTAATGACCGTCCGCGACTTATCTTGTAAGACAAGTTTTGAACGAGCGATTCTGAATCGTTTTCCGTTCCGTTTGTGCTACGGTACGAGACATTACCGAGTAGTTTTATATAGAGTCTGCATCGTTCTGATACGTGAACGAGTTGATGGAAAAAAATATGCAAACCAGGATTATTTTAGATCGCACATTTTTCTCAAATCTGAGCATAAAGTTACTCTTTTACGTCCGGTGCATGAAAAAAATTCGATCGAGCGGAATGAATTCAAAATATTGAATAAGATCCAAATTTCGATTAATGCGAGTACCTTGACGAATGAATCTTCTGTCAGAGTGACAGATATCGATGAGATATTGATTCATGATTCAGTTCTACCCTGTGCTCACGGATATTATTCACAGGTAACGCCACCCTGGCGCAGGGGATTTGAAATATTTGCATTGATCGTTGCTGCTTCTGAAGTGAATCGTCCTTGCGAGCAAATTCAAATTCTCGATCCCAGCTGGGACAAGAATGATGAGGTCACGAGCTGTACCATTGGAGCGACATCTCAGCTTTTTCTTTCCCGCGACTCCAAATATGATGGCAAATGAAGTAACTATTCATCTCCGGCAAAGGTTGACAAAATTTTCGAGGCCCTCTTTTGAGGATCCGAAGATGAAATATTGTAATAAAATGTTACAACGATGACAGATTTGAAATACCGTCCAAATATTGCAATTCGTTATATTTTGACACATACCAGTATGCACGTAGTTTTATTCAAGGGATCGTTTTTTGCGATCAGTGTGATTTGGTAATTGTCGAGTTGATTTTCACTTGAACCCATAAATTCATCTTTTAGTTGAGTAGATCACGTCAGATCGCATACGAGAATTATTAATACACCAAGTATGAATCACATTCCGTGAAATTTGTCACAGTAGTTTCTGTATATCACTCGATCACCACAAGGATTAAGCTTTTCCATAAAATTCATTACTCGCGGTCGTGACCACCTACGGATCCAATGTCGACGTACTCATCGCTCATCATCCAAACTCGATAAAATTTGAGAGCCTAACTTTTGATGCCCGAAAGATTTATCCTCACCTAAGCGATAGAAAGGCGCAGAGAATATTTTTGGCTGTAATTTTGTCGAATGTCTTTTGAAAATTCTCGCAGGAAAGCGAAGAGTAACGCAAGATGTACAGCGTGTGGATATAAGGCTCCCTATAGACCTCTCCAGGGAATAGTGATGCTCATCTTTTGAGTGCTGCACATCTGAAACAGCCCGATTCTAGACTCACCGATCGCAGTGCCAAAGTCCGTGTACCAGGGCCTCGGACAGGGCAGTAATATGCGCCACCCGATGTTCACAAAGAATTTTCGGATTTGTTTAGAAAAGTTATCAGGAAATGGAGAAAAATTTGTACGGCCCGACGCGTGGGCAATGATCAGCAAGTTTATAAGAAAGAATTCTGCGTTAAAAAGATGATCACATGCGTTGAGAAGTTCTCTGGTACCTGGATACTTCGCCGCTACAGAGAAAATCTGTCGGTTATGAGGATTATTATTTCTTTTTATCGAAAAAAAGTTCGAATCCATTGAAATTTCAAGAGTCTTGGCCGTGAAAGATACCCCCCTTTCCCCCCAAAAAAACGTGCGTAGTCTAAAGATTCGAACCACGGATGATTTTAAACTCTGTTCGTAATGTTTGCAACATCTGAAAATATCGACCAGCTTGTCTCCGAACCGACGCGCTCTGGGTCGTGAGGAGTGCTCACTTTCTGAATTCAACCTCGTACTTCCTGACGATTTAGCCCGGGATTTAATTGTACAACCCAACTTACCATGCACGACGTAATATACTCAAAGTCACTGCTCGGGGCATTGCGCCATCGCCACCCGCAACACAATTTCTATCAATTACGTTTCTCCTCGTTTTTTTCTTCTCTTTGAGAGCAGGCAATATTAAGAACGCCTCGTGATGGCCAACGAATTCGGTTATTCGGTTGTACTCCACCGATTCCGTTATAACCCGCTAACGAGAGCCGCATTTGAATCGTGAGTAGCCAAGGCAGCCACGGCACGGCGGACGCTGACCGAATAAATAATTCGCCCTACAGCACGATGTCCCTGATGCCATGTACCCACTGCGATCACGCTCGTCATCCGCCAACGTGCGCTTTTATTGTAACGCGCAAAGCTGCAGGGTAACTCGTGCCACCCGGCATTTTATTGCAGCTTCTGTAAGAGAGTTATTCGTGACAGACATACGCGATACAAAACACGGCGTTTCCTGAGTTTCGGATGCTCATTGTCATTTTGCGACAATTTGGAGATTTTAAAATGCGCGCACCGCGTTCACTCCGTGTGGCCAAGTTTTATACTAGTGACGATGATCATGCCATGATGGTGATCGAATGCATGGTTGTATGCGGGTATGCGGGCGAATCCGCCCATGTCCCTCATACGACACTTGAAACTCGCGCGCTTTATTGAGCTTTTGTGCATGTAAGCCGAGATGCTCGCCCTTTGGACCTGTAATTTTCAGAACATGCCTACGTGGTTTACTCACAGACCTTAAAATCAGTATATTACTATTGTAATATTACCAGGAATGACGATTTCGAGAATTTACTGATCTGATTGAGATTCCAGACTTGAAGAAGATGAGATGTAAGAGTCTCATGCTTCTCGTGGCATCATTTTGCAACTTGCATCACTAAAAAATTGGTTCAATTTTCAACCAATATTTCAATCAAGCGGTTAAATTTTCAATCACATTGGTAGCATTTTCCATTCAACCAACTGGTTGAATTTTGAACCAACCAATTATATTCCGTGATGGATGGATGGATCGATGGATGATGAGTGCATGGATGGATGGATGGGTTATGGATGGTAGATGGGTGATGGATAGTAGATGGGTGAATAGATGGATGGATGGATGATTGATAGTTGGATGAATGAGTGGAGGGATGAAGGGTGAATGGGTGGTTGGATGGATGATAAATGGATGATGGACGGGTAGATGATGGATGGGTGGTCGATCAATGGATCGATGGATGGATGATGCATGAAAAGATGGGTGATGTGTGGCCATCCACCCATCGCCCCTCCATCCATCTATCGATCCATCACTTATTCTCCATTCATCCATCCATCTATCCATCGACTATCGACCCATCATCCATCAGCCCATCCCTCCATCCATCCTTATCCACCCATCATATTCCACCCCTCTCTCGTAGGCAACCTGAGCCGCACGGACAGATCGTGGCTAGGCGTTCAGTTATCATGATAATTCACATTGGTTGAATTTTTTCGGAAAATTTTTTTAGTTTTTGATTTGGAATTGTATGAATTTGTAATAGCTACTGACAATGATATTCCCACTGAGTGATTGAAACTCATTAATCTCGTAGAAATTACACAGTCTCGAATGGAGATGCTCACGCTGAACCTACTGCTCCTTGTCAACCAAATGATGTTAGAGCCACTGTCTCTGGCGATTAGCACGACATTCTTTGCAGGTAATACCTTGGAATCCCGTTGTCACTCAAATTCTTATCTGGCGACAAAATTTCAAAAAAACGTTCGCTCTGTGCGGCTTCCAGTGGTTACTCACCTCGATTTTTCTGCTGATACAAGCCAGGTATTAGACTAAGGGGACCGATAATCCCTTTTATCTACACGATGATCCGATAACAGATCATACCTGCTATTAGATCTTTCAAAAGCCCGCTACGAAACTATTTCAGCCCATCGCGTCATGCTATCCTTGCTCGAGGAGTCTCACCTCAGAATATTCACAATTTTTCCCTTAATTCTCACCACAACGAGCAAAACTTGTGAAAATATGAATTAGAAGTGGGAAAGACGGAATCACAAGATTTGGTTCAAATAAGTGCAATGTTCCATTGATAGTGACACAATTTTGAGCCCCAAAATTCTTACATTCAGATGCTATACTTGTTCTGAGACAGAATTAAAATACCATAACACAATCAAGATATTAAAATAATTAAAAGCCTAGCCAAATATTGTCCGTCAGCATCTCGCGTATCGGGATGCCTATCGGGACGGGGTGAAGAGCGGAGGGTGGCCGTATGGGTCATGGTTGGGTCGAGGGTGGGTAGATGGGTGAGTGGGGGTTAGTGGTCAGGTGGGTTGGTTGGTGGATGGATGAATGTACTTAAACTTGTGTGATTTCAGTGGAAATCACCAAAGTTCAACTGATACGTTTCACTGAATTTCAGTGAAAATCGCTAAAGTTTCAGTGAAACTTTCACTGAAATTTCAGTGGAAATTCCTGGAGTTTCAGCGAAAGTCACTTGAGTTTCCACTGTCTATTGGATTTTAATGGTTGTCTGTTTCAGTATAATTGCCTCTTTGAATGAAAATAACTACTTCGAAATTAGTGTATTGATTGAGTCAAAAGAGATGAATAATAAGGGTATAGATGTTATTCATTGCTGAAGAGAGAAATATCCTTGGTGATTTTTTTTTATCTAGATGCAGATTATTAGTGGTGATAGGATTCACAAGGTAAATAGTCGTAGATTTGTCAATATCCTTTCAACAAATGAAGTTAGTCAAGCGCCTGTCCAATTTCATCCGTCCGGATGCCTCGCATCGTGGTGGCGTCCTCGGTGCTGCTGGTGGGTCGGGGGTCGGTGGGTTAGTGGGTCCGTATTGGTATTGTTGGTGTTGCGTATGCTGCTGGTGATGGGAATGCTACAAAAATAATTCAGCATACTATATTGAGTTACAATGTTGATTTCTATATTTATTACATTATGTACACGTTTCACGTGCAAATTGATTCCCGATCGTTAGAAGAAATCATAAATTGTTGTGACGCTGTGGAGAATACATTGTATCTCAAATTCAACACTACACGTAGAAATAATAGAAACTGAGAAAATCGACTTGAATAGGTTCAAGAGCTATACGAAATTCTGAGTTAATCACAAAATATTTCTGGATATACAACATTGGTGGTATAAACCTGAGTTCCTGCGAAAGGCGTTTTGAATGAATTTTCTGAAAGTATTTGAAACAATTTTCAAATTTTCTTTCGATGTGACTCTTGATAGAGCAACGTATAATTGCAAATACTGGTGCCGGCAAATATATCGCAATGCTTTCAAATGATTGTCCTTGAGACTTATTAATAGTAATTGCAAATCTGATTCTGAAAGGGAATTTTCGACATACCATAGAGAACGAGATTTCATTCTTTGAGGATTTGACGTTGATTCTTGGGATGAATACCGTATCGTTTTTATTTTTCCCGTTAATGATTTCAGCAAAAATCACGTAGGTTTAGGTTAAGGTAGGTCGGTCTAATCCGGTGTAGTTCGATCTGGTTTGTTCTAGTTCACTCTAAATGAGCCTCATTCGGTCTAGTTCGATGTAGTTAAGGCGATGCGGTCACCGTGCACCGCGACCATGGACCTTGAAAATACATCTTATATGAAAAGTTTGATGATTCAAAGAGTGAGACGAGTTGTCGAATACTTGTTATTGTCCAACTTGTATTCCTCAATCCGTCTCTTAGCCCAAATCACAAGACAATTGGAGAAAAATGGGAATAACTAGGCCGAGGGAACCACCTAACCTATAATATACGCACATTTTCATTCCCAACTTTCTCCGATTTTATTGCAATTTGGGCTTAACGAAGAGCAGACAAATCTAAGTTAGATGATAACAAATATTTGTGCGCTCGTCGTTTAGCCCAAATCGCAACAGAATCGGAGAAAGTTGGGGATGATTTTCAGCTTGCATGGTGACCGCATCGCCTTAAGTATAGTTCGGTTCAATGCAATCTAATCCGGTTTCGTTCCGTCCAATCAAGGCTAGCTCCGCCTAGCTTGGTCCAGTACATCGTAGTTCGATCGAGTTTGATTAAATTGAGCTAATTTGGACCAGTTTGGTCTAATTCGGTATAGTTTGCTCTAGTTCGGTCAAATTAGGTCAAGTTCGGTCAAATTAGGTCTGATTTCGTCTAGTTTAGTCTAGTTCGGTCTAGTTTTTGTAGTTCGGTCTAGAATGGCCTAATTCGGTCTAATTCGATGCAGGTTGGTCTAGATCGGTCCAATTCGACCTAACTCGATCTAGTTTGGTCTAATTGAGTTCAGCTCGGTCTTGCTCTGGTGCTGAACCGCCTCGAAAGAGCCTACGAGCAAACAGGTGGGCCGTCCTCGAGGCAGTTCGGGTTTTGGAAGGGCCACAGCACTCTTCACGCTGTGCAAATGGTACAAGACGCCGTCGAGAGGGCATTCAACTTCGTTTCCAAGCCTGGCGGATACTGCGCGATCATCTTGTTGGACGTGAAGAACGCGTTCAACTCGGCGAGCTGGGAGAGTATCTATAGGTCGCTAGTAGGGAGAACACCCAGCTACCTCCTCATACTCGTGAGTGATCACTTCAGGAATCGATCCTTAGTGGTTGAAACAGATGAAGGTAGCATGGAGCTAGCGCTGTCCGCAGGAGTCCCACAGGGGTCTGTGAAGGGTCCATTCGATTGGAATGTCCAGTATGACGATCTCCTAGACATGGAGCTCCCTGAAGGTGCGGAACTAGTCGGATTCGCAGATGGCGTTGCCTTGGTAGTCGTCGCTACGAATCCGCTCGACCTACAGGACACGGCAACCCCAGAGCCTAGACCTCGTTGTAGAACGGATGGAAAGCAAGTACCTCGAACTTGCGGTCTCGAAGTGTGAAACAGTTGTCGTCATAAAACGGCGCGGAGACCGTGGCTACAAACCACCGGTATCCCTCATTCAAGGACAAAAGGTACCCCAAAAGAGAGCCGTGAAATACCTCGGAATGTGGCTTGATGATAAGAGGTCATACAAGCGACAACTCCAAGAGGCATCTCAGAAGGCAGACAGGACCAGGTCTGCTCTGCAGCGATTGATGCCCAATATAGGAGGCCCGAAACCCTCAAGGAGAGAGCTTCTTAAGGGGGTTCGGAAGCTCTACTTTTACCGACCTAGGGCACCGCATGTTAGCTGGGTCTTATGATTGTTACATGACTTCATGGTGTCTATTTGTAGACACCTATCTCAAACACTAGACAGGCTGATACGAGCAGAGATGAGTTTTCTCCATAGAGATTTGATGTTGTATCTCTATGGTTTAATATTCATCTCCGTCACTGCTGGTCACTGGCTTGAAAAGAACTTTTCTGCTGTTTGTTACACATAGAAGTGTGTATTTCTGAATGCTAAGATTCATGCACAGGAATGAAGAAATTCTCTGTATGCATTACTCCTATATTCTCCTCAGCATTTGATTGCATTCACCACATTAAGCATGCATTCGTGGAGATTCCTATTTCTAAATACAATAACTGCAGCGTACATTCCACAACTCCACTCTGGATGCTGTTTATACAAATCTTTCACACAAATATACTGTAAATGTGGATCTTGGCATGCCTAGATGTGTATTTCACTGCATTTTTTGTGCACTCAAGAATTGGGTGCATTTGCTATGCAGTTGTATAAACAAAACAAATGGCTGGCCCAGGGCATTTCAACCTTTGAGCGGAGGGATGACAAACGTTTCTGGCATCCAATAGACTCCGAAACCAATCAATCTTTACTCCTGATCAACTTGGTATTTTAGTTGGACAACTTGCATTTTTTATGCGCCCAGGGATTGGGTGCATTTGCTATGCAGTAATATGAACAAAACTGATGGCTGAACCAGGACATTTCAACTTTGAGCGGAGGGAAGACAAACATTTCTGGTATCCAATAGAGACTCCAAAAGCAATCAATCTTCACTCCTGATCAACTTGGTATTTTAGTTGGATATCTTGCATTGCTTATGCACCCCAAGAGTGGGAGCATTTGTTATGCAATGATAAAAACAAACAAATGTCTGAACCAGAACATTGAACTTGGAGCGGAGCAAAGGCAAACATTTCTGTTATCAAAACAGAGATTTCAGAACAGATGAATCTTCATCACTACTCAATTTGGTAATAAACTGCATCAAAACCCATGCTTGATCTGGAAAGATTCCCTCAGGATTAACCCAGAAAGATCAACATTCCAGTTATCATTTGAAGTTTGGTCAACCTTTGATGTCTTATCTCTTTTTCTTACAAAATAATTTCCATGAGAACCACCAATTTCACCTAATTCCCAAGTTTAGAAATCATTCGATACCTCAAAAACTCCAGGATCTAGAATCCGTTGATTCAAAAATGGTATTCAGATCACTTCATTTAAGAGGAAAAAATCCTGCATCATTTTGAGACTCAATTACTGTTGGGTCCTGCAAATGTAAATTTTCAAAGACCTTAAAATAAAGATGAGGAAAAGAATCTCACACAATCTCAACTCTTTGAAGGTTGTATAATCTCTCAAAACAGTGAGTATTGGAGAAAGTAGAGAGAAACAATTTGGTGATTATGGGGAAGCACCCATATATGGCCAAGAGTCGATATACGAGCAATTCAATTCTGACTGCACCTGAAAGTAATTGTTTTCATTTATTTTCTATGTCAACTTTCAATACGTATTGAAATTTAGGCATGATTAAGGCTTCATCAATTCTATGAACTCTAACAGAATTTGAGGAATCTCAATTTTGGAGTTTGGTTACATTACTAAATTCAGAGATTTCTTCTAAATGGAATAAGAAAATCATGATTCTTTGTATATTGTAACTACTTTGAAAATCTCACCATTTCGAGGCAACTTAGGGTCTAATTACATCAAATCATGCACTGTACTCCATCAAAGTTCACCATGATAATCGCACTTGATCAGTCCAATCTGGCAGATGTACCTTATACAAGGTCAGACCCCTTTAAACTAGCCTTGGACTGCTGGAAATAGATTGCTGGACCCCGCATTGATATTTAGAAGGTGCAGTTGGCCTTCCAAAAGCTCTGTATGCGTTTCGTACCAGAACTCTAAATAACTTTCCAAAAGACGAGGTTCTGGGAGTAATGGAAAATCAAGAGAATATTTTGATTGACTACTCAAACTGATTCTCACAGAGAGAACATAACTTTTACAACTTTTTGAACACAAAAACATCTAGTTCAGGTGTAATGTACTGAGAGAATCTTGAGAATCGAAATCTAACGCCATTGAATAACATAGCAGCAAGCAACCGACTTATAACCTAGCATATGAGGAAACTACATCATACAAGGTGCCGTTTCGACCATGATAGATTCATAACAATCCTAGGTACCACTGACGTACACTATTTTTCCAAATAAAGTACGACTGAGTACTTTACTTAGGTGCAAAGACTCAGCTCGCAAAAGACCCTACGATCTGCCTTGGCTGGACGCAGCTAGACGGACGTCGTTGCTGATATTTTGCCAGCGTGTTGCACGAATTTTCGAAGCACCTACACACACTAGATAAAACTATCCGTTATAAGGGCTGACCTAATGAGCCCGACGACCTGGCGAGGGCATCGGGAAGCCCGAAATCGTCCCGCATAATCGTCCACGCGTGGTCAAGCCGCGAGGAAAGCGCACTGGCACTCACTGGCCCTGATGCGTCGGCTGTTGGCTGTGCTGTGCTGCGAATCGCAGCCTGCTGCGATTCTTTGCTCAAGAAGAACATGCACAATGATGCACAATCATATAGTATTATGCTCAGCTCCGAAAACTTGTATAATATAAGAAAAGGGGCATGTCGTTGTAAGTTGCTAGACTTACTCCAACTAAGTATATCGTAATAACTAGCCAAAGCTGAATTTACACTACGGTCATGTTACACTGAACCGCAATCAGCTGTTCGGCGGAGAGTGAAGCGCTCAGCTCACACGCGTTTGTTTATATTTCGAGTATCCATATGCTCTTGATTGTTCTTGATTTTTTATGATTTTTAGAGGATGAGTTGAGCGAAAACGACTCTATGAGGCTCTTCCTTGGGATCGTAGCTACCTCCTCGTAAATTTTCAGAGTCATTTGTTATGATTTGAAGGAGTAAATGGCCTTTCTTAGTAAGGTAGTCGCTATCTTGGTAACTTAGAAGGCTCATTTTTTCTCCAAATCATAACAAATCACTCTGAAAATCCACAAGAAGGTAGCTACGATTCCAAGGAAGAGCCTCATAGAGCCCTTTTTCCAAGATATTACGTAATACTTGAATGATGAATTTTTTCGTGATGAGATCCGAGGACAGTAAGGGTAGAGCTTCCAAACCTCCTTAACACCGTGAGCTCCTCCGTGATGCTCTACGAAGCAACTACATGGGGACAGACTGCGCGCGGGGCCAACATCGATAAGTGGATGGGACCAGTGCACCGCCGAGCGGCGATGCGGGTCATAAGTAGCTACAGGACCTTGTCTCATGACGCTGCTTGCGTACTCGCAAAGACACCCCCCATTCGTCTCCTTATCGACGAAAGGGTTCGCGTATGGAGAGCTCTAGAAAGTCTTAAGACCGTGGCCGCTGATGTGAGGCCAGCGCACAGAGAAGTGATCCGCGACCAGGAACGAGACGGAACCCTGACCGCGTGGCAGGCAGAATGGGACTCCCCAAAAGCGAACGGAGCATGCACTACCGGCTCATACCCCAGCTTAACAAGTGGGTCGAGCGGACTCGCGGAGAATTGGACTACTGGCTTACCCAGGTATCCAGCGACCACGGTTGTTTCGGTGAGTACCTTCACAAGTTCAAGAAGATGAATTCGTCGACGTGTCAGAGTGTGACGCCACGTGGGACAATACAGGAAATGCGCTCTCCGAGTGCCCGGACTCGCGAACAGAGAGACCGGAGCTGGAGGGTCAGCTGGGGCGATCTCTCAGCCCAGAGTACATCGTGGGAACCATGCTCCGGAGCGAAAAGGACTGGAAACGGATTGCAGAGTACGTGAAACTCGCGATCTCGAACAAGGAAGCCACGGAGTGAGAGCTACAACTTCAAGATGGTGGCAGGTGAAGAAGATACTGCTGGTCCTCACCCGAGCACCGTTGCAGCCACCAACATCAACGTAAAGGAGCAACAGAGGATTCGCGTACCAGCGCCAAACGTGCCGACCAGTTGGAAGTAATGCTCACGCGGTATCTGACTGGTCGGTGTGTCGGAGGGGTTTTTAGTGGGTATACCAAAGTCTCTGGGAGTCCCACACAGGGGAGAGCAGGAGCTCTCCTATCGTGCGTAATGCATTTTCCCCTCCTAAAAAAAGCGCGGTCTCGCTCGGTCTAGTTCGGGGTAATTAGGTCTCATTAAGTCTAGTTCGGTTGAATTAGATTTAGTTCGGTTGAATTAGGTTTTGTTCAGCCTAATTTGGTTTAGTTGAGTTTGGTACGGTCTAATACGGTGTGGCTCCATCGATTCCGGTCTGGTATGGTCTAGTTCAAGCTAGGTCGATCTACTTCGTTCTAGCTCGGTCTAGTCTGGTCAACTTCCGTCCAGTTTGGCCTCATTTGGTATTTCCATCATAACATCATTACACCAACTCGATAGTTCTCAATCACAGTCACTAGGTTACATCGAGGAAATTTTTTTCCGATTCCACTGTATTATGAAATCTCAATGTTACATTGTTGAACTACAGAATCATTTCAGGGGCTCATACGATATCAGAGACACTTCCAAGCCGGACGAGCGTTAGCGAGGTAGGCAATAACGCTAGTGAAAAATGAAGTTGCAAAGTTGAAAATATCGCGTTGTACGTTCTCGATCGAGCAAACCTTCGGATCACTTAGTATAATCCTTTTATTAGAAAGGTGAAAGAGAATGACATTCTTGAAATTATTATCAGGTCATTTCCTTTCCGTTGAGCCATGTTGCTAGTAGCTCCGAGTCACTTCAATGTTTCTCAATTCACTTTGGCTCACTTCAAAGCTCATTTCAGAGACCTCAAGATAATTTAATCTAACCTGTTATAAACATATATAAGGTGTCCCGAAGAGTAAGTACCCCCCATTTTTTCAGGAATGGTTGGGAATGGGGAAAAATCCCGGAACACATTTCTCCTTATTTTGAGGGGGACATCCGATGGTGGCCTTGTTTTTCACCTTGAAGGTCATTTTCAAGGTCATTTGGAGGTCAACTGGATTTTTTAAAATAAAAACACCTACTTTTGACCTCGAATTCTGAAAGAACATGAAAAATGATGAAACTTTTTTTGACCCAACTTGACCATGGCGAGATAAATGGTAGTCAGCACGGGTTGACGGCAACCGCTGTCGCTCCAAGAGTGAGCATTTTATCGAAAAATGTTTGTGATAAAAGTTGTTTATGATCACAGTAGAAAAGATTCAATGACCTTGTTGGTCATTTTCAAGGTCATTTAGTGGTCAACTCGATTTTTCCAACGGAAACACCTACTTTTGACCTCCAATTCTGTCTACTGTAATCATGAACAACCTTTATCCCAAAGAGTTTTCGTTAATATGCTCACTCTTGGAGTTACAGCGGTCACCGTCAACCCGTGCTGCCGTTCATTTATCTCGCCACGCTCGAGTTGTGTCAAAAAAATTGCGAACAAAACTTTCATCATTTTTCATGTTTTTTCAGAATTTGAGATCAAAATCAGGTGTTTCTATTCGAAAAAATCGAGTTGAACTTCGAATGACCTTGAAAATGACCTCCAAGGTCGGAAACGCGGTCATTAGCTCTTTTCTGCTGTGATCATGAACAAATTTTATCCCAAACATTTTTCGATAAATGCTCACTCTCGGAGCGACACCGGTTACCATCAACTCGTGCTGACCTCCATTTATCTCGCCATGGTCGAGTTGGGTCAAAAAAAGTTTCAAACAAAAGTTTCATCATTTTTCATGTTCTTTCAGAATTCGAGGTCAAAAGTAGGTGTTTTTATTCTGAAAAATCCAGTTGACCTCCAAATGACCATGAAAATGATCTTCAAGGTAGAAAACAAGGCCACCACCGGATGTCTCCCTCAAAATAAGGGGACACCTGTTCCGGGGTTTTCCCCGATTCCCAACCATTTCTGAAAAAATGGGGGGGGGGGGGGTACTCACTTTTCGGAAACCCTGTACATACGTCGGTGAGCCTGAGAGTTCTGCAGTTCAGCTACAAATGATGGTTGCTGTGAGATCAAATCCCGTTTCACCCAAAGCGCTTGCTCATTTTGAAGATTTTCATCTCACATTTGTTGCATCTCGCGGTAAGCACGAAATCAATCTCAAGGTGAGGATTTCTTTTTGTAGAATGTATGATACAACTCATATTGATAAATAGTATAATGTGATTCAAATTCAATGCAGCCGCCTCAAAATTCGATGAGTATAATATTCTTACAACAATAACCTCCATAATGAGATTCACTCGTAAGAAGCAGATGAATCGAATTCGGACAGTTGGGTGATTAATAATAACGGGAGTGCGAGTTGGTAATATTGAAAAGGTTTTCTTGGAATAATTGTAAATGAAATAAGGTAAGTGTACTCAACTTGCCCCCATTAAGTCATTTTTTTAATAACTCTGGCCAGGGGCCCATCTCAACATCAATATTTTCCAACGTACTTTAACTCATTTTAAAGTTTGCCCCAAGACCTTGAAAATGAGTTAAGGTACACCCAATTTGGACCAACTGGAGCCATACTGTTTTAATTCTCCCAAAAGGTGATTTTTGAGAGTTTACAAAAGTGTGTACCGAACTTGCCCCCATCATTTAAAACACTGTAAATCGGCGATAAAGTGCATCAATTGCTTTGATCCGTTTTTATCATCGTGCGGCGACATTTGTAGCTTTCAGCTGGCCCAAGACACTGTTTCCGGCCTATTTTGATGCGGTAAACACGTTCTGAGTGGTGAAAAAAGCCATGCCGCACGCCTTCCCGGGATAACCATATGGGGGCATGTTCGGTACACTCCGATGTCGGCCTTCTTGATTCTCGAATCATCTCCGTGTTTTGTACATACAATTGCTCCAAATCAGAGATTCGCAACTCTGAAGAGCGGATTTTGAAGGTCTTGAGACAAGGAATCGGATGCGGTAAGGTATGTTGAGATTGGTTGGATGGAAATAATTTTGCACCGGTTTCAGTGAACGCAATTTCCTCGGTGATTTCTTAGCCGTGCAAACACAAAAAATGGAAAAATCACCTGAAATTCTCTGAAGAACGTAGAAATGATCCGGGGTCGATACACATACCATCAACTGGGGTAACTTTGGGACAGGGGGTAACTTTGGGACAACCCATGAAAGAGTCATTACCGCGCGCGGTCAACAAGGCAGATAATTCTGAGGCTTTGCTTCCTGTTCTTCCCATTTAGGGGACGCATGAGTGCAAGGCACTTCATCAGTTGTGAGTTCATTTATAAACAGACTTCTTCAAGAGTATGTTTCCAATCAAAAAAACAGTCTCTCGGAAAATGAGTGTGGTACCGAAATTTGCAGGATGTCACCAAGGTAACTGGGCTAGATTTCACTTGTCTGGACAGATACCTTGTCGAATCCATCGTTAAATTGGCGTACTTTTATCCAGTTACCATTTTGTAGCGGAAAAACTCAAAAGTATGTGCTTTCTTTTATAAACCGGGGTAACTTTGGGACACGACTATGAGCGCTCATAACTCTGACTAAGAATGTCCAAATATACTTTCATTACTGGCATTCGAGAACAGGGACTATAAGTTTTCGATTGGCCGCAGACACAATGCAATTCTGATGCGACTGGTACGAGATATACAGGTTACAAGAGTTTCATGGAGAATAACGCAATTTTTGTCCCAAAGTTACCCCAGTTGACGGTAGCCGTGAAATTCCCTATATAATGTATGCTGTCCCAAAGTTACCCCAAACCGGTTGAACTCTGGGACACGACTTTTAGCTCTCATATCTCAAACTAGAGATGTCCAAATGCACTTTATGAACATCGCAATCGAAAGCTGAAACTGTGAAACTGTAAGCTTTTGATTGACTACGCATACAATGCCCCTCTGGTATAAGAAGTACAAGTTAAACGAGTTTGAAGGGAAAAATGCGATTTTTCTCCCAAAGTTACCTCAGTTGACGGTACGTATTTTCTCATATTTTAACATAAAAAACGTAATACAATATGCGGGAAGGTCCACGAGCGCCCATTTCTGATCGGCATGTTAGCAAGTTGAGTACAGAGGCAAGTTGGGTACACTTACCTTATGTCTATTCCAAGATGAGGCTTGGTATTTTTCGTCATTCACATTGCCCTTACAATAAGGAACTATGAATATGGATTATTGAACTTGTCCAAGTGCAACATCGATCGCTCGATTAACTGAAATTCTTCGATTGACCCTGTAGATCCGGTCTCATTACTGGCGATGTAAGACAGCAGAAGTTCAATTTAGAGGCCTTAGCACGGTCACAATGTTCAAACAAACCCCCACAGAATGCTGTTCCGCGATTCTTCATATAAATGAGCCTCGTCGCTGATGCAAGAGCGTGAAAAAGCAGCGGTTAACTTGGATGTCGACTCGATGCAGCGACCTCCACAACATAAACCACCAATATCCTAGTTTTTGGGGGTCTACTATCACCTTGCAGAGCCTAGAAAAGTGCGGTAATCGATGATAGAAGGTACGAGAGCCGTGGTTTGATGCTCGAACATGGACTTACACCGTTCTGGTGCCCAAAAAAGTCGAAACTTTTTTCCCACAAAAAATGGTCATGGTACTTGAGACGCCTTACAAGCAAGGGCCAGGGAGTGCGGATCACGAATTCGGATACAACTTTGGGAATACACTTCTTCCAGTACCGAAAGGTGATACCCAAAGTAGCGGACAGGGGCGGTCCCAGAGACCAATTTTGGGGGGGGGGGCGGACAATGCAAAAATCGATGTCGCGCGCGCGCGTTTCCCTATCTCTCCTGTCCAAAGTTTTTGGCTTTGGGGGGGGGGGGCGATCGCCCCTACCGCCCCCCCCCCTTGGGACCGCGCCTGGTAGCGGAGTCGCTCAAACGTTTTCGAGCTACAGCCTATAACCTATACGTTACAATATATATGTTACGTACCAAACCCGAAATCGTACACTTCGCGAAAGGTACAGCCGATTCTGTACCATTCGCGAATGGTACACCATCATTTGTACCGAGCCCAATAATCCGGGTTTGGTACAGCAGAGTCTTGTACCATTCGCGAACTGTACAGCCGCTTTGTACCGAGCTTGATTTCGAATCGCGCCATAAAGCTCCGATCGTGTTTACAAATGAGAATTGTGTATAAATGATGATTAGCAAAATGATATGTATTGACGAGTTCAATCAAGTATAGGTACCGATCGAGCTTGCACAATATATCCCGATAATACTATTCGTGATGAGATCAACTCAAAATTAGATGCTCTTTGAACATCCGATAGTTGTAAGTTCATAAAAAGTGAGCCAAAATGACGAGACCTTGTGAAGCTAATTAGTGAAATTGAGAAGAAATCATTCAAGACCTCTCTGGAATACAGAAGATTGAAACAGTTTGACATATATATTGTTGGCGATATTCCTCGTCTAATCTTTCCTATGAAAATAGCAGAAGAAATCCTCAAAGTCAGTAAAAATCGTACTGAATCGCAACAAACCCCCTGACCTTGTAATGTTAATATTCAGACAATGAGACTGATTTTGAGGATTTCTTCGTATAGTGGGACGACGAAGTGAGATATTACGTAGAAAAATCCGAAATCTACGATATACTGATGAAGTTTAAACTGGGCATGGCGGTGTCCACAAGATGTATTTATAGTCGCCCAGCTACAATCTAGCACATTGCGGCCGTTAGACGGCTCGCAACGTGCTAGATTGTAGCTGGACGACTATGAAAAAATGTATGTACCTCGTGCCGCAATCGCGGCTTCCCATGACTCGGGCTGCAAACAAGTTTGCAGCCCTCGTCAAGGAAATTCCGCGATTGCAGCACTCGGGTACATAATCTACTATATGTTATCAAAACAAGATACGCAAACATACCCCGTGCAGTGATTCTAATGTTTATGGAACTGTGTGTCACTTCTGTAAGAATATTCTGTCTTACTTTTTATGAACTTGAAATTATCGGATGTTTGAAGAACATCTAATTTTGAGTTGATTTCATCACGAATAGTATTATCGGGATACATTGTGCAAGCTCGATCGTTACCTGCACTTGACTGAACTCGTCAATACATATCATTTTGCTAATCATCATTTATAGACAATTCTCATTTGTAAAGACGATCCGAGCCATATGGCGCGATTCGAAATCAAGCTCAGTACAAGGCGGCTGTACAGTTCGCGAATGGTACAAGACTCTGCTGTACCAAACCCGGATTATTGGGCTCGGTACAAATGATGGTGTACCATTCGCGAATGGTACAGAATCGGCTGTACCGTTCGCGAAGTGTACGATTTCGGGTTTGGTACGTAACATATATAATATACCATTTTCCGACATATATACATGTACTGTACCGCATAGGTTCTAGTCTGTAGCTCGAAAACGCTTGAGCGCTAGACTCTGCGGCTTTGGGTACCTTTTGGGGCTAAAAGGAGACTAGTCCTAGAGTTTCATCCAAATCCGTGATCCGCACTCCCTGGCCCCTCCTGGTTAGTATGAATTTTCACTTACGGAGTTGTGCATACATGTTTGTATTAGAAACATTGTTTCTACATGTACTCTCTACCGTTGCTTGTCAAAAACTCAAGATTTCACTGAAATGGATTTAGAACGTCCTGGTCGGGGGCCGTCCATATACCTCAACATGGGCCCATACGGGCATTGCTAAAGTTTTTTTCTGCAGTTCGAAAACGCTTGAGCGTTGGGATCTACAATTCTGGACATCGCCTTTTTGTGCTAAGACAAGACAATAGTTGACAAGACCATGTGAGTATACCAGTCTTTCATCCAAACCCGTGATCCGGATGTGAAGCACTCACCGTGTCAGATTCACGAATGAGTGGACTTTAATGCAATAATTTCTGAAAGGGTATGCACAACTTGCCACTTGAACTTGCCTCCACCTTTAAAATAGTGGAAAATGGACACAAACCCCACAAAAATCATGAAGTCGGTTTCATCACTCGGCACGTGCATTTGGAGCATTCTCATTGGTCCAAAAATCATCTCTATCATATTTTTACATAATAAACACGTTTGGAGTTGTAAGCGATGTCATGAAGCGCGCTATTCCGAAATAAACACATGGTGACTAAATTCGGATTTTCAAAGTGTTGAGGCAATTGTTGAATGTGCAAAGGTGCGTCAAGATTAGTCGAACTAAAAATCTTTCGACCCAGTTTTACTAAATAAACGCGATTTTTTAGGTATGCCAAAGCGAAAAATGCAGAAACTCACTTTCATCGGGCTAACGAGCGCACGCATCATCTTGAGGCGCTCCAAATTATTTATCATCCATTTTTGTGATGAAATGAGTTCCAACCCTCAATTAGGTGATGTTCGCATTCACCGGGGGAGCTGCTAAAAAAATGTGCAGCGACGACGTTTGTGATCGCTCGTTTGCAAAATCAGCTAATGGAAACGAATCGGGTACACTTGTTCCGTTGAATTTTCACTCATATTCCATCACGAAAGAGATGTTTAATTCAAGATTTCCAAATTTAGTACCCGGCTCGTCCTCGAGACGACGTCGAGGCTCATCCAGGATTCGGACCAGAACATACTTCTGTGTGGTAAAGTCCCCATTTTTCACGACCATATATCGAAGTCTATTCTTCTCATCCGAGGGTATGCAACAGGCTCGTGAACCAAAATATTTCGGCCTGCCGTCAGATGCAACTTTTTGATGGAATCAGAAAAGAAGAAAGTAATGGTCACGAATTACTTTTTTTGATATCACTCTAGTGTTAATGAACCTGTTCCTTGAAAGGTTTGTCATCAAATATCAGATCTATCAGGATGGTCTGAAAATTGCTAAGTTCTGCGCATCAGTGTTCTTACATATTTTTATCGTTCTATCGATTTTAGTGAAGTCGTGGACTTACTCTGAGCACCCAAGTGTTGTGGGACACGGATTTGGCTGAAACTCTGGGGCTAGTCTCCTCTTACCACCAAAGAGTGAAACCCAGAGCCACACTTGCAAATGCCCAACCGTTTTCAAGCTACAGCCTATGCCATTGGCATTGCCCATATGGGCCCTTGTTCAAGAAAGATATATGTATAAAGATATAGCCTGGTACTCACAATGCTAAGGCTGCAGCTCGGAAACGGTTGGACATTTGCAAGTGCGGCTCTAGGTTTCATCTTTTGGTGGTAAAAGGAGGCTATCCCCAGAGTTTTAGCAAAATCCGTGTTCCACAACCCCTGAGGTTCATCGTAAGTGTCGAAAACTCTTAGAAATATGATTTAATGAATATGATGACTTGATTGGTCATTATCAGTAGAATTTCAGTGTGGTGCACGGTCCCACTCTTACCAAAATTCTGCTTGCAAGAAATATTCCGAGATTCTTATCTTTTCATTGAGATTATGAGTCCAACTGAGAAAGTTATCTTGTGGCATGAGTTTTGAGTGTGTTATAAGGCGTGCCATGTGAATGTGTTCAATTGTGACAAGAGAAACGATCATCGAAGCAGAACAATCAAAGAAGAAGGGAAGATGAAGATCGTTTGTTGAAAATGCGATGAATTTTGTAATCGATGTAATATCCGCTGCGAGTCTTTTTACGTTCACTTTCTCAATCTCGCGTCACTAACTTGCGTAATCTTATTTCGATTTACGGTAATGCTTTACTCGTATCATAAATTCCATATTACTTCATTTTCAAAATAATTCTACGAGTCGAGTCGCGCGCGAGGTTTATTATGCAAATGTATGATTATTGCATGTGGAAGAAAAAATTCCCTCACAAGATTGTGAGGATAAAGACTTACTGTCTGAGTTTTACGTAAGCTCGTATATGGGAGACGAGTCAAAACACATCGGCATCGATCAAATTGAATCAAATTAATTCCTCGTGAACTGTTTAGTGTGCGAATTTTTGAAGGATGCATTCCATATTCTTATCTCAAGAAAAAACTTGTCGAGCGCGTGAAAAAATGTGTCCATCTCGAGGGGAAAAATATGAGAATGAATACCTGGCTAGCATATATTTTATGGTTGTATAGAATGGCGAATGACCGACTCTTGTTTCGCTATATTTAGATTGTCCTGTAGTGGTCGGCTTTTTAAAGGATGCAACTACGAGATCAGAAATTTAGATAAGCAGAACAGGAAAAAAACTGAGGATTTTTCAAGGGGAATCCCTACGTAAAATATCGTTTTTGGCCCATATTCACTTACCCATACATCAGATGTGAGCCATAGTTCGAGTAACTCATCCAAATATCTCAGCGGCTAAAAAGAACACGAGCCCCGGCTTTTAATGGGCAAAACACGATCGAGTTTCGATAAATCACCAGAGGAAGAACTTTTTTGTATCACTCAAATGATTTCTCGCTGGAATTATTCGATTAACAATTCAAAAAGACGAATCAACAGAAGCATCGGACTATTCCGACAATGAGCTCATGTTGACCGATATCGCGCTGCATTGCTTCGATGATCAATCTAATCCTACACTGGGAGAAATTTACTAATAGTTTTCCTTAACTGAGGAGTAATCTTCATAAACACGTGTATACCGAGGCACCAGCAGGATCCTCAATAGTTTTTGTTGAAACGTTAACAGAATTTGTTAATGCGGGAGCAAATTTTATTAACCAGTTCACAAATTATGTCGACGATGACACAAATTTTGATATGGGCGCCCAAACTAAAATCAAAATGATAGGTTGTTATATTTTATGAAGTAGCAGTTATTCAATATTGGGTAACATATGTATGTAGGGTTATCTGCAGTTTTGGAGTACGATACACGCTCAATTACATACATTGTATATTCACGCACTTGGAATTAGACTCTACCACTTGAATTTTATCATCTTACATATTGTTATGTTATAAGTCTTTACATGTGCTCACATATTATTATACACTAGCGTTATTGCCTTACTAGCTACCGCTCGTTCGGCTAGTAAATGTCTTTGATATGTTAGAGGCTCCTGAAATGCTTTTGTAGCTCAATGATGATGGTTGTAAAATAATGATTGATGATGGACTCAAGGTGCCAGGAAATAGTATATTACGCAACAAGTGCGAGATGGTCAATTTCCGCACAAGTTGCCAAACGAGTGCGAGAAGTTAATATTCACGCACACTTTGGAACTTCTCGCACAGCCAGAAGAACACATTTACGCACGCTCGCTTCGCGAGCGTGCGTAAATATGTACTTCTAGGTGTGCGAGAAGTTTCGAAGTGTGCGTGAATGTTACTTCTCGCGCGAGTTGGCAACGTGTGCGGAAACTTCTCGCACGTGTTGCGTATACTATTTTTTGCAACTGTGCGCGAAGTTGTAATTAAATGCACCACTGTCCGAGCAAGATCATCTTGAAAAAGAAGTTTTCAAGACAAGCCAAATTCAGAGGGATGACGTGACATCATATTTTGGAACTGTGCGTGAATGAAAATGCATTAGAGCGAGAAGTTACATTTACGCACACTTCATCAGTGCGTAAATGTAAAACTGTGCGAGAAGTCATTCACGCATTACTTCTCGCACTGTAAATAATGAAGAGAAGTCTCATTTTCTTACAACTTCGCGCACACAGTTGCAAAAAAGTTTTTTTATGTAATTCGCAAAAATGATATTATCTTGAATGACACCCGCTGATAAACTGAAGTCTCTGCATCTACTTTAGATTCTTTCAGTACTCTAATGCAGCAAAACACCAGAGAGTCGGACTGATTCTTCGGCCACGGTGACTACAGCGCCTGAAGCGCGGACGGACATTAAACCGCGGGTTATTAATGACTATGAATAGCAGTGTGAGAGATTTTTGTGTTGGAGTGGTTTCAATTAAACTAGACTTGACCGAACTAGGCCACATTAGACCAAACTAGATCGCACTAGACCAGGCTAGAACCGCAAGGGGGACTCCAAGTCCCGGGGTGTGACGACCCTCCGGCCCCAGTTACAAGGACACCATACCTGGGCTTAGGCCCGAAGCCGGTAGGGAGAAGCCTGGCCCCGAGACGGGTGCTCGGAGCTTTGGCTCTTCCCGTAAACCCGCAAGGGGGATTGGGGTATGACGACCCTCCGGCCCCAGTTACCGCCCGCCGGAGTGTGGAGACCGCACATCTCCATCCGGCACCACGGGAGTGGGTGAGTCTAGGGACTTGCATTGGAATCGCTTTCGGGCGATAACAATGCGAGCCTAAAAGACTTATCCATCTTTCCGAAGGACTATCTGGGCGCTCAGGAAGCCTAGACAAGCCCCAAAACCCCCATCGAGGGGTGGGCATCGGCCTTGTGCCGGGGACCGAGCCCGGAACTCGGTAGTCGGGAAGGAGGATCGAGTCATTGCTGAGCCACTTGAAGTTCGGTGATGACCCTCCTCCAAACCAACGCGCTGGCAGGGCGTATCCCTGTCCCACGCTCATGGGGGCAATCGGGGTGGAGGCGAAAGCCGGGCACCCGGGATACAAAAGTCAAATTTCTGGACCAGACTAGACCCGAATAGCTCGAAAAACCGAAATGAACCTGACTACACCGCACTAGCCCAAATGAGGCCAAAATTGACGGAACTTGACCCCACTAGACCGTATTAGACCGTACCAGACTCAACTAGATCAAATTAGACTGAACTAAACCTAATTCAACCGAACTAGACCGAGTGAGACTTAATTACCCCAAACTAGACCGAGCAAGACAAAGCTGGACTTAATTAGACCAAACTAGACCGAGTTAGATCGAATTGAACCAATCTAGACCAAACTGCATCGAATTAGACCGAATCAGGCCGTTCTAGACCGAACTAGAAAAACTAGACGACATCAGACCCAATTTGATCGAACTAGAGCAAACTATACCGAATTAGATCAAGCTTGTCCAAATTAGCTCAATTTAGATCAAACTAGATCGAACTACGATGTACTGGACCGAGCTAGAAGGAGCTAGCCTTGATTGGACGGAACGAAACCAGAGTAGATTGAATTGGACCAAATTAAGCTTAACTATACCGAACTAGACCGAATGAGGCTCATTTAGAGTGAAATAGATCAAACAAGAACAAACTAGATCGAACTATATTGGATTAGACCGACCTACACTAACCTAAACCTAATTTGACCAAATTTGACCAAATAAGATCGAATTGGACCGAGCCAGACCCAAATACACCGAGCTAGACGGAACTACACCCAATCGGACAGAACTGGACGGGACAAATTCGGCCTAACTACAGCGCACCAGACCGAACTAGATCGGACTAGACCTAATTAAACCAAACAAAACAAAATTAGATCGAATTAGACCAAAATTGGTTTAACTATACCGCGACAGACTGAACATGATCTAACCAGATCGAACCAGACAGAATTTGATCTAATTAGACCGAACACGGCATAATTACACAGTACCAGACCGAACTAGATTGAACTACTTAAACCTGAGTTCACCGAATCCTCATCCCCATTTGTATCCTCATCCTCAGCCACGGACCTAGACTCAGCCCCAGCCACAGCCCCAGCTTCAGCCCCAGCCACAGTCCCAGCTCCAGCCTGTTAATTGATACTGAGGCAAAATATATACATATCGAAAAAATACTAAACAGCCTATGAATATTTGCTTGATGAATCTTATCCCACTTGTGATTTGTATCCGAGCGAGACCAAACTAGACCGAACTAAACCTACTCAAACCAAACTAGACTGAATTCAATCAAGTTACACCGGACTTACCCTAATTACGCTGAACTAGACCGATCTAGACCAAATTGATACAGAACTTCTCATTCCGATCTCAATCCCCATCGACCCATCCATCCATCCATCCATCCATCTAGGCATTCACTCATCCATCACTCATATACAGTATCTATCATACCGAAGTGGACCAAACTAGATCGCACTGGACCGGACTAGACCGGATTACAGCGGTATACGAGATGATTCGCACGATAGTTCAGCTTGATAGACCAACTCATCAGTTGAGTAATTTTAACTTGATAACTGGTAACAATCATTATCAGCAACAGTCTAAAGCCAACAGTCTAGTCAATGGTCTATGATCAACGTTCTAAAATCAACTGCCTAAGTCATTTACCTAAGTCAACTACCTAAGTCAACTACCTAAGTCAACTAGCTGCCTCAGTCATCTGCCTTAATCAACTGCTTGAGTCAACTACCTTTGTCAAGTGTCTAAGTCAACTGCCTTAGTCAGCTACCTAGGTCAACAATTAACAGACGTCATCCACTGTACACAATCATCCGTCAACTATTGACACATGAACCAACGCATGCACCCAACCACCTACACTCCCCTCCATCTATCTACCCACCCGAATACCTACCTAGCCACCCAACCACCGACTCACCCATCCACCCACCCATGACCCATACGGCCACTTATCATACTTCAGACCCCTCCACATAGACAACCCGATACGTGGGATGCTGACGAACAAATTTTGGCCGGGCTTTTAATTATTTTATATAGCGTTTTTGCCTTACTCGCTACCGCTCGTTCGGCTAGTAAATGTTCTTGATAAGTCATAGGCCCCAGAAATGCTTTCATAGTTCAATAATAAAAGTTGTGAAATAACGATTGCTGATCAGTTCAAGGTGTCTAAGTCTACAAAATTGGTATCGGGTTAAATCATGCTGGCTAATGGCGGAGATATAACTTCAAGTAGGAAATAATGAGCAAGTATTGAGGAATTTTATAGTTTCTTTTCAATTAGCTGAGCTGGTATTTCTTTGTTCAATCGATTAGGCTGAAAAACCTATCGTTACATGGCATATATCTAAAGGGTTAATCAAAGCGAGGTCTATTCAAATCAATGTGCGGTGTGTATAAGTTGACCTTTGATTCGGTCTAGTTTAGTCTAATATGGTCTATTACGGTCTAGTTCGGTCTACTTTGGCCTACTTTGGTCTAGACGGAATAGGACCAAACAAGACCGTAATGGACCATACAAGACTAAACTAGACCGAATTAGCCCGGACTAGACCGAACGAGAACTAATCACCTCGAGCTAGACTTGATTAGATCGAACTGGATCAAATTAGAACGAATTGGCCCGATCTAGACCCGACTACACCGAGTTAGACAGAAGTAGACCGAACTAGACCGACCTAGATTGAAGTATATTGAATTGGACCAAACTAGATCGTAATTGACAATACTAGACTGAACTAGACCAAATTAGATCGAACTACACCTAACGAGACCTAATCACCCCGAACCAGACTGATATAAATCGAGCTAAACTCATTTAGAACGAAGGCGACCGAACTGGGCTAAACCTAACCTAATCAGAAGGGAATAGACCGCATAAGAACCAGTTAGACCAAATCTGACTCAATAACGCCTATTCAGACATAATCAGATCGGACTAAACCATTTCAGCACGTTGCTTCCCATCCCCATCCCCGTCCCCATTATCATCTACAACCATCAACCCACTCATTGATCCACCCATTCATCCATGCATGCTCCCCCTACCCATCACCCTTATACAACCACCTATTTTACCGGATTAAACAAATTAAATCTATCCTGCCTTGTTGGCCTTGCAAGTTTTGATTTGATTTTGGTCTAAGTGTAAGTGTTGTGGTTCAATGGTTCTAAATAGTCATCTCTCTGTGACATTCATTGAAGTAAAATATCCTAATAGTAAACCTAACGAAATTGTTGCGAAACGTTGCAGGCAACAACTGGGTGCTTACTTTTTGGAGTTACAAAATGAGAATTTCAAATATACCTACGTCCTATTTTTCGTCCCATTCCATCCCCAGCGTTGCCAAAAATGAGTCAGTCCCTTGTATGAAACACCTACACTTTACAAACGCAATGAATGCGTACAGATTACTTGTAGTATCAATCAATGAAAAACGCACGAATCATCAAGAGCCAATGGAATATGGTATTTAAAGATATTTGACTTTGAGAATACTCACACTGTAGAGCTTAAAATATGTCATCAATATATGACCTATTTTCACCATGTTTCGTGATGAGCCCTTGTGGGCAATACCAAAGTCTGTAACTCTAAAGCCATTGAGCATCCAACTGTACACCTTCAGATATCGTCTTTGGGGATTGAATGAGACTGTTCGCCGAAACCAGAGACCCACATCTCGAGCGCCCCTGGTTAGTTCAAATCGATATAAGTTTCGCAAGAAAATTTACACTATTTTTGTGCCTCCACGCGGCTTTTCTGTATCATTGCCATAATCCATGAGCCATCACTCACCAACCCACCAACCTACCCATGACCCATAAGGCGACACGACCACGGACCCACCCACCCATCTACCCACTCACCTACTCACCCATCATAATTCAGTCCTACCACGTAGGCAACCCTATACGAGGGATCAGGACAGGCAATTTTTAGACTGGCGCTTGATTATTCAAAAAGTTTGTAGTCTGACACTTAATTATTCAAGAGATTCGATTATGTAATCAAATTGGAAAGCCTCACAGACTATCCAGAATATAGCACACGATGCAACCAGTGAATGAGTCGAACAATCTTTCACGTAACTCCGAATCGAACAATCTTCCGTAACTCCTCACACGGTATTATACCATAAGCGTACTGCCTTGTTACGGAAGAACCTACGTAACTCGTCAGGAAACCCATTTGACATACGTGGTTCATCCGTATGCGGGAGCGTACTCCTCACAACCGTAACTACTCACAGGCGTAACTCCTCACAACCGTAACTCCTCATGAGTGTAACTCCTCATAACCGTAACTCCTCTTAGGCGTGACTCCTTATGAATGTGACTCCTCGCAACTGTACCTCCTCATTTGCTCGTTCCCATTAACTAACCGACACATGCCCCATACGTCCACCCAATCACCGACCTACCCACTCATCACACTTCACCTCTTCCGCATAGGCGACTCGATACGCGGAATGTCGACGGACAAATTTTGGCTGGGCGCTTAATCATTATAATGATCAATTCGAACTCAAAGTCTCAAACTGAAAATTTCAAATAATATCGTACAATGAATCTTATTAAATTTGTATATAAAGATTACATAATAAAATCTTAAACTCGTTGGAGTTTAAATCACCAATCGGAAGAAGTGACTTTTTAGTGGATATCAATAACTGTAGAACTTCAAATATTACTCTAATGCTACATCTGACAATTTTACGCTAAAATTATAAATGATTTCAAGTAGTTTACAATTTCAAGAAATAAATCAACCTCATACGTACAGATATTTCAATAACAACCTCTCAACAATCAATCAGTAATATTAATTCGAAAAAAGTGTGAATTACGTGTGGATAGAGTAATTTCATGATTTTAAGGATGAAATAGAAACATTTCTCAAAAAATATGGATTGTCATGTGAAACTTCATCAAGTTGCAGTCATGTTTCTTCATCTTTCATATTATCAACTATATTTGTCAACCTGTAATGATGAAGTCAAATATTACCAGAAACATTCACATTTGGTTTTTGAATTCAATAAAAAAATTCGTAATTTTTTTGTCACCTTTCAAATTCTGACGGAGCTACATCTATACTCATGGAAGGAATGAATTTTAAAGTTGAACTACGAATTCATTATTGACATACAAATAGAATTAAATCACTTTCCAAATGATATAGAACTAGTATTTGGATGTATTCATGAAGGTCCAACGATCATAAACAGTGATTTTGAACAACTTATAATTCTAAATAGGAGAATTCTATTTCATAAAATTCATGTTTTCACATTAAAATACGAGTGGATTCTCTTTGGGTTCAATTGATGACATCGTACGATATATATACTGACGCTGTACTAAATGTACCTGTTGAATCTTTTGTGGATCGAAAGTGAATTAATGTATCAATCGATATCTACATAAGAATGTATATTTGTTGGAAGGATATTGAGAAATTTACGATTATTTACCTTGTGAATCCTATCCCACTTATAATCTCCATCTAGATATGAAAAAATGATCACTAAAAATATTTCTCTCTTCAGCAATGAACAATATCTATACCCTTATTACCCATCTCGTTTGACTCAATCAATACACTTATTTCAAAATGGTTATTTATATCCAAAAATGTGATTCTACTCAAACAGACAACCATTAGAATCTAATAGACAGTGAAAACTTGAGTGACTTTCACTGAAACTCTAGGAATCTTCACAGAAATTCCAGTGAAGGTTTCACTGAAACTTTTGCGATTTTCACTGGAATTTCAATGAAAGTTTCACTGAAACTCCAGCGATTTCCACTGAAATTTTAGTGAAATTTTCACCGAATCTTTAGTGGAATTTCCACTGATTTTTTAGTGAATTTTTCACTGAAACTTCAGTGAAATTTTCACTGATTTTCAGTGGAATCTTCACTGATTTTTCAGTGAAATTTTCACTAAATTTCAGTGGAATCTTCACTGATTTTTTAGTGAAATTTTCACTGAATTTCTAGTGAAATTTTCACTAAATTTTTAGTGAAATTTTAGTGAAATTTTCACTGATTTTTTAGTGAAATTTTCACTGAACTTTTAGTAAAATTCCCACTGGAATCCAGTGAAACGTATCACTTGAACTCCAGTGATTTCCACTCCATCCATCCACCAACCCACCCACCCACGACCCCACCATGACCCATCCACCCACCCATCACACTTCACCCCTTCCGCATAGGCGATCCGATACGCAGTATGTGGACGGACAAATTTTGCTTGGCTCCTTAATTATTATCATTATCTCACTTACTACCGATAACGCATACACGGGTTCACGCAAACAATTTATGTTCATGTGGAGATTTTGGAACTCGTATATATATATATATATATATATATATATATATATATATATATATATATATATACACAAACCATGTCAGATCTCACCGCTTGCGAGTAAACCCAATTCACCTATAAACGAGCTGATTGCTAGCCGATAGACAAAATACGCGGAAAATAAAATATACTCCCATCTATTCATGAAAATCTGGTACTGATGAAATTGCATTGACTATTATTCGTCAAGTTGGTTGTCCGTAATAAATAAATATTCGTGGTAACATCGATGCCAAAGAAGATGTGAGCCACCGTTAGAACTGATTCCTCAGATATTCTTGAGCTCATCTGTATGGAGGAGCACATTTATTTTCCCTCGTTCTGTGTGTTGAACTAACCGACGAAGAAAACGATGTATCGGTATCAAACGACAACGGAATAGCAGCTAACTGACGCCGCAACAATAAACTTGCAATACTAGTTCGATTCTCGTGGAAAGTTCAAAGTTCCTCCCATTAGCTTTTCTTTAAACATTGTTATCCACCGTCTTCTAAATTTCTACTAAACCCAGCAGATCGAAAACCGGCCTTGTGCCCTACTCGAATGGTCAACGATTGCTCAAATCTCTCGCCGATTACGGTTCGATTTCTGCGGTTCTCCAGTGGCCTCACAGCAACGAGATACATCGCGTGAGCATTGCAGCAGCCCTCGAGCGCAATCGCAACCTCGTTTGCGGTGGCGCATCATCTTCGGCGGGCCGCACAATAGACGAGCGTTAGAGCCTTGTGGTCTGATGTGCGGTTCATGAGATGATCTCGTTGGCGCCGCGCGCGAAATTCAAAGACCGGCAGACGGGGATCGACATTGCTTTACAGTGACGGCGGCGCTGCTGCGAGCCGAACCGCGCCGCGTAATACGAGAGACCGGCTCGTCGTGGAAACGGATCGTGGAGCGGCAGTCACCAGCCGACACCCGCCGAGGGAAGGAGAGGACGGCTAGTTTACTCTACCGCAGGCCAAATTCCTCGAGTGGCCGGTCAGTGCGACTCGGCATTCGAATACACGCGCGCACATCGGCTCGCCCGTCTTGGCCGCGATCATTGGCCACTCAAAAAAAAAGACTTGCCGTCGCTCCATCAACCGAGTCGTATCTTCTCATTCCAAGGACCACCGATCCATCAGCAGCAGTCCCGTCACAATCTGATTAGGGAAGAGCAACAGTTCGGAGAAGTGCAGCGTTCACGGAAGCTGATCGTTCGTCCGATCCTCGAATTCACACGTGATGTGCCGTTGAAGAATCCTGCAACCTCGTGCGCGAGCCTCCCCTTCTTTGCACCGTGTGCGGCGAGGAAGGCCTTGCCTCAGTGCGGCATGAACCGACAGCACGGGGTGATGTGTGCAACGTAAGAGAGTGACGATTGTGAAACCTCGCAGGGTTTTGTTTACCCATCGACGGGTGGTGCAGTTGTTCTGGAAATCGGTAGCAGTGCGAGACCAGTGCCACAAATTTTCGGCAAAGCTGTACCGGGGGTGAGCAGCGCGCGGCGGCCTTGGGGCTGGGCGCGATATGCTATCTGGCCCGCGGCTCGACGTCGGATCCAAGTGTCGCGAAATCGACGGGGGCTGCTGTTGCTTGCGCGGAGGTGCGATCGTTGGCGCTTGTCTCCGCGCACCCTGTTCGCCACCCGCGCATTTTCAGCATCGGCCGTGTTCTCGCGTGGCGCAGCGGCTGCGGTGGCTCACTCCGCGCCGGACCGCCCCGCGAGCCGGTCCAGCAGCAGCGAGATCCCGAGCTCGTTGTCGTTCGACTCTAGCAGTCAGCAGTGCTTCAGTGCGCGATCGGCAGCATCGACGCTACGAAAATTGGTACCGATCGACGCGTTTGTGGTGCGTTCTCGTAACGCGGTGACAGTTGAATATCTTTGCTATCCTGGTGGTGTTCGGGACGTCAGAGGGGTTGCCGACGAGAAGAGTGCTCCGCAGCGGCTGCGGGAGCAGTGCCGTGGCAGTGCGAGCCGGCGAGCAGGGGGTACGCCGTCGCCGGCCGCCTGCAGCTCGAGCTGACGCTGCTGTTACACGTGGTGAGTTTTCCACTTCCCTTTCACATGTATTGTACACCCCGAGTCGTGTCGAAAGTTGCGTTGGATGAGGGTCAGTTGGTGCGTTTATCTTGGCAAGACTACCGATGCAGCACGAAAAAACTTTGGGTCCACTCACCGAGACAGGGAGAATGAATGTTAGATTTCGGTTAGTGGTCGTTGCTTGATTTTAGCTATTCCGCTGGTTCCCTTAAGAAAAGTCTGTTTAAATTCCTAAGGGGTCTGTTTGAAGAGGTCAATCTCGATCATTGATCGTTCGTTTCAATTCCACTCGCATCAAAATTTGGCTTCCAAGTTCGGCTCACCACTTGCGAATTTCGGGGAATGCACACAATTTTCTGATTCACCCAAATGTATGTACGTATCCTTTCGATAATTTGAAAATAATTTGTACAACGGATATGTCATGGTCCCGTGAAAGGATCGTTATCACAGCGGTGTAACAAAAATTTGCATCGTTAATGATAACAGAGTTCGAAATGGACTCAAAACCTGATTGTCAAGCGCACTAACAAAATAATCCGTACATCGCATGCACACCGATCGTTTCGATATTTTTGCTGCAGGCGTCCTCCGATCACTTCGCAATTGAACGCTGCCGATCGGCTCGGCTCGTGAGTATCCCATCATCACATCTATCGCGCGTCGCTCGTGCAGCGTTTGTTTAGATCGAGCATCGCGCGTAATCTACGTCGATTTTCGCGCATGCAGCTGTCGAATCGCGATTCGGAAGTACTCATTGTCGCTTCATATTCGCGTTTATAGATTCGCAAGAGAGTGTAAATCGAGCGTGTTGCCGCTAATGAATTCGTGACGAGAATGCAGATGACCGCAACGCGAGCCATGAAAATTGTTAATACGCGCTAGAGCGTGTGCAAAACTAGTACTGCTCCATGATGACAACGGGAAGTGGCGCATATCAGAAGCGCACGTCGGGGGCTGATGGAAAAAATTGCTCGCATTTACGTATATACGCTCTTGCGCGCTCCTCGAAATATTGTTGACGCAAAAGCATCATCTGCTTTCAATTCAAGAGCTTCTGAGGCTCGCTACCAGCCAGTCAGGCAGTGCTGCAGACCATTTGCATCAAGGTAAAGTTCATAATATCGCTAACGCGCGGTTCAAGTGTCATCCAAATCTGCCCTCGAGCGAGTTGAGTGTAAAACACAAGATTACAGAGGTAGCCGTCGCCAGTCGCTCTGTTGCTGATACCGCGGTGGTAACCCGAACGCAATAAGCAGCCACAATGCTGTGAGTAAAATGTTAAAATTTCTTTGAATTCCTATTCTAATGCATCACCGTGTAGTTACACGAGATATCGTGACAAGAAATTTTTCTCTCCCGCACCGGATGCTACACATACATGGCGATTGAATCGCGATGTACTAGTGCTATTAGATTCTTTAGTAGTATCATCAGGCTGCTCAATCCTTATCTATACAATTCTTATCTTACCAATTACGTCAAAATTCTGATATTTACCTTTAATGCAACCCACAATAAACGTATGGTACATAAGTTCTCAAATGTCACATATGGAATCGTTGATTCCATCCCTAAAATCACGAGTTCTCGCATAAAATCTTTGATACATAAATCCGTTTGGTGTATTCAGTACCTTAATTCATGAGTTCCCACATGGAATCGCCATTTCACCCCTAACATCCATTGATCCTCGCATAAAAATGTGATTCCACACATGGACTTACCAATTCCTCCCTAAAATTATGAGTTCTTATACATGAAGTCGTTGATTTTATTCATAGACTAGCGGATTCCATTCGAAAATTAGTGGGTACCCACATGGCATCGTTGATTCCACACATGAACTGGTGGATTCCATACCTAAAATCATGAGTTCCTCCCTGAAACTATTGATTTCACATATGAATTGGTCCCTTCCATCCCTAAAAATATGTGTTCCAAATGAAATCGTTAACTTCTTCCATGAACTGACGTCTTCCATTCTAAAATTGGTCGATTCCCACATGGAATCGATGATCCAACAAATGGAACTTCGAGACACCTGCTTAGAATTATGGATTCCTCACATGCCCCTATAGATTCCATATGTAGAATCCACAGTAGAGTCCATCTATTCATTCAAAAGATCTGTATCCGAGTGACTTTCGGTTTTTTATTGAGTCTATTGATGGATTTTGCATCTTTATATTCTGATCCCGCATGTTTACGCGTGTGGATTCTCGTATCCTTCGACTGTGAATTCCAAACTGGAGAGTTTATCCATCGTCTTTCTGTAGGAAGTGACCAAAATCCTTAGATGATCGAACTGCTAGTCTCGGAAGGTATCGCTCGGTTCACGATTTTCCCACATTCCGTCATCCGTTACACGGGAATCTGTATTTTTCCATCCATGTGTTCCCGTCTCGTCGAGTGCATCTTGACCCCGCGCCGAAACGAGGCTCTTCAGCGCTCTTCAGACTGCATTTCCGAGTCGCGTCTTATGGTCATCGGACGGACACTGTACCGCGTGAGCCACTCCGATGCTGGAGAACAGCAGCAGCAGCAGCAGCAGCAGACACTGCGTCCCCGAATAATCTGAAGAGGCGCGAGAATCGGGCGCACGCCTCAGAGGCTGCAAAGCAACACATCACCATACTGCTTGATGATTGTTCCATTTATCTCTTTCGCTCAGCGGTGTATGCGCACCTTTCGCGTGCCACTAATTGCGCAGAGTCCGTGCACAAGGGCCGACGCGCTCACACTCTCACTCAAAATACGCCCATCGGGAGCGTAATTACAGGGGCGCCCAAGAGGTGAGAGAATCTCAAAATTCTCACCTGACTCGATCGCGCGTCCTGCATCTCGTTCTTGACGCCCCTCGATACAGCTATATTATCAAGAGCTCCTTGTGGTCCTCGTCGAGGGATGTCACGGTGATTCTGCAGATTGCATCGGCACGTTGCGCGTAATGAACGAGCAAGTGCAACGATACTTATTCAGAAGTGTTTGATTAGTTATCATGATTGATGAATTCTATTGTTCAGTTAGATGTGTCCGAAACACCGTCGCTCTCAGAAGACTTTGGATCACAAGTTGGCGGTTGACTCCAGGGGTATCCTTGTAAATTGGTATCCTTGCAGGCAGCGTCTCATTCCAATTATATCCCCGAAAAAAATGTTTTTTCTTTCTTTTCGGTTTGGACTCGATTTCACGTTGCAATCATACGCATTCCACAATTTGGTCCGATCTGTCTTTCACTCGTATTTGGTTCTTGTGGTTAGATCCAAAGCTATATCTGTTTCAGGTTTTTGGTCAATGTGTCAATGCAGTTAAATCAATCAGAAGTGTCATTCTTTGACGAGCTGTTGGTATAAGAAAAGTGTGCACGGCCTAACGCGACGACAAGAAGAAAATACGCCCATTGATCCCAAGTCAACCATCTTGGAACATCCAGAACATCGTTCGATCACTCACTCTTCGAATAAATATTTTCTACACCTGTCCTTATCAATTTGGAACTCAGAAACGGAATCTTTCCAAACGTGCTCGATGCTCCCAAAAATGATTCTCACGCGAATTGATTACGAATATTGTGTTTGCCCACAAACTTTTCGGACCGATGTGAACAATGTCCCATGGGTTCCCGGCATGGAACCCGCTATGGACATTCACGAATTTTTGCCGTTGAAAAAACTAGCGGGGAGGGGTTGTGGGATAGCAAGGAATTTGCCTTCCCCCGCAGATTGCCCTGTTTTTATGAAACCCACCCGAGATCATTGGATCAATATTGTTGATGGAATAATTTGCAAAGAGGTAAGACTGATCTTTCAGAAGAAATAGTCCATAGTCGTGAACAACACGGGTGTTCTGATGCCCAAGTTTGCGATGGACCAGATTTGAAAACGGTTTGGTGACAATGATGAAAAAACGATTACGGATTCGGTCAGGTGCTTCCTCATCATACCTGGCCCGAGATACATTCAACGAACTCTCCAATCGATCCTTGTATATTTAATTATTGACAGTCAAGCTCGGAATGTCCATACACTGTCGAGACTCAACCATGCAGAGCCACGCACGGATCGTTCAACACGCTTGTCCACATTAATCGCCTCGTCTGCAAAACTACACGCACATAACATAACCTCTCACACCCACTTATGGCCACGCACGACGATGTATGTACCGAGACTCGCTGCCCTTGACTGCTTAGCCCGAGCCCTTTTTGATACAATATCGCCAAGCGCAAATCCCTCATACCTCTCTCTTTTCTCGTTCAAATGCATCTTAGCCTCTCATCCGACCTGGCTTTTTACTCCAGACGTCACCCGCCATAGACATAAATCATAAGCCATGGAGATGTTAGCGCGGGAATAAACAGGAACCCGGAGAAAGATGGATCGAGAGACGCTCGAGAGGATAATCTAGCAGACTTGCGAGCGGGCCGATTGTCGTTGAAAATGACGTTTGATTGGCCATCGGATGCTGATCGGAGCTTTCACGGTGTGATCCCCGATTCGCTCCGCGCACTTGGAAATATCACCCGACGCAGAGATTCCTCTGGTTGCGCTGCGACGCTAAATACTTGGATCGATTACGCGCCAAGACGAGTGAATCGTGTAGAGTGGAATCAGCTCGTGATTTTGGTTCCATAACTCGGATATCCGATCGCACAATCCGAGCTGCAAATGCACATTGAGAAATTCACAGATTTTTCTATTATAATTCCAAAATTTTTCCACAAATTTTGTAGTTCTTAAGGTAGTTCTGAGTGGATTTAATCCCGATGGCCGTTATTTCGTTGAGTTTTGGATTGGAAGTTTGAATGATCACAGTAAGCGCACAAGTCTTTGTTGAAAAGAAAATTGACGGGCTCGGAACAGCGATGTGTTGCTTACTATACACGAAGGCAAGCGGCGATTCATTCGATATCGACAGAATCTATCGGAAAGCAGGAAACTAAGCACACTCTGATGCGTAGGTATGAATTTACATTACTCGGACAATGATTGCTATGAAAATTTGAATGCAGTAACGATCATCGGAAATAATAGAAATTCACCTCGTCACAGAAATCGTATTTTACGTTGAAAAATATCCAAGTGGCCCGCAGAGTCATTAGCAAATTGTGCTCGAGGAGTTGGTAGAACTAACCCGAACAATACCACCCGCTGAAAACAAGTGCGAGGATCATTGAAAGGCAATTTTTCATCAGCTTTCGATTCTGAGTCACGAATCTTGTTACTCTTATGCCAATGAAGATATCAAAATTACGCTCAGAGAAAATTTTTCCGCAACAAGTCGACAAGTTAATGATACATGCGTAATTTTTAACGATACAAGAGTCCATATTAAGAAACTTAATGGAGAGTTCGTGAAAGATCCGCCGGCACTCGTGGCGATTCTTCTTTTACCTGGCGTGCACGCGACCAACGCTCGTGGCTCAATATGCTCGCATGCTTGAGAAAGTGACTTATGCCCGTAACGTATCATTCTCTCTCATTTCTGGTCCTTCGTATGTACACTCGTGATATGCAGGTAAATTTTATGCAGAGCCAAGTTTATTAGCATCCGGATACATCTCAATTTTTCAAGCTCAGCCGCGAGACCTTACATCATTTCCTACAAGGACACGTGATTTTGATCAACTGAAATTTGATCGCGGCCGGAAAATTTTTACTAAAAACGAGGCCTGGTGTAGGAATATCTGATTTACATGATTTAGAAGAAGAGGCAACTTATGAGTCTCATTCGATGAGCATTCGGAGACGCGTTACTTTCTTCTGTTTGACTTTCAGAATTTATTCTCTACCACGGCCATGAAAATCTGTATATCTCGACCAACACACGAACGAATTCCTCCGTATATTCTGTGTATAAATCTCGTGCCCGGCACTATTATGTCTCTCAACTCTTGACAAATTTGATCTCTGTGATCATCAGTCTTACCTCGATCCCGTGATTAAGGGCCACGCGGTATAAGATCAACTCACGAGTCATGTCAACACCGAAGTATCCGAGGGGAGTATCTATCAAGCTCAACTATGTTTGCTCGCGGCGGCAGAGCCGCAAAGTCAGAAATTGCCGAACGAGAATAAGTTTGTTTGATTTCGCATCTTGCCGCAAACTAACGAGCAAACATTTTCGCTCAACACGTCGGCTAATATAATAAATTTTAACGAGCCCGTTTCGTTCTTTAATTCCTCAGCCACGCAAGTTGCGCTCTTCTTTGTTTTTCTTTTTTTTTTCTTTCGTGATGTAATGCACCATCACAGGCCGCTCTTTTCGCATCAAAAGACAGCAGATCGATCGTTTCAACAATGTACACGAGGTACAAGTTAGCGAGAAACACCAGAGACGAAAAAAGTCAAGCAGAAGAGACAGGCCGACGACGACGACGACGGGGCGAGCGAAAAAAAGAAGAGCTCGAAAATCGTCGACGGTGATGGTCCTCGTGTCTCTGTTTTCGTGACTGCAACTACCCTTGTAATTTTCGCAGATTGTCTGTCAGTGCTACCGAATTGCGGGGAACGGAGCCAATTTTCCATAACGAGAGCATGGATCCAAAACTCATTGCAACATTTTTGTCTATTCTGCACGGTATACCGTACTAAAATTCCCTCGTGCTCGACTTCAATTTCTCGAACCAAAAAATCCTTAAAACCCCAATGAATTCTTGAAAATTGCATGGCTAGTCATTATTCCGGAATTAGATTCGAAAAAGTTTCGTTGGCAGAAGATATTACAAAATGCGGTATCTAGTATTTCCATAGATGAAAAGTTGACAGGTTCTCACGTTCAGTATGGAGTTGGTGATACGTGATTGTCTTCAAGCCGACATAATGTCAGGATATATTGGCACCACATTTTGCAAAGAATGGTCAGGATTTTTGTAGGTGGTCAGTTTTTGAGACAGAAACTGACGCACGATATCTTGCCATCCCACACTTTTTCATCTAACGTGGCGAAGACATCTTCATAACCTCCGTGAGTCAATGTGTTCTGAGATAGTTTCACAGGATTTCCCAATTGACTCCTCAGAGTCAAAAAACATACGACCCAAACAGCGATAAATTTCTACATTCTTTTGAAAATGAACAGGATTAGTTGCACATTCCTACACGATCGATACCGCCCCTCACAATTATTTTTATACAATAGCTCATATCGACATTTCCTCGAACCGCATTCGCAGAGCAATAAACTCACTAAGAAAGAAATGCTCTCGTCACAAGCAAAAGATTGATTCAATCGAGCAGCCATTCGCATACTATCGCACTCCTTGAATATAATCCAATTGCACCCCGATAATGAAAAACGGCCCAGTCTGGCGTGCGTATACAGAACCGCATATAATAGCCCGCGGCTGCGCCAACTCGTCGCGTCGCTCGGGTCGGCAAACTTTATCGAAAGACGCATAGAAATCGAGAGTCTGATTGATTGTCGGAACTGCAAAAGCATATACTACGGCTGTGCATTGGTCCGATGGCGTGCTTTATACGGTGACGGAACTTGGCTTCAAATCATATCGCGCGCCTGGCCAAATGAATAAACAGAGGGGATTTTTTTGTCTCGAGCGGGTTCTCCTCTTGCAAATTAAATCTAGAAAGTAAGTATGAGCCCCATTGAGTGCACGTTATCTCTCCGTGAGCATTCATTCAAATGATCCAAGCTTTCACTCGCACGCCACCAAATGAATCAAAATTAATACAATTCTGATCTCGCGAAACCTCTTTCAATCCACGAGGAAGCGTTCACAGTTCTCGTGCTCGATCAAGGACGAATCAACCCGATACTTGACCCGGCTCCCTCAACCAATTCTTTAGCGGAATGGGTATCCTGGAATATCATTTTGACTCATGAACATAGTTCGGAGTCCGACCCCGGAGTGGTCTGTAAATGCTCAAACAGATGTACTTTAGAGGTCTCGTAATATTATCATGATCCATGTGAGGCTCAAGAGTTTTGGACTATCCGGGGCAATGAAAAATTCATTTGGAGGGATGAATAGTGTCTTCTCTGTCAAGACATAATCCTTCGCATCAAGAAAAACAGTGCAGTCTTTGACACTGGAATTGACTCGGAAATTGATGTTTCGTGGTTGGTTGTTATGAGCTACATAATGCACGAGACAAAATAACAAATCATTCATATTCCATGTTTTTTGCGATGGTTCATCAGGCAAGGTCAAGGAAACTCAATTGATTGAAACCATATTTTATGTATCCCAAGGTGCGTTATGAATTACATGACTTTACTCCGGTAGAGATGAAAAACTTATCCATGGTCCTTTAATTACAATCATAACGGAGTACCGAGTCCGTACTATCATCGCACCTGAAAATGTGAGCGAGTTTGACGAGTCCTACAACCTATATTCTCCTCATCTGTTCCTAGACATCAAATTTGAGTCAAAATACGGTTGACATTTGGTGGATTTGTCGGACCTCGCTTGGAGTTTTTCTCCAAAGTTTGGGGGTTACGGCTGGGATACCACTAATCGATCTGGTCGAATCGAATGAGTATCCCAGATTATTCTCTCAGATGTTGATCGATCCTGAATATTTATTAAAGTTTTCCATTAGTATCCCAGTGAGAGCCTCCTAATTCTGGAGGAAACCCCTAGGTCGGGTGACTTGGAGTATCATTCTTATGTCTCGACAGCAACCGATTCAATCGATAACAATCTGGAGCATCTCTTCCCCTTTAAGCGTTTCATGCAGAAGTATTTACCAGTTTCCCATCCACAACCTCCAAAAAATCGGAGGGACTCCCTAATTTAGCCCGCTCATCGTCTCGTTTTTGTACGTTCTCAGCGATCGATCCGGTCGAACGGAGGCACGTTTCCTCGACGGAAAAATATATCCCAGGGGTATTTACCGGTCTTCAACCCATGACCTCGAAAGAAACGACGTAGAAGTTGATATCGGTCTCAGTTCACGGCCCATTTCTACGTATTCTCAGCAACCGATCTGGTTGAACAAAATTCTGTGATGTGTATTTTGACTCCTTCCTCAAAACTGTAAACATTTCAGCATGCTGCAGTACCTAGTGAGAAGTTGCAGAGGGGGAAAATTGTCAGAAATCGCCATTCAAGCGCAAAGTCAACCTCGGATTGGATTCTGATCAATCCGTCGACTTCCTGAAAATGTCTGATCAAGTGAAAAAATGAAAAAATTTCGATCCATCATCGATCAAAACTTTACCGACATCGTGTGGCGTCCTTTTGCTATTCGCGACATAGCTTTCGATTCCAAATTAGCAGATCCTGCGAACCAGCAATGATCCGGACGTCCCGGCCCACCACATCCCAGTATCTTATGCAGGTCGAGGAAAACTCGGATCGGTGGGTGGCTGAAGTTGATCATTCCGTCTGTGGCGTATGCCCATAATAAATCGCTCGGGGATACGTGGCAGCACGCAGCTTCCTATGACCACATTCTACACACCCTCCGACCAATCAGACATGCCTCAGGCAGCATGCACAGTGAGATCGGCCACAAAATGTATGGCTGCCGTCGTCCCCGTATCTCGCAGCAGTTGTTATAATTGGCTCGGCGTTTATTATATATATATACACATGAGCCGGCTAATCGACGACCTTTATCAAGCACCACCGTCGTCGCCGCACGCGGATTTCTATACTCGTCCAAGTCTCTCGATGCATGGCGTATGCCTAGATACGCGCAGCCACCCGCCCACGCAGTTTACGCACCAAATGGACCGAGAGGAGATTGCCCCCCTCACGACGACGACGACGACGACGACATCGTACCGTTTTCGCTGTATTATAGTCACCGCCAGTGCCGCCGCGGGCAGAGATTAGACGCCCCTCGTTTATTCGCCTCCCGATTTCGTCCCCTTCTATTTCATGTATATTTCTTCTTGGGAGTTCTATTGGTTGTTTGCCGCAAAATAGTGGCCGCAGTTGCCTTGGCTCTGACTTTTGCTTTGACCCGAGAGCAGTCGTTGATTCGAGATGAAGCCCTCGCGAGAGACGAGCTAATGGGATTAGATTTTGGATGCTGCGGCACTGCGCGGACGACGCTGAGATTTTCGTCGCTTTAGTGTGTCTTCAGTGGCGATGGACTTTGAAAGTTTTGTATGTTGACGAGGGTGGATTAAATTGGCTGGAAGATACTCTCCACCGCCATTGCGATTGCCTGACAAAGTTTCGCTTGCAATTTTATCTGGATTTCTGTTTGAGATTGCTTTTCTGATCGAACAAATACAAACTTTCAAGGATCTTCGTGGAAAAATTTAGCTCAGCGATTGAGTTCTCCTTCGAACAGTTCTGGTGCATTATCTGAGAAGACAGAATTCGATTGAAGCGTGATCTTATCGTTGATGATTTAGTTGTAAAAAATGTGACGTATGCTTTTTTAGCCAGCATCTCATAAAAAATGGAGCACTCGGCACTCTGGTAATTTTTGCCATAAGATACCAGTGACAGGAGATCCTCTGGGTGGAATCAAACGAAGGTCGTATGAAATCGTATGAAAACCTTAGATCTGACGATAACAGTGGCCGCGTGACACAAGTTTCTTTTTTGATAATTTGTATATGCATGACGTTTTTTTACCATCACATGAATGACAGAGGGCCCAGGATTCTCTCTTAAAAACACCTAAATTCTCTCTCCACAGGGTTTGAATTGGATCGGTCCAGCCGTTGACCAAAATTTTCACACAAAAATATGCATTAACATTTTCGTGACTGTAGTATCGGAGAGCGCCCGAAAGTTGGTTTCGCGTGAAGAAGAAAAATGTACATGATACAGCCGTCAAAGCCATAGGAAGCTGTCTGGCAGAACTCATATGCACCAGCTCGTAAAGTCCAGAACAGAATATCTCTAAAAGGTAAATCTCCCGTAAAGTGAGCCAGTTCGGATCTTTCAACGATACACGGAGAAGAAAAGTAGTATGATACAAGCCAAAATATCCCCATGACGCCCAACGTTGCATGAGCACGAATGCGAGGTCAGGGCTTGCCAAATCATCCGAATAATAGCAAAAATGTCTCGTTTCGATGTCCACGATCTTTGATGGATGGCAGTGCACCATGAAATTCTGTTGGCAAGGCTTTCCGTGCATAGAAATAAACTCATCCGAGGTCGATGATCTTTGGTCGTGAGGTTTTACGAGAACGAGTGAATTCAGTTTCGCATGTCCGCTTGTTATCATGGTTCTGCCCGTTCAAATGTCAGGGTCAAGAATATTTGCCCTGGGGTGCTCGGTCAATGAGTGTTTTTTATGAGTGATTGAATCAAAAAACGTGATCGAATACAAGGATTTGAAAGGACGTAAAATATTCAAAATCATTCGGTCTCAAATTCTGTGAAAAAGATTAGAAGATTATGCACAACTGTGAAGTTTGACATTCGAAAGAATCAAGGCTCACTCCAGAATGTGTGGGCTAACACTAAGCTTTGGATTTCATGACAGGGTGTTCACTTTAATCTGCTTTGGGATCAGGTAGAATTTTTTTGCTCTGGTTCGATTTCATTTTGTCTCGTCATTGGATTTCCAGTTAGGTCTCTGTTAGCCAAGGCTCAATAGAGTTGTCGACCAAAGACGGAGATTTCCAAAAAAATTTACGATGGTACTGATATTCAATTCAGTGTCACGTTCGGGAGAACTAGTGCGCGTTGATTGCGTGCATCAGCTGACAACTATAATAGGCTTGAGCAATTTTATTGCTCATTTCGTCTTAGCACGCGTTCATTTTCAGGTTTTGTCTACCCCGTTCTCGTCAGAGTTCCAAAATTTTTTCTACTTTTGTCCACGTTATGACCAATCAATGCAGTTCTTATAATTTTTTGTTGGCTTCACGGAAATAATGCGTTGTAGTGTTGGTATACCTCCACTCTTTGGAATCACTGAGGCATTGATTCGCGAGGTTAGAATAGTCTTATAAGTCTCTGCTGATCCTGTACCTGCCAAAAAGTGCATTACTCATTTCTTAAGGGAGCATGAAAATCCATGATTCATATTTGAGTCTCTAATTTTAATCAGAAGGACTTGGTGGCACCAAAAAATAATTGAATGTCTGTAATTGATGATATCGTGACGAACCATTTTCAGATTTCATTTTTAATCAGTCTTGGCATAGATACAGGTATGAAAAAATTCAACATTCTAAGTGAGCGATCGATTTGAGTGATCTTTGAATGCATGCACAGCCTCAATGTCGACAACAGCCAACAAAGCCGATTTTAGATTTTAGACGGATTTTTGGGATGACTTGAACTCACAATAAGTCGATCGAGAAAGATCCAAAAAATTCTCAAAGTTACTTGAAGAAACATTTCCCAATGGGCAAAGGAGTTTGAAGTTGTCGTAAGGGCGAGAAAAATGGAAACCAACGGAATCTCCTGAGTCTTTTCCGTCGGTCTTTTTATACCTCAATAACACTTAAAAAATATTTTCACGACGTTATCTCAATCGATCGGTTCAAAATATTGTCGGGAACTGAGATACTCTACTTATAAGTAAGTGACTAAAAAATAGTTTGATCAATATTTGATTGCGTTGCATGGGTTATCTTGTCAAGCTTGTTCAGTAACCACTGCAAAAATGCACTCAATCAAGATGAAAAGTGTGGTGTCCAGAATCTGGTATGTACCGGGTGAGAGATATGAGATGGGTGGAGGTGGCGTTCGTGTGACGAATGTGAGCAAATGTAACACAGTCCGAAGCGTCAGCGGGCTAATTGAGCCGAACAACTTATTTGCGGCGGCGCCGGCGTCGCAACGTGTATTTTGGTGATCACACGTGCTAACATCTCACTGGTGGAGAATTCCGGGGAATCTCTGTGTTCAAAAAGCTTTTTCTTGACACGCCTGATTTCAAATTCCCGCAACGATGGTCGTGATCAATATCTTTCTCTTCAACAAGTTACGCGTGTACCGACGTATTTCTCGGGGATATTTTCTTCGAGATGCGGATTATGGCATTACATATGGTTGTATCGAGTTTCTTCCCTAAGCTCTTCAAAATTGTTTGGTCAGATTTCTCAGGCGACCAGTATCATGTCTTAGTCACGGTGGAAAATTTTCACCCTGAATCAGATCTGGACTGGAATGCAGTGGCATTTGGATTTTCCAATATAAAAGTTTGCGACTGGATGACTCTACGTAGGGTTGCACCACTTGATCAGATTTTACTGGTGGGCCGTCGGATACGGATTCATTATCTCAGAAGAAATCAGTCCAATTTGTGAAATTCGTCAGAAATTAATTATGATGAATTGAATAATGTTCTCATTTTTTGGAAATAATCCCCCAGAGAAATAATCATCAAAAGGAATGTATAACAAGTCGGGCCAGTATAGCCATAAATATTCACGTAAATTTCCTTCCTCAAAGCAGTCGCTTGAGTCAGATTGTGCAATTGCGTTTTGTAGAGAGTTTTCTGAGAAACCAGAATGATTCCATATAGAGTCGTGCAGTCGGAGTGACTAGTTAAGCCTCTGGTTATTCGACTGTCTAAAATAAGAAGCGCGTGTAGAACATACATCTCATTATGGGATAATACTTTGAAACTTGATTGAGTCAGACACTGCACCGCAGGATTGGATTTGCAACGTGGTTATGGAAAAAGGACCATCCAAAAGGATCAATGTGGATGGAAATTTGAAGTGGTTGGCGATGCACCAAGATTGAGAATATTTAATTACAATTCCTTGTGTAAGGCTGAAACGAAAAAATTGGAACTCGTTAATGTGCCAGCCATGCACTATTGTCGCGAAGTCGTCGTCGTCGTATCTTCGTATACCTATTCTTGTATTACCGGTTGTTTTGATACTCTTACACCGGGTATTTGTGCCACACTCACCTATACGCTATCCCTCCCGCACTAACTCGTTTATCTCTTTTTTCCTTTAGTTTTGCTCTGCTCGGAGTCTAGCCATCTACTTTACCACCATTTTCCTCTTTTTGCATTCCTCTCTATTGTTGAGACACTCTCTCGCTTCTCTGGTTTCCTCCAATTACCAACTGCTGCTCTGTACTCACTTTTATTTATTTTCCTGGCAATTTTGTGTTGAGCTAATTATCGCAAGGAAACGTAATGCGAGTCTTTATTTTTTATATTTTTAGAAAAATCATCCTTCATTTTCTCATCCTTTTTCTCTGCCGATCTATCTAGACTGATCTAGTCATGTAAAATTGAGCTGCTGGTCAATTTGAGAATATTACCGTGCCAGTGTCGAGCTTGATCAAAATCATCAGACTGGATCTTTTCTTTGATGTCGAGGAATTTCTATTTTTTGGAGATGATTCTGGGAAACGTTGGCGGTGGAGTGTCAGGGGATTACGCTCGTCGCCTTAAAGTAGTCCAATGAGATTTATCACAGTACCAATAAATTTTGGACTCTCCAAGTATAGAATCATTGGGAATTACGAGTATTTTATGGACGTCGATGATAGTTGAGATGCATATCACTGTTTTGCACAGCCGGTTCCCTGCTATCGATAAACGCTTACGATTCGGTTTGATAAATGCTCTATGAATTTCAAAGCCCGCGGCTTGAGCCCGCCATTATTCATTCTAAGCCCTTTCATTCGCTGCATCAACCGAAAATATCTCACTTCTTGTCATCCATTTCCCCCAATTTTGCACGCACCAGCGAGCTTTGACATGTTAAACAAATAAAAAAAGGTTTTGCAACTCCTAAACGAAATGTAGCGAATTCGATCTGATGTGATCGTCTTTTGGCTTCAAACTCGACAAAGATTAGTGAACTTCCGTTTGATGGTCCGTTCCAACCACATTTACAAAGTGTGATTCTATACTTTGTTAGAGGTTAGGAATCTTGGTTCTTATCAATCTCCGACATCAAGTAAACGCGCTCGACAGTCGTGGAGCTCAATTCCAGTCGATACCAAATCTTTCTGGATGCAACGGAAGGATTTTGAAAAGTTTAAATCTAGCCAAAAACTGAGCAAGAATCGTGCTAGAAACCTGGATCTCTCCAATTATTGCCGTCCAAACATTACGACTGTGTTGAAGTATGCTGTCAAATCAATACTGGATTGCCATCACGGCATTGTGATTTGTTATCGCAGTTGAATAACCACCATTTTTTTCAATTAATAGATCCTCTCACCAGTATCATTGCGTGCAATTGGATGTCTCTGTGGTAAAATGGTCGTCATGTAATTGTGACTCGAGCAAATATCGGGGACTCAGAATATATTAGTTATAGCCGTTCGTTCTGGCAGAAATACCAGATACTGAATAATTCCGATGGTTTGATGTAGTGACCTAATCGGTATTGCTATCCTGTCAACACTACTTTTTGGTTGCACGGCAGACCGCAAGGCGGTACGGCCAAGAATTTTTCTCAATGTATAGGTAATTACAATACGGTCCAAAAGTAAGAGTGGTTGTTTGATTGAACCAGGTTGAATCTGATATTTGTTGGAACTATCTTGGGATGATCCAATTACCTGGGTCGGGATAATGAGGAGATCGAATGTCTCGACCAGATTGCGATTTAAAAGGTTTGCTGACCCCTAAAATTGGTAGAAGTTTCAGCCTCAACTTGTACCCATAGATCAGGACTTGGACTATGAATCAGTGATTTCATCGATTCTTCCTGGTCAATTTGATTATCACACTCTGGCCTGTTTGCCACCCTTCTTTCTCAAGTGACCGTATCGTATGTGTGAGTACACATGAAGTCGTTTGGAGAGTAACAATGATGTGTGCAGTTCACCCTCTACCATCTTACACGATCTTCAATGATATTAAATTCGTAAATCGGTATTGGAGTGACATCGAGACAAAGATCTACCGGGCGGTGGATAGCTCAATGGTACAAGATCATGTTCCCGGCAAGAAGAAGGTCCCTACTTCGATCCTGGGTCCAGGTGATTTTTTCCATGATGTCAGTATGAAATGCATTTCTTTTTCGATTAACATTTCGACGATAAAACCTTGATTGATGATTCCTCGTTAAAAGTGGCCTCAAATCCGAGGTCAACAATGGATAAATAAAAATTAGTCCTCCAATGCCGATTTCCCAATCATTATTTCACATAAGGAGGCGACTCAAGTTCAAAAAGTGTAATTAAACGATGTTCAATAGAAATGAAATCGTCCACGAAGCCCCAAACTCTTTTTCTCAATATCTTTTGGTTATTCTAACGGCCGCGATGGAAACTTCAGAGCGTGCACGAGTACTCGGGAAACCAAAAAAAAAAAAAAAAAAAAAAAATGCGGACCGGATTGGTTTGAATATGCCTTATCGAAGACCAGTTCACCCCACTTTTCGATGTCTCCCCACCATTGGCTTCGACCAGAGTCCGAACTCTTGTTATTCTCTTGATCCCGTTACATCACGATAAGTCAATCCGGTCTGTTCCCATAAACTGGAACAATCGCGCGAAGAATAATCATCCTCTGCTGCACCCTCGCCGCGCAATAAATCGTGTTAGAGATCGATAGGGTAAAATATCCTCGGCAACGACCCAAAGTTGAACAAAATGTTGGCGAATCGATCCGTCTAAAACCCCATATGCGAGTTCCCCATCGTCACGCGAAAACGAGACGATATATTTGCGTGTTTGCGCTGGGTGCAACGTCTCTCAATTGGCTGTCTCTTTTGTGGTTGCTCAGTCGGCGACCGACTAGCGCTTAATTGCAGAAAAGAGCATCGGTGCGCGGGTTCATGCGCGGGTGGGTGGACGGATGGCGCTCAGGGATATCTCGTTTCTGGCGCTTATTTTATACCGCAGCGCGTCTCGCGAGAGCTTGTCACCGCTTGGAATTTTCTCGTCGTCGTCGAGCGATGCTCGTTTGTTATCTTGTTGGATTCCACCGAGAGACGCGTGTTGTGCCCGCGATAAAGATATGACTCTGTCTCGCGAAATTCACCTGTCACGAGCGCCACGCTCTTTTGAACGAAAAGTAATCTGGACCTGTCTTCTTCTTCTTCTCCTTCTCTACGCCGCTCTGTATAAAACGATACCCTTGTAGTGGTTTCGCTGGCAGATCGATTTTCTTGTTCTCAAAGTACCCAATTACAACACCTTTATCTTGCTCAAGTATTAATATCTCAACACGATTAAACGGGTTATTCACCTTAACCGTATCGAGGTGTGTGCTTTATAATGATCCGAAAATAAATTGCGTGCTTTTTTCCCTGTCGTTCTTCGAGAAACGAGATCGACGATAATGCGTGGAAAAATTCATAAAATCACTCGTGTCGTCTCATCCGACTATACTCACCTCCAACGCACAAGCTGAATTTTCATGAGACGCCAAAAGTTATCAACGCTTATCTCACTGTCCCGATCTGCGATATTCAAAGTAATCGAAAACTACCCGGCGACTCATCCTGCGCGAATGGGCTTTTGAGAGCTGCGAGAGTAGCTTTCACCTGATGGCGACAGCCTCGTCACGGTCACCAATCACATTCTTTATTCACCGGGAGAAGACGCAATCTCACCGTGAGAGGATTACCGTCAGCCCGCCGCGAATCGACCCTACCCGAATACACACACATAACCGTGAAAACGATTCTCTTGCTCTGCACACTAACCACATATGCCGTGCAGTCAATATGATGGTGCCTCGGTCGCGCGATTATGCATCCTCTCAGACAGTTTTGATTCCGTTGCAATTCCGGCCGATTCTGATGCTGCTGCTGATTAATTTGCATAGCCGGGCAAAATCTTGGCCAGGCCGTAAATTCGGCTTTTGGATTCCGTTTCACGAAGTCAAGCCGCTTCTTACGCACCGCCCAATCTGCAGCCCATCTTTTTTCGAGATTTTAAAGATATTCCCGATTGAGGACCACCTTTGCGAGTGTAGCCGTTTGGATTATTCATCGCTTTTTCCTCTTCATCCAAGGCCACATCAGACATTATGACAAATTCGCTGCTATTTGTACCTGTACAACAGAAAATTGTTCACTCCTCGGAGACACGAAACTCAAATAATCAGTCGACTTGGAATTGGGATCAGTTAAAAAAAAATTTAACCGATCGGTTGACGTTACAATAGTGGTGGTCGCATCAACTCCGCGAACCTCTTGGGGCTACATGAGAATTTTATCCAGGTAATAAAGAGCTTTAACCATAGATTTGGGTACAACAACTTTTTCATCCAAAAAGAATAGCTAAATTTAGGAAGAATATAATGTATGATGATAGGATGATCCAGTGAAAAAGGAACCGGTTGCGTTCTGAATGTGACCAGGAACACGTTTGTGATGAGTCCTATCGAGTATTACAATTTTAGATACGTCCGATCAGAAAGTCCGGGGCGTCAGCGACGGATTCGAAGACTTGATCGCTCTGGAAGTGTTTCGTTGAAAGCCAACCAGTACTATGATTCAGGGAAATTAAATACAAATTCCAGCCATATGCTAAATCTTGTGGAGACGAAAACGACTTGCATTCATCTTTTCGTCATTTAACCCAAATCGCAAGCGAATTGGAAAAAAGTGCGGATCAAAATGTGTCTATTATATTATGGGTTAGGATTTATCTACGGCCAAGTTGTTCCCAAAGAATTGATGAACAAGAGGTGGGCAATAAAGATAATTCGATAACTCGTCTGAGACTTCAAAAGTTTTATATGAATTGTATTTTGGAGTTCCATTGCCGAGTTGCATTGTGACCACATATTCCCAAGCTGTAGCTAATTATAATTCGTAATAAGAACTTGCGCATTTCAATGGTGTTTCTTGAAATCTTTCAATAATATTACCAATTATTAGTTAACGTCATTCTCAACTACTAGTTTTTGCACTTGAAATAAAGGCACAACTTTCGCTTCAGTGCAAAACTCAACCAGTTCTCCTGCAAGGAAGCTGATAAGATCTGCAGGTGTAGGTGTTACAATCAACCGTATTTTTTCTCATGGTGGACTGTAAATTACAGCTGTCGCAGCCCCATTAACTTCTCTACAGGGTCGCACGACAATACGTACTATTAAACCTCGGATCGGGCAAATGTAGATACCCAGTCGACTTTAGTCTCGATTAACAGTTGTAAATGCATCGAAAACTGGTTCGTTTGTTGACTTCATCATGAATTGATAGGTGGGCAAGCATACCTTATCGATATTTAATCGAAATGAATCGACCGCCAATATGTTGTAATTCAATTATCGCATAGTATTGAGTGAAATTCGCAATTACGATCAAAGTATATGCGGCCGAATGAAATGAACGTCGACTTGAGAACTGTGGATGCAGACGCGGGGCGGACGAATCAAATTTTCACAGCATCGTGCGAAAACGAGATATGCATGGATAACGGCAACTTTGCCTCAGTTATCTTCGATCGCAATGTCTTCTCTCCTTTGGATATAGCCGCGTGCACTTGATAATCACGTAGTGGCCGATCGTGCGAATGATGATCAAAATTGACAGACGAAGCAGGGTAACACGAACCCACACTTCTGTTCGTCTCGTTATGAGGTACTTGTATACGTGGATGTAGATTATTTTCCCTCTCGTTTTTTGAAAAAAAAAATTGCTTCGCTGGCGCCAGCACTTTAGAAGGCTATTGCTGGAAAATTCCTCTACATTGGGGATATTGATGTGGAAGGATTCTTTCTAAATATGCGTTGGCAATATCGCTTTTACTTTTTTTGGGCAAAAAAGTTGAAGATGGTATCGTCACTCACGCACGACTGCTGTGCCATCATTCTCAGATCAAATTTATCTCATAATGGGTTTCAATTTATCGTATTTTGAACTTTGTTTGGGAGAGGGTGTTCCAATAAAACCCCGGATCTCAAGGTATTAATGGGATCGAATCTGCTGATAGGTTATGATACTTCTAGCGCGTGTGGAAGTTGGAATGAATCACTCGCGATGTTTTTACTATAACAAAAAAATTATAGCATAATCTCTAGTCTTGGCCAAGGATCAAACGATGAAGCGTGGTGCAGTATAGCCGCGAATGTGGACGTGGTGCGAGAGTATACTCCTTGCAGGTCGATTTTAAATTTCGGTCTAGACTTAGGATCGGGCGTCTAGTGACTAGAAATTTCCGCGAGTCCACGCGCTGGTTCGCTGTTCCGCGATCCTTTGAACTGCGAGCCCTGATCGGGGAGTCACGAATCAACGCGTGGAAACGCGTGGGATCGCGATCCGTGCGTAGAAATAACTACTCACAACACGTCCTAATCTAGACGACCGGAATTTTAAATCGACCTGCTGTGGAATTTAAATGGATCTTTGAAAGATACTTGAAGGGGGCGGGGACAGGGGACGGGGGGCTGCCGTTATCAGTTACCGATTATCAATCAATCAGATCTTGACGATATCCCTCGAATCACATTGATGAGAAATCGCGGGTCGTCCCGCCGTGCTCCTGCTGCGAGAATTCACTCAAATTGTGTCGCAAGCTCGATCGGCTTCAACACACTTTGTCCACATCTTGGGGATGGTCTTACTAAACATTCTAGTTGATGAATTGAATGCTGACAGACGAACCTCTCTTCATTTGCATCTGGATTATTTTGACCCGTACGGACTCGTGCCAAATGCACACCGTGAAGATATCCTTTCCGAGATCAAACCCTCGAACTCAAGATATCTTTGTTAGGAAGCTATTATTTTATTCACAACATACGCACATCAAAATCATACTCGTTAAATGTGTGAGTCGTGCCTTAAAGGATTGCCCAGCAAACGTTTGTACCTGTGGAAGGATTTACTTGGTATAAGAAATGACAAACGCCATCGTTGTATGGCGAAATGAGTGATATCATAGTATTTTTACTGTGGAGTGCTAGACTAGCTTATTGAATATACTAAATTTATAACAACTAATATCCTAGTCAAACGTTAGCCGTCCGGATCCCGCCTATCGGGTTGCCTTCGTGGATCGGGTTAAGTATAATAGATGGCCGTATGGGTCAGTGGCGGGTTTATGGACGGATGGGTTTGGTGACTGCGTAGTTGGTCGGGTGTATGGATAATCTGGTCCGGTGTGGAATGGTCTGGAACGGTCTAGTTCGATTTATTATGGTTCTAAGAATGCACTAGAACCCTACTAGAACCGTACTAGTATCGTGACCGAACCGTACGAGAATTGCTGTACTAGAGCTGTGGTAGAATCGTCGTATCAGAGCCAGACTAGAAACATTGTACTAGTTACGTACGAAAATCATCGCACTAGTAGCATACGAAAATAATCGCATTAGTAGCGTACGGAATTCATCGCACCACCACCGTACGAAAATCATCGTATTAGTGCCGAACAAGAATCAACGTTTTGGTAGCATACTTATAGACTCCTCCCTCTCGTGACAGCACCGTACGAGAATCATTGCACTAGTATAGCTCGAGAATCATCGTATTAGTACCGAACGAGAATCATCAAGCCAGTATCACACTAGAATCATCGTGCTGGTACCACGAGAATCTTCGTGCTAGTACCTCATGAGAATCATCATACAATTATCGTACTAGATTTATCATATATGATGAATATATCACTACATATTACCGTACGAGAATAATCGTACTAGGGCCGTACGAGAGTCATCGTCTTAGTAGCGTAGTTCAATCTTCGTAACAGTACCGCACGAGAATCAATGCGATGGTGACAGACGGAATCATCGCATTAGTAGCATACGAAAATCATCGAATTAGTATCGTATGAAAATCATGGTACTAGTACCTTACGAGAATCATCGCACTAGTATTTTAAGAGAATCAACTTACTTGTAGCGTAATAGGATTTTCGTAACAGTACCGTACGAGAATCATCGAATTAGTAGCATATGAAAATCATCGCGCACTAGTATCGCACGAGAATCATCGTACTACTCTCGTATGAGAATCATTGTACTAGTACATTACGTGGATTATTGCACTGGTGCCGCGCGAGAATCATTGTAACTAGTTTAGTCTAGTTCGGTGGACCTAGGTCTAATTCGGTCTCATTCAGTCTAGTTCAGGATTCTTGATGGCCTGTTGGAAGTCCTCTCTCCGTTTCTGGTGATTTTACTTGCAAGTTCTAATATTATCCGATTGACGTGATTGCTCATGCAGTAACCACTTTACATGTTATCTTTGATAATTCTGTGAGCCCGAGGCGCTCAATTTCAAAATCACCATTATTAAACTATTAAAGCACTTCAAGGGCCTCAAACTCAACAATTGCGTGTGCAAGGCAAAGAAGCGGTTGCGAGTAAGGCAATAATGCTAGTTGACATTGATTCGAAGCAGGTTATCATGGACAAATTTGGTGTTGAGCTGACAGGATCGAAAACTCGACTCGTCGTAAGCCAACTGCACAAATTATGTTTTGAGCTCAGCGAGAGCTGCGATGAGTACGTACAGACTGGCGATAAGAACGACCGAGCCTTGGTAATTCTCGTCAGGACGCCTCAAAAGTCAAAACTCGAAACCCTCGGCACGCAGGACCATCCATTCAACTTCGCCTGCAGGCTCCGCGGGAATCCACGCGTTGCCTGCGTGAGAGCAGGCAATCCTAGGACTGCCGAGGCAAAGTTCGGAATGGATCCACCATATCGGGCTTTGATTGAGACGATAGGTTTACCTAAGCAATTCCCGGATTGCCTGCATTTCGGATTTAGTCGGCAACATATATAAGCCCACACTTGTTTCACGAGCTTCACTCAAAATTTTGGACATTTTTTCCAGGTGAATACATCCTTTTTCTTTCTTTTTTGTGTCTATTGCCTAGCTGCTCAAGAGAACCCATCATGAATCATAAGGCAGAAGTGTCCAAATTCCGGATTGAAGAAATGTACACGTCACACATGTTGGTACTAACCTTAGTTCTACCAAATCAGAACTCTCAGAAGCGTGAATGTAGACCCTGTGGAAAGTTTCCTCGAAAAACTTCAAAATAATCCATTTAGTGAAAAATCCAACCAGTAGGTTGAAAAAATGGTTGATCGTTCAACCGAGTTGGTTGAATTCCTCATTGGACCAATTGAATGAAGTATTTCCAAAACATTTTTCATAGTTTAGGTCCAATTGTTTTCGTATCACAGCATTTTTTTCTCCTCTCAATAACTTGTTCTGATATTTGACTTTCGTTTCCGCTCCTCGGTTCTAACCAACTCGTCAAGGGAAACTGGAGCCAAAGTAAATTTGAGATGCACAAAGGCGAAAAGGACGGCGTGCAGCGATGCGGAATCGGTTCGTGCTGTGGCTGTCTCAACTTGGCTAAAATCGCATAATTCGTCTGAATTGGAATACGTATATATACGAGGAATCTTGAATCAGAAATAAGTACATGCAGTTCTGATGCAGCAGAAAATGAGAGGTGGAGGTGGAGAGCAGTCGATCGGTCTCTCGGGAGAGCAACGCCTGCGGCCAAAACGAGCAAAACGAGGGGTTCGGCAGCCGCTGCTGTTGTAGTCCATAACGGCAGCCAAACAAGAGTGCGGAATTCCAAGAGAAGCTGCGAAAAAGGGAGGGAGAGAGAGCAGCCAGCGATCCGCGAGTAATCTCAAAAATATTGCGGGCCCTTAATCTTTTCCCGAGGAGTGAGAAAACGTTTTGGAGAGCAAGCCGATGTCGGAAATGTAGAGCTGAAGCTCCTCCACTTTCGATTCAAGAGTTGGAGAGATGCAACGCGGTGAGTTGGATGTGAAAAAAGTGGCGATGTTGGGCCAAGTGAAAAAATCATTTTTTCACTTTCGCATCAGCATAATTTGAAAATTCCACCAACAGACATTTCTCTGCTCAAACATTTTTGAGAGCTGGACCTTGTAATCCGCTAAACAAATCAATATTGTGCTAGCTCGACAGAACCTCCAGCGAAGGCGTCATGAACTTTCTCTTCACGGGGTGCTGGTCAATTGTAGCCGAGTAAAGTCAACTACTCAACAGATCTATTATAGCAATAGAAAGATGCCTGCATCGCGTCAGACAACGGTCGTAAAGGCGCCACAATCAAACGACTTGAAGATTTGCAACGGGTTTGCTTCGGCGCCACTCGCTCTTTGCTCGCATGCAAATCTGATAGCCTCTGGCCACTACGTTACGATCAAAGGAATAATGACACCTGGATAGCGTCATTCGCTCACGGATTATTGAATGAGCGGCAGCAGAAACGGGTCAGCTCCAGCCAACTCATCTTGGGCTATAAAACAAAGAGTAGGAATGGTTGACCATGATGGAGATTTCTGTGCACGCCGGCGTAACGTGATACAGAGAGCTCTTGTCGGATATGCACATTCAATTAGGGGTGTTTCTTCAGACGGAAAAAACCAGTTAGGAGTGAAAATTACGTCGTGATAATGGCGTTGAGAACGAATTGCGCCCTCGAGACAGGCAATATCGAGTGATGCATCGATGGATACGTTTTTCTTATAGTCACTCGTATGAGTAATGATCATTGAGAATTCAATCTTGTCTATATTCGGGCTGGTGCATGAGTTGACATTTGTCGGCTATTTGTTTTGTCATCGAATAAAGATCAGACCCTCATGAATTATTGGTATCGCTTTGTCTTTCCACGCATAAGCATCAAAGATTGTCTGCATTGGTCATCATGAATTATTGAGATTTTGTCAATCAATCGACAAGCGACTTGTAATTAAATTTTTCCTTGCCTAATGAACACGCCATTTTTTCTAGAAATCAGCAGATTGGTCTGAGAAATGAGACTTGTCTTACGAGCTGATTCTAACTTGCCTCCAAGATATGTCGGGTTATTTCCATCTCGAGATTTTGGGTTCTGGAGGTAACAATGCAAGCGATGCATTTCATGCAAATGCCCCCTCTCTTTGAGCAGTTAACATATGAGTTTGGCCAGGAAAATCGATAACCCCCCCCCCTGATTTTAGTGTTGTAGACATTCTTCGATTCACTTGACATCTTCAAAGGGTGTTCGTGGAGTTCGACTTTTTTCTAAAATAAGTGTTTGACCTACTTATTTGCTGCAAAACCGATTCGATTAATAGTTTGCCGTACCTTCTGTTGTTCAACTGGTAGAGATCAGAATAAGTTCATATAGTCCTGATATGCTATTGATGAGGTGCAAATCTATGCCTTCAGGGAAGGAGATTTCTTACTCGAATTTTCTCAAAACCACGAACTTATTTACTTCGGGCTGATTCTTGTCGCCATTCACTTCAGCTTATCTTGGAAATTGAGATAACACTAGAGAAACTCTTCGAGCGCGCAAGCGTACTGACGTTCAATGTTGTCTAGAGCGTAATAGCAACATCCATCAGAGACAATAATTATTGTCATTAGATCATATAATTTGAAGTCCCAGCCCCATCCATTTTGACTCAAGATCCTTGAATGATACTAATATTTACGTAATTTGGGGGTACAAACCCATGACTACAATCTGCAGTCCGGAATTTCAAGAAAAACTGGAATCCTTTCTCGATTAGACAATCAGCAGTATGTATTTGAAATCTTCAGACCGTTTTTATTCATACAAGGAGAGAAAGAAAATCGAAAAATCTCATACACGTGTTCCTGGGCAGATTATCTTGGATAATAATGATTTGTATAGGATTGGGTTTTCGCCTTTCCAACCCCAATTCTACAATATAGTAAAATCATAGGCTACTCAGAGGGTGAAGTTCGGTGTTTTGTGATGAGAATAAAAGTGATAAGAGATAAGAGCACAAAAACGTAGTTCGTTGCTACATCTCCATTGAAATTTCTTCACTTGCAGGGTAGGTTGAGGAGATCCACCAGCGTACAATACCTTCCACAGTTGAATATATTATAAATTCATCTGATTTTGAAAATGTGGCATTGAACCGCGTCACACTCTCATTTGAATGAGGGAATGAAGATGCAGAATTAAATGCTCGGGAATTTTTGGAAAGACGGCTTGATTTTTACGACCATCAAGCTTCGATTCCCGAGAGAATTATGGCAAAGCCTCAAGACAGACTTCATCGTGACTGCCACGATCATAGACAGTTTTCTCGCCTCCTGATTTTCCAACTCGGAAATCTACACCCAGCACATTAAATGACATTGTATCACAAAATGATTCTGCACTGCACTCATTGAAGAACCATCCTTCGGCCCAGTTGCTTCATTTTTCTTCATATTTGCAGGTTAGCGAAGAGAGTGATATCTCTTGGGTGCAGCGCGGCAGCGTTGGGCAAAACCCACCGGAAAGCAACACAAGAGCTACATTCAGACCAGATTTTCACATGCAATTTACCGACCTGAACATAGCTGTCGTTTCCATTGGGTTTTGCCCAACGCTGCTTGGGTGTTGAAAATTTTCTGCACCGAGCGTCAAATTTTCTTGATCGCAAAAAAAAGATCAGAAATCAAAATCGAAACATACAGTCTGACACAACCATACTTATCCTTATGCAAAGATGAGCTATCGAAAAATTCGAAATATATGCTAACTTCTCGATTAGCCTGCGGATTAACAGGAGAAATTTTATAATATAGCTGTAATTTCTTGACCAGAAACTATCTCAAGTACAGTATCTTCCATAAATAATGGATCATGTAGGGTCTCAATGAAATAGTGATATTTTGAATATATACTTTGACGTACGGAAGTTTTGAAAAAAGCGTCTTAAAGATCACAAAAAAATCTATCGATTCGTGTGTTTAAAACATTCCTCGCGTTCTTTTTGAATGCCCGTAGTTAACGATGAGAATCTGAAAAATTTCTCCTCCAATCAATCTCCTACAACTTTGGCGGGAGTAATCTGATCACAAAAATACTCACGGGATCTTGTAGATTTTCTCATAACCTACAATTTCCTTTTTTTTGAACCTCTACGACCTTTCGTATCCAAGTAACGAGCTTGAAAACAAAACTTTGTATTACATAGACTGCTTATGGAGATACCGAGATGCGGTTTTTTTCCTCTTGCACCATTCTGGTGCAAAACTTCATCAAAAGAATATCATGACCCATGATTTTGACGTGGATTCATCTCATCTTCCAGAATATTTGATCAGATTTCACCTTGGATGTGATCTATAGGGACAAAACATAAAATTAATCAACTTTCCCAATAAAACTTGAGAAAACGGGGTCTCCTTCAACCCAAGACAAAATCTGATCAAATATCCTGAAGGATGAGATTATTCTACATCAAAATCATGTGCCATGATATTTTTTTATGAGTTTTTGCGCTAGAATAGAGGAAGGCGAGACGAAACAGGCGCCAGCCGCGGTTGCTCCATAAGCAGTCCATGTAACACAACATTTCCTTTCCAAGCTCATTACTTGGGCAGGGAAGGTCGTAAAGAGAACTTTGAGCGAAGGAAATTGTAGGTTCTGGAAAGATCTACAAGATCCCGTGAGTATTTTTGTGATCAGACTACTCCCGCCAAAGTTGTGGGTGATTGATTGAAGGAGAAATTTTTCAGATTCTCATCGTTGATTACGGGCGTTCAAAAAGGACGTGAGGAATGTTTCAAACATATGAAACGATAGGTTTTTTTGTGATCTTGAAGATGCTTTTTTCAAAATTTCCGTACAACAAAGCATATTGAAAATATCACTGTTTTACTGAGATCCTACTTGATCCATTATTTATGAAAGGTACTGTATGGAATCAGAATGTTAAAGCTGAAAAGAGCTCGAATGCAGAGTGATTTTGCTAGAAGTTAGTCAGAATATCGGAATAATTGATAATTTTCTAGTCTCTTGTGTTTTCATCTGACCAGGAGAGCATTTTCGATAGACTTGCATGAAAAGTACCGAAGGACTTTACTCGAAGAGCAATGAATTCATCGAAACTGGAGAGAGAGAATTCCAGGATCAACGAGATGTAAGCAGATACATATTTATGTTTGGGAATGATCGTTGGCACGTTTGTCCTACAAGATTCAGATCCTCAAATTAATGAATTTTGTGTTATTTGATCTCTCTCTGCCCGGAGTCCACCGAAAAATTCTCACTTATTACAGGTAAAATGCAGAAGCCTCACATGTTCAGCTTACAGCATTCGAGAGACGATAAATATCCATACGAAAGACTATTTTTCTACGCCACAAATGTCGTTGATTATGAGTTGGTTCAATTGAAGCCCCTTCCACTCACGCATGTAATGGAATCGGGAATCTTTCGATTTCCATCCAGTCTGCGGCCTACGTTGCCCTCGGCAATAATCAGGGGCGATAAAGTATGGATCGATGACAAGTTTATGGAAGTCGGAGGGAGTAGCATGGTATAATTGAATCATCCCCAAGGCTATGGGGGAAACATATCTCAAAACCAGATACGTAGTAGTGTTCTCCCATACCAAAATTGCACGCACACACTTACTCGTCTGTTTCGATGCCGGGTGACCTCGAAAACTCTGAGCGACAATGACTGCGCTCGCTGTGAATGTAATCCTCGCTTGGTACTTTGATTTCGCTAATCATATCAATTGGGATAATGTGAAAGTTCTCCATAGACTTTCGTAAGACGTTTCATCGATATTTTTATTCCCTTGCAGGCTCATAAGTCAGAAAATTTCATCTATGGAATGGCAAGTGTTTCGTAGTACATAGTGGGATCAGAACCATTTACAATAGTTCGGGTTTGACTCCGATGTCTAATAGCAGGAATAACTTCTGTTCAAATCTAACGCTATTCGTGGACTAGATGTTTCTCAGATTTGTATATAGAAACGACCGGTTTTCGACATCTAAATATGACCCTCTTCAGGTTAATTATCATCTAATCTAGTCGGTGAAAAGCTACATCATAAAGTGAAGAACCAAAATCGACCGAGTTGAAGGAAGAAATCACGATTCCGTGGAAGAAATGGTCGGGCGTATTTTTTAACAGATTGAACGGCCACGACGTGGGTTCCCGAATTTTTGCCCGGAAATGTGCGAGTATGCACGAATTTGAGTTTTTCGCTAGGCTGGAGGAATGGGGTTGAGTTGGTAGATTGAGAATGAGTGAGAATGTGGAGTTATGAAGTGAAAAAAAAACACTTAGAGGTCAGAGGTCGCTCCTCACACGTTCAAGGCAAATGCTCGTTTCACGCATTTTCACTTTCCCATTCGCTGATATTGTCTCGATTGCCACTCACAATCATTTGGATATTTAACATGAAGTGAGTGTAGGCTCATCCAATGCGAAGGAAAATGGAAGAAAATTGACTTGACAGACTCGCAAGTCGATTGTTGTTCACTGAAGACGATGTCACATCCAACGGAAGGCCTATAAAAATGATGGATAGAAGTCACTCGCTCGCTGAGGGCGCGGAGACAGCTGACAAGGTCCCGCTCAGGATTTTTTTTTTGTATTGGCCTCGTTGCTTTATGTTCTGGCGAGCAAATGCGACTAATTAGAGCAAACTCGAACAAGTGAAGAATATTGCCGTTCACCTCGACTTCGAAAGGCTGTACAAATTTGCCCCCAAAACTGTCCTCGAGTGCCCTCAAGTGCGGGACGGATTTGGAAAAAATTTCTATTTTCAACTTGAAAAAAGAATATAAGAGCCATGACCTAGGAGTCTGAACATATTCTTACAAATCTATCTTCCATTGTGCTAGGAGGCTTCATAGCGCGCCTAGCTCCAAGTATCGCTAGATTCCACTGCGATACTTATCCCAATTCGCCCCACTCTTCACTTTACCGTTCCGTCTTGGGTTCCACCCAAGTATGGATAAAGAGTGCTCATAGCGTCACAAGCGAGATCTCTGGAACCTCACCCCTTATTGGATGAAAATGCGGGTAAGAAACTTCTATGGTCGCAATGTCTGACCATACGTGACACTTTCTACTCGCAGTCGCGTTATCTCTGTCTGACTTTTGAGTTATTCTACGAGAAAACAATATATAGTCGAATGTAGGGTCTCAGGTTTATTTTTGAGCGGAGTTTTTCAATTCTATGGGTTGGAATAAGACCATCTATCACGATAAAAAAATTGCAAAATTTTTTTCGGACCCTGGTACACAAATCAAATGAGCGAAATTTTCGTAACTTTTTCACACTGAAATCGTTGTAGCCCCAAAATGACGTTAGATAGAGGGACGCGGTTCGACGCATCTGAACCTATCAACAACTATTTTGGAGTTCTGGTTCTCACAGAACCTCGATTATATATGGATGATTCCGTGAAAATCATTTTTTATTTCTCTTCTTAAAAAGCTATTTCCTTGAAAGATTCAAAAGTACACTTTTCCATGTAGAAAGTTGTGTTCCCCACGAATGAAATATTTTCACCTGCAACTTTGGGTTTAAAGCTGTTTTCTAAGGATTTTTTGATTTCAATGACAGGGTCGGGTTTCAGCGTTCACCAATTTACGAATTTACGGATTTAGCGAGGCGCATGCCCAGAGCGTTGCATCGCATCCAACAAGCTTCATTCACGCGATTGGGCCCGTCGGATCGGGCCGCTGATTTGTATACGAATTCAGACAAATTCATTTGGTCAAATGTTTCCTCGTTTGGAATGCTGGAGTGAAACAACAAATCAAGAATGTATGAGCACAAGAAAAATTAGTCCAAAATTAGTCTAAATTCGTGTACAAATCAGCGGCCTGATCCGGTGGGCCCAATCGTGTGAATGAAGCTTGCTGACTGCAACGCACTGGGCATTGCGCTCTGCTGAATCTGTAAATTCGTAAATCTGTAAATCTGTAAATTCGTAAATTCGTAAACGCTGAAACCCTACCCAGAAAACCTCAATTTTCCGCGCATGCGCGAGATTTTAGGATTCCAAAACAAATTTTTTTGAAAAACTGAGAAAATCTCCTTCAAAACATCCTCATATTTAGTAATAGCTTTTTGAGAAAAAGAATAAAACGATTCTCACGGAATCATCCATGTATAATCGACATTCTATCAGAACCAGAACTCCAAAGTGGTTTTTCATAGGTTTTTCGCTCACCTTTCAGATGCCCTAAGCCGCGCCCCTCTATCTGCGGTAATTTTTGAGCTATAACGATTGGAGTGTAAAAGAAGTTGAGAAAATCTTGCAAAGGAGAGTTGAAAACATAATCTTGATTTCTGTACCAAGGTTCGAAAAAAAATTTACAATTTTTTCTACGGTAACGGATGTTTATTTTTCAACTCATAATTCCAAAAAGTTCACTTAGAAAAGAATCTGAGACCCAACTGTCGACCATATATTGTTTTCTCGTGGAATTACTCTTTTCTCAAACGTGGATATTTGCTTGGGCAAAGCGTGTATAACTTTTTCACTACACGTCAACGATGACCGACAAATGTTGAGGTCACGAAATCGATATTGTGCCATCAATTCTCAATGTCTGATTTCGCCCACGATGAGTATTTCTGAATACAAATAGCACGTTCTGGATCACCTCGATCAACGCGAAGGCTCTTATTTCACGAAACTCACTGGAAATATCTCCGGCAAGGCTCATCCAATCTCTGCAGTTCACAGGAGTTTCACTTTTCGATTTTCTTCCGGAGGGAAATCTCATTCTGAGACCTCCACACAGACATCGAACCTTCATTCAGAAATCGAACCGCAAGCAAGACATGTGGAGGCTAACGATATTATTTCGCCTTTCTGTGCTACATAACACTAACTGTGGCCAAAAAATAACCAAAACCCGATCGAGTGCTACTCACTTTTCATGGGCGACTCGAACGCTTGCGAGCTCAGAAATATGCATCCAAGACACGCATCTATACCGATGCATGGCCAACGCGTCTCTTACAAACGGAGCGTTACGCGTTGTCGAGGATGCAAGGAATTTACGTCTGGTACACTCGCACATGGATGGATTTGCACGCGTTGCCGATTCGATTTTCAAAGGCGAGCGAAATCCGAGACGCTAATGCGAGGAGCAAAAAGGACAGCGAAGCGAGAAAAGGGCTGCGGGCTGGGACGTGTTGAATGATGCTGTATTCGAGATATTGATTGGGACAGGATTGTGGGTGGCGTGGCAGCCAAGGACGTCTAGTTTGGAACGAGTGCACAGTACAATGAGGAGATGCAGCACTTCCTTTTAATGATGTTTCTTCGACGCTGGCGAAATTCTTCTGCAAGTACGATGATTAGTCTCACCCAAGAAGATGGTTCAAAACAACACATCTGCGGCTCTTTCTGGGCTGTTACAAGTGAATCGATCACCAGAAACTTTGATTATGAATTGAATGGAACGAGTTGTTGTTGCAAAAATATGCACTTGCATGTTCAGAACTTGACTCTCCAACAACACCACGCACTGAGAAAAAAATATTGCCGTCAGCACAATACGACTGTATTGTTACGTGGTATTGCCGTCAGACTAATACTGGATTGTCATCACAGCAAAATGATTTTGTTATTGCATGCAAATAACCCAAAAATCTTTCGATTATATTTGTCCCTTTACGGGTACCATTCTGTGCAAAAAATTGGTAGCTTTTGTGGCAAAATAGCCGTAATGTGACTGTGAATCCATCAAGTATCAGAGCATTTGAAATATGTGGGCCACGTTTATTTATTCTAGCAGTAATACCAAACTGCCAAATCGATCAGATGGATTGGGGCGATGACAAAATCGGTATTGCTCTCCTGACTATACCACTTTTTGATCGTACGGCAAAACGCAAGGCCGTACGACCAAAATTTTTTTCTCAGTGCGAGCATCGACAATATTCATTTTGTAAGTTCATCTCGAACGCTCTTCAATTGAATGATGAATCCTCAAATTTCAGTTTTTCAGTGTCAGTGATCTCATGAGAATGTGCAAATATTCCGCAGCTGCGTATTCTCTACTTCTTGCTTCCATGAAGGATTGCAGTATTTTCCAATCATTTTCTGATACACAAATCAAAGCTGACAGGACTCATGAATTTCACGCCACTCAAACATACGTCTCTTTTCAATTTAAAAAAATTCTCACATCACCGTGTAACATCTTTCCCATTCACCTCTTTGGCGCCATGGCTGATCCCGATCGGATCACGTAATCTGAAACTCGAATGCCATTTGAGCTCTTTTTCTTTCACCTTGCGAGGATCGCAAATCGAATAATTCATCAGTATGTATCCAAGTTTCAGTCCAGAATGATCCATAAAAACTTTTCTGAAGAAGCGTACGTTTCTCCTGGATATTAGCGTGAACTTTAAATTACATTGTCAGTCGGCATAATATGAAAAATTTGAGCCATCGGTCGCGTGGAGTCACAAAAAAAAAGGAAATATATCCAGTCAAAAAGGACCCCCCATCGGCTCTCCGTGCAATCTTTTTCAAGTGTAATTCCTTTCCATTTATATACATTATCAGTGAAACGAAACACTCATCGTCAGTCATGTTAATGTCGCGTAAATGTTTCGTAAAGCCAGTACTTAACGTTACATCGAGATTCAATTGAGATCAAGTTTGCTGCAATTCATCAAATGATACGTCAATTAATCTTCATTGAAGATAATGAAGTGCACAGAACCGAAAAAGCGAAGTTAATACGATCAACTTCAGTCACGTGAGGGAATGGCAAGTGGCAATTACGTCGCGGTGTTCAAAAAGACGAGAGAAAGTGACCTCCCAACGAAGATTGAATAGCCGCAGACTGTGCGAAACACAAATTCCATACGCTTCAGTAGTATTTCTCACGTGCTAAGCTTCACCCAGCGAATTCAACGGGTCGTCCACAGAGCTCCACACTTTCCAATGGAATCGTCAGAAAGTTAGCCACCCATTTACACTCGAGATTCATCGTTCCAATCCTTCAAAGTTCGAGTAGTTCAATGACAAGCGTTTGAGAAAATGTTTACATATATTTCGAGCTCTGAATCTTTGGGGGAAATATCAACACTGCAAGTATCAAAATCTAGAGCCGTTATATTTTCCCTTCGTTTGAATAAAAATCAATGAATATTTAGGACTCAGGGGCCCCTGAACTGTATTCAAATGTAGTATTTTTGTGTAGAACCGTGCAAATAATAGCCCCGAGGTTATGGTGACCCCAAAGAAGATTGGAGCCAGTGCAAAACTGTTCATCAGGATTTGAATTCAAAGGGATTTCACAAACAAGTAGCCTCGCAAAGAGGTGCATGAGTCGTGCACTTATGGGTCACTTCCAACACATCAGCTGATGAGGAATAGGGAAGATTTCAAGTTTTATACTCATAATCTATTGAAAAAGAAAGGGAATTATCGAAACAAGTACACGATAACACTTTGCAAAACTCTGTTCTGAGATTCCATACCGAGAGGAATATCTCTTCAGAGTGTCCTGGAAGACCTCTCGAGGAATATTTCCAAGAATGATTCATAGCCCTGATCCTGATTTACAGTCAGCTTTCATATTTCCAGTACTCTTGCACTTCAGCTCACCTCATCTTGAAGCACAGACTCTTAGTTGAGATGGTTTTACCCTAAAAAGGGTGCCAAGACCAACCGGTTCAATGAAATTGAGAGAAGTAGGGGAGAGCGGGGCAAAATTGGACAGATTTTCAAAGATTCTTCAGTATTTTGGGGTCTGTTTTTATCGGTGGTGCAACTTTATGACGTCCCAATAGATCATGGGCATAGGTCCTACGTGGTTAATTCACAAATCAAAGTACGAATTCCTCTTCTGCAGATTTTCATACGAATTTCGTGACACGAGTGAAACTGGGTTACTTTTTGATGAATAAAGATTGAATATATGTGCCGGGAGTGTGAGTGGGTCAGATACTTGGCATCGTTGAAAAAAAAAACTGGTCAGCACTTTCGACACCAGAAATCTTACCCTCGAGGCTTATTAAAGATTTCATCAGGATCGAGGAGCGACAACCGATCATTATCGCTTCGTATCCCTCTCATCTCGGTGAGAGTATATTGCTTGCTCTTGGCTCATGCCACCCATACTTAATCCCCGCGAATCTCTATATCTCGAATCTGAGTTTACCAATAGGCGACGATGGCTCGCGTCACTTCGAGTGAGACATCACATGCCAGTCGCAACCGTAGGCCCACCAAATCCCAAAATACACATCATAGTTTTTGTCAAATTGCACTTACCGCACAAACTTAATTCTGTACTATTGAGTTTTCAAATTCCTCGTCCAGTTCATACATACGGTTATTAATTGCATTTTTCCATCGTGTTATTGATATAATAAAAGGGATACTGTCCGTTCGACACATTTTGCATCACTCAGATCCACCGGATAAATCAACATCGATGACCGTTTTTACCCGACACTCACACTATTATTACACTACCTCGATTTGAATTACGGCGCCGTCGCTCTCACCACCAAGTAAATGTCATTTACTTCAGTAGATCGTTTAATGTTTTGCAAGTACGTTAAACATTTTTACGTAACAGATGAGCCACGCGCTACGCGTTGGATCGAGAGATCGCGTATATCGTATATTCGAATCAAACGAAAAAAATGGCCTAAGGACACGTTCCAGTCTCTAATAGATTGGAATTTTCTTTGGTATCGATATCATGCGACGCCCACATCCCACTCGAGAGAGCGGCTCATTTGAAAACGTTTACGGAAAAACGCGAGCGACAGGTACAGCGGACCGATTCGAGAAATGGAAATTACGACGATCCATCATTTTTCTTCTCGTTTCCCAGCCGACCGCGAGGCTCTCATTGAATGAGACAGTGGAAGCCGACTCTTATCTTTGCCGATGTAGTGAACGATGATGGAGAATTTATGCGTTGAATATGTTCTGCAACGTGATACACAAGCAGCCGATGTTTTTCTCAATCTTTGTGTATATCACTCAATCGTGAAATCCGCCGTTTGATCAATCGACGAGGTTTCTCTTCATTAATCCTCTATCTGAAATTCATTATTTACAATGGCAGCGTTGGAGAGTATCATAAATGGTTGATTAAGGAAAATACTGCGATCGAGATTTTATTCATCATCTCGTCACATTGCATTCACAGATATTTGTGGTCTTGCAAAAATTACAGCGGTTTGGAGGGTATTGATTGAAATACACTCGCAACGTCGCAAAGGAACAGGGTCGGGATGTCGTCGCCTTGAAGGGCACCCATTCACATTGAACTTTTCTCCTTTTACGGTTTTTCACATTTACATAATCGATGCAAGCTATGTAAATGAGGTTCCTCTAGCTTTGGGGTCCTTAAAACTTATCCCATTTCGCGGTTGGAGAATTTCCCTAAAAGTCTTGATGGCTTTTCGGTTCTCGCGTTCCCGCAGAATTTTCTCTGCTTCTCCGGAGGGTGTTCAGTGGATCGAGACCCAAGACATTCAAGATCTCACGCGGTATCTGGGCCAACGGCTTATCGGATCACTGCTCCTGATCAATAGATCGACTACTCATTCCTCAGGATGCATCGTGGACCTCCAACTTACCTACCCAACCATGCAGAAATACACGTCCGAGTACCTCCTTCTCTTCAAAATTGAGTCATTGATTTTCAACCAAGTCATTGTCAAAAACTTAAAATCAGCCAGACGAGTTCATTACATTCTCTCGTCGCTCAAGTGCGGTCGATTATCGACTGGAACACGTCATTAAATGTTGGAAAATCACCGGTCGCTATCGCAGTTCCCATCGTTTCGTATCCTTCTATCTTTGCATGCAAGAGACAAGTCTCCCGCACTTTTTTTCGATAACCCCTTAGACATTCTTTCGCACTTGAGAATCAATTTTACGAGCACTTGTATCTTCCTCTCGCATAACGATAAAGCTCGCGAGCAAAGTGTACAAGCCACTCAATGCGAGTCTCTCACTGGCCGTATAGCACGCGTTACCATCGCGTTTGGATGTTTTAATGATCGGCTTGTCTCCGGATAGCGCGTATTCGATTAACACAAGGCAAACAAGGCGCACAAGTGTGTCTTGAGCGCGCCAGTGCACACAAGCCGGACAGTTTACTTGTCAAGTTTCCGATACAGGAGCAAGTCACACTTGCTCAATATCAGAGTCAACGATTCATGGTTTCTCTGGCGCCACTAAAACTTATGGCTTTCTACACTGAGTGCGCGTGACTGCTTTCTTATCTCAATGACTTTTGCTTACGCCAAATTGACTCGCGAAACTCAATGTTTCCTTTAATTGATGATCTCTTAGCTGCCTATCTTCGTCTAGAGTCTTATGAATAATTCAGAGTCTGATTCGAGAGAGGTCATAATTTACCCCTCCGAATTATTCACTGCCATTTTGTTGGTCCATTTGTAGATTTTGTATTCGTGGTGATGTCTTTTTGAACTTGTCCTCGAATGGAGATGATCCATTCAGAAATAAGCTTTGATCCGACTATACTCTGTCCATCGGATTTTGATAATCAAATTTGTCGAAGAGAAACCACCTCGCAAAAGTTCTAATAGGATTTCCGTAATTCTTTGAGACTTTGTACGGATGGCGCCAAATTCGAGGCACATAACTCGCGAAGCGAGGGGTCTCTACTAGATCATCAAAAATCGTGGAAACGTTCGCTGTGCAATTCACAAGCAATACTTTAGTGGCCCCAGTCACCGCCAAGTGCATTGCCTTTCAATTTCGAAGTTACACAAGATAAATGGATTCATCAGGTTTGGGAAGATTCAAACGCCTGAGGAATGACTTCAGAAGCAGACCAAAAAACACTCATGTAGAGTCCCGTTGAGCTTGCTTGAATCCAAGTTCCATGCGATCATCTTTCGTAAATGGCTCGTCATCTCGCAAACGTTCTGACAGCAGAGCGTGGTTGCGGGGCTCGGCGCACTATGGTTATTCTATAACATCATTGTGGCGTAATTCAGACAAGGGAATGTTAAGTTTTTGTGAAAATCAAGATCTGTATAGTTTGACCCTCGGAACCCATATCGATACCAAGAAAAACACTTTCATAACGTCCGACGAAGAGTAACACGTACGCAACGCCCCACGAAAAGTACACATACGCGTGCCACCGGCGAAAAGTACCATCTTGCTAATGCCCGTCGAAGAGTATCACATAGCTCTTACCCCGGCGAAAAGTATCACTTGTAGCGGCTGGGCGCAGATCTCGGCGCAGATCCTAAAACTCTGAATCGGCTTTCATTGTGTTATCGCAAATTGGGATATGAATTCATTACCCCGAGGAAATTATACAGTCCAGTTTATCAAATCTTTGACATAATCGACCGGTTTATTTCTCCTTTGCAATGCGTTGTGCATTGGATCAGCGTGTGTGTACATTTCGTGCACTATTTAGTGTACTATCGGATCCGATATAGAGCATGCTTAACATCGATTCGAATAATGGAAATTGTGATAGTGTAGAAATTTCTGCGGGATCTTGCATTATAGCCCTTGCAAAGACATATGAAATCTCTATGGCTCGATGATTTTGTACACCTAAGTTACGAGAGGAATGGAATCTATAATCCATGACTTTGACGTAGAATTTACTCCATCTCAAGAAACTGAGGTCTAAAGATTTGTTTCTCATTCTTCTAATGCATTCTGAGAAAACTGCCGTTGACTACAAGATGAGTGACGGTATGCGTGTATTCCTTTCGTTACTTTGATTTTGGGATTTATTCATCACCTGGAAAAATTGTTGGTCCGAGCATCCGGTTATTTGTGGATTTGATTGCCTTCCTAGGTTTTGGGACTAATTTTCTTTCAAAATAACTCATTTTAGTTCAGGTATTTGGGAATTTGGTTGCCTTCCTGGCTTTTAGGAATGAATACTTCCCCCGATGGAATCTTTGGTCCGAGCTTCCGAGCATTTGCGGATTTGACTGCCTTCGATTTATTCCTCAGCAAAATTTCGGCTGAATAAGTTGTGGAATATTGGTATTCGTGGAAAATTTCATCAGTGGTTCTCTTCCTATGTACCCATGTAAAACATACGATCCCATGAACATATACACGAGGATTCCATGGTCATACATGATCATACGTAAAACCGTTTCAAACATTTTTTTTTATTCCTGAAAGTTGTGATATATTGACTCAAACCTATTCTAACATCAATACTTCACGATACTGATCATATACTTTTGAAAAAAAATCTTCCCACCAGTCGGTTTCGAGTTTCAAAAAAGGGAAATTTTTTACGAAACCATTCTCTTCGGTGTTTCAAATGTTCAAAACCCGAGAATGACTCCGAAGGAGGGTTTCTGATTGATGTTTAATCAATACTGTGAGGGATTGATGTTACACCAGTTGTAAATGAGTGTATCACGTCTTTCCGAGATAAAAATGAAAAATTTTCAAACCGATTTTATACCCGATCATATACGATCATGGAATCCACGGATTCAATGATCATGTATGTTCATTGAATCTTATGTTTTACATGGGTATCTGGGAGAAAATCGGCGGTGAGGATCTCTAATTTTGTCTCCGAACACTTTGTAACGTCCTCAGGGGTACCCCAAGGTTCCCATTTGGGTCCTATACTGTTTATTATTTTCATCAGATATACCCTTGGGTTTACATGGTAATCAGACTTTGATCTATGCTGATGATGTAAAAATCTTCACGACTATAAAGTCACCCATCGATGCTAGTCGTTTACAGAAAGCTTTTCAACAGATTCTTGTATGGGGTGAAGAAGATGGTCTATCAATCAACATGAAAAAATGTGCAGTCATCTCCTTCTCAAAATCTCGTAATGTCTTGAAATATGAATATCTGATGAATGATGTGGGAATTGAACGTGTTGAAAGCATTTCTGACTTGGGAGTGATATTTGATTCTAGTCTCAAGTTCGACACACATATCGAATCAGTTGCAGGAAAGGTCCTAAAAATGGTTGGATTTATCGGAAGAGTAACTTCTGATTTTCGTAATGCCAACTCGATCTCCTACCTGTATAAGACTCTAGTCATTCCAGTTTTAACTTATGCGTCGGTCATTTGGTCACCATTCACTAAGCAAGCACAACTCAAGTTAGAGAGAATTCAGAATAAAATGCTTCGCTATATATGTTTCAAAAGTAGGAATCCTATGCACTACACGGATCATGAATATGATCCTGCCAAGGAAAAGTTTAAAATCTTGAAATTGTCGTTACGGTTTTGCTACTTAGATTGCTCAACTGCATTTAAAATCAAGAATTGTTTGTATTCCTTTAGTAGTGTGAATGATTTATTCAGTGAACGCTCGGTAGAATATGAACTGAGAACAGTGAGAACAATTGAACAGAAATCTAGTAATCTGAACTAGGTATATTTTTCACCCACCCTTAGGCTTGGGCGTTTCTGGAACAAATTGCCAGACCACATTGTCAACCAAGACTCGCTATTCACGTTTAAAAATGTCTTACGGTCGGCACTCATGGGAACATCATTGTATGATACCTCAACTAGTGTTGCTCGTTGAATAGTTTTCTTGCCAATTCTGTTGATAGTAGGAAGTTACGAAACAAGGTCGCTAATCCTTGCTTACACCTTAATTTTGTAGTTTAATTTTAGTAATTCTTTTGTAAATTCATATATTGAGGTCAGTATTGCCCGTAAACATTGATAAATAAAATGAAATGAATAAAATAAAATTTGGAATCTCTCCTAAATTTAGAAATGTGTCAAAATTCTCAATTTTCGATTAGAGAGAATCACAAGTTGTAACGAGCAATTCGAATTGCCCCCGAGAGTCGAATGATACTTTTCTCCGGGCGTAAGAGCTACGTGTTACTCTTCGCCGGGGTAGACGCTACCGTCAAATTGAGTTATTTTGTTACGTTTTCGGTGTTTTTCATCTTGTTTGGCTCGGCATTCCAATATGCGTTGCCAAAACCACTTCTGGTAGTAGTCAATCGAAAGCTCACAGTTTCAGCTTTCGATTGATGGGCTACAAAGTTCTATTTCATGTGTCTGGGCTGGAGCTATTAGCAGTTGAAGAAGTGTACCAAAGTTAGACCCCGATGGGGCAACTTTGGTACTTTTTACAGATTATCTCAATTCTAGCGAGTGAATTGATTTTAATCGTTCAGAACTTTTATTTTAAGTTGTTTGAAACATTTTAAAACCTCATTGACCATCACTCGACTCAAGATAAGTTGAAAAGAAGCTGCCACAGGAAGATGTTCTGAAGTTACCCTACCCTCATGCTTCTTACCTAGACTGGGGTAACTTTGGTACGTTTTTCCATAGTTTTTTTCCTGTTTTTCATTCATTAAGATTCTAAATGCTGTAAATACTCTACTATCACGATGGTTTCCCCAATATGGTGATATATGTGATGGAGATGTAGCATTATTCACCCGTAGATCGTCCCGGGACACTTCTTGACAGGTTAATTAACTGGACCAGCGTATCGGTGCTAAATCAGCCTTTTCGGAAAAAGCTTAAATAAACGAGTACAATCGTTCACGCGGGATCTACGGTGGCTCAGCACATTGTTTATGCGTGTGCCAAGAGGGGAGAATAGGTTTCAGAGCGATAGAATCGTTTACCTTGCCGAACGTAGCTTTGAATAGTACATTACGCGACAAGGGCCGAAAGTGACCCATCGCGGCCCGGGTAGGTTGCCGCACGAGCCGGCAGGCGAGGGCGGCATACCCGCGGCCGCGATGGGTTATTTTTGGCCCGAGGTGCGTACACTATTTTTCGGTGACACTTGTATCGAAATTCTATGCTTTCCGACGCGATGTCGGGGCAAAATGCCGCTCCGCCGTACAGGTTAGAAAACGTCGGAGCATGCAATGTAGTGGCCCGAGGGCGCAGCCCGAGGGCTACTGCGCATGCTCACTCGTTTTCTAGCCTGGGCGGCATTGCGGCATTTTCTGCCCCGGGATCGGGGCGGAAACCATAGGCTTTCGATGCCAGTGTGCCGAAAAGTCATTTTTCAGGGGTGTACCAAAGTTGCACCCACTGTACCAAAGTTACCCAATTCGACGGTATGTGTTACTCTTCGTCGGGCATAAGCGCAAGTGATACTTTTCGCCGTGCGTTAGCGTACGTGATACTCTTCGTAGGAGGTCTCGCTCGAGGTTTCGATATGATCTATCTCCGTTAATGGACTCCATTGGGGATTGGTCAAACGCTAGAAAGGAGTAGATGAAGTTGATGGGGGTCCTGGTATTCATAGGTGCAACTAAATTGAGAAGCAATTGGATGGAATTTCAAGAAGGTTGAATGTCATAGCTTGTATTAGAGAGGAACGTCGATGTGTTGCGTCTGTTTTTGTGCCGCATTGCGGAAACGAGAAGCATCCGTGTACTTTATGGACAAGAGTATATAGCGCTGATTCGTGTGAGGAATTTCGATGGCTCAGACACCGCGATCAAGATGCGTGCGAGGCATGAGTAACGAAGATTTCCAGAATGCCAGACGGAGTGACGACGACGACAACGCGTCGCGATATTAGGCCAAGGGAGCGGTCGCGCATAACCGGAGAAATCAGTTTGAATTCGCAGAAATTGGCCTGTCAAAATACACAGGCAGAGACGCAATCGCCGCGATCATGATGGGCCGGGCAGCACCCAACACAATGCGAGCGTCTCTTGTGTACGAGTGACGAAAGGAAAGAAATCAAGAGAAGGAAAATAAAAGAAGATAAGCCGATCTCGAATCGATGTCCTCGACGACGTGCACTCGTTGCGTGCTCTGCTTGCCGACTAAGCCGGGCGCAATCAAATTTTTCATGTCGCCAGAAAGTGTGGCATGTTCCTTTCGTTTGACGATTAACTCTTGTACATCTTGCCGGAATCACGATGCTGCCGCTGCCGAAATACTCCTCGATTAGTCAGCCTTTCTCTATTTCTTTTGGATCACCGACGACCGAGTTGAGCAGCTGACGGATTGAAAGGGTGCTACAAAGTAATTCTGATACATACTCGAGTTGAGCTTTCCAAAACGATGTAACCAGCGTGAAATTGTGTCTTTAGTGCATCAATATCCCAACAATCTCTGGACTGTTGACATTTTCTTGGCAGACATCGAATTGACCAGAGTTCTCAGCCGATTGCAAAATTTAAGCATGGGACGTTGAGCACGCGTTGAGTTTTTTGAGAATTACCAATGAGGCTTCACTCCAGATTCATCGTCATGTGCGGCAGTGACCCTGCATTCGCAATAGTTTTGAAGTATGTGGAATTTCAATATTTCAACTTCCTGCGTGATGGTGCGCGAACCTTTTGCATTCCCTCGCCAGTCCACCTTGATGTTGCCAGTGATTTGCCATTGAAAGAGAAAGCAGCCAAACGGAAGTGAAGAAATTGACTCGATCATCTCGTTGAAATAGATAAAATAGCGAGGGAGCTGAAACTGTGACTGCTCTTGACTTCCTTCTCATCGCGATCAAAAGCTGTATTCATCCATCTGAATATCGAATGAATACGTAGAGTGGCCTACAGAGGGACGATGCATTCCAAAAATCGACCGAGAGTAGACCCGCGATGCGAATAGTACATTCCGATTATACCCAGAATGATCTCTTTCCAGCTTGGTGTTTCTGTCGACTCGATTGCACTGATTGGCACAGAATTCCACGTTCGGCCTTGAGCTCGAATAAAAGGATCCATCCAAGAATTTTTAAGTTGAACACGATCACACTCGTGCGTCAGAGTGATTTGCGAGCTGGTATTTAGTCTGGAGCGGTCAACAAGATCGACGCGATCGAGAGGTGCGAAAAGAGCTTTGGGACTTTGAGCTTAAGTGTTTGACCAAATGTTCGTCAACACTGCGTACACAAGGTACTATACGAGCCCGCCGCCGCCTACTTGGGAGCGCGCAGAGGCTAAGAGGATACTCGTATCTATAGAAAATAGAGGAGCGCGTTGATACGACGACCTGTAAGAAGCACACATCTATCAAACGCGATGAGCCAGCGGAATTTTATTGTGTCGATTGCCACCAATTTCGTTAGCACGCACTTGATCTTTTGTGTAATCTTCTTGTGTATAGCAGTCAAGAGCTCGTTTAACCGCTTATATATACGCTCATCACAAGTACCGACTATACGGATATTTCATGATGCGTGTGCAGCTCGTGATACGAATTATAATCTTACGCACCTTTCAAAACTTACGCTTTGAAGGATTCGGGTGACGTTGAGATTTTTGACGCAAGCCCGGCATATCGCAGCGCACTTTCACGATCGCTACTCATTATTTGAGTGATCCTTGGCTTTCTCGTTGCTGATCAGCGCAACGAGGAAAGCGTCATCGAAGCTTGCACGCTCGGCCTGACTCACTCCTGAATTATCTGGAGCATCCGGTGATTTCTTCCACAGCTCCCGATTCTTGAGAGCTGACACTCAAATTAATGTTATAGCCATGCTGAGGATAGGTTTGATGAGCTTCGGCTACTCGCGTTGCTATACTTTTTAATGTGTCAAATGCGTGCAGAAGATTCTAGACTGCAAATCAATCTAATCCGGTAAGATTCTTTCAATAAGCACTACTGCGAAATGGTAGGGCGTGATTTTTAACAGATTGAACGGCCACGACGTGGGTTCCCGAGTTATTGCGCGGAAATGTGCGAGTATGCGTGAATTTGAGTTTGTCGCTGCTAGGCTGGAGAATGAGGCTGATTTGGGTGACTGAGAATGAGTGAGACCGTGTGAAGTTAGGATGTGTAAAAAACCTTAGAAGACAGACAGAGGTCAGAAGTCGCTACTCGCGTGCTCAAGGCAAATGCTCGCTTCGCGCATTTTCACTCTGCCGGTCACTGATTTAGTCTCAATTGCCACTCACCGTCATTGGGATATTTAGCGTCTCGGCATAAAGTGCGCACTCGCTCATATTCTCGTCTTTTTCTCCCATTTTTCCCCGCGCGAAATTGGCTTCAGATGTTTTAGCGAGGGGAAATATTGAGAGAAAAAGACGGAAAAAAGAGCGAGTGCGTACTTTTTGTCGAGGCCCTTAACATTCAACTGGAGACTGGGACTAAGGAATTGTTATCGTCTCAAGATTCAAGAATCCTTCAGCACCGCTGGAGGAACCGATACTGGGGGTAAATTTGCTCAATTAGAATTCGTCCCAAAAAACGTGGTTTCTGTCCCAGAGCATAATAGAGATCATGAAAACTATACCCTCGCTATGTTCCAAAATATGATGGAAGGAACGGCCGGATTGCGAGGCATTCCTTATCGAAGCAAGATTTTTTGACACAGCTTCCGTCACTCCGAATGTCTGGGGAACATACATCCCCTATAGAGCCACACAGCCATGGGGAAGATATCAAGAACCCAACTTCAATATCATCATTAGTCTCAAATGTAGAGCTGATGGTAGTTTCCATCCTTGGCTCTACACCATACTGGATTATTTAGACTGTGAAAAAGATGTGTGATATTAAGTGTGAGTTTCGCCCTGGTCTCTCTCTTGGGCTCGTCAGCGAGTCGAAGAGGGACCTGTCTCAGACACTATTGTAAATCGGGCGGATTGACATCAGGTTAAAGAATGGTTAACATTGAAATTTTTGTGAAACAACCATAAATTAAGGTTGCAATTCAGTGATAAAGACACGAAGCAGATGTTAAGCTTTGTTTGGTGAACGACTTTATTCGGCCTCATGTCTTTTGGTGGAATAATGAAAATAATACCCTCGCTATGATATTGAAGTTGGGTTCTTGATATCTTCCCGATGGCTCTGTGGCTCTATAGGGTATGTATGTTCCCCAGACAATCAGAGAAATCTTGCTTCGATAAGGAATGCCTCGCCATTCGGCCGTTTCTCCCATCATATAATAGAGAATCAGTTGACCATCTTCGTGGAAGCATAATTGTACTGCGCCCATTTCAATCGAATCAGATTCTGAGTTGCAAATCTGTTTGTTTTCCTAAAAGCTTCAAAATGGCTCGATAGGAATATGGTTCTGATACACGGTTTGATCAGTCAGGAATAATGTCATAACCTCTAATGCACTGCAAAATAGAACCATCATCAGTGATGAGTTTCCACTGCCGCAAATGGCCTGAGAAACGACCTGCATGCCTTTGGTATTCATCGTCTGCGGGATGATTCGGAACGACGGTGACTCGTGTAATGAGATCGCATTTTTTCTGTGACAGCGAGGAACCCTTCGTTTGAGAGCCGCGGTATGTTCCGTCGTTGTTGTAAGCGACATGTTTTGACTGATTTGACTAAGCGTTTTTAAGCTTGAGTTTTCGAGAGAAAACGTTTGTGAAAGTTTTTCATAGCTGAGTTGCAATTAATTTCCTCCGACAGATTTTTGCTGGAGGGAAATTCGTCTGTTTTAGCTCTTTCCAGATCTAGCACGAGTTCTCTGTTGATAATAGACAAAATAGTACTGTTTTCTTTATTGAGTAACGAGAAATGTAATCCTGATAGAATTTACCCGCATTCGAATAGGTACTGTAGTAGTTCAAAACAATCGACTGCGCCCTCTGCGGAGGTAACAGAGCATGAATTTCGAGGCCAAGACAAGTCCGAGACATATAGAAGTCAGCTTTTGATATCCAGCAAAATGAATGTCTCATTTTACGACTGGTTCTGATGATGGTCTTTGGACTTCTGGATTCAGTTAGTTTTTTCTTTATTTTTGATACCTTAGTCCGACGTGAGCGACGAGCACCATTTTCAGTTCTTGGCGTGACATATGTTCGGGCTGTTTAGGTCACACAGCCCGGTCGTCGCCTTGAGCTAGCTCGGCCAAATCTCCGTTGTAGTTGGAGGCCGGTCCACCTGAAGAGTCGTTGCTACAGCTTCCTGCTCCCACCGCCGCGCCGGTACAAAATAATTCTGGCGATTAGAGTTCGTCGAAACACCTGTAAATGTAAATGTTTACATAGATTTTTTTTTTTCTCGTGATATGGGATGGAGTAGAAGGCTTTGATTATTCCAGCTTGTTGGTTAGAAGGATCGAGGCTTTGCGATGACTCGTTGTTCAGCATATGATGTCTGTGGTGGTAAAAGAGTACGTGACACATGATGATTAGGGAAGCGTTGCACCTCGGCGCATTACTCGATGAGCTGATCGCACCACGTCGTCTCCTCCTGACGAATTTCGCAATGTTATTATCTCTGTTTGAAACTAGAGAGCGAATCGTTTGGGCTGCAGTCATTGTAGCAACTTGCACGCCTGTTGGATACGACGAACCGATAGCGACGCGTGTGACCTTTGGCATCGGCGTAACGCATCTCATGCTGCCACTTGAACATGTTCAACTGAACCGTGTCCACGATCGACGAGACTGACGATCCTCCCGACGACGATGCGCCGAACCGAGCGACCGAGGCAAGTTGTCTATCCGTCGCTCTTGGTGTTCGCTGCGATCCCGGTAATCTGCATGTTCACGATGCCGACGCTGTCGCCGTTGTCGAGCTGGATCTTCTACTGCCACGATGCGGTTTCAGCGATCTCGGTGACGATCTCGAGAGCGCGAACGAGAAATTCACTCAAGAAATATGGAAATGAATAGATTTACACAAGAGTATCGAGCAAAGTGACAAATTTCCCACTTTTGTGGGTGTGGCCTCTCATTGTGGGTGTTTGTGTGCTCATTTTGCACTTATCGAATGCCTTGCGACGAACTTACGAGTTGTTCGAGTGATACGAGGCTTCCGTATTTCGCGGCGCGATGTACTCCATCACTTTGAGACACATCTACCAACGAGAGTTCTCCTCTTATCTTGCCACAGGGTCAGTGACTCTTTTAATCCAGATTCGTAATCGGTTGATTCACGGGGAATCACGAGTACCACCGACTTTGTACTCGTCTCATATCCACGGCAACTCACATATTAGGAGACGTTCATATGAAAGCGTAGCATGATGGGGAAGACGTTGCCTCGCGGTATAACAAAAGGGAAGCATCTTATTTTGAGATACGAGGGCTGCGCCGCAGATTTTGACAGTCTTTTTGGCCGAGGGTGAATCAGACAACGGATGCGAGTCAGCAGACTTGGCTCTTCTTTTATGATGAAGTAGTCCCGGAGACGAGGAGCTTGGTAAAGTATCAAGCAACTCATCGGGCACCCGTCAAACGAGAGCCTTTTCCTCCTTTCCCAGTTCTTCATCGTCATCAGAGGGCCATTTTACCGCTAGACAGTGACCAAACAGTTGCTGCAAATAATACTGACAGAGAAGTACACACGATGAGAGCTCATCCTCGTCGTCCATAGCTCCTGCGGACACCGCGCAAATAAGCGGAGTTGAGTCCATAAGACCAGCGCCTCGAATTTACATGAAGAATTTTCAGAGTCGTTCCTCGTGTACCGATTCTTTGCTCTCCTTCACCCCTCCTCTCTCTTCTTCTTCTGTCCTCACAAATTCTGACGGATTCTCGTGTACACTCGCTCACAATATCCCATAACATACTTCATACGTATGCTTATGAACGCTTAAACAAGCTTGAGAGGGCATCACCGCAAAGCACGATCGAGGTGCGAAATATCGTCCTCGTTAAACACTGAAAAAATAAAAATTCTGTCTCATCGCTGGGCGTTGTCCCTCACAAAAAGCTTGCAAAGGCCCGCAGTGGAGTCGCGGTCCGCGTATATAAGTGCAGGACGGCCGTGAAATTGGCTTGCTCGGCGAATTCATCAAGATTACGGCGATCTCGTTCCACCGGTGCTCGTATTATCGCTTGCTGCACATCCTCCCACACCCCTTTAACCGCTTCCGCGCCGCATCTCGCGAGCCAAATTTGAATTTTACATATAACGTGCTTCTCTTTGTGTTGTACAACATATCACCTGAGACGGATTAAAGCCTGCAGTTATAATTCGAGGTCCTTGCACCGAGTGCAGGCCAATTTCAGCAACACGACGTTGAATGAAGCGAGTCATCCATGCAGCGAGCCAACAAGTACACCATCCCTACAACAAAAATTTTGCTGTCATCCGCGTATGGGGATCAGTCTCGTTCGTATGCACTCGGGCGGAATATTTTCTATTACAAGAGCCTCGTCACAAAAATGAGGTGACTCGAATTTTTTTTCCTCGTGGGTTGTGCGAAATGATAGCCTGATTACGCAACCGGTTCTTTTTCGTGGTGCTTTCCGACATTAAAACGATCCATTTGTGGGTCAAACTTCTTATTTTTTTATTTTGCTCCAGCGTGATTTAATGTGCTTTCTTGCAAGTCTTGAGAATCTCACTCGCGCAGTGGACCCTCTTTGATTTTCGAATTCAATGTCTCCTCTTGAATGGTGATTTTCGTTTGGTAATAATCTTTCGAGTGTCTCCGAGAGATTTTCAGTGGATACTTAATTTAAAATGATGACTGTGCATAGAAAACTACGTAGTTTCCTAATGGATCAATGTATGATATGGAAGCTGTTACACTATTTGCCTCGTCTAACGTACATTATTTGAAGTTAGGTAAGACAGTGTTGGCGAAAGAATTCAAATTTATCGCGAGAGTGCCGTTCAATAATACTGGTTCTCGCGATGTTTTGGTGCTTTTTTGATAACTCTAAATTGGTTAATCTTGTTCAAATCGGGTAAGATTATATCAGCAAAACATTTTCACAAACTGATTTGCTGCATTGCTCTGATTTTCTCAATATCTCAGATAATCTGCTAAAAGCATCGGCAGACATATGATTCATTATCTTATCTCGAGCATGTACAAGCTAATACTGTAAAACATTGAAGTATCCTAATTTCCAAAGTGCGCCAAAAAATTGACCGAGTATCGACAGCGTAAGTGAAAATTGCATTTAAGATTCAATTCGCTTCAAAATACAACAATAAAGATCAGAATTTATCCTCACTGCAGCTCTAATTCTGTATACATTTTTTAGAAATCTCCAATTACTTCTATGATCTCAACTCATTCTCGAATGTAGGATTAGACTTCGATCATGGAAATCCAACTGGTTACACGACTTCATTTTCCACTCAGGTGTACGCGTTAGCACACGTGGGGCCTTCGAAGCTACAAATTCACGATAAGACTGAATAAGTGGTGGTTCCAAAGGCGCAAATAGGCTTGATCGTGGTCGGGTTTCATTCTGAATTTACCACGTGTCAAGCTTCGAGCATAGAGACTGAACAATTCAGACTCAAATGGAGAAATTCTGTCGTAAAACAATTGCACCCAAAATGCACCTTGATAAATGCACTTTGGTTACTTTGAACTCAATATCTTTGCGGGTGCAGATTCAGTCATCTGGTTTTGATCGATGACTGAGAAGGTTCTCATGCCTCGCTTGTGTTTGACAAACTGAATTCGCGCTCGAGATTTGAAGATGGGAGTTCATGAGCCAATCAATCGAAAATGAAATTTGATCCAGCGCCAGCGGCGTGCCAATCCAATCGCAACGGCTCTAATGTTTATCCTGAAGTCTCGTACCGACTTCGCTTGAATTCGTTTTACATCGCATATTGCAGATTGTAGATATCTCCTTCAGACTGATGAAGCTGCAATATGGAAAGGCTTACCATCATTCGCCGCAAGAGAGACATCTCGTAAACGATTAATGACAAATTTACGAGATCGTCATCGCCACCGTGGTCGACAAGGTCGTTGTTTATACTTACCCGAGCTGACGAAATATTAGCATCGAGTGATGATGGGATACAGAGAATGTGTCGGTTCGATGGTTGAGTACTGATCAGTTCGTGGTGAGAAAATTCCCTTTGCAAATTCGTTACAACATCGTCTCGACGTCACTCCAATCGCGCAATTTGATTATCAGTATATAAAATTGAGTAAACTGTTGAAGATATCTTGTATCCACTCAACTTGAATTCTCGATCTAGTGGAGTTTTGATGTTATCGCTGCCAAGTAATGAGCCTCTAAATTCCTGCCAATGGGTGATAGACAGTCGTTGGTCTGTTGATCTCCGCTAACCAATTCTGCAAAATGCAAAATGCTCGTGGGAATTTTTGTCTAAACTTTTGACTGTTTCCATTAATATTTTACGATTACTGACTCACAAGATCTCCTAATATGTTTTTGACCAGTGAGATGCGTCCATGAAGGGTCCATGAAGGGAGTTGGTTTCGGTGCTTAGGAGAATCAGCATAGAATCTAGGTCTCGCGTGATGACCTCAAAAAGAGCTTGGAAATGCGTTGATTCAAAAAAAAAGATGCGCCCACGCAAAGATTGTATGTTGAACATGATCTCGAAAGAGTCACTGGTACATTCTGTCTCGCAAGAAAGCAATCAGTGTAACGAAATGAGAAATGAAAAATGTTGATTCACGAGTTTCTGGTTTGATACCACCGGAGCGATACATCGAAATCTGAGGTATTGAGACAAAAGGGAGAAAAAGTATCCCTCGAGATGATGAATGTGGTCGTGGCCAAGCCAAGTCTGATGGACGACGCTGATAATATACGTCACCTGCGTGTCGGGCCTCCCATACCTTATGCACCGAATCCAATCACATCGGAAAGTTGTTGACCTCACAATTGAATTCTCATCTCGTAATATAGAGTCTCAGTTTACACGACTCCTCTCACAACTTGCGAATTACATGCTTTCCTTGCCTACGTAATTCTTCGGGAGCCATCAGATGTCCTGTTTGACCTTCCGATTCCCCAGACTCCAATTAGGCCACATGTTTTCTTACCCGCGGAAGAGATGTGAGTAACAACAAAACCGAAATACATACATCATACTGAGTGAATAAGATCTTATCTCGCAAAATCGTGCAAACAAGTCAATACTTAAGGTCAAGTCTCGCGATGCTCATTCATATTATTCAGGATATTCTTGCTCGGGAAGTGATGTACATCTCGTTGCGGACTGACAGGATGCAATGACTTATTTCAAAATCCAAATTTATCGTTGATCGAGTTCGACCTTGCAGTACGTGGTCGCTGGAAGGGCGAGCGCTCTCGAAAATTTCAGCGATCCGAAGTGAGTAATGGTAATGAAAAATTATAAAGAGCTGCCTCGAGAGTGGCACATAGATGATGCGGAATCCTTGCCAAGATTTACTCACGCAAATAATTCAAGGTTCAATTTTCTTATTCTCAGCGAAAACGAGGGATGAACACCGTTGTGGTGTCTTTCGAGTCGATTGCGTAACGCGAACTCTCTTGTTTACCATTTTCACTGAAAATTTGATTAATGATACATTCTCAAACATCCTTATCTTTTTCGGGGACAGTTGGAACGGGAGAACGAATGAAGATTTGTGAGCGAGTTTTTGACGAAAATCCCAATTTTTGACGTGGTTTTGTCAGGAATATTAATTTTGATGAATGCATGATTTTTATACCAGTCTCAGCCGTTGTTTGAGTAACAGCACTTTCGAATCGATAACAATTTAATTCCAACCTTTGCATTTCTCGTCAACCAAAAATGATCTCAAGTAAAATTTTAAATCGCACAAAAAATCGTTCCCAATTCAGATATCCTACGGCGTTCTTATCAATACAATTCATCGCATGACGGCGTACATTTGTACAGAGTTGGAAAATTCACTAGGATCGGTTTGCGTGAATGCAAACGGCACACGCTCATTTTGTTAATACTCACTTCTCAGCACTGCCTCCGCCCCCTGTCACCTGAATCCTCACTCGTTTGCGCAGAAAATCAGCTACCGTGCATTAGAGGCGGACGCCAAGGATCATTATAGCACCGCCGATCGACTGTCTGTCGCATAAGGCTGCAGTTTTCTCTCGCGGTTAGATAAGCGTCTGGGCTGCCACGCGTTGCAATAGAAAACGCCCGCCCCGACCGCAGCTGTCGTCCCCGCAGAATCCAGCGCGGATGCAAAAAAGTCCCCGCGCGCGCGGCGCCCGCAGTTGAAAAGGATGGCGCCTCTGTAACTGTCGCACGTCCTCGACGCAATATCGACACAGCATCGTCATATTTTCACGCGAGTTCGGCTCTTGTATAACAAAGAGACAGCAGCGGACCCGAGATTTATTCGTTTATTATTATTAATTTTTTTTGGAGAAGCAATGTGGTGTATTCTCCGGGCGCTTTCTGGAGGAGTCAGTTTGATAAAAGTACGTGGCTATCTTGGGCTACCGTTACTTGTGCGCTCATGCACTTGGTTTACCCAAATTGGTGCATACCCATGTAAAAAACGAATGACTTGGGAATGGCTTGCGTATAGCTTGTGAATAGCTTGTGAGTATCTTGTGTATAGACAAAAATGGACAGCGTTTGCCAAGCTATTGACAAGTCATTCACAAGCTATTCACTAGCTATTGAATGAACTATCTTGGAAAATCATCGAGCAGAGATGCTCTTGTTGCTGGGCCTCATTGCTGTGTCTTCGGCACGGGTCCAGCTCGACCGTCGTCATATACACTCACACCGTGTGTGGGCGGAAGATCTCGAAGAAATTGCTTTGGGGGATTGCAAAATACGCTCGCAAGGTTGTATTTGATGCCGCTGGGCCCCAGTCCGACCCCAGCACGGCTTACCTCGAATGTGCTGCCCTCCGCCCACACCCTACGTGAATGGGCGGCTTGCGGAGAAGAGTTGAGAATTGTAGGAAAAGCTCGAAAGGCAAAGAAAATTTGTTAGCAAAATTGTTGATGTAACTAGGCTCCACTCGAACTCAGCAAGTCGGCAAGCCACCACACCTCCTCCACCCGAGGCGTGGGTGTAGGGCGCGAGGAGGACATAATCGTGAAAATTGGAAAAATCTCGTGAAAAACACAGATTGTATGTAAATTTTCAGACAAATGTTGATATTGTTGATGAGGTCCCGCACATGCTCGATATCGCTTAAATGACATTTCGCGGTTAATATTTTTTAGTGTTTTTTATATCAAAATTTGACCAGAGTGAATAACTGCGTTTCATAATTTATTAAAAAGTCTTATACGATTAAAAAACTACAAATTTGTTCCATGGTATTGATTGAGCATCCAAAACAATTCTCTGCCGTTTAGAACCTTCGAGGAAGTAAAGAGCATTGGAAAAAATTCATGCAGAATAACATGTCGCAAAGATCGTCTGCGCATTTGCACCACCGTGACACATAATGAGGTCCAAATTTTGGTACCTAACCCCTCCCCACGCCATTGTCTTCTCAATTCTTTGTTTTGTTGTTCTGAGCTTTTGATAGACAGCAGACCGCGCATCACCATACATGCCACATTGCACCAAAACAATGACAATGAGTCGGCCTCGGCCATCGGAAATTTCAATTTTTGGTGTTCGCGGGTTCGTGTCATCAATTTTTCCGGGCCGAGTATTGAGACGGCTTTGACCTGTAGAAAAAATTCGCCTACAAAGGATCACAAAAATTGGACAAATTTACACAAGACTCAATTTGGAATTCCACAGTGAGTGCTCGTGACAACATCGTCAAGTTCAAGGTTATGAGAATTTTCTCAAAAATTTGACGTGAGGGTACACATCTGAAAAATTCGATGTTGTATCAGAGGACAGCTCTATAATTTAGATTATTAGTTCACTCATTTTGGACTAAGGTGTTGATGGAGAATCCTCCATGCGAATTTTCCACACACAGTTTCCTGCCCCCTACATTGACGAAAGTGAGCTCGTTGTTTACCTATCTTATGTAGCAGAAAAAATCAGTCGCTCTACAAAACAAACACTTATGTTCAATAGTTATTAGGTCGTCACACATCAACTAAATATGTATTGCAGGAAGCAAAAAGGTACCGCCAAAAGTAAATAAGAAGTGAAAAGCCAAGTCTGTCAAAAAATGCTCCATGCGGCATCAAAAACCGATCGAGATTTGCTTTTCACGTATTCAATTCTAACAAAAAGATAATGAATCACAGAGCCGAGAAGAGTTATGACCTAGATTTAGATGAAGCCGAAGATCAAGCACCTTATCTCATAACCTTGAACTTGACGATCTTGTCACGAAGCTCTCGCTGCGGAATTTCAAATTGAGTCTTGTGTAAATTTGTCCAATTTTTGTGATCCTTTGTAGGCGAATTTTTTCTACAGGTCAAAGCCGTCTCAATACTCGGCCCGGAAAAATTGATGACACGAACCCGCGAACACCAAAAACTGAAATTTCCGATGGCCGAGGCCGACTCATTGTCATTGTTTTGGTGCAATGTGGCATGTATGGTGATGCGCGGTCTGCTGTCTATCAAAAGCTCAGAACAACAAAACAAAGAATTGAGAAGACGATGGCGTGGGGAGGGGCCCGAGTAAAAAAGATTAATAGATTATAATATATTATAATATATTATGATATATTATAATAGATTATAATATATTGTGGATAATATATTATAATATATTATAATCTATTATTGTGATAATATATTATAATATATTATAATATATTATAATAGATTATAATATATTATAATATGTCATCATATTTCTGTCGTTAAGTGGAATGTCGGTGGATTGTGGTGCAGAATCGAATTTGATTAAATCCCAAAGTCGGACATGGCTGAAGCAGTCCTTGCCAGCCCTTATTTCATTTGCAAAGTTATAGGACCATGTATACTTATATATGGTTATAATATAGTCATAGAAATACGGTTTATTTGGTTGCTGGATCATACGATCAAATGAGGTGGAAAACTAAATTTTTTGGGGTTCCAAAACCACAATAACTGTCCAACTTCTCACATTATTGGTGCAGTTGAGCTCTGTGAGCATGAGAATAAGATGAAAAAAATGACATCGTGGTATATGTCAATCAACAAATAATAGTTTTTAATCAAGGGAAATCGGCCTCCGTAAGGGTTGTATAGCATTCCACTGAGGTCTCGAATTTCAACCCTTTTCAATTTTTTTAGACAGATTTTACTCGTTAGGAGTGACAGCAAAGTACCCGAGCTACATCGGCGTGAGGGCTAACTTGTTAGGTGAAAATTGCATGCTGTTAGGATTGAACAGTCTCGATAGCTTTTTAACGAGATGTAATGGAAAATCATTTAATAAGGAAAAACTGTGATCTAGTTCCGTTTTTCGAAAACCCGCGACTCTCGTGGTTTGCTGGATTTCTACCGATTAAGGGTCGAAATTTTTGTACATTTAAAACTGAGAGTAATGAATAATTTTTCAATCAATTCTTTGATGAAGTATTTTCGTATTAACAAACACACCTCGTATCAACATTTGTAATGATATTCATCTTGTCTCTCCGATGGAATGGATACTCTGATGATTCATCATGATATCTCGAATTTGTAATTACAAACACCTCATATGAGTAGTTCCACGCGAAAGCGACCCACAAAGAAGGGTCATGTCTCAGATCCTTTTGTAAACATTTTTATTCGATCCTATGATACAAAATATGAACTTTTCACTACGTATGGGGTCCCAAAAAAATTTTTTGGTCTCATCGCGAGAATTTTCGAAAATGAAGTAAAATACATTTTCTTAAAATTCTAGCAGCTTTTTTGCACTAAAATGCGAATAAGTCGAGTTTGCTTCCAGATAAAGATATGCGGCTTGCGGCATTCGAAAGGTCTTTTAAAAACCTATCAAAATCGCTATTGAATGGTTGTTTCTGGGGTTATGGGCAGCCTGTACGAGCAAAAGTGTAAAAATCACTAAACAGTGAGTTTCTCAGTTGCCTATTTTTTTCAACTTTTGAAAATCACATATTTGATGTAAAATTCTGTGTTCTTCCAGAAAAAAGTGGTCCCGATTTTCTTTTCCGATGTCTAAGGCCTGTTTCTTCAAATTTTCGCAAACCTATTTTTTAGGCAGTTTGGAATCGTCTGTTTACTGCGCATGCGCAGGAATCTAGACTGTTGGAACCAATTCCATTGGGAAGCCAAGAAAATTCCCTTCAAAATGACCACTTGGCAAAGTCAATTTCATGAATTTGGCTCGGAGTTACAGCCTACAAAGGATGAAGCTTCAGCTCGAGTGCGTCAATAGGCAAACGATACATCGGACCAGAGATCGTGCCCGGATTTTCCTACTATTGTCGCGGTGTCTCCGATCCACCTCTTGTTGGTTATCGAGATTCGGTGGTCTTTCAAACGTTGTAGCTCCGAGCCAAATTGATGAAATTGACTTTGCCAAGCGGTCATTTTGAAGGAAATTTTCTTGGCTTCCCAATGGAATTGGTTCCAACAGTCTAGATTCCTGCGCATGCGCAGTAAACAGACGATTCCAAACTGCCTAAAAAATAGGTTTGCGAAAATTTGAAGAAACAGGCCTTAGACATCGGAAAAGAAAATCGGGACCACTTTTTTCTGGAAGAACACAGAATTTTACATCAAATATGTGATTTTCAAAAGTTGAAAAAAATAGGCAACTGAGAAACTCACTGTTTAGTGATTTTTACACTTTTGCTCGTACAGGCTGCCCATAACCCCAGAAACAACCATTCAATAGCGATTTTGATAGGTTTTTGAAAGACCTTTCGAATGCCGCAAGCCGCATATCTTTATCTGGGAGCAAACTCGACTTATTCGCATTTTAGTGCAAAAAAGCTGCTAGAATTTTAAGAAAATGTATTTTACTTCATTTTCGAAAATTCTCGTCATGGGACCAAAAAATTTTTTTGGGACCCCATAGGTAGTGAAAAGTTCATATTTTGTACCATGGAATCGAATAAGACTGTTTACAAAAGGATCTGAGACATGACCCTTTTTCGTGGGTCGCTTTCGCGTGGAACTACTGATATAAGATCGTGTATGAATTTATTGAGTATTGAATATTCACAATAATGACATTTCGAATAGATACAAACAACTATGTACAAATTAGAAATATCGAATATGTGTATTGCGTAGGTTTTCAATTCCAAGCGACGAATTTATTATATTAATATATTTTGAAAAAGGGTTTTAAAAGTAAATTCTTCAAGATCTCGCAACTTCAATGGTTTGGCACTAGAGCACCTTTCTCAAATGATGAGGCATTTCCCACATGTAGTCATCAATTCTAGTCAGAGGGTTAATTGACTTCACATGAGATACATTGACGAGCAAAAAAGAATTTTGCTCTTTTATCGGCAAAATCTGCTCAACCCTAATCCTTGTCTCTACTTGAACTATAACCTGATTGTGTTCAACTTTGAGTGGAACCAAGTAAAGGAACTTGTCGCCCCGATAAGTCGCAAATACTTTGACAATGCCGTGAATATGGTCACCATTCTTCAACCATAAATGGACATGGAATGTGTTAGTTTTCAACAGTTTATACTCCATAGAGGTAAAAGTGATACCATTAATCTTAGCTCTGGAATATAAGTCCAAGTCAGCGATGGAATCAAAATGTTCTTCTAACTCTAACAACTCATCTAACTTCAAACTATTCAAGGAAGTGATTGGCTGGCCCGGAATTGGAGAAATTGTGTCTCCACTACTCACGATTTTTATTATATCGAATCCAAATCCACACGGATCTCAGAAGGGAATTAGGAAGATTTGATCCAACACTTGCATTCGATTGGGGGGTATGCTTTCATCGCGTGGATGGATAATGGTCTGATTGAATTCGAGTGGCTCGGAAAATCAACCGTTCTATTTTGGTTATTTCTATCGACCCTAGGAAAGCATCTCCGATAATCTTGAAAGACATACGACTGTTCATCGAGAGTAAATTCAATGTATTGATTATATATAGACGGCTCCCGACCAAAACGGTATGAGTCCATTTTTCCCATTTCTGGCAAATTAGCTTCAAAGTTTTCTGGCGATAGAAAATTCGGATTGTCATTTGCAGTAATTATGCTTCATTCATCATATAATGAGTGTGTTTTCACGACATTTTTGGCATGGGGCGTAATAATTTTCAATTTTTCACATTTTTTACGCATTGTTTGCAATTAAAGATGGACTTATACCGTTCTGATCTCCAAATTTTCTCGACTTTTTTTCCGGACCAGAACGGTATGAGTCCATCATTTCTTTTGAAGTGGACTTATACCGTTCTGGACCGGAAAAAATAGAGCAGCGAATCGAGTTTGACTGTGTGGGATCAAAAAATGTCGAAAATGTCAGAAAATTTAGTTTTCCACCTCATTTGATCGTACGATCCAGCAACCAAATAAACCGTATTTCTATGACTATATTATAACCATATATAAGTATACATGGTCCTATAACTTCGCAAATGAAATAAGGGCCGGCAAGGACTGCTTCAGCCATGTCCGACTTTGGGATTTGATCAAATTCGATTCTGCACCACAATCCACCGACTTTCCACTCAACGACAGAAATATGATGACATATTATAATATATTATAATCTATTATAATCTATTATAATATATTATAATCTATTATAATATATTATAATATATTATAATATATTATCACAATAATAGATTATAATATATTATAATATATTATCCATAATATATTATAATCTATTATAATATATTATAATCTATTAATCTTTTTTACTCGGGGGTTAGGTACCAAAATTTGGACCTCATTATGTGTCACGGTGGTACAAATGCGCAGACGATCTTTGCGACATGTTATTCTGCATGAATTTTTTCCAATGCTCTTTACTTCCTCGAAGGTTCTAAACGGCAGAGAATTGTTTTGGATGCTCAATCAATACCATGGAACAAATTTGTAGTTTTTTAATCGTATAAGACTTTTTAATAAATTATGAAACGCAGTTATTCACTCTGGTCAAATTTTGATATAAAAAACACTAAAAAATATTAACCTCGAAATGTCATTTAAGCGATATCGAGCATGTGCGGGACCTCATCAACAATATCAACATTTGTCTGAAAATTTACATACAATCTGTGTTTTTCACGAGATTTTTCCAATTTTCACGATTATGTCCTCCTCGCGCCCTACACCCACGCCTCGGGTGGAGGAGGTGTGGTGGCTTGCCGACTTGCTGAGTTCGAGTGGAGCCTAGTTACATCAACAATTTTGCTAACAAATTTTCTTTGCCTTTCGAGCTTTTCCTACAATTCTCAACTCTTCTCCGCAAGCCGCCCATTCACGTAGGGTGTGGGCGGAGGGCAGCACATTCGAGGTAAGCCGTGCTGGGGTCGGACTGGGGCCCAGCGGCATCAAATACAACCTTGCGAGCGTATTTTGCAATCCCCCAAAGCAATTTCTTCGAGATCTTCCGCCCACACACGGTGTGAGTGTATATGACGACGGTCGAGCTGGACCCGTGCCGAAGACACAGCAATGAGGCCCAGCAACAAGAGCATCTCTGCTCGATGATTTTCCAAGATAGTTCATTCAAAAGCTAGTGAATAGCTTGTGAATGACTTGTCAATAGCTTGGCAAACGCTGTCCATTTATGTCTATACACAAGATACTCACAAGCTATTCACAAGCTATACGCAAGCCATTCCCAAGTCATTCGTTTTTTACATGGGTATCATGATTTTTTTTGCTTCGTATGATTTGTTGTGATGCTCCCGGACTGCTCGCCGCTATTGCTCGGATGCTTACATGCATACAAATTTTGTTATCCGCCTGACTGTTCGCAAAATCAAAAACTCCAAAAGTGAGTTTGGATGACACTATCGTGATTGGCAAGATGAGTTTTACCTGTCGGCGGCGGAGGCTGAATAAATAAATGTGGTCTCTGATGTATTACCTGAAATTTTTCCTGATACGTGAGTTACTGGCGACCCGCGTGACAGTCGAGATTGCGCATTATTTCTGGATCAGTGGGAATTTTTCAAAACGTGACCTCATCTCACAATGCATGCGTGATTTGTGAATCATAATCCTGTATTTCATGATGAATGTTCGCCGCCAATAGTCTGTGCTAATTGAAAAATACCCGATCTAATTTGTGTGGCTTTAAGCTGTACTAATTAATGAACAACAAGCTCTTAAATCACAGCTTACCAGCAGGTCTATGACAATAATGAATTTGCATGTGTAATGAGGATAACTCCGAGGTATTCGTCTCATTTTGCTGGCGATCAATGAATGATCGATCGTGAGATAATGAAAATTGGTCACTGCTAATTATTCACGCTTCGAGAGCGGATCTTGTGGATTGATCGCACGGGTCACCCTGTCCTTGTTGGTCTCGCTTCGCATAATATACGAATGTACTGCCTTAATGGAATCGAGTCGATTGCGAACCAAACGAGTTTTCGAGACGGGCCAATTCACACGTAGATAACTTTTTTCGTCCGTTATCGCGAATGCAGCCAACTAGTTTGTTGTTTGTCAGTCTTTAGGCTCGAACTGTAACGCCACGAATGAAATTCGTGGCCTGTTAGTTGTATTGAACTTTGTAACAGTTATACCTTGGACTTACATCTTATGCATTGTGAGAGATGACGTGTAAACACGTTTTTGTACATTTTTGCGGATTATAACTTACCCTTCAAGACTCCTAATCTAATTCAGCAAAAATGTACAATCCATATTGTGCAAAATGCGAACTGAAAAATCTGACTTGACTAGTCCTAATACAAAACCATCCTATACTCATCTCATATTCCAGAGCTTCCAAGAAGCCATCATTGGGTAGGATTTGTACTCAAAGAAAATTTTAGAAGCTAATACGTAACTTTGATAGGGATTGTATAGTCCATGTTTTCAAAATATCACTGGTATCACAACCTCTGCCTTTTTTCGTCGGGTTATGATGTTTTGATTTACGAGGGGCAGCCCTTGATCTGCAGAAATTGCACAGTTTTCGCGTTTTTATGAGATGAATCCGATTAGAGTTCTATCGTAGTGAACTTGATGAAAGATAAATTGAAGCAAACTCGAGAAGTCTACATTCATAGAATCCTGCAGGTAACCAGCTTCATAAAGTAGGACTGCTTTGCAGACGAACGAGTGTACAATTTTCCCGGAGAGGACGCTGTTTGAGAAAAAATATTGGGTGCATGTGCGTCTTTGTAGGACAAATTCATGGGTAGCCTGAGCGCTTTTCATTGCAATGAAAAAAAAAAAACGTTGCTCTCGGCAATCTAGTTCACTGTTTCATCTGATATTTGTAAATAACTTGGAAAAGAAACATTCCATTGACCAATGAGCAGACATTCAATGAGAATAAGCGTCTGAACGCTTTGATTAATTTCAAAGGCCATCAGATTTGCATGAGTGGCGCCACAATTCCACGCATCTTATCGATCACTATCACCTTGTATTTGAGAAATAGCTTCTAAAGCCGAGCATTTGCGGTAATGAGCTTGATTGTGAATGATTATCGGTATTATGAGCTTAGAGTCGGATACGGATCAACAGCGGAGTTATCCTGTGATTAACACTACTGTGGTAGGTACCTTATGATACAAGCACTGGTACTTCAGCACTCCAATTTTTCATGTCATACGCAGGCGTTGTCTGTAAATCATTGAGAATTTGCATCATAACTTGTAACCCGACGATGTTTTTCATCGTAGAATTTCAATTACTTGGATGTGATGTTTTACATCCCAGCTCGTTGCATGTAAAATACAAGGTAATCCACTCGGACGTGAAAAATTCGATGCAATATGCAATGAGTTATTGATTCATCCACCAGAAAATCAATATTATCGGTCTTTACTAAATCATTCGAATTGATCTACTTGATCTTGATCACCTACTGTTTAACAAAATGTTGACATAGATCTATCACGAGGTTTTCATTTCCCAGAACTAGGAATGACCCTAGTAGTACATTTTGATGCGAGGGGCGGAATCGCTGGTTCTTGTACAGCAAGTTGTATTTTCCACCCTGAGCAGCAGGCGAGGGTCGAAATTATCACAAGAATGCGTAAATCACTTTGCCCGAGTATGGGACACTATATTTTTCTCGTCGGGTATATAGGTGGTCCCAGAGTCCGACTTGGGGGGGGGGTCGATTTTGAATATTAGAAGGGGTGGCGCCCGCGCGTTCTTCTGTCCTTCCTGGGCAAAATTTCGCGGATGTGGGTCGGGGGGAGGGATCGACTCACCCCCCCCCCCCTGGGAACGTCCATGTCATCGGCGCGGTACAGGAAATTAACAATCCTTGCGCACATGGCTCTTTCCCGGACAGAAGATGGAATTAGTACCTTTCGCACTGAGTATAAATACATTAAATGGAATTGATTGAAGCTCAATGCGTTCAATTACAACTGAGTTTTATCGAAGAATTGGTACAATAATTGAAGATTTTTCAAGAATCTTGAAGATAATGTGCTCTTGTTTTCCAGAAGTGAGCATCAACCACTGCGCGATTCTCAGATGGAAGAAAATATCTCAAGAACGTATAAATTTCTTGTATTATTTCGTCAAGTTCCTTTGACTAACTTGTGTGGATCCAGTTTTTCGATACATATGACCACATCATTTTGAAGATCTTTCAAATCCGCGCCGAAAAACTATTCTACATCGCATGTTCTGGGTATAATTACACGACATTCGTAGAATGTCATGGAACCGCTGGATTATCCATCGTTTGGGACGAAAAGTGCAGATTCTTTACTCGCGCATACTCCGAAGTGTCTAAAAATGCTGTAAAATGGTAGTCATTTGATGTTCAAATACCATTTGACAAATTTTAGGTGTGGACACAATCCTGTCGAGGTACTATTTCCCCTTCTTGTCCTGGAATTGCGGAAAAAGTCGTATAATGAGCCCCAAAAATGCGATTCTCATCTCGTGCACGTTCGACGATGACTGAAAATAACGCGAGGGGGTCCATTGGACGTGTCTGGATGCTGACAAATCATTTTCCTCGGTGGACAAGGTACTAGACAGCGTCTACACGGGTAAATAATTTACCCCGGCTAACTTCCACGATATCTTTTTGTAGTGTTTTTCTATTAAAATCAGTATTGAACCTTGTACCGATTTCTAAAGTGGATGTTTTTTTTTTGTATTAGTATGTCTCACGTACGTCTGTCAACGGTTGGACTCGCAATCATCAAAGTCTCATTGAAAACATAGTCTTTGTATCCTCGTTTGTCATCTTTCTCGTCGAAATTGCTCAGTTCGAAACGAACATGGATTTTCCAGGAATCATGGAGTTTTCTGCTCCTAAATATGGTTAGGGTTTTACTTTTTCAACTTCTAGTAGACATATTTCCATCTCTCAACCTCGGACTTTGCACGAAAAGAAAATCATTCGAGTTCTGATGCAGACCCATCTAGACCCGATACATTGTGTACCAGAACCACTCGAGTCTTCATCGCTGGAAGGGCGTATGAATGCATAACTCGAGCTTGCAGAATGGAGTAAAAGTGGAATACGCAAATGAAGCAAGAGGAGCGCATGAAAGATGTTGGAAATGTGCAAATGTGGGAGTACCGATAAATCAGAGAGACACACGCAAATACGCAGGCTCTCTCACGAATAAATAATAACGGGAGAGTCTCTCTCTGTGTCTCTTTCTCGCTGGAGCATCGCACTCGGAATCGAGGCGCATCGCGGGCTTCCCAACTCTCGTGAACCGCTTGTCGCGTGCCCCGGCCGGGCAATACGTTATTCTGTTGCGGTGTGACACTTCCACGGCCCATTATCGCAGCCTCCGATGAGACACCGTATACAGAGGGCATAAGGCGCCTCGTGAGATGGCCCACAGACCGAGCCGTGTACCACCACCACCACCACCACCACCATCACTATTTAAGGTGTTACTTTATTACACGATTAAACGAGCCGGCTCTGCAGGCTTTCTCCTTAATTGAGCTCGCAGAAGCTCTTGATCTTATGTCACCCTGCCTCGCTCGTTCTCATAAGTCGCGCAAGGCCCTCGTTAAAATTTGTGTTTGCTTTGATTTCTCTCGAACCGAGGCTACGCGGAATTTACTCTCGAGTGCCCGTAATGGTGATCAGTTGGAAGTGCCTCATTTGAAGCGAGCACTTCAAAATCTACGGTTGTTTGATCCAATGTGTAGGATTTGTATGCATTGACTAGAAACTTTCTGATCTGCTCGCGTAAAGATCGTAAGCAGGGACTACTGAAGCAGACGAAATCCAAGGCCTGTGATGGTATATGAATCCTGCAGTGTATCCACGTCGACGATTGCTTTCTGATTGTAATTTATTGGGAAATGCAATGAGTGTTCTAAGCCAAATCTTTTTGAATTACCGCGAAGTGGCAACTGTACCGATTTGATTCTCATCCTGTGCCAGTGATCGTCGATCTACTTTCACTCATCAAATGAATATTGCTTTTCCAAATGAATCCCCGTAAATCTCACTCATTGCATTAATTCAATTTGCCAGACGGTCATTACCGTACAGGCACACATGTGTCTACATAGGAAATACTCAGGACGTCTGGGAGCTAAATGCTTTCCACGTGCCAGTGTTCGGCTTACTGAAATGCGTCTGCTGCAGCAGCATCAACAAAGTAAGCACAGGTTGCAGCCACACTGTGATGACTGGTACAGGTTATCTCTATACAGCTCGCATTCCTGTGATTCTCGTCAGAGTCTTGACAATAGATCCCTCAAAGATCAGAATTCTCATGCAAATTTGCACACTCGAACTCCAGCTCTGTCTTGAAATAAAACGTTATTATCAAGAAACTGCGATGCTAGTCGATCGGGAGGCTAGCGAGGGGGGCGGGGGTAGTGTGAGTTTGCGATATGATTCAGAATTCTGTAAGTACTTGATATCCGACATTTCTTAGAATGAAGTCCTACAGGGCTCAGAGTAAGGGATCACGCGGAGAATAGAAATGAAGAGGACGCATCCAGAGGCTTTCAAATTTTGCACCCACGTGGATGAATTGAGACTCTGCTGACACAGTCTTCTCGCAAATGGGCTTATCAACCAGATTCACGCTGATTTTACGCGTTCTTAACAAGATCGAAGCTATCATACCTGTACTTCCGTAGGCTCCGTAGACGGGAGGAGTATCTCCCAGCGTGGCTCGCGTCTCGCATCATAGTGCTCGAAAATGTTCATGGACTTTTTGTTTGTTGGCGGCAAGTTTGTTCGATTGCAAAGATGACACATCTTACTCCATCGATATATTACTGCGAACTAGTTGATATTCAAGTTTGCCATAGTCGGGATGTAAGCAATTATTGGAACAGCCTTGTAATTTCATGAGAAGAAAATATTTTGTAGAAATATTTTCCTCTTACTAGAATCAAATGTCCCTCCTGGACAAGTCCCAATTTATGAATGCATTATCGTGGTGAATGTCTCATAGCTGTCTGAGCTCAGGTTGCTTGAATTGCTGAGATGAGGAATGAGCCTTAGGCCTGAGCTCGGAGTTGTGCCAATCGAAAACTCGTGCCGAGTTGTTTTCTCACGTTGTACGACAGTCAAAAGTTGAAAAAGATCAAGCTGGGGAGCAATACCCTGTGTTCTGGTGTCACGCCAAACTGCTGTTGATGAATTGGGTATGAAAATTTTGGGTCGATGCACCCTCTTTATTGCCTCGCAGCTCCCCGGCCAACTTTTTCTCGCACTTTATTGGGCTACAATAGTGAATGACCGTAGTACAGACTGCTCATAGTCATTTTCGGGATTTCCTCTCATCTATTGCGGGTTTTTACATTTGCCTACATCCCAGTCACCTTTATGAGCGCGGGACAAGGACACGCGCTGATTGCAACTCTCCCCCCCATTCCTTATGGGAGCGGTTTGAGATTCGGCCATATTGGATTTTTCTGCCATCTAGAATGATGTGTTGCACCGGTCAACTAGCAATCCTAGTTTTGATTTTCAACATATGCTGGTCATCGTAACGTCTACCCTGAGATTTGCCTAACGCCTGAAGGGAAAACCAACCTAAAAACGCCGGGGAGGGCAGTCTCTATATCTCTCTCGATGAATAGAGCGAGTCCGTCGCGAGCTTGATCATCAGATTCTTTTGCTTCACCGACTGCCGAATGCAGAAGACGTTCTCGTTGATCTTCTTCACGACCTCGCTAGGTCTCTTCCACGTAGATTGAAATTTTGGAGCTCTTCCTGTCTTCCTCTTCGGGAAGTATAGCCAAACCTTCTGCCCAGTGATGAACTTCTCCTCCCTGACATTCATATCGTAGCGAGGCATCGTGAAAGTTGAAAAGTGTCACTTTTCGAATCTTTCTTGCTATAAGTTCGAATCTGGTGCGTTTTTCGAAAAAATTATGAGAATCCAAAATGTGTAACTTGATGAGACCTACAACATCTGATAGTCACTTGGTACATTTCGACCCCAAAAATGTCAAAAAAATGGATAAATATGGATAAATATGCGACTTTTGGTCATTTTTTGGGAACCCCCGATTAAGACATTTATAAAAAAAAAAAAAAAACGGATGCGGAATGAAAGTTCAATACAAAATCTACAACTTTGGTCCTCTGCAACTTTTCGATTAACCCCACTCCGTTCGAAAATTTCCCGGTTTCAGCGTGAAAAATCGGCATTCCTCATTTTCTAAGTGGTTTTTTGGTACTAGCGCATCATTTCCCGTCCATGAAGAAACCCCTAAAAGTTGTATTTTTTGTTTAAAAACAAATCCTCATTGGAGCCGTTATACTCCATTGGGCGAATTTTAAGAGTGGCGCTAGAAAGTGCGTTTCACGTGTATTTTGAATGAGACACCTCTTGGCTCACCACTAGGAGACGCTTTGGTTTGACGCGGAAAGAATTCACACGCCTATTCAGACACCTAAATCACGCGTTTCAGTGCAACCTGGACCTCCAATTCTGCGGAGCAGATTTTTCCTTATTTGCAACAGCTCCTTTATGAAATTCATCTTGTTCTTCATTCGTCAATTCTGTAGAATTCTTATCGAAAAGTTCCTCCAAGTAATCTGGTACAGAATCTGAGGATTGTGACACACGGTCAATTCCGAGATTCGAGATGGGTTCTCTTAGTAACAGTTTTCCAATGAAGGTGTCTTTATTAAGGTCAAAACTTGAGTCAAGCCTTTTTTACAGCTTCCCCCCAAAATGGCTTGACGATCATTGGTATATGCAACAATACCATCAAATTTCTATCAAATTCGAATAAGATTTGATGAATTGGTTAAATTTTTTGAAGAAATTTGTGTCCAGGTTGCAGCGGTTCGATGAGATCTGATGGTTTTATGTGGTGTCAAGCAATACCTTCTCGGTGGTATAGTAGCGCTCCAAAAAAAGGCGTTTGCCACAACAGCAGGCCGATCGATTGGCCGGCTCTCGATCGAACGATCTCCGCTTCACCGTGTTTCTCCTCATTCGTTCCGGTGGGGGCAAGCACACAGTATAATCTGCAATTCGCAGTTGGCGTGGTTGCAAATGTAGACATCAGAGACGGCTGCTGTGGATCGAGAATTGCTCTCCACGCCTCCCGCACTATCTCGACATATAATACATGAGCCCCCGCCTGCGGTGTCTGTCTGTCTGTCTTTGGGGCGACACTTTATGATCTCTCGCGCCTCCCTGGAAGAAACCAATGCAGACGCCGTACGTCCATGGCGGCGCATATAATATACTTGCTATTCAAATTTACGCGCGTCCACCTCGTATGTTCTGTATTCTCCATGTATTCTCACGTATGATAATGAGTTTTCAGTAAATCGTGAGGGGATTATTTGTTCCAAATGACACCCGTTTGTTGCCGGTTGTTCTTCCACGAGAAGAGGCTGTTGATGGAGTGGGTGTCTCCGGGGCCAGGAACGTTTTTCGCGCCTGTTTCTTGCAGGCTTGAATTTTTCACCTCGTGAATCATCTTTGTCTGAATATTTTGCATTGAAAGTAGCGGCATGGCATCACGATGACTGAGTGGTTTCCAGCTTTTGCCTCTCTCGTGTTTTCATCGCCATATATTTCGCACTGTACGCTCAAAAACTTGCACTTACAATGTAACTGCATTCTACGATAGATTTGGAGGTGTGAAATTTCCCGCGCTAACGGTCGAGCTTTTGCGGTCGTTTCTTAAGATTCATAACAAATCCCATCGGTTGCAGGACCGATTGGGAACTTGCAAAGTTCATTAATATCCGTGTGTATGGGTGAGTTTATAATCTGGTACAGACGATCGTAACGTTTTTTTCTTCCACTTTTTATGACTAATAGACCGCTCTGATTCGAAGAGGCTATCCGATAGAATATATCTGATTAATGGCGCCAATTGGCTTTTTGCTGATAATGAGTTGCGAAGCGGCCTCATTAGAGCCGCGAGTACCAGCATTCAATGTATCCGCGAGCCATGCAGTAATCGCTCAACATGGCATCTTGAATCTATATAGTTTGTTGCATACGTGTGTGCCTTGTCGTCCATGAGACAAAATTAAAGGAAATTTTTCGCTAAGCGCGAACACACACACGTGCAAATTAGATTTTTATACGCTTAACTTGCGTCAATGCAGCAGGAGCGAGATGGATTTGCCTCGCGGAGACTGACATCCTCGCTGCGTAATGAATATATTCTCAAACCAGTCGACGCATATACGCTCATAAATTTTCAATCGTTGCTTTCTTAGCGTTCAATGAACATGGCAGCGGCAGAAAATTGAAATCATCGCTCGTCATCCGTTGAGATTGAACATTTTTCCGTTTCATCATGGAAGAACATCACTCAAATTTACCAAAAGTTTTGATATAAATTCCTCGAATGGAAGAAAGATGATCAAGACTAAGCTGCAGATGAAGTTTTATCAATTTTCGAAGAGTTTCGCTTCTTTTTCAGAGACTTTTCAGAATTTTGTCGATAAGCCGGTGGCCCTCGAAAAGAATGCAAGAATCAATTCAAACGAGTGAACGATGATGAAAATCTCCGTCCATTTTTACATTACCCCTCACAAATTTCATGTACTGGCGTCTGTAAAAGAAAAATCGGGCCTACCCAAATCGACGAAATTCACAAATTTCGCACCTAAAGATAGGAGCACCTCGCGAGTGACTCTGGTAACTTTCCAGTCGAAATCAGTCGAATCAAAGTCTACATTTGCACAAACAACCTGGGTACCACACAAGAGAAATAGTTCCCATAGGGTATGAATTATTGCATTGCACTCACGAGGCGGTATCGCAATCGAGGCGTGTTCTGAGACATCTCAGACGATGCATGGAAACTGAAGATATCACGGTGCCAATGTAGAGCAAGTATCATAACCGATTAGTTTATATTATTTCGCCCGCGGTGAGTATTTTGCGTATACTTGCCTACCATATACCTGATAATCGCTTAAGTTGTCTGTCTCGAGGCTTATAGAAAGCTCTGCGGGATCTGCAAATGTGAGACTTTTGTGAATAACGTCTATTCCACGATGCGATGGCGCGTATGGGAGCAGCCTCGATAGCGCGCATACAACTTTATGAAGAGAGCTCATTATCTTGCGAAGCGGATAGTGCAGAATAGGTAAAGTATCCGCGAGTGAATAACTATTAGTCGATGGGGCAGCGAGAAGCGGTGATTTCAGATACGGTAAAAGGTGTGCGGATATGTGCTGCGACTCTGTGCTGAGAGCAGATTCTGGATTTATTCCACGCTGTACCGTTTCCCCATGGCGCAAAAATCTGTTTTCCACTGCTCCAGTGTCATTGGTGTCCTTATACGCTCATATGATCTTCGCCAATATGGACGAATACTTTCGGTTATTCAGTTGAGTTATAACTTCTGAGTGTCCCGGTGGCCTAGTGGGTAAAAGTTTGGAGAGATCAGGACGTTTTAGACTAATAAGAGTTTTGGAATAATTGCACGTGACGCAGTAAGTACCCGAGATTCGTCAATTCCAGATAAAACTAGTTGACCCAGTCAATGTTGTGAGGGTGAAGGAGACTGTTTTGACATTGGATAGACAATTCTTGCGTATACGAAAGAAATGCCTCTTGTTGTGCTGTTGATCACCTTATCTAAAATTCACTCTCTTTGATAGCTTTGAACTACTTGTATTGTTACAAAGACTCATATGTTATGCAATGGTTATATTAGGTACATCGTCACGCGTTAGGATTCGGCGCCTGCTTTCAATTGCTACGAATGTAATGATGAAATGATCATTTCCAAATGGTGAATGCAAATTATGAAATCCATTACACGCTGTTCCAAAAACACCTACCAATGATCCATTGGTAGACCTGTACCCCGGTTTCGGCGTGTATACACTTATGAAACAGATTGCAGAGATGTGATGCGACAGTAGTCCATACAGCTCGGCTGCGCTTGCTCGTGAGACTTTACGAGTTGCATCGGCTGCAAGATGAGCATGCACCTTATCATGCTTCTGTCTTCAGAATGAGGAAGAACTTGCCATGAATAAATAATCATATGAAATAAGCTATATCTGATCGTGATGAGTTATGAATGAAATAGAGATATTTGGAGTTGCGGTATGAACAGCTCAGTTATTACTGATAATGAAATATGATGCACAGAATGGTTGACGATCTTGGGTTGAAATTAAAATATTTAGATGGTAATGAGTTGAATAAGTACGTCGTTAGGAATCACAATCTGGAAGAACTTCACGATTATCGGTCGTCGGTGAGAATATCGCCCAATGCTGTCTATCTCAATGAAATCTGAAGCCAAGAACGCTGATGATATCCCTCTCAGTTTCGTCAAGAAACTGCCTCCCCTGTACACCTTGCTAGTGCTTTTGGATATTTTTGATCGTTCGCGCAGACTGGCACTTCTCCGGCAAGTTGAAGAACAGCTCTAGTAACTAAATTACCAGAATGCAAATCTCCTTCGGAACTCGGTCATCTGCGACCGATGAGCATTTCAGGAGCTTTACCTTAAATCTTGGAACGTGTCACGGTGCACCAGATAATGGACTATGTCACTTCGAATCAGTCAACTAGCTGCCATCAGGGTTTCGTAAAAATTACTGTTAGCTCACAACTTTTATCAAGATTGTTGATGATATAGGAGAGGCATGTATCGAAAGATGATTACCTTGTAGGCCAGTTTCAAATTGCAACATTGTTCTTTTATGCCGATCATTTTTCATCCAGGGGAGACTCAGTCACTCATTATTTTTTGAACTTGTATGAATTTTTGAAAAATCCATCGAGGAACGAGTCAGCTACCTGACAGCTTGGATGAGCTAAAATAATGACAAATTTTACAAATCGTTACGCTTGGGGTGACAGTATTTTCCATTTTGTGTGTAGGTATATGGAAATTTTCTTGCTGGGCGTTTAGAAATGAGGTCCCGTCACCCAAATCGTTTTGCAAACTATCATTGCTTGTGTATTTTCACCCGTGAAACCCGAAAACCAGGTTCGCTACGACCTCACGAAGCAAGGGCTCTCGTGAATCGCCAGATACCATCCGTAGCAGAAAAAAAACGACGCATTCCCGGAAAACACTTAACTTGGTTCGATTTGACAAATAGGTGAGAAGAGCGTCCCAATAGGCCTGAATTTTTATTGCACTATGATTTTTCATGTATTTAGAATACGATTCTATTGGTTTCATGGACCTCGGCTGCGTCGATTTCCAGTTCCGAGCAGATGATAACGAATGTGCTACAAACTGAACGGATAGTAGTCCTATATACATGAGATAGGATGGAAATCGACCACGGTGACCTGGTAAATGCTAGAATGAGGCTTTTCCGAGCTCCATGAAATCAACAGGATCGTGTTGCTCCACCACAATATCTCATTTCTCAACGTCAAGCAAAGAAATTTTTATTTCTACACACAAAATTGCGAAAAGTGTGGCCCCAAGCTTGACGATTTGGAAAAAATTTTCATTTTTCGAACCATCCTGCCGACCAGTGATATTTAGTGAGCCACAAGTGATCATCTGTCAACGGTCTATGAGCTACCCTCACGAGCTAAACAGGAGGAGAGACTCGTGTGAAATGCTCGAAGCCTATACATCGCAGCACGCTGTACACTCGTACGGGCGGATAAATTGAAAATCCAATCGAGTGTAACGGCCGAGCTGTCCATTACACTCGATCGACCCGGCGGCACCGGCATCAGGATCATTTTGCCGCTGCTATGTACGTGTTGCGTTGTCTTACAAGCAAACAGTCGGGTGTAGATACCTCGTCCGACAACCGAATCACTAAATCAAGCCGCGTGGGTCGGGGGATATGTGACGTCCTCGAACACGTCTCAATAGATGATGGACTGCGTCGTGCGGGCGCTAAATTCGCTTGATTCGCCGCCGCTCGGATGGTCATCATCAGGCGAGGTGCGCGGTGGCACGTGGCCCCACGCGACGTCGTCCTCGTCGGCTCTCGATCGTACGATACAAGCTCCTCCCCTGCAGGCCTCCCTCGACGACTACTTTGGCATTCTCCTTTTCTCTTTCGCGCATCGTCCTTTTTTTGCAGGCTCTCTTCTCTCCGCATCTCACGGCAGTCCTCTTATCTTATCCGTCAACCTGGGAGGGCCTCTTGGTCAGATATACCTCTACTGCCCGAATCGAGGATTCGTTCATGAATATTTCATTCTTGCACATGTATACATGCGTGTCTGTGAATGTTTCGTCCCGCAATTATCTTATTGTGTATGCCTTCGAGATGTTAATCCGGGACTCGTTTAATTCTACCGATCGAGTTGTCGATTTCTTTCTCTCCTTCCGCTTTTAATAGAGCTATGCAGAGCGAATGCGGCAAGTTTATTAGGATGGCATTGACAGCAATCAGCATTGGAGGTCGCTTCGATCGAAAGGAATTTATTCTCGCGATTGTGTGAGATCTCCTTCTTCATTTTGATCTATTTATGTTAAATGTGTGACGAATAGTCCAATGCTTGCGAGATGACTCACGATGATTTCATGAAATTCTTCCCAAATTTTTTGGCAAAACTGTCGTCTGCGAACATGTTGTAATCTTGGTGTTTCATTCTCATTATCTTCTTCCACCATCGACCATTTTCTTTCCATTCCATTTTCCTCCGAATCCCCTTCCCAAATCTTGTTTTTAGGGCTAGGCCTTCAATCACCGCCATATTGGATGTAGCCCCGAATCCGTTCGGAGGATTAGTCGATTTTTACTGGACCAAATGACTTGGGATTTCACATGCACCTTTACTATGCATGTCTCCAGGGTGCCACGAAGCCAAATATGTCAATTCCTCAACAAAACGTATCCAAATGAGGTGCACTAGAACGTCGTCTGCTCGTGAGTTCTCGAGTAAACCTCGTCTGGACACTTTCGTTCAGTGAAATTGACATCTTTGGCTTCGTAGCGCCATTTAGACGAGCATTTTGTTGGTGCATGTGAAACCTCAAGTCATTTGGTCAAGTTAAAGTCGACATATCCTCTGAACGAATCTACGTCTATTTAGCGGACTACGGCCTCACCTCAAGGCAGACAATTGTCGTCGTTGATTCTATTAGCAACTTGTAACCAGTTGGACCGAGTCCAACTCCATAGAGATATATTTGGTTGACTCGTCATCACGTGCGTCGAGTCGCAACCACGATATCGTACACTCGAGGTCGACCCGCACTGTAATATCTAACAGCGACGCTGAGTTCTAGTCACTCAATTAACTCGTTCAATGAGTTCTATCAGCGGTTCGAGTCTGACTAGTGGACGAAACTGTCTCCTTGGACAACCAAATCAGTCTATCTTAGGACAGTTTTATCATGGCATGTGATGGCTCACTAACCGTGTTCCCGCAGCTTGATCATCGTGATAATAATAATGAGACTTCTTGTTTGTGCTTCGAGTTGTCAACATCAACCTTTTCCATGAAGCTCTACGATGGATGGAACTTTTGCTCGGATATCTATTGTCCCGTTTTATTTCGAAACAGTCAATATTATCATCTTCGCCAGCAGTTTTTCATCATTCTTCAAAGACCTCATTCCTACATGCTTCCTCGTGCTCTGCGTTGTCGACAGTTTCGAGCTTTCGATTGAGCTAGATACTCCGAAAGTCGTACCGGGTAGTCGATAATATTCAATCTATGTGTGACACTTTTTCCACGTTTGTACGATTTATGACTCGGAAACAGAATCCACGTACCACTCGTGATGGTACCAAAATGAAGTTTGCTTATCGTGAATACTAATATAAATCATCACAAGACCAGGGGCTCCCTCTGCCAAGAGGACGCCAACAAAAAGGTCGATTTTCGTCTGTTGGCGATGGAGAACCTTCGCAGTAGAGATATTGCACTCTGCGTGCGTCAGCATATGCAAAGCGAGCCCGATACGTGCCACTCCCATCGCAATCCGTGTTTCCATTTCACTGTGAAACGCACTTCTTTATGCGACGATCTCTGCCTCGTTCTGGATTCTTCTTACCGTACTACTCTCGCCCACGCTCCATTCTTTGCAACAGAAGCCTCATCAAACGTGTTGATTGACCGTCTTTGACGAATGAGTGCAGACTTGATACATCATTTGAGGTTATTTCTTCACCCCCGACAGAGAAGAACACATCCCCATTTGAAGGAAACCTTGAAAGAATAATAAGGGCTGGTGTCTTCTTCGCGGAGGATGATTTTGCCTCACGCCAAGAACTGATGCATTGAATGTCGCTAATGCTCACCGAAGGGCTGAGGTGATCGATGCAGGAACCTCAGAGCCCATGCTACAAGTTTATCGTCGTGATAAGTTACGAGGATGTGGAAGCGTGCGAGGGTATTGTGTAATAAGCACTACAAGGGTTTCACTTAAAACACTGCAGTATATTCTGCTATGAATGTGTCTATACATATGGCACAGTAAAGATGTGGAGAGATTTGTACGCAGCACTGATGAATAAATGAGAAACGAAGAAAGAAAGTTAGATGTTTGGAAGAGTCACGGGGCGCGGCGGAGTGGGTGAGTCTAGGAACTCAAATTGGGATCGCCCTCGGGCGATAACAATGCGAGCCTAGAAGACTCATCCATCTTTCCGAGGGGCTCCCTGGGCTCTCAGGAAGCCTAGACAAGCCCCAAAACCCCCATCGAGGGGTGGGCATCGGCCTTGTGCTGGGGGCCGTGCCCGAAAGTCGGTAGTCGGGGCGGAGGACTGAGTCATCACCGAGCCTGGCTTGGTGTTGGCCATCCTCCAAACCGACGCGCTGGCAGGGCGTATCCCTGCCCCGCGCCCATGGGGGCAATCGGGGTGGAGGCGAAAGCCAGGCACCCGGGATATGGAAAGATAAATTCCTGTCCAATTGACATGGAGTAATTGGAACATCAGATTTCCCAGGATGGACGAAGAAGTGAGAGGCAATGACCGAGGCTCGAGCGCCAAGCTACTCGAAAGCTCCCAAACGCTCACATTTATGCGAATACTCACCAAGGAGCTACATATTTGCTTATTCTCGATAAATAAATCTACTGTTGAAGCACGAGTGATTTGACAAACTGAAGTAAGAATTATGACTGCATGTTTCGGTCTGATCCCTCGGCTGTCTTTGTCAGAACAATGTCGAAGGAATCTGTCGTTTATTTCATTTTTCAGGGGTCCAATGTGTTCCATGTATTTATATGTACACGTATTGATGTACATATAGCTATGATAGGACGGAGTATGTATTGGCTATGGTCAAATTGCTTGCGCGAGACATCTAGCGGGTAGCTCGCGCGTTACGCCGTGGTGGTCCTCACGCAGACAGGCAACGTTTCGATATCCGTGTGATCTAGGCCTCTCCGCTCTCCCCCCGCTGCCACCACTCAACTCGCCTGGACCACCACAGTTTGGGGCTATTTTCTAACACCAGCGGCGCTACAGTCTACTTTTTTTTATATAGCACATTCGTGACCATAGCCAATAGACACTCATCCCTTTGTTTCGCGAAGAGCCCCGCCAGTAATAATGAGCGATGCGGGTGACTAGGATACCAAGAACTGTACAAACACAGCGTAAATGAAGCGCCTGCGTCTTCCACCCTAGCTTTCCTCTGACTAACATAACTCCCCCTCAACTCAACGCTCTTCTTGACCCAGTCACTGTAACTCTGTAACTCTAGAGTCTAGGCCCATCCCGTGTCTCGTAACTACATCCAACAGCCTCTCTCTCTCTCTCTATATCCTTGTACAAGAACTTTTCCACAATGAACACCCAATCCACCACTTCTACCGAGCCCATTCTCTGGACAACAACCCACCTCAGTCTTCTGGTAATAGCAGAAGCAAGGAAATCCTGTCCACAACCCCAGGAGTGGAGGAATCCCTTCCTGATGCATGAGATTGATTGGATTCAAATTTAAAAGGTGCTAAATCAGGGAAGTTTTCTTTGGGTGGGGGGTAGGGTAGGTTGGAGAGGGGGATTTCTTAAGGCGATACGGTCACCGTGCACCGCGACCATGAACCTTGAAAATACACCTGACATAAAAAGTTTGGTGATTCAAAGGGTGAGACGAGTTGTCGAATACTTGTTATTGTCCAACTTGTATTCCTCAATCCGTCGCTTAGCCCAAATCATAAAAGAATCGGAGAAAAGTGGAAATAACTCGGCCGAGGGAACCACCTAACCTATAATATACGCACATTTTCATTCCCAAATTTCTCCGATTCTATTGCAATTTGGGCTTAACGAAGAGCGGACAAATCTAAGTTAGATGACAACAAATATTTGTGCGCTCGTCGTTTAGCCCAAATCGCAACAGAATCGGAGGAAGTTGGGAATGATTTTCAGCTTGCATGGTGACCGCATCGCCTTAAAGTCATCCACGAGAGTGTGGGTAATGTCAGATTCAGCCGAGAATACAGTTGGGCGCCAACCTACCGACCAATACCCCCGAGGGCGCCAATTCGGAAGTTATATTAGTCTCAAAAGAAAGAACGAAGAAATAAATAGTAGAATGAAGATGAAATAATTAAGGGGTTTGCAAAGATGCGGGAGTCTGGAAACGACCCAAGATGTCGCTCAAGACTCATACTTACAGAGGCGAACAGGTTGGTGTAAAGCACACACCGTGGGTGCTATGGGGCTGGGGACTGGGCGGAGAGTTGTCGTGTGCTCCCAGAATACTAAGATCCCTCTTGCCGAAAGACTTTGGTCGGGGAATGGGTCTGTCTTCCAGGATCAATGGAGAATTCTCCTTGCGATCAAGTGAACCCGAGAAGTCGCGAGTCTCCTAAGATCCAAAGATCTCTCTCGCGGAATAGACAAGTCTTAATGCCCCCTCGATATGAAAAGCAATAAAAAATAACGCACACAGAGCCAGGAGAGTCGAAACTCCTTCTAGATGTTGTGGGATGAATCAGGGCACTATACAGACTTATCAGTCTTAGCTGGAATTTCGATCTTCTTGTCAAGCCGCTAGATTTGTTGCAGTCGCTTCCCTCTAGAACCACCGCACGGTGGGTCCAAAAATCGAATTCGGGACAAAATTCAGCGCTATGCGAACACTCAACCGACCGACATGATTCGAACGGGATTTTCTCAGTTTTTTGCCTCTCTACGAGATGCGTTCCCGGGAAATATTCGAATTAAGCGCTCCTAAGAGCCCAAAAACGCGTGGTATCAATCGTGATTCTAGCATTGGTCAAATGGGCGATCAACTCTGATTGGACAAAATTTGAGTCTCCTCGAGCCTGATGTCAGTATACGGAGTTTCGGGTGGAGTTTCAAATAATGAATATGATATACAAAACAGTATCAATGCGTGTGCTGGATCGAAAGGCTTCAAGAAACTGCAATATCTATCCAGCCGAGGTTATATGATGACACTGCAACGTCCGACATCTTACTCTCTCATTTTCATCTCTACTAAGTGACAAAGATAAGTTGGCGGATTTTTGTTTGCATTACGGAATGGTTGAAGGTTATTTGAAACTTGTGCGGCAAGCATATATCTAACGTAAAAATTTCTCAGGAATCGATTGGCGAAGTCAGAATTGCGATATCTCTTTTAGTTTCTGATATATGAATGAATTTTCGTGAGCATGTCATTTCTATTTCAGCGAATATCGATCGGAGCGGAATTTTAACATGTGCATTGGAAAGATCGTGGCATTTTGAGTCGGAAATGCTTCTTTCCGGGTCCCATTTGTTGCATTATTTCCCCTAAAATCATCAGAAAGAGAATTTTATGTGCAACTTGTAACGCTTTTTGTAACGCCTGTAACGCTATTGTTGTTATTTTGGCATCGGCGTGGTCTGCTGCTAGTCTGCTGCTGGCACCGCATGCTTGCTATAAGCGTTCATTTATGAGCGACGGTTGACGAGAAACAGCAATCACATCCATGATCAATCAGTGTAATTGCCTGCCGTCTATGTGATGTGAGTGAATATCATGAGAATTTGTGTCGCTACAGCCACGTGGAGTTCGCCTTAACCTCTCAGCGAGGTACACGTGTCTGAGGCCTGTATTCTGATTGAATTAATCTTCGGAATACCTTCTTTTCCTGCATAACATGATATCAAACGCCAATAAGGCACATCAGTCCAATTACAATTACATCAAAAATTGTAAGCTGATGTCCACGAAACTCCCATCTCTTTCAAGAATGAGTTGTGCTCGAACGCATCAAAAGGCTCTCAAAATTCTTAGACGGTTTTTTAATCCTTTTTATAATCGGAATACCTCGTTCAGACGCCCATGATATTGAACTCCAATGGGAAAATAGACTGGATTGGAAATCTTTTGATAATTTTAGTCCGATGGCCTCGAAATTTGTATTTCTCTTGATGATGGGCTAATAGCGTCAAATGACTCAAAATTCATAGATGGTTTTTTCATCCTTTTGATATTCGAAATACCTTTTTTTGGAGCCTATAATATTAAACTTTGATGAGTCGAATAGATTGAACTGAAAAGTAATCGAAACTTGTGGAAAGTTGGCCTTGGAACTCGTATTTTTCATCAAAACGACACGAGATGTACTCGAGACGCTCGGGATCTGATATCAAAACTTGTTTTCGTTCGCTCGTTCTGAATGTCTGAAATTTTAAGCGATTCCAAGAATCATTCTGATCTACAGAATACCTTCCTAAAATGTTCGGGAACAAGTGGATCGATCGTTGGTATGACTTTGAGAAAATTGTTCCGAGACGCTCGAAACAGGGGTCTATCAATCCTGTGAGCCAAATAATGGGATCAAGTACATTTTTTCCAAGAAAGATACTAGTTTCGAATCCATCGATTTAAAATTTTTGAAGTATTTTCAATCTCATCGATTTGCCTATTGGAGTTTTCACATTATAGGCATCAGAATGAGGTCATTCGATGGTCAAAAGGATTCAGAGGCTCTTCTGAGAATTTCGAAAGCCAAATATCGCGATGAAGTTCACTCTTCTTTGGAGAGGAATACGAGTTTCAAGGCTATCTGTACATGATTTTTGAAGAGATTTCTTCACAATCGATCTGCCAATTGAAGTTTGATATTATAGGCTCCAGAATAGGGTCTTTCGATGTCCAAAAGGATGAAGAGAACTGTCTATGAATTTTGAGAGCCATTCGATGCGATCGAGCTCAACTCATTCTCCAAAGAATTACGAGTTTCGAAGCCATCGGTATAAAATTTTTGAAAGATTTTCAATCTATTCGATTCTTCTATACAAGTTCAATGTCATGTCATAGGCATCAGAGTGAGGCATTCCAATAATCAAAAGGATAATAAAAATCGTCTATGAATCTTGATAGCCATTCGATGCGATTGAACACTGAGAACAGAATATTGCAGTTTGAACAGTATGGCTGCGTTGTAACGTGGTATTGCTGTCAGGCCAATACTGGACTGTCAACACAGCATCATAATTTGTTATTGCCGTTAAATAACCTCAAAGAATCTTTGGATTATGATAATCCTTCGCCGCTACGATTACGTGCAAAAATTAGATGGCTTTCCTGGTAAGATAATCGAAATGTGACTGTGATTCTATCGAGTATCAAAGTATTTTAAATGTATGGACTATTCTTATTCATTCTGGCAGAAATACCAAATGCCAAATCATTTCGATGGCTTGTCATAGTGACAACATTTGTATTGCTCTTCTGGCTATACCACTTTTTGGTCGCATGGCGAATCACATAGCCATGCGACCAAGAATTTTTTCTCAGTGAGTGCATTTTCTCTCAAGGAAAATTCGAACTTCGAGGCCTTCTGTGTACAAGTTTCTGAAGCTCTTTCGATTGAATCATTTGTTTGATCCGCCTATCATCACTCACGTATCGGGAGAAGGAACTACAATCGTTGGAACTATTTAAGAGAGCGTTTACGAATTCTCAGACCATGATCATGCAATAAAATACTCATCATTCCACTAAGCCTATCAGATTTAAGGCTTTCAAATCCATCAAAGACGATCAAAGACGATCAAAGTTTCACTGTGTAACTGATCTTGCAGAAGGTATACTATTGCTCCATATCAGGGAGAGACATTCCAAACGTTACCGCAAATGAATAAGAACGAACTGCAATTATCGAGAATCCAACGTGCATTACGCTCGGTCCCCGGCGAGTGGCGATCTGATCCCGTACCCGTCCTCCGCGAGTGTCGATGTGGTTCTTTACTGGACCTCGGCGAGTGTCGATCTGGTACCGTACCGGCTTTCGGCGAGTAGCGATCTGATCCCGTACCCGTTTTCCGCGAGTGTCGATGTGGTTCTTCACCGGTCCTCGGCGAGTGTCGATCTGGTCCCGTACCGGTCCTTGGCGAGTGGCGATCTGATCCCGTACCCGTTTTCCGCGAGTGTCGATGTGGTTCTTTACCGGTCCTAGGCGAGTGTCGATCTGGTCCCGTACCCGTCCTCGGCGAGAGTCGATCTGGTCCCGTACCGGCCCTCGGCGAGAGTCGGTCTGGTCCGGTACCGGCCGTTGGCGAGTGTCGATCTGGTTCCGTACCGGTCTTCGGCGAGTGGCGATCTGATCCCGTACCCGTTTTCCGCGAGTGTCGATGTGGTTCTTTACCGGTCCTCGGCGAGTGTCGATCTGGTCCCGTACCGGCGCTCGGCGAGTGTCGATGGAGTCCCATACCGGTCCCCGGCAAGTGGCGATCTGGTCCCGTACCCGTCCTCCGCGAGTGTCGATGTGGTTCTTTGCCGGTCCTCGGCGAGTGTCGATCTGGTCCCGTACCGGTCCTCGGCGAGTGTCGATCTGGTCCCGTACCGGCCCTCGGCAAGAGTCGGTCTGGTCCGGTACCGGCCCTTGGCGAGTGTCAATCTGGTCCCGTACCGGTCCTCGGTGAGTGGCGATCTGATCCCGTACCCGTTTTCCGCGAGTGTCGATGTGGTTCTTTACCGGTCCTCGGCGAGTGGCAATGGAGTCCCATACCGGTCCCCGGCAAGTGGCGATCTGATCACGTACCCGTCCTCCGCGAGTGTCGATCTGATCCCGTACCGGCCCTCGGCGAGTGTCGATCTGATCCCGTACCGGCCCTCGGCGAGAGTCGGTCTGGTCCGGTACCGGCCCTTGGCGAGTGTCGATCTGGTCCCGTACCGGTCCTCGGCGAGTGGCGATCTGATCCCGTACCCGTTTTCCGCGAGTGTAGATGTGGTTCTTTACCGGTCCTCGGCGAGTGCCGATCTGGTCCCGTACCGGCGCTCGGCGAGTGTCGATCTGGTCCCGTACCGGTCCTCGGTGAGTGTCGATCTAGTCCCGTACCGGTCCTCAGCGAGTGTCGATCTGGTCCTGTACCGGTACTCGGACAGGTGTGATTCTGATTCTGCACCAACACTCGCCAAGGACTGGAACGGGACCTGATTGATACTCGCCGATGACCGGTATAGGACCACATTGACCCTCAACGATGATCGGCACAGGACCAGATTGTCAAATCATATGAGTTATGGTTTGGTAGCAAGATATCCAGATTTCACGCTGGAAAAATGAGCAAAATTGCACAATACCTGATGGTAAACATGGGCAGTATACCTGGACCCATCAAGAACTTACACACACACAAGTAAAAACCGAATGAACTTCTTAGAGATATAGCTCCACTGCCGCAAAGAACTGAAAATCAAAACATACAAGAAAGAATCACTCCCTTGGGATTTTGAAGAAAAAAAAATCACTCGACCCCTGGGAAAATCAATACTCACCTGGTCTTCATGCCACACACAGACCGGGATGGCGAGTGACGGAACCGGTATCGCATCGTTAATGTTCTCGTTTCACGTGACTCATTGGAGAAACACTCTCGTTTGCCCTCATCCCTCGATGGTGTCATAGGATAAAGCATCGCGACGAAATTGTGATGCGAATAGTGAGAGGTGGTCAGTGATCCAATACGAGTTATTGACGAGAGCGACTCGCGCAGTACGTATTCAGCAGTGTCGTTTTGGGATCATAGTGGTCCCAGAACAGTGTCAAAACGGTCTCGTACGAGTCCTAAGTGGGGATTGAGACTGCATGTGGTTGAGCCATCATTTGCTCGCATACCTCGTCAATGACACGAGCAGGGTATCTTAACAAAACAAAGCCTTGATACAAATAGTAAGAGAAAGTTTAAGATCCAAGTCATCTGAGTTAAACTTGAACCCAGTGCAGCTCACAGCATTGTATTGTTCAGGACCCGTGATGGTTCTCAGAGAGTATCAGAACGTTACGACATTTGTACGGTTCCCGTCACATGAGCCCTCATTTCTCGATGGTGTCATTGAGCAGAGTCTCGCGACACAACTACATTGTGATACGAATGGTGAGTGATCAGGTGATCAATGATCCAACATGAGTCATCGACGAGAGCGACTCACGTAGAGTTAAGCACAGTATCGTTTTGGGCCCATGATGGTTCTAGAGGAAAATCAAAATGGTACCGTACTAGTCCTAGGTGAGGATTCCACCTAAATCTACCATTTGAGAGCCATCATTTGCTCGCATATTCCGTCCGTGACACGAGCAGGGCTCTTGACACAACAGAATTTTGATACAAATAGTAAGAGATAGTCCAAGATCCGAGATAACTCATTTCCTCGTGAGCCCAGTGCAGCTCACAGCACTGTGACGTTCTGGATCCATGGTGGTTCTCGCGAAGTGTCGGAACGATACCGCTTCGGTACTGTTCCTATTGAAATTTCCTCAATCCAATTGATTCTCTCATCGACGATTCATATTACAAGCGTTGGAATAAGGTATTTCAATTATCCAAACGATAAGAACAATCGTCTATGAATTTTGAGGCCTATTTGATGCGATCGAGCCCAACTCATTTTCAGAAGAAATACAATTAAAAGAATTTCGGTTAGGACGATTTGCCTGATTGGCAATTGATATCACAGACTCCCGGAAGAAGTATTCTAATCATAGAGAGGATAGAACAAGATATCTATGAACTTTTGAAAGCCAAATGATGCGATGAGTTTTATTCTTTATTGATGAGAAATACGAATATCGAGGCCAACATTGCATAATTTTTTAATAACCCTCGATTCCATCGATTTGCCTTATAGAATTTCCATATCATAGACATCATGGTCGAGTATACCAATAACCAAGAGAATGGAGGAACGTGAATTTCGAGAGCTAAATGATGCGACGGAGTTCACTCTTCTTTGAAAAAGTAAACGAGTTTCGAGGCCATCGGTTTGCAATTTCTAAATAAATCCCAGTCTCATTGATTCGCATGTTAAAGTTCAATATCGTATACATTGAATACTATAGGCATCAAAATGAGATATTTTGATGATCGAAGGAATAAAAAACACGGTCCATGGATTCTCAGAGCCATTGGTTGTGATCGAGCTCAACTCATTCTCTAAACAAATCCGAGATCGGGACCATCGCTTGAGAATTTCCAAATGAATTTCAATCACACCGATCTTCCGGATTGCAGTTAAATTCTCAGACATCGCAATAAGGTATTTTGGTGATCAAAATGATGGAAAAAACTGTCTATGACTTTTGAAAGCTAAATGATGCCATGCATCTCGTGTCTTCTTGATGAAAAATACGAGTTCCAAGGCCAACTTTCCACAAGTTTCGATTACTTTTCAGCTAAATCTATTCGACTCATCAAAGTTCAATATCATAGGCTCCAAAATGAGGTATTTCGAATATCAAAAGGATAAAAAAACCGTCTATGAGTTTTGAGTCATTTGACGCTATTAGCCCATCATTAAGAGAAATACAAATTTCGAGGCCATCGGACTAAAATTATCAAAAGATTTCCAATCCAGTCTATTTTCCCATTGGAGTTCAATATCATCGGCGTCAGAACGAGGTATTCCGATTATAAAAAGGATTAAAAAACCGTCTAAGAATTTTGAGAGCCTTTTGATGCGTTCGAGCACAACTCATTCTTAAAAGAGAAGGGAGTTTTGTGGACATCAGCTTACAATTTTTGATGTAATTGTAATTGGACTGATGTGCCTTATTGGCGTTTGATATCATGTTATGCAGGAAAAGAAGGTATTCCGAAGATTAATTCAATCAGAATACAGGCCTCAGACACGTGTACCTCGCTGAGAGGTTAAGGCGAACTCCACGTGGCTGTAGCGACACAAATTCTCATGATATTCACTCACATCACATAGACGGCAGGCAATTACACTGATTGATCATGGATGTAATTGCTGTTTCTCGTCAACGGTCGCTCATAAATGAACGCTTACAGCAAGCATGCGGTGCCAGCAGCAGACTAGCAGCAGACGCACGCCGATGCCAAAATAACAACAATAGCGTTACAGGCGTTACAAAAAGCGTTACAAGTTGCACATAAAATTCTCTTTTCGATGATTTTAGGGGAAATAATGCAACAAATGGGACCCGGAAAGAAGCATTTCCGACTCAAAATGCCACGATCTTTCCAATGCACGTGTTAAAATTCCGCTCCGGTCGATATTCGCTGAAATAGAAATGACATGCTCACGAAAATTCATTCATATATCAGAAACTAAAAGAGATATCGCAATTCTGACTTCGCCGATCGATTCCTGAGGAATTTTTACGTTAGATATATGCTTGCCGCACAAGTTTCAAATAACTTTAAACCATTCCGTAATGCAAACAAAAATCCGCCAACTTATCTTTGTCACTTAGTATATGATAGAGGCAAATGGATGCATCAGACATCGTTGGCTTCCCGTTATCGTGGCAGTTTTCATGTGTGCGCAGCAATCGACCACGGGTCTGGCTCTGCAAATGATCACACGTGGATAATACAGAACGGGAGGTTAGTACGAGAAGGAGCGGACTAAAATGATGAGGGTCATATGAGAGTGAGGTAGGAGAACAGGGAGAACAGAGGGAAGTGAGAAGTAATATCGCGATGACTCGTGTGCAAGTCACATCAACATGTCACTCGACAGAGACCGCCTAGAAGCGTGAGAATGTCCTATGTCCTGTCCCAATCTCACTTGAGATACCGATTACACGTTTCGTTTTGGTCTCGAGGTGACAAATCACGCCAAGCCACGGAGGGTCAAAAACGCAAAGAAGTGGACGGTGCGGTTATACGAGTTACTCATGTGGGATACTAACTAAATCCAATAATCCGACCAGAGTTTTCATAATTGAAATAATTTTCTTCATTTTCACTTCATTTTTTGGAGCGAACAATTGTCTCCTTTTATCATGTCACATTTCTTGGCCTCTAGCCGATCCATGAATATCATCAGAAAGTATGGATTCGACGTGAAAAGGCCCCACCTCTCAGGATGTGAGGTTGGAACTCCAGACAGATACAGTCGCATACGATGTACTCTCGTTGTACCACGCAGAAAACACTTTATATCAATAATGTCTCCCAGAAGTTAATGATTATCCCATAGTCGTTTAACATGTATCAAACAGACATTCTTTGTATGTGGTGAATTCATTAACTACACCACGGTTGTATGAAGATGTTCACGACTATTAGAAGTAAACCTCTTCGGGAGGCGCGAGGGAGGAGGACAATCCATCATAATGACGCTAAGGTTCTCCCGAGGTTTGTTTGTATGAGAGCCGATCGCTTAAATTGATTTTGTGAGATTGGAAATGTCCAATACTATGGCAGAATCTTTCCCGCAGAATCAATCATCGCTATCGCCTATCCGCCGTGATTCGAGATTTTGGTTTTGTCAAAAGAGCACAGTCACCGAAATAATAAGAGAAATCCGGAAAATGGATGATTCTAATTCTTTTTTCGACATTGTTTCTGAAACGTCCCAAAACATACCCAACAGGAATATCCTATGATATTATATTCGTAAATCGGCATTGGAGGACTAATTTTATTTCTCTATCGATCTCGAGTTTGAGATCGATTAATTGAGAAATTAACGATCGGGTTTGATCGTGGAGGTGTTAATTAATGAAAAAAAGGCGCGCATATGCATGAAATCGAGACAAGAGTTCCCTGAGCCCTGGATAGCTCAGCTGGTAGAGTGTCTTTCCCGGTGTGAAGAAGGCCCCCAGTTCAAATCTGGGTCCAGGCGACTTTTTTCTCTCGATGTCTGTCATATGCAATTTTTTCATTAATTAACACCTCCACGATCAAACCCGATCGTTAATTTCTCAATTAATCGATCTCAAACTCGAGATCGATAGAGAAATAAAATTAGTCCTCCAATGCCGATTTACGAATATAATATCATTTGAAACATAAGAGGACGAGTCGAGTTCGAAAAGTGTAACCAGGAATATCCTATGTTCCCACTCTGTTTGCTCCTTTGCCTCTTCCACTCACCGAAATCTTGCCCTCGTCGTGGCTTCAGCACAGATGTGGAAGTAGATTTGGTTCCATTTTCCTTCATTGCTTCTGACTGAAAATGGTTGCCAAACTTTTAAGATACTGACTACGGATCACTCTGCTAAATAGCACGATAGACTACGAAGTGCAAGAGGAAATCATTCGGAAAAATCGCGCTATACCGCAACACAATTTGGAAGAGTGATATGAGAACATGTCTCGAATGGTGGGTGGATCAAATCTCGCTGTCGCAACCTCGGTTACAAGAGTATCGGGGGCCGGGGGGGGGGGGGGGCAAAATTTTGCCAAGAGTCTCAGCAGGGCCCAAAAACTCGATGTTAACTCGGTTTTTCAAGAAAGAAATAGTCAAGAACCACGCCTGGAGTCGAGGAAATATGTACGCGCATGAAGTCAAATTCAAAGTTACGTTTCCGCATCTTGCTCCTGCCGCCGATCGATTTGACGAGACCTTATATCAGTGGACCATGAATCGTCAGGATGTTTAGGCAATCTTGCGCAGTAGACAGTTTCTGCATTTTTGACTACTCATCCGATGAATTTGCACATACTCAATTGTATAATACGGGAGCCGCCCTCTTATGGCAGAGATAAGGACCCTTAAGGGGATGTCGGAGTCCTATCCTACTTGCTTAGTTATCGACATTGGCGAGTTTTCAAACCATTCGACGAATTTTTGAGATATCGCAATTCTAATAAGTAACGCCGATTTTATGGACCAAACAGAATCGGCGTTACTTATTAGAATTTCGATATCTCAAAAATTCGTCGAATGGTTTGGAAATGCGACAATGTCGGTATCCGACAACCTCTTAACACGGTGCAACTCTATTGTGACTGCATATTTTGTCCGTTTGTCGCATTTTCTTAATTATCATCGGGACTCTTGGCGATAAAAATCTTGTTATCCATTTCCTGGATTCCGTGCGCCTGTCGGGAATGTGCGATGACCAGGTACAAGGCTCCAAATTACATGAGGAATATAGTGTGTTGGGTATACACGTGATGGCACGAGATCAGCAGGCGATCGAGACTGGCTTACGATTATATAGGTTGGACAGAGATCTTGACAAGTCGATAAGCACGGGGTGTGCATATAATATAGGATTCGCTGTGTATGGCCAGTTTGTTTCATTCCACGATACTCTTCCATTATTTCATTAGCGTTGATCGTTCGACTAAACGGCTCTCTCACTCGAATATGTGGATCTTGATTTCCGGACGGATTCTACTCGCTTGGAATGATTGATGCCAACGAGCGACACTATGTATAGGATGAGATTGATTTGAGCATCGATCTCTCACGCTGTCATTATCTATCAAATGCCGCGGCGAGTTTGTCGAAAGTGGTTTCTCACTTTGACAAATGCCGGCCTCGCGTTGTTCATCAATCTTTATCCCACAGCGATTGAGGAATTCGGCAACCCTTGCTTGAACTTACGATGATGTCATCTAAAAACTGTGGCTCACACTGGGGCTCAAAAATGATTGGCGAACTCTCACAGGTCGCTGCCCAATGATGTTTGGTTAAGCCTTTTCTTGATTAATGATTTTTTCCATGAATTCAGGGATTCTTCGAGTTAGCTAGTGGTACTCTCCTCCCATTATTTCGATCCATGGGATCAAATATTTTGAGGCAATGCGGTCACCGTGCAAGCCGAAAACCATTCCCATTTTCCTCCGATTCTCCTGCGATTGAGGCTTGCAATTGCGATTGCGATACGACGAGTGCACGAATACTTGTTATCATTTAACTTAAATTCGTGCACTCGTCTTTTAGCCCAAATAACACGAGAGGTTCCCGCAATCAAGTTCTTCACATTTTGAACCGATTCTCTTGCAATTTGGGTGAAACAACGAGGTGTCAAATGAAGATTTAGCAAGAACAATGGTTCGATAACTCGCGTGGAACTCCGAATCATCGTAGTTTTCATGTGAGATGTGTTTCCAAGTTCCATGGTTACAGTGCACGGTGACCGCATTGCCTTGAGTCGATCTGACCCACATAAAAATGTGGGTCAGATCGACCCACATTCTTATGTGGGCAATGTTGTTTTCACAAACCGTCCAAGTTTCATCCACGAACAACAGATTAGATTTGAATGGAAAAATATGGAGACAGATGGTTCTTACTCCTTAGGACTGTTTAGAAAATCTCAAATATGCCAACTATGCAAATCGTGGAACTGTCATCACCACCCAATGGATTTCTTCCATAAAAAAGGTGCCGTTCCATTTATAGCCGATTATCTCCAGGTTTATATTATAGTGTAGGTTATGTACTTGAAGCTGGGACTTTTGCATATCCGGATATCCGGATATTTTTGAATTATGCTGTATTCGAGATGTTTTACCTTTATATACAACTTTTCACCATCCGGATGGATAGTATTTTGAGGAGAATTTGGAATCGTAGAGGAATTATACTACCGAATCGGGCAAGCATTTTATTTCAATCGGATTGCATTTGATCGTGGTAATACACTCGAGACCCGTCAATGATGATGAGCAGGATTCAACCGAGCATTTATCCGAAAAGAAAACTTTCTTCCTGCTTTTCAGACCCTACAATGGCTAGTCGACAGAACACACGCGATAATTTAATGAAGAATTGATGCAGTGGCACAAGACCGGTACTTGTGAAACACTCGGAGAAGGATTGCGAGGAAGAAGAGCTTTGTATGTACTGAGCCTCATGCGAAGAAAAACTAATCGAGTGTTGTAAATACAGGCGCTAGAGCTTCTGGGAGAGGCGTATCACATAACCTCGAAATTTAGGCAGGTCTGATTAAAGTGGGGCCTGCACAAGCGATACGCATCGGATGCAATTATTCACAACTCTTATAGGCCACTGCTGCCACCACCACCACCACCACCACCACCACCATGACCACAACCTCTTTCCCTTTTCTCATCGGTTTCTCGGGCGCTCGCGATGGGCCACACGGACGGTGGAATCCACCGAAAAACCGGAATACCTACCTCCCAATTCTCTCGCGGAGGCTCTCGTATTTGCATGCAGATCGCACACACGAGGCCGAAAAATAAAACGAAAACGAGTGAGAGCTTGGGAATCGGGATTAAGACGCTCACTGGTTGTCTTTGCCTTCGTTTTTTTCTCCAAGACCCATCGAAATTGAGTTGTCGCACGGCACGATACATCGAGAGAGTGTATACTTAGTTCGAGAGGAAGAAATTTGCCGCCTTCGATTGCTATATTGCTGCCCATAATAGTCATTCATGAGATCGTCTCGTTCATCGTCGCGAATGATTTTTGGATTTTATCTTGTTTTCTTAATTGATCTTTGGATTCATGTTGCATGGGAGAAATTGAAGTTGCTGACCATTGCGGAGTTTTTTGCGATTTTTCCGTTGTGGACAGCATTAAAAGTTGCGAAGCATACGGCTGACATGTACTGAGGAACGCAGATATAAGTATATCGTATATATCACCAATCTAAGGTGGACACCCCTTGGCATTTTTTATCTTTGCAAGTTACAAATTGGACCGCAGTTGATTTTTACATGCTTCGACCTTCTGCCTTGGATGGTGAAGCGAACATTTTCAGAAAATGAAAAATTCGGTACGAACTGGAAAATTCTTCTCAAAATATCCAAGGAAAATAGCGTTGTGAGTCGGCGTCGTGTGGCTCATCAAATTTGGAGTCCGAAATGACTTCACCGATCATTTTTTCATCACTTCATTTTCCAGGAAAACAGCTAATTTTGAATTTGCCACAACTGTTGTTGCACCACGTGTTAGGTAATGTTATCGTTTTGGTGTAATGCCACACTTGTCATTGTTTTGGTGTTTAACCTTATGATCACGGATGTTGTTTTGTTGGTTATTCAGCCACGGCATTCACAATGGAAAATCGTCATCGAGTGGGAATATCAATCGGCTTTATACCGTTGAAAGATATTAGAAGCATGGAGTATGTACTTGAGTATCTTTTAGTACAAGAGTCCAATAATGCGTAAAAAAATGTGTAACAGTCATGCCATCAAAATTCTGTAATGTAGATCAAAATTTGAACAATCCCGCATCCGAAACTCTTAGGCAATAGAAATGCCTAACAGATTCAGGTTATGATTATCAATTTTAGACACTTATCGCCCAAACTCTGAATACAAAGTTTGAGAGAAGATTGTACCATAGATGATGCACAGATTATGAGCACGACTTATTAGAACGGTATCTCGTAGCTGGGAAAGTAAGAAAAATTTGAAGAATCGTGGCCAGATTTTAGCTGACATGGCTTTTGGGATCAAAATACAAAACGCGAATCTGCTTGATATTACCGATCCCTTGTGAGTTTTCGTTTAAACGTTACACAAAACCCACTCGTTCTTCAGAATTGTGATCCCATAGGTAAGCAGTTAGAGCCATAATTTTTTCCAATCATTTCTATACTCCCCAGTAGGGGAGTTACGGGATACTGGTTCAACTCGTTTCAATAGTCTACCTTTTATGCCAACTTCACTCAAACTTTTTAGTCGAATTTCAGCTGACAGAACTTTCATAATTAGAATGCAGAACTTGAATCTGCTTGGTATCACCATCCTCTGTCCACGTTTAAAATTCACATGGAACCCAACCATTTCCTGAAGATTTTGATCCCATAGGTATGTACCGGAAGCCACAATTTATTTCCAAAATTTGTTCACTTCCCAGCTGCTGGATACCTGTTCAAGTCGTGTTTATAACCTACCTTTGATGCCCCAAACTTGGTAGTCAAATTCTAGCAGACAGAACTTCTAAACCTAAAGATGAAAGCTCAAATCCGCTTGGTCATACCAATTGCTGAGAGATTCGTGTTCAGAATTCTCCAAAGACTTGATCACGTTCAAAAACTTTTAACTCATAATTGAACAGTCGAAGCCACAGTTTTTCGTGTATTTATTCCCGTCTGTATCATTAGGTATTGTTCTAACTCGTGTATATTATCTGTCTACTTGCGGTACAAACTTTTTTCAGGCTTCGTGATCAGATTCTGGTTGAATAAATGTTCAGAACTCAGAAGCAGGTTCCAAATCTGCTAGGCATTGCCATTCTCTATAGTAGGTTCACGCTTGTGAATTTCAAAAATCCCATCCACTTCATAGAATTTTGATCTCGTGGGGTAGCAGCCAGAGCCACGATTTTTCCGATTTTTTTTTATTTCTTCATCTACAAGATACCGCTCTAATAACTCGTGCCCATAATCTGTTCACCATCTGTGGTACAAACGTTTCCCAATTTTGTAGTCAGAATTCAGGCGATCAAGTGTCTGAAATTGATAATCATAACCTGAATCTGTTAAGCATTACCATTGTCTAAGAGGTTTGGATGCGGAATTGTTCACATTTTGATCGACATTAGAGAATTTTGATGGCATGACTGCTACACATTTTTTGACTCTTGTACTAAAAGGTACAAGAGCACATGCTCGATGCTTCTAATATCTTTCAACGGTATAAAACTGGTTGACATTCACTCTCGATGACGATTTTCCATTGTGAATGCCGTGGCTGGGTAACCTACAAAACAACATTCGTGATCATAGGTTAAACATCGAAACAATAACATGAGCACGTGGCATTACACCAAAACAATAACATTACCTGCTACTAGGGTCACTAGCTGAATATGGCGGACCGTGTCGAGACCCCCTTCTAGGGACCCTACCTGAAACGTGGTGCGACTAATCTCTACGACAACTGTGGTGGCGAATTCAAAGTTATCTATTTTCCATCAGTTTTCCTGGAAGATTGAGTAATAAAAAATAATTGCACAAGTCATTTCGGATAAGCTACCCGACGCCGTAACACAATATTATTTTTCTTGAATATTCAAAAAAAATCCTTCTTGGTTGCATCGAATTTTCCATTTTCTGAAAATGTTCACTCCGCCATTCAAAGCAGAAGGTCGAATCATGTGAGAATCAACTTCGATCCAATTTGTACCTTGCAGAGAGAAAAATGCTAAGGGGTGTCCACCTCAGATTGGTCATTGAAAATGCATACGACCAAGATTGATATCACGTGGAATAATTTTCGATTATGCGCTTTTGAGCAGTTCTGTCTGCTAACGACTCATGAAAGATGGTGTCTCGGAATAGTTTCCGTGAATTTTTTTTCGATTCTATAATCTTCAATATGGAGTTCCCACCGTGTGTGTGAAAACAGAAGCCATACCTCTTCAACGATGTGAAAATTCTCCGAATCGGTTGAGGAGTACTAGGCCGTTCCACCTGATAGGGTCAACAAATCATGTTCACGAAACGTCAAAAAAAAGGAAATCAGTCTTTGTAATAATGGTGTGAGTAATCGGATCGTAAATAATCTTACTTGAAGTACTTGAAGAATTTTTGTATCCCTGAAAAGTGTAAGGATCAAGTTAAAAATCGTGACGTTCCTGACCATGTTTTTTGGATCCACTCAACAGAATCTTTCAGATTTGTCAAATTGCACATATCCGTAATGTGGTAGATCTGGTTCGGGAGATCGGGGAAAAAGTAGTTGGTTGCGGATTCACAAACTTCTGTTTGAAAATTTTTTATATCCGAACATTGCAGGGATAAGTTTTTCCATCATTCCAACCTATAGATCCCGCATTTGAACCCCAATTAATGGTTCTCATAATGATGAATTATAGTCGCTCTGTGCAAGCAGGTTCATTTCGGGGGCAAAGGACTTACCTCCCGAGCGAGGCGAGGGGAATACTGTCCTAGTGCCCGAACTGAGCGCACGCGCCCAAGGCAATAATGGACTATTTACACCTTCATACTCATCAAAATGCACTAATTTCAGATTCGTCAGAGATTAGAAAATTTTAAAAATCACTCAAAACGCGTAAATCATCAAGAAACAAATTCTTCCGCGAAAATCTCGCAATATTGCATTAGAAATCATATTCATGAAAAATCTCAGAGGATAGTTCTTTATCGTGATCAGATTTGATCAATTTCCCTGGATTTTGACTGATCAGGGCCGGATATAGCCAAACAAAACATTTTCATAATATCATCTTTCTAATGGCCGCAATTGGATTTAATTGTCTTGAGCCACTCGATATGCAACTTGCTATGAGTAAATCACAGTGTTAATGATCTGAGTCAATAGACCACAGAATTCGGTAAAAACATGACAAACTGGTGCGAGAAAAAATAACTATGGTTTTCACGTTTCGTTTAGATGGAGCTACTCCTGTAAAAATTTTGCTCACGAGTTTGGAAATTTGTTTGGAATGTTACTGAGAAATTTATTATCAAATGCAAAGTCGATGAATTTCCCCGGAGCTTTTGGAGCGCTTTAATTGACATCTGTCAATTGCGTGTGTGTGCTTTATTGATCGGCTGAGGCTATGATTTATGCAACGTTAACACGATCTCCAGTGACCAAAACTTCAAGATTCTATCGATCGATCCGAGCTACTACCTCAATCATATCAACTTTCAGTCTTACATAAGATTTATAAATATCAAGCCCAAGAAGTGTTGTCCTCCATCAGGGTTCCGTGGAAAATTCTTCATTTGATAGATTTCATCACAGAAATATAATTCAGTTCTACAAAAATGCTCGAATAATAGTCTGTTACGAATAAGTATGTTGAGGCGCCGTCTTTCTGAAAACGTAATCGAAATATGACGAAAATAATGTTAGCAGTTTTTTTGCCTCGTACATAATACGTTCAAATTCTAAGTGCATTCATACAAAAATGAAAACACAACATAATTTGAGTGTTGCGTCGGACACAGTGCGTACAAACACGAACCGATCGCAAACACAACCTATTCAGAAACCGCATGATATGACCAGTCACTAGTTATAGTTTCCTGCAAAAGTGAAATTTGAACTTCAAAGTGTAATACTTAATCGAAGTGCATGTCTCTTCTTTGCAACCAATCAGATTATCGGTCTGCATTCTGTAGGCGCCAAAAAACGGTGAAAATTGGACATGCCATTTTGTATACAAATAATTATAGCTCACGCAGTCTTCGGCGTGTCATGGATTAAAATCCCTTCAGCCGACGGATTTCTAAGGTTCGCCACCCTCTGTCGCTTGGAGCCCGCACAAATGGCACGAATGAGATGGATCTGTCTACAGACAGTGAACGGCGATTTGTGAGAAGGAAATGCCCACCGACAACCGGCACTCATGCGTGTAATCGCGACAAATGTTGTTCCTCTTGCGAATGATCGATCGAGCAGATCCAAGTTTGCTTGGTCAATCCGTTCTATTTGTAGAATATGCATTGGTAGCATTTCCTGCAGATTACGGCTGACTTCATTTTCTCCGTGTGTGTCCATCGTCAGAAGCAAGTATGAGTGTGCATAGCTATCAAAACTTGTCTCGAGCACAGTACAACAATGTAGTTTATTAGAGCAGTCTTAAGTAAACTGATGAGTGCGGATAGAGTCCTCAAAACATATGCACTTCAACTTCTAATCTGTTCAGAATAACGTCGATCAATGAAATACTACTGAAGATGCTGTATTGCGACCATAGAATTTTGATTGAATAGTTCAAGATCGAGAGATAAAATGTGTACAACTTTGTGAAAACCCTGCATACAATAAGAGTAAAATATCAAGATCTCTCGAAAGTGACCGCAAATATCTTTCGATGAAGTCGCGAGATAACTATAGAATCGCCAAATTCTGTTTAAATCAAAATTCAGGTTTGAACGAGCAGAAATATAATAACACCGAGGGGCAACATTCGGATCGAATCTGAGAAAGGCGGTCGAAAATAGAATCATGCTCTCCAAATCATTGACCCATAAAATATCAAACTGCAGATTTATACAACCCATCCATCATATTCTAAGTATTTAAATCCACCAACAAGGATAAAACATCGTAAAATATTACTGCATTACGGATTTCGTAGTCTCGCAGTGGTTTTTCGAAATGTTGACACAGTCAACGCGAGACTACCTTCATAGTCGAATAAATCAGTCAAGTGTAAGGACTGTAAGACGACTTTACAACTTTTTGAAAATTCTCGTTGTTTTACTTCAAAATATGGCACAGCCGAATCGCAAATAACAAGCTTGAGTAACACATTCGTCACAACTGGTTTTAAACAGTGAATTCAAGTTGTGTGTGACTCGTGGAATCAGATTATCTATTGATAATTATGTATCTCAATAAGATTGTACTATGTGTTTGGATTTTCATATGAGCCATTCCTGTTGTTAATTCTTACGCTGGTATCGACTGTCTTTGGGTCCAAGCATTTCTGCAGTTGATTACCGACATGCCAGAGTGCACGAAAGTTGTTTTTCCCGATCTCCAGTTCTCATCCCTTCCTTCACATCACACGCAACGCTTGCAAATTATATGATGCAGCGACCTAGGTTTGAATTTCAGAAAAGTACCGTATTCGTTCGCCTTGGATCCATGAGGCTACCTGGAGATATTCTATACATTCGATTCTAGTGTTGTAGAAAAAATACAAACGATTTTCACGAGATTTTTTTCGTAGCTTTTAATGTAGATGCCTGTCGAATCTCCTTGCCGAATTCCAGGACTTTGTGAATTTAAGATTCTCTCACCCAACTGATTCGAATACTCAAATTCGAAATCCATTGATGTTTACAGACAGCATTAGATGAGATGGGATTGAATACTCAGTGTGCGATGCCGACTGCGACTTCAACACGTCCGAGATGCTGCAAAACAGGTAGCCGACGCCTCCAGTCCGGTCTCATTGTCACCTGAAATGCAGAGGACTCAGGCCTCCCAGGGTGCCCCATACACTGACTATACGGAAAATGCACCGCGCTCCGGGCATAAACTCATCATTCTCAAATTTCCGCTGCGCGGGCTTTTTTTCGACCCGTTGCTTGTACTGGGTTCATTGCTTCCCTATCCAAAAAAGTCCCAACAATGAGTTCCGGATTGTACTCCCGGAATCGTTGTCTCCTTTGCGCCTGATCTTGTTTTTGTCGTGTATTGAGGGAGTCGAACGGAAATCCTGGAGGACGCGCAAAGCGTTTGGTGCGTCGATACAGAATCTCGTATTATAATAACATAGCTCCTGAAACATCTTTATGCGTCTCGACTCGAGCTGTATTCGCGGCACAAAACAGAGGTAGTCCGGCGTGAAGCCCGAGGTCCTGGCAGAGCTGTTCCAAGATGAGGTGGGCGTCAGGTGTGGGCGGCCATGTGACATGACAATAGTCCGACGCCGACTCAATGTAGGATACCCGCGCTACTTAAACGATTCATGCGATGTCTCGAGGCGAGTGAAGATGCTGCGCGCGGCAAAATGACAGGAGTCAACGAGACGCTTATCGCCTCTCGCGTGATTGGTATGCCACCCTGATGGGGCAATATTGCTTCTAGATGCTCCGGTGGATCTTGCTTGCTCTCTCAACTTGTGTGACAACATTGTACTCTTATCGGTGGAATTGGCCTCTCTTGTGTCTCTTCATTTGTGAGTTTACTGACTATCAGAATCGCCAAGTCATCGTATTGTTTGCCATTTTCATCATGTTTGTCTTCTGAACGGGGTAAATATATTCACATCACTCCGTTCACCTTCGAATGAGTAGTGAGATGGATTTGAAATGGCTGAATTTGATCCACGGTACCCGAGGTATATTATCAATTTACGGAAAAGTGGTATTTTGGCCAAGGAGGCTAATTTGAGTCTGGTCGACTCACAATCCAGATAGTAATATCTCATATATTGAGTTTCTTCATATGCATTGCAGATAAAACAACAAAGTACAGACATTTCCAAGAACAAATCGTGATTGCAAGGAAAGATTTAGGGCCCCGCCTTTTGATACTTTCTTTCTCCGTACGAATCAGAAGAAATTGATCCCAATCAGAAAATTTCGCTGATTTCTGATAGAATTTCACTCATTATTCGGGAAAGTTCACTGCGGATTTGTGAAAATGCACCGAATCGGATCAATTCATACTGATTAACGCGGAGAGAGTATGGATTTATTCTGACGACAACCAAGTTGTGCTTGATCAGAATCAATTTTCATAGAAATGATGACGTTTTTTGTGAATTCGTCAAACAATCTTCCCACAGCTTATTATGCATTTTTGATGAAAAAGACGCACGGTCTTGTTATAATGAAATCGATGCATGACCAATCCACAAAACTGGACAATACCATATTGATTAATTATTCTGGAATTATCTGTAGAATGGATTTTTTCTCGTTTCCATGTTCCTGGGAATTCGTCATCTCATCTCTGAGATCGTCAAGTGCGAAAAAACTCGTCGACAGTCAAATCTACGCGTTTCGGCACTTCGACCACGGGGAAACACTTTTTGCTCGAACACGTTGCATTCATCAGTGGCATTTTCGACAGCACCACTCTAGATATTCTTGGTCCCAAGCCAGGTGCGAAAGCGTCGTGTCAAAATATTTCCCCTCGTACAAAGAAAACTCCACATCCCACCGACTGCAGTGGTTGCTCGCAGTGACATCATAACAACAAAACTCCGTCGCATCCAAAGTCCAGGGCGCGCGCCGCATTCACTTTTCGGACAATGCCTATTTTACGTTTTGGGCCACACCCCTCATTGTGCGCTCTAGGCGTCCCATTCACACGATACACCGGAGCCAATGACAATTTGTCTTCACCCCGCCGCATGCGATGCATCCGTCTGTCTTGCGATCCCTCATCCGGAAACTCCAGAACGAAAGATCGCGCTCAGTTTGGATGCTGTATTATCTCACGGTAGAATGCTAAATTTTGTGTTTCAGATCGAAGCGGTAGCCATGTCACGAGCCTGGGACGGGACGCTGATCGAGTTCAACGTGGGCCCAGGTGAATCGTCGGCGCGCTCGGCGCAATACCCCAGGTTGATAGCTCCGCTACACCGACCCGTTCCCTTTGTCGAGCTCCAGCCAGCCCTCGACCTCAGCGCACCCATTCTTGGCACAACTGCAATCTCCCTTTTGCAGCCGATGCAATCACCCAACTGCCCGACGGCAGATGCAGCAGTGAACCCGAACAACTGTTGAGCCAAGGGTGCAACTAGGCTATCACGAAAACGAGCTACAAGTGGCACAAAATACATAGAAGTACTCTGAAAGCCGCTACTGCTGCTGCTGCAGGTTCTGAAAGGGAGCGGCTCGCGGACGCCCGGATCGGTATCAAAAATCGATCCACGCGCCTCGCTGCGACTACGGCCTTACCGCTGGCCTGGCCAGCTACTATGCGAATTGTTGAAGCTTTCGGCGCACTCGTCGCGGTGAGTATTCACTACTTGTTTCTTCCTGAATTCGCGTAGTCCACATTGGGGGAAGTATATCAAAATTGTTAGTGCCCGTGAAGCACACGGATTGCCACGGAAAGATTACGGTCAAACACTTACCTTCTCTCAATTTAGTGCATCCATATCGCAGCGATCAAAATGGAAAAATGTTGCGGACCAGTGGTACGCGAATGGAATCTTCTCATCAATAAATGGCCATACTTTTTTGCGAAACTCTTGCATCATCGTTGCACTCAAAATTTTTTACCCCAAGATTGTCGTCATGAAGAAAATGGCACTATTCCCACGCGTACGTATTGATAGTTTGGTAGTGAGAAATTTGAAAAAACAACAGCCGCAAAAAATAAAATGAAAGCAATGAATACGATCGAAAGAAACAGCTTGCCGTAGATAGACACACCTTTCATTTAGCAAAGGTGATTTCAAAGTGTTGCAACCATCAATGTAAGAAAAAATATGCTTCGCCCTCGAGCTCGTGGTCCGAGTCGTGGTCAGTGCGTGTAAGGGCGTGTCCACAAATGAAGCGTACGCACTGCTCATGGCTCACAGCGCATACCCACGGCTCACGTGCGCCATGCGCTGCTCATTGGATTTCAGCCTGCGAATGATATGGACTTCCCTTGTTACCGGCTGGATCCAATACTGAACTTTAGGTTAGCGATCGAGAAGGGATGACGATCTTTCGGGAAATCCATGTCACTCGCCGGCTAAGATCCGATGAGTAGCGCGCAGCGCATGGCGCGCATGAGCCGTGGGTATGCGCTGTGAGCCGTGAGCAGTGCCTACGCTTCATTTGTGGACACACCCTAATGAAATTGGCTGGAACTTTGCTGGGTTGTCATCCTTTGCCATCCAAAGATGATATCTAGAGCCGCAGAGTCAAATCCTCAAGCGTTTCTGAGCTACAGCCTATAACATTGGCAGGTATACTATATCGATAGTATCTATCATATTTAACATGAGCTTGTATGGTTAATGTTTGTTTGTTCGTTCAACATTCATTTCACCTTGGGCCAGGATTGCGTCTGGTGTTCTAACAACTAGCTGTATCACCTAACTCGCCACCGCTGATTCGGCTTATAAATGTTTTTTCTTGATAAGTCAGAGGTGCGTGGTATGCTCTTGTGCACCGTTATTCCCAGTCACAAGAGTGACCGATGGGATCTGCACTCTTGTGACCGGTGGGTCCGCTGCAACGAACGTGTTAAGATACTTTTTCATGGACTAGTCCTAAATACACCAAACTAGATCAAATTAGAACTAGATCGAGCAAGACCGAGTTAGACGAACTAGACCAAACTAGATCGAATTGGAATGAATTAGACCTAATTATAACGAACTAGATAGAGTTAGGCTGAATTAGATCGAAGTAGACCGAACTAGACCGAATTAGATCGAGTTAGACCCAACTAGACCGCATGACTACGGGACTTCCCATTCCCACTCCCACCCCATCTCCATCTCCATCATCGTATGAGACTCATGATGCACAATTGATTGGTGAATAGTGCAATCAGTCAATTCATCAGCCAATCAAAGGACCAAACCGGATCAGGCCTAAGTAGAGCTGACAACACAGAACTTGACCGAGCCTGATCAGACCAGACCTAACTAGACCGAACTAGACCGATTGTGGCCAAGACGCCGAATAGGATTGAAGAAGACTGAAGTAGGCCGAACTAGACCTTATTTGACTGAACTGGACCAAACTAAGTACGAAGATTCTTGAACCCATATCTCCCAGAAGACCTCGCAGATCCCCCAGAAGATCTCCCAAATCTCCCACAAGATCGACTGGATCTCCCAGATATTCCAGCTCCCAACTCCCATACCCATGCATCCACACAATCACCCTCGAATCCACTCGCCCACCTCACCATTCACCAACATACACATTTTCTCAACCACCCATGATCTCATTCACGCACCTTCATTTACCCGATCATCCATCAACTCACTCACCCACCCACCCATCCAGGCCTTATCCAACCAACGACCCTCATAGATCCGGCAATTAATGAAATTTTACCCCCTCCACATAGCTGACCGAATACGCGGGCTGCGGACGGGCAAATCTCGTTTGGGCCTTCAACGATGAAGTACATGGAATAGTTTGAAAAATAGTAACATCAAAGGTTAGATTGATCATAGTTAAAGTATGACTTAGGTTCTAGAAGAGGGTATAGCGGAGTTTGGTAATGTGTCATATCCATATGAACGTTAATCGACAATCGCGGTAAAGTAAACAGAACCTACAGTAGGCAGAAATTATATTATTCATTCGCAGTTGATAGTCGGACAGTGGGACGACAGTTTGTATCTTGTCTGATTAGCCTTTAAACTTGCGATTCACCCGCTCACATTAACTAGCTCCAATTCATAGAGCAAGGATAAAGAGGATCAATAAAGAAGGTGATTTCATTCGAAAGGTCGAGATGAAGCATAAAATTCAGATTTTTCCCCCTCTTTATTCCACTGTGAAACTGATGTATATGACGCTCAGCGCTTAGACACGCGAAAAGCTCTGTCACGCTTTTTTCATTTGGATCCTCATTTCTGCAGTGACCCTCGGGTCCATCCTCGCGAGACAGATACATTTTTCAAGAGGGAGATTTCATCAAAAAATTTGATCAGTGACTTGTGGTTAGCAATTCAAGGGTGTCAAGTTCGTACTGGTTCAACTCAGCATTGGGTTCCACGGTTGAAGTATAAGAGAGGTTTCATATTGTATTTAAGAACATCGCGTTGAAGTGGAGGAAGCTTTTGATTTACCATCGAAGGGAAGCATTGCAGAGATGCTAATAAAGACAGAGTGCACCGTCGCACTTTTCTTTTAATTAAGAGTGCAAAGTATGAGCGTATCAAGGAAACACATTTTAGTGTGTCCTGCTGTTGAATATAATCAGCCAAAGTAATTTGTCTCAACTGTTTGCATACCTAAAATTCGGTAACTGGAAACTTGAACTTCTTCGTGGCTTTCGATCCGATTTCGCTCACAATTCTAAGATTCTCCGCTAAGGGAAAATCTAGTAGTATTCTCGTGCTTGGTTGAACTCACTGCACTCTATGTATGATATTTTTGAGCCCCTCGGAAATAAGACATGTCCATCTTCGAACAAACAAGTAATAACAATTTTCCGTGATGAGCAACAATATTGAGAAATCTTCAAGGTAATACGATCGACATGGTATAAGCTTGATGACAGTGAATCACATAATAATTGAAGGAACAATATTGCAATAGCTCATCTCACCTCATCCCTTGCGGAATTTTTACTATCCGGAATTGTCGTGACGTAAATCATACTCGCTGCCGTACTTGGCAAACAAGTTGGAAGAAGCTCATTACGCGGCTCATTACAATATTCATAGCGAGAACGTTTGCGCAACCCATTAAATGGTGCTCAAGCTCATACATTCACCTATGAATGTGGACATCGTCGTTATCCACATTTAGCGCTAATCCGCTCGATAGATTGAGAAAATGCCACTTGTTGACCACTTGTGACTTGGAGCAAACCTATCACAACAAATGCCGGTATTAGAGTTTAATGAGCGTGGATACGTATTGGGCTAGGACGATGCTGAGCATTCGAAATTATCGAGTGGAACGATGTGAAAATTTTCAATCGCATGCGAATATAGTGACGATTACAACAACTGATTCGACTATCAATAGTCAGTCTGGCTGGCCTATCGCCAGTTGAATCGCATTGAAATACCAGACGTTCACGATTGGTGTATAGACGACTGTGTGACTGGCATTGAGAAAACAAGTGGAATTGAATGGATATTTGATAGTCCGCGATGCACTGTTCGACGGAGCAAGGTGCTTCATTACATTGAACGACAACTTTATCACCTGTTCGAACTTGGTATTCCGCTTTGATGGCAGCTATTGGATTTTTTATGATTAAATGCTGTGGTTTGTCCCAACCTGTTGACTTGCGGGACGTTGGCTGTAGTAGATAAATCCGTTCTCATTTGAGTAGTCGTATTCTGAGTTGAAAAGATGATGAGGTGAAAGAATGTATGTACTTTTCTGAGTCATAGAACCCGTTGACGATTACATGAAATACCTGTGCAGTATTTAAGAAACATCAATTCCTCATTTTTCGTAGTTTTCACACCATTTTATCATCGTTTCCGTTAAAGTCGTTCCAGTCAATGAGTGTGTTTTGTTCTCCGTTCCATTTGGGCATTTTTAGAACGAAGGTATTAACTGCAAACACCGAGTACTGGCAGAATTTATTCGACCGACGAAGCTTGTTCGGAAATATGATTAGATGATCTGTAGAACTTTGATGAAGATTGTTGTAACCTCAAAAAAGTGCAATCAGTGTATCTGTCCTGTATATACAGCGCACCTATTATCTGAATTCGAGTTTGCTGAACGTTTTACTGTTCCCATGAGAGCCAATGGGAAACAGATCGAGCTTCAAAAAGTGTCTGCTATCACTAGGTGTCCACTTTTGCAGGGTGTCCTCTATTCGAGGTTCAACTCCTATGTAAGGGAAGTCGCACGTGCTCAGTCTCGCAGATAGAATATTTATTCGTTTGTGTGAGCCGATTTTATTAGTTCTCCTTCATTTTTGACTAGCGTTATTGCCTCACTCGCTACCACTCGTTTGGCTTGTAAATGTTGTTGACAAGTCAGAGGCTTCTGACATGCTTTTGTAGATCAACAATGATGGTTGTAAAATAATGATTGATGATGGATTCAAGGTGTCAAAAAAATCGCTTATGAGTTTTGCGAAGATGATATTATGTTGTATTATTTTAGATAATTCAGATTTATAGTCGTAGATTTTCGAAATGGCTGAGCTGGTTATATCAAAGTCCCGAACTATTAACACTGGTACTCTAAGTCGTTGATAACCTGAAGGTTAAGAGTCGATCCGCGGGTTGGGCGCTGTAGTCGGTGTGGCGTAAACATAAATTAAAGTCTCTGCATCTACTTTGGATTATTTCAGTAATCTAATGCAGCAGAACACCAGTAGCTCGGACTAAGTTTTTGTCCACGGCAATGACAGCGCTCGACCCGCGGACTAACCTTAACTTTCGGGTCATCAACGGCTATGTATAACATTGTAAGAGATTTTTCCATGAGCTAGCCTTAACTAGATCAAACTAGTCCGAACTATGCCTAATTAGACCAAACTAGATTGCACTAGACCGAAGTAAGCCTATTCAGACCGAGCTAGACCGAGTGGGCCTAACTACCTTGACCTGGCCATAACTGCACCGGAGTAGACCAAATTAGGCCGAATCGGACCTAATTACACCGAACCAGACTAAATTAGGCCAAACTAGACTGAACCAGACCAACTTTGATTGAACCAGACCAACTCAGACCGAACCAGATAGACACTGACCGAGCCAGACCTTATTAGACTGCACTAGATTGAATTAGACCGTTTTTATATGAACAAGCCCTAATCAGCCTGAACTAGACCGAGTTGAACCGAGATAGACCTAATAAGACTGAAGTAGGCCGAATCAGATCGAATTGGATCGATCTAGACCTAACTACAATGAACTAGACTGAATTGGGCCAATCTAGACCTAACTAGACTGGACTAGACCAAGCTAGAACAAACCATAACGAGATAGAAAAACTAGACCGACCTAGATTGAGCTAGACCGAACTAGACCTAATTTGACCAACATAGCCCAAATTAAATCGAATTAGACCGAACTAGATCAATGTACGCCAAATTGCACAGAAATCCGAATTAGACCAAGCTAGACCAAGTAAGGCCGAACTAGACCTAATTAGATCGAGTAAGATGAAATTAAATCATATTGAATCGAATTAGATCGAACTACGCCGAATTAGATTGAGTTGTACTGAATTAGACCAAAATAATTCGACCTGATTCCAGCATTCCCATTCCTATTTCCACACCTCGTGCCCCGTACGTCGTACCTCTTTCCTCGTACTTCATTCTATATAACTCATTTCTCATCACTCATCCCGCGTAACTCATGCCTCATAACTCATTCCCCATAACTCGTTTTTAGAACTCATTCCTTATTTCCATTCATTTATCCACCAATCCAGCCATTGACCCATCCACCCACCCACCCATCCATTCATCCATCCATCCATCCATCCTAACATTCTCCCATCCACCAACTCATTCACCCACCCTCCTGACCAACTAACTACCCATGACCCATCCGGTTACCAATTGAATTTTACCAATTAAGGAATCCGATACTCACGATGCGGACGTACAAATTTTGGCTGGATTGGATTAATATACTTTTGGATGTTTGGAAGTATTCGTGAGCCTGTTTTATTGCAAACGACTGAAAGTACACCAGTAGAAATAGCTTAGCGAGGAAACGGCTCATTATTTATTAGCTGATACGAGACAGACTACAGTTTCATTTGCAAATTGGTAATGCACAAGACCTCGTTACTCAATAAGAATGCAACGGTCACCACGACTCTGAACAACTTGACTGGCTTTTTTCTCGTTCTCGCCATTAAAATCAATTAGCGAATGACTGTGTATGCATGTAAGATTGCAAACTCAATTATAATTCCTCTCAGCTAAATGAAAAATGGCTGGTTTTTCAACATGAGATTTATATTTATTCCTCTGTACAGCAAATCTAGAGAGAATTCTCTTAGAGGTAAGAACTCTCAAACTAGAGATTATCTACGATGATCATCAATCGTTGTATAGTGAATCTAGTTGGTAATGGGACTAGAATTCTTGCTTTCCTTCATCGGTCTTCTATTTTCATACAAAAATATTTTGGGGTTAGAATTGTTATGCTAATCAAATGCCCAGCCAAAATGTATCCGTCTGGCTCCCGTGTATCGCGGTGCCCACGTGGACACGGTGAGCTACAAAACGGGTGGCCGTATGAGTAATGAATGGGTCGAAGGGTGGATGGGTAGATGGTCGGGTGGATGGGTGCATGGTTGGTCTGGATCATGTCCGGTCTAATTCGTTCTGATACCATCGAGCTTGGTACCAGTACAGCCTAATTCGGGACAAGTGCGGTTCTAGTACGGTTCTTATACAATTCTTCTACGACCGCACTAGTACAGTCAGTACTATTAGCACTGCACTGGTATCGGACTACAACTCCCATATTAGTATGGTTTATGAAAGTGGTCTATTTCGGTTCAATTTGATCTAGTTCGATCTGATTCGGTCCAATTTAGTCTACTTCAGACTAGTTCGGCCTAATTTAGTCTAGTTTGCTTGGTTCGGTCTATTCCTGCTACTAAGTTCTAGCTTAATCTAATTTTGTCTGATAGTTCGGTCTGATTTGACCTAGTTTAGTATAGTTCGATCTACTTCGGTCTAATTCGGTCTGGTCTGGCAAAAAAATGTTACAGGGTCATGGGGATTATGCATGAGACTAACTGATCAAATTTTACTGGAATTCATTGGTCGATGGGTAAGTGGTCCGGTCTGGTCGAGTCTAGTTTGGTCGAATTGGGTCTAACTCGGGTTAATTTCGGTCTATTTCGATGTAATCCAGTCTAACTAGGTTTAGTTTGGTCGAGTTTGGCCCAATCGGGTCTAGTTCGGTCTAAAACGGTCTACTTTGAAATAGTTCAGTCTGTTCATTCTAGTTAAGTCTAATTTGTTCATATTCGGTCTCATTCAGTCTAGTTCGATCGAATTCAGAATGGTTTGGTTCAAATATATCATTTGACCGTGTGAGTTAAGGGTGGGATTGGCCAATCAGCTGAATAAATGGCAGTATCTCATCTTCTCGAACTTCATAAGAAACATCTTTACGATACCAATAATTGGTCGTTACTCATCATTTTGAAAATATCATTCCTGAGCTGCAAAAGCATTTCAGAGGCCTTTGACTCATCAAAAACATTTGCAAGACGAACGCCTGGTAGCAAGGAAGGCAACAAGGCTAGTATTATATCGAGCAAATGATTTTTCAAAGTATTTTGCATTGTAGAGTCAAAATCAGAGTCTGATTCCGCCCCTCTAGAAATTATTTGCAAAACTAAGTCCTGGTCCTCGTTAAGGAAACATTTTTCAACTTTTTGCGGTTTCTCAAGAGGATGGTGTTGTTGGGGCTCATTTCAAATGAATTCAGTGTAGTATCGATGAACGTTACCTCGCATATTTTGTTAGGCTGAATACTTTGGTGGCCATTTCGGGTAGCCTGAGTGCATCTGAAACGAGTTACAAGTCGATGGTTTGACTTGCTCCAAATAACTAATAAGAGCTCTATCGCAGGATAATCTTAGAATTGAAAGGATGTATCTATCGATTTTTCCTGACAAACTTTATTGAGCACTATAAGTGCGACGTTGCGGTTGCTTTTTATGCAACTCTTTTCATTTTTATCCAAGCTGTGCGTGGATAAATATGTTATGACTTTGGGTTACCATGAATTTTATCAAAGGAATTCAAGCTTGAAAAGGATTGCATAAAAAGCAATCGAATCGTCGCACTTATAGTGCTCAATAAATGTTGGCAAGAAAAACCGATATAGATTCATCCTTTCAACTGCTCCAAAAAGAATTTCATGAGTTCCGCTGAAAATTTTGGAATGCCCGTGAATCAGTCCAGAAATCTCATTTCGGGGTATTTCATTTGTTTCGATGGTCAATAGGAAACAGCCTCATGAACAGCCGTATCTTGTAAATAACGGTTGCAGCATCTTTTGAGTTGGAGTTGGACTCTGACTGCTATAGAGATGACTCTGAGTTCCCAAATTTTAGAGCCCTTCAAAATGACGGAAAAGGTCTCTCTGTGTTATAGCAAGATGTTACATTCAGATTCAAAGACTTCTACTGGGTGAGTTTGAAGTTGATCACTTTTATGTCATTCTCGTTATGGTTCGTGCGTGATTCAATTTTTCTCCATAAAAATAGTTGATTACATTAAGAATCTCAGAGCTATCATGATCCTTTTCCGATAATCAAAAGAAACAATTCAGTCATTCGGAAGGCAAGGCCTTCCCTGACACCCGAAATCTCTCTCGCAATAGTGAAAAACTCTACTACACCTGGAAAAATGTTTTGATCGCCATTTTCAAGTAGATGCCTGTATAATCGCACGTCTGTTTTTGTGGACTTGCAAGTATTTTTCTGAAGAAATACACGCAAGAACAACCAGATTGCGCCTCTGTGGATCTTGAGAAATTTACCTGGATTGCTCCACAAGCTTTGCAAGATTTACAGTGGAAAATGTTGAATTTTGCTCACGCGCGACAAGTCAGATTGTGAGCTTGTAGGTAATTACTGACACATCCTAGCATTCCAAAAAACATCGAAAAAGCGACCAATGAGTCAAAATAAGGTGGCAAATAAATAAAACACTGTTTCATCAAAAACTAAAAATTCCTGGTCGGCAAGAGTGAAACGGGTCAAAGACTCGGATTTCAAGTAAAAAAATACCCTGGAAGAGAATATTCTGATTAGTGAGACACCTCGAGCAAGAAAATGTGTTGTTCAATGCTTCCAGTTTGGGATATCAGTCATCGCTGCAGTTATGCTTTCAGGTGATCACACAAAGCGATTTGGGACCACTTTTAGTCAAATGTTTCGTGTTCTCTACCTTTTGAGGTCTTGTTACTTTAGTTGAAGGGACTGAACGTGGGAGCGTATCCTCAACCTCGGATTCTCATTAAACGTAAATTTTGATACTCACATGCAGCCCACGCATCGAGTCAGAATGTTCTTATTGGGTCACGAGCAGTGAGATACACCGTATCAGCATCGAGTTGGGCCAAATCTGTCCGAGAACACAGAACTCGAATCCGAATACAAGCTCCTCTCGTTCAGGCTATCCGCAAAGTATATGATAATCGATTATATCCACAACGGCTTACAGCTCAGCAATCAGGAACATATTCTGCCACTTCAGCGATATACCGTGTTGAGACTCTAATTCAATAAGTTGCCTCGCACTCTCAGCGTTACCCCACAATTAAGGCCCCTTCCGGATAATCATTAATCATGTATTACGCGTCTGGGCCGTAATGTATTCGTGCGGCCTTTAATTGCGCCTACCGCTGCATAAATCTCATCAAGCGACTTGATAAGAATCAGCGGCTTATGCTCCGTTTACTTACCTCTTTTACGCTGGCGGCTTTTTTGGGAGCACGGCTTCATCGCCACTCAATTATTCCGTTAGCAGTTTTCGACACAAGCTCACTGTGAACGGATCTCGTTTCCGGCATTGAAGGCTACTTATATTCAAAGGTTTCCATCCTAACTCGAATGGATTTCAACTTTTGCTTTTGTTGTATTCCAAACCTTGGAAGATTCCTACAACCTTCAAGCGAAACGAGCCTCATTGCAATATATCGGAAACATTCATTATCGTTTCAAATTTCAAATCATATCGTCAGTAATGAGCAGTTGATACTTGGACGACCGAGTGGATCACAATTCTATGGATATCCATTCGTCATCCGGCCAGTTTGAACAATTTTCGAAGTTTATAAATTTTGTGCCATGATCACGATCGTAAAATACTATGTCTGGGTAACTGAACGAAATTGCACATATTATCGAGAACATCATCAGCGAATTGAGGATTTCAAAGGGATTACCTTCGATCACGAATGGAAACGCAAGATATCATTATTAATCTCTCGACACTAGAGCACAGAGTGGACATTTCTCAGTCATACGGCAACCGGGCGAATTTTTCTAATTTTCCATGTTCTTAAGATGTACTTAAGGCAATGCGGTCACCATGCAAGCTGAAAATCATTCTCAACTTCTTCCGATTCTGTTGCGATTTGGGCTAAACGATGAGCGCACAAATATTTGTTATCATTTCACTTAGATTTGTTCGCTCTTCGTGAAGCCCAATAAATTGCAATAGAATCGGAGAAAGTTGGGAATGAAAATGTGGGTATATTATAGGTTAGAGGGTTCCCGCGCCCGAGTTATTCCCACTTTTCTCCGATTTTCTTGTGATTTGGGCTAAGCGATGGATTGAGGAATACAAGTTGGACAATAACAAGTATTCGACAACTCATCTCACACTTTGAATCATCAAACTTTTTATAAAAGGTGTATTTTCAAGGTCCATGGTCAGGGTGCACGGTGACCGCATCGCCTTAATGCGATTTTCCGAATTTCGGGTGCTTGCTATATTGCATAAGATAGTAATCGTGCCTCGTTTACAAGATTCCCCGTTTCCGAGCGATTATTCCGACCCTTGCCTTCGGCTCGATCCGGAAACTATCACTTGTTGTGCAGAAACCATCATTCCCGCCCTCGTATCGAAATGTACTATTTTCATCGGTTGTGCGGGAAAGAGCCATTCTTTTGATTTTCTTTCCCACGATGCGGCCGACGATGAAAAAATAGTATTCGACACTCGGGCGGGGTGGTTTCCGCTTCCGAGCGATGATTCCGACCCTCGCCAAGGCTCGGACCAAAAAACATCACTCGGGCCGCGGAAACCAACATTGTATCGAAATCTACTATTTCCATCTTCTGTGCAGGAGTCTGACTTTTCGGCACAGTCTTTCGATTCTTCCCCACACTTATAATAATGAGAAAATAGTGTTCGATCCTCGAGTGGGATGATTTTAGCTTTCCCGTGATGATCCTGATCCTCGCCTTCGGCTCTGGCTGGAAAATATCACTTGGTGTGTAAAAGCCAACATTCTCGCCACTGCACCAAAGTGCACCATTGAATCATCTGAGAAAAGGTAGTCATGGATGGGGTCACGCAATCTATCATCATTGTCAGAGTACCTGATTTATCTAACAGTTGAGAATCACTCGTCTCCCAATTTTATTCTTGAAACTTGACCGTCGATTACAATTCCTCCAAGTCACCAAGACACTTTTTCAAAGGGCTTTCGAATGGTTCAAAATTCGCTTAAGTACCGAGCTTGTGGTTTGAGTATCAGCAAATTTAAGGGGTAGCGACTATGAGTGGGTAAAAGTCAATTAGTGTAGCCCCCCCCCCCCCCTAGTGATTCTTGATCAACTAACCGCATCGATATTAAAAAAATAACCCAACGAAACTTCGGCGAACCAAAATAGCCAAATAATTGCTCTCCCCTCACGAACCAGCAAAAATTGATCCCAATTAGTAAAGTTCTGAAATTTCCCTAATTTTGAGTGAAATATCACTGGGAAAAATGATGGATCTGGTTCTCGTTTGTTGGTTGATTCCGGAATGATTTCTTACGCGAATTTTTGGATCCATGTCATCGACAATTGACTTATCCTTCCTATCTTTCCAATGACTTTATCTCACTAATCTTTTAGATTTTTCGGGAAACCTCGTGTCCTGTGAAATTTTCTTCCCCCGAAGAAAAGAGAAGCTGATGCTCATTTTGTAAGCTCGAAAATAATTTTTGCGCACAGATTGGACACATTGAGAAATATCAAGATAAGCCTGTATAGGTGTTAGTCAATGTCCAGCCTTGCATTGACAAAAATTGCGTGTCCTACAAACGAATGACACATTTATTCCCCCAAAGTGGAGCAGCTTGATTCTGATGTTTCAAAATTGAAAATATTTATGATTGTTCTTGAGGCTCTTGGATGATTAATTTTAAATAACATTCGATGGTGATTCTGATACCGTTGCATTCCTGACAGTCCGCAAAACTCAGGATATTGAAAATCCCATAGCCGATTATTCTCTAGGTTTGAAAAACTGAAATTTCGTCATTATTTGACAGCGGTACTGAGGTGAGGCACTGATTCACTGGAGCTGCTGAAACTGCCTCGGTTAACCGATCGCAAATCAAATCGCTCGTGAACCCAGAAGCAAAGGATAATAATAGCTCAAAGTTAGCAGCTTATGTACGTTTTACACACCCAATAATTCATCCGAGAGCGATTTATGCGATGATAAATTATACCTACCTTGGCTCATCCAAGGGAGTTTAAAAAAATCAATAAGCCCTCAATGAATCAAGTGACAGGCTGGCGCGATCAAATAAACGAGTGTTTCGCAGTTTGAAAGAGTCCTGGTCGAGACACACTCTTTTGATGTCCTATTATGGAGAATTGATGAGCTCCTAATTGTTGTTCGCAGGTGGTTTGGTTGACCGCAGTACTTTGCACGCGGCTCGTTGCCGCGAATAACCAGACATTGAACTTTTCCTCGCGCAAGCCCAAGGATCATCATTTGAGCGACCAATTCAGTCACCGGTGAGTATATTATTCGTATCTGCTGACTCCTTCACTTTGTATTTACGCTTGTTTGTGCGAGGTACTCATATATTTTGGGGGTACGGTGAGGTGTAACGGGATTCGAGTGGATATTTGTACGATACGAAAGGATATATGCTGTAATTTATTTTTTCGAGCCTCTCTAATTATCTGTGTAAAGTACTTCTGTAGATGGAAACGAAGCTCATAACTGTCACGCTCGGATGTGATTCATTGTTGAGACTTTTGCACTGCCACGGTTCGGTTTTCGCTTGACCGTACTCATTTTTATTCGCTTTTATTCACGCGTCTAATTGACTGCAGCATTTTTAAGAATTGGTTGTGCTTGCGACAAAGAACTGTTTTTTGCGTCAGTTTTTTTGTAACCATTGGCATAGTGACACGCTGCACGGTTACATTTGTCTGATTTTATTGCCAGTTGAGGTAACTAAGTATAGAATCTACTGTGCGAGAAGAGAAACTTCGATGAATTACATGCAGAGTTCAATAAATTCAAGAATGGTACAGTATCATGAATGACTGTGAACTTGTGAATGGATGAGGGGAGAAAGTCCACTTTCATGAGATAGGTCAGTATGCTGTGGGAGGGATAGATGTCCCCACGTCGTATCATTTTATCGGTAATCTGTTTAGATTTCAAAATCATGTAATTTCTTCATAATTAGGATGACGTTGTGGTTTAGTAGCTTATGATACACTGTTCCCAACTCGAAGTCAATGGTTTTAAAATGAATTCTTATCTTCAGAGATTCAGTGAATATTTTCTGCGATCCTTCATTCTTCGATGTTAATATTTGGGTTGTTGTTTCGTTGCATCCCATGAAATTCAGCAAGTTATGTTCAAGAAAGTTAGTTATTCGGAGAACTATTCGAAACAGAATTAATTTTGCTAATGAATAAAAATCTTTTGGATCAACCAATTAAATTCAAATGAGTTAGTCAAGTCAAGTAGATCTTATAATGAAGAAACTATGAATTCTTGGTTATTTTCCAACTATAACCCCTTAAATCCCGAAGTCCGGTATACTAGACAAGCGCTATTTTCGATATTTCGTGATGAAGCTTGATAGAAGCATCGAAAAATCTGAAGCAATTTTGCTACTTTTTACAGTCTTGACAATAGTAATCGATGTTTTGACTATGCATCCAGAAGTGGTTGCTATTACCGCCAGTAGTTATTTCTGAAGTCAACGGATTAAAAAGTTGTAAATTTTCATGTATTCTGAAAACCGAAGTGGATTAAGAGGATGTTGGATACCGAAATTGTCGAGTTTTCGGATTTTTCGATGAATTTTCGAGATATCGGGATTCTACTAAATAACGCCGATTCTGTATGGCTCATAGAATTACTTGTTGGATTTTTGATATCTCAAAAATTTATCAAGAAATCCGAAAGCTCGACCATATCGGTAACTGTACGATATTGATAGGACTCCGACATCCCCTTAAACTGACCGGAACTGCATTGAGTTTCTGAAAAACCCAAAATACAAGCTACACTTTGATGTTTGAATATGTGCTCAATATTGGATTTATTGTTCAAATTTCAACACCAATGATGAATTTTTGTCAATCAAAGTGAATAATGTTCGCTTCATGCAGTTTGTACAGAAGACCAAAAAGAGCCACAATCATTTTAGGAGATCAAATTATTCTCTACTTGATGCGTTTTTCGTGATGGAAGGATCCATCCAAGAGCTCAATTATTCACTGACATGACTGATTGCGCTACCATAACGATGAAATCATCCGCATTCCATAGAATGACAGTCTGAAATGATAATTTCAATCAAATTTTGTTGGCAACAGGTCGATGCTGGAGGATTCAACGTCGTCGTCTCGGCAGCTGACGATCTACGAAATGCAGGAGCTGATCCGGTGGGAAAATAACAAAACCAACCTGATGGTGGACTGCTGTCCGACGGTCGAGGAAATTACCGAGCCACAGGGTGGCCGAAATCAAGGCGGAATGTACGTCGAGCTGTACAGGGACGGCGATCTCGCGCAGCGCTTTTTTGAGCATTCGTGCAGGGACGATGTGCTCGATAAGCCCTGCAGATTTGTTCATCCCAAACTGCACGGACAGTCGAGATGCGTGCAGAAATTTTCCTTCACCTATGCCCTTGTTAAGAATCCAGCTTTCAAGGTAAATTATTATGCTTTTGGGCTGACTAAGGGAACACCAACCTTTTGGGCCCTGAATCTTAACGAAACTGTGGCAATCATCACAGTTTTGGTGAGAAATTTCGTTACCCAGAAGGGTTGCGTCCAATGGATCTGTCATTCCCAGATTCAGCTAACGTAATTAGCATTGCCCATATAGGACCATGTTAAAAATTCGTAATCACAGATTTACTGACAATGCTAATCTCCATCGCTGGATCTGGGGATGAAAGGCTCATTGTACAAAACCCTTTCGGGTACCTTGATTTCTCACCAAAACAAGATGATTCCCACAAGATTCTTCACACTCTTTTTGTGCATACGGAGGAAATTCAATAATTCAGAATCACAGAATCACTAGACTCGGGAAAATCTTCGAGATCACGAGAGAGAGAGAGAGAGAGACTCCAGTTTTTATTTTAGCTGAAAATGGGACAGCTGAGTCACATTTTACATGTTACACTAGATGCCAAAATTTTGGGTCAGAAATAGTGCATTGACCGGACAAGATTTCCGCGTTCATGTTTGACAAAGAAACCCAATACAACCTCAATTTTACGTCTCCACGTCAGAATTTTCCTATTTTCCCAATAACACCTATTTTTAACGGTTTTCGTGGATCTTGTGAACTCATAAATCTGTTGGCTTACCCTTGTAGTGGACCTGGAGTGTATAGAAACAATGATTTCCTACATATTTTGACCTGCTGAACACGATGACAGTGGTTTTAGGGGGTAATGATGCGTTCGAAATGAGTATTGAGCTGATTTTTCGAGTTGCTATCAGCAAAACTCGCCCGATTTTGCAATGAATCTCAAAATGCTCACGAAATGGACTAGAAACGTCCCTTCTGAGCTCACAAAGGGGCACGTCCTTCGTTTCCATACATACATTGAGAAAAAATTAAGACAGTTCAAATATGCATGTAATATTAAGATAGAAAAAATTTTGAGCATTTACTGAGAAAATCTCAAGCTTTGTTGTAATGATTCAAGCTCCTAGTTTCCTCGTTTAACGTGCTCCTCAAACCATGAAAATCACCCCCACGAATCAGACCAACTAGCACTGAATGTTTCCATTCATTGCCTTCAAAATATAACCATTGGAGCGCCCATATAAAATTGACATGTAAAACATGATTAATCGTATTTTAATGATATATCGAGGATTACTTGTTATAACAGAGGTGTAGGTCTCCGGGACCTGAGATATCTAAGCATGGTAACAAAAGAAGACTATTTCAGTTGTTTGGAATCCTGCAGGCACAAATACTTGAGATTTGACTCATTATGAGGATGCTCGAGCTTACCTCAGGAAATGCCCAAAAGGCGTTTTTGGAATAATACTGCATCTTCGACTCATCTATTTCTGGGCCATTGCAAACCATTTTCCCCTTAATGTGTATATGTATAGGATACGAAGATAATGCGCTCTTTTAAACTCGACAAGGATCTTTATGGTGAACTCCGTGAGCAGTTCGAGATTTATTGCAAAATCGGTCAAAATATCAAGTTGAAAAATCAGCCTGTCTTCCGTTTTGAACGCATCTTAGCCCTTTGAAAATACTTCCATCGTGTTAGGCAGCTCAAAATGCATGGGTAATCATAGCTCTGATACGCTCGTGATCCATTACAAGAACGAGCCACTAGATTTTTCGATTTACAAAGCAAAATACGTTGAAACAGCTGTTTCTGTAGGAAAATCAGTTCTTTGCGATTGAGGAAAGGCCCCAATGCGTGGGCGTAAAATTGAGGCCGGATTCGGCTTTTACATGGAAGAATACATTAGCAAATCATTGCCAGGTGCAGTATTTCTGACCCAAAATGTTGTTGTTCAGTGTTCTTACAGAATCTCCAAGGAAGTCTGCGTAAAATACCAATAAATAGCGTGGTTGCCTGTTGCATATCCTTATCTCGTGACTACTTCAAAGTGAAATTTCTAGAATATTTAAGAATTCCTTGCGATTGTAGACGAAGGAACAAGGTTGATTTGCATTCTCAGTCTTGCGAGGTTCAATGCGTCCATTCAAATTTATGGAAAATACAGTCGAGTCCGCCCTAGTCATTCGTTGATGGCTAACGAGCTGTGCCGGAAACAGTGCAGTTTGATACCATTCTCACCTTTCTATTCAAGCCAAATCAAGTCTGCTAATCTTATTCGCCAAGGCTGGTTTGAAAAAATGTCCCGTTATGATGTCAATCTTGCTAACGAGAATGCAATATGATCAATTGACTCGGATCTCGTTATGGGCGTACTTCAAATACTTGATATCCAGTACGCGAGATTAACAGCAGCTGTAGCTATATTTCATTCGAGTTTTTGTGGTAATGACTTGATGTCCCATATATTTTTCAAAATATGCATTTGCCAAGCTTTTGCCCGCAATTTTCTTCCGCAAAATTTGGAGAATAGGAGAATAAGATCAAAATTCGACTTCTCGTCGATGGAAAGACATTGCCCAATCGAATATTTTTTAATGAATTTCAGACCATCTTTTGACTTTTTTAATCGGAAAATGTTTTGACCCCGGCGATGTCCGCAAAAATCATCGCTGCCTATCTATAAAACTGTTGAACCTCTCTTGTAATCGTCAATTTCAACTTCAAAATCTGAGTTCTCTTTGGAGTTTGATAAAATTCAGAAATACGCAGAAAAGTTTGTAAGAGCACATAAGGGTAGCGCATTTTTCAAACAGCCTTATATAGTCCGGTCAATCTACGGTTTTTGAACTTTATAAAATAAAGCAGTTAGTGAGTTAGTGATTCGGAAAGGTGAGAACGAGCAGATTACGAATATCAAAAGTGTGACCAAAATTTGTTTGCGGAACAATCCCAAAATCGATTAAAAAGACGATAAAAAGTGGTTTTCAGCGATTTACTCGAAAACAAATAACTTTAGAAGAAAATAGTTTAGATAAAAGTTGCGGGGCTCGCCGAAACGGATCGAATGAGCCCACTCGCATTAACATTGGATCAGGGGGCTGTCCAGGAATCGACCCAAAAGTCATGATCGGGTGGGGGGGCCCGCAGCGAAGGGGAAAAGCGTGCACTGTATCTATATGTATAGTGTTGGGCCCATCTTTTTACCTGCGCTAGAAAAGAGAAAAGAAAGATAGAGAAAACAGGAGAGAAGTGCAGCTAGTGCAGGTAAACAGATGCGCCCAACACTATATAGATGCAGTGCACGCTTTTCCCCTTCGCTGCGGGCCCCCCCACCCGATCATGACTTTTGGGTCGATTCCTGGACAGCCCCCTGATCCAATGTTAATGCGAGTGGGCTCATTCGATCCGTTTCGGCGAGCCCCGCAACTTTCATCTAAAATATTTTCCTCTAAAGTTATTTGTTTTCGAGTAAATCGCTAAAAACCGTTTTTATCGCCCTTTTAATCGATTTTGGGATTGTTCCGCAAACAAATTTTGGTCACACTTTTGATATTCGTAATCTGCTCGTTCTCACCTTTCCGAATCACTAACTCACTAACTGCTTTATTTTATGAAAAATTTTCTTATGGGCTTCACTGTAGGTTAACCGGACTAATAAATGACATGGATTCTTTGAGTCTCAGAATAACTTGGATTCTACTTCTTGGTCAACAGCCGGATGGTACGGAGGAGGAACAACCGCAGCATCAACACCACAGGCACCACCACAGCAGGCATCAAACGTTTCCGTCGTTGTCTGGATCGGCGGGCGCCGCGACAAACTCCTGGACTCTCGACTACATCAAGGTTCGCAGTGGCTGCAGCTGCGAGCTCGCGCCGAAAAAGGGAAAACTCGCTGCGATGAAGGTCAAGAGGACCAGGAGCGTCAGGACGCACCACCTAACCGAATCATCGGCAGAGACTGACGTCTGATTTCTTTCTCCTCGAACCCCCCCCCCCTTTTGCGCCCACAAAAATGACAAATACGACGAGTGGAACGTCGAAGCGTTATCATTTATTCGACTCGTTGTATACTATTATATTTACCTGGATGTAATGTAACGTGTAGTTGTCTAAGCTCTCGTCGTAACCGTGTCGTATATTTTTTGAGTTTCGAGATGAGCTAGGAGTAGAGCCGCGTTGTCCCTATACTGTGGTCTGATGTGATGATGTGGTGTCCGTAATTTCGGCTCTGCACAGACAAGTCACTGGATTTTGAGCGCTCGTGTATCCAATAATGTGTCGTTGTCCGTTCTTTGGTGATTTATGCGCTTAAATTGATGGTCTGTAGAGCAGAGAATAGCCGAGCGCCGTTGAAATTTTGTATCATCGCCACTCGCGATACTGCATGGCTGTACGGAGATTTTATGAATCATCCGATATTTGAGTCTCTTTTCGAGATATTGTCAGTCTTGTAATTTGCATTAAATCATGACTATTCAAATTTTTTCATTGTGGTTGATGAAACCGCTGTTTCCCATTTTTTACGTACGATAATGAATCTTACCCTGTATAAATCATACATGTTTGACGATAATTTTGTAAATCTCAAATACTAGTCTTATATTTTAAAGTACAGAGATGCATAATAGCTACAGTAGAATGTTGGCAGCTTCGGAGATAGGAAAGAAAGAATAGTTATCCATGCACCAAAATAAATCTTTAAAGCTTCCAAATGAATAGTTGTGTATCTTCTTCCTGTTTCAAAATTACTCACTCATTCTGCACAGAATGAGTGATTGAATGTGTAGCTTGCATTAAAATAAATTGATACAATGTAGCAAATGTAGAGACCAGTTCCAAATGATCCATTACCTGGAATGTGTAATAGTATGAATCCCTTAATACAATGAATATTCGATTTGTACCCTGTTTTTGAACCTTCTTGTAATTTTTGATTGATTTATGACTAATATATGATAATAACTCTTGTCCTCGTGGATCAAGTAGAAATCACTTCAAAAGGTACGAGCTCCCGTTCGGGGTATTCAATTTACTGAATTATTCAGCCATGCTTCCTCTAATTTTTTCATGCTTCAAGATTGGTCATCCGCATTCAGACAATTTACAATTGATTTTGACTAAAATGTGTACGATAATTTCACATTGTTTTCATGTTCATGGATTTTGGATGCTGAGTTTGTGCTTGCACTGTTAATAAAATCCGTATTCATGTCGAAAGAGAAGTGCGCCCCATTTATGCAGATGTCATAATTCTATCAGATACTATTTATAGATGGTGAATTTCACTTCTCCTTTATGTTTTGTAAAATGAAAGAAGCAGAAAAAGTATATTATCTAGTTCAAATTATTTGATTTTGTTAATAATTTTTCGTGAACCTTACGCGAAAAAAATGTACAGCAGAAATATATTTGATAATTTGATTAATCTCGTTTCTTAATTGATAATCTTATGTACAAAATGCTCTTTATTTATATCGTCTTCATTTTGTGTACTGCCATGTAAACATTGTACATAAATGATATCAAGAAGTATTTTATTATTTGAAACAATCTTGGTGCATTTGAAAGATTACTCAAATAAACAGAATATTACGAAAAATATATCAAACTCAAACAGCTTTGAAGAATACAATACTTTTGAAATCCTCATTATCTTTTTTTTATTATTGATAATTCATAATACTATGCCGATGCAACTTATTTATGAATAGCAATTATCACACAGGTTCATTAATGACGTTATTAATATTCAATTAATAACCCATAATTGTAACATACACTCGATTATAAAATTACGGTAATTTTCAAGGGAAATGCACCACCTCTAGCCTTCACTTCTCATTGGCAACCTTATTGTCAGTGAGAAGATCAATGCTCAATGAAATATTCTTTAAATAATTCGACCATTGCACATTCAATTGAATAATCATGACTTTGAAAAAATATGTTATGTTTTACACGTACGATTCGATATTTTGTATGGAATACATCCGAGCCGATCATAATCAACTCGAGTTTGTTCGTCATGATATGGAACAGAATGTAAAACTTGCTCAGTTTTATCAAAACAGACATCTAAAGACTTCACAAATAACTCGCCAGACTCTCAAGGCTTACTCACATTATTTTGAATAGCTTACCTTTAGTTTGAGCAACAGAGAAAGATTTCAATGGTTCAGGAGATATTTTATAAATAGAAAATCAGCTCTGGGATTTGGCCACATTCAACGGATGTGCCGTTGTTTTCACCAGCTTCATAGTTGAAAGAAAACATCACTTTACCATCTTTTGGGCCACAATCCACCGTAACTCTTCGTTGTCCCTTGGCGCCATAATGAGAATCTTGACCCTACCGATAACCAATTTCATGGAATCAAAAACATTCTATAAGAACTGAATCACATATCTCACATGAACAGGAATCAAACCTCGAATGTTGCAGAAGCCGTGTAAACTGTATTGGGCAAGATTTCGACCGGCTCCTTGAATATCAGACGATATGTGTAGTTGGATCCATCACAACTGAAACTTGTCGAGTTTTTGGCAATTATTTTCCCCGAGGCGGTGTGGAGTAGTTCGATCAGTACGTCATATTCTGCTGGCCCGAAAAAACTGCCGTAGACTCCGTAACCCACCAAAAATACCCTCTTATCCACACTAAATCTGTAACGACCCGTGAATCAGACGATTACAGTATCGTAAGAGGAGGAAGTGAAACCGATTACAATACGTGAGGAGAGAACGTAAAATCTGACAGGAAAGTCGAGTGTTTTCTAATTAAAAGTTTTTCCCAATATTAAATGAAGTTTACCTTATCCTATCACTAGTTCCATTATATCCCCATCGTCCTTCTGTTGTTGGGAAACGGCATACGGTTTGTTCTTTACCCATCATCAGACATCGCGGCATAGCTTCAAATCCCACTCTTGGTTTGGGGTTCAGCGTGAAATACAAGAATATTGAAACAACCTGGAGATTAGAAGACGAAATTAAATGATGAATTCAGGACTAAGAGATGAGTTGAGGACTAAAGCGTCACCTCTCTGTCGGTCAACAACCCTGATTGAGCTGGTCCACTAGCAAATTCCTCCATAGACATCAAAGGAAAGCGAACAAGAGAAATAGCTCGACCTAAGACCGATCTCTGATTGTCTGGTGTTACAGGTAACTGTTGACGCGTACACTCAGCCTCTGACCATCTATAAAATTTCAAAAGAAGTATTACTTATGACATTCAGATGGAAATTTTTCTTTTAGATGAGGAGTAATAATCACCTGACAACCGCTTGAAAAATTTTTGACTCGCGAACACGAAGCGTGTCCCGCTCCAAAACCGTGATCAACGTGTCTATGTCGATGTCTGTGAAACCGTCAGCATTCATGGCTTCGGTTGTAAACTTATCAATGGTATCGAGACAAACTGTGGCTAGTTGTGGTTCATCAAATAGGCGAGCTTGTGCCAGAAGTAGGAAAGCATTGTCCGTGGTCAAATTACTCCTCAAGTAATCAACACAATGCTTTTCCAACGAAGACACTGCATATTTCTTAGCTGTGTATAATGTAGTCATTACTGTATCAGGGTTGATGGATATTTCATCGGTGTAAAGGAATAAAAGCACAGCCAAAAATGTTTCTGGCTCCACATCAGGTACTTCGATCTCATTTGATGAGGTTGCTAATGTCCCATTGAACATGGCATCAAATACAGCGCTGCCAGAAGACAAGACTAATTTGTGTGCTGGTATGATTTGCTGCTGTGTTCCTCTACCTACTCTGAATCTAACATCAGAAAGGATCTCGTTATTGAACAGGAAAGAGAATCTTTCTCTCATGGTGGCTTTGCTACCCTGCCAATTGTATATGGTTGAAGCAGGAAAACTTGATAGTCCATTTTCTAGAGGAATGCTTGAACGAGGCCTTCCCTCTGATCTGGAGGTGCTGGCTGAATTACTTGGTGGTCTGCTGTAATAGATAACAAGACATTAGAATCAGCACTGTGTATGTAAACTCAACCAAAGTTAAGTGAGACATTGTGCAGTAATTAAATAACAAATGGCACTGGAACTTACTTATCACAATTAGAGGTAAACGGTTCTACATTTCTGGCGCTTGAGGAAGCTTGATCTAGTTCGACAAAACTGAGAGCTCTTCTGGCACTGTTGAGCATAATGTTACCGCTGGTCTGCATGTTCTGGGGTGAATCACTAAAGGCCTCAGCATTTCCAGCTTCTAATCCTCCAGCCGCTTCCTCCAGCTCCTCTTGAGCATTGAGGCGCAGATTGTGCAATCTCAAGGTGGAGTTGTTGACACTACTGTCGGACGATCCTTCAGAAGACATTTTGAAGCTGAGCGCTGGGACAAACGTTCAATTTCCAGAATGTAAAATGTTGTTACTGAGTCGATGGATCTAATTTACAATTCTGTAACGTTCCTTTTGTAAAAGATCGACACAGGCACAACCTGGTCGAAGAATAATTACTGCTGCCCCTATGCATCGATGTTCTTGAAAAAAAGGAGCCGCTCATTACAGCTGCACATGTTTGTGACCCATCGCGACAATCGCGACGAGTACGTTCTAGATCGTTGAAAAGTGGGCCAGACAGTAATTACGGACAAAATTAAACAACAAATCGCTGGCACCTTGACGTATAAGCAAAGATTCGTTGGGTATAAGTTAAGCATCAGCTGATGAAGCCAGCTGAAAACGAAGAACTGAACAACTGATACGATTGCAATTTGCTACGATCGTGTTTCTGTATTCTGTTTCTGATGATGTCTGCTACGCTACGCTGTTTGTGTATTAGGACCAGGTTAGGGTAGGCTCAGCACGTTGGGTTGAGGTAGGTTGAGGGAATGCGCCGCAATTTCTCTCTTGCATGCTCTACCCTCCCTAGCCTGCCCTAGCCACAATGCGCCGAGTGGGTGATGGGTGAAAGAGCAGCATGTGGAAGGACCGGACAAACCTGGACAAATCCAGTGGGATTTGAGGAATTTCCAAAGATTCCGGGTTTGACATCCTGATCCTGCCCTCTCAATTATATCACTGTATTACTTACATGATGAAAAACTCAGACATCAAATCAGCATCAATCACTCGTCACTTCTGCGGACGACGGAGACCGAAAGCTGTTTGTTATTATGGTCCAGGAAGTGACAGGTGAGTAAATTGATTATAAACTCAATTCATGTGTCAGAAACTATTATGAATCTCAGAGCTATCAATCCATTCTTGCACAGCCTTGATACAGCTTCGTTTTACTTTGTAATTTTGTCATACAGTCCTGCCAGGTCTTACATACCCATCTTGCTCGACCTCCCACTGTTCATTTTTCAGATGAATATAAAAAGAAGAACCACTGAATTTTGTATAAATCCTCGAGTACAAACTATCAAATCAATATCGATTCAACCAGCTGTCGAATGCAGTCCAAGCTTAAACATAATACCCACACAAAATAGTAGGCATATTCATACCTACATAGATTTCTGCCCACAGGTATGCACACATTCATGTTTAGAGTGGATGGTGTCTGAACTACATGATCATTATTCTGAATATCAGAGATTTAGTCTTAAGGGTAATTCAACTTTATTTCATTGAAATTTATTTTGGAATCTCTACTTAATCCTATTATCCTACACAAACCATACTTTTTCAGTTATATGCATTTAACAAGTCTAAAAGATGTACAAGGCAAAAGAAAAGATTCTCTGGTTTGCTGTACTTTCCCGAGTGATAGTCCTACTGCTGCAGATGATATTCAATTTCATTTGTCCTGACCATGATGCAGATGCCTTTCGATTACCAGTGGACTCAACAGACAAGCCTTCATTTTTGGATCATATTGTAACATTCATTTTAGGAGGACTCACAAGGTGGGATGCACAGTATTATATTCATATAGCTAGATATGGGTACACTTATGAGAATACACTGGCCTTTTTTCCACTATTTCCTCTGGCAATGAGACATGCTGCTATTTTCTTACACATTGAACCACCAATCCTAATTTTCAATAACACCCTTGTGGTTTTTGGTTTTGTGATCAATTTTCTTTGCTTCATCAAAGCATCACTTATTATGTTTGATCTCAGTGAAGTAGTATTTAAGAACCCTAGAGTGGCTTACAGAGCAGCTATACTTTTTTGTATAAACCCTGCCAGTATATTTTTCTCAGCTATCTATTCAGAATCAATGTTTGCATACCTGACATTTTACAGTATGCTGGAGAGCGTTAGAAACAACCCATGTGTCTTTATCCCAATAAGTCTTTCTACTCTTGTAAGATCTAATGGACTAGTCAATGTTGGATTCCCTATCTTCATCTGGTTCAGAAACTTATTGGTAGTATCCATACCAAATTATGTGTCTGAAAACAAACACTACCATTCTAATAAGAGGTCTTTGGTTTTTAATTCCAGACACCTTCTTATCAGTTTTGCTCAAATCATCTGTTTGGTGATCCTTGCCTTATTACCTTTTTTCCTATTACAAGTGTACAGCTATACTAGATTTTGTAAGATAGAATATAATGTTACAGCCTTACCTTATCATGTTCAGCAGTATGCTAGAGAAAACAATTTAGTACTACCGGGACAGGTAGAGTTGGAATGGTGTAATAAGCAAATACCTATGGCTTACTCTCATATTCAGAATAAGTATTGGAATGTTGGTTTTATGAGATACTATGAGTTTAAGCAGATTCCGAATTTTGTTCTAGCCTTTCCTGTATTGTACTTAATGTTCAGGTGTTGCATGGAATATTTTTCAGAGCACAAATCGAGAATACTGACTCTGGAATTCTATACTGGAAAGAAAAGTCAAGAGAAAAGTTGTGTTGGAAAATATCCTCTGGATATGTTTGTTTTTGTGGTTCATGGGTCCTTTTTGACATTCCTTTGTATATTTTATGTACATATTCAAGTTAGTACACGACTATTATGTTCTGCTAGTCCTTTGCTCTATTGGTACTGTGCCTTGATAACTATGTCAGATGACAAATCATCTGAGGATGTAAAGAAAATTGAGTATGAAAGCCAAGAGAATTCATGTTCTTGGTGGAGAGTATTTTTTTTGACACAAAAACGATACTCTCCCCTAGAGAAATCGATTTACGGATATTTTATCGGATTTTTTATTGGTGGTTGCTTCATGTTCTCGAATTTTCTACCATGGACATGAGTATCAGAATAAAAATTCATGAAACGAACCCGAGTTTTCTATACACACAGATAGTGATGTCATTTATGCGTTTCGAGTGAATTTATCCCCAGGAATAATATGAACCGTAGAATATATGTACAGTGATCCATTCGCATTATGCAGAACCGTGCAAAATGCTATCATTCACAAATCGTGTGAAGAAAAAATTGATTGAAAATGCATGCTGTCTAGGATGTTTCAAAACTACCGTCGGCATCAGTGCGAGATGAATGATGTGTTGTTTTGACATTCGTCATTTACTCATGAAGGATGGCGTGCTCATCTTCAGCCCTCGGAGGGTAGGTTTCGATACCGTTCATTTAATATTTTTTACTTTTTGCGAGCAATATGCTGCAATCTATCCATACTGAAGTGCTTCCCCCAAAAATCGCAGGTTTCACACTGCCTATCGAGACTCAAAAGTCGTACTTACGATTCTATCACTGTACTCTTCCTAATACTGGATGATTGTTTAGTCCGGTAATTGTACCCAACGTGCCCCCTGAAGCCATTTCGACGATGGTTTTGGCTCACTCCAATATTTTTCAACGTCGTTCACGGCATTTTAAAGCTTGTTTCAAGACCTTCAAAGTGAGCTAAGAGAAGTTCGATTTTGACCAACTAAAGCCGAGCTACCACCATTCTCCCAAATAGTGATTTTTTGAGAGTTCGCAAAGTGTGCATACAACATGCCCCCATGAAGCCATTTCACAACGATTCTGGTCTACCACAACATTTTTCAACGAACTTTCGTTCATTCTATACTCTCTCCGCCGGAATCAGTGGAAATCGCTCCCAACTCACTGATTCGCAGTGAATTTCACTGCGAATCAGTGCATATGCACTGAAAATCAGTGGTTGGGAGCGATTTTCACTGATTCCGGCCGAGAGAGTAGCTTGTTTCATGACCTTCAAAATCAGCTAAGCACGCCGAATCTTGATCACCTGGAGTCGAGCTGTCTTAATCTTCCCCCCCCAAAAAACGCCTTGAATCGGTGCCTAAGTGCATAAAACCGTTTTGAGTGGTAAAAAAGTACTGCACTCTCTTTCGGCATAACTCCATGGAAGTCATGTTGGTTACACATCAATTTTAGCTTTCATCTTTGCAAGCGACCTTCGTATGTTGCACATAAATTGCTCCAGATTCGGGTTTTAAAGCCCCTGAAAACAGATTTCAAAGGATTTGAGAAAATTCGAACCATAAGTTTTTGGCACCGGTTTCACTAAACGCAATTTTGTTGGCGATTTTTTAAATGAGTAAACACAAAACGCAAAAACTCATCCTGGGATGAGGGTATGTCGGGGACGGGGGCATGTTGAGTACACTTACCTTAGATTAAGTACCCGAGTTGCGGAAACGCGTGATTTTAACCACTGAGCTGAAAACGAAGTTTCAGCCGTGAAGAGCCGCGTTTTCGCGACATGATAAATACGCATTTCATTCACAGCCGATATACTTACAGTGACTTTCATAGATAGTGCATCATGTAGGGTGTCACCAGAACAGTGATATTTTCAACATGCTTTGTCGTCCGGGAATTTTGGAAAAAGGAAAAATCTATTGATTCATCTGTTTCAAACATTCTTGACGTGGTTTTTAGCCGTAATCAACGTTAGAAATTCAAAAAAATTAATTTTTGATCAATCAACTACGACTTTGACGGGAGTGATCCGACCACAATCTTTCTCACGATATGTTGTTGATCGTTAAAAAATCTACAAGTTTGGATTTGCGTGAAATTTCTTCATGGCCCTTCCTATCGGATCCACGAGCTCCGAAAGAAAACTTTGTATTTACTTATGGAGATACCGAGGTATGCCACTGTTTCATTTCCTCTTGCTCTATTCTCATGCAAAAATCCATCAATAATAATTCAACAACACATGATTTTGGCGTCAAATGATCTCATCTTTCTGAATATGTTATCAAATTTTGTCTCAGATTTGATGCAAAACGAAATCTCATGTTTTATTATCAAAATGGATTAGTTCCTAGTTTTGTACGTGTAGATCACATTTGAGACGAAATCTGGAGGCACAATCAGAAAGATAAGATCATTTTACATCATTTCGTGCGTGAAAACAGATCAAGAAGAAATAAAACATTTGCATACAGTTGACCTCTCGTATTTGCTGGGGTTACGTTCCGAGAAAATTTACCGCTAATACGCAATTCCGCGAATATTAGAGCATTACTCTTATGGCAATTTTAAGATGGGGGTCATCTCCCTGTCCGCGAATAAGCGAATTTCGCGGCTACGGAATCTGCGATTACGGAGGGTCACTTGCACAAACCTCGGTGAGTCCATGAGCAAACTATGCAATAGTGGCTGTGACGGGAAGGGCCCAACGAAAATTTCACAGATCTCCAAACTTGTAGATTTTTGAAGGATCTACAACATCCCGTGAAAATTTTTGTGATCGTATCACTCCCGTGGAAGTTGTAGGCGATTGATTGAAGAAGAATTTGTTTAAATTTCCAACGCTGATTACGGTCATTTGATAAGCATTATTTCACCACGAAAGCCATCCAATTCTTGCACGTAATGATACCGGCGAAGGATCATTATAATCCATGGCGAAATAATACCGCCATGATTATTAATCCAAAGATTTATTGAGGTTATTCATACCGCGTTGTTGGAATAACACAATCAATTTGCTGTGGTGACAATCCAGTATTGGTCTGACGGCTATACCACGGAACTGTGCGTCCGAATAATACGATACACTCGTATTATTTGGACGGAAATATTTTATTCTTAGTGCGCGGAATCTTTTGACTGATTCCGTTGATGAATTTTAACCCCAAAGTCCATGAAATGAGTGAAATAAACTTAACAGCGTCTTACGTTTTGACTTTTGTTTGATATGTTCCATGTTTGAATTTCATTCAACTTCACTCGTTTATCCGGGCGAGTGAAGCCATCAACGTCATGTTTAGAGGCTCCGGGACAGAGGGATGACTTTTTGCAGCTCAACATTGATGACAAAATTGTCTTTGGACGATCAATTTGAAACCGAGAGTTCTTTAGCTGATTCTACATTTGCCACCCATCTCATTTATGAGCTAAAATATGAGTGGAATCACGTCAGTCCCGTCCCACATCTTGCTTTAAGTCTATGCGGTAGCGGTGCAAGCTAAATTGAGTTCCAGGTATTCTCGAATTCTCTTGCGATTCTGGCTAAACGACGAGTTATGCCACACATGTTGTCATCTAACTTGAATGGCTCAACTCGTCGTTTAGCTCAAATCGCAAAAGAATTCGAGAAATCTTGGAACAGAAATGTGTGTATGTTACAGGTTAGGATGTCCCAGGCGCCCAGTGATTCCCACTTTTCTGCAATAATCTAATGATTTGGTCTGAACATTGAGTTGTCGAGAATAAATCGGACAATAACAATAACTAGACAACTCATCTCAAACTTTGTACCATAAATATGTTCACATAAGTGGTGAGTGGAACTTTACGGCCGGGCTGTCCTGGAAATTCTCAATTATGTTGAGGGATTCTTTTGTAAAGCTTTTGCGACGAATTTGATAAGATTTGGTACACGTAAGAGCTTGCATCTGCGGGATCAATACTACTCTACTATTCTTCAGAAAATTTGTGAATATTTCAAACAACTATACTTCCTAAAGGAAATGGAACAATTGAGTTCTATCAGTAATCTAATCGGAGATCTTTTCAATATTCTTCAAAGGACCACTGATAAAAGTTGATCATTGATTTTCCTTCTGAAGCTTACAGTTCGTGATAAACACTACCCAAATCAATAAGTTTTCGACTCACAAGGAGCACTCAGGGGTCGTGGGCCACGGATTTGGCTGAAACTCTAGGGATAGTCTCCTTTCACCACCAAAAAGTGAATCCCAGAGCCGCACCTTCAAATGCCCAACCGTTTTCGAGCTATATAGCCTATCACATGAGCATTGCCCATATGGGCCCGTGTTCAAGAAAGATATATATAGATCTACTGGCAATGCTAATGTTATCATCGGCGGCTCGAAAACGATTGGGCATTTGCAAGTGCGGCTCTAGGTTTCATCTTATGGTGCTAAAAGGAGACTATCCCCAGAGTTTCAGCCAAATCCGTGTTCCACAACCCCTGGGTGTTCCTCGCCAGTAATTCCCCTTCAGGAGAAACTTGACCCAACTTATCCATCAAGAAATTTTTTTTCATAAAATTCTTGTATTCACAAAAAAACGACTAAAGCGCGTCAAAACCGGTTGCATAGGATCAGCTCTGTGGTAATTCAAGAATAGACTTGGAGATAGCTCGAATTAGACCTCTAACTGCACCACAAACCTGTATGGTCGATAAAAATAAGAAAGAATGGTTACACTACTTATCACGAAACGGTCCTAACAAGGAGGATGCCCAAGGTGCGGGTCACGAATCCGTCTGAAATTCTTGGAATAGTCTTCTTTTAGCTCAGAAAGATGATATCCAAAGCCGCGCTTGCCAACTCTTAATCGTTTTTCAACTACGAGCTATGACTTTGGCATTGCCCATCAGGCCCATGTTATGAGAAACGATATATGCATATAGCTATACAACAATGCATTATGTTCTATGTCACAGCTCGAAACGCTTGGGCGTTGGCAAACGTGGCTTTGGATATCGTCTTTTAGTGCTTAAAATGAGCCTATTCCCAGAGTTTTAGCCGAATCCGTGACCCGCACCCCTGGCGCCCTCCTTGTAAGAGAAAAAATTCCTTCGGATTTCTAGCTTGTTCCAGTCTTTCTCATAACTATTCCACTCCAGGATAACAACTTTGTGTTGGTGAAAATTCATAGAGATATTTTGGCAACAAAACAACCGAAAGGACTGAGCATTTACAAGTTACAGAAATCCGAAGACCCCAGCTCTGAGATTCGCTGTTTTTGCCCTGATTATCTATACATATCATGTTTCTTTCGAATTCTTCGAGATCATTTTTCATTTTGGAAAATCTTCGTGGATTTGAATTCTCATAAGAAAAAAATTACGTAATCTTATGGAAGCTGTGGAAAAGCCAATAAGTAAATCTTGTAGTGCTTTTATGAATCAGAAATAACACTCATTTGGGAGTCGCAATATGCTACTTTAGAGTTATTTAAGAGTTTTCTGCAATCGTCGAGATAGTATTTGAGTTCCATATATAAAACTGTGTCGTCATTTGAATTTCACGATTCAATGACGTAGGTACATATTTGACGAAATAGGTTCACGGATTATTTTTATCCTAAGCAGATTTGTTCATTTTGAAAGCCATCATCCTTGGAGTTGAGCACTTGCGAGATGAGCAAGAATTCGATATTTACCCAGCTTAAACATATTTTGATGTTAATTAGTACTCAGCAAACTCACAAATCGTGAACTGTGACCTTTTGATCGCTATCCTTTCCTTCCGGAAACCTTGAATTTTTGACTTGTCAAATATGTGTATCGGAACGATCCTGTCTTTGTGAGCTTGTATCTCATACCCCATGTTTAATTACCCTCAGATAGTTCGTGTCAATGAGTAGTCCTTTGAGCCGTCGAATGATCATTTGACAGAGGACAACATCAGAAATCGGACCAAAATTACACAGATATACTCAAAAATATGATGAGATAATGTACAACCAAAAAAATGAAGAGAAATTCCTCTTAAAATGCAAAATCATCCCGATCTTTGCCTTTTTTCTCGTGAAGAAGTATACGTAAAGCCTAACGTTGTCCGTTTCGATGGCTTTCTGATAATTTGATTTCCTTTTGTAGATTCGAACTTGTTCAGATCCCTTATCAAATGTACGGATTTTTTATTGGACATGGTGTGAAGTTCTAAACATCCAATGTATATTTGATGGGAGGAACGGCCGAATGCCTCGCAATTCGGCCGTTCCTCCCATCATATATTGAAACATAGCGAGGGTATAATTTTCATTATCCAATGTATATTGTTGATCATGCGACGAGACCAGTCGTGGGTCCGACGGGAGTGACTGGATATCTCCCACTCTGAATTTACTTTACGGGAAAAAATGGCTATTACCAGCTGAATTTTGCTGTCGTGTTATGATTTCTCACCCCCAGAACAACTTTGAGCACCGCAACAAAAACTTGGATATACTATTACTTGGTAGGTTGCTCTATGACAACATTCGACACAACTGAATAGGTGTCTGCGAGTGTAGTTTCTCAATTAGATAGATAGCAGAATGAAATGAACTCAGGTGTTTCACTCTTATTAAATATTTTAAAGCGACACTGATCTATTTGACTATGATATTTATATCACTGTTCGTATTGAAAGCGCCGATTCCGATTAAACATGAAACTTTCAGTATACCGATTGCGCGATTTTCTGACAGAGTTGGAATTTTAAAAGTTCATATTTAGAACTATCACAATACAGAATAATTGGTAGTTTTGAAATTTCTAAGGGACCGACCTAAAGACAATTCCAGTCTCCTGGGAAAAATGGAGTGTCCAACCGTTTGATACGACAAAAAATGTCTTTAGATTTGAGAGGAGATATTGATCATCATAGCAAGCTATTCACGCCACGTGATTATTGAAATCCATCACGTGAAACTTCAAATGCTGGAAAATGAGCGTTGCGGTTGCATGAATTTATATAACTCTCCAAAATGAACATTGACGCAGAGTTTGGAATTAGCACAAATCAACAAAGATGGAAGCCTTTTTCAGAGGAGATAAGCCTCATGAACTTGCAAATGAATGAGAGATGATCATTTATCACGCAAAAAATGAGCATTGAACCTTTCTTGAGAGAAATTAACGTATGCAATCTTTTGAAATCAGCTTGAAATAAGCGTTGGTTGACAAAGGACGGATGATAAAGTCTGCAGATTATCGGGAGAAATTATGGGTATCCCAAAAAATGTAGATTTGATATTGAGGACTGTGATCTTCTTAACGATAATTCGTTGAGCGAAAAGATTCACTTGGTGATGTGAGTGGGAACGAGACGTGTGATCATGAAAGTGGGTATATTTCAAGACTTAATGTAGTATTCATAATAATCCATTTTTTGTTTCTGGTTACCCATATATACTTGAGCAAGAATAGAATGAGTTATTTTTATGGACAGACAGTCATTTGATACGCGTCAATCATCGTTTTTAGAGTAATATTCCACATTGTGCTCAAATATCAGCTTGGTACAGATATGCAAAATTTTTGGGAAATCTTTTTTTTTATTTTTTATTAACGCATTCTCAAACTGTTTCCGAGTTTATTTTGCGGGACCTGCACTTTAAGGTGGGTTCCAAATCACCGAAGCCACCAAAAAGCACTTATGAGAATTCACATTGGTGCCAGCCGAGATTCGAACCCCAGCCCTCTGCATCTCGGAAAAACTTCCTCTCGCTTAGTGACATCAATAATTAGAGATTTCTCACGACCGTAGCGCTCATAACGGATTCTCTCTGCTCAACAAAAAACATACCAAATTCATAAGTCTATGTACGATATGGGTGACCTAGGCATATTTTTAGTCCATCCTTCGACCACATATACGATTGTATTTGCAGAAATTGGCGCTTGAGTCGTGGGACATGTCAAATTCCCGGTGGTCGACTAATAATTTTCTTTAAATAATTCATCCTATCTATTTGTGTTTATCTGAAGGCTATTGTGAGGAAATTGAAAATTTCAAAGCAATAAATTATGCGATTGATACTATCATCAATGATTGTTTGCATCAAACCATTTGACCACGAAGATCACTTCTCAACACTCTCATGAATTGAATTGTTGACTACCCTTCCCTTTCAATATTCTTTTGAAGGCATCATACCCATGGATTATCGCACACATATGCTGGACAATATTGGGTCACGTTGAGACACTGCCAACGAAAAGACACGGCGACGTGTCGAATCCGCATAATCCAACAAAATTTGAATTTGAAGGAAACGGAGATCGGCTCTTGACTGAATTAGTCAACGACAGCGATGTTGTAAGTGATTGGAAATTCTCAGAGACCTTTAAAGTATTCTTAGGTTTGCAGTGACTGTAAGGAAGAGCAATTCCACAATTTTCATCTCGTCTAGAGTGAGTTCATAGAAGATAGATTTGAATTTTCCCGTGATTACTCGGTAAAGATCCCGTACATGTACTTCAGAGATTTTATGTTGTTAGTTCAACCAGTTTTGCACTGTGAGATATTTGGAGGTCAAACTGCAACCAGTTGGATAAATTTTCCAATCAAATATTTCCTTCGACGTGATTTCCAATCAGTATGGTATGCATGTAGACGATTTTACATCGGTTTAACCTTTCAATCAGCAGATTATTTTGTAAATTCAAGCCGACTACTGAGCCTTTTCACACGAATATTTTGTGATGTAGATACCACCCAATTGCAACTATCGAGATTGTATAGATTTTCATAAATTCCAGATAAATTTTCGAACTGTTTGCCGAATTGTTCATATGTATATTGAACAGCGGGCTCTCCGTGGTGATTATCTATCAGTGCTCATTCAATCTCAACTCTTTGGAACTAAAATCTATGCCTAGTTGCTGGTCGAGAACAATCGATCTCAAAAATCTCTCTCTGATGCAAACTTCAGTCGAATACGAAGGTCATTCCGCTTATGATTTTTACAGAACGAGGAGCATCCAGATTCATATGATGATATCAATTACGGGGGCCGACCGGGTCAAGATCAAGATAGATCGTACGAAGAGCAAGATTTGACCGGGGAGCCAAATTTTAATTACTATGATTCGTTCCCTAACAATCTCGAAAGAGGTACGAGATTGAAGCGAGATTTTAGTAGAGATTCCGACTCTCCACCGCTTCATTTGAGCTTAAATGTGACCAGTGGTCTCGATGCAAACCCCGAGAGTGATATAATCCAAGTATCTCTAGGTGGCAGTTCCTCACGAGATACCGGGGTAGACGCATCTCTTATCTCAGATAACACTGGCGAAACCGGGATAATCGATGATGAAACCAGGACCCAAGACCAATCTTTGATACATACGCATGAAGGAACAGTTTCCGGTCTCGATGAATCAATTCAAGTGAAACGTGGAGGTGGCGTCATGAGGAGTCTCCAAAATGGAAAAACCTATGATGCTCTGAATCTAATTCTTGACTTATTGAGGGGCAAGGGCGATCTGTTGGTACAAGGGAATTTCTCTATAAATGTCCGTGATGCAACTCAGGGAAAACCTCTGATATCTTTAGATGGGAAATTTTCAAGTGGTCTTAAAGGCGCTCCTCTCGACAAAGTCCAGAAGCCCACAAAGGATGAGGAACAGACAGCTCGCCCATCTCATAAAAGTACCGCTCCCACGAATCCATCCACAATAAAACCGACAACTACAACCCGTATCGTTAGTCACACCGATTCGCCTCTAGGTCAGATGAATTATACCAAAATGTCAACCGACAAATTTTTGACTCCAGTATACGTAACTTCTTCCACAGAGTCTCTTGGTAAAATAACGAATGAAGTATATAATAATATCTTGACCAGTAGTACGACAGAGTATCCCGCTAGCGTGAAGGAGAATGGTTCCACCAGCATTACTATGGCTATCACTGAATCACAAGAGACTTCAACGGCTCTCACAAATTCTTCCGAGCATCTCCAAGGTTCAAAAACAGAAGCTACTACTGTCGAGGTTGGAGTGACAAGTGCCTCTCCAAGTGTCGAGAACAATACTCCCGAAGCTCTATCAGAAACAGTTGACCATGACAATCAATCTTCTACTTTGATTCATGAGATGGAAAACTTGACGCGAGCGCCAGAATATGCGCTGTACACAAGTGGAGTAACGATAAATCCTGAAATTGAAGATAGCCAGCCTACAATAGTACCTCATACTGGAATGACAAGTTTAACAGAGAACCCAGGGAGTGCGGGGTCTGATGTTACAGGTGTTATTGATGATCAACGGAATCAAACAGAGGATTCAGGCTATACGCAAAATTTTGTGACGGGAATAACCACGGTCTCGACGATTCAAGGTAACGATCTTCCTCGAGAACATCAGACAACAAAAGGCACAGCAGAGATTTTTAGTCAGACAGGGAATCCGGTATCTGAAATTACTACGGTATCGACAACTGAAGGAAAGCATGTTTCTCAGAATTTAAGTTTAGAAGAGAGTCAAACAACAATAACAGGTCTAACGCAGAGTCCGTTGGATGAAATCACCTCAACTTCTTCGATTTCGGACCATCATGTCACTCAAGATCAGCATGCTATGGACGATCAAACAGACACTTCGCCTCAAACAGGAACTCCAGCTGGGGGAACTACTGCAGTGGTAATTCAAAAAGATAAGTCTACTCCTCCGGATGGTGAGCCAATAGAGATTCAAACAGAAAGTTCAGGTCAAATACAAAATTCAGTGACCGAAATCAGCACGATATCTGCAGCTCCAGATGATTATGTTACGCGAGATAATCCATTAGTAGAGAAAGAAACAGAAACGTCGATCCGAACAGAAAGTTTTGCAACGGAAACCGCCACGGTACCAGAAACAGTAAGTCATCAGTCAGCAATAAAGCACACCCATCCAGGTCAAACGCAGAATCCATCAAATGTAGCCACCTCAATGTCCCCGGTTTCGGATCATCATGTCACCCAGGATCAGCATCCTGTAGACGATCGAACCAACACTTCCTCTCGAACAGAGACTCCAGCGGGGGGAAGTACTACCGTTGTGATTCCCAAAGATGAGTTTACTTCTCCGGACGGTGAGCAAATAGGAGTTCAAACGGAAAGTTCAGGTCAAGTACAAAATTCAGTGACCGAAATCAGCACGATATCTGCAGCTCCAGATGATTATGTTACGCGAGATAATCCATTAGTAGAGAAAGAAACAGAAACGTCGATCCGAACAGAAAGTTTCGCAACGGAAACCGCCACGGTACCAGAAACAGTAAGTCATCAGTCAGCAATAAAGCACACCCATCCAGGTCAAACGCAGAATCCATCAAATGTAGCCACCTCAATGTCCCCGGTTTCGGATCATCATGTCACCCAGGATCAGCATCCTGTAGACGATCGAACGGACACTTCCTCTCGAACAGAGACTCCAGCGGGGGGAAGTACTACCGTTGTGATTCCCAAAGATGAGTTTACTTCTCCGGACGGTGAGCAAATAGGAGTTCAAACGGAAAGTTCAGGTCAAGTACAAAATCCAGTGACCGGATTCAGCACAATATCTGAAGGTCCTGATAATTATGTTACGCAAGCTGATCCACTAGTAGAGAACGAAACAGAAACGTTGATCCAAACACAAAATTCTGCAACGGAAACCGCCACGGAACCAGAAACGCAGAGTCATCAGTCAGCAATAAAGCACACCCATCCAGGTCAAACGCAGAATCCATCAGATGTAGCCACCTCAATGTCTTCGGTTTCGGATCATCATGTCACTCAAGATAAGCATCCTATAGACGATCCAACGGACAGTTCCTTTCAAACAGAGACTCCAATTGGGGGAAGCACTACAGTGGCAATTCCCAAAGATGAGTCTACTTCTCCGGATGGTGAGCAAATAGGAATTCAAACAGAAAGTTCAGGTCAAATACAAAATTCAGTGACCGAAATCAGCACGGTATCTGCAGCTCCTGATAATTATGTTACGCGAGGTGATCCATCAGTAGAGAACGAAACAGAAACGTCGATCCAAACACAAAGTTCTGCAACGGAAACCGCCACGGAACCAGAAACGCAGAGTCATCAGTTAGCAATAAAGCACACCCATCCAGGTCAAACGCAGAATCCATCAGATGTAGCCACTCCAATGTCTTCGGTTTCGGATCATCATGTTGCTCAAGATAAGCATCCTATAGACGATCAAACGGACAGTTCCTTTCAAACAGAGACTCCAGTTCGGGTGAGCACTACAGTGGTAATTCCCAAAGATGAGTCTACTTCCCCGGACGGTGAGCAAATAGGAATTCAAACAGAAAGTTCAGGTCAAATACAAAATTCAGTGACCGAAATCAGCACGGTATCTGCAGCTCCTGATAATTATGTTACGCGAGGTGATCCATCAGTAGAGAACGAAACAGAAACGTCGATCCAAACACAAAGTTCTACGATGAAAACCGCCATGTTACTAGAAACGCAAAGTCACCCTCCAGCAACGAAGCACACCCATACAGGTTCGACACACAATCCAGAGACCGAAGTCACAACTGTATCTGCATTCCCAGATCATCGTGCCCTCGTTAGCGAAAAATCAGCGAAAGTGACCGAAATTACCGCAACGACAACAGTTCTAGACAACGAAGCATCTCAGAGTGGGCGATCAGAATCGGGTCGAATGGACATTCCGTTCCGAACTCAAAAACCGGAGTGGGAAGTCACAACTATTTCAACGATCGACAATAATAACGCACCTCAAGGTAGTCTATCAGCGGGAGGTGAAATTACAACTACAGCTCGAGTACAGGATCCAATTAGAGATACCCCATCATTGTCTCCGGTTCATACAGAAAGTCCAGACCACATGCAGGATCCAGTAACTGAGATAAGTTTCGTATCGGCAGTTCATGTTCATCACGTTCCTTTGAGTATTTTATCACACAAAGGCCGACAAGAGGATCAAGGTAGGAACCCAAGTTCGGTTACTGAAACGGTAACAGAATCGGCTATCTTGAATCATACAGTTCCAGAAATAATAGAGCTTGGAACACCAAGCACTATTGCGAGTTTGATTGGAGATGTCACGAATGGAACTCAACATCCTCCAATTGACGGATTAGGCGATAACACCGGTATAACTTCTACGAATATCTCAACACCTGCGGAAGCTGAGGTTATGGATAACAAAACCAAGGAAGATCACGCAAATGATCACCTAGCAAGTGCTGGCTATCCGGAAACGACAACTTTGAACGGAATCCAAAAGAGCGTAACCGTCACAGAACCAGACAGTAATGTATCCGACACACACAACGCTTCAAGTGATTACTCAAGTATTTCTCCTCTCATGACTTCAACAGGATCAAACGTTGAAGTTGGAAACTCTCATGACGGATCTAGCAGAGAAAACGAACGAAAATCCCATCAAGGAAATAATTCCAACGAAACTGGACAGGTCTCTTCGGATACATCCATCGGGAACAATGTTGGTGTGACTAAAGGCATCACTCTTACAACTACTTTCGCAGGGGGTATTCATAACAATTCCCCTATCAGTCTCTCAGAATCTAATACCATTACTATTCCCGAAAGTTCCCAGACAGTAAGTCCAAACCATGAGAGCTACGCAGGACTTTCTACGTCTGAAATGGCTCCATCATCATTCTCGCCGGAGAATTTGATGAATGCAGCAAGTTCCCACCGAACAACACAGAAGGCCATGATTGATAAGGAAAGTACGAAAGTTATGAATGAGGGTGTTGATGCGTCACAGACATCAACGACGAAGGCTACTTCTCCGAGTAGTATGAATAAGATTCCCATGATTACCAAGCGACCAAACACTACGAAACCAACAACGCCGAGACCGATTGCTGGAAAATCTCTAAGTACTTCACGCACGAAGCCTCCCAAGACTACAACAAATAAAAATACAGGGACTTCCACGAAGAAACCCTCGGGAGTTCCAACACATAACAAACCAAAAGCAGATCCAGTGAAAGTTGGCAGTCCTCCAAAGAATCCAGCCACTTCCTCAAAATTGACAAAAATGCAAAATACTAAAAATTCCACCTCTCCCACCCTAAGTCGGAATAAGTCTGGAAACAACGCCCGAAGTCCTTCGGCTGTGCCCCCGAACAAGATATCCATCGTAAAACCAACCCAAGGCATTGGAAAAACAAAGCCCGTGTCGACCAAAAACAATTCCCTAGGTAAACCCGGTAAGATATCCAATCCTACCAAGCGGCCAGTTACTAAAAAACCATCATCATCTCGCCCCACTCCCAAGGTCCCCCACAGAATCTTCATGAATGCGGAACCAGGAGCTGCCCAGATTGAGAAAAACACCCCGAGTACAATGAAAAAACAAGAGAACACGACTCCAACAGCACAAAATGAATCTCCACATGGTGTTGGTGAGGAACAGGCTGAGGTTGAACAGGTAATCCCTGAATTACCAAAACTGTCCGCACAAGGTATTGAAAATTCAAAGGGTAGAATCCCAGTAACACCCACGGATGATTCTCAGTTTAATATTATCGAGGAAGGGAGTCCCCCCAACCCATCACCTGGAACAGCCTTGTTAAATGATTTACCCATGAGCCCTTTCCCCGAAGTCGAAAATGATCTTGTTCATCAAGACGATGGCATGATTTCGAATGGTGGCACCCCCGGTGAACCAAATGTTGCAGTTGAAGTACCGAATGAGCAGCTCATGTGGCCTGAAAACCCAGGTGTTTCCCCTGACCAGTTCGATGCCAAGCTGTCTCCTAATAATCCTGAATTTAATCCTCAAATATTACCTCCGTCAGGCTATCACGATTATACTTTGAACGATAATCATGTCGTCACTCCGAATCCCGATCTAGGACATTTCCCTCAAAGTAGTCATCAAATTGGCGATGTGATTTCGCCTAATTCAGAAGCACAAAATCCATATGAACATTCCCAAGGTATCGGAATCCCAAACGCGAGCACACAGAATATCTTCCCAATCGGAGTAGAAAATTCCGTTGATGCTCTTCAGTCCGATACATCGGATAAAATTCTTAACAATGTCGTCAATTTTCCACATATTGTACCAAGTTCTGATCCACTCGAGAATATAGCAAAACTATCACAAGGCAGTAAATTCGGACAATCTTTCGGGAATTTTCTGAATAAGTATCAGAGTTTCTTGAATCGCGCACAGGCAAACCCTTATGACAATTCTCCGAACAATCAGAATACAGCATCAGTATCTGATCAAGGCCTAGAACAACAAAATTTCCCCGGTTTGATTCAGGGATCATTTCCGAGTTTAAAACTAGGCGAAGGCCTTGCTGTTGGTCGTGACACTATACCATCTGCTCAGCAATTCTTTGAAACTTTCCAGAGAGAGTTAAATGGGTAACGGGGGGCTCACCAATAATACGTTTCTATTAGCAACTGCGGGTTCGTCCCAAATCTAGGCTTCAACCAAACGGATTCCCTATGATACGTCAGCAAAATATTCACAGTAATGACCGCAGCGGGCAATCATTTGATAATCAGAGATATCTTCGCAATGTAAATAACTTGAATTTTTCAAATGGTTATCAGTTACAGTTTAGAATATGAAAGCCTCCGTTTTTGAAGAATGAGAGTCTTTGGAAATATCAGGATTAGACTTCAGAACTTTCCAAAAACTGATGATTGGAAACGTTCGTTATAAATTCCTCTATTACGAGCTATCTAGGGATACCAGTATTTGAATCATCCAGCTGTAGAATTATCGATCTCACCGGACCATCACACTTGCAATGAGTTAGTGGGGATCTGAACAAGATAATACGTCATCTCCACCTCTCGAATGCTAGTGAATATCGGGATGTGAAGCCTGTCAGTCCTTTACTTCAAAGTCATGGCATTTTGAGACGAAAAATAATAAATGACGCATTTTACGTCTTCGATACGAATGATTTGTTGTAAAATAAATTACATGCCTGATGAATGTATAAATTTATGTAATAAACTGTTTATGTAGAGTGATTTTCTCTTTCACTCCACAATCACTTGGAAAAACAATTGGATCAGTACGTCATTCAAAGGAAGATACTGTATGATTGCTGAATTTTACTATCGAAATTTGCGTTGTGCGGTGATCATATGAATATCTTGCACTTTTGGTCCTAGGTGATCAAGTCTCATTTCTCGGTGTAAGGAATGGATTGGTTGATTAATTGATCGATAACCTTTATTAGCCCAAAGGCAAAGATTAAAGACTGCTACTTATCGAACTTATGTCACTTATGATGTATAGATAACGATTATAGGATTTGTCATTTTGTTTGAGGACATTGCAATTATCATAGTAAGTGACTAGTCATTTCAGAGCCGCAAGAGATGCATAAGAGTCGAAATTTTGGCTGAGTGTAAATAGGCGTGCTCACCAAGGGCGCGCGCGCTTTCTCCACTCGCACTCTTTACATGGACATCGGAATAGGTACCCCAAAAATTATTTGAGAAACCCACCCAAGAGTGTTACGATAACACTGTCACCCGTCAGGTTGGGGACAGAACGAATCGGTAGGATGAAAAACGGTCAATCCATCGCTTAAAATGATACAAATCGATTTTGATCGAATTGAGATCGAAAAATGAGGGACGTGGATGTCAATAAATCTGCCTAATATTACTATCCCCAACTTCTCATCAGGTCTCTAACTTGCAAACCATTCAACAATATTCAGCAAATCGTGGGTTCCCATTCGAAGTACTTCCAGAAGCTGTGAAATAAGCTCAGGTATATTCAATTCTGGTTAAGAAGACCCGAGATGTCCCATGCAAATTCACGAAAATGTGACTCTTGTAACAGAAGTTTGATCTATGGTGAATTTGGAATAGTTTGCTTCTTCTTAACCAGAATTGCATACACCTTGGCTCATTCTTCAGCTTCTGGTATAAGGCCGCATCGGAACCCAAGATAAAGCTGAATATTGTTGAATGATTTGCAAGTTAGACTTGATGAGAAGTTGGGGATGATGATATTAGGCACATCCACGCCTCTCATTTTCCTATCACGATTCGATGGGAATCAATTTTTCGTCATTCTAAGCAATAGACTGACCGTCTTCCTTCCCCCGAACTTGTTTTGTGAAATCAAATGGAGAGGGAACACTCTAGGTTGATTCTCGAATCATTTTTGCAGTACCTATTCAAGTGTTTAGGTGGAGAGTGCGAGCGGAGAGAGCGTGCGTGCCCAGGGTGAGCACGTTTATGTGGACTCAGCCATTACATTTTCTTTTATAAAGAATTGGTTGCAAAAATGAAGAAGAAGCGAGAAAAGAAGAGATATTTCTACACATGAGAGGACGATGGACTCGCGAAAGTATCATAGAAACATCTGATGTTTCACTTAACACGTTCACTGCGATGGGCCCCACGGGTGGGGCCCACGCGTCCTTCCCTGTGTGCGATGGGCTCCACTCGTGGGGCCCACTTTTTATCTAGTTGCAGCTTCCACTACACAGCGGAGACTTATCCAATGGCTTATGTCATGATTATTTCTCGTTATTTATGTTGTAAGAAACATGTCGATGGCTCAGAGTAAAAAGGAACTATCTGAAATTGTAAGACTTGAAAGGAACTATCCAAAAATGTCTGTGAAAGGAACTATCTGAAATTGTTCACTTGAAAGGAACTATCTGGATTCGTCTGATTTAAAAAGAACTATCTGATAATGTCTGTTTGAGAAAGGAACTATCTATAAATTTTTGGCTGAAAGGAACTATCGAGAATCGTAAGAGTTGAAAGGAAATACCTGGATTGGTCTGATTCAAAATGAACTATCTGGACATTTTTGTTTCAGAAAGGAACTATCTGAATTTGTCTGGTTTAAAAGGAACTATCTGAAAATGTCTGGTTTAAAAGGAACTATTCCTGAATTTTCGGTTGAAAATTTTCAGATAGTTCATTTTGACCAGAAATTCCCAGATAGTTCCTTTTCAACCAGACATCTTATTCAGATGGTTCCTTTTGAATCAGACAAATTCAGATAGTTCTTTTTTACCAGAAAGTTACAGATAGTTCCTTTTAAATCAGACGAATTCAGATAGTTCCTTTCAACTCTTACGATTCTAGATAGTACCTTTTATCCAAGGATTTATAGATAATTCCTTTCTAAAACAGACATTTTCAGATAGTTTCTCCTAAATCAGACAAATCCAGATACTTCCCTTCAACTCTTACGATTTTAGATAGTTCCTTTCAACCAAACATATTCAGATAGTTCTTTTTAACCAGACATTCACAGATAGTTCCTTTCAAGTCTTACGATTTTGGATAGTTCCTTTTTACTCTGAGCCATCGATGTGTACTCAGCAGTTTCGGTATCGGACTTGATTTCGATGAGTTTTACTCGATCGCCTCTTCTTACATAGTTATTCATTAATCAAGTCAGATCAATCGACGAGTAGCAGATCACTCCCTATGAGGTCGGCGGTTTCTAACGTGTTTTAGCCCGTTTGAGAGCTCATTTCAAGACCTACAAACTGAGTTGGAATACGTTGGGGAATGTCGAATCTTATTCGAGCAATCTTTTAATTAACGCGAGAGGAAAGTTTGGGGAAAATCGAAAATCATTGGGTTCTTCTAAGCACAGTCTTGACTCCATTTTATCTGTTATCATCATGCACTGTAACTCTCGAGATTTGAACTAGAGAAGAGATTGCTCTACTCAAACATCTGGCTTCAAATGCTGCAAACACCTCAAGTACGTCAATGAATCGCAGCCGAAGATCAGGCTTGACATTGCATGTGAATTGCAACCGCGGCAAAACCATGGTCACGATTATTATATGCCTGGAGGAGATATTGAAACGCAAGCCTTTTTAGAGGCTGATAACATCGACTTTGACGATTTGGTTGGTACCCCTTATCACCCTGATGGATATTCTGAGCGTTATAGAAAATTTCTTGGGCCCCACCGGTGGGGCCCACCGCACAGAAAGATGGCTGCCAACTCTGTGTGCGACGGGCCCCACCGGTGAGGGCCACTCAATTTCATGGAAATACTGTAGATAGATGCTGAATTGATGATTTTCCAAAAGGTTTGGCTTCCGTAACTGCTCAAACGCGCATTTGTACTCTCTCGCAATCTAGACCGGAATCGCGATTTCGCCTTCGCAGTGAATTGTGTCAAGGCAACAGAACGAAAAGAGCTCAATCCTATCAGAGATTGAGATAATGTTTTTTATCCGCTTCAATCCTATGGCAGGGTTGGGATAGCGAATATTGGCATTTATATACCGGGTTTCCGCCTTTACGGCCGTATCCCGGTTACCCCATGCCCGTAAGGCAGAGTTACGCCCTGCCAGATCGTCGACCCGTACTACAGCGGCCATTCCTGGAGCAAGCACAAGTTGGCACCAACTTTGTCAGGTATAGAAATTCTAAAAAGTGATTTACATACGAAAAGAACTCCTTATTCCAAAACTGCGTTCCGAAAATACTCCTTATTCCTGTATTTTTTAAAATTAATCGATGACTATGCGCGTTGCATTCAACGCTGTATGGCTTTCCTGTAGCTCGTACCAACCCGCAAATAGACTTGAAAACTGATGATTCATTTTGCTGCAATTCATACAATAATATATCTTACTCAGAGTCCAGATCACCAGCTGTACTACGTTGCGTGATCCGTGTGGTGATCTGGACTCCAGGTGTGATGAATTATTATATGAATTGTAAAACAACAAATTATCGGATTTCAAAACTGTAAGGAAGGAGTTTTTATTGGGAGAATTGGAATTTTTCAAGTCTACTTGCGTATGGGCACGAGCTACGAGGAAGCCACACAACGTCGAATGCAAGGCACATAGTCATCGATTGATTATAAAAAATACAGGAATACGGAGTTATTTTGGAACGCGTTTTCGGAATAAGGTGTTTTTTCCATCTAAATTACTCATTACAATTTCTATACCTGACAAAGTTGGTACCAACTTAGACCTGCTCATTCCTGGGTCTCGCAAAATTCAGCAATGACTGAGCTCCAGCCGACTACCAACTTTCGGGCCAGCCGCTAGTCCACAGCTGGACATAGAGGGCTCTCGATGAACTCATTCTAGCCTCGCTGGAGGTTGGTGAGTTCACACTATCTGGTAATGGCGAGAGGACTGAAGTCCACAGGCCAATTGCGCGAAGAAGAAGAAGGAGGTTGGTGAGTCTCACGGGTCTCTCACACTGGTATTCATAGTCGTCATAATCCAAGAGTTGAGAATTGATCCGCGGATTAGGCGCTGTAATCGGCGTGGCAGAAGGATAAATCATAGACTAATCATTCAGCTCACATTGTCCCAATGCAGCAGAACACCACAGACTTGAAGTTATTTTGTGTCCACGACGATTACAGCGCCTAACCCGCGGATCAACTCTTAACTCTAGAGTTATAACGACTATGAATACCAGTGTTAAGGGTGCGTCCACAAATGATGCATATGCAGAAGGGTGTTCCTTATTTCCCAAACTTCGATATTCTACGATACGATCGTGGATTTCCATTATTTGAACCAGAAAATTGGGAGAAAACTTTTGCCGCACCTAGTGCGACGAGTCCCCAGCTGCCGCACGTATACCATTTTCGACATTAGAAACCCTATACTGAAAAATTTTCCTTCCCAACCCTCCGTGTCTCTGAAATCGCTGTGATTTTTCATAACTCCTCTTCCCTTGTGGAGATCCACTTTCATTTATGGCTGAAAATTGGTCACATGGATTTTTCTATAGCCAAAAAATCTTCAAAAAATTTGTCCATATTTTACTCGAGGATGAAACGATATTTCCGCCATCAATCGCCCATTTATGGAGTGAGAATAATTCTACGTGAAAAGAATGGTCGATTGTACATAGTGTTCTAAATCTCTTCCTCATAATTTTCCATCGATTCTATACGTCAAGTTATGACGAAAAAACTGTCGCTAGGATCCAAAAAGATTTTATCGCGTAGCTGGTGAGCAAGTCGTAGAAACTTTCCATTTCTTTTTGGTGAAAGAATTGCTGTTTTTTCTCACTAAAATTGCTACAGGTCTAAAACAAAATAAGATAATGACATGCGTATGAGCGCATTCCAAAGCTGAGATGAATACCTATCAAGATATGCCTTGGAATATTTTTTTGGAGTTGATTGGTCTTATATATGCGCGAGTCCATGAAAACCACTATTTAGTTTTTTTTTCAAACCCCATTTTTGGAAAAATTCTGAAAACATATTTCGATGTAAAATTTGATGATCCTTACGGGTAAAAAAAGCGACGAGTAGGGAATTAATCAGATGTATCATTTTCGATACTTTTAGATCATGTAAAGAAGCTCATGTGCTCGAGCAAAAGTATCGGGATGATCGAATTATTAACCATTGTAAGGTATGGAATCCCGCTGTAAAATTTTAAACGTTAGTTATATAGATATATAACAGTCGCTCTTCAGAGCTTTTATGCAGATCAACCATGTATGTAGAATCAATCATCATCTATCATTTCATAAAAACAATAATCTCACGTATCATTATTGTGTGAACTAACCCTTAGCTTGAACTGCTGTTTTTTTATTGCATTTTGATATTTCCTTGCTTACCACACGCATAAGTTTTCGTTGTAACATACATATAGATCTATTTATATATAGCAAAAGCTGTAGAGTAGAATATTTCCCCCGTTAGAGTCATTTTCACAGACAATCACATACTTGCACGCAAGCACACACTTTTGTAGTTTTTCAAATCACCGATAGTTCAATACATATCGGATACTTGTGTGTCGAGTAATATACAGGCCGCTAAAGTTCGAGCCGCCTAATATATGGGTCAAGTGGGGATGCTCGTCAAACGGCTGAGGTATCGCAGCAGCGAGGACCGGGTGCGACAAGCACTCATTCTTCTGGTTTCCGAAGAACTACGAGTCTCTCTGAAAGCCATCACTGAGCTCCAGTTTGCCATCCTGACGAGCCACTTTTGGGGATCCTGAGAATCTCATATCCTGCTGCATAGCAGCCAAGCCGCCCGAAGCCATTTTTGCCGCACCAGGTCCTCGCTTGTCAACGAGCACCTCCACTTGAACAGTTATTCTAGAATTGAATAATTCAATAAAAATGTAAGTAAAGTGAAAATGGTGCAAAAATATAGTGTATGTGAAAATTCACCTCTGGTTCCCAGGGTGAATAAGTGATAAGTCCCGCGGCCCAGATTTACGCGTGTCCACGCTAGATAGCGAAGTCTGGGCAGAATAATGGGTATCAACTCGCGAGGGTAGGAACGCACCTGGCCCGCCGCCCAAAGCTGAACACGAGCCAGGCTGCAAGATTCTGTGCGTAGGCCGTAATTTTGGCGAGTCAGAAGTCATTTTTTTTAATTACACAGAATTTTCAGTCAGTCTTTTCTTCTAAGGAAAGCCATCACCAAGACGACCGGCAGCGCTACCAAAAGGGTTCAGGCGCTCGAACACTTTAGCAGTCCAAGTAAAATCAGGGTTGGAGTCGTGCTAAAATTAATTGAAATCAGTAGAGTAAATTTTTAAAATCACTTAAAGAAAAAGTTCAATTCAGCAGCAAGGGCTTGTATCTGTGTAGAGACAGCCCATAGATGATCTTCTTTGGTTTGGAATGTTCACAGAATACTCTGAATCAATTTACGAGGTACCGAGGCATACTCACGTGAAGTGAATTCAGCAGGCCGAGAAGGATATCAAAATCAAGAAAATTAGCTTCTTCTGAGCATACCCTATGTACGTCGTTTCACACGGTGGAATTGGAGATGTTTAGAAGCTTTTAATTTCAAATACACAATTTTTCAAGTATTATAACTCAAATTTGGACAATATACGGCTATGCTATTTCGCTTATATATCTAGACAATTATCATTCCAACTATGAACCCTATATCCATATGAATATCTGAGTAGAACGATATTTCAACCATAAAAATCTTCATTTTCCAATTTCCAAGAAAAATTATTTGAGAATTTTTTTCGAGTATCTAAGTGTTCAGACACTTAGATATACTATTTTTCTATCGGAAATTACTCATAAGAAAAATCTACTACCACACAGGTCAACAGGTAGGAGCGTTGACCTATTCGAAATTTTCAGATCCAAAATATAATTTTTTGACCATAATTTGTTTATAACTTCGTGTAAACAATTGATTCTGCCAAATAAATTATAAGGTCACCTAGCCGTAACTATTACAAACAATTCAAGCTTTGGAACACGCAAATCGATCAAGATTCGACGATACAGTAACGAATCAAGCTATTGATCCGTAAAAATCTGATAAAATGTAGAATTTCAGCTTTTGTTGCAGGGTCTTACTCTTTTGCACTCTTTATTGCTTTGGTGTGGTAGTTAGAATAATCTGGCAAGCATTTGCCAGTGGTACAGCAATCCCCGGTTACAACATTCCATTTTATTGGAGAGAAAAGCAGTTTGATTCGAGACGTTGCTGACAAAAAGCAAGTAAATCGCCGAGGGTTCCACCGGACCGGTGTCTCGTCGTTGATAAAATTGAATAGATATGCAAAGTAAGATGCATATCGTTTGACGTACATATCTTTAGCAATTTTCTCATCCTAAAATTACAGATCCGATACTTACACCATCATCATCATTCACAAAAGTTGTGCAAAGTTCTCCATGAGGACCTGCATGCGGAGGAGAAGACCAGGCTCGTGGTCTAAGCTCGAGGTTGGTGAAACTAGAGTGGGTAAGCAAATCGTGTCACGGCTCCACCTATCGATCAGAGTCAAATCGTTCAAGCGCAAAAAAGAAGTCCATTATTTAGCCATTTTAGACAAGCCAGTATGGGCGAAATTTGGCTTGAATTTTTAGACTCGATGTTTGCTGTGACTAACCTCGTATAATGGCGGTCAGTCTTTGTCGCCAGCTTGCACCAACGACATTGTCGACGTGAGTACAAACCGCGACTCGCGAGTTTATCAGTTGGTGTTGATCGTTAATAATCGAGGGGGTGGTGTTCGCGAGGTGACAAAAATCTGCCGATTTTGGTGATGTGAGGGTGGAGACGCTATGCCATACGCGTGAGAACCTGGAGCGGAGCAGTTTCGAGGCTTCGCTGCATGTGATGTTAGTGTGGTGTTTTTGCTCTTCTGTATATAGTGCATAAGAACACGTAACAAGCACCCTTACCGAAACTATTAGTGACGATATTGCTGACACCTGTGTGCTGATTTAGTGTCGAGACTTCTTGTAAAGTTATATTTCTGTGTATGTTTGACAGACAGCGAGTAATAAGCTTGGTAAATACCCGGTTTCGGAAGAGCAGATGAGCAGGTATAAGGCCATATTTTGGTTATAATTTATGTATGACAAATATCAAGAAACATCGTTGAATAAATATCAAAGCCAATATAGAGCCAGTTGTTAGCCAAAAAATTCAGTCCCACACTTGAAATGGGGGTATCACATATTGCTCACTTTTTGATAGATTTTTTAGACTATTGCAAGACCCGTTGGTAGGTCGCCCATTCATTGGCCATTTGGTGGTGTAAGTATCGGATCTGTAATTTTAGGATGAGAAAATTGCTGAAGATATGTACGTCAAACGATATGCATCTTACTTTGCATATCTATTCAATTTTATCAACGACGAGACACCGGTCCGGTGGAACCCTCGGCGATTTACTTGCTTTTTGTCAGCAACGTCTCGAATCAAACTGCTTTTCTCTCCAATAAAATGAAATGTTGTAACCGGGGATTGCTGTACCACTGGCATATGCTTGCCAGATTATTCTAACTACCACACCAAAGCAATAAAGAGTGCAAAAGAGCAAGACCCTGCAACAAAAGCTGAAATTCTACATTTTATCAGATTTTTACGGATCAATAGCTTGATTCGTTACTGTATCGTCAAATCTTGATCGATTTGCGTGTTCCAAAGCTTAAATTGTTTGTAATAGTTACGGCTAGGTGACCTAATAATTTATTTGGCAGAATCAATTGTTTACACAAAGTTATAAACAAATTATGGTCAAAAAATTATATTATAGCACTCTAACCTAAAAATTGCAACTTTGAACATGATTTTTGGATTCTCGTGCCATAAATTATCTTATGAGACTGCGTGCAGATGGGTATTTTTGTTACAAAGGACTTGTAGCACTCGCTGCGCTCGTGCCATAAATAGTCCTTCGTACAAAACTACCCATATACGTGCAGTGTCATAATATACTATTTTGGATCTGAAAATTTCGAATAGGTCAACGCTCCTACCTGTTGACCTGTGTGGTAGTAGATTTTTCTTATGAGTAATTTCCGATAGAAAAATAGTATATCTAAGTGTCTGAACACTTAGATACTCGAAAAAAATTCTCAAATAATTTTTCTTGGAAATTGGAAAATGAAGATTTTTATGGTTGAAATATCGTTCTACTCAGATATTCATATGGATATAGGGTTCATAGTTGGAATGATAATTGTCTAGATATATAAGCGAAATAGCATAGCCGTATATTGTCCAAATTTGAGTTATAATACTTGAAAAATTGTGTATTTGAAATTAAAAGCTTCTAAACATCTCCAATTCCACCGTGTGAATCGGCGTACACAGGGTATGCTCAGAAGAAGCTAATTTTCTTGATTTTGATATCCTTCTCGGCCTGCTGAATTCACTTCACGTGAGTATGCCTCGGTACCTCGTAAATTGATTCAGAGTATTCTGTGAACATTCCAAACCAAAGAAGATGTATACTCAAACTGTGTTGTGCATTGAGCAATTTTTCCTTAAAGTCTTCTCAGTTCAATAGTTTTTCTCCATTGCACCATGTCAAATTTTACAACGTTTCTTGACGCAGTTAATAGAAGCGTATCTTGAAAATCCTTTTTAATTCTTACTTATTCTTCTTCAAACATTTTCTTGAATTTTGTTCCGGCGTTCTTACTATTATTTCTGATAGAAATGAGTTTCCCACAAGCAGCTTCAGATTCATTTGAAGCAGAATCCTTTTTTTGACAGGCGCTTTGTAGTATGTTGAGGATACTCCAGCATCAAAACGGTTCTGTATACTAAGAGCCAAGAAAGCAGCTAGACCGTAGTCCACTTTTAAAAGATAATTGAAGAAATTATATTGTACATACGCAAATGACGGTTACATTTTATTTTTTGAAAGAAAACTAAGTATTATTTCATTTTTTCTTCTGCTTCTTTGAGTAACAGGTGACACATCTCATCCCTGTGTTCGTCTAGAATCTTTTTGAGGGTTGCAAAGTAAGCCAGAACCCGTCTCCCTTCAACATCTCCATTCAAAATTTCATCTATTTCTGAAAGTGTATTGCTCAGTCACCTTGATGGGTTTGCTTGGGTTTCCTTGCGTCGAATCTTGTCGTTTCTATGGATCAGTAATGAATTGAGTGAGATAATCAGGGGAAAATGTTCCATTTTGAATCTTAGGATCAATCATAATGAAATCAGCTTTTCTAGACCAAAAAGAACAGAATAAGTCTCCACTCGCTTCATGTCGTTAGAATCCTTCACTGTCCCATAGATATTCTTCCCCCAATAATCCAGTAATACTGCTCGAGAGCCAATGTCTTTGATCAACTCTTTGATCATATCTCCATCCAACATCTGAATCGTGGCCTGGTTTATATTGTTCTCTGAGGATGAGACAAATATGGTTATCGCCATGTCTGAATAAGATTGCTTAGTGATTACAGATAATGATGGAGATTGGCCAATTTTGATTCACAATAGTCATGGAAAAAATTGTAACAAGATGATTAGTCGCTTGAAAAGTCTTGAGTTCTATGCAACACTTACAATTTCAAAGTACATATCCTACTTTCTATCTCATGCAACGATGTCAAAGTTGGCTTACCCTTAAATGTTTTAATTAGAACTTTCAATCCCAACTTTTTCAGCTAATTTTCAGTTTCGTCATCAGCCATGATGTGGATAAATCAACTTCAGTCCTAGAATACAAACAAAATGCAGTAAACACTTGATGAAGTCAATTCTCAGCCATCGGTTGAACAGAATGTAAAACAGTAAGAATGATTCTATTCGGATATACACACACACACACACACACACACACATACATATATGGATATATGAGTCATTCTGGAGCAAGCTGGACAAAACCGTCACCAGGGAGGTCTGGAAAAAATCCACAAAAAATATTTTCTGTTAGTATTATGTTTAAATAGTACGAAAATTTTTTTCCAGATTCTTTCGCCCCCTCCCCTGTAGACCCTAGGGCCCAGGAAAGGGCCATTTTAGGCCCTTTTTTAGTCTATTTTAGGAAAATCATAGTTCCAACAGAATCCAACATTTCTCAACGTACTTGGGAGCATTGTTTTCGTAAAGACTAATACTTTTCAGGAAAGAATTGTCCCAGACGTACGTATAACTAAGCTTGACGACTTCATCAAGCTATTTATTGGGAGCTGCTTTATTGAGAGCAAATTTTAGCAATTTCTGCTTCATCTTGTGGGCGACCTAAATTCAACTAGAGAGGAGATAATTGACTTTCATCAGTAGTCATTTGAAAGGTCTTGGAAAAACCTACAATGTGCCTAATTGTGAAAGTCAATTACCACACTTTGTGTTGGAGCTGCAGTCGGTACAAGTTGAGCTATTTTCGAGAAAGTCGAAAATTCAGGACTCAATTCCAAAAATATATCTTCATTCTTTTCCACCAACCTCGTGCAAAAATGTTTCTTGAGACATCTACTTTCAGAGCAAAAATTTGGCCTAGAATATGTTTTTAATTCTTTTTGCTGAGCGTTACAAAATGCCGCATTTCGTCGTTTTAGCAAGAATGGCATCTTTGACCACGGTCACATATGCTCCCATCTGGACTGATGTGCACCAATCTGTGTGGAAGTACTCCTCGAAGCACCCCCAAGTACGTGTAAGAAGTTTTGGGGACGAGCCTCGACCGAGGAGTGAGCTGTAGGTTCTATTCACCGTGTCAAAAATAGGCATTATTTTAGCTATTTGGGCGTACGCGACCGAGAGCATGATTATACTCGTTCTGGCTCACAAATAAGATAATGGGCTAAAATGAGCATCCAAACATACTTTTCCGACTCAAAATGGCCATCTGAACACAAATCTGAGGTCGGTTCAGATCTAGAATGTCATCTTATGCCTCAACGGTGTCCGAACCTGTCAACAGAGTCTAAATTGTTTTAGGACGGAGAGATGATTCTATAGGACGAAACTGATTGCGGAGCAGTGTTTAGATGGTCCTTTTGAGTAGGAAAAGTATGTTTGGGTCATCGTTCTAGCCCATCATCTCATTTGTAAGCCAGAATAAGTAAGATTATGCTCTGGGTCGGGTACGCCCAAATAGCGAGAATAATGCCTATTTTTGACACCGTAAATAGAACCTACAGCTCGCTCCTGGGTCGAGGCTCGTTCCCGAAACTTCTTACACGTACTTGGGGGTGCTTCAAGGAGTACTTCCACACAGATTGGTGCACATCCGTCCAGATGGGAGCATATGTGACCGTGGTCAAAGATGCCATTCTTGCTAAAGCGACGAAATGCGGCATTTTGTAACGCTCAGCAAAAAAAATTTAAAACATATCTTAGGCCAAATTTTTGCACTGAAAGTAGATGTCTCAAGAAACATTTTTGCACAAAGTTGGTGAAAAAAAATGAAGATATAATTTTGGAATTGAGTCCTGAATTTTCGACTTTTTCGTATATAGCTCAACTTGTATCGACTGTAGCTCCAACAGAAAGTGTGGTAATTGACTTTCACAATTAGGCACATTGTAGGTTTTTCCAAGACCTTTAGAATGACCACTGATAAAAGTCAATTATCTCTTCTCTAGTTGAATCTATGTCGCCACAAGATGACGTAATAATTGCTAAAATTTGCTCTCAATAAATAGTTTGAAGAAGTCGTCAGGCTGACTTATTCATCTGAAATAAATTTTTCCTGAGAAGTATTAGTCTTTACAAGAGAAATGCGCCCAATTACGTTGAACAGTGTTGAATTCTGTTGGAACTATGATTTTTCTAGAATAGACTAAAAAAGGGCCTAAAATGGCCCTTTCATGGGCCTTAGGGCCTACAGGGGGGGGGGGGCGAAAAAATCTGGGAAAAATTTTTCCGTACTATTTAAATATAGTACTAACAGAAACAATTCTTTGCGGATTGTTCCTAGACCTCGCTGGTGACGGTTTTGTCCAATTTGCTGCGGAGTGACTCATATATATCACTTCAAATGCATAGGTTATCGTCTGTGGATCAGGAACACTTTAGCATTAGACTCTGCGACTCTGAGTATCATATTTTCGTGCTAAAAGGAGACTATTCTCCCAGAGTTCCAGCCAAAGCAGTTTCCTGAGGCTACCCTCGGGAATTCAAGTTATCATATTCGAATATCTGTGTAATAGAATCAAGCAATGCAATCCCCAATCATGTCGGCAGTTAACCATTCATGGCATTTCAAACCTCCAATAAATACATCAAAATATCTGTAATATTTACACTAATTAATCGACAAATCAATAGATAAAATAGTCATATTCAAGAATTCGAGCTACATCTTCGAATATCTATAAAGCAAATTGAACAATTGAATCATGAATCATGTCGTTTTGTTTCATCGTTCCCTAGGAATTTTTTTGAGAGTTGTTATTCCGCAAATTCTGGAGCCTGCTTTCTCTTTAAAAATTGTCGATTCAGAGACAGCTAACTACAAGCGTGGTTGTTCATACTTTGAACACCATGTATGTGTGTACGTCACATTCTCTGAGATGGCCACTAGAAAATACAGACTTATTCTGATAACGTGAGCTGGTGAACGTCCTAGTATATGTCATATAATCTCCCGTCTCAGGGGTTCTTGTGGCCCCTAGGCCCGGGATGCACCTAAAATTTCTCTGGCCTTACATGGGCCCCCAGGCCTCCCGGGCCTAGGGGCCCATGTAAGGCCAGAGAAATTTTAGGTGCATCCCATTTGCTTCCTGTTGACACTCAAATTTCACACATCATTGTGGCGTACTTAGCTCGATATTTCCGAATCCTAAACGAACATTGACTCAATTTAAAGCTTATTTCAGGACCTACTGAATAGCCTCTCAATAATGTATAATATAGAATCGGACATATTACAGCTGATTCCGAAAATATCATATCCGATTTTGCTTTCCAAAAGTCGAGGATGAAAATATATACTTCTATTTTCACCGTCTTCTTGTGCAACTCGTGGATGAGACTGATGTACACCATATTAAGATTTAGACGTTAACCACTAATTTTGAGAATTAGAAGAACCAGGAGTAGGAGGAATTATCTACGCCGAATTCGACGATATGATTGTGTTAAAAAGAAAAGACTGATAGGCCATATCTACTTCAGACCACATGTGAACAGTAGAGAGACTAACAAGGAGAAGTTCAACCTTGCAGAACCCAGATCTTGATGGAACTCTGGGAATCATCTTGTTTTGGTGAGAAATGAAGGTATCTCCAAGGGTTTAATCCCATGGGCCTTCCATCCCGAAATACAGCTATGAAGGTTAGCGTTGTGAGTATATCTATATATATGTCTTTTTAACATGTGCTTATACGGACAATGTTGATCTCCATAGCTGTATCTCAGAGTAGAAGGCCGATGGGATCAAATCCTTGGAGATACCTTCATTTTGCACCATAACAAGATGAATCTCAGAGTTTCATAAAGATCCGTGTTCCGCACGGTTGGACCTCCCCTTGTGAGTAGGATAGCACAATAAAAATCGAAATAGTAACACGTACTTAATATTTTGCATGAATTATTCCCCTATGCGTATACCCGCAGGAGACATTCTAGCATAGGTATCACCCTCATCCAGGATTTTATCTTCCAACTCTCAAGAATTGGATGGTACAAGGCTCTTTCCAAGCATACCATAATGAAATCAGTTCACCTCCGACCTGTTTTTGCGTTTCAACTTCGGGCCGTGGGACTGTTGGATTCCAAACGCTGGGCCTGAAAATAGCCGCGCGAATACAGAGCGAGAATTTTCTTCTATTCCGAGGGCCCGAAATCGCTCCTGCAGAAATCTATTCCAGGCCAAAGGGATGAGATAGTATTTCATTTTTTGACCACGGTATGTGTCTGCGTAGACGGATGGAAACACGATGTTTTCGTGCGGAAGGCGATAACATATATTTTGGTCGGGTTTCGTTGAGAATTGCGTTTTGCGGACAAGACACACTTGCAATCTGAAGGCTTCGACGTACATAACGTGTCAAAGTTGCCTCTGTGCGTCAGCTGATGAGCCGCGTTTCATGAGTTATGATCTTCCTCATTTCCGGCTGGACATGGCGAAACGAACACAACACATAGATTCCCGTAAAATACTTTTTTGCGCAATTTCCCGATGTTTGGGTACCTACAAAATTGCAAAAAATAACTTTCGCGCCTCGCACATGGGGTTCTCCGCTTCCTAGCGATCATTTCAATCCTCGCCTCCGGCTCGGACTGAAAACCAATCGCTCAGAAGCGAGCTACAAACTCGTGAACTCGGTGCGAAATATACTATTTTCACACTTTTGAGAAGAACTTATGAGACTCTACACGCAAACAGCGTGTATCCGCGTGTCGTCCCATGAAGCAAAATACGCGTCTCGTGCCAAAATTTTTGTTCTTCAGGGAAACTTTGCTTGACGTCGGCTTCACTGACGTTCAGCAAAATTTTCCCGTCCCGGCCTCAAGAGGCCCCGCGCGAGCGTGGGGGAGACGGCTCTTCTGTTTGAAGTGTCCAACTTTGAAGGTCTTTGTACATTGAAATATTGTTTTTGGGTTCTCAGTGAGGGGTTATTGACGATGTGTCAAACTCATAGAGTGTCTAAGATACAAAGAGAATTCCCCATTTGAACCAATCTATTTTTCTTCCGTTCCGATGAAAGCCGTACAATTTGAGGAGTTGTCCAACGTAGGAAGTGTCTAATCTTTCTGCAAAATTAAAAAAAAAAGTGTCATCGAGATCCGGTGCAGAATTGAGCCCATAATGTTCCGGGAAAACTTTTAATGTTGTTGAATTTTTACCGCAACTTAATGGGCTCAATTCTGCACCGATCTCGATGAAACTTCATTCAAATTCGCAGAAATGTTATCCGCACGTAGGTCAACCTCGCACTCCGTTCTCCGTTGTTTGGTTGATTTTATATTTACAATAAACCAATTTGACCTCTAGGGGCGCCACCGTCCTTTTTGAAAAAGGTAGAGAGCACTCTTGATCGGTAATACTGTATTTCATCAATTCTAGGTAATGGACGAGGAAGACGACTCAGCGTAGCGATGATAATTTCCGTAAATATTGGAGAATATGGTCCATGCTTGTGTGGAACAACAATGAGGTCAATGTTCGCACACAGTTGTTTTGAGATTATTGAATTTTGATCTTCAAAATATTCATCATCTTTTATGATCGATCGAGGTTTGATCGCTCTAAATTTCACATTGACATAGTTGAGGAAAGAATGACGTTCTCTAATTTTTCGTTCACGCTTGACATATTTAGGGGGATCACGGTATGAACGTGTCACGAGCTCTGAGAGATTCTAACACGGCAATGTTTGTTCAGTCAGATACTTTCTATTTATCTTTGATCAAATGCGAGCTCTCATCTGGATAATGAGTCTCTCCTCTCTTTCCACATCTGATTTAAAAATTTCCCAAATGTGAATATTAGCGATGACCTATTCAGTATAAGAGAGGCTAATCAATGATTCTAGATACATTTTTAACACGTGTTCAAATAGTAAACGCTCAGTTCGTGAGAATTGTCATGTTAGTATTGAATATCATCGAAGTTACTAAGAACGTCACAGTGAACAGGAAATTGGGCTGATGAGATATAAAATCCGCCAATGGAATGAATAAATTACTAGTCGACATCCCAACGAGCTCTGCTACAAAGCAACCCATTCAACTTTACTAACTGCTATAATCACTTGAAATATCACTGGGCACGAACAAAATGAAAATGAGGGTGAGTATAGGAGCTCGTAGGAGTTAGTCAGTTTAAAGTAATGTAGAATAAAAATAAGTAGTGATTGGAGACTTGTTCCTCTCAGGAGTTGTGTAAAAATCTTTTGAATACTTCACAGTGATTTCATTCACTTTTGAAGAATGTGGTGAAAATGAGAAATTTTGTTTGTGAGTGGGAATAAATGTATGCATGAATGCATGTGTCTGCATTGTTGCCTGCATAAGTATGATCGAGGCAAGCAAACTATCCTCGATCTTCCAGATGGCTCACAATATTGGGCTGGTAAGTTGGCCGGTGTAATACGAAATTAGAGCAAGTTGGAAATATATATTCCGAATCTATTGCTCCATGGAAATTTGAGAATCAAGAAATGTCAAGATCGTTTCTCTGAGCTCATCATCGGGCTATGCCGGTGAACACTCTTGAATGAAGTATCAAGCATATGGCTTTTCATGGTAACACTGATACTCGTAGTTTCGCGCAAAGACAGGAACGAATCGGTCATGGTTCCACACCGGCTCCCTTTGAGAGGTGACACAGAGATAGAGATATGGCGATCGAATTCACAATACTCGCGGTGGTCTGGTGTTCAAGGTGTCATACAATAGGAAAAGAACCCCGCACTGCGCCGATCAGAAAAAACTGTAGATCGCGACCTCAAATATCACTTGGGGAAGAAATTTTTCTTCTATTTGTCGCTTTTGGAACAAATATGTTCATTTGGAGACCATGGTTAAAATGGTACCATCAAGGTCCCCGTGCTTGAGATTTTATTCAAGCCATGGGATATTCATTGGCATAGCCCGATGGTGAGCTCGTATAAACGATAGAGCCACATTGCTTGATACATGAATGAAATGTAACAAAATAAGAAGTTGAACGCATTCCTCTTGTCTCGGAGTTTATTATACCGATCGCTTGTAGAATTTAAGGGAATGTAAGGGCTCATAAGTCATCTTAATTCACAGGTACTTTTTTTGGAAGTTGCTGTACTCACTTCCTGTGGTATTTTCACCGAAGCATACAATGTCGATTTGAAATCTATTAAACCAAACGCAGGTAAATATAATCCCGCATGATTTTAGCGAAGAAATTCGTAATCCATATTTCATATTTCATAGTAATTGCAATTGCATAAGAACAACATTTACTCGCTGGACTCCTGACGAATTTGTAGGCATCGAGACTGTAACACAACATGTGATTATGAAACTTGAAAAGGCTTTGAGTATACGGGCTCCAACTCGTTATCATGATAGGGTATTCTTACTATGATATTCATTCATTTCTGATACTCCAAGTCTTTAAACTTGTGCTCACGCTGACTCCGAGCATATATTCTATCTTAAAATCAATTAAATTCACTTCATATGCAGTGGGAAGCTCATCCTGAGCCAGGAATCAAATTTTGATCTAACTAGCTTTGTTGAGTTTTGACTGACTTGTTTTACTCGCAATTTTGTTTAAAATAGTGATGACAATCGATTCGCGATAATTTAGATTGATTTCCCCAAAATGCACGCTTAGTAGAGAATGAAATAGTTTTGAACAGCCTGTTTTGATAACAAAAGCGAATATATTGGGCCATGATACTATAAATGATGGAAAAATATTGAATCACAGGGAAGAAGTGATATGAAATATATAGATATATATTTATAATCCTGATATCGTGATTTTCCTCCTCTTCTTTGATCTTGAAAGATGTGTATTCGAGAGGAAAAATATCTATGGTATTCAAATAGTTGAGTCATTAAATACTTGATACTCGTTTTAATATTTATTAGATATATGTGGTCGCCTTGCAATCCGACGAAGGGATTCCATGTTTGTCTTTCGCAAAAATCTCAATGATCTAGAGTTTGAGACAAATTTTTGGATCGTAATAGTTGCTTGATTTGTATTCTCTAGCTCGTCATTCAACCCAAATTGTGAAAGTATCGGAGGTAAATGGAAGCGACTTGACCCCTGGTACTTCCTAACTTATAAGATCGGCATATTTTTTATCTCATCGCACCCAATTTTCTTCGAGTTGGATCAAGTGACGAGTTGCCGGTTGCAAGTTAGACACTGACCAACATTTGCCAACTCGTGTTTTTTCTAGAACCATTGGAGATTTTGCAAGAAACGGGGATGTCATTCAGTGTGTACGGTGAATGTATCACCTAAACACGAGTATCATAATTCTTTGATGAACTATGAAATCGGCCGAACCATCATCAGTTCACGGGGTAGAGAAATAATCAAGTAATTTAATGTTTCAGCTGAAGCAAAAGGAACGAATGTGCGCAATCTTGCACATTCTTTCGTGCAGAATGCTCAACAGAGCGCGTATGCGGGGTCTCAGCAAGGTGGATTGCCATCAAGTGTTCACATATCAGTACAAGGAAGCTCTCCCGGTTCAGGAATTCCCACCATCCCTATTCAAGGACCAGGATTCCCTTTTCCATTCCCGCCCATATCCGTGCCGACGACAAGTTTCACCAAATCTGAGCAGTTTTTGAAAACAGGATTTTTCAGTAGCGGCAACCAGAATAACTATTTCAACCAAGCCCAGGGTAGTCAATTTGGTGGACCCCGAGGAGGATCGTCTACTCATGGAACTATTTTCAATGGACAACAAGGGATAACCACAAATGGGATACAAACTGGTAATTCTGGGAGTTTCCAGGGGGGTCAGAGACACGGAGTGCAAGGGGGATCTTTTGGAATTGGGGATCAGGGCAGACATTTGACATTCCCACAGCCACTGTCTACAGGTCAGGGGGGAACCTATCAAACCGTAAAAATCGAAAGCTTCAGTACGAACCACGGTAGCGTTGGTGGGAGTCAGGGTGTTTCCCAAACTGTCAGCCAGCAAAACTCTCAAAAGGGCTTGCAAAGCTGGTCGGCTGGTGGAGTCTTCGAGAATTCCTACGGAGGAGCTGTATTAGGTTCAGGAAAGAAACCTGCTCAAGGTGTACACGCGAATTCGGCCTCACAGCAGACTCAAGGAAGTCATGGAGCTGCTCCGGGAGGCAAATCCAACCAAGGTCAAGCTACGCATCCTGTTGGAAATACTCTTACGTCCGGGCAAAATTCCCTAGAAAATATACTAGGCAGTTTTGGAGGTAGCATTGACGGTTCAACTGGTACTGGTGGGCTCGAAGATAACCAGGGGCAAGATGGAAGCACTAGTAATGGACAACAGAATACAATCAAAGTAGTTCAGGAGAGTTTCACTGGTGGCGCACAGAGTGGTAATTCCGTTGTGTCTCACAGTACTAAGGGTCAAGGAGGTCATGGAGCTTCGACGAATGCACAACATGGCAATGCGCAAGGATCAACCCTAACCCAACTGCAAGATAGTTATGGAAACGTTTTGAGCCATGATCAAAGCACTCATGGAAAAGGGAACCAGTTGCACACATCACAACAAGGCTCTGATTCATCAGTAAATAATGTCGCTCACCAAGGAGCTCCAACAGATATAGCAGCCACTGAACATACCGGGTCAATCTATAATGGACAAAGTGTGTACCCCAGCGGACTTGTCCCAATTTCTCCTAATGGTGGAACTATTGAAACACACGAAGATCAAAATCAGGGTACTTCAGCTAATGGAATTCATGGAGCTTCTAGCCAACAACAAGGAGAACACTACGGAGTACAAGAAACCACTAGTAGAGTCGTACAGGAAGTCCCAAGTTTCAATACTCAAGTCGACTCTCATGGTGGGAATCATGGTGATCACATCGACGTTGCACATGTCAGCACCGGGAGCCTCAATGACGCTCAGACTACCCGGCAACAACCCGTTAGTACTTCACACCGTATCATCACTAATAAGCAGCAAGGAACCAATCATGTTCACAATAACGCCCAAAATAGTGTTCACGAAAATCCAATCTTCATTGATCAAGCGCAACCCAATGAGAATCCACACGGTATAACTACAGGCGTGCATCAAGACGCCAGTGGAACTGGCATTCATGGTCTAATTGAGGTTCATGCAGCACCAGCCATCGAAACTCAACCCCAGACATATGATGATTCACGCCATGGAAACCAAAAAGAACAACAAAGTGTCAACGGAGTCCATCAAATTATTCAAACTGGAGGACATGGGAGTCCATCTCTCAACGCTCAACCTCAACCTGCTAATAACCCACATTACCGCGGACAGGGAGGAACCACGCAAGCTCCGAATAGCGTTCAAACTGGAGTTCATGGAGGTCCAGCTGTACCAGCTCAGCCTCAACTACATAATGAATTACGATCCAATAATGCTGATCACCGAATCAATGCAGCGACTGGAGGAGTACAGGGCCTGACCCCGAATCACGTAAATCATGGACAAGGAACGTCACCATTTGTAAGTCCATCTGGCGCTTCATCAGCGATCCAAGGTGGTAATCCCGGTGTGTATGAAAGTACCGCAACAGTTGTGGGGGAGAGTTCACCAACAGTACATGATCTAGCTTCTGGTCAATCGGGATCTGGATCGGTCCAAGATAGTTTGGTGACGGTCGTGAACGAAAGCTCTGCTCCGAACCATCAAAATACTGAAAAAGCCTTTGAGTCTGGCACTGTGCATGAAAGTACTGCGACAGTTGTAGGTGAAGTCAGTCCATCACCAGGAGATACTCATGGTCATGTTTCTGGCAGTCAAGGAGTGCTCACAGGCAATCATGCTAGCGATTCGCAAAAAGGTTTGAATACCGCACAACAATATAACGATAATTTTGAACACGTTCAAGAAATTCACGCTCAGGACAGTTCCACCGCGGGAACGCAAGATACAGTTGATAACTCTGGACCCTCTTTCTCCGATTACATCCGAGGTGCCTCCGCACCTGGGCTTCCTGCAAATATCCCTCAAGGGAGTTTCTCCACAGGACACCAAGTAGGAACTGTCAATACTGTACAGGAAAGCATCAGCGCAGGAGATCTATCACATAGATCTCAAAATGTTCCTGCCAATACAGATCATAAGAGCCACCTAGCTGTTGACCAAGGCGGTTCGACGCATCAACTTGGGCATGGAACCTCTCAAATATACCAGGAAACTCGAGGACATCAAGTGAACCAACCGACAAACTTCCAGAGTAACTCTGATGTTTTGAATAAAGATGTGACGTACGGAGCAACGAATGGTCCTGTTGAACACAGCCTTGGAGCAGTAGGTAGCCAGCAAGAGGGTGCTTCTTTCAAGAACACTCAGGGAAACTTTTTCAATACTGCACAGCAAGATTCCATCTCAGGAGGTGTCCAATTGCAAACCGTTCCTGGGGTCTATCTCAGGCCAGTTGCACCGGCCAATTCTCAGCACGCGACTTCTAACAACGCTATCAAAAGTGGTTTTGAGGGTTCCCAACAGAGTACCTTTAACAGTGGATCTCAAACAAGTCCCTCTAAGCAATCCCAATCTTCATTCAGTCACTCACAAGGAAGTTCATTTGGCGGATCACAAAATAGCTTTAGGACTGGAGTGACGGGCAGTACGGCTGGTGGACTTCCGGGAGTCAATACGATCCAGCAAGGGTCAACTATTACGGGAGGACTTTCGAGATCCCAAGGATCGTCTTTTTTAATATCCCAAGCTGGGCCTGACGGAGCTTCACAGACATGTCAATGCACGTGCCAAGATGTTAATAATCCCATACTCTCAAGATATACTCAGGGATCACAGAGCGCGTTCAAAAATTGAGAAGACATATCAGCGAAGTTTTATTTAGTGAAGGAGGATTAATGCGGAGGAGTGTGATTGTTCGATTATCATTATGAGTCAGGCATTATCCACGGAATGCATTCGTGAATCTCGATTGCATTCGAGCATGGTGTTTTCGATTGAGTGCAATCTCAAGCTACTTATGTGTTCAAAGTGTCGTATATTCATACAACTCTAGATTCTTTCATAGCCTGTTTGTATTATGCATGTAGTATATATGTAATAAAATCAAATTCATAATCTCATTCAGTATTGTCTTTTGACTTTAGGAATTTTCAGCCCCGCTTCCAAATTGATTCAGGAAAGGGAAGGAAATAGGAAGAATGAAATTCGTCATAAGAGTTAATCACTCATCTCAAAAAGATATCTGCTATCAGTTATAATCGTTTAATGATCAAATTTCAGTATTATCTTACCAAAAATTTTCAAAAAGTATGTTCCGCACTTTGTAACACGTATTCTTTCGCTTCTTCTGCCCACTCAACATGAGACCGGATCATATGAATTATATTATACTATGCTTATTTGTGCTATCAATTCTTCCTGCATTTATTGAGTTATAATCAAGGTTAAATTGACATTTCAAGGCCATTGAGTTGCTGCAATTGGGTTTGGAACCTCTGTAAAAATACAGCAACTATCGCGAGGTACAGAGCACAATCCGAGTAGATTTCAACTTATTTATTGTCTATCGAGGTTCTTGATTCAACTAATCTGTAGCAGGCATAATATCCCGTTGATATCATAACAAGGAGTGAAACTAGCGGCGCCACGTCGTTGTCAACACAGCTCCTGACACAGTTCCTGGTACCTAACAGAGGACTCTCGTATCGATCAATATTTGAACTTATCGAAGAATGTCAACAACCACTTCTGATGAATTGGAACTTGATTGATTATGTATATGAGTAGATCCATTGAAATTTTCATCTTTGGAGGCCATAAACGTGCCAACCCCAAATCCCACTTCGGAAGGTTCTGACATGTATTTTTCGACTTTCTCAAACATATAAAGTAAAAATTAACTCACGCACGGATGTAAAATATCCAATTCTCCGGATCATAAGGACAACATGGATATACGGTAGCGTCACACGGAACCTGACATTTCGAGCTGCACACGGAAAGCTGACATTTGACACTAAACTTGATATCACGGCCAAACGATTCAAGCTACAAGCTTCAGATTTTGGGGATTTCATTTGACCACTAGATACTTTGGAAATAACTGACTAGGGCCTCCGTAATCTCACGTTTAAGTGTCGCACTAGTACCACATGGGACTGACCAAAACATTTAGCAAAAGTAGATTTTCGCGAAAAAGTACTCCCCGAAGTGTGAAAATCAATTTTTTCGAAATTATGAGGCCTGGAAAAGTTGCACCTGACGATTTTCCTTGAGATTACATTGGTGCAGAAAGGCCTGGAATGAGGGAAATTCACTTTCAACGAGGTAAAATGTACGTACTCGTAATGCACACAAGATTCGGTTTTTAGACTCTTATAGCAGTGGCATTTGGTACTCGATAGCATTATATTTGATGTATCTGCCCGACCAAATTCAAACGTGCCCCACCGCGACGCTTCACACTCACAAAGGATTAAGAAATGAAAAACCACATCGCACACGTAGTTGCACGTTTTGCCAATTTTTACAACATTCTGTACAGCATTTTTAGTCATTTTTTACGACCCAGAATTCCGGTTCCTAATGATAATTCTAGAGCTCTTACATATCAATTTGAGTTTAGATGTGAGGGTTCATCCACAATTCCTGCTACATCATTCATTCGACGAATAATCTACCCCTATCAAACTGGAATCGTACTCACAAACTTGGTAATCTAGGTGAAAACGTATAAGCAGAAATATCGATGTGCTTTAGACTCACCTGCAAACTCGTGGGCAGGCATCCATATAGAAACACTTGCACCAGGGCTCCCACACGTGTATACAGGCCATATTACGGCTGATGCGGTGCGGCGCCCCAGTCTCGATCGCTTTCATCGTGCAAAAGTCAGCCGGTTCATGCACATGCTGCAGTCGACGATCGCTCGCACGCCGCCGTTGGCGTTATTACAGTCTTGCGCTTCGCGCTCGCCTTTTTTGGCGTAATAATCGTGTCGAGTTGTGATGGTGATGTCTGCAGAGTGTATGTGGTGCAACAAGTGCTATTTCTCTCTTATCTGTGATTGTGTTTGACGAATTGATTGGGAAATGGTGAATATGAGAAATATTATTCACACATACAATCGAGTGTCCAAAGAGTTCAAGAATTCATCGAGACAACATTTAGGGGCTCACAATATTTGAATATTTTATCGACATTCAATTGCCTCGGAGATGAACCGAATGTTCATGGGATGCAGCCCAATGTTGCAAAGATTTATTGGAATATCTGAGTTATTGTAGCTCAATTTCCGAGTTTCATTATTACAAAAGTTGCAAACGCAATCCGGCTAGACGAATTCATTCTCATACCCATGGGTGTCCAGATCTTCTCAAACCTAACAATTTCCCTTGGATTTGATCACAAAGTTAACCATCATCAGCTTTGAAAACTTTAACCAAACTGTCTCGGTTGTGAATGAATCTAAAATCTCGCGATTTCCACCAAACTACGCGGCATGGTGTCAAAATATTCTGCCACATTGGAAATGTACCCAGTCTTCAATAGCCGCGAATTTTTTCACAGCAATATCTCGGAATTTCCGCGAGTTTTTTCTGCAGTCCTACGTCATAAAATCGAGGGCCCCGTACGCGAACTCGTCCACATCCCGCGATATCTGCAAAGTATACTTTGAGAAACGCGCGTCAGCTGGTCAACGAGAGCAATCCTTTCAAACTCCGCCCAGAACTCGACGATATCGCTCGCTCACTCGGAGATCCGCAAAGCCATCAGTCCAGCAGCCTTCATTCACTGAGCACACATATTTTACAGACACAATGCGACAGCACTCGATGAATATACCCATAATGCTTGTACACGTGCCACTTACCTTACGGCTCTCCATATTCATATAAAGTGTGCATAAGATCGCCGGAGGAATATTTTATACGAGAGCGAGTGAGCTGAGATGTGTCAGCTGAGGTCAGGATGAATCGGGTACTTATCTGCATGGGCATCGGTGAAAAAGAGAGCGCTCAACTTTTTTGAAGCTCGCTAGTTCCGATCCGGTTTCTCGCGGCCAGCATTTTATACCGGCCTCTCGCAAAATCAGAAGCACGTGCTTTCCACGCGCATGCGCACTACGGAATCTGTTCGCGAATTCTTGACGAATACAGTCTGGCGGATTTACATTTGCAGTTTTTATGGGAGGAGGTTTGCGTTTAATGTGTAGAATAGCTCTGGTGCTGAGATTTTGTATAAACATACAATGTGGCCTCGGGAAAGTTCTCACGCTTCGCTACGAGAATTTATGTACAAGGTGTGGAGCGAGAAAAACTCGCTGATCGCTAGGAAATTTGATGAGCAAATTCCGAGTCAGGAAAGAGGGGCGTATGTACATACTCGCTTTCGCGATCTCTCGATGCGGACAGTGTCTGGGCTGTGAAGAGTTCAAAGTGACTTAATGGATAGTTGATTTTGTTGCGTGGAGTCACAGGTGATGCCAATCTGGGATATTCATGCTGACTCCTTGGTTGGTCTCTTACCGTCGTCACTTGATCACAAATTATCCAGGGTATAAGTGACCTTATAAGGCAACATTTCTATCTCGAGTGGAATGAGTCTCATTCATTTCAGAATTGCACTGATTTGGAGCGCAAGTATTACGTATCCTGCGTCTACAGATTTTACAGTTCAGCAACTTATTTTATTTGGTAGTCAAGACCGAGAATGAGGAAGTACATGAACGAAAGCAGACCGTTACCCTCAAATATGGATCTGAATGAGAATTAGAATTTCTCGAGAGTTTGCAAAGTGATCTGGAATGCACTAGTACTTCATCAGTATTTTCAAAACTGTAAGAATAGGTAGTGGATGAACATGGGATACTACAGCCATGCAGATAGGCCAAATGAAAGTTGATAATAGAAGATGAACCCAACTGATAAGCGAAGCTCAATTATTGCAGATCTTGGATTCGTCCCAAATTCTACCTTTTTCGGTCGAAAATGGAAGTATCTCGAGGCGTGTAATCCAATGGGCCTCTTATCCCGAGATACAACCATGGAGAATAGCATTGATATCCGTATATAAAGTTTTCCAACATGGGCCTATGTGGACAATGCTAATCTCCACAGCTGTATCTCAAAATCAGGGGCCCATGGGACTAGATCCTTCGAAATACTTCCATTTCTCACCGAAACAAAATGATTTCCAGAGTTTGGGATGAACCCAAGACTCGCAAGGTTGAACCTCACCTTATAAGCTTGATTTTCTGATTTGTTTGCCTTTGGTGGGTATTCTGTTATACGAATTTCTTGTAGCCGACTCTCATGTTGTAGAATCTGCGCAACTAAACGTTAGCTCGGTGGGAAAATTCTCTCCAGCATGAACTCAGTGCCACTCAAGGAAAGTTGGAGTACGAATTCTAGAGAATATGTATACATTTGGAAGTGGTTATTCGCACACCTCCCGTGTAGAGTCCGTGTAAAAAACCTCGGGAGTACGTGTAAAACGGACATTTCCCGTGCGCGTCCGTGTGGCTCTTTGACAAGAAGGAGAAGAGCTTGCAAGCTCAACGTCCGTTTCTGTCCGTTCGACTCGCCGTTTTTTTCCGTTTTGCCGCAATCACCCTCTCCAGCTCGCCCGTTTCGATCCGTGAGATTTTGTCCGTTTTTGTCCGTGCGCTCGTCCGTTTTTTTCCGTTTTGCAAGAAATCCTCAGTTAAGCACGCCCGTTTCGGTCCGTGAGATCTGGTCCGTTTTTGTCCGCGCGCTCGTCCGTTTTTTTCCGTTTTGCAGGAAATATTCAGTCAAGCACGCCCGTTTCGGTCCGTGAGATTTTTTCCGTTTTTGTCCGTGCGCTCGTCCGTTTTTTTCCGTTTTGCAGGAAATACTCAGTCAAGCACGCCCGTTTCGGTCCGTGAGATCTGGTCCGTTTTTGTCCGTGCGCTCGTCCGTTTTTTTCCGTTTTGCAAGAAATCCTCAGTCAAGCACGCCCGTTTCGGTCCGTGAGATCTGGTCCGTTTTTGTCCGTGCGCTCGTCCGTTTTTTTCCGTTTTGCAAGAAATCCTCAATTAAGCACGCCCGTTTCGGTCCGTGAGATTTTGACCGTTTTTGTCCGTGCGCTCGTCCGTTTTTTTCCGTTTCGCAAGAAATCCTCAGTCAAGCACGCCCGTTTCGGTCCGTGAGATTTTGTCCGTTTTTGTCCGTGCGCTCGTCCGTTTTTTTCCGTTTTGCAGGAAATACTCAGTCAAGCACGCCCGTTTCGGTCCGTGAGATTTTGTCCGTTTTTGTCCGTGCGCTCGTCCGTTTTTTTCCGTTTTGCAGGAAATACTCAGTCAAGCACGCCCGTTTCGGTCCGTGAGATCTGGTCCGTTTCTGTCCGTGCGCTCGTCCGTTTTTTTCCGTTTTGCAAGAAATCCTCAGTCAAGCACGCCCGTTTCGGTCCGTGAGATCTGGTCCGTTTTTGTCCGTGCGCTCGTCCGTTTTTTCCCGTTTTGCAAGAAATCTTCAGTCAAGCACGCCCGTTTTGGTTCGTGAGATCTGGTCCGTTTTTGTCCGTGCGCTCGTCGTTTTTTCCGTTTTGCAAGAAATCCTATATTAAGCACGCCCGTTTCGGTCCGTGAGACTTTGTCCGTTTTTGTCCGTGCGCTCGTCCGTTTTTCTCCGTTTTGCAGGAAATACTCAGTCAAGCACGCCCGTTTCGGTCCGTGAGACTTTGTCCGTTTTGTCCGTGCGCTCGTCCGTTTATTTCCGTTTTGCAGGAAATACTCAGTCAAGCACGCCCGTTTCGGCTGCGCTCGGATGAAAGACATGCTCTAATGCCAGCCTGCTCTAATAGCTAAAGGTCATTTAAAGCGCATGAGCATCCATTGAGACTTTCGAGACCATTCTCAATGGGAACTGAGGTTATTCTTCACAAAATGATTACCTGCGAAGTTCAAATTAATCGGCGAGAACAGGATCTTGACCATAATTGAATACGGCATTCCATTAAATACATCGATCAAAAGCACAAGACAATTGAACCCATTTTCGTCTGCTGAAATGACACGTATACGAGATGTTTTTGGGACTCGGTCTTGAGTACGAACAATTCAGACCACATAGATTTAACGTAGGATTGTCTCAATTTTAGAGATATGTAATGAACATCTCCTTACACTGGTATTCATAGTCGTTATAACCCGAGAGTTAAGACTTGAGTCCGCCAGCTATAATGCCAATCCTATGCTAAATCAAAATTAATTCGGGTAAAGACTTTTGAGGGATAGATCTTATGAAGGATTTTGCGCTGAATCCGAATCTGAATCGACCCGGGACGCCAAATGTCCCTGAAAATACGCTGCTAAATGAGATTAGCAGAATGCTTTCTCTGAGCGAAATAGTTTAAGAGGTTTACTGAAACTAATGAGAAATTTGCAAAACTGATCAAATTCCAAAATGATGATTGGGATTCCTACAAGATAGTTATAATTTTTTAATCTAATTTAATTGCATTTCATATCACACTCACAATCCAATGATTGGATCCAACCAATCGATGTAGAATGAGGGAAAAGTATCTCTCTAGTCCATTAAAAGGTGGATAGATTAGTTGTAGAGGGAGATATGAGGATAAAATGAATTCTAGCTGCAATTTTCTTCTAATATTTTGGGTTATTATTACGAGATTCACTTTTAGGGGAATTAAGATGACCTAAACTGGGGTTTTTCATGGAAGATATGTAGTCTGGTTGAGGGAAAATTTTGATACAGTTGGTGAGAAGATCATAAAAATGGAGTTTTTAAAAAAAAAAATTGGATTTTTCGGGAATAAATTGGATTTTGAATGTATTTAAAAGGATTTTGAAGAATTCGGTATCAACTAATCGATTTAGAACGATGAAAAAGTATAAACTTAGTTGAGTAAAATTTGTATATATTAGTTTAGGGGGTGGGTAATAGCGGAAAATGAATTTTAGATGCGATTTTCTTCTAATATTTTCAGTTATTATAAGGAGATTGCCTTTTAGGGGAATTCAGATGACCTAAACTAGGGTTTTCCATGGAACGTATGCAGTATGGTTGAGGGGAAATTTTAATATAGTTGGTGTAAGGATTATAAAAATGAAGTATTTTGAAAAAATTTGGATTTTTCGCGAATAAATCGGATTTTGAATGTATTAAAACGGATTTTGAGAAAATTCGGTATCAACCAATCGATTTAGAACGATGAAAAAGTATCAGCTTAGTTGAGTAAAATTTGAATAAAGTAGTTTAGAGGAGAGATATGAGGAAAGTATGAATATTGAAAAAAATATTCTTGTATATTTTGAGTTATTTTTTTGAGGAAAATAGTTATCGGGATTTGGGCTACCTGAAGTGAGGTTTTTTTTTAGCAAAACGTGTAATTTGGTTAAAACAGAATTCCGATAGAATAGGTCTAAACATGCTCAAATTGCTGTTTTTGTTGGAAATTTTGGATTTTTAATAAAAAGGACCCCGCTCCGAGAGATAGGATTTTGGCTTTCGGTTAATTTTGTCGGGGAAGAAATATGTTGTCAAGCACAAAATTCTGAACAAAAAGTTCAATGGGCTCGAAGACGGAAAATGGCTAGTTTTTTCAGTATAAATCAAATAAATACCAATAAATGGGAGGTTATGAGGTTATCTAGAACAACAACAAGGCTTGTCTGCAGCGTTCGAATTTGAATTGAAAACGTACAATTTGAGTGTGATGTAGCTAAAAGGTCATCACTTTGGTGATTGAAACCTTTTATCTGAAACCTTCGATACAAAAAGCAAATAAATGCATGCAAAAAAAGTGATAATGCGCGATTGACAAAGAAATCATAACGGCTTGTATTCTCAACAATTACATTTCATTTTGATCAATGTAGCAGCTAACGCTGCAGAGCTGGATCATAAGGCTGTGCTGACTCGATGCAACGAGTACATGATCTTGAGAGCCCAGATGTGGTGCGGGAGCGGCTTTTTGAATATCAGCATCATCGCATAGCGTGAGTCTCGCGCTCTGAGTAGTTGATATAAGGTGTCCGATAATGCATGGCTGCAATCAAATTCCATGGAATGAATCAAAATTAATCTTGGATCGTGTGAGACTGATGTCTGACAAATATTTCGAGGATATGGAGATCGAATCTCATATTGCCGTATCTCGAGATCATATCGCGTAAGAGGCTGCGGGGTCGAGAGCAAGCGACTATCAAAATCGAGCTCGAAAAGTCGAGTGGAGGGTTTTTGAAGTATTTCGAGGTCGCTGAACACGAAAATGGCATTGCCCTGCCTCCTAATCATGTTGCGGGAGTGGAGGCCCGAATTGACCGATCGAAGCTCGAGACTTGAGTTAGGGTGTTTTTGGGGTATTTTGGGGTCGCTAACCGCGAATTTGAGATCGTCCAGCCTCCAAGTCATGTTGTGTGGTCGGTTGGGGGGGGGGGGGGGTCGAGTAGAGGCACAAATTGACCAAGATTGGAGTTTGAGAGTTGAGTAGGGGTTGATTTTGGAGTATTTTGGCATCGCTAAGCACGTATTTGAGATTACACAGCTCCCGAATCGTGTTGAATGGGTGGCTGCAAGAGCAAGGACGCGTGTTGAACTAGATAAAACTGGAAGAGTCGGCGAGGGGGGGGGGGGTCCTTGATATCTCGAGATCACTGGACACAAATCTCAGATCACCCAGCCTCAGAACCGTATTGGGTGGGCGGCTGTGATGGTGAATTGGATGTAGTTTCCTGACAATGATCATTTCCTGAGATAGAATCTGACCGGGATTGTAAGCCGAATTAAGGCATCGGGACCAGACCACGGGCATACGCCAAGTATCTCCTTTGACCGAGGGATCGAGCGATATCCTGTTTATCGAAATTCCGAATCGCTAGGTATGTCATCATAATTCTCGATCACGGAATGGGCCACAAATAATTTCAGGCGTGAATCTGCGAGAGAGTGGTGACTGCCAGGAGATTTGACCGTTAAATCTCTATTCTGGCCATCTTCACAAGCAGGATCTGATTGGATGTACTGAGAGGCACGATGACTAAACAACGCCCAGAATCACCACGTGATCCAATAGCCTAAGAATCAGAAGATATCCCAGGACGTGCGATTCTGAAATCTTAGATCTGTGGCAAAAAACTCAAGAATCTACCCGACTCTTTCTCAAGATTTTTGATCACACTCTGAGATTTCAGGATCACACTCCCTAAAACACCACTCGATCAAGCTGCTTTGAAATCGTGCTCTGGCCACGGTCGTTGTATTGTAGTCATGCTTCTCGCAGGATCAGATGATACTCCGTGTGAAATCGGCCAGAATAGTGAATGAGCTCTCAAATCTCCTTGCAGTCACCGCCCTCCCATAGATTCACGCCCGAAAAGATTCGTAGTCCATTCTAATATCAAGAATTGTGATCGCATAGCTAGAGGATCGTAGTTTCAATCCCTAGAAAATTGCTCGATCTTTGGACCACCAAACACACTCGGCTTAGTCTCGAGGTATGGTGACAGATAACAGGTTTATTCGAATATGCTGGTCGGAGCGCTCCGAACTCTGAGATCTCTCTCTCTCTCTTACTCATTGCGTTCGAAAAGAGAGGTTCGGGGGTAGGAGCGCTCCGAGCGCTCCGAACTAGCATACACAGGTGAATTTGATGTGAGTCTCACCACGACTTGGGATCAGATTTCATCCGTGGGGATGTCCAGATTCAGCAAAGGAACACTCGAATCTCCTACCCGTCAGTATCGAGTAGTAGATTCTCGCCCGCCAATGTATTCGAATCGAATCCTTCTCGAGATTTTCGACCACATAGCCAGGATTTCAGAATCGGACGTCCGAGGTTATCTCCCGATCCGTAGGCTATTGGATCACGTGTTGGTTCTGAGCCGTTGTATGGTCACCATGCTTCTCGATACATGAGATCAGATTCTGCTTGTAAAGATGGCCAGGATAGAGATTTAATGCTGGAATCTCCTTGCAGTCAACACCTTTTCCTAGATTCACGCCCGAAAGGATTTGTAGTCCATTCCGTTGTCAATAATTGTGATCACATAGCTAGAGGATCGTAGTTCCCGTGTCCAGAATATTGCTCGAATTTTCGGCCACTGAACACACTATGCTTAGGTTCGTGATGAGGTGACCGAATAACGTAAGTCATCCCACTACTTGGGATCAGATTTAACCCGTGGGGATGTCCAGATTCAGCAAGGAAAAACTCAAATCTCCTAACCGTTACAATCGAGAAGTAGATTCACGCCCATAATTCTATGAGAATAGGCTCCTCCTCGAGATTTATGATCACAGAGTTAAGATTTCATAACCGCACGTCCTGGGATATCTCCTGATCCCTAGGCTATTGGATCATGTAATAGTTCTGGGTGGTTGTATATGGTCACCATGCTTCTCGGTACATGAGATCAGATTTCGCTTGTGAAAACAGTCAAAATAGAGATCTAACGCTCGAATCTTCTTGCAGTCATCACCCTCTCGTAGATTCTCGCCCGCAACGATTTGTAGACCATTCCGTCATTGAGGATTATGATCACATAGCTAGAGGATCAGGGTTCGAATCCCTAGGATATTGCACGGTGCTCCATCCCACAAACGCAGTTGGCTTAGACTCGTGGTATGCGTGATTTACGCCAGTCAATATATGAGAGTCGACTGCTTTTTAAGATTTCCGGTTACAGAGCTGAGATTTCAGTATCGCACTCCCTAAGTCATTACCCAATCCCGCTGCTATCGGATCACGCTCTGGTCATGGTCGCTGTGAAGTGGTCATGCTTCGCGCATGATGAGATGAGACTCCGCCTGGAAAATTGGCCAGAATAGAGATTCAGCTCTCGAATCTCCTTGCACTCACGACTCTCTCGCAGATTCACGCCTGAAACTATTTGTGGCCTATTCCGTGATCGAAAATTGTGATTACATACTTAGTGAATCAGAATTCCGATCAACAGGATATCGCTCGACCCCTCGGCCAATGAAGATACTTGGCGTATGCTCGTGGTCTGGTCCCCATGCCTTAATTCGGCTGACAATCCCGGTCAGATTCTAGCTCAGGAAATGATCATTGTCAGGAAACTACATCCAATTCACCATCACAGCCACCCACCCAATACGGTTCTGAGGCTGGGTGATCTGAGATTTGTGTCCAGTGATCTCGAGATATCAAGGGCCCCCCCGCCGGCTCTTCCAGTTTTATCTAGTTCAACACGCGTCCTTGCTCTCGCAGCCACCCATTCAACACGATTCGGGAGCTAAGTAATCTCAAATATGTGCTTAGCGATGTCAAAATACTCCAAAAACAACCCCTACTCAACTCTCAAACTCCAATCTTAGTCAATTTGTGCCTCTACTCGACCCCCCCCCCCAACCGCCCACACAACATGACTTGGAGGCTGGACGATCTCAAATTCGTGCTTAGTGACCCCAAAATACCCCAAAAACACCCTTACTCAAGTCTCGAGCTTCGATCTTGGTCAATTCGCGCCTCCGCCCCGGCAGCCACCCACGCAACACGATTACGAGGCAAGACAATGTCATATTCGTGTTCAGCGACCTTGAAATACCTCAAAAACACCCTCCACTCGACTTTTCGAGCTCGATTTTGATAGTCGCTTGCTCTCGACCCCGCAGCCTCTTACCCGATATGATCTCGAGATACGGCAATATGAGATTCGATCTCCATATCCTCGAAATATTTGTCAGACATCAGTCTCACACGATCCAAGATTAATTTTGATTCATTCCATGGAATTTGATTGCAGCCATGCATTATCGGACACCTTATATCAACTACTCAGAGCGCGAGACTCACGCTATGCGATGATGCTGATATTCAAAAAGCCGCTCCCGCACCACATCTGGGCTCTCAAGATCATGTACTCGTTGCATCGAGTCAGCACAGCGTTATGATCCAGCTCTGCAGCGTTAGCTGCTACATTGATTGAAATGAAATGTAATTATTGAGAATACAAGCCGTTATGATTTCTTTGTCAATCGCGCATTATCACTTTTTTTGCATGCATTTATTTGCTTTTTGCATCGAAGGTTTCAGATAAAATGTTTCAATTACCAAAGTTATGACCTTTTAGCTACATCACACTCAAATTGTACATTTGCAATTCAAATTCAAACGCTGCAGACAAGCCTTGTTGTTGTTCTAGATAACCTCATAACCTCCCATTTAATGGTATTTATTTGATTTATACTAAAAAAACTAGCCATTTTCCGTCTTCGAGCCCATTGAACTTTTTGTTCAGAATTTTGTGCTTGACAACATATTTCTTCCCCGACAAAATTAACCGAAAGCCAAAATCCTATCTCTCGGAGCGGGGTCCTTTACGTTGATGGAGTTTGAATGGAATTTCGGTATCAACCAAAAGATAGATTGAGCCAAAAAAACCATAGCCTAGGTAATCAAAATTGGGGTAAGGTGAAGTTAGAAAGAGATATTTTAGTATGAAAGTACACAATTTCAGCGATTTTACCTCAAAAAACGTTTTAATCAGATTCGATTTGGAGAGGAGACCAGACAAATCACTGGTCTCATCTCTGAGTGATTCTCTACAACTTGTAGAAAAGCAAAAATCGATAAAGTGGAGTGTAGAAGAGAAAGCGTGGCGCAAAAAAAAAAACAACACACATACACACACACAGACACAGACAAAGGGCCGGAGAGATGAGTCACTGGGGGGTTTTTGAGGATTATAAGGAGAAAAGTGTTACTTACAATCGCTAGATTTTGGCGAGAGGAATAAGACGGTTAAAGCACTTTTGTGATAAGATGAATTATGTTGAAGAAAATATTGAGTTGAATCGAAAAATTGATCAAAAATTTGCTGTGTCGAAAACAAAGCTTTCTCTCTAGAGAAAGCAAAATGGCGGTGAGTCAAAGTTCAAAAAACCATGATTTAGCAATTAATTCGAGGACTACGACTCGGACGTGAAAAAAATTCAATTCAAAATCGAAGATCTTGTTAAAACAAACATTTTGAGATATTGCGGAAGAAGATGTGATCAAGATTGGATACACTAGAGCGAGTGAAAGTTTTGGCGTGGAAACGTGCGCGTGCGGGGCTGTATCACCACCACTATATCTATATATACACGCGCGTTGGCCCTAGTAGGGTGCCCTAATGGTAAAACTTTCACTCGCTCTAGCTCATCCAATTTTGATCACTTTCACTTCCGCAAAATCTCAAAATGTTTGTTCTAGTAGATCTTCAATTTTGAATTCAACTTTTTTCACGTCCGACTCGTAGTATTTGGAATAATCGCTAAAAACACGGTCTCTTGAACTTTGACCCGCCGCCATTTTTTTCAGGGACATTTGGCGTCCCGGGTCGATTCAGATTCGGATTCAGCGCAAAATTCTACATAAGATCTATCCCTCAAAAGTCTTTACCCGAATTAATTTTGGATCTCCATTATAGCAAGCGGACTATTAGGCGCTGTAATCGGTGTGGCAGAAGAATAAATCATAGACTGTTTATTCAGCTCACATTGACCCGATGCAGCAGAACACCTCAGACTTGATTTCACTTTTTGTCCACGCCGATTACAGTGTCTAACCCGCGGATCAATTCTTAACTCTGGGGTTATAACGACTATGAATACCAGTGTTACAGTTGATCCTGGAGAGCTACATCCAAGTTATCAAAGGTATTATTGAGGGAATCGGGACCCAGGTTTTGATCTCAGATAGAATTAGAGGAGAAAAAGATGGTTATTTTTGCAAAGTTTGGATTATGGGAAGAAAATGATGGAAGGGGAGGAACATACTGTGACATGAGATGGAATGAGTGAGCTGAGTAATTGATTTGAGACATGAGCTGATATCCTCTTTTTGTATCGTGTAGAATTTTGTATACACGACCACGCAGTAAGGATGGTCGAATCACAGATTCCCCTGTCAAATTCGTGAGAAGATAGGAAGTCGGCGATTTATACGCCCCTCCCCCGTCCATGGAATTTGATTGACTGAATTCGAACAAGGAAGTGTACTAGGGATAGGGAATCTTATTCCACTACTAATTTGTAGCTTCCATTCGCTCGCACTATATGACGGAGAAAAGCCAGCGAGTAGCAAGCGTTATGGAATCGTACGAGCGGGGCATGGAAATGAGGGGGGGGGGTTGACTCACTTCAGATATCATCTATTGGATATGCTTGAGTGACAAACAAGGAATAGTGCGGTCGGAAGACACTGCATGCGACTCCCAGTTTATCGATATATGTAATGAGGACAGAACGGGGGGAACGAACAAGCCCGCATGGACGAGAAACGGGCGTGCTTGATTTTTTCCTGCAAAACGGAAAAAAACGGACGAGCGCACGGAAAAAAACGGACAAAATCTCACGGACCGAAACGGGCGTGCTTGACTGAGTATTTCCTGCAAAACGGGAAAAAACGGACGAGCGCACGGACAAAAACGGACAAAATCTCACGGACCGAAACGGGCGTGCTTAACTAAGGATTTCTTGCAAAACGGAAAAAAACGGATGAGCGCACGGACAAAAACGGACGAGCGCACGGACAAAAACGGACAAAATCTCACGAACCGAAACGGGCGTGCTCGACTGAGTATTTCCTGCAAAACGGAAAAAAACGGACGAGCGCACGGACAAAAACGGACCAGATGTCACGGACCGAAACTGGCGTGCTTGACTGAGGATTTCTTGCAAAACGGAAAAAAACGGACGAGCGCACGGACAAAAACGGACCAGATCTCACGGACCGAAACGGGCGTGCTTGACTGAGTATTTCCTGCAGAACGGAAAACAACGGACGAGCGCACGGACAAAAACGGACAAAATCTCACGGACCGAAACGGGCGTGCTTGACTGAGTATTTCCTGCAAAACGGAAAAAAACGGACGAGCGCACGGACAAAAACGGACCAGATGTCACGGACCGAAACTGGCGTGCTTGACTGAGGATTTCTTGCAAAACGGAAAAAAACGGACGAGCGCACGGACAAAAACGGACCAGATCTCACGGACCGAAACGGGCGTGCTTGACTGAGGATTTCTTGCAAAACGGAAAAAAACGGACGAGCGCACGGACAAAAACGGACAAAGTCTCACGGACCGAAACGGGCGTGCTTAACTGAGGATTTCTTGCAAAACGGAAAAAAACGGACGAGCGCACGGACAAAAACACACCAGATCTCACGGACCGAAACGGGCGTGCTTGACTGAGTATTTCCTGCAAAACGGAAAAAAACGGACGAGCGCACGGACAAAAACGGACCAGATCTCACGGACCGAAACGGGCGTGCTTGACTGAGTATTTCCTGCAAAACAGAAAAAAACGGACGAGCGCACGGACAAAAACGGACAAAATCTCACGGACCGAAACGGGCGTGCTTGACTGAGTATTTCCTGCAAAACGGAAAAAAACGGACGAGCGCACGGACATAAACGGACAAAATCTCACGGACCGAAACGGGCATGCTTAACTGAGGATTTCTTGCAAAACGGAAAAAAACGGATGAGCGCACGGACAAAAATGGACAAAATCTCCCGGACCGAAACGGGCGTGCTTAACTGAGGATTTCTTGCAAAACGGAAAAAAACGGACGAGCGCACGGACAAAAACGGACAAAATCTCACGGACCGAAACGGGCGTGCTCGACTGAGTATTTCCTGCAAAACGGAAAAAAACGGACGAGCGCACGGACAAAAACGGACAAAGTCTCACGGACCGAAACGGGCGGGCTGGAGAGGGTGATTGCGGCCAAACGGAAAAAAACGGCGAGTCGAACGGACAGAAACGGACGTTGAGCTTGCAAGCTCTTCTCCTTCTTGTCAAAGAGCCACACGGACGCGCACGGAAAATGTCCGTTTTACACGTACTCCCGAGGTTTTTTACACGGACTCTACACGGGAGGTGTGCGAATAACCACTTCCTATACATTTTGCTTCATAGTTTTTACACAGATGCAGCTCATCTTGTTGAAAAATATGTGTTATTGATGGGCTCTGCTGCCTGTTCAAGTGAGTGACGATCGCAAGCTAAGCCAAGAAGTTCTGTCATCTATTGGAAAGCACATGGATATTTAAATAGTCCGAAGGTCTCATCAATGCAAAATCAGTCAGTGTATTTGTGAATGTGAATTAACAGAATAGCTACCGGATTGAGGCATATGTAACTATCAATTTTTTCGCGTGACTTCAAGTTCGCACTATATGAAAACTATTCAAAAATGGGCAAACGATGGACTCATTCGGTCATGTTCATCTCGAAAAAGGATCCAGATTTCTCGTACAGACCCAAAGGGCCAAAACTTACTAGACATTTTATGGCTTTTCTCGCGTGGGTTCACTCAGGAGGTTAATGCACAGTGGGCCCCATCGAAATTACTTTGTTAATTATAGCCTTTGAGTGTGTGGCTCTCAAACATGGGGATGAAAGTCGAACCACGAAAGTAAATAAATGTGCACGTCACATAAGTTTTGGGGCTTGATGCAAGGTTCCATCAAGCTAAGTTAGATTCACCTAAAATTTCCCAAGATTGAAGATCAAATGGCTTCATCAAACTTTACTAAGGAGGCTTTTGTGAAAATTTGAAGCCAATGTGGGATTTCTCGGTGGATCTTTGGAATCAGGGATCACTTGAAGACTAGAAATTTAGCCAGTTTGGAAAAAAGGGGAAAATTCTGAATGTAAATATTTTGGAGGTTTACTCCGAGACCTCCGCGAAAACGTTCAAACTAGTTTGATTTGCAGCTTTAGTTGAATTGAGATTCATGGTCGTCACACTCCCTGAAATTGCTTGCATCTCCGGTCTTCCAGAATTTCTCTCGCACATCATCAAAAAGAGGAAATTTTGTTATGAAGAGCAGTCTAATCTTTTACCGAGTCTGTCAGCTGTTTTACGATCGATGCTTCAAATTATTTTTCAAATTTTTCCCAATCCTATTGGAGAAGTTAACACCTGGGCTCCTAACGGAAAAGAAGTCTGTCACGAGAAATTTTCGAATTTTAGGGAATCTTAAGAGTGCTCGAATTGATTCCAAGGCGTGGATAAAAAATACAGACATCCCTCGAATGATGCACAGCTTACGTTCCGCGAGGTTGCTGCGTTATTCCGAAGCGCGTTATCCAAAGCATTATTCTGATGGAAAAAGGGGCGATGCATTCCGAGACTCACGACTAACCAGCCAATAATGAAGATTTTTTCTGTTGATATTGCATTATTTGTAATATTCTTGATCGAATATCATTGTAAATCTGTACCAATGACTGTCGATTCATATGAATCAGCATAAATTTGCTGCAGGTCCAGCTGATTTGGAGCTTCTCTTGATCTCTTCTTCATCTGCACGAATAGTTCTACTGTACATGGGCCATTTTGGAGCATTTCGACGAATGCCTGCACCAGGGGAGTCTGGAAAAAATCCATAAAAATTTATTTCCGTTAGTACTATATTAGTATAGTACAAAAAAATTTTTTTTGGATTTTTTCTAAGGCCCCCTGGGGCCTATGAAAGGTCCTTTTTAGGCCGCTTTTTATCCTATTTCTGAAAAATCGTAACTACGACTAGAATCAACATTTTTTGACGTACTTGGGCGCGTTTTTTTTCTCAAGACTGGTACTTTCAAGAGAAAAATTGTCTGTGGTCGATACTTGAGCCTAGCGACTTCTAAGAGCTATTTGCTGAGAGCACATTTTAGCGATTTTTGGCTTGCTTCAAAGTGATGTAGCTCCCACTAGACATGAGATAATCGACTTTTACAAGTGGTCATTTTGAAGGTCTTGAGAAAACCTACAATTTGACTACTGGTTGAAGTCGATTACTGTACTTCCTCTAGGAGTTACAGTCATCACAAGCTGAGCAAATTCGTAAAAATGCCAAACTTTGAGCTCAATTAAAAAATATCATTTTTTTTCCTTCGACACCAAACCTGTGCGACTATGTTTTTTGATACAAATACTACCAATTAGAACAATAACCTGGGTGGGATATTGAATTGCCGATTTTATTTAGCCTATTTAAAACACCCTTTTGTAACTTTTTGCTCAAAATGACCTGAAAGGTATGGCTCGCATATGCTTCCATCTGAGTTATTATGCACCAACCTGGGTGGAATGACTCCCCAAAGTACCCCCCAAATATGTGTAAAAACTTCCGGAGGCGAGCATAAAGCCACAAGCGAGTTGGAGGTCCTAACCATCAGGTCCGAAATGGGCATTATTTCGCTTAATTCGGGGCAGGCGAGTGCGAGTGGGATTTCACTTATTCTAGCTCACAAATGAGACAAGCGGCTAAAGTAGGGTCACGAACATGGTTATCTGACTCAAAATGATCATCTAAAGACGATTTCAGGGTTAATACTTGCTCTCAGACTAGAAAACACTTTAGTTACATGTTTTTCGATGGAGTGGCTTCAGACGTTGAATAAAAGACAAATCGACCATGAGAACGTGTTTAGATGAGCATTTTGAGTCAGAAAATCATGTTCGTATCCCTGTTTTGGCTGCTTACCTCATTTGTGAGCTAGAATGAGTGAAATCCCACTCGCACTCGCCTGCGTCCAAATAGACGAAATAATGACCATTTTCAACTCGTGAAATAGGACCGACTGCTCGCATCTAGCTCAAGACTCGCCTCCGGAAGTTTTCACACATATTTGGGGTTATATTGGGGAGTCATTCCACCCAGGTTGGTGCATAATAACTCAGATGGAAGCATATGCGAGCCATACCCTTGAGGTCATTTTGAGCAAAAAGTCGAAAAAGGGTGTTTTAAATAGGCTGAATAAAATCGGCAATTCAATATCCCACCCAGATTATTGTTCTAATTGGTAGTATTTGTATCGAAAAACATAGTCGCACAGGTTTGGGGTCGAAAGAAGAAAACTGATTTTTTTAAATTGAGCTCAAAGTTTGGCATTTTTACGAATTTGCTCAGCTTGTAATGACTGTAACTCCTAGAGAAAGTACAATAATCGACTGCTACCAGTGGGCAAATTGTAGGTTTCTTCAAGACCTTCAAAATGACCACTTGTGAAAGTCGATTATCTCATGTCTAGTGGGAGCTACATCACGAAGCAAGCCCAAAAATCGCTGAAATGTGCTCTCAGCAAGTAGCTCCTAGAAGTTGCTAGGCTCAAGTATCGACGATGGACAACTTTTTTCTCAAAAGTACTAGTCTTAAGGAACAAAATGCGCCTAGGTACGGCCAAAAATGTTGATTCTAGTCGGAGTTATGATTTTCCAGGAATAGGCTAAAAAGGGGCCTAAAAAGGACCTTTCATACGCCCCAAGGCCCACGAGGGCCTTAGAAAGAATTCAAAAAAAATTTTCTTGTACTTTATTAATATAGTACTATGTAACGGAAAAAAATTTTTATGGATTTTTTCCAGACCCCCCTCTTGCAGGCATTCGTCGAAATGCTCTGAAATGGCCCACATTCATTTGAACTGAATTAGGTGGCTTCTGCAACCTCAACATTTTCCGCCAACTGGTCCAAAATTTCCAATTTTTCTTCCAAAATACCATTCTTTGAGATTTCTTAGCAGCGGTCGAGCTCCTGCTGGGCAATATTTGTTTGGTTTTTCTGACATTGTCACAAATTTTACTGTTTCGTTGATTTTCCCTTTCAATATGTACTGCCCACATGGATGTGAACGAAAATTGATAATTTTTGGTTGAAGCCACAGGATAATAATCGAACTTCTTGATAATTTGGAATGAGGGGTGGAATCATCCGCGTCGAAGGGATGTTCACGTTCTCAAGGTAAAGCTTAGATTTCAGAGTATTTTAACAACCTTCAAGTATTTATAACTATGTGTATCTATTAATCATGAAAAATGGTAAGAAAATAGTTTGAAAAATGTATAACAGAGAAAATCTTGGCAAAAATATTAGAGAAGCAGTAATCAACTCCGCGTTATTCAAGTCTTTAACCGCGTAAGTTGAAAAAGTGGCATTTCCCGAATCGCGTTATCCGAGGCACGTTGCACCTCTGTAAAATCACAACCCAGGCTAGTTTTTGGAATGGACTTATTTTTATTCCACGTTCATAGGACTAAGATAGATAATGGAATGGATTTGGAAAGGATAGTTCAAAAAATGTGTCCCACAACCGAAAAGAGAACGCACTTTAATTCGTACCGTGATCTATTGCAAAAGTTTAGCCCTGAAACTGTATAGCCTCCCACCACGGGCAATCAACAGCATAAAACTTTGAACAAACACAGAGTGTGTCCGCAATCGAATGGAGGACACACGTCAATCGATCGGTGGTCGACGCCCGCGTCCAATCTTACTAGCCTCTCTGCGATGCACGCGTCAATCGTCGCAAATCTGTATAGAAAATAGCCCGTACGTGCCTATGTTTCTATACGTACATCATGTAGTGGGTGAGTCGCGAGAACGGATGAGCTTGGGATGACCTCCACGACAGAGACTGTGCGACGATATCGAGTGATGGACTTACGCAGTGGGCCCACGCCTACCTACACCTCATCGTAGCAATTTTTTTTTTCTTATTCGTGGGAGTATAGAATGCGATGAAGCTTTACCGGCACCACGTGCGTTTTTCAAACAACTGACGGCAAGCATTCGAGGATACCTCGGAATTAAGTATTTTCGTACGCGCAGGCGCGGATTTGTGCATCGTTTCGAGAGTCACACATTCTATGCAGTGGTTGAACATCATCATCGACGTCGCTATCCGACGAAAAAGTGGAGGTACGAAACTCGTCGTGCATCGGAGAAATCCACGCCGAGTATTTAGCGCTGCAGATACGAGTCGACCACTGTGGCGCACGCGTTTCGATGAGATTCGTTTGCTTCGCGGATTTGTGCTTTTTCCCATTTGAATTTGGCGCTTTTGAAAATTTTCGCGCGGGATCATGAAGTTTTCGTTGCCAGTAGTGGGGATCGATTAATCATCTCTGGGATTGACCAGGTTGTTTAAAATATGAGAAATTTGAAGAGGAGTGTTGTTAGCTGACGTATGACGTTATCGACATTACTTTTTCAACTCATTAGCAGTTTGCAACGTGCGCGTTAACTGCCGTTTACTTTCCCTTAAAGCTCATTTGTCGCTCCTCTGGCACAGCCGCGCGTGACTTTAAAATGAGAGATTTGCATTAGAATACGGAAAGAGGCTGCAAATCTGCGAATGGTTATTCATTTCACTTGACTTCGATGAGCTCGACGGGCTTGAAATTTTTGACTGTTTCTCAAAGATGTTTCATGTTTTTTCCCCCTCCTCTTAGCAGTATATGAGGTGCAGAGAATCAACAAAGTGCAAAGTTCAAGAAAGAATCTGAAGACGATCAAAACAATAATTGCATCAGTGTTTGGATGTTGAAATAATTCGAATCATAACAGGGGTAGAATCATCATCAATAACATAATGGATGATAGAGTGGTGAGAGTTGGTGATCAACAAGTGTGTACCAGAATTGTGCCTTCCGATCGACGAGAACTCGCAAGAGTGTGACCAAACCTCTGATAATCGAGGAGATAAGTGGTGTCGAATGCAAATTTAGTTTGCGAAAAATCATCAAAAAATGAACGGTTTCAAGAGAGCTCCGGTCGTCATAAATTATGCCAGCAATGTGAGTAAGCCTTGTCATGCTTCGAAAAGTTAACATTTTTAGTAAAAATCTGAATGAGAATGTTCATTGAAATACCCAGATTTGTGTGAGATTAAGGAATCCAGAAGTGAGTCTACTAAAAACATTTCTAATTCGTATACTTACGTTTCTCTTTTCAAAAATTTGGGGGATATACTAACGGATTCTGTGGATGGGACTCAGGGAGATTTATGAACTTTTTCTAAGAATTTTATTCATACTAATTCAAGAATAATGAATTTTCCCATCACATTTGACGGGGGGGGGGGGGCAAATGAGTTATAACAATGAAAATGAATGATCATATTTAATTTGATGTGGCCAGAATTCGTCTGAAACTGCATTCACTCAGCCTGTGGTCTTCAAAACATACCCTCCGAGTATCATCCTGAGTCTACCGATAACAAAACAAGTTGAACCTTTGGTCTCGTCGATCTTGAAGGACGGTGGGGAACTAAATAAATTCCCAAAATTTCATGATGGAAATTTTATTGCAACGTTTCGTCCACTAGGTTTTGTGGAGCTCATCAGGCTTCAGGTTTGTTATTCTTTAGATCGTCATGATATTTTGGACGATCTTGTAATAGAGCACAGACAAAACGTCTAGCTCCTGTCAATACAAGTAAACAGAGTGAGTACCTCTCAGTAAACAGAGTGAGAAACAGAGATTCACTCTGTTTACTTGTATTGACAGGAGCTAGACGTTTTGTCTGTGCTCTATTACAAGATCGTCCAAAATATCATGACGATCTAAAAAATAACAAACCTGGAGCCTGATGAGGTCCACGAAACCTTGTGGACGAAACGTTGCAATAAAATTTTTATCATGAAATTTTGGGAATTTATTTAGTTCCCCACCGTCCTTCAAGATCGACGAGACCAAATGTTCAACATGTATATTAACCATCAAGAACGAAAAAAAAAAAATCTACCAAAATCACTTATGATAACAAAACAAATATTCATAGTGAACAAGAATATCTTCGTATCATACCATGTGATGAGTCGAAATATTCTGTCAGAAATGTCCGAAATTTTCAAAGTTCCAAAGTGAGACTTTCCATCTATCAAGAGTAATTTTGTAGATTTTTCGTCCTTGATGTTTAATATATGAGTTGATTATTTGGTCTCATCGATTTTGAAGGACGGCGGGGAACTAAATAAATTCCCGAAATTTCATGAAAGAGATTTTATTGCTATGTTTCGTCCACTAGGTTTCGTGGACCTCATTCTATTTACCTGTATCGACAGGAGCCAGACGTTATGTCTGTGCTCTATTACAAGATCGTTTAGAAATATCATGACGATCTAAAGAATAACAAACCTGGAGCCTGATGAGGTCCACGAAACCTAGTGGACGAAACGTTGCAATAAAATTTTCATCATGAAATTTTGGGAATTTATTTAGTTCCCCACCGTCCTTCAAGATCGATGAGACCAAATAATCAACTCATATATTCCATCCATCAAATCCGTCTACGTGTGGCTTGCGATTTTTATTAAAAATTGCATCCACTTCTACAATTTTTATGAAGAATTGTCATCGAGTGATCAACAGGACGCTATCATACGTCTGCTCACCTGTACATGAAATGTCAACCTCACAAAATCTGGTTGAAGGCTCGCCATTCCATCGCTCGCGCGTGATAAATCGCATATTCATGCCGGCACGTCCGCACACACGTCCCTCCCCTCTCTCTTTTTCGATTCTAGACGCCCACGTCCATCTGCTATATATCTACCTGTGTGTATTATACGTATAAATAAGTATATAAGTATATGTAGTCGCAGTGATGGCTCAGCAGCTCGCGTGATTTGTCTCTCCGTTTCTTGATATGGTCATGGGTGCCACTGCAGCGCCAACTCACTCATTCTCTTTTTTTTTTCACATACACAGGCAAATACATGAATTTCATCGGTATCGATATCGTTCGACTGCAATCCGGTAAATATGAAATCGGCTGATGGCACGTTTGATCGCCGTTGACGATCAAAAGCAATATATCATGCTTCTGGATGCTATGTGATCACTGACCAGGTGGGATTTTTATTAGGAAAATTTTCCGCGATAAACCCTACTCGATTGTTTTTTTTTTAACCAAAGCTATGTCTGTTGAGAACGTAAGATTCATCGACTCGTTCTTGTATAAAATTTATTTCACGTGAAATCATAGAGGATCAGTAGATTATATTTGGTTGTACAACCGGGAGTTTCTACAAACATTTTGCAATGTTCCTCACGTCTCATGTCTGAATCTTTAGTTGAAACATGATTTTAAATGGTCGAAGGAGAATTGCTGTACTCTGTGTCCCTGGTTCATTCATCCGAACCAAAGAGATTGCACAGAAATCCGCGTATCTCTTGGATTTTTTTCGAGTTTCGGATCAAATCCACGCGCAGGTTCACGGGAGGGATTCGAAAATATCTCTCAAAATCTCCCGTACATTTTTCCGTGAATGTATTCCCTTGTACCATTCAAATGACTACTTCTATGATTTCTGCAACGGACTACGGGATATCCTTAAAATGTTTGTACTAGGATTTTTGAGCCGAAAATCTCGGTCTCGACAGCTAGAATCGCCATTTGATCTCATCCAGATGCTTGAATCTTCCAATCTGGATCCTTCAAATTCGGTGACAACCAATGGATGATATACTTACTTCACTTACTTTGATACTTCTCACTTATCACCCTCTCTTTTCACACTCTCGATGAAATTCTTTGCGAGAGAGAATATTGTGAATTTTGAGCAGTCTCGTAAACCCGACTAGAGACTCGATAATCAGTTCAAAACCAAATTCTCGTGACTCGATCAGTGCACGTAGTCATCGACTTCGGGAACCTTCAGCTCCGCTTTTTTGGGTTCCTTGACATGTAAATGCAAGAAAATACGTCATGCAAAAGCCTTAAATGAGATATGGCGTGCACTGATAAGGCGGTCACCGAGTACCTTTTATTTGGCTTTTGAACAAACTCGGATAGAATTGCAGGTATTTTTGGGAGGCATGACTTCACGTCAACCAACCTTGCTGCAATCTCGCGTAAACAATCGCCGTAAATGCATTGTATTCTGGACCTTGAAAATTTTTGCTCCTCGGTGGTGGAACAGGTTTCTCAACTCTCTATCTTTACGTTGCAGGCTCGAATTGTGTTTGATAGTTTCAGCTCACAAATCATGTTCAGATCACCCGAATTTGATCTACAAATTGTAATTCATGCAATCATCACTGTAAGAAGAAACTCTCAAAATCAGACTAATCGTCTGAGGATTAAAATAAGAAGGTTGAGGAGTCAGTTGTAATGCAGGAGGATTTTCGCTCGACAATTTAAGAGTTTCTTTTTCCAGTGATGGAAGGTGAGAGAAAACTGTATCTTATGGGAAAAGTCTCATGAAAAATGTCCACAACCCACACCGTTTTCTGGATCTGCGCATCGACGACAGCTGCAAATTCGTAACTCATTTCCCAATGTCATCGTGCAATACATAATAGAGCAATAGAGTGAGCGCATTGCCTATCTTAATTGCCGCTCTTGACCCTAATTTGCGCTCATCGTCTTATCGAAAACGCAACAAAAATGAATAGCCCAATAAATCAATCGACCGGGCATTCAAAACTGCCTTTCAATATCGAGAATTACTGCGTCGAGGATTTCATCATTCTGAAGGACCATTCGATGTGAGTTCTTAATTACAACTTTTGACGCGTTCGTATCAGCTACCTCGTTTATCATTAGTCAGCGATTTTCTAATGTAAAATGCATCTATTGGACATAGCTGCTCATCAGCGATATACGAGATCATATTGGAGCCTTTACGAGTGTATAGGTATATGAGCTAGTTCTTAGCCAAGAATGATTTAACATGTTGGGTGAATACCTTGGCCTCGCACGACATTGTTTGAAAATTCTTTTCAACCCCAATAGCTTGCTCGGAATCATCGATTATGACGCGATCGATGATACGGGGTGGTGATGCCTACGTGCACGACTGGCCCTTGGCGTGTACTGTACACTCAGCTCCTTTGGGCTGGTTTTCTCGATATAAAGTTACACGGGGTACGTTGAATGGATTCTCCAAGCACCTCGAGCGTGCGCAGAGTGATCCGATTTTATTTGTTGTGCCATCACTACAAACAGGGTTCAGACGAGGGTAACTTACTATTATATGATGTAAAGAAGAAAACCGTAGGCTTTCCGTCGAGTCGGTGGAACCATGGGTCCTGATCGAGTGACAAAGAATTACATCCAACACCCGTACTACCAGAATACCATCTTCGTCAAAGTTGATCACTTGAATTTGCCCACTTATTCGCAGAAGCTTGCTTCATTCAGACAATGATAGGAGTAATTCTCGCCAGTCAGGGCATTTCTCTGAGCTGTGGTACTATGACATAGCCGAACACGAAGTTCATAGGTTTGCAAAAATTTTTCCCAGCCGTGGGCTCATTGTAAGTAAGTCTAGCTTGGCCCCACTCTTTTCGTTTTGCAGTTCTGGCTCGGAAGTCGAAACAATACCTCATAATGCAGCTCAGCGCATTCTGGGGCTTGTTCCAAGACTTTCAAAATGAGACAGGTTACGTTTGATTTGGAGAAACCTGAGCTTCGAGCTATCTCAACTCTCGCAAAACAAGACTATTTTGCGATCAACAGAGTATGCGCCGAATTTAGACCGGGCTGTCTCGGCTCCCAGACCTCCAAACGAAACGTACGTTAGATCGTTTGCTAATTATTTCTACCCTGGAGAACAAATTTGAAAAAACACCATGTGGCAGATTAGGCACACACTGCACTTGTTTCAGTAATATGAGCGTAATGTCGGCTGAAAATTGAATTTCGCAGTTTTGTAAGGAACATTTCAAGGTCGGGATAAATACAAAAAAAGTCAAGGTACGTACATTCGAGAACCTGGATGGGGGAAATTAGGCACACTCACCATATTTTGAACCTAGTATGGTGGTGTTGCGTATTCGATGTGTGAACAGCAAAGGTTCCTCACATTCTCTCGATGCAGGTCAAGAATTGTAAAAGGGTATCAAATGGGTTGGTCCTTAAATTACGTGAAGGCTTGGGGAAGGGGGGGATCGACCGGGAACTTATGAAAACTTACTCAGAAATACGAGAGGTAGGTACCGGGTCAGCCTTATCTCACGTAAGGCTGACCCGATCAACTCAAAACGGATTTCATGGGGCGCCAAAAACCCTTTATTGTTGCACGACGAAGAGTGAACCGTATCGCTCTCCTTGCTGGCTCAAACAGGGTCGATGGTATTTTGAAGATTGGCCTCGTTAGACGATTGGAGCCTGGAAGCTAAATTCTTGCAGCTATCCTAACTTCTTATTCTATATGAGAAAATTAGCGAGAAATCCGAGATTTTGAAGACATTCCGTACGATCACATTTGCCCAACTGATGTTCGAAGTTAATCGAGTAGGCGAGTGCGCTATACATCACACGCGGTCTCTATCTCGTTCTGATGAAGTTTCTACTGTTTTACAGAAAACTTTCGAGTCACAAGAAGGCACCCTCTGTCAAACAAAATGATTAAAACCAAGGAAATAAGAGAGGTCGAAGGTCGAAGGAATGACGAAGTTCTCTGTCACACCAAAGAACAGCGCACCAGCGTTGAAGATATTGAGTGGATTTCATTCGATGACGTAGGCCTTCCTCTGCTCAAAAAATTCTGTCAATAATACTGGAAACCACTTTCATCAAGATATCGTTCATCTCAAAGACTGGCCTCGGAGTCGGTGGGAAGAAGTTTCAGAATGAGTACTCAACTAGGAGATTCTTGAGAATTCAAATTTATTAACTATTACCTTTTTCGAGTTCAGATGCGTAGAGTACAGAATGCATGCGTACCCCACGAGAATTTAATTTCAATCTCAATAAACATCGGGAAATGGATTGCTACGTCCTTTGCAAGATTTCCAACGAGTGAAAACTTGTGTAAAATAGGTTTTTAAAGTCTTGTCATTCTGGGGTGGGGGGTCCCGATACCACCAGGACCCCGCATAGAAATAGATTCTATTGCCAATATATTGGCGCAATATTGGCCATTGCTCTGGCCAATATATTGGCCATATATTAGAAAAGCAATTTCCAATATAGCGCCAATATTGCGGCAAAGAGCACTGTCCAATATTGCGCCAATATATGGCTAAATAAAAAAGAAAATTCTAAGTGGCACATTGTCACTTCAAGAGCGCTCCTTTCAATATATTGCCAATAGAATTAATTTTTACGCGGGACCTACTTCAGGAAAAAGTTCTTACGTATCTCAAGAACCATCCGCAATGAGTAAATTGAAAATTTTATAACCAACGTATCTGTTGGACGAAAATCGAAATCAAACTCTCGGTCGCGATCCCGTGGAAAAAGAGCTGAATCCGACAAAATCATCTTCGCTTGGTCATCCCTGCGCATTTCGCGCATCAGCTGTAATGGAAGGAACTGCTCAGCTACTCTGGAATGACAATTCGGCCACCTGCGTTGCTCGATCGCATTTTTTTCTTTCAATTTTGACTTGCGCGACTGAAGTGACAAGTTGTTCATCTTGAAACTATTAGAACCGTGCCAATGCTGCACTCGCACGATACTCACACTATCGCTCTCGCGTTGTCACTCCAGCGAAACTCTTATACGGTCATATCATTAGCCTCGCCAGAGCGTTAATCAAAGATTTTGCACTCTTAAAAATGTAAATTCAAGGCCTGGTTAATTAGATTCGTTAGCTATCACCAAACAGATATATTCCCACTTTCCTTGAAATCACTGTCTCCGCTAAATTGAGATTGGAGCGTCAGGTTCTTATTTAAAGAATACGATTCCTTTTCCATCCGTATTTTTGCTATAAGTGTTCATAGTGTCCAACCAACCCGAGCACGGTTGAATGTTTTAGGCAGGAACAAATTTGGATTACTTACCAAAATTTTCTTCTACCTCGTGAATGCATCTTTGGATTCTCGTCCGGATAGTCCGGGCGTTGGGGGGAGGGGTGAATAGGTGACTCATGTTCCAGAAGATTTGAAGGTGCCCTGGGAGAAATTTACTTCGATGTAACACATTTATAGACGTAAAATGGCTATTTTGGGCCAATCTTGGCTGAAAATGGCCATTTCATGGCTAATAATGTGTTACATTAGGATGAATTTCTACCAGGGTGTATACTGATGTATTTTGAGGCGCTAAATCAAATGCACGAGTTCGACAGTCCGTAAAACTCGGCGTTTTCATACTGACAATTTTTGGTGCAAAATTATGGTTTTTTGCGAAAAACTCAGAAACTATGCATTCCTACGGAAAATTTGTTGAGACCAAAGTTGTAGAACGCAAAATTGCCTACAAATAAGGTCCCCATAAATTTCCCGAGAAATCCAAGACTGGGGCGGCAAACGCGCGAAAATTGTTTCGCGCGTTTAACATCGGCTTAATATGGGGCGGCCGACGCAGTGCTACTGAACTTGCGGTCACTTTGACAGTTGTCAATCTATCGCATGTCAACCTTATGCATTTGGTCGAGGTTAGAATTCGCTTCAAAGTGGTATAGGATTGATTCCGAGGTCGGGTTAATGTGAAACTTCCAGATCAGAAATTAGATGTATTTTGGTGGAAGGAGGATAATCTCCTTGCATGGAGATAAAATTGGCCGGAATTATAAGCAAAAGCCAAATTGGTAACAGTTGAGTGCAACCAACCCACTCCAATAGAATGTATTATTTTATTATTTATTTTATTTTTATTTTAAACAATATACGGGCAATATGCCCTTTACATAAGTATAAAAATATCCAAGAGCGACGTAAATATCATCAGAAAACAACAACATGAGAAATCAAGATAATGTATCATAAAATAAATAATATGCAGTCAAGCAAATATAACTAATTGAGAGACTTAGTAATACTTGCACACATTTTGCATAGCATCATGTTTGAAAGGCAAATACGAATCATGATTTCTAATATAACTTGGTAGATCATTCCATCTTCGCCTCAATCTAGCAACTACCGAATTAAAGCTCAAATTGCTGCTGAAAGGATCAACCGATAATGGTCTTGGATCTCTAGTTGGGTACGGATTACTCCTAGATTGAAAGAGTGAGGCAATGGATGAGCAATTTATCTTTCCTTTAAGAATATTCCAAACAAATGCTGTGTCTTTGAAATGATGTAGGGATTTAACAATAGCATATCTTATGATTCCTAGAAATATCAGTGAAATCGTGGTTCAATCTACTCATAGGTGAGCCTAGGCGATAAGACAGACTCCGAAGGAATCTCCTTTGTACGGACTCTAATTCTGAAATTCTAGATTACAAGTGAGGACTCCATATGATGGACGCATAAGTGAGAGATGGAACAACGATACTTTTGTATAAGTTAAGATAGGATCTTGGATTGCTAAAATCTTGCGTATTCCGATTGATGAAGCCAAGGTTCCTGAAAGCTTTAGAGACCGATTCACTGATATGGCTACCAAAATCAAGCTCACTGTCAAAAATAACCCCGAGATCTTCAAAGTTGATGACTCTCTCCAGCTTTTGCGATAAGATTGAGTAGACATAGTGATTTGGGAAAAGGTTACGGCTTATTGACATAGCTTTACATTTCTCAATGTTCAAGTTTAACCCATTGTGTATAGACCACTCAACAATACTAGACAAATCATCTTGAAGGAGTTTACAGTCAAGTGGAGAACTAATTCTCATGAAGAGTTTGATGTCATCAGCATGAAGTAGGCACTTAGAGTTTCTGACAACTTCGATAATGTCATTTACAAAAACGTTGAACAACAGAGGGCCAAGATGGGACCCCTGAAGAACTCCTGATTTGACATGTACTGGATCAGAAAAAGCTCCACAGAGTTTCACAATTTGGTACCTATCCGTCAGGTACGATTCAATCCATTTAACAAGCAACTTCGGCACACCTAAATTATGCAATTTACATAGTAATAACTTGTGATCGACCCTGTCAAATGCTTTTGACAGGGTCGTAGTATTATACTTCAATCTTTATTTCTAAGAGCGATAAAATACTTCGATCAATTGCATATAATGTGACTCGATGTAACTCAATGTAGCGCAAATGACGACAATTATTTCAGCTGGCAAGAATCCAAACAGGCACCTAATGCATTTATTCATCTCGACGGCTGAGCTTACAACGCCTCGAGCTTCTCTCACTCGTTTTATCTCCAAATAAGCCTCGAAATCTTTGCCAAGCAGGATCCCACAATCTCTGAGAGACGACGAAAGTTCGCAGTGACATACAGCAGAAGACAAAATGGCCATTTCACAGATTTGCACCGTGACTCAGGACACTATTTACTCGAACAAAACATGGGTACGATGCTTATCTGGTCAATTGAACGTACGATGCGTGCCCGCAAAATCATTCAATCGTTCATGGCTCTACAATCTGATTCGTGTCCAAACAATCGTTTACTTTGTCGAGACTTCGATCACGACAAATTGGCCTCTGTCATACGATTAATCGAGTTCTCAAGTTTTCATCGATTTGAATCGTTCAAGTCGTCGATTTTGGAAAAAATAGCTGACAGATATGAAAGAATAGCTAACTCTTGCTCAGATTTTCTGGAAGAGGAGAGAGTATTTGAGTCGTTTTGTAATAAAATTTTGTTATTCTGCCGACGATTTGAAACCGTTACGAGGAAACTTCAAACAATGACGACGTTTCCACGCTACTGGAAGATTTATACATAAATCATGCGAGACTCATACATTTGTGCTGCAGACGATGGTTTTCATCACGAGCGCTTCTCAAAGCTTGTCTGTACTGAGCAATCGTGAAATTGAATGAGAATGAGAATGGCACGCTTTGCGATTGCTCAATCCACTCAGAACGTATGTTTAGCCCGTATAATACTTGGATAGAGCTCATCATCGACGATATAGCCTGTCATTATCGCGAGTCTGAAATTTCTGTCGAGTATACGAGGTTATTGAAAAACCTTTTTTTATTGCGATGATTATTACGTTCTGCTGACGTTACGCCTACTTCAAGCCTGTAATTACTACATTCAGGGATCCTGAATTGGGATATTGGTGTGATACCGTCCTAATTTTGTCATCCTTATGTCGTTGAGCAAGTCTTCACAAGTTATCACCAGCCGGAGTTTCGGGACACTTTCAGACGGAAGATTGCAATATTATATCATAATATATACACACTTCAAGATCGACGAGTACGAGTAATTCTCCTCACTATGCAGCAGAATCGCGATTCGAACGGCAAATATGAGTGAATTGTACGTATATTATGTTGAGGAGATGGGTTTCTTCTCATGAACGGGAGCTGAACGCAGAGATTCCAACTCGTGTTGAAATTTTGATTCTAATAATTGGGATAAAGTATTCAGAGGGAAAATATTGTAAATCCATCCATGGTCAAAGATGGAGCAGGAAAAAATATCGTTCAACATTGACCCAGTTGAGATGGAATCAACTCGCGAATCATGTTGCAATAGTTTTGGATGATATTACTTTTTGAATCCAAAACTCCACAAAAATTGAATATTCTGAACCTTTAAAATTCGGGATCAAATTGCTAGGTCTTTATTGAGGATAATCGTAGAATCTCGTCCAATCCAGATAAGATGTCATCAACTTTGAGCCCGAAAGAGCCTTCTGTAGCGAGAGCCGCTTCATATTAGGCACCTCTGGTCACCGATTTGGGTTTTTCTGACCAGGTTTTTTAGACCAAGCTCACAAGTCACAAATATCTCAATCTCAACTAGGTTTTGATGGTGATTAATCAATGATCAGTTACTGCCACGGGTTACTGCAAATGTTCAATTAGCAGCTCTTCTCGAGCTGTCACAGCTCTTATGAACTTTTCGTAAAAATAAATGTTAGCATGGATATTGACCTTGGCCCCGTAAAAAATATCAGGTAAATAGTGCAAGCAATTTCCCAAGCTCACACCAATAACAGCTCCATCACTGGATAGAAGTGGGGCACCATCGTCATCCTGAAACATTCAATAAGCTCTTTTGACTCTAGGTTCAACAATCTTTTAAGGTTTCGTATCTAGTTTGGGTTACCACCCTGCGTATTGGTTGACGGCTATTGAAGATGATATATTTTTCTCTAAGAATCATTGTTGAATGCAGTTCCATCCTCGTCTAGTATTGTTGAGGTGAGGATCCGCTACTATTTCTAATGCGTCCAGGGCTTATTTGGAATTCAAAATTCCCCATCTCCTCAATATGCATCTTAGATTTTGTGACAAAGCTCGAGTCTAATGTTTTTAGACAAAAACTATCTTTTTGATGTAATCAGTCAGTCGGGCTAGATCTTTAGATTATCAGATGGACTTTCTAAAAATATCGTCACGTCTTTCGAGAGGTGCTCAGAAATGTCTGTATCCATCTATAGACAGAGTTCGTACGATTTGTATGGATTTCGGATTGGCAAGTGGATACCCTAGCGTTGAAGGATTTTTGAAAGAATCTCCCTCCTAGAGTGATAGAGTTTTCGTGAAGTAATTTTACTCACACAGTCGAGCAATGAATAAGGGCTAGTCCAGGTGCACAATATTTCCTCGCTAAGCCTGCTGAACTCGCTCATTTCCGCTCGTCTCATTTTACACTCTTTTGGGGAGATTATTTTTACATCAGCCCTGTGCAAAAATCTCCCGTTCTTCCAACCTACGATTGCAGCTCTCTTTTTGTAAAGATCTTCGTTCTTCTTGAATGATAGACGTGCTCTGCTCATGGTACTCTCATCGATGTCTCTTGAAATCTGCAAAATTATCAATTCAAACACGATTGTTTTCTTTCACAAATGCCATGGAAACTTACGAATGATTCAGATTTTCAAGGGCCTCAACATTCACATAACGTAGATCGAATGATAGGGGAGAGTGGGGCGAATTAGGACAGGTTTTGCAGTGGGGCTATCTGGCGATACTTGGGGATAGGCGCGCTACGGGACTTGGAAGTTCAACTATTGAATAGATTGTAAAAAAATTTTCAGACCTCCAGGTCATCGCTTTCATAATTTTTTTTGAAGTTTGAGAAAAAGAATCTGTCCTAATTCGCCCCGCGTTTGGGGGCACTTTAGGACAGTTTTGGGGGCAAATTAGGACAGCCTTTGAAGATCGAGGTATAATGCAATATTCCTCAACTATTAGAGTCGAGTTTGCTCACCAAAACACGTAGTAGTAACCCTAAAAACAGAGGGAAACTCGCTCGCGACTTTTACATCCTCCTTAGAGCCTCAGAAAGCGAGCCATTTTTGTGTCATTTTTGAACATTATTGAATTAGGCGGTTTGTTGGCGCACTGCCGTCTTTAGCAACCGGCAATCGCTTGGCAGCCTCTAAGAGTCTACTTTCATTAGTTTTTCTTCACATTGGAAGTACCCTTACTCGCTCTGAGTCGACGATCCGAATAATAGAGTGCGACAATCAACCCAATATCGGCGAATGCGAGAGTGAAAATGCGTGAATCGAGCACTATCCTCGAACACGTTGAAAGCGACTTCTGACCTCTAAACTGACTCCTCAAACCGTCATTGGACATCGTAACTTCATTTTCTTACCCATTATCAATCACCTAACTATCCCTGAACCTCCCGCGCCTCGAAAAACGCCCAATATACATCATTCATATATAATATACCCAATATACATCATGTATATATTATATAATATATAATATACATAATATGTATCAATATACAATATACATCATATTATATCTATATAATATATATGGATACGGGTAATTACCATCGAAAAACACGGACTCGCGACCGGTCGACCGATTTTATATGGGATTTAGCATTGTCCTAATTCGCCCCGTCCAGTTTGTCCTAATATGCCCCCAAGCGTTTTTTTCGCAAAATTGCGATTACTTGAGTTCAAGTGGGCCGATTTTGACCCACGATGGCTAAAAATCTTTGTTTTGTAATGTAGTTTTTGACCCTCAAATGGCGATGAAGTCCGTCCAGTTATGCAGGAGCAGCGTGTAATCTTGCATTTTCAAAATAAACCGCGTGAGGCCCCGAAAAAGCACCCCTATGTCAGCGAGGACTCCCAGTGTCGTTTCGGAACCCTAGTAAAAATAAGTGCTTCATGATCATATATGAACATTTTCCCGACTGGACTGTGGTCATACATGACCGCCTATGACCATGAGGCCGGAGTCATAGGTCGTCATTGGTTTCCATACTTGATCCTAGGAATTCATGTTGGAAATGAAGCCTTTGATTACCAACTCGAAATGTTTCTGAATCCGAAGCTTCGAAATAAGCGCGCTTGGGGCTCCAACTGCTAGGCCTCCATCCGATATTGAAAATGTCATGTACAACCACTTGATTACGATACCCTACGGCCATGTACGAGTTGGCTTTGTATACCTATGACTAACCATGGAGACATAATATTTTCTGAGGTCATAGATGGTCACAGATGACCACAGTTCGGCTGGGAACATGTTCATATATGATCATGAGGCACTTATTTTTACTAGGGAAGGTCTAACCTGGATAAAAACCATTGTCTGTGATGGTATTGAAAATGTTTTTATGCGGCGGAAGCCTAGACTCACCCACAACCGAGCTATCTTGCTTGTCCTAATTCGCCTCTGTCCTAATTCGCCCCACTCTCCCCTATATATCGCTGGAATATAGACCTATTGAGGATGATGAAATTTTTGGAAGGGAACATTCGTATTTGAGTTTTGATCTGACCTGTCACCTGACATTGCCCAAATTCTAATACCAGGTTTTTCCTGTATGTTTCCCATCATGATTCTCTACTAGGGATGCCGCGATTTTCGAGATTCCTCGCTCTCGTCTCGCAATGGCGAGACGAGATCGAGGCGAGAGGGTATCAGTAATTTATCGCTCGAGACGATAAGAACTTTTGTTCTCGCCGAGGCTCTCGTCGAGATATCGACAAACACACTCTAAATTGTAGCTCATCATATTTCATCATATTTACTAGACTAAAATTGCGCGCGTCGCGCGCGATGTGTCAAAGGGGATGTTTTGAAATAGATACCAAAAAATTTCCCGACTTCAATCTGAACCCCTTAATCTGAATAATTGAATAAATAGGAATCTTCTATAACGACTTCAAGAGTGAGATAACCGATATATCAATAGAAATCTTCCATACCGACGCATTGTTTCATACCGACGTCCGACGTTCAAAAAGCCAACATGGCGGCCTCCACGAACAGATCGATCCACAGAATCGATTCGATTTTCGAGCTGAAAAGAGCGATTCGATACATGTGAACACTTATCGCAGATGTGGATTAATAAACGGGGGGGGGGGGATTCTATCAAAATAACATATGTTCAATCGTCTTTCTGATAACCGACAAGAATATTTGTTTTGAAGCAAGAACACTTAACATTTTTCCTATATATTAACTTTCCAAATGACCGCTTTTAAATTTCATGTCATCCATGAATTTAGACATAAGGATGCTCTGACACTCTGATGGCTCAGCCGATTTCTAAAATAAGTCATTATCAATGGAACATCAGAAAAAGCGCGTCCGACTGGCACTGACGTAACTTGTATGTTCAAGATATCTCTAGCCATTCGGCTTAGTGATGGATACGTTTATGAGTAGTCCTCCCCCGATAAAAGGATGTCCGTTATTCCTTCCGTGGCTCTGGCAGCTCTCAAATACTCATTTATCTTTTTCTTCCAACTTAGGGACTCAGACGTATCAGTCTTAACGCATAGATATTCCAGATTCAACAAGTTTTTGGATTTCTGAGTTTTAAGGGGGTTCGGAAGCTCTACCTTTACCGACCTACGGGACCACGTGTGAGCTGGGTCTAGTGAATGATTGAAAATTTGTAGGACGGCGGCGTTACATCACCCCAGTTATAATTGAGAAATTCTTATCGCGGGCAACCACTGGAATTTCTGTTGACATTCTTCCCTTGAATTGGCTCAGAATTTCTTATTGCAGAAAACTGCTTGAACCCTGTTGTTGCCTCACATGATGCTGATCAAAACTCATAACTGGAATCCCAAAACTTGAATTGTTAAAATTTCTATTTTTCCATCAAATCTAATTCTTCACGCAGAAATTCTTGTAGCAGATAACTGCTTGAATTTCTGCTTCTGTGCAATAGAAATCTAGTTGCAAACCCTGAATAGCTTGAAATTCTGTTTCTTCGTCAAATCTAATTCTTCACGCAGAAATTCTTGTTGCAGATAACTGCTTGAATTTCTGCTTCTGTGCAATAGAAATCTAGTTGCAAACCCTGATTAGCTTGAAATTCTGTTTCTTCATCAAATCTAATTCTTCACGCAGAAATTCTTGTAGCAGATAACTGCTCGAATTTCTGCTTCTGTGCAATAGAAATCTAGTTGCAAACCCTGAATAGCTTGAAATTCTGTTTCTTCATCAAATCTAATTTTTCACGCAGAAATTCTTGTTGCAAATAACTGCTTGAATTTCTGCTTCTGTCCAATAAAACTCTAGTTGCAAATCCTGAATCGCTTGGAATAATTCTGCTCATTCCTCAAGTCTAATGCTTCACTCAAAAGTTCTCGTTGCCGATAACTGCTTGAACTTCTGTTTTTGTCCAATCATACATTGAATCTCACCAAACACCTGTTCACGTCCAACACAAGTGGCGAGATCGTCTCTCACACTTTGGTGTTTTGAGATTGGTTAGGTCTATTATTGATGACTGTTCAAGAACAATTGTTGTGATGTATGCAATAAATCTCTGGTATTTCTAACTATCTTTGTATGATATACTTTCATTGCGTAATACTCTAATCCAATAATCTCAGCTAGACTCTGACTCACGGTTTATGGGTCGTTACTGTCTTGACGTACCACTTACATTCTTGCTAGATACTTGATTGAGGGCTAGCTGGCATAGGCTAATTTCTTAATAGGTCTATCAAGTTGTACAGGGTACATCTATTCCATCAAACGTGTTATCCAGAGAGAGTAGTACATCTACGCCCTTGGTGAAGATGGGTAACCACAACTTGAAAAAAAATTTCGGTTGAGAAGTCAATCAATGTACAAACCAGAGCCATACATCAGTCTGGATGTGATTCGTGGATCATTCTATCTGGAACTGAAGTATTTCTCACATAATGATATTAAGTTCCCATTCTCAAAATGAGTTCTCGTATTAATTCAACTTCTTGATACGTCACAAGATACAGCAATCTCTGAGTTGAAATTTGTTATATTCTTTCAACTAATTGAAATATCTTCGAGATATTTAGCAAATAAAACAGATTGCGAGTAATTCAAGTCGCGTCAGTATTACAGAGATGATCAAATCCAGCTATGATGAATCTATGCGTTTCACTTACAGATTTTGCAAAACAATTACTACTTACCACCAAGGAGAATGCCGCGTTGGTCCTCACGCTTTTGGTTATTAAGACAAGAAAAGTTATTGAAAACATTAGTTAAAGCTTGTGCTCTTTTTGATCCCACAACAACCCACAATGTTATCCTCAGCGTTCAGCTGGCTGCGTATCACACATCGAGACCCGAGCGCGCGTGATGCTCTCCCAGCAGAACCACCATCAGAAATGTTGAAAAATATTTCAGCAGCAGTCTCAGCGCAAGCAGACGTTTTTGTTATACTCCGCAAGATGGTGGCTCTCCAGGGAAGCGCACGCGCTGCCTATCTACAATGCAGCCGGCTGGCCACTCATCGGCTGTTCAGCGCAGCGCGAATCGCCCAGCTCACACGCGTTTGTTTACATTTTGGGTGGTCATACACTCGTGATAGTCCTTGATTTTTTATAATTTTTTTAGGATGAGTTGGGGCAAAAGGGCTCTATTAGGCTCTTCCTTGTAATCGTAGCTACCTCGTCGTGGATTTTCAAGGTGATTCGTTATCATTCAGAGGAGAAAAGACCTTTCTCAGTAAAACAACCACTATTTTGGTAACTGAGAAAGCTCTCTTCTCCTCCAAATCATGATGAATCACCCTGAAAAATTACGAAGAGATAGCTGCGATTCCAAGGAAGAGCCTAATATAGCCCTTTTTCCGAGATATTGCGTAATACTGGAGTAATGAATTTTTTTGTGATGAAATCCGAGGTCGGTAAAGGTAGAGCTTCCGCACCCCCTTAACTTGAGTTGTGGTATTACAATCACTTGTTGGCTATTTAGCGCAAATGAAGCCGAGGAGTAATGATATATCATCATTTTTTAAGGTAGTACTAGCGGTACTGATGAGTCCAAGCGCGGATTAGATCTTCGCTTGACTCGATTCCGCCCGCCTATACATATAGGTATAGTAACGCACACAGCAGACGACAACCTAACCCCAAAACTGTCAAGAGTAGTGACGTATTGGCTCAGATCTTTCTTTGTAGGCTCCTAATCGTTGATCTGTTTGTTTCTATGCACTTTTCGTGTACTCTTACACCTGTGTGCTCTTTCCTGTGAAAATCTGATAGTTAGAAATTAGTGTAGCGATAATTTCCCATAAGATCCCGTGTTAATCGGCTTTCACGAAATTCCCCAGAACTTTTCTCCGCGGCTCCTAAAAATTTCGAAATTTTAGCTGTGTCTGTTTGAGGCCCTAATGTACCACTGTGCCGACTTTCGTAATTTTCTGATAGCTAATTCGAGTACCGCTAGTACTACCTTAACAACTCTCGTCGAGAGTCTCGCTCGATAACGAGACGAGACGAGACGATAACGAGACGATAACCAAATTTTTCAATTTTTTCGAGAGCGAGACGATAACTCCCAATTCCTCGTCTCATCTCGTCTCGCGGCATCCCTATTCTCTACTTCTATGGCAAAATAAGATCTAACACTACACTGACATACGTTAACTAAAGCGAAGCAAATTAAGGGTTTTGAAAAAGTATATTATTCACCATGATGACCGCTATGTCATGTAAGTCATCCATCTTTGCAAATCCATTCTGTTGAGCCCATTTTTTGTACGTTACTGATGAGCTTACGTCGAATATCTTTCGACATTTATTGCTGGACATTCTACCGCAAACCCGAATTCGTTCGACGGGTTTGTCATTCAAACAGCTTGCCGAAGTCATGACGTGTCTGTTCGTGATTATTGTTCCAATGCAGTAGTCATATTCAACAGGCGTGCACGTCTCACACGACATTTTCAAGTATGCTATCGCGGAAGACTCTTGAATAGTTGCGAAATAGCTCACGCCTGTTATTGGTTCTGCTCTCAAAAATTGGTAGTCATTGTTGATGTCTGAAAATTACGCATTATTGTCTTGTGTTCGACGGGATTTCGAGTTATGGGATTTACAAAAAGTCTTATACTCACAGAAACAGATGAAAACAATGACGGATTTTGATATCATAGACATCTTTGAAAATACTTTTATCAGTAACTGGTTTTGAATCCAGGAATTTGTCGAAATTTGGAAATTTAACTTGGTTGCAATGATATGGCGTCGAAGATTGTTATACTGAAAATTCGTCGGGGGATCACTGATTGAGGCTCTGCGAAGAGCTGAACGGAGCACAATCTACTCCAACTTAATTTTGACTTGTCGATACGATGCTCCACAGTATCACAAATCCCTTGGTCTCACTACAAGATTCAATAATTTTTCCCTACTATCAAGGACAAGGCCATGTTGGGTATACCCCGATGTTGGCCTTCTCGTTTTACAAATTATCCTCGTATTCTGCACATAGAACGGCCTCAGATCGAAGTTTTGCAACTCTAAAAGAACGGATTTTTAAGTTCTTGGGATAAGGAATCGAATGCTCTAAGGTATACGCTAAGATTGGTCGAGCTAGAAAAATTCTGCGCCGATTTTACGGAACTCAATTTCCTTGGTGATTTCTTAGCTTCACGAATACGAAAAATAGAAAAAAATCATTTGAAATTTTTTGATAAGCACAGAAATGATTCAGGGCCAATCCGAATGACTCATATTCTAATATTTTAGTACACACCAAACGTGAAAATATCGAGGGAAGGTCAACGAGTGCCCATTTTTTAGATCGGGATATGGGGGCAAATGGTGTACTCTCACTCTTACTTTTTACCTTATAGTATCGAATGATGCTATCAAATTGGGTAATTTTTGGTACACGGATGCATTCAAACGTAGCTCTGAAAGTCATGGCTTCCAGAGCTACGTTTGGCGAGGCAAATAGTTCTATCACTCTGAAACTTCTTTTTTCTCACTTGGGACATGTATGAACAATTTTTTGCTACCACAGATCCCGCTACTGTTTGTGGTTGTTGTTTATTGAAGATTTTTCAGAAAGGCGCTGTTCTAACAGTGATACGTGAGTGGTTCAGTTAGTGTACCTGCCAAGAAGTGTTCCGGAACGATCTACGGATGAATAATGCTACATTTCGACCACATTCGTCACCATATTGAAGAAACCATCGTTATACATATTAGGGTATTCGAAGCATTTGAAATTTTGATGATTGAAAAACAGGAAAAAAAACCATGAAAACGTGTATCAAAGTTACCCCACCGTAGGTCAGAAGCATCACGGTGGAGTAGCTTCAGTACACTTTTGTATGGCAGCTTTTTTCAACTTATCTTGAGTGATGGTCTATGAGGTTTTAAAATTTTTCAAGCAGCTTAAAATAAGACTTCTGAACGTCTAAAATTGATTAATTCTCATCACGGGAACTTATACTGAGATTTTTTGTAAAAGTTGCCCGGTCGGGGTTCAACCTTGGTACACTTTTTCAACTGTGCATAGCTCTGGATTGGACAAATCAAGTCGAACTTTTGACAATCAAAAGCTGACACCGTGAGCTTTTGATTGGACTTTGATTACGGTGGGTTTTGTCAATGCATGTTGAAATGACGAGCCAAACATGATAAGAAGTACCGAAATCGTGCCAAAATTACCCAATCTGACAATATGGAAAGATTTTGATCATGGCAGAGTCCGACCATGGTAATTTTATACCTGAAGAAAAAACTTGAGGATGATATGAGATCCAATGAGACTTGACCACAAGTTGTTTTTGCTATGTTCTTCAACGAGTCTTGGTGAGGTGGGGCTACGATCCCAGTTTGACATCTGACGTCTGCGTGAGTGGATACTGGAAGTAGGCGTTTTTGAGCACGGAATGTATATACAGTGCATATAACTCGCATTGATCCCATCTGTGTCAACTTTAATTGTTTTTAAATACATGCGATTTGATAAACATCGATTACCAAGAGCTCGTACTGTTTGATCCAAATTTCAATTCTTCTCCGCCTCAATTGAGAGATACAGGCCAATACTTTACCTGATCTGCCGGAAGTCTAAGATAATGGCATTAATTTCAACACAATATACCTACATCGATACCTACAATGTACACTAGCGATCAATGGCCTGCTTCAATAAAAGTCAGTTTGGAAGATACTATGTTAAAAACAATAGGATCAGGTATTTCGTGTTCCCAATTCATATCATCTCCTGATTATTGACTTTACGATAACTCATGAGCAGTGGCTTTGAATCGAGGAACAATTCCCCATTAGCATATTGATTGCTCATTATGGCAAATTGTGCAATCAAAATGTTGTTTGAGCGTTACATCGAGTGACGAAAATTGTTTAAGAGAAAAATCGATCTGATCAAGAGAATAATCTGCAGGTGCAAACTATCTTCGGATGGCTCGATATTAGTTGCACTTTAGAATTCATCACTTCCTATGGAGGTAGAATCGACCTAGTACATTCAATGGCTCTCACTTATGAATCTACGTGTGGAGCAAAGGACCTTGGTGTCACTGGAAAGGAAAATTATCTCGTTCCTTTTGAATTTTGAAAAGTGCGTCTCGCGTATATTGAAGGCTAAGGATGCAAAGATCTTGGGAGTCAGTAAGACTTGTCAACCTCTTGTTTACTAGATTCCGAAAAAGCAGATTAGGTTTGATGTTAAGGCAGTATTATAGTCATAGTCAGTTGAAAAAGTTGATGATGCTAACTGGTATCATTCTAATTCCTTTGAAGGCTGAATCTGCTTGCCCAAAAAGTAAGTGCATGGAACTGCTTCTATGTGCTTTTGGACGCAATCGCATTCTAAGTTACTAATTTCTCAGGTCAAGCACAAATGTCAACTTGAAAAATTTTGCGATACTCTCCTTCCACAGCTTGACAATGTAGAATATATACTATTGAAAATATCAGGAGGATCCGACATGCAAGACGTGTTTAACGAGATGCACATTTTTCTCTCTCGTATCCATGTCGAGGTTATTCACCATATTTCGTTGAAAGTTGCACCCGAGCTTGGAATCAATAGCTCCCTCCAAAGGAACTTTGACCCTTGCCAAAAAAGCACAGTCCTCCCACAATGAGTCGAAGGAATTCGTCCTCATGGTCAGTCCAAGGGATCGGTAGTGATGGAATTCACGATAACTTGACAAACCTTGCTTCTCGTGGAGTTGTTTTGCTTTTTCTAAAGAGAAAACTTGGTTTTTACCCCAACGAAAATTTGATCAAATTTTCTACTAAAACCAACATATTCTTCAACAAAATTCCTTTCATCTAAAAAAGCCTTAGACCATTCTCTTCCTCTCACCAAAATCTATCAATTGTAGGTAACACTCTTCCTCCTAATGGCATCTCAAATCTGCCAAAGACTCATCTTTCCACCCCTTTTTCCGTGTTTGTGTGTGTGTGTGTATGTATCTTGTTTTATACCGGACACGCATTCTCTTTTACTATTCACCCTATCAACTTTTGGCTTTCTACAAGTTGTGAAGAATCCAATTTCTGAGAGCCCAGTGATTTGGCAGCTTACAGATCCGAGTCGAGTTTGATCCATGGACTTTTTCAACCAAAAGTGCTTAAATATCGACTTTTAATACATGAATATCCTTTTCTCACACACTCTCACAACAAGTTGAGTCACCTAAACTATGATTTTTTCTGCGAGATCCATCGATTGCTTGATACCGAAATTTCATTTAATCTCTACAAATCTCAAATTTTCAAAACAATTAAAATTTTCACAAAAAATCTCTTTTTTAGAATTTTTAAACCTACTGCATCCAAATTCTGTCTCAACCAAATAATAGATATCATCGAAAAAACCTCAGACTAGATGGCTCAAATCCTTCCAAAGAGCTTCCTCTAAATGATGACTCAAAAAATAATGGAAAATTTTTCTTAATATTCATTTTTCCCTCCTACCTCCAATTATGACCCATTCATCTCAACTTTAATTACCTAAACGATGATTTTTTTCTGCATAACCTATTGATTGGTTGATACCGAAATTTTATTCAATGTCTACAGATGTCAAATTTTCGAAAGAATCATATTGCAGGAATTCAGAAGTAATGAGAAGTCATCTACTGAGAGTTATGAAATCAGGTGTAATAGAAGAATTTCCAAAGGAGATTTCCTTAGAATGAGATTTTGCTTTGATGTAAAGATCGTCAAGTGATCGATGATATTGATAATTTTGAATTGGTATTTTTACTGTGAGAAAGTAGAGTTTTTCAACGAATATCAGATTTATGAGATTTATATTGATATTAATAAAGATACATAAAAAGTATAATATAATTTCAATAATGATGTGAAGAGGGATTTCACATTTTATTTTTCATACAATTTTACGATGATGATGGTCTGGTGATTCTAATTATCATCATATGACGCTTGGAGAAAGCTTTCTGCTAATTACTTTTAGAAACGTATTTTCTGGAGGAAGTTTTGTTGAGTAATCGTTTATGACCTGATGAACGTCGTGCCAGGATGCAATTACAAATCCTCACCGTCTATTCGCATACGAAAACCTCCGAGAAGTTCACGAGAGATTTGACGAGAAATTCGACAAGACATCCCACTCCAAACTCCCCTCTCAAAACTTTATTGACTTGATATGGAAACATATCAAGTTGGACTTTGAAGTAAAAGTTGAACAACATTTACCCGGAACAGATTCAATCGTGTCGGGGTCACCATCAAGGTCTGCTCAGCCCATAGCCAGACTCTATATCATCTCTATATACGCGCAAAATATCGAGCGTAATTACGGCCACACCAGTGTCACTTCCGCACGTTCACCGGGCGACCACTGACATCATAATATGTCGCGCATGCCGATCCGCCCATCACGTGCAATATATCCTGATTCGAGAGTCGTTGCTGTCACGAATTGCTTCGATACTTTCGTCGTGTTTGTCAGGTACACAAGCAAATGGATTTGGTTTCTAATCGATAAAGTGTTCCCGTGAAAGAAGATAGAATGATCCTTGATCGACTTCTGAATCCTGACTTTGCTTTTATTTGTGGATATCTCGATGGGGTAATTACTGATAGACTGCTTTGCGTCAGTTGAACATGAGAAGTGTTTCATCAAATTAACAGTATCCTGCCCAACTTCAGCGGTTGATCGAATATAAGTATGCATCTTGATTATTTTTGTGATCTTGCGATTCATGATAGGAGTGGGCCTTTTCGTGACATGAGCCTTATTGAAGGGCGAAGTGCGTTATTTACGGAAGCCGTTGACTGACATGGAAATTCATCCATTTTTTTGCACGACAAAATCTTGCATCGGGGTGCACAAATGCTGCGATTCAATTGGGAAGCTTATGCACCTGATCATACAAATTATATATTCCCATTCGATTTGGCCAAACTCAATGATCTTGGCAATCGTACGATTTAGAAACACTTTCTGTATCCGATTGAGATTAAATGAGGCAACTTCCATGGAAAAGATCGAGGAATAAGAAAGGAGTAATTCGGAAAGATCGGCTCATGGATTTGATGAATTTGATCTGTTTCTAATGAATAAAGGGACATGAACTCGAGGCAGCTCCGACGTTATCCATTCAATCAATGTTATAGTTTTTTTCGGGTTGGAGGAAGCCTGACTGCGTATTATTTCCTCTGTCATTCCAAAAATTTATGAGTTCCAAGGTAAACATCAGTTGATACATAAGTTGTCGGTCTACCGATCTCTCGCAAATGTGCGTAGTAAGTATTCTACGTGACCGACGCTGGGTATACGATGCGAGCGCGAAAGCGAAACGTTGGAGAGATATTCGCAACAAATATAAACTTTAAATCATATTGGCTGTGTTTAAAGTTCACTCCAGTTCCCCAATTAGTTTTCATGATCAATTATGTGCCATTACGTTAGTCATTGACGGGTACATAATCATCGGCATTGACTGCGATATTTTCAAAAATTTTCCATTCCTTTCCAAGCGAGCATTTTCTTCCTTTGTAGATATACAGTTCTTCGCTGAAAAGTTTTTTTCAACGCGAATGTGTACCTATACCCAAAGAAACTGAGCAGTGTCTGCAACTATCAATCAACAATCCTGATGACTGAATAGGAAATGGATAATGAATCTGGATATCAAGCTTTTCGAACTGGGAACCTCTGTACTTTTGTTGAATCTTGGGAATTTTCATCAGTGAAATTCGAGGTTGAGATGCAACTGCAGTTTCATAGAAGTTTCCCGCATTGAATAGTTAATTTTCAATTTATCTCGACGAACGGGCCAAGGTTGTACTAGTAACTTGGTTTAATTACCAAAAATTGATCATTCCTTGGCTTAGAACCATACGGAATGTATGAAACAAATCATGAATGTCGGAATTTCTTAAGAATCTTTGGGAAGTGAATGATGCTCACGAGAGAATGGTTCCGTTGGACAAATCCAAGGATCAATAGCAATATAAACGTTCATGGCTTTGATGGCAGTGCAATCAACTGCAAAGTCACACAAGGTATGATGTGAACTCACCATAGCCCATCTTGAGATTCACATCCGCCGATGATATAAGAAGAAGGTCAAATTTTTTTGTTCGTTCTGCTGCCACCAATCTTACAACTTCAACCCTCAAGAGGAGAAATTGCACGAGTTTTGTTGCACAAAAAAAATGAATTTCGTCCGAATGGACGAGTTCTCCACGATTTCCATCCTGCCTTTTATAATTCTGCTCATTATTTTCGTGCAGTACCGATTGTCCATTCCACCGCGAAGAGTAAAATAGTTCGAGTATCTCACGGTGCTTATAGATGGAACGCGTGAAGCGGTCAAATTTCCCCACAGATTTGTATTACATGCTGTTCGTTCTCTTACTCCTCAAAGAGGCATCCAAACATGAGGAGGTAAGCGAAAGTATTTGAGTAGTTCTTCTGCAACGACTGAATTGCAGGTACTTGGAACACTTTGAAGGCTCATAACTCAGCTTTATACCCCCGATGAAGATACTATGATTAAAAATGTTATCTGAGTACAGAATCGCGGGGATGCATGAATCTGTGAAAAACTCTTTCTTCTCACTTTGCGATCAAAAATGTCATTGAGTTCACCATCCAGAATACCACTTTCCCTTTCAGAAGTAGTGAATTTTTCCCTTCATAACCATGACGATATTGGTGATGGTAAAAAAGTGCAGATAGTTGAACTCAACTCAAGACGATGATTTTATTAACACTCAACCTGATCTGTTGATCTGGGCCATGTGTAATTTTCCATTGTGGGCAACCGCAATGAGTACATGGAACAATTTCTCTATTGAAGTCTCCATTACAATCGCCCATTCTGAAATTTCGTTCTTCACTTCGATATTTACGCTACAAACGTTGGAACAAAATTCATCGGGAACCGCTGTACGAGTCATGTTTGAGAATTTCTTATGGATGACAAAGTATGCGTGGCATGGATTATCATTGAATGCTGAATAAGCTTAAATATTTCTATTACTTGATGATTCTTAATTGGATCTCAGTACTTTGTCTCTTTGTTGAATTGGTAGAGCTTGTCACCTTTGCATGGATCATGAAGCATTGTATCAACAAATTTACGAAATTTTTTGGGGTAAATATGGACGTCAAAAGCCAGCAATTTCGAACCACGAGATGAGCGCAAGAGCAGAAGTAGATTTTTCATAGAAAAAGGATTGATCTTATAGCTAACGTATAATCTGGGTCAAAAATTCCGAAGAAGAAGGAGAATTGAGAGTTATTTGTATGGCATTCGTCAGAGTCATTTAAAGTCAAGTGACCATCAACTCTCAATTGCATACTATCAAATGTCTCACAAGCACTTTGCCAAGAATAAACTTCCCACCACCCGAATGATTATCTCAATTTGAAATCCAAGAACCTGTCACCTATTCACCTAAGACAGCATCCCCGTAGTAATCTCCAAGATCTTTACTCAGGAATTTCTCGTGGCATGTAGCAAATGAATCAGATTTTAATCCTCCTCCAAGAAAACTATCTCTTTCATCTTCTTTTCATCACCACAGCGATAATTGACGGAAACTCGATCGGGTATCAGCCAGAACTCGTGTGATTATAATAGCTATCTCTTATCTCGGTATTACCCATTTGGCAAAGAGGATTGAGGTCAAGGTTGACATCGTCCGCGTGAGACTTGGTGACTGAAATACTTCAGCAAGTCACCTTTGCGAACCAATCAGCAAATTAGTCTGGTCGTATCGGCGACTTCCATTCACAGAGTTGTATCGGTTCAGGAATCGTCCTTGCTATAAATGAAAGGTTTGAGTGTAACACGAGCTTTGACACCTTGGCATTGAAACCAATGAAGTGAAATTTTATTGGTGCATTCTGGATGAAATTTGATTCGCGAAAGATCGCAACACTTCTTCGAGTCTCATCGCAAGGATGCCCCGTGGTCAATTTTTGTGATCAATTTGTACTGCGCTGAAAATGGTACCGGTGAGACCCGCATGGGTGCTGAAATACCGTCGAGATTGCTTTAAAAACTGGATTCCGAGTGAAACGCACATCTTAACCCCTAATTCCCAACGTGGTAGACTATTGTGCACTCAACGTCTAAAACGCTAAAACTTCCTTTCCGTCACCCGAGACTTGGATGTCAATTCATATTTCAACGTTATCGTAGATGTTACCCTCCTAAAATTTTTGAATTTATTATCCTTCTAATAATAAATAATCTAAGGATGAAAAATTCTAAAAATTAAGCTCTCAAAATTCATCGTCGGCACGAGTGAAATTTATCATTTTTTGCAATACATATAAACCCAATTTCAGCTCTAATAGGTCATCCAATGTCTATTCATTATGATAAAATCATTTCGAAATTGAATTTTGGAACTTTGGGCGTCATTTTTTCAAAATTTTAAAAATTAACTTCTGCCTGACCTCCAAAACTGACTTTATTGAGGAATCTTCCAGGAAAATCCAGGAATTTCCCGACCATCGGGAAATGTTTTTACTGATCCTCAGGCAGTTGAGCTTTGAGGAAATAATTTTTTCGTGTCACTTACTACACTCAGTTTAGAAAATTGGATGGTTTGACGTGGGTATACCCCCGCATTTATTTTTCTTTTGATCGTCGCGAATATGTAATTTTCCCACATGATTCTAACTCGTTAATGCAGCACGCATTCCGTACGCCGCCGGAACGTACACTCGACATATGAATTTGTTCAATCATTTTTGTACGCCTCCCAAGCGTACACGCTAACACCGTTCCAGGCTATAAATCAAGTAACGAACCCTATGTACGCCGCTCGGGCGTACATTCGGGTATATTTCAAATCTTTAAGGCAAATTCCGTACGCTCCTCCAGCGTACAAACTCCGCGTTATGCCGGCCATAAATCTCTCAGTATACTTTCGTACGCTCCCCGAGCGTACAACCCAATGAGTCATAAATCATTAGATCCATTCTGTACGCTTCTTGGGCGTACACCTTCCGCGTAGGTTTGATACCAGTGTACGTCTCCGCGACGTACACTTTGCATTACTAATCCGACATCGAAAGAATTGTACGCTTCCGCAGCGTACACTCGGCATGTGTTACAGAATATTGTACGTCTCCGAGACGTACAAGAAGGTGCTCGCATAGGTGGATGTACGCTCACACGACGTACACATCTTATGGAGCATAAGGATTGTACGCTTCCGGAGCGTACAAACATAGGCAGACCACGGGTATATAAGACCGCGCTCGCGAAGCCCATCATCATCAGTCTTCTCCAGCTCGCCGTCGCGACGCTGTCTCCACGACACTCGGCCCAGCCGTGGCCTCGACGAACCCGACTCAACGTGCCCCGCCGCGACCGTACCAAGTTGCCCCGGTGGCATGAGTGACCAAGTGTGCATAGTGTTTGTGTTTCGCACCTCGAGTACCGAGTCGCAATTGTATCTTGAAACTGTGAGAATTATTCGAGTGCCTAACCCCGTCCCTAATCCAACGACGTCGTGAGGACGCCCACGCACCTTGACCGGACGGATGGACCGTCCCAGTCAACGACAGAGACGTTCCAAAACCTACGTACCCCGCTCCGAAGAGGAGCACCGACGAGACCTCTACGGACTTTAACAGGCCAAACGCTTGGCGCTGCTCGGAGCGTTGAAAGCCGAGGCCTCCACTCAACAAAACAAGACTGCTCAACCCTCAACTATCTCGTCTCCGCCCAGCGAGACGCGGGAGTGAAATTATTTTCATCCCCATTGACGAGGTTTCCCGTAAGCGGAATTCCGAGCCCCGTCAATTTGGCGCCCAACGTGGGGCCAACGAGGGACTTTTTGGACTTCGTCGGCATCAGGAGATGCTAGGACCTGCGACCTGATGAGCAGTCTTCCCCGGACGCCGCCTGCAACCCGGACGACCCGGCAGACAGCGGCAAGCACTTCTGGGAGTGTGGAAACACCCAGTGGCGCCCAACTGGATCAACAACGCACCGTCTCGCTTGAGCGCACCGCTCGCGTGACACGCCACCAACGTCAGCGGTCCCTTGGCTCGGAGCAGGAGCTCGAGTCCCTCCTGGACGGAGCACAGCTGCCTATACGCCGGAGGACATCCCGCAAGGACCTTGCTCCGACCGGACCATCGCCTGCTGTGCCATACGACGACCCTGCAGATCCCCAAGCCGGAGCTCAGCAGCAGCAGCCGGCGGATCCCGCCTCCGTCAACCAGGTACCTACTCATCCGAATTCACTTGTTGCTCCAGAAGCTGCAGCGGACGTTTCGGCGGCCAATCCGGAGCCACCTGCGATCACCATGGACGACCTCCGGCTGATGTTCCGTCAACTCGCTGGCACGCCCCTCAACCCTCCGGACTTCACTGGTGCGGAGCACGAGGACCCAGCGAAGTTCATCACGAAGTGTACGGAGCACTTCCGGCGCCTCGGGACCGAGGAGGCCTTCAAGGTGCAAGTGGCCGAACGCGCACTCAAGGGTGACGCCGAGAAGTGGTGGTCCTGCTACAAGAACCTGGCTGTCGACTGGACCCGTTTCACCGAGCTGTTCCTGTCCCGCTTTGACTCATCGCAGCTTCGACTCCGACTCAAGGCCAAACTCTACGGACAGGCCCAAGGCGAAAAGGAGGATGTGAGTACTTTCATTGAAAAACGTAACCTCCTAGCTCGTCGTCTGCTTCCTGAGGCCACCGAGGAGGAGCTAGTGACCTTGATCACGGAGTCACTGAACGCGACTATCCGCTGCCACCTGCGAGGCAACCCGCCGACCACTGTGGGCGAGCTGCTGACCAGAGCCACGGAGGTCGAACACGACGAGCAGGCCAAGCAGGCCGGCGCCCGCAAGTTCAACCCAGCCAACAACAACCAGGGCAAGGGCAATGCTGCCACTCCAGCGCAGCCATCGAAGGCTGTACGAGACTTCAAGCAGGTCAATGGTGAGAGATTGCCTAAATGTGATTATTGCCCTGAATATCATTGGCACAGGGATTGCCCCAAACGACCCCAGTACCCGAAGGCCACGACTCCGGGAAACTGGCGGGAAGCGGGGAATGCTGCGGGCACACCCGCTTCGACACCTGCAGCCCCGCAATAAGCGCTGCAGCCGCAGACGCCACCGGACTCCACGCCGCCAACCTGGACATCTGGATTGGAGGGAAGCTCGTCGCAGCGCTCGTCGACTCGGCAGCATCCGACAACTTCATCTCGCCACGGTGCATCCCGGACGGAGCCATCGTGCAGAGAATCCAGCCACGCGGAGCCAAGCTGGCAAGCAGTGGAACCGAGATGCGCGTCCAAGCAACCTGCACACTCGCCGTGCGGATCCAAAACTTCGAATGTGACGTCAAGTTCTTCGTCGCCGAGGAGCTTCGACCTGCCGCCATCCTCGGACGACGATGGCTTAAGGAGGTGAAGGCCGTCCACGACCACGACCTCGACTGCCTCTACCTAGGAACCAGCAAAAGGATCCGGGTATTCCTGGGACGCGCCCCTGACGGGCCATCGACCCACTTGCAAGAGCAAGTATGGAGCAAGGTAAACCACGGATTCCCTAATGAATATGTTGATCAATTCAAGGAAATCATGATGCGACACGTGAGGATCTTCGATGATTCGGCGCCCCTGGCCAGGACACCCTTCATCATGCACGAGATCAGAGTCACGGACCGTTGCCCCTTCAAGATTCCACCTTATCGCTACTCTGCTGAGAAGAAGCGAGCGATAAGCGACATGGTCAAACAAATGCTGGCAGATGGAGTCGTCGAGGCAGCCTCATCCCCATACAGCTCACCCATCGTACTGGTGGACAAACACGATGGTACCTTCCGCTTCTGCGTCGACTTCCGGAGGATCAACAGCGTCACGGAGGATGCAGGTCAACCGAACCCGGTCATCCATGAGGTCCTCAAGGAAATCGGCGGAGCCACCATCTTCACGACGATTGACCTTCGAAAATGCTATTGGCAGATCCCGCTGACCGAGGACTCCAAGCAATTCACTGCCTTCTGCACACCAGACGGCGGACAATACGTATTCAACGTTGCAGCTTTCGGATTAAAGAACTCCGGGAGGACTTGCAACCAACTCATCGGGATGGAAGTGCTACTCGGACTACTTGGTGAGTTCTGTCTGAATTTCCAGGACGATATTGTCATTTTTTCACACAGCTGGTCAGACCACCTCGTCCACGTCGCCAAAGTCTTGGAACGACTGTCGATGTACGGACTGGCCTGTGCCATTGACAAATGCCACTTCGGAAAGGACCGCCTGGAGTTCCTGGGCCATGTGGTATCCACGGACCACAACGAGGCCAAGATGGAGCACATTCGCGCTGTCTTGGAGTTCGCCCCACCACGCAACAAGAAGGACTTACAGAGGTTCCTGGGCATCGCCAACTGGCTCCGGGAGTAAACTTCTCCGAGATTGCAGCACCTATGACGGAACTCCTCAAGGGCAAATCTTGGAAATGGACCCAGGCTGCGCAGGCTTCGATGGACCTCGTCAAAGAAGCCTTCAAGAAGCCGTTGAAGCTCCATCGACCTCGATTGGACCAGCGCTTCTACTTGCAGACCGATGCCAGCGACGCCGGCATGGGAGCCGTGCTTTTCCAACTGGGACCAGAAGGAGAGCGGCACGTCATCTCCTATGCATCGGCTAAATTCACGACGACTGAGAGAGGCTATCACTCTAACGAACGAGAGTGCTTGGCCGTCATTTGGGCACTTCGCAAGTACAAACACTTGCTTGAAGATGCCCCATTCACCCTTCGCACGGACAACCAAGCCCTGAAATGGCTGGACCGTGTGAAAGACGAGCGGGGTAAGTTGACACGATGGGCAATGTTTTTGAGTCGTTTTAGTTTCAGTGTGGAACACGTCCCTGGACGAGAGAACCAGCTGCCAGACGCACTGTCTCGTGCCCCAGGAGATGAGGACTTCGAGGACCAGGAGCACGACTACGACGCCCTGACGTCTCCAGTCAGTTCACCACCCTCAGACGAGCTCATTACTGCCTGCGTGGAATGCAACTGGTTGGATGACTACCTCCGCCAGGCTCAAGACGGTACCAGGGAACTACCTCAAGGACCGGAATGGAGCACGCACGACGGTTTGCTGTCATACTGCCGAGACCCGGCCAATCCGAGGATCTACGTTCCCGACTTCGCACGTGACGTCGTCCTGCACCATTTCCACAACGACCCGCTCGCCGGCCATCCTGGTGCTGCGGAGACACTCCGCCAGATACGCGGAGAGTACTACTGGCCCGGACTTCGCAACGACGTCCGACAACATGTGCGAGCATGCGGACCCTGCAACCTCACCAAGGCTGCACGACCAGCGGATGCCGGAGCCAACATCGCCAGGAAGCCGAAACGACCTTGGGAACAAGTGGCCTTGGATCTGATGGGCCCTTATCCCCGGACGCCCCGGGGGAAGCGGTTCATTCTGGTCGTCACGGACTTGTTCTCCCGATGGACGGAAGCCTTCCCCATCTCATCATCGACGACCGAGGTCATCGCGAAAGGTCCTGGAGACGGAAGTGTTCCAACGATGGGGATACCCGGGAGCCGTACTCTCCGACAACGCACCACAGTTCAAAGGTGCAAAATGGCTTCGCCTCTGCGACAAGTGGCAAGTCGAAGTATGGACTACGCCTGCATACCATCCCCAGGCGAATCCTACGGAACGTCGGAACCAAGAGATCAAGAAGGGACTACGCCTGGCCTTACTTCCGTACCAACACCAAACCAACTGGGACCTGGAGGTCCCAAGAATCCTGTTCGCCATGCGCCGCCGATGCAACGCCGCCACTGGATTCTCACCTAGTGAGCTGCTCCTGGGACACAACATCGCTCGCCCAGGGGAACGAGTCTCGCCACGATCGGACGATCTCGAGACCCGCATCGCTGCAGCCAACCAGGCACAGGATCACTTCACCAGCAGCTGGAGACCTTCGGATGAAGTCTTCACGGAGGGCGACATGGTGTTCATCAAGACGCACCCCCTTTCCAAAGCTGCCGATAACTTCAACGCTGGCCTCGCCCCGAAATGGGAAGGCCCATACGAGATCGTCCACTGTCATTCAGCGCAGGTGTTCACCGTCGACCGTCCCGGAAACACCGCCCTGAAGGTGCACATCTCGCAGGTCAAGCGAGACCACACAGCTCCAGCCCCTCCTGCGGCTGAACCTGGGTCACCATCCCCCGCAACCAGCGGCGCCAAGGATGCAGACGGACCCCGAATCGAGCGGCCACATCCGCCGACCACACCTGCCGGTGGGGACGCCCACTTGTCCGAGGACCAAGGTCGGAATGGATCCGCAACCGTCCCCATTGCCACGACCCCTGATCGTGCGCAGGACGACATCGCAAACCACGTCGAGGAGGACTCCCCGACAAACGTTGCCGAGGTGGACATCTTGGCAGAACCATACCCAGGGGTAGCGGATGCGCCCCGAGTCCTGAGCAACCAGCAATGGAAGCGACGTAGAGGGCGACCTACCTTAGCAGAAGCAGCACGGAGAGAAGCCGAGCGCAAGCTCGCCTACCCACCGCCTAGCCACCGCTACAACTTGAGGAGTAGGAGGAATCCCCCAGCTCCGGAACAATAATTAAGTATGACTATCTGGCCAGAATATATAATCAATTATGTATAACCGAATTATGTACCTTAGAATTAGTTTTGTCGAATAAAAAGTCGACAAGGTACCGAATGCGATGCACACTCGCGGCACTTTTCATGCAAAAATAATATCCGCGTCGATCCCCCGGACGATTTGACGTGGGTATACCCCCGCATTTATTTTTCTTTTGATCGTCGCGAATATGTAATTTTCCCACATGATTCTAACTCGTTAATGCAGCACGCATTCCGTACGCCGCCGGAACGTACACTCGACATATGAATTTGTTCAATCATTTTTGTACGCCTCCCAAGCGTACACGCTAACACCGTTCCAGGCTATAAATCAAGTAACGAACCCTATGTACGCCGCTCGGGCGTACATTCGGGTATATTTCAAATCTTTAAGGCAAATTCCGTACGCTCCTCCAGCGTACAAACTCCGCGTTATGCCGGCCATAAATCTCTCAGTATACTTTCGTACGCTCCCCGAGCGTACAACCCAATGAGTCATAAATCATTAGATCCATTCTGTACGCTTCTTGGGCGTACACCTTCCGCGTAGGTTTGATACCAGTGTACGTCTCCGCGACGTACACTTTGCATTACTAATCCGACATCGAAAGAATTGTACGCTTCCGCAGCGTACACTCGGCATGTGTTACAGAATATTGTACGTCTCCGAGACGTACAAGAAGGTGCTCGCATAGGTGGATGTACGCTCACACGACGTACACATCTTATAGAGCATAAGGATTGTACGCTTCCGGAGCGTACAAACATAGGCAGACCACGGGTATATAAGACCGCGCTCGCGAAGCCCATCATCATCAGTCTTCTCCAGCTCGCCGTCGCGACGCTGTCTCCACGACACTCGGCCCAGCCGTGGCCTCGACGAACCCGACTCAACGTGCCCCGCCGCGACCGTACCAAGTTGCCCCGGTGGCATGAGTGACCAAGTGTGCATAGTGTTTGTGTTTCGCACCTCGAGTACCGAGTCGCAATTGTATCTTGAAACTGTGAGAATTATTCGAGTGCCTAACCCCGTCCCTAATCCAACGACGTCGTGAGGACGCCCACGCACCTTGACCGGACGGATGGACCGTCCCAGTCAACGACAGAGACGTTCCAAAACCTACGTACCCCGCTCCGAAGAGGAGCACCGACGAGACCTCTACGGACTTCAACAGGCCAAACGCTTGGCGCTGCTCGGAGCGTTGAAAGCCGAGGCCTCCACTCAACAAAACAAGACTGCTCAACCCTCAACTATCTCGTCTCCGCCCAGCGAGACGCGGGAGTGAAATTATTTTCATCCCCATTGACGAGGTTTCCCGTAAGCGGAATTCCGAGCCCCGTCAGGTTTAACGAAATGTGTCGAAAATCTACCACGTTGGTCGGAGTGTAACTTCATCTCACGTTGGTAATTGAGGGTTAATGCTGAAAATTAAATACTCAGGGGCGTTTTGCATGCCAAGGAAATAATGCAACTTCTGCAACTTACATGAACAAATCAAAATACGGACTCACCGAAAAAGTATATACAGTCTCATTAACCACTTGGCCTCTATGAGACCGGGTTGTCACGAACAAAGAGGAATTCATCTTGCAGGGTACCATTCTACCTTCTGCTCAGACGGATTTTCACGGAAATACGCGCCATCAGGCTTTTATATGTTTGATGACGGAAATTGGGCACCCCACTTGCCTTCGTAGATGTGTCGATCTCAGGAATGGATACTCGTCTGTTTTTCAAAAGTTGCGTTTGCGTATGTTGAAACATAGGGAAACGAGGAGGAAAATATCTCTGTGTGTACCAAGAAGTTTGGAGTGGATTCTGCATCTTTCCGTTCAGCAAAGCTACTCGCAAAGCTAAGAAACATCCGAGAAAATCTTGTTCAAATAAACCAGTGCCAAATTTTTTACTTCAACCAATCTCAACGTCCTTCTGCACACTCGATTCATCATCCCAAGACCACCAAATCCTTTTTTTTTTTTTCATTTGCAAAACTCAATTTTGAGCCATTTTATGAGCAATGCGATCAGTTTTGGAACACGACGGTCAACATTGGAGTGCACCCAACGTGTCCTTTATGTGGTTATCTCGAAATGGTGTTTAGTATGACTCTTCCACCACTCAAAATTTGTTCATCGCATCAGAATGATGATTTGGGTCGATGAAAAAGCGCGCGGGTGTCCCGAAGCAGCCCCATAAAGGGCTTGCTTCAGGATATCCGTGAGCGTTGTATGTGGTTGAACGGAGATGCCGACAATTTTATCTACTTCATCGCGGATTTATATTATTTTAAAGGACGAGGGCGTGCTTAGTACACCCTTGCGCGAACTTACCAAAAGTTACTCTCGGGGAGAATTGTGATAGCTCGGCTCTGGTTGGTCGGAATTAAACCTACCCCTACTCATTCCGAGTCATGTGTTGTAATGAGCCTTGAAATGAGCTAAGGTACGAAGACTATTGAAGTGGGCCAAGAGCTATATTGGCTAAATGGCTTGAGGAAGTAGAATTACTTTAGTTAATGATATACTTATTTCTTAAAAATGATCATTGACGAGAATAGTGACGAAATGATCAGTGCGAATTCTAGCGTAAAAAGTGACGAATTTTATTTGAACGGAAAGATCGACCCTTAGTCAGTGGCCCCCGTGGCGATTCTCTCATTCACAAGTAAGGCTCTCTACACGTGAATAGCAGTAACAGCAGCAGGGATCGTCAACCCTGTCGAAATTTCACCATCGTGTTTCAAGGTACAGTGACATCCGAAACCTCTTAATCAGAGGTGGGAAGAGAGTCAGAAAATAATATTCAACTTGGTCACGCGATCTAAGAACAGTCATTAAAAGTTGCACGAGCTGGGCGCTCCAGGTGAATCTGCGCTCATCGTGGCCACGAAACACACCCAGTCGCGTACGATTAACCTCGTTCCACACGGGTCGGAGGTGCGTCCCCCCTATACATATGAACGCACAACGATGTGTAGTAGGAACTGACAGAGTGGCTGATGATACGAAAATCGATGGGCCGTCTAATGAGATTGAGCCACGATGAACGAGAAGGCTTGTTTCTATCATACCGATAAGCATCCTACCGCACCTTGACAGAGTTTATCAAAAAGCCATGTGGGCATTGGCATTTTGCAGCAACTCATTCAGAAAGTACGATTCATAGAGGAGCCTTTATTGGGGCATGAGGAGTGATCCGAGGGAATTCCTCCAAAACAGGAGACTCAAACTCACGAAGGAGCAGTATCGGGGGTCTTTCACTCCGAGCAAAATTGGCAAACGTGCTTTGAATTCGATGTCATTTTGGGGAAGATTCCAGTTGTGTAATCACGTTGGGCGTGAGTGTTGAGGGTCACGGGTAAACTGTGTTGTGATTTGAGGCTGAACATGTGAAGAATTTCATGTGAGGATTGAGTGAGACGGGGACCAGCAGAGACTTCTTCCCATTACTGATCGTATCAATAGCATTATACCGTACGTCGGGTCGACTCTGGCTGACGGGGTGACTTTGGCCACTTCTCCGGAAAAATATTGAAAAAGTCGTAGCTCCGACGCTGTACCACCTGGGAGCCTATTACGAACTTTAGAGTCTAGTAAGTGTGTTCACAGTCACTAACTCACATACTCTCTCAGCGCGCCAATCAGCTAGGGTAGCTGCAAATCGGCTAGCGATAGCTGATTTTGTAATCTAACATGAACGGATTTCAACTGACTGAATCAGCTACTACGGTAGGTGATATGCAATGACGTGAACCTCTCGGGGATATGATTCTTCGCGTTCTATGCATCTCGTGAAAAATTTTTGGCTCTCGTATTCATAGTCGTTCGTTTCATGCAGTGGAATTTATTTCATTATACAATTCTCGAGTTGCTGTAATGTCCCGAATGTGGGCCACCCTCTATAGCTCCATTGAGAGTGGCCCACATACGGGACAAGGATGGCCCACATTCGGGGCCCGATGCCGAATGTACCCGAATTCGAAAACGCGGGATTTTCACCACGAAGGCTAAAAACGAAGTTTCAGTCATGTAGAGCCGCATTTCCGCAACGAGGTACTTGTGCAATTCCCCAGAAGTATAAACAAGCCGCATTACGAGTCCCTACGCGTCAGTGGTCATTGCAATGGCCGAAGTTACCCCGGAGACCGGGATGGCTTCGGCCATCCGATGGAATCAAAGAATTCGATCGATACAAATTTTTGCCGATCGATTGATGAGTTTTCCCCTCAGCATCTCATAACTGGTGGATTTGATGAGCTGAATTATCTAAATACTTAGGATGAAATATTCTCACAAAACATAATGACTCCATGATATTGCTGGATGATACTGCGGATGAGACGTGAGACCAGAATTCTCCTTTCCCAAGCCAGATGAGGATTGTATAATAACAAACGGAACGTCGCTGTAACAATGAAGAAGTTAGCAAGAAATACCGGCAAAATCATCTGAATATAGTGTAGTCTGATCGTCTTGCAATCGAATCAATCATGAGATCAGTTACCTATAATAGTATATGGGCTTCCAACAGAAACGATCTCTGAAAAATCGGTAGACTCTAAACCAATTCGTATGATTCGACAAATCAAAAATCTGGGTCGACTCGCTGTGATGAGTTAAGGACGCGACGCGCCGCAATTTCTCGTGACGGAATACTGTAGTTGAGCTAACGGATCAGTACCGGTTGTACCTATTATTACGAATCCGTACAATAAGCCAGCATCGCTCGGTGGGTTCACAATATTTCTGCCATGGCTTTGCCACCGTTTGCCCACTGCCCGACACTTGCTGACGTTTACGGTTCACCTGCCGTTCGAGTACAATTGTTCCGCAGCGACTGGTTGATTCCATCTCTTCCGCTCTTACTGACCAGTATATGACCTACAGACATCATGTTCGCGTCCACTGCGATGAAAAACGTTTGAGCATTGAAACCGAGCTTGGTAGTTGATTATCTTCGCCTGTAGAAGTCCGAATCGATGATCAAATCAAAGTATCTGCAAAAAGAACCAGAAGTCTCAGTATGAAATTCATTCTATTCTGGAAAGCGAAGATGGAGTTGAGATCTAAATTTTGCCTCTTTGAAATGAGTGGCGTGATGGATGCTCGTGCAGTAATCCATGAGCTCCGCGGAAATTTGAACATGTTCGGCAAGCTTTCTGATCAAGTTGAGTCGAAATGTGTTCATGCACAATATATTTTATTGCTGCTTTTCTGCCGTTTCTTGCCGGGGTTGATCACGTTGTGCACATCTGTCACCCAGGTGACCACACATGCACGCTTTTTGTCAGCCTAACGCACACCAAGACACCAAACTTTCATCCACCCACGAAGAAAGGATCGACCAAGTACACATGGGGCCTTCGTCCCTTATCAACATTGAACCGTGGCTATCATGCGTACGCGTTCCATGACCATAAACTTAACAGGATAATGAGAAAGACAATCGACTCTCCAAACGAGAGCTGTCCTCTGTCTTGCTAAAAGGAGCTTCCACCATATCATCCTGGCGAACAATACTCCGTTTGTCGACGACCAAGTTTTGCATACTTAAAATCTGCCTTGTTGTGCACCGGGTCCATAAAATTGAGAGGGTACGAGAGCCAATCTGCTGATATCTCTTGTCCACTCGCTCGGCTGAGAGTGGCTATGTCGCCGAGGACAAAAGCTCGCTCTCTGCGTTTACGATCACATTCGACTCGCGTATTCATGGCCACACTCGTGCCGTCAGCGACAGCAAACAACAGCTCTGATGCAGTAAATCTGATATATAAAGTATAATAAGCTCGTTTGGCTGTACAGATTGTACTTCCATCGAGAAGCCAAAGATGCTGATGTTTCTCGGGATGTGAATTGTCCCGCCACGGATAATTATGATGTGGTTATAATGAATTGAATCCGTCTTCATCCAATGAAGTGTCACGAAGGGGATTCGACACGTCAACATTGTTTGGAATTCTTACCGTTCAAGATTGAAGAATGGCCTTATTTTGAAGAAACAGGACCAGCTGGACCGATGTCGGATGGTTCTCAAAAGTTTTCTCAAAGGTATCTAGTCATATTGAATGTCTGCATTAACCTTTGCGATCTTATTTTCATCTGTACGGTGTGCGGAAATTAATCACATAGATAGTTCCCCTGAAGTGCCGCATCTAGTAAACAAAGGTGGAACGCACCAGCACCAGTGTAGAGTCCACAATCTTTCGAAACCTCATCTCATAACTTCTATTTTCACCAAAATCCTTCGAGCACCGACACTCACTTTGTGGAATGCCTTGAAGGTATGTCCACAGTTCAATATTAGAAACATATAATATTATGCATTTCATGCATATCAACGAATCGTGCTGATTAGATAGACCACCAAGGTTAATTCAAGCATTTGATGAATTTGGAATTCTTTTGATCGAGTCAAGTATAGTTTGAAAAATACCTGAGAACCATATTGCTTTGAGGGCACTTTGCGAATCGGTATATTTGATGAGGTTATCGTATTCTAAAACACGCACGCGCGTCTACACCCACACACACGCACATGCACACCCCCCATCATGACCACAACCACACACGCACACACCTTCACACACAACCTCACACACAACCAGATAACCTCACTCACACCGTCACACATACCCACTCAACCCCACACGCACACGCACTGCACCCACTGTCGCAACCACACACTCACACACCCACAGCCACAACCTCACATACACCCACACCCTCGCACACACACATACATATGGACACATACTTATCTGAATGAAGCTATATCTTAAAATATTGCTATTTCGAGTTTGGAATCAATTTTCCCATGCCTGTTCGCGTGAAATAGCCAAATTCCAAAGAACCATGACAGTCCTAGAATATAAAGTTGAAAGCGAATTCGAGGATTCTAAATCCGAAGGAATTCCGAAGAATCTGCGAGATCTTTAACTACTTGAAGTGCACGAGATTTAAATTCATTCAAGTGCAACGAGCTATCTTGAGATCATAAAAGATGCATCCAATAGAGCCTATCCGTTTGACGCACATATAATGATTCTAAACCAGTTCAACGCCGTACGGATATGCTGGATTGGCACCAATGAGCGCATGCACTGGTGCATGTACGTTGGCTATGGGTATATTGTGGCGGGGCCTGATTTGAGAGGAAGTGTACCACCGCGGGCGCCGCCACTAGCCGCGTATCTGCATCGACCACCTGCATGATGAAGTCGGGGCCCTGCAACTCGTTCCCCAGTCACCGCGTGGCTCTCATCGGCGAGTGGCCCCGGAGCAGCAGAGCCTGCATAATAAGCGCGATTGCCTTCCGTGTTTGTGTCATCTGTGGTAGTTTTGAGCTTGTGATTGGTATCTTTGTTCGAAGTGGTGTGGTTTTGGGGGGTTCGGATAGCCAGGGATTAAAGAATTTTTCCCGAGGCTAGAGGTGGTGGAAGGGGCTAATTAAATGAATGACGAGAGATAGCAATATTGATTAAATGGAGCTCGGTATCGGGGATCGAATTTGGATGAAACGTTCATTCCAAAATTGGAAACCGGAGAGGTTGGTGGAGTGGAGATCGCAGGCTACTGAGAATCTTTATCAGACGGAGTGTCACTTTCGGAATTTGAGGCCTCTGGGCTTTCACTTAGAGTTGCTATTCAAATACCGAGTTTTGTCTATTGGGGCGAGTCATGAAATATTTTTGCAGTCTCAATAACTCAAAAGTATCTCACTATGTGCGTAAAATAGATACTTCCCTCGCAGGCCACCATTGATTTTTTAATCATTCAACTCATCACAATATTTTGAAGCTAGTAGGTTTAACGGAACTATCAATGGAAACATCGCGTATCAAGATTCTTTGGGCAATTATCCGAAGTGGTTGCTAACTCATATTCTTCAAGTAGTCTCACGAATTGTGTCAGCAGATACTTCCTTTCCTTGACCGAATGTGCGTGTACCTCATTCATTTTTCATTCATAATGAAAATGGTCCATTCTATTCATGTGCGAGGATGGCCTTTTTTTAATCATAAAATCCGCTACACACTTCTTCCCAGGGCTCCGAATGTACTTAGGCACACTAATCTAGTATACATTGTTGGAATATAGCGGCTGCGTCCGTCTCTCCTCACTCCTCTCTACTTCCCCTCCCTCGCGCGGCATCGCCGCTGCGATACAGCAACAGACTGTTGTTCGAGCAGTTGTCTATGTGACTGTATTGGGTCCGCAGCATCACTTGATGCGCGGACGTGTATAATAGAGTTTATCGGTAATTAAAGACTCTTATAAAGTTATACTTTCTGACTATTATTTCGCTGCACCCTGCCCATATTCTACATGGTAGCAGTCCGTTGGTTGCGATTCGCGGAGTTTAATTGTGAGTAAATTAGTGCGAAAAAGTACGGTGGTGCAGCGGGACTGCGTGTACGCATTTACTGCCGGGCCATAACATGGCCGCAACCTGCAGCACGCAACAAAGAAAGATGACGCAGCTTCATGGATTAGGAATGATGCCAGTTGACGATTTAATGAAGATGACCGAGGTTGCAATGAACCCTGGAGCATGGTGACTTCGAAGGTTAGGGTGGCCAAGGCACACATGATGAGCACGTGGTCGTCGCTCGAGCAGCGCACCCAAGTAAACATCGCCGAGCACGTGATGCATAAGATTCCAATATGACTCTTACGAGATCGATTTCAAAAGGAGAGATATTTTGGGTGAGATTTCTCATTGAATATTAGAGTTTCGACTCGCAATTTGGTAGTAGTGCGCTCACGTGTCATGCATGATTTACCACACAGTGAACACGCGACATCAGTGTTTGTTTTCTATCCTTCTTTTTGGTCATGTGCATTATATATATATATATATTAAGTTGCTACGCATTCGCCAATGTTAGACCTGGTTAATATACGGAGGTCGAGTTTGAGGTTAGAATTCTGACCAGATATATATATATATTGGTGGAGTTGCGGCCATGTTGGTCGCGCAATCCACGGAGAGAGAAAGAGAGAGAGAGAGAGAGGAACGGTATGGTTCGCTCAAGGCGGTGCGTGCGCCTCATCTCTGATAGTAGACAGAGGCGCCGATTTGGTGATGACCTGGCGCGATATTTGAATTTTCAAATCGTGGACCTAGAGTTTCATGTGTGATTAGTCATGAATGCCTCGGAGCTAATTCGTAATACTAACATATACATTATTTGCAGGATTGATATAAAATTGATTGAAGCTGAACATGAATTTGTATTTCCTCTTATATGAATGATTTGAATAATGGAATTTTTCTGAATGTAGGTGGATCCAGATATTGATTCGAGAAGAACTAATTTAGTGATACTGACTAACTAAAGATTGTTTAAAGATATTCCAGCTCATTCCATGCGTATATATAGGTACATAAATATTCATATTTCGATTATATTCACATGCATTTGATATCATCATATTTAGCTTGATGGATAATTCTAGATATGTATATATATTGCATGCATATGAATTCTTGATTCTGATTTATATACTGTTGAATATTCTGCACCGTGCAGTTGACAATGAGATCGTTGAAGTGTACTTTGTCTGGGCAAGGTATTTTGTCGCAGATGTGATCCCATGTACTGAGTTTACGTGGAAAAGTCGTGAGTGCTCTTAATTCGGATCTATTGTCGAACAGAAAAGAATGATGTGACTGAGAGTTGTCGAATATGTGAGAATCTTCATTCTCCTGGACAATCTCGTTGATCTGACGGTGTCTGAATTTCTTCTTGAATAATTATATCTCATTTTCAGCTTCCCCTTTCCATTATCATGCACTTTATTGGCCTAAAATTGGAGCTCCAGGAAAGAGTTATGTCTTTCTCGTGATATATTCCGGAATTTGAGTCACAATAATTTCGAAATATTCCGCCGAAAATCTGGTCGGGTTGTTGTACTCAAAGCTGGTGTGTTCCCAGTGATGAGTGCGACAACTAGGGTGATCTTGCTGGATACCTTGTTGTTCGGGGTTCGGTATTTTCACTCGTTTCAATTTGATATTCTCTGTATCAGAGATGTCAAATTAGAAGCACGTCGAAGACATCTCCTCGTGACGAAATTGAGAGATAGTCATATTGTTACCTATAACAAAGATGACGAGATTGACTCAGTGTTGTGGAAGTTATCCACGTTTTGTCCCTTTCGGAGGGAGAATATGATTTGAGATTGTCTTACGGCACAAACCGTCCAGATACTCCGTCACCCACTACAATTTGTACGTGTGAGAGTGAAATCTTAGTATTTCAGCTCTGAGTCAGAGATGGGGACAACTAAGGTCCAGAAGCCTGACGAGACAGGGTGCGGAGAATACGATGGTCTCAGTCCTGCGTTATTTGCAAACTCAGTGAGGCGCTGAAAATTCTCGGGCGGACGAGAATGCAGAGGCAGGTGTAGAGATGAATTCGACCATCTTGAGGAAACTGTAAGACAGGTTTCGAGATCATTTCAAATTGTGAAGTGCATGCCGAGAAAAGGTCGGTGGTGACTACTGTCAGAGAAATTTGAAATTGAGAAGAAATTCTGGCTTGTGATTTGCAGATCACGGTTTTTGCCATTGAAGGAAAATTGGTGTGATATAGGTAATATAATGATTCCGTATATTGTTTCAATAGCATGTGAACTGAATGTGCCAAGTTTTTCGACGAGTCATGATTAGGATGACGAGACTCGTTAGAGTCAATGTCATAGTCTGTGGACAAAAATTGCAGATATAACTGGATAATCTAAATCCTTAAGTTGTAGAATTCTAACGGAATGTAACTTGAGTGCAAGTATTCCAATACTGGGATAGGTATATTCTCATCAAGATATTCATGTCGAGAATTTGATTCTTTGGATGTATTACGAGTGGCAGAGATCTGAATCGTTTTGTCTGATTTCTAAACAGTTTGAAAGCTCGGTTGGAAAATTGTTGGTTCAGGACTGTTGGCAAAGCTTACTTTGTGCGAGTTCAGTTCGCACATAAAGTCAAGTATATTCACACAAAGCTCATAAAACTACAAGCGTCAGGACCTTTTAAGGTTCTTCGGTGTAAAATCTGGTTAGGTATTTTTGTTTCGAATACATAACAGAATAATTCATCAGTTTGCTCATCATAGCAGTCGTGTTCAAAGAACACCAAGTACCCAAAACAAACTGAGAGTACTTTTGTAGAAACGTTGCTGGCGCTTACCGTTCATTTGTCAGAACGTCTTCTACAGTCATCAAAACGCAGTTAGTTGGAGTAATTCAAGTTTGTTGAAATTCGATTGTGGCCGTTGTACGTTCGTACTTGAATGAAAGGTTCACTCTTCCGGAAATCAGAGAGACCTTCACAAATCATGGAGGAGAAGACGATACAATATCTGTAAAGCTCAGATTTAAGCGAGCAAGATGGCATGAGTTGATTGTTACATAAAAACTCTAAACATTTGATTGTTATGGTTGCGAGGACTACAAGTATCACGAACCGAATAACTGTCCTTGACGAGGTAAATATCTAACTGGCTGCTGCAAACGCAAATCTAAACCCAGCAAATTCTAGCATTTAGTTATATCAGCTTCAACAACGAACACTTGTGACTGTAGTAGATGTATAGTTCAAACTTGAGTCAAAGAGGCCGGAGGAAATTTGAGTTCAAATTCGGGGTAACGGGGATGCATAGTCCAAATCCTAGAATAAATACAGCCTCAACAATACTCGCAATATTGGAGTAATTGTCTTTGTGTTGAATCAGATGATTCTTATAGAATAACTCGTACTTTGAAAGAATTCTGAAAAGAAGAAAATACTATTCTTGACTAGATAATGACAGCACTGTATGAATTTGAGAAAAATTGAAGAGCTATGAGACAAATTAGACTTTTACAAAGTCATCGCGCGAATGAAATAGAGATTTGGCTTCGGAACGGAGGGAGCGTATGATGTGTGTTTGTCAAATGAAATTAGCTTCACTCAGTGAACACATTGAAGTTTACATATCTGGCCCCGACAATTCTCTAGATCTAGCCACAACATCTGCCTAAATCATTCGAAGAAAAGTACTTTCGATCGAGCAATCGAAAGAAATTCATAACAGGGATTCCAGATAGGAGCATAAGGAGCTCGTAAATATCGAGAAATACTTCGGGAATAGAACGAACTGGAAGATTTGATAAAAATAACAATTATGGGTAGTTTCAACGATAGTTTCTGAACTCACAGCGTTCGTGAAATGAACTTCATGACTTTCAGCCAAATTCCGAGATTAGTTGTGTGAGAAGCACTGAGGTTTCATCCAAGGCTCAGCAGGATGAGATTCGTGATAGAAAATGGAGTTCAAGATATTATTCTATAGGTCCGTTGGATTTAAATAATATTTTATTAATCGATGATATGTCTAGGATAGAATCATCAAGTAATGAGAGCTATGAAAAGTTTATTGATATGAGAAAAGCTTTGATAGAGCATGTGAAACTAGATCTTGATTCAGTCAAAATTTCTGAAATGTTATAGAAACGATTCTCCGAAATAATCTATATCTTTGTAGTTGCTTGTTAGCTATAATCGATTATCTTGAATTGAATCATGGAATCGATGTAATGCGGAAACCTAATGGATTGTTATTTCGACGCTGAATACAGATACGCTACAGAGCTTTATTAGTGGATCATACGGATCCGTTTGGGCCTAATCAAATCACTTCTACTTGAGGAACAAAACAAATCGATGATTTCCATGAAACTGTTTTATCAATACACTTACTGATCATTGATGATTGAGCATTGAGATGTGCCGAGTCATTGTCTAGCATTTTCATTCAATGCACCAAAACTTAGGTGTGATACAGAATTTTGTTGTTTTGCAAGCAGATCAATGGAAAGAGTACAGAAGAGTTTTTAGTCCAGCTGAAAAAATTGAAGCTCTGGGAATTCGTGTCATGATCTCATGTGAATTCGAAAATTATGATTCTTTAGAAAACATTCGTTGAAGAATTCCAACTTCGGTATTATCCAATTCCAATGGTTTGGTTGCCTGGTTTTGATCAAAAAGCAACGCAAACGAACCCAGAATTTGTTGTAACTGACAATGCATAGTAGAATATATTACGCTCGAGTTGAATGCACTTTTTTATGTTTATGAAACGGTAAATATTATATACATAAGGTTAATGAGATTCATTCAGAAGTTAGCTAACGCAAATCGATATAAGCAAAATAGGATAATAGGAAAAATCGAACGAATATGTTCAGGAAATCGTATAGGATGATAGTCTGCTCAATGCAGTCAGGAATTGCTCGGGAGTATTAAAAACGGAGGGAGAGTTTAATCGGAAGAGAATACAGAGATATATTTTTTAGAGATTTCTCACATGACTTTAACTTTGTAAATTTGTAGGTAATTACGAATACTAGCTTGCTTATTTGAAAGTATTTATGATTTGACTATTAAAAGCATTGCTCAGTGAAATTGGTAGGAGAAAGTCATTATATTGTTGTTGCACCACTGAGTAAAGATTCAACTCCATGGAATAAGCTCAACATAAAGCGTAAAACTAGTTAGGTTTGTCTGAACGAAGTTTTGAGCACAAAATAATTCTGAAATTTAGTCGACAGGACTGTATTGGCCAAAGTCAAATAATGAGTGATTGTGTTTAAGTTCATTTGTTGTTCTCAATGGGAAAACCGATGAAATAATGAATATTAGAACGTAAAGCAAAATGATCTACTCGATAATAGTTGAAAGATAGAAACTACCCCTATTTGTGAGAAATATAGATACTCATCTCGCGGTTTTACGAATCATCGTTGTTTGATATCGCATGCGATTTACATTGGAGTAAAATTGTTGGAAAAATTGTGAAGCCATTTCTGGATGGTGGAATAAGTGATAATGTTTGCATAGAATATTCTAAAGTACCAAATTGGTAACAGCAAATAAGATGCGTGGAGTGATGCAAGCTCGACTGAGCTTTGCTTGGACTTCGTTTTAATTCAGAGTGATGACTGGAGATACCCTTATGATTTCAGACGAAATTCCCCCTAAGGAGATATATTTATTTAGTTAGAGACTCCGATGTTTCGTGACAATTACTTGCTCCTGATATGCATAAACGCAAAGACAAGACTTATTGAAAGAAACGAAATGTTTGATTGACTAATTACGTTGAACCGAATGAATTTGGCAGTATGCCTATACAAGAACAAAAGAGGTAGAAATTTGATTTCGAATAGTAAAACACATTGAAAAAGTTCTAGGTGTAATTTATATAAAATGCCTCATCCTCGAATATAATTGATGACTTTGAGTCATACTTCTGATTGGGACAGACGAGAACAGTAATACGTATCTATTTACATCCTTGCAAAAAGTTGAAACTGTTTATCAGTCTATTTGGATTTAGAAATTGAAATCACATGCAAGTATCCTCATTCGAAAAATTCACTTATTATAGAATCTTATCCTGGCTTGCGGATACATGATCAAAACTGTATGTTAAGGATTTGGTGTTCCGGACACGAAAATTCTGAATAGAAAGATTAGCTTCTACAGCATGAATATAATACTTGAAAACAAAGTCAGTTTTTGACTGTCCTCGAAGGATCTCTGTACAGATCTCTTGAAATCTTTGTTGTTCTGACACTTTGGCTGAGTATTGAGACTTAGACACTAAACAAGAAGATTTATATTATTGAGGGAATCTACTAAAACATGACGTGAATCTGAAAGCATTTCATAAAAGACTGCGTGGAAAGAAACTTGATCGAAATAAATTCGATTTCATTCAGAGAGCAACTTGCGAATATCTCCTAACTGAACAAATCCTACCTTAGTGATTCATTCTGGAATGGCTTGTGCTCTGTTGAATCAAAGTTGATCATATAATTATCTCTCTTGAATATGCAACAAATTTTTGTTTGGTCTGTTTCAGGAAACCACACTTATTTTATTTCAATATCGAATTAATAGTATCAATGTATCTTGAGATGATATGTATCTGTGAATCATATATTTTAGATTGAAAGTTGTTCCTTGAATTTTATGATTTAATTCTTTGTTTGAATCTAATGCTATTTATGGAATATATATTTCTTCGATTTGCGTGATTTGATGATTATTAATTACTATTTTGAGTATGTAAAATAGAGTACGAAGAGACTAAGACTTAGCCGGGAGGGAGTGTTGGAATATAGCGGCTGCGTCCGTCTCTCCTCACTCCTCTCTACTTCCCCTCCCTCGCGCGGCATCGCCGCTGCGATACAGCAACAGACTGTTGTTCGAGCAGTTGTCTATGTGACTGTATTGGGTCCGCAGCATCACTTGATGCGCGGACGTGTATAATAGAGTTTATCGGTAATTAAAGACTCTTATAAAGTTATACTTTCTGACTATTATTTCGCTGCACCCTGCCCATATTCTACATACATCATTGTCCATAAATCGCTAAGTTGTTGAATCCAACTCGTGCTAGGATCACACTCTCTCGTTAAACCCCCCGAGTCACTAGTTTCACGATCATCTCAGTCGAATACACCAGAGTTTCCATCCGCTCGAACCCTGCTCCTCCAAGAGTGAATTCATCAAAGAAAGAGAGACAATACCACATCTGCGAAGCAAGAGCCTCATCAGCGAGTCCATATAATCTTGCGGACCCACGGCTCTCGCAATCGCGCAATTTCCGCGTGAATCCTTGACCGCTCAGACTCTCGGCGCAGCGCGGGCACATCGCTCTTCTCGTGGCGCAAAATTGACGTACAACTGCATGCACCGGAGCGAGCCAAGTGCCGTTGTCGCCTCGTGTCTCTTGCAGCCGTCCATCGAATTCTGTACATTCATCCTAGCGTCGGATCTCATCACGCGGGACCTTCTCCTGACGGAAAATCAAGCCCGCTCCTCAAATCAAGCCGCTGTCGGGCGAATCGATCTTGTCGGCATTTTTTCTCTTATCGCCGTAAGAGTTGTCGACTTTTCGTTGTCAATTATACGCGATGGCGAGAGTGGCACCGTCACAGCTGCGAGTAACGAACGGGAAAAACGGGACTCTGCTTTCAACGATGTCCAGTCTGTGGCGGTCTAACGATTTTCATCGGGCAAGCGTGAATCTGTATTTTTGACGCATTGAAAATTCTAACTGCACTCTGCGTGTAACTGTACCGACACCGGATGATATTTCAGAATCCAAAAGAGCTCATCAGCCATCCACTGGAGACCCCCGACAGATTTTTTTGCCAAAAACTTTCGTGAATCGCTATCTAGCTTCGAATTTCCCGCGCGGGTCAAAGCTCGGCAACGGGACACGTTTCACATACGCTTCGTGCATCTCGGCAACGCATTTTTCGAGAGGGCTTTCTGGACATGGCTGATCTTAGAGCATGACTTACCGGCGGTATGAAATGTCAGACCTGCTGCGTTACTCTCGCTCTCTAAAGTTCGAGTAGAAAAAGTTACGGGAGCAGTGTCCGCCAGCGCGCAAGTGCGATTAATATAAAAAGTCCTGTGTAGCGTATATCGGCCGTCGAGAAAGTGCTTCAAAACTATATATGTATGCTCACGTATATTTATGATTTCATGGTATAGAGTGCAACAGCTCAGTCGAGGACATATTATAGTTACACGAGAGATAAGTATTATAACGCGCGAGTGGCACGCGAAACTTGGGCGGCGCTGTCGCGTGGCGCCGAGCCATATTATAGCCGTGAAAGTCCGCCACTTTCAGGGTTGTCCACTCTTTTGTACATACGTGAGGTTCCGACTCTTGCATATTTGTGATCGGTGGCTCTGCGCTTACTTCGAAATTTTCTTTTTTTATCGTCCTCTGCATCTTTTAAGATGTGCGTGCGGCGAGATCGGATCTTCCTGAGCAAAAATTATGACAATCGCTCACACCTTTTGTCGATTACTTTTTAATCCTTTGGCAAACGATATGCTGACTCGTTATCGGGGGTTTATCTCGTGGAAGCTGATCGTCAATGATCATTAATGACTCTTGAATTGCTGCAACGTGACCCATAAATTTGAGTTTGTTTGCAGATTGACTATCTTCTTTCCGAAACCTTCTCTCAAGGTTTCGATGGCATTGGCTCGAATTTTGAGTATGGTATTTTACGATGCGAATGAACATGCCGCAACAGCACAGGACCAACAAGTACTTTGGTGTACAACATCTAATTGAAAAGAAATTTGAATTCACGAGTGATTTGGAGTGTCCACAACATGACTGACGATCAACACCTTATAATATGAGTCCAACTACCCTCAAGAGGAGTCCACCGAGTTCCGGATGTGAATCTGGTTCAGAGCCTGAGAATCGACTCCTTCTAGCTTCAAAAGATGATAACAGAAGCCACAGAGTCTAACACCCAAGCGTTTCCGAAGTACAACCTATACGGCCTATGCATTTACAATTCTTCCACATATATAAATATACAGTAATGCATGGGTCATATGGTGTAGCTCGGTTACGCTTGAAAGTTAGATTTTGCGGCTCTGGGTATCATATTTTGGTGCTAGAAGTATATGATCCTCGGAGTTTCAGCCAAATCTAGCCCCCGAACCTTTTGAACTCGCCTTGTCAGTCTAACGAATACGAGATAAATATCTACGGGAATAATTTTCGGACTTTGTCATTGAGTGAACAGATCTAACAAGGAGAGGCCAGGGAGTGCGGGTCTCGGATTCGGATGAAACTTTGGAAACAGTCTCCTTTTATAGCACCAAAAGATGATACCCAAAGCCGCAGAGTCTAACGCTCAAGCGTTTTTGAGCTACAGGCTACAATCCATGCATTACAGTATATCTATATATACCATTTTTCTACATATCTTGATAGATATACTGTAAATCATGGGTTATAGGCTGTAGCTCAAAAACGCTTGAGCGTTAGACTCTGCGGCTTTGGGTATCATCTTTTGGTGCTATAAAAGGAGACTATTCCTAGAGTTTCATCCGAATTTGTGACCCGCACTCTCTGGCTTCTTCTGGTAAGATCTCGTGCAGTATACCAATAAGTACAATCAGAATTTATGTATTTCACCCTCTGCAGCATGGTATATTTATGTAAATTCAGTTGCTCATTTTTCATCACTTTGATGTTTTGGAGTAAAAGGTCTACAATGAAAATGAATGGGAAGAACCTCTCAGTTCATCTCTCAAGAGTTTTCTAGGGTCTTTCATGCGTAGACCCACTGTGGAGAGGTCGAAGAAATTGATCTGGATTTTGAGTTGTAACCCATTGCCGAATCCACTCGTACATGTCTCATGATCGAATATTGATCAAGCCATTCCTCGTGTTTTTTCCGAGAAAAGTGTACGGAGTAATCCTATGGCTTTTTGACAATGGTCTCATTGCCAACTCAGCCCTGATGTAAATTCATAATTTATCAGGCTCTGGTTTTGATCACTTAAACGAATTTCCACCAGGGTAGATAGATAGATAGATAGATACGCTTTATTCTGCCCGTAGGCAATAACGAGGACATTACCATATCATCATACAACTTTGTATTAGATTTCTCGGGACTGAGAAGTAAATTCACTTGATACTTAATTCTAACAAAAGGAAAAAAAAGAAAGCCATGTATATAAATTTATAGAGAATCGTATCGTTATACGATATTTGGTCAGCGCTATCTACAGTCTTGTTTTTATAACAGAATGACACGTCAATCGAATTAATCAGGGTACTCTCAATGAAGAATCCTGAGGGAGAACTTTGTCTTCTATGTTTAGAATATTCCTCGGAATTCGTACGAATCGAGCCCTATATATCGAATTGACTCGATCTGAGAACTATTCCTTCGCCAACGAGTCTGTCGTACCTATGCCTTACATGGCTGATGATACATTCACTGGGTATCCTTGCAACCACTCGTCCTCCGCGTTGGCTGTCCATGCCAGCTTCACTGCTCGATCTCGCCCTCGCGATTAGGCGATTGTCAGCTGCCCACGCGGAATCGGGTTATCCGTGCATGTCACAGAGCCTCGCTATCCGGTCTGCGAAACGCGAGCTCGTCTCTCTCCTCGTATAACTCTTCTGCTCTCTTTTCCTATACATAGCCAGCAACACGTGGGCAAAGTAGCTCACACACGCACACACAGACAAAAAAGAGACAGGAGTGCGCGCGACCAGATCGGTGTTATATGGACTGTGCTCGTGAGCTCAGTGGTGAGACGGCCGCGAAAATCGAAGGACCGCGCGAACCGATGGCCTCCGCTTGGGCCTCAAAGTGCGACGAGGAGGTGGCGCACACTGCTCGGGTGGAAGTGGAAAGTGGTCGTGATTGTTTCTGCCGATATTCGTATTCGAGGTGTCTCGCGCCCGAGCCCGTGGGCATTCGGTCCTACGCACTCTGTAGAAGCACTTCTCTATCTCTTCATCTCCGGCCCCCATACCGAGCTCCAATCCGTCATCGCTAATTCAAGTGGCCGGCTCGAGTGATTCAGTGTCGAGACTACCTCTCGGCTCGACGTTGCGCCCCTAATAGTTCAACGAAGCGGTGTCTGCCTTTTGGAATGAATTGACTCGGAGAAGATTTTAAGATGTCCACTCGTGTGCAAAGTGCCGTGTATCCCCTCAAGGAGACCCAGACAAAGTCAATCTACACCTACGAGGAGGATTATTACCCCGCCAAACACGAGCGTGTGTTGTACAGAAACCGGAGCAAGCTCGTCGATTACGATAGTAACGACTATCGCAGCTACGACGAGTGCGACGACTCGGTGAAACGACAGCTACTACCCCCAAAAGAATCGCGCCCACGAAGATCCGTTAAGGCGAGCAACGACGATGTCGACCGACTTTACCGACAGAGCAAGGAAAAATTCGCATCTTGGGACATAAGGGACCTCGACGAACGGAGACGCGCCAATCAGGTTAGATCTGTCGGTGGTAAATCTACGAGAAGGATCTACAGCAGAGACCAACCGGATGTAGAAGTGGAGGACGCGTTCGCGAATGGCGACTCGTCGTCGTCACCAACACCCACGAGAAGGACAAACGGAACTCTGCGGCGAGAGAAACGCTCAAACTCCGCGGCCAGGCGTAACAACTCCGAGTCTCTCGATAGACAGAGTGGCGTGTCTCGAGAACGCAAGTCAACGTCGTGTAGCGAGGACGACGACGAGAAACATAGAAGGCTCCTCAAGAGGGGCAACAACAGACGCCAGTACCACGAAGACGTTGCGAGGTCCGAGTCGGTAAAGAGGAAAAACGAAAAAAATGCCGGACTCAACAGGGGTTTCAGAGCTTTCATCGACAAGTTCAGAAGTAAGAGCGCGGACAAGGAGAGGAAGAAGGCCCAGAGAGCCTGGAGAAGAGAACCCCTCATGGAGATTAGAGGCTACGATGGACTCAGGGACAAGAGCAGCTCCAGCAGGGAAATCTATCCCCTCAAGGAATCCAAGGCGGAGAGGGGCCATCGAGTCAGAGACTTCGAGTACGGTAACAGTGGGGTTACGAGTCCCAGGTCTTCGGACGACGAAAAGCCCAAAGTTAAGGTCTACAAACTCAAGTACCACGAGATAAAGCAGGAACCGAGAAGAAGTTCTCCCGACGATGAGAACTCCTATCGGCGGTTCAGGGATCCGTACTCGAAGGAGAACGATAATTCGAAACGACGCAGTTATGCCTTTGAATCCTCACCGGAAGATTTTGAGGTTACCATGCAGAAGTACGACCGCGGGGGACGAAACGAAACCGAGGTACAACGAAGGAGCTCCTTCAGCGACAAGGCTCACTCCGACAGCTCACAGAGGAGTTCCTTGAAAGACCATAGCCGTCCCAAGGTCGTTAGGAAGATCAGTTTCCAAGACCGGCAGCACGAAAGTATCAGAACGAAACCGTCAAGGTCTAGGGTATCGGAGAGGCACTCCAGACCACTGACGCCACCTGAAAATCAGTCCCCTTTGGTTCTCAAAGACATTGAGGAAGAGCTGTCCAAGCACGACGACACAGAATCTCCGGCACCAATGTCAAACCATCGGGATGACTCGATCAAGAGCAAAAGCAAGGAGAACCCAAAGAGAGACTTCTCAATGAAGGAATGGTACGAGAGCAACCGTCAATTCGCTTCGAAATATCTAAAAGAACACAGTAAAATCAAGGAACTCTCGACTTTTTCCGACGTCTCGGCCAAGGACGAGTTTGTATTTGGCTCGCCTAAAGATTCCAAGATCTTCTACGAGATTGAGAGACACGAAGTTTGCGAAGAGTCGATAGAAGAAGACACGGACGATGGCTACGGCATACCAATTTCATATCAGAAGACTTCGACGAGAATAGAAGACTCGAAAAGACGATCCGACAAGAACGCGAGAGCAGGAGACATCATTAGGAAATATCATCACGAATCCGTGGAAGAAGAAGACGAGCAGCGGTTGCAGGAAAATGAAGAGAAGGATGAAAAGGGAAGGCGGTCCGAGATGACGAAGAAATCGGAGCAGCAGGGTAGAAGCTTTGTGATGCCCAGCAGACGAATCTGGAATTATCGAGACGGGGTATGACACCACATATTACCGTAAATGCCGATATCAACTTCGGCTCTGCTTTGTGCAAAGCAGGATAATCGGTGTGGGGCAGTTATCCTGCACGATTGCTGTAATTGCGGAGAGTAACGGGTTCTTTATCTGCACGATTTATCGGATTCTCCAGGAGTTTGTCAAGATGCACGCTAGAGGATGTATAATGTGGCAACCAATTTTCAGCGCAAACTTTCACCTTCTCTATTGAAATTCTTATGTTTTAAGACTTTTTGTCTTATGACAGACATCATAGAGCAACTTTTGAATATTGCATGCCTAGTTCGAGATAGTTGACTTCATTTTCAATAATGAAGGTGAATTATATGGGAGTATCCTTATTATTTTATTGAAAGATTGAGTTGTCGTAAGCAACAGTTATCGTGAGAATCTCATCTTAGAATAGACACATTCCTGAGCATTCCATACAATTATTGTTGATACCACGTACGCTCGTTGATGATAATAATTTTTCACGCACATTTCAGAGAGAACTTTTTCATGACATCCGATATAAGGATTCTTAGTCCGTCATCACTGTAAAATCAACATTTCATCTTTGAACCACTTAACTGAGCGAAGATACTTGGAAGTGATTAGAATGTTCTGACGAAATAATTAAAGATAATTTCTTGTCGATGTATGTTGTTAGTATTCATATCATCCAAAATCTCGATTTGTTTGTGATTTATCGGTTATGTATGGATAAGTTCGATGATATTCTTTGAAGTCGCAATTTATCTTGATTGCATAATGATCTTGACTATCGAAATATATCCAGGAATATCACTCGGCGAGTATATAGTTGATATCGAATTTGTTTGAGAAAATTGTAGAATATAATCATCATTCAATTGTTGTTATTTCGATTCAAAGTTCTGAAGAAATTGAATAAAAATGTCGCAAAACTAATATACTCTATTTCTTGAAATGTCTCCAATTTTGCCTTTCAAAACCACTCATGAGAAGAACAGTTGGAAATTATCACAACAAATATGTGAATAAACTTCTTCCGACGCTCGGTTCATTTTTCATCCATGACAATTCAAGCTTGAGAATGGATCTCGCGGAGATCAGGAATATTCCAGAATATCCATTCGATGAGTCATAATCCACCAAGATGACAGATGTAAAAAATTTCAAGTTCATTCCAACAAATATCTCAATCAATATGGAGATTCTTTGAGAGCGATGGTATAAAATAATACTTCTGTTTCACGAAGAAAATTCAGTTTTTGCCGATTATTTTTGTTCCTCTCACATATATCTCTTTGAAGACTTGTGAGTAAAAAGTCGAGATAGCCTGCAGAATGTACAGTCATTTAAAAAGCAATCGACCAATCATTCGTCCATCGCAAATCCCTGCGTGGGCGATTAAGGCCCGCAGGGGCATCATCTTCCGATCCAAGGCCACGATCTACGGCATTTCTATATATAGCCAGTCTAGGCTGTCCGCTCAATATTCGAGATTGTCCCTGGCCACCTGTAGCGTGGGCGGACTGGCTTCGTCTCTCACTCCTTTCATTTCCTTCTTTTCTTTTGTTTTATCCTGTCTCTTGTCTGTGTCTCTTGTGCGAGAAATATCCTCCTTTCCCTTCCGTCCACCGAATACAAACTTCCATTCGTCTCCTTTTTTATTGAGCAAAAGCTGACTCAAACCTTGATCTTAATTTGGAGGTAGGACTCTGTCCAGTTTTTGAAATGAGCCGGCGTGGATTCTGCTGGAATTTCTGAATGTAATCTCCAGCTTAACCGCATTGAATATTCATTGAAACTTTCGTTTATCCAGCTGATGAGTTTACTTGATGAATTTTAATTCATAAAACTATCAAGTTTTTCAATCGCTATTTTATTCAGCTGAAAATGAATTTTTTTCAGAAATGATTTACTGATATAACAAAGGATCGTATGTTTTTGAATGAGTCAATAAATTTGCGGAATCGTTGGCAGGATCTTGATCACGAGATTCACGTGTCAAGGTTTTTCAAACACGTTTCCAGATTATCATCAAAATATCGCAGAGTTCCGTGTCAACTACACTGCCGGTCAAAAGTTTCAGGACACCCAAAATTCTTTCTCCCAATTTTGTGAGTGGAACTACTAGGCTCTACTTGAACGGAGAGGATCTTATTAGGTCTCATTTGAAATGTCTTTTCACGTACTTTGAGATGGCTTTGTTCATTTTTATCAGTACGAATTTGGATCTTTCCAATTCGAGCTTGAAAGAGTGCCAATTTGGATAATTTTTCGAAAAATTTTCTCGCTCGGGTAGCTCAAGAGTACAGGAATATCCTGGAATGGATCTCCAAAAACCTGGAAGTACAAGTCTAGAGCTCTGAAATGCAATTTCCAACCTGCTCTACTCCGAGCTATAACAGTTTCTGTGGAGCAAGAATTTTCGCAAAAACTAACACTTAAATTCGAAAAAGATGAAGAAATGCGTTTAAAAAGGAATATAATCTCTGATCCTGGTATCTATCTTCTAAGTCATGATCAAAAGAACGAGAACCCTTTGGAACATGCCCCGAAAAGTGAATTTTTTCGTTATTATTGAATACGGGTGCTAGTTTTTCGGAAAAACTCTCCTTAGAGAAAATGGCATAGCTCGGGGTGGGAGTAACGTAGAAGGATGTTGGAAAATGGATATCAAAGCTCTAGACTTGTACTTTCAAGTCTTCTGAGACACATTCCAGGATATCCCTGTACCTTTGAGTTACCCCAACCAGAAGATTCTTCCAAAAATCATCGATATTGGCAGTTTTCCAAGCTCCAATTAAGAAGACCCAGATTTTTACTGATGGAAATTAATGATGACATCTTGAAGAACGTAGAAAGACCTTTCAAATGAGCCTTGATGAAATCCTTTTCGGTCAAGAGCTGAGTAGTCCAACTCACAAAATTGGAAAAGATGATTTTGGGTGTCCTGGAAATTTGACCGGCAGTGTAAATCACACGTAAAATTATTTCAATTTTCCTCGCGTATGCATAGTGCATTCGACAATATTTCGTAATAGGAAATGACTTTCGGCGAGCGAAGCAAAATTTGCTCGTGTCCAAGTAAGAGAGTAAAATCAACTCGAGCATCGTCGCATAAATCACTTTCGTCTAGCCGCTGATTAATAGCCTCACAGCTCGAGATTCATGCACGACTCACTGCCGCAAACTACACACGGACAGCCAACCAGACAACGTAGACGTATTTATCGGACGACGAGCATATTCAGCTGGACTAGCATAATCCTTTTTGGCCTTCTTTTTCAGGCTTGACATCTTACCTCTCGGCCGTACAAATATGCGAATCCATCTGGATCAGTCAGACTTCGCTTTGAGGATGGCTTTTGTGTTGCTGATTGAAATGCAAATTCTTTGGTTCGTGAATTTTGGAGACCCGAACTGGTCAGTTTGAGACGTTTGAAATAACCTTTCACATATGAATCTCGTATTTCGTCCGACGCCAATGAATTTTGCAGATCGAGTTAGGAGGAAAAGATTCTTCAAAATAAAATGAAGGCCTGTTCAAGTTTTGAGCCTTACGCGACGAACAGAACATAGAGTTAGAGTCAAACTGTTGCATTCTTATGTTTTCATGACGACTGCATTCAAAACATCATTCTCTGATTTGTCGAAGCGTCGATCGCGTAGATTCCAGAATGGAATCTCTCATAGGCATCAAATTGCACTTCAAGTACCTCATTACCAACCACGCACGCATTCTAAGCACCCGACATCATTATTAAAAACTTTTCCCACTCATCCGTATGAACTCATTCCTCATCGCACTCTCACTCGGCCTAATAGCAGAGCTTTACTTGAATTTGCCAGTCACGCGCTGATCTGATCATAGCCGATCGTGCGTAGAGAAACCGTTATCATTAAAATTGTAATCAACGGGTACATCGATGAGCGGTGTGAAATAGATAATCTTGAAAGCTGTACATCCTCACCGGTGACTATCTTGTGCAAATTGAGATACTTTCTCTGCCCATAATGTTCTTGTGAGATTCTCACGATAGTGTAATCGTTTGCTCGTCCTGTCTGAGGTTCCACTTAAATTTTACCATGCATTCATGTGCACACTAATGATTAGACTCGCCGTTGATGCTCCTTACTCAGAAAATCATCAATCGATATTGGAGTGAATATTGTAGCCCGACTGTGGCAAATTGGTTTTTGGAATCCTCTAACAAAAATTCAATATGGATATGGGAATAACACGGAAACAAGTAGGCCCATTCTCAAAATACGCTGCCGTATGAGAAATATAGATATCGCATTTGAAGATCCGTTAGCTCATCTCGGACCATTACCATTTCTGTTTCAGGGCGTTCACATTACCGACGTCGAGGAAGGACAGCCTTGTTTACAATGTGGCGAGACTTGCTCAGGATTCTCACCACACAACTGGAGGTGAGCCCGGATATTCTTTTTTCGCTTGCTCATCTTTTTTCCCATCTTCCTCTCCCGATGGCTGGTACGAATTCGGATTTTGACGTGGGCGAGACTGCGTCATGCAGAAAAAATCTACGAGCGTCTTCCAATCATGATTCCACCTGATTTGAGTGTGGGATACCAAGGAAGTTTGAATACAGCTCGTTACGATCAGGCTTGCGATGGCTCATCCATATAATTTTGGTTACCTCATTTGAGCGTCTATGAATCGAGCTTGATAAATATTTTTCTGTGAAAATATACAGAGTTTGTGATTTGGTAGTCTTTCATTTAGAGATTTTGTGGAGTTCTAGGTGATCCACATACCGTGCTGATACTTCTGAGTATGGTTCTTGAAATTTTGTAAGTAAATCTGGTCAAATTAGACCGAGACTCTCGTTTCATTCTCAGAGCCAACTGCACACAAATAATTTACAGCTTATCAGCTTTCCGTGTGATTTATGTCTGATGATAGAGAGCGCCTACACCCAAGCTCTTTCACCTCCTTAAATGAATTTTCACATTGCGATGCAAGAGTGGTATTTCAGTGATCTTACGAGTTCAGCATGTCTCGAACTCATCCATGATGGGCTTTAAGCGATGATTTTGTCACAGCCATTTGATCCCTTGAGCTTAAAATTCAGACCGGGGTACCGATCAAAGCATTCGATCGATTCAAACATAATTAAAATCATACCTCTGGTCTCCAATGGTCATAATTTCCAAATCAGTCATCGACCCGAGCTCGTATCCATCGTCAAAATCAAAATTGCACCAAACAGCTGAGTACTCATCACGCTCACTGCTGTTCGAGTACCTTGTAATGAGTAATTATCATCTCCATATCACATTGGCCCAACATTTGATCACGTGAAATCCAAGCATCTTCAGACAAATGAGTCAGTTCTCGTCCATTCAGAATCTGGGAAGCGTGTCACCGAGAGCATCTCGGCGCTTTAGTAAGTGCGTCTATTTCCGTTCACAGAGTTCGAGTTGTGCATCTCTCGGACGCAAACTGCGCTGCGGTCTTTGATCCGCGGCTCTTACTCAATGAGTGCCCCGTGTTTATTCATACTCTGAAATCGTAGTGCGCTGAGCAGCAGAGTTGAACCAACATCTTGTCATTGCCAAATTATGCCAACAGTTTTGCTAAGTCATAAACTTGGAAATAATCGCTCGCGTCCGTGATCCTGTAACGAGTTTCATGAGGTTCCAGTTGTGTACGAACTCTGAATCATGAGTCCAGGCTGTGTGATAGGCTAAACAGCGTATTAAAGAACATGGGAGGGAGGGATTTGACCGTGAGTATTAATGCTCGGCTGAGTTTAATTCTTAGTTTACGGGTCCATTGCTGAATATTGAAGTAAAAATATACGGATTCGATTGGTGAAGTCGGTTGGGTAGGGTACGATACCCACATTCGCAATCATTAAAAGTCAATAACTGAACGAGGTCTTGCATCTCGAAAGATTTATCATCAACTCGATCACTGGAGATGGCTTTGCGGATTTGATTCATGTGAGACACCTCGCATGTCGATCGCAAACTATTTGCTGAATCAATCGAAACCTAATCAGTTGCCTGGACTTTGACTGAATTTTTCTCCAAAGATTTCTTCCTCTACAGATGGAGATTTGTTTCATTTGTAATGACAATTTCTGTTTCGGAAAGTCCCTTACTCAGACCCAACAATCTATAAAATTTCTCGCATGCGATGAGTGCATTAATTGTTGGGACCAGCAACAGTGCGACTAATAGTTGCTGCAAATTGGTGGTAATTGATGCCTCCAAAAGAAGCAGCCGCAATTAGAGGTTCACAATTACGTATGTATACCAGAGCCCTGACACCAGAGTCGTGAGCACGAGATTGATGGATGGAGTTGCGCAGCGCTTCAGCGAGTCGGTGAATCTTGTATCTCGAGACGGACGCATCACATCCCACGTCGACTAAATTATTGCCAGCTCAGTGCTATACAACATGATTGTAAAGTACTCGACCAGCCGGGAAATCTCAAAAGTCCGACGCGTTGTGAGTTTTGCAAAATTTTTTCAAAGTTATTCGAGTCGATTTGAAAATTTGCGTGGATGTTGAAAATTATCAGATTTTTGGGATCAGATGGATCAGGAAAGGAATCAGAGGAATCACTCGCGCGAGGATCACATGGGATCAGCAGAGGGATCAGTTTGTTTTGCTGCCACACACGTGGTCTGGTCTCGAGGTTATGTGTCGGTGCGTCAGTCTCAGTATTCGCAGCCCGAGGAGGCGGTTGTCGGATTTGGTGGCGGTGTAGATGGTGAATTTTGCGACTGCCGTGCTCTTTATCATGTTCCTGGGCCTCGGGGTTGCATGGACCCGTGCTGTTTGTGTTTCTTGCATAGCCGCGAGAATGATTTTCTAGGAGTGCCGAGTGCGTTGGGGTGGATTTTTAATTTTGCCGCTCTCGTTCATCGTGCATCAGGGCGAAATAACATGTCCGGAACGGAAAAAAACTTCCGAAAAGAAATGTATGCTGCTACTTGTGGAGGTTAGGTCTGGCTTTATTATAATATATGAGGTGTTAATATGAAATATCAACTTTGATGAGGTATTGTTGTTGACGTTCGAACAAACTTTCGTCACCGGCAAACATGGGTTCTGCAAATCACGTGGGCAGGAAAAAGTCAAAATTTGATAAAGATCGACCAATAATCGATATTAACTGTGCCAAGCCACGTCAAAACCTTCATAAGTTTGAATTTCTTCGCGCAGGCGTAAAAACGCCAGCTTGTTGCGGCTCAATCGCTCATGCTTAGAATACAACTGCACGTTTCATCGCATCACACTCACAACTTTGGGGACAAAATCGACGATAGTCGAGATGTTCGGTCGGTTTGGTGCAGATTCACTAGAGAATAAATTTCTTGTGGATTGACATGATTCTCGACACAATAGCAACCTTCTGGAACGGATGCCAGCCCTATACCAGATCCCGCATTCAGTCTCATTCGGTAAATGAGCTGATCCACTCAAATCCTAACGCAGTATCTGTGTAGAACTCGTTAGACACGAATTAAGCACCCGCTCGGGATCGTATCGACACCATACCAGATGCTCGGTCATTTGGGCGCATGATCACCGGGGGGGGGGGGGGACTATTTGGGGAAAAATACCAAAAGATTTTCTTTGTCAGAATTGGCCCAGTCGTCTCAGTCGAGATGTGGTCCAGTTCCAGCCATCGCTGAGTGTTGATGGGGTCCTGTACCGGTCCTCTCTGAGTGTCGATCTGGTCCTATACGGGTCCCCAGAGAGTTGCGATCTGGTCCCGTACCCGTCCTCGGCGAGTGTTGAAGTGGTCCTCTACCGGTCCTCGGCGAGTGTCGATCTGGTCCCGTACCGGTCCTTGGCGAGTGTCGATGTGGTCGCGTACCGGTCCTCGGCGAGTGTCAATGGGATTTCATACCAGTCCTCAGCGAGTGTCGATGTGGTCCTCTACCTGTCCTCGGCGAGTTTCGATCTGGTCTCGTACCGGCCGTCGGCGAGTGTCGATCTGGTCTCGCACGGGTCCCCAGAGAGTGGCGATCTGGTCCCGTACCCGTCCTCTGCGAGTGTCGAAGTGGTCCTCTACCGGTCCTCGGTGAGTGTCGATCTGGTCCCGTACCGGTCCTTGGCGAGTGTCGATCTGGTCGCGTACCGATCCTCGGCGAGTGTCGATCTGGTCTCGTACCGGCCCTCGGCGAGTGTCGACCTGGTTTCGTACGGGTCCCCAGAGAGTGGCGATCTGGTCCCGTACCCGTTCTCCGCGAGTGTCGAAGTGGTCCTCTACCTGTCCTCGGCGAGTGTCGATCTGGTCCCGTACCGGTCTTTGGCGAGTGTCGATCTGGTCTTCTATCGATCCTCAGCGAGTGACGATCTGGTCTCGTACCGGTCCTTGGCGAGTGTCGATGGGATACCATACCGGTCCTCGGCGAGTGTCTATGTGGACCCCTACCGGTTCTCAGCGAGTGTCGATGTGGTCCCGTACCGGTTCTCGACGAGTGTCGGTACGGAATCAGAATCACACTGTCCAAGGGCCGGTATAGGACGAGATCGATACTCGCCGATGACCAGCATAGGACCCCGTCGACACTCGCGGAGGACCGGTATGGAACTAGATCGACACTCTCCAAGGAACCGAAATGGGACCATATCGATACTCGCCGAGGACCGTTGGAGGACCACATCGACTTTCAGCAAGGCATCCGTAAGGCAGATGGTTCTTGTGTCAAGGTTCATGTCAGTTGACGAGGAATAAGAATCTATCGTAATCATGCGCCCAAATGACCGAGCATCTGGAATGGTGTCGATACGATCCCGAGCGGGTGCTTAATTCGTGTCTAACGAGTTCTACACAGATACTGCGTTGGGATTTGAGTGGATCAGCCCATTTACCGAATGAGACTGAATGCGGGATCTGGTATAGGGCCGGCATCCGTTCCAGAAGGTCGCTATTGTGTCGAGCATTATGTTAATTCACAAGGAATTTATTCTCTGGTGGATCTGCGCCCAACCGACTGAGCATCTCGATTGTTGTCAATTCTGCCCCCAAAGTTGTAAGTGCGATGCATGGAAACGTGCAGTTGTATTCCATAAGCATGAGCGATTGAGCCGCAACAAGCTGGCGTTTTTACGCCTGCGCAAAGAAATCCAAATTTCTGTCAAACTTGCGCAAGCAGTCGGGGTTTAGTGAGCTATAAGGCGGTGGTACCACCTCCGCAACCTGGTCACCTGAACGACAGTCCTATAGGCCATATGCACCATGCCTCGACAGAAAGTGTCGAAGTTTCTATCTTATGAGCCACCCTTACCCAAACATCTCGGTCGTCCCCGAAATCATCCAAAACCCGGGCCAAACACCGTTACATCTCACTCTTTGAGACGTTTTTCTCCAAAAATGCTGCATGAAAGCGGGTTTGTGGACGACCGAAGTAGTATTCCCAGAATTTCGATTTCTAGTCCAAATTAGACTAAACCACAAGATAAACTCAAAAATGTACGATTTTGAAAAGATCTTTTTCCTAATCACGTATTTCAGACTAAGCTTACGACTTAGACTCATTTTCACTTTTATTCCACTCTAGAATAAAAAGCCAAGGTTTAGCTACAGACAATTCAAATTCATATTTGTACCAGCAATGCTTTCTGGTGCAGCAGGTGAGGCGACTTCAGCGCAAAATTACATGGATCCGGAAAAAGTTTGGCCGGAACGGTAAAGTGATTCGGCCGGAAGAAAACCGATCAATCAGAGCGAAGCCGTCGCCGGAAAGATGGACGATTCCAATTTACATGGACGGAAAAAATACCCATCAGAACGGCCGGTTTCGCCAAATATGCAATGCAAATTACAACATTTTTGAAGCTTCTGACATGGCTTGAGACAGTTAATATCGATTATTGGTCGATTATTAATCGGTTTTAATAATCATTACAAGAGATCTTCCCTGCTTTTTCGAATAATGATTATATCCGGACAGCAAATTTGGACTTTTTTCCGCCCATGTAAATTGTAGAACCCATGTTCGCCGTCGACAAAAGTTCGTTCGAACGTCAACAACAATACCTCATCAAAGTTGATGTTTCATATTAATAACTCATATATTATAATGAAGCCATCCCGCGATGTAGATTATGAAGTTTATAGATTTTTGTGATTTGTTAAAACGTAGAACTATGAATAGAATTTATCGAAATATCATATGACGGCAGACCTAACCTCCATAAGTAGCAGCATACATTTCTTTTCGGAGGTTCTTTTCCGTTCCGGACATGTTATTTCGACCTGATGCACGATGAACGAGAGCGGCAAAATTAAAAATCCACCCCAACGCACTCGGCACTCCTAGAAAATCATTCTCGCGGCTATGCAAGAAACACAAACAGCACGGGTCCATGCAACCCCGAGGCCCAGGAACATGATAAAGAGCACGGCAGTCGCAAAATTCACCATCTACACCGCCACCAAATCCGACAACCGCCTCCTCGGTCTGCGAATACTGAGACTGACGCACCGACACATAACCTCGAGACCAGACCACGTGTGTGGCAGCAAAACAAACTGATCCCTCTGCTGATCCCATGTGATCCTCGCGCGACTGATCTCTCTGATTCTTTTTCTGATCCATCTGATCCCAAAAATCTGATAATTTTCAACATCCACGCAAACTTTCAAATCGACTCGAATAACTTCGAAAAAAATTTGCAAAACTCTCAACGCATCGGGCTTTCGGAATTTCCCGGCTGGTCGAGTACTTTACAATCACCGTGTATATCTATGTGAAAGCTCGTCCCATTATAAGTCAATTCGTCACGCTGTTGCAGCTGTGAATTAGAGACAAAATTCGTGTGCGTTTGAGAAACGCGTTAAGAATGGAGTTCCGAAATTCGCCTCGATAAGATGTGTAGAAATGTCAATAAGGTCTAAAACTTTGATCGACTTCAAACTGAGGTTCAAGTTTTTGACTGCTCATCATCTTTTGATAACGATACCATTAAAGATGCACACCAATAAACCCCTGAGTGATAGAGATAATTTGCATACACTACCGGTCAAAAGTTTGAGCTCACCCAGAAATTTTTTCTTCAATTTTGTGAGTTGAACTATTCGGCTCTATTTGACCGTAGAGGACTCTTCTGGAGCTCATTTCAAAGGTTTTTTCACGTATTTTAAGATTGCATTATTCACTTTTATCCGTACGGATCGGGATCCTTCCAATTTGAGCCTGGAAAAGTGTCAATTTCAATGACTTTGAGAGAATCTTTTGGCTCATGCCAATTTGAGCCACATGAATGTTTCAGAATGGAAGTTGTGGGATATGAAAGTACCAGTCTAGAGCTCCAAAATCCGTTTCTAAACGCTTCTCTACGCCTTTTTCACTCCGAGCTATGACACTTTCTCTGAGGGAAGACTTTTCACAAAAACTAGCACCTGGATTCAAAAATGACGAGAAAATTCACTTTTTGGGGCATATTTCAAAGGTTCCTCGTTTCCTTAATCAAGATGTTGATAAAAGATGACAGAAATGATGATTATACTCCATAAAAATGCGTCTCTGTATCTCTCTCGAATTCGAGGGCTAGTTTTTGCGAAAAATTTTCTCTCAGAGAAAGTGTCATAGCTCGGACTGGAAGTGGCGTAGAGGGACGTTCAAAAACGGATTTTGAAGCTCTAAACTGGTGCTTTTGTATCCTACAACTCCCATATTGAAACATTCATGTGACTCAAATTGGCACGAGCCAGAAGATCCTCTCAATAATCGTCGAAATGGACACTTTTCCAAGCTCAAATTGAAAAGATTCCGACCCGTACGGATAAAAATGAATAATGCCATCTTAAAGTGCGTGAAAAAACCATCAAAATGAGCTCCGGAAGAGTCGTCTACGGTCAAATAGAGCCGAGTAGTTCAACTCTCAAAACTGAAAAAAAAATTTTTTGGTGAGCTTAAACTTTTGACGGGTAGTGTAATTTTTTTCGAGTTTCAAGCACTATTATGTAAATAAAATGACGAGTTACTCCTTGACTTTGGGTGTACTCTTTATAGAAGGTTATGGTGGGGGACATAAAAAGCATCTCAATTTGAATCTGAATATTCACTACTTAATTAACGTTCACAAAATGCATCAGAGCTGATTGCTCGGCTGATTGAATAAGAAGAGAAAAATTATGGGATTCACTGAATCGTCAGATCATATATGTCACAATGAATCTTCGTACCTTTTAGATTGTATATCTTATTCATTCAGACTTTAAATTCTGCCCATCAGAGAAACACAGAGATATCACTTTCATCATTGTATATCTGGCAATACTATGAACATCAATCGAATAGGGCTGGATGCATTTCAGACGGTAGACCATAGCAGACGAATTCGCGGTTGCTTAGCGCAAGTAGTATACCTATATCGCAAAAGTGTCGCTTTTTCGTTGCATCGTATGGCGGGTTGCATCGAATCTCGTTCCACGGGTCCGTGTCGGTCAGCTGGTCGCGCGCGATTTTACTCCTCAGATGAGCGTAAGGGAACTCCATTCCAAAATCTGAGCGTAGGATTCCTCCATGAATTACCGAAACATTTTTGCAAAAATATCAGGGGTAGGATTTCACAATGTCAGGGAGCAACTCGAAGTTTGTTCATATAGTTTTTTTGAGTATAGGTAAGGTAAATGTACCCATCTTGCCTCTGTGACCAACTTGCCCCATATGCCGATCTCAGATATTGGCACTCGTTGCCCTCCCTTCAAATCATTTTCAAGTTTGTTATACTATAAAATGAGACGATAAGTGATTTGAAATTTTGGATTGAGCCCGAACATTTTCTGCGTTTCTCAGAGAATTTAAAGTGATTCTTCCATTTTTTGTCTCTGAGCAACCAAGAAATTACCTTCAGTAAAACCAATGCCAAAATTTTCTAACTGGGCCAATTCCAATGCACCCAAGTGCATCCCTTTTCTTGACTCGAGATCATCAGAATTTGTTACAGTGTCAACACTCTGACCTGGAGCTATTTCATGTGCAAAACATGGAGATGAATGGTGAGACAAGAAGGCCAACATCGAAGTGTACTCAACATGACCCCATATGGTTATCTCTAAAGGGCGACTAGTTACGACTCTTTTACGATTCAGAACGAGTTCATCGCGTAGAAATAGGTTCGAAATGGTGTCTGTGCAATTTCCCGATCTTTGGGTGCCTACAAAATTGCAACGCTCCCGAGTGATCCATTTCACCTTCGCCTGCGGCTCAGGCCGAAAACCAATCGCTCAGAAGCAAGCTTTAACCTCATAAGTTTGGTGCGGAATGTATTTCTGGACCGGTGCATAGCTCTCAATAGGGTTACTTGGCGATGAAAGTGGATAGAAACTATTTTATGCAATTTATCGACGATTCGCATTGAAATTTTGGGTCCTTAGTCAAAGAATCAAATCAAAAATTGTTAGTACCGGTTTTACCAAATGCAAATTCCTCCGCGTTTTCGCCAAAAAACTCGCGGAGAGGTCAATGAGTACCCTTCCCTGAGAACGACATATAGGGGCGTTTTGGGTCCACTCACCTTATACGTAAAGTTTATCTTGAGTTGAGGCATATTTGCCAACAAGCTGAACCGTATTAGCCGTGATGGTAAGGGCCCGCTCTAGATTTTCTGCCTCACTCGCATCATGGCTTATGATACCAGTGCAAATGAGACAAGAGATATCGAACGGTTTTTGACCGCGACGGTTTGAGCGATTCAGGTTTTTACGGAGTGCATACTTTCAAAAATACAATTTATACAAAACTCGACTCTGATGGAATTCAATGCATTGTCACTGTCTAATCGGCATCAAGTCTGGAACGCAATGAACAGTGTCTTTCAATTTATGTCAAATTTATGCCAAACAATTTAGGCAACATTCTGCAGCGTGGCTTTTGAGTCGAGCGATGTGTTCATTTGATCGACTCGCACCGTCTCAAGTCAAAATATTTCTCAGAGCGTCGCGGCGGGCAATAGCTCGAAGAATTTTTCCACTTCAGATGGATTAAGTCTGTCGTGAGAAGATTTCAATCTCTCCGACATAGCTCTCTCTCTGTCTCTCTCAAAAGATATCAGTACCACAGAAATATACTCGGATTATTTTTTAAAAAGATCTGTCTAGAATGAGGCAAACATCTCAGACAAAAAACAAACAAGAGACACGCAGAAAGTGAATAGAGGAGGTATAATCACAGCTCGAGAGAGAGTGTGATTTGAATCTCTAGAGGATGGAAAAAAAAAAGAGTGTCGCGAAGCGAATAAACGCGAGTCTTGCACGCTTTGAGAGCTTTTATCGGGCAAGGCCTGACTTGGCTCTGACACACTTTTGCCCCAGCTGCTGTACTGCTCTCCGTAACGCTCGAATTACTCACTCTGGGCAGTCAGCAGCAGCAACAGCAGCCTACTACTGAAAATCCAGAGATTCCGACACCACCGCGACTACCCAACACTTTATGTGAGGCTAATGCCTATTTGTGCGCTCCTCTATCAAGATTCTCGCAGCAGAAATTACGTGAAAAATGCGTCTGAATTTTCTCCTCGCGCAAATGTCTAGGAAGGAAACTGGAAATGGTCGCCACGGATCATTAGGGTTGAGGCGGGTTATAGGCTCTGTAATTGGGCGCGATATGTGATTTTCTCGCAGCCGAGGTAATTTTAGTGAGATATGTGCTCTCGTGGACTCGGAAATTTATTATTTGTTCGGGTAGATTTAATTTGAACTATTATCTGATTCCATTCTACGCCTTATTGGATAAACTGCTGAAATTTTTTTCTGACAATTCTCTAGAATTCTCGAGTGTATAGTGGGCATTGTGTTCAAATTTTATTCAAATCATGCACCACATCTAACAAGCAACGAGATGTCAGTTGATGGTCCAATTTTGAGAAATATCATGAATCTGAATCTGCCATCGAATAACTTCTTGCAACTTTTATCTGAAAAATTCACAATTCATGGTCATAACGAATCTGAATTGTCACAATAATTGGAAAAGATATTTGGATTATAGACCGGCACAAAAACGGGTAAATGATTTCGAATTTTATCTCAATTCTCACCTAAGGAGTCAAGTTTTTTCAGGAGGATTTTTGTGAACGTTGGCTCTCCAAAAAGTGAAACGAGCATAGAAAATCTAAGTTTTATGGAAGCAATGATAAAGAGCTGCATCCAGGAAACTTGGAAAATGAAAATGTTGCCGCAGAGGTCCCCTGAAACTCGGAACTGATCTCTGAAACATCAGGAACTTGACAAATTATAGTTGCCGAAGCTCCATTGGCAAAATTCCATACGTATCTCATTAATCAGTCAACGAGCGTCGATCTCGCAGAGAGACCAATTTGCCACCGACACCGACTCGGACCGTCATCAAATCCAATTTAGATTCTCCTCTCACACGCTTCTCATCCGTCTCCGTCTCGTACCATCTCAACTCATTCCAAAGCAAGTGAATCGATTCAGAGCTCCACCGTTCATTCACGAAAACGATCAATCGATGTGAAATCGATATCTGCCACTCGTCATTCTAATTCGTATCAAATCCCGGTTCAACGAACTCGTCACTTGATTATCGTGATAGTCTCAGCTCACTCGTGCTTTTGCTTGAGACTATCTTGCTATAGTGAGTTGTGGTCACTTGAGATTTGCCGTCGTGCAGACCAGATCGTTACACGCGCCGTAAGAGACCAATCTCAGACTGTACATGCACGATACGAACGTCAAGCGTGAAGTCGTGGCTGGCGCTGCATCGTGTGGAGTATAGTGTCGTTTGCCCCCTTATTGCCTCATTGGCGATCCGACCCTTGAACCTCGGGGAGAGACTCTCTTCCCCTGAGATCGAGATTATACTCTCGTTAAATCAGATACTTGAACTCTGCTGAATCTTGCTTTGATTCTCTGATCCCACTAGAGCTCACTAGGAGATTAAAAACATTTCGAAACGGATTCATCTAACCAGAATCATAAATACGAAAACTAAGCCGAAATAATTTTGCTTGGGGTTTCAAGAGCTGAATAAGAAATAGAAAAAAATTATAAAAAGTAGATACGGAAAGTCTATTAGTTCTTAGATAAAATAATTACACATACTTTGTATTGACTTATGATGAATATTGTTCTGATGGGTTATCCATCTGAGTTCTTCTCGACGTATTTTGCAGCTCAGAATATATCATTCTTCGCGAACGTCGGGGAAGGTCTGGTAAAAGTTACTAGAGTTCCTTTGGCGATGTTTCCGAAATTGATATTGTAATATAATTGACCCATCAAATACCAAAATTCACCTCTGGTACTCGAGGCAGAAGACTGCCCCCTTCCAAATCACCTAGAGATAGCTACTACAATTTTGATCATCTTCATGTCTGACCAAACTCGACCTTTTTCTACTTACTCGGGAATCGTACTGCATGAGAATTTGTGAACGTTCGTTTGGATTTCGTTTTTTTTTTTCTTCAACTCAGGGCTACCATGACTCATTCATGACCAATCGGTTTCGTGTCGTAAATTTCAAAATTCATCGCAGGCCGAACGACCGTGACAAAGGATCAGATGGACCCGTGCGACAAAAGCTGGCCACTCTCGACTCGTATGTAAATCGAAAAGCATGCAAATGCAAATAATTCGTCACTCGTGTCGTACAAGACAGTCCTCCACGAACAAGGAGTCGTAAAAACGATTGGTTCGAGTGAAGCTCAATGTTTGCCAGGAAAATAATCATACACCGAGGCTCGAGCTCTGGTGACTGAGCTTCGTGCCACTTTATTTTGCATCGTAAAAGTGGCAGCCATTGAAATTTGACGAGGATTTTATCGTCGTAAGAACAGAAGCAATGGATTTCAGAGGTGACTTTTCTTGTAGATAGAACTTTTTACGATTTTTCGTACGAGCAATGATGAGCTATTTTATTGATGAGCAGTTGCAATAAGATATAGACTAAGATTACGCAAAGATAGAGATATGAAATGAGGTGGAGTAGTACATGCTTGAAAGCCTATTTGTTGCTCACTCTCCTATCTATTAAATAATTTGTATTTTTCCGGATATCACTGATGTGAATCTATTTACTTCTGCAAAGGCTCTCACGCTGAAATATTGAGGTGCCGATTCATGTCAGTGGTAAACAAACCAGCCCAGTGCTGAATCGAGTTAAAGCACGATTACGAACTCTTTCTGCATTGATTTGGGTTTTCTAGAAAAAAAAGTGGAAAATCTTGAGAGTCGTTTGGTTTTAGATTTCTCCATGTGAATGGTGTTCCAGTGAGTGGGGTATTGGAACTCATTCCTATGTTTCCAAGTTGAGAGGACAGTTATCTGGGACCCGGGCTAGCTCTCAGGAGGATGAATTTATATTATTCATTGGTCAGGTAAATATTGCAGTTCTTCCATATTCTCGCGGAATATTTCGAATAATGAACTAGATGAGACTAGATGGCTTCCCCATCATTCTCCAAACGATTTCTCGCTCACCAACGAGACCCAGCAACAAAAAAGCGATATATTACCACATTCCGACTCTGTACAACTTCCTCAATTCATCAAGACTCTTATCCGACGAACCGATCGCGGCGCATAAAAAAACTCCACCGGTCGTCTATCGCTGAGAAAATCACTCAAAAATTTCCCGCATCAGCTCCAATAGTTACTCCCTGCTCGCCGATGCGATAGCAAAATGTGCACTGTTCAGTCACTGGAATAGCGTGCATCGCCTAAGCCCGTCGCGCGACCCATACTGCGCGCAAAAGAGAGCAAACACACTCATGTTATTCACGCACCCACACTTGAAAATGTACGATTCGAGAACGCGACTGCGAAATAAAGGAGTATGAAGAGGAAGCGTTGGAGGCGCACGTGAAGCTGAGCCACAGCAGTACAACATCACGGGCTCCGTCAGTTGGACTTGCTCGAACGAAACCGCGCTTGAAACCAGCAAGACCGCGATCGGATCCCTTTGACTCGCGGTGTGTTTCTGATGAACCTAATTTACCGAACTCTATCAATTTTTTGAGCTCGTGAGTCGTGAGATAGTCATAGTCGATCGAATAGAGTTATGGCCAAATCCTAGGGTGTCTGGAAATTTGTGAATTTTTTCTTGGTCAAGTGCGTGTATTACACTTTGGTGGAAGCAACGATTCGGTGAAATCATCCCTTGCAAAAATTAAAAAAACCGTGCTGAATGGTGGGCTATGGTTCAAGATTTTTCCATACGCATCGGATCTGGAAGTGGACTGGCAAAAAATAATCGCAGCGTCGAGGAGCTTGGGATGCGGCCAAGATCTGGCTCACGATTCAAAGCTTCGAGATCGTCTACACCGGCGTCAGTCGCATCATCGGGCATTTTACGCCACGGCAATAAATGCTTCGGCCTTGATAGCGATAGCATCGCAAATGTGAGTGACAATTGAAGATTTGCGGCGATCGCTCTGGTGATCTACGTGTACATACGAGATGTGTCGCTGCCATATGCAAAATTGAAACATGCCTCAGCCACCGACTGTTTATGTTGTCAGGTAAACTTGTGGTTTCTATCGTTTCGTTGTGGGCTTCTGCAATTGAGATTTTCTGAGAGCAAGAGTTTTCCCCGTTCTTCCCCTGGCTCACACAGTACATTCAAAAAATTACTCAGAATCATTTGTACCTAAAAGTTGATTATGTACGAGGACCAGACTTCCGGTTCGAGTTTTCAAAACTCGAACTGTGATCATAAAAATCTTATTCTTATTCACTACATGCATAAATTAGGATATTATTATGCTTTGGAGTTTTGATGAATATCGATTTTCTGAGGAATATCATGGCTTGAGTGATTGAAAACATTTGTCGCGCCGTCTTAGACAGGTGCAATGCTACTCTGCACTTGTTCAAATTGTTGACAACCCATGCCGGTATTGGAAAATTATTACAATCCATCTCTTTGCCCTGATCGATAATTTTTGCCTCAAAATAGAGACATGCGAAATTCGTGATCGAGATACCTTTAACTCCTGGTTTGAGACGGGCATTGTTGCTCTCGCTGCGTATGATATGAAAGACTTATTTATCGAGCGAAGGGAGGAAAATCGGATTCAAATCAAATTCGCAAGCATCATGCAACTGTGATGACTTTTTATCATCAGAATCTTCAAACTTACGTTTGGAATGAAGCAATCTGAGGTGAGAATGATGAAAAATCCATGACACGAAGCAAAAGGGAAAGACAATGAATAAAATTCGAAATGGGATTTGGTTATCTGCCGCTGACTCACCACACAATAGCTGGCACTCAACAAAGAGTGTATAATTCTGTGCGTTCAATTGACTCATTTTCATTCGATAGCTCAACTTTTCACCGATCAATGACGCGATATTCAGCGCCTACTACTTCATTTAGGAAAATATTTCCCCTTTGGTGAGCTGTCTTCGTTCATAATTCAGGTCGGCCAATGATTGGGAATAATTTGATTCACATTACGGGGGGATGTGAAGGAGAAGATCGACTCTCAGGCATATTTTGTGTGAGTGCAGGCGCGAGCGCAAATCAATGTCAGTAAGCGGACCCTTTCTCCCTCTCACATTTTGCGATTTCACACGCAGATCCATCATCAAACGGGTGCAAGTTCTTTGAGACGTGTAATCAAAACACGTATGATCACGTGTTCTGATTTTAAATACTCTAAATTGAACTTCAAGGGGACATTGGCCGATCAACTTCCAAGCCCTTGCAATTGCTATGAATATTCTACAAGAATTCTTTTGTTTCATATGGGGTTGATGAGTTTTGGTTCAAAGACACGAAAAACTGATCCAAAATATACCGATCTAGAGATAATCTAATGGGCCGAGGCAGAGGCAGGATCAAAACTGTCACGAGTGAAACTCGTTTATATCAGTGGTTTTCCATCGTCAGTTGTGAGATTTCTGTGATTTGACCTTCCAAATTTCAGGCTGCCCAAAAAACAATCACTAACTTTGAAAATCCGTGCGTGGATGTAACTTTGTTCTCGCGCAAGGAATATCACAAGCGTGTTCTTTTTTAACACAGGCAGGAACGCTATCAAAGATTTTGTATTCCACAAAGAACTTACCACTCAACCAAGCCCTATTTTGGATAACCAATGAATAACGAATCGGCAATGAGAACGTAAAAGGCCACGAAAGTGCTACCATCTAATTTCCATTAAATTTGCGACGACGAGTCTCATCACGTGCTTCCGCTTTGACCATCGTGGCGCGATCGCCTCGTTGCAATGTCGATGTATTACTATCAAAATATATACGCAGTGCATTATGAGAAGGTAATATTTCAGTGTTTCGAGAGCTCTCCTCATCAGTTGTGTCCTATCGGTAAGTTCCGGACTCTCTATCTCAGCCGAGCTGAATAGGCGAATGCGAAAGCTGTGACTTTCGACAACTTAAGATCAGGTACAGTCCCAAATTATAACTAATGTGGCTTCATTACGAAGGAGTGGACCGAATAACCGTACGATTTTGTTAAATTATGTGCGACGCAAGAGAGTATGACGATAAGAATCGACATCTAATCGCGGTGGACGAAGTGCTATTTCTATACATTTTTTCTTGCACAGGATGTAATCAAGAGGAAACAGGAGCGTGTGGGAAGGTCCCTCATAGTGTGCGCACAATGGGGCAGGATTATGTATTAACAAACAAGTGAGACGATCGAGTGAACGACCTTTGAACTAGCTCAACAACTCGGGCATAGAATTCTCAGTCACAGAAAAATCACTTCCCCTCAAGAGGGAAAAATGAAAAGTAGAAGACACTCGCTATGAGATTGTACTCACAGGCGTCTATTCTAACACGAATCGCAGCAACGCGTGACCATCTGTTGGATTTACACTTGAGCGAGTTTGCAGAGTCTCGTTGTTCCATACACTCGCTCACAATGTGTATATGTATCAACGTGCAAGCACACTCTGATCAGAGGCCCGTTTACCGTCACATACTCGTAGCCACACACTCTTTCTCTCTCTCTCTCTCTCTATCGCACACTTGTACGGGTCCCCGGACAGAGGCCAGTCGCCTCTCGGACGCGAATCCGTTCACTGTATCATTGCTTTTGCTCTCGCGCGATTTCACCGAGTAGTTTTAACGGGTCTACGGTTCAATTGCCGGTACATCTCATTTTAGCCAAAAATGATGCTTTGATTTGGCCTGCGGCGAGTTTTACAATGCAAATTGTGTGCAAGTAGCTGATGTACATTGTACATCTATACAGTGATGATGTGTGCTCGGATGGGATACATGGAAGCTGGTCAGTGTAGTAGTAGCGTAATACAACGACGACGACGACGACGACGCGTGCTGCCGTTGTGAAAAGTGAGAGTGGCGAGTGGGAGGTTGGGAGGTTATCGAGGTGGGGATAGCCGTGGCTACACCGACGCGATCTCCATATCTCAATGATTCGCGAATACAATATGTAATTCCTATGTACTCTGTGCTCGCTCAATTGTGTTTCCGTCAAGCAGGTGATATTTTTTACTAACCCACTATCATTTGACAGCGATTTGTCAAACCGTTGGCTACAACATCTGTTCATATTCGAAATTCTATCATTTCTGTGTTCTGCCGGTGAATCACTCGCACAGCACTCATTCAATGAATTGATCTTCCATTCAACGTGGACAATAAATGTTTACATACAAAGCCCTGTGAGAAAGTTGATGAATTTTACAGACTGATTTACGGTCAAGTTACCATATTGCTCTCATGACGACTGTAATTTTTAATTGCCATAAGAATAAAATGGTAACTGTATAAGTTGTCTGTAAGTTATACTATGAACTCTTTTAATATTTTCACAGGAATTTTGAGGAAAAAACTTCTAATCCATCAGGCGTTAGGGAAAGTGGATCCGAGTAGTGAATTCTGAAGTAGAAGATTGGAGTGTACCAAGATATCCAGCTTGTACATCCGATCGCACACGTAATCAAATCCGTATTCATCCAAATGAAGCCCCTCAACTCTTTCCGATTCAGATTACTCGTAATTGGTTCAACGATTCGTAGTCACACCGGACTCTGAATCTGCGCCTCATTACCTTGCACGCTTTGGCAAACAAAATTTCCACAGCGAGTGCGATTGTTGAAATATAACAAAAGTCAAAATTTGCAAGACAACCAACTGTAATATTCTTATCATCACAGACATTCCGTTTACATAATCGAGAGTTCAATTCTCATGTATTTTTAATTCAACAATATTGATGTTGAGAATGGGTTGCTTCCCTCTACTGAACAATGATTGTACAATTCTCACGGACCTAATTGGTCTTTGACAGGAATACAGAATTTGAATAAGATTATTATTTTATCCTATGGCGCCCTGCCGATGTATGTGGTGGAATATGAAATCTATGTTTTCCCTTCGTGTGGGACGACGATGAAGAAACTCATTTTTCCGAGCACGTTCACCCGTCGCGCAAAAAACGTGCTACCGTCGACCGTCCCTGACGCGCGCCTAATTCCATAATCAAGTTACCTTAAATCGCCAGCTGATGTTCTCGCGCGCGACGATGAACCGAATCCAGCGAGCAATCGACAACCACGAGATCGAACAGCACTCAGTTTGACACGAGCCTGCTCTCGAGCGGTACAACACAGGCTTCGACATTTTTTTATCTCGCTTTCGATCATTCAAACTCGGAATACTGAAAATGAAATCAGTGAGTGCTAATCTCTAGCCGCGTATCGTTTGCTGCGGACAGAGTGAGCGCGAAGTGTCATAACAAAATTCATTTTCTAGTGAATTTTTCTGCTAGCTACGCTGACTTTGAAAACTCTTTGTTTAACCATTTGCGTAAATTGTCGTGTACATTGATTGATTCATTTTTACCCCCTTTGTCGGCTCCCGAGATAAGACTTTGAACGATTCCCGCGCATAAAGAAAGAGCTCATTATCGCTCCAGAAGACGAATGAGCCGAGAATGGAGTCGCATTGATTAGATTGCCCAACGGATTTTCAGCTTATCTCGAATACACGAATCTTACGATATATTCATGTGTGCAGCTTCTCGCGGAGCATCGCTAACACGCTTGTTTCACAAGATTTCATTGATTTTTACGCAGAGAAAAATTCCAATGATCGTCCCGTGGTATTGATTCATCACTCTTACGCATTGTTCTCGCGGATATTGCTTCTAATCTAGCTACACTGTCGTTTTTAATGGCGAATGTTCATCGAAATACTACGATTCTCGAGCCTGTACTCCTTGTTTGATATCGATGCTAATCTAAAGTATGGTAAATTCCCAGAGACTTCCAATGCTGAATCAACGATATCAAAATTTGAGTCACATCCGTCACGTTCCTCGTGTTGATTTCACCAATTTCTGTCGATCTCGGCGACACCCGTTACTGTAAAACCCAAACCCAAGAAATCGATTTTACACGCGTAGAATATTGACCCCCAACCTCACTCCACCGCTTCTCACTTCAGTCCAAGAGAGAGTTGGACCGACACGGAATCAAGATCCATCAGTAGTAACAGACAGTCTCGTCTCGTCTTGCCACAGCCTGTCTGTTACTACTGACGGCCCGGACTCACTCCGTATCAAACTTCTCGCCACATCCCTCACCAGAAATCGTTATGCAGAAAATGAAGAACAGTGTCTGTGGTGAATGAAGTGGGGCGTGCCTCCTAGGCGCGCTGGGACATTTTAAACCACGACGTACCTGCCACTGGACATCCAGCCGAGTTCGGCTCTGGTGGACTGTTGTGGCGATCGGATAATGGTGTACGATCGATTGTCCGTGCGCGAAGTGACCGAGGTGAAGCGCAAGACGCCTCGGTTTCCATCGCGCGAGCGCAATTTTGCCGTGAGGAGACGCGGCCCTAGGTCGTCACATTCGCTGCTCGGTGCCAGTCTCCTTGGAGGTGGGACTGATTCTTCTATCCCAACGTCTTTGTCGTCGTCGTCGTCAGCGTCGTTGCTGACTCTGCCGGAATGTCATCATCGGCAGCGAGAAAAGCGTGGACAGCAGTGTCAACAGGAGGGAGGCTTGGATGAAGCGGAGGAGGATCACCAACCCGATTGCGAGTGAGTTTTGCCTAAGGAATTTCATCTTTGCTAGATCGCAAAGTAAAGGACCCCGCCATAAATCATAGGATTTTGGCTTTCAACTAATCTTGTCCGTTTGGTAGTTGAACGATAGATTGTAACGAGTTCATAATTTTTTGCGGTGGTCGGTACAGTGTTGTGTGTGAGATTGACCACGATATAGGATCTTCGGTCTATGACAAGTTTAGCTGTATCAAGCACAATTCATCCCTAAGTCAGAGTCGAGGGACGGGATGACCTGTGCTGCAAAGTCAGACGTAAACAAATAATCAACTCGCGAGAATCATCGTCAACCACTGCCATTACCCTGACAAACATTTTGGAGCAAAAGTCATTCACCAAGGGACTGACGTACTGGGCAAAATTGCTCGCTGAACCCGAAAGTGACACCCGTGCAGTCTCACAACGTCACAATTTTAGAGCGTCCGGTGGCTCAGTTGGTTGAATGCTGGGGAGGCCTTAGTCGTTTGAAAGTTCTCTGGGCGCTTAATATGAGGCCGTAGTCTACCGAAAGCTCTAAATCCGTTCGGAGGATATATCGATTTCTACTCGACCAAATGAATTGGGATTTCACATGCACCTACAATATGCTCGTCGAAATGGCGCTACGAAGCCAAATATGTCAATTCCACTAAAAGAAAGTGACCAGATGAGGTTTACTCGAGACGTCGTATGTTGCCGTTCATAAGCAGACGACGTTTGTGTACACATCGCCTGAATACTTTTTTGAGTGAAATTGACATATTTGGCTTCGTAGCGCCATCGAGACATGCATTCTTTAGATGCATGTAAAATTTCAAGTCATTTGTAGGGCTACCACGATACGATAAATGGCAATATATGACAGTTATCGTTATCGGCCCTTCGATGATTAGGGTCATGTCGATTTCGTTATCGTTATCGTGAATTATCTTGGGAACTGTTTCCGTTATCGCATCGGTGATAACGTCGATTATCGCCGATATTGTCGATGTCGCGGTATATCTCTAGGTGCAAAAAGTTTGGTAATTTATTCCCAACTTTTTGAAATTGCCGCGAAAATGAATGCGATGCTTGATGATGTCGATTTAACTGTGAGCCAATCTCATAAACATGGTCGCGGCAACGCTGTGTGAGCAATGTATGAGTGAGAGTTTGTAAACAAGAGTTTCTAAGTACGATTAGTTGTTCGCACGTTGGCTCACACATACTGTATTTAGTATTCATCTGATATCAAGTGCGATGCCAAAATTAAAGAGAACACGACGAGATTCTGATCACGAAGATCCAAATTGTAAAAATCCACCAAGGAAATGAGCAAGAAGTGATTCTAGTGTTATACAGCAAGATGAGACAGAATTGGTTAGTAAAGAAGCGAGAAGGAACGTCAAGGCAGGCAAATTTGTTTACGAGGAATATTTTCAATATCGGAACAAAGATGGAGAAGAAGATGCTGTATGTTTATTGTGTCCATCTTCAAAACAAAAAAAAATTAGTCGAAAAGGTGGAAGTACGTCAGGCATGAAATCTCATATAAAAATTTATCATATTGATGTATACAAGCAATTATTTTTGGAGCCCGGCGATGAAAAACAGCAGAAACTGGAAGATTGTTTGCCGGTAAGTAGGATTCTTTGTATCATCCAGAGTTTGAATCAGTCAATAATCCAACACAGCTGTTGAGCACTATTGATGCTCGTGAAAGATCCTGCGTCAAAATAACAAATAATCTTCTTTCCGGCAAAAACGAGACTTCCAACTATTCTTGATCTGTTAGATGGCCTGGGAGCACCTCCCGTTCAACTTTTTTCATGATGACTGGTCGCAAGAATTCTACGAATATGTTAATCCTCCTTTACATTTCCCCAAAAGACAATCGATGCACGATAAATGTATAGAAGAATTTTCAGCCATGCAGAATAATTTCAAGTCTGTTCTGGGGAGGAACAGATCTTCTTTCTCATTTACTGTGAATAGTTGATCATCGAGAAGTATGAAATCGTTTCTTGGATCGACGGTGCATTACATAGATGACGAGTGTTCATCATGCACCACGCAGTGCTGGATTTAGTTGCAGCAAATGGCAATCACACAGGAGAAGATCTTGCAGGAATATTTTTTGGCACCATCAAGCTATATAATCTAGAAAAGAGAATTGGTGGCATCACACTCGATAACGCGTCAAATAACACAACATCCATTAGAGAACTTGCCATATTACTTCGATCAGAAAATATTTCGTTTGATACCGAAGATTAACATTTTCGCTGCCTTGCACAAGTCCTCAATCTAGGAATTCAAGACGCGTTGAAATTATTGAATACAAACACTGAAGATGATTTCTCTGTCTCTGGTGAATACGCTGAAGATGATTGCGAAATCTCGTTGGAAGAAGATCGAGATGATCTCAATTGTAGAGAATCGACACATGGCGCCATTAGCAAAATGAAAAGTTCTTGCAAGATGATCAGAAAATTCGAGTTGCTGACAAACAAGCTTGAGTTACTCTGTGGTGCTGTCAAGATCAAATTTTGCAAGACAATTGCTGATGTTGCTACCAGGTGGAATAGCACGTGTGACACGTTGGAAGTAGCCAATTTTGAAAGACCAGCTATCGATATGTTTTGCAGCAACAATGATAAATTAAAGAAGTATCAGTTATCTGATAGCGAATGGTCCCCCATCGAACGAATTCTGGCTTTTCTGGTGTTCTTCAAAAAAGTATCTGCTATTGCTTCTGGTGAAAAAAATGTGAATTCACCATCGACAGTAGTTGCTTTCAATATGTTGATCGATAAGATCAAAGAGGTCGTCCAAGACCTCGACAACAAAATCAATCGAACCAATCTAGACGAAAAGCTCCTTCTGGCTTTCCAGCAAGGTCGAGACGAGCTACTCAAGCACTATCGGAAATGCAATTGGGTGTACGTGGTATCTCTTATCTTAGATCCTCGATATAAAATGGCTGGATTCGATACCACCCAATGGGGATCTCTACTGAAAGTTGAGGCCGTAAAAAAATGTGAACAAATATATCGAGAGAAATACTACAGGCTTCCCTCGAACACAGAACTAAATGAGCAGCAACCACTTTCTAGCGAGAATAATTTGTTCAGCTTATGTGGAAATTATGTGTCGACCAGTCCTTCAGGAGATTGGAAAGAAGAAATAAATGAGTATTTGGAAATACCACTAGCACCTGTGAACACAAATATCTTAGAGTGGTGGAGGACATGTTCTGTGCTATTTCCTACACTCTCTCGAATGGCTCGAGATATATTAGCTATCATGCCAAGCTCTGTATCATCGGAGGGACTTTTCTCTCAGGCTGGATTAGTTGTCACTGATACAAGATCATCCATGGGTGACGAGTCAGTGGGTGCAATGGTTTGTATACACTCGTGAGCAGGCAACTCTTCGAGATGTGAAATATGTGAAGTATGAGTAATACGAATGTGGATAGACAATTTGATTAAAATTGAGGTTATGGACATAAGTGTAATTTCTTTACTTCTTTGTTGTGTAAGCATATGTACGAGTAATATTTGATTTTTCTGTCATCAATTTCCTATTCCAAATCAAGGCTGAACCTTCTAAGTATTTGCATCATTCCCACCATTCAATATGTATTCCAAGGATCATTCGTCACGATATCGACAATATGGCGATATATCGCGATAAATTTTCGAACGATAATCATCGAAATTAGGACCATATCGCTATCGACCGATAACTTCTCTGGATCATATCGCTTTCGTTGTCGTCATCGTCAACATCGTTATCGCGATATGATATCGATAATTTATCGTTCATCGTGATAGCCCTAGTCATTTGGTCGAGTAAAATTCGACTTATCCTCCGAACGGATTCAGGGCTACATTCAATAGGGCGGTGGACTGCGGCCTGGTCTTAAAGCGGCGCGGGTTTATCCCGGTCGGGTCAGCTCGGAATTCGCCTGTGAAGGGGGGGGGGGGGATTTTTCGGTCAATGTTTTCGGTCGGAACAAGAACCCTGCATTGTGACTTACATAGAAAATAAGGTCCACATAAATTACACCACAATATTCTGGTCATTCAAATTTGTTTGAGTGCTAAGAAGTCTTAACTACTCGCGCGTTGATGGCTGTATCAGCAGGGGTCTCTCACCCCCCCCCCCCCACCTAGAACCACAATACATACATGCATACGCACACACACATACACACGTTACAAATTTGAGGTTTTTAGGGAAAAGTTTTTTTCTCAACACTGCTGGAGTTTCGACTCCACAATTGAAAATCAGATGGTTGTGCGGACAGATACTGATTCATGAATCAAGATCATTGTATACTTTTCGAAAGAGCTCACAAGTAAGTTCGGCTCTCCAGATTCCGATCGAGACTGACAGCGGCACTCGTGATCAAGCCCTGTGGGTGTCACTCTTGATCGAGTAGTCAGACTATGAAACATGATCGAGTACTCATAGAGACACTGATGATCGAGTACTCCAGGTGGTACTCGTACCAAAACTCATGGTGGCAGTTGTGATGAAGTAGTCTGGGCAGTACTCGTGATCGATCTTTCAAGGTGGTGGTCGTGATCGAGTACTCCGGTGGTTCTCGTATCTCAGATCCGGGGTGTCTACCGGTCCTTCCGGTCCTTCTAGTCATTAGAATGTCCTTATTCGATTTGGAAAGTCCTCATGTCCTTGGAAAGTCCTTATTTGCACGGCTCAGTCCTTACTCATTTGGAATTCAGAAGCAAGAAATAGAATGTCTTGTAGAACAGCTTCTCAAATGAGTTGAGAAATGAGAACGGAAAGGATGGCGTCAGTGGTAATACGCCCGTGTATTTCAGAGATTTTTAAGCCACTAGAGATTTTTGTCGATAAGTGTAGTATTTGAAAAATTGGTGCCGACCATGTTGATAGAGATTTCGAGAGAGATCTTGCGGGGAAGAGTTTTCAAGAAGGATTGAAAAAGTCTAAATGAAGTCTCAGGATCTTTTACCTTTAAACTTTTGTGAGGGCACTTACGAATTTAGTTATTACATAAATTACAGTAAATTGTTGATTCAAGAATGGTATTTGGGTACTCGATGAGAATGTAGCTCCCAAAACCAAGTCCTTACATTGTCCAGTTTTGGTCTTTCAAAAGTCCTTAGAAAGTCCTTCTTTGCCTTGCAAAGATCCTGGTAGACTTCAGAAATCCTTGGAACTCGTTATGGTACTTGTGACCGAGTACTCTCGGTGGTACTCGTAATCAAATACTCTCGTGTAATAGTGCTCGTGATCGAGTTCTCAATGTGATACTTATAATCAAGTACTGTGGGTGATGATCGTGATCGAATACTCAGAGTGTCACTCGTGAGCGAGCACCAAGACGGTATTATTCACCGAGTACTCGGCGTGGTACTAGTTATCGAGTACTCCGGACGGGACTCGTAATCCAGAAAGCATGGTGGTACTCAAGATCAAGTACTCTTGGTGGTTCTCGTGATCAACTACTTCTAATACTAGTGATCAAGTACCCTGTGAGGTACTCGTGATCAGGTACTTTGGCTGATGATGGTGATCGAGTCTCACCCAGGTTATTTGATCACTAGTATTAGGGTTGTTTGATCACGAGTAACACCGAAAGTACTTGATTACAAGTGCAATCACCTGTGATACGAGTACCACCCGGAGTAGGTACTCAATCACTAGTACCGTCCTGAGTACTCGGTCCTCGGTCACGAGCACCACCCAAACTATTTTATCACAAGTATTACCACGAGTTCTGGATCACGAGTACTTTTCAAAGTAATCGATCACTCGTACTACTCCGAGTACTCGATCACGAGTGACCTTCTGGGAACTCGATCACGAGTACCGCCCGGAGTACTTGATCACGAGGGCCACTGTCAGTTTCAATCGGAATATGGAGAGTAGACGTTACTTGTAGGCTACTACCAAGAATATAAAGACTTCATCCTCATGAATCGGTATTTCTACATAAAATCGGCTGATTTCCAAGATTATGGACTCAAAACTCCAATATGTCTGCCAAAAATTCCTTTATATCAAAATCTCAACACTGTGATGTGACGGGGCTTTGCAGGTGGCATTTTAGAATTCAGCGAGCGATCTTACCTAGAGCCTACCAGGTCAGTTCCTTGGTAGTTCCCAAAATGTTGTCCATTTTTTTCATTGATCAAGCGCTGAGTGGAAAATCGAGATTGGAAAAATATGGATTCTGGGTTCTATCCAGAATTTTGATCAATTGAGGACGGATTCCCACTCGTGATGACTAATCTTGTCTATTACAAGCGCGAGGATCGACTGTAAGTCACACAAGTTATCAGAAAGCTAATGAAAGTGAACAAGAATCAGGCTATCATCCACGCGTACGGTCATTGATGAATCGAGTCCACCAGTCAAACAATCTGGACAATCAAATCATCATCCAGCTCTCACCGCAAGTTGCACGGCACACCGCATCATAGCAGAGTCCGCTCAACAACTTAATCGTGCCGCACAAAGGGGCAATCATGCAGCAATCTGGATCTCGCAGCGGGGCGATCGTCAATTATACCAACATCTTGTGTTACATATACATCGCACCGATCGCGACAGACAACGATGACGGCCTCGCTCGAGATACAATGCATCACACGTCGTCATCTGAGTGTCGCACAGAGCAACGGCATCATCAACACCGGGCGTATTTTTTTATTCAGATGCAGTTGGCGCGTGCGCTCTCATATATTAGATCCAAGAAAGAAAGAAAGAGAGAGAGACTGTATGTCGACGGTACACTCGCACCGGCAACGCGCAAGCCGCGTGGCGCCGCAGTTTGAAATGCGCGATGCTCTGATATACTTGTGCAGGCCAGTTTGCGCGCGCCACCGGTATTTCACGTGTATCTACCACGAGTTGATCTCTCTTTCTCATCGTCCTGAGCAATTATTTGAACAGTTGGTGTCTAGAAGGTGTTCGAGGCGTTGGTGCGGGGGCCAAGGTCCACGTGGTGCTCGTTCACGGATTTCGGTTGAAAATTCCTGAGGAATAAACTGTTCCATCAGAGTGTGATCTGGGCTGAAGAATCAATTCGATCGACTGTACGACAGGTACGCCTGTCAAATTTTTGTGCTTCCAGTTTGTGACCGGTGTGAGCAAGGTATTTGTGGTAAATCACGTGGATGGAACTTAAACAATTGCCACCGTCTCGTCACTCTGTCCTTCGCGATATTATTGAGATTAATTGATTGCTGGACGAGGCTGTCTTGTGCAAGGTATGTTTCATGTTTACTGCAATGGGTAACAAAGTCTCGTTATGCTCTCGGGCGCGGTCAGGTGAATCGTTGCAAAGAACCGATGGTCGTGAACTTTTCTCAGACATTGATGGCAATCGAACATTGTCGAACTTGTCAACTCTGCCTACAACTCGGTTCTAACTGTTCTGTCAACGTGCGTGATGTTTTGATATTATTGTAGATCAAAGTCTTTCGTGTAGATTGGCTCCAAACAATGTGCAAGCACTTCCGATCACGCTCCAAAGCACGCTACTCAACTCGAGAGTGGCAAGGGTACTGAAAAATCTTCGTTTTCCATGAGCATCCCGAAAGGAAAATATTTTTTCAAACTCTGTTGAAGCTTCAATGGTCAGGAATGCGATGATTCATTTTGGCAACTGTGACAAACCACGTAATCTACAACGTGAAAGAAACTGATTCGTATGCACGTATGACAGGATCACAAGACTGACAGTTATCGATAATCAGAGGTACGTACATTTGTGACACTGCCAAACTAATTCGTACCGGTCAGAGTTAGATCTTGCCAAAGACCCACTCAATCTACATTCATTGAAGAGCATCCAAAATTACCGATAAACGCACCAAAATCCAAAGCACAAGAGCATCAAAACATCAAAGCACGCTCACCGCGACGACGACGCTGTCATTCCTCAAACTTTGCCTCAACAAATCTCACTCCCGGAATCCCCGAGCTTGCACAGATTACCCGTAATCCCATGGTGCGCTTCCCTCTACAAAATAAGCCCAAAGTCCCAGTGACCCAACTTCCTCACCCGATCCCATATGGCTTATACCATAAGAAAGAAGAAGCTCCACGATAGAACGATGATCGCATCGGATGCGCTTATACACTAACGCAACGAATCGCAAGCTCAGAATCTCGCGTGGTGTGCATCCAAACTATATAGACATACATCACACACAGTATATAACCTACAGACTATGCACGAGAGATAGAAAATAGCTTGCGGCAAAAAGCTTACACACGCGGCTATTTCGAACGTCGCGCTCTCGCTCGCGTAATTAACGGACGCGTATCCGAAGCTACTATACTCTATATATCTATCCGAGAAGATTCATAATGTAATGCCTCGGTAAACGAGTACACGCGTGCACTGTGTATCGCTTTGGGCGCCACTGCTTCACGCACGCAAATTATAATCGAGAAAATTTTACAGGGATCAAATTTATGGGGTGGTCCTCGATGTATCGGTAATACGTGGAAAACAATTTTTTTTTCGGGGATGTGAGGTATCGGACGCACGTGTGCGCGGCGCGATCGGAATCGTGTCTCTATTAGTAGGTAGGATGTGTGAGGTAAAATGCGATGGATGAGGATACCCGACACCCACGTCGAGGTCCTTGAGGCGCCGCTTCCGGGCTTTGGATCGAGTTACACTATACTCCTTACGGTGCAAAGAAAATGTGTGCATTCGTAGTATTAGTGCGGCTGAGGATATCATCGCGGTAATTGGCTCGCGTTGTGCTGCGTGCATTAGCTCGGTGACACTGATTGGCATCTCGTCTTACGTTCCGATTTCTATTGATCCCTAGCACGTTGAGCTGTGAAAATGGTTTGTAGCATTTGCCACTTTACAAAAACAACTTCTCTGGAATAATTTGGAGTTTGCTATGGTAGTCCAAAATGATGATTTAGTGTGTACGGTCACACCCAAGGTAGGATAAAATTGTGGAAAAGAATTTGTAAGATAACGAGGTTAGGATGAAGCCACTCATCGATAACTGTACCAAAAACCTGCTGAAGGGATCTCTGAAAGTCCTTCGACCTCGATCGGGGCGAATTAATCCAGCCGAGAAAAGTTCTCGACCATAAAACGGTTATTGGCAGTACAGCGGCTTACAGTCCTCAAACTTCCTCCAAGTAATCAGACCGAATTGACCGATAAGCTTCCTGTATAGCTCGCATCTCGCTGCTATTAATCTCAAGCCATGATATTCTGGTATTGCATCGAATCTTTGATTCCGGTATGGATTTTAAGATGAATTTGTCCAGAAGAACATTGCATGGAACATTCACTGGTTCAACTCGACAAACTGACCGGATCGCCAACGAGTGCGATTTCAACTGCTTGTGATAACATCAATTTGATCTCAACTCAATAAATTTGACGAGAAAAAAGTTAGGAAATGACCACCACTGAATCGTCTGACAGTTCATGATTTTGTGTGATTCCTCAGTGCGTCCGCGTCGGCCTGCTCGAGCGTTAAGAGGACTGAATCATATCGAGTAGTGATGGTGTTCTTGGTGACTTCGAATGTCGATAGCACGACGCTTATTCATTCGAATGCGATGCAGTTTTGAATCATGAATCCAGTGAGTCTTAACATTCACGACTGAGTGGACGAGACGAGAAAGAAGAACCGAGAATTTGAAGAAATTCCAGAGTGAAAAAGACGCTTGCTTGGAAAACAAAGTAAGATATCGGTGTACCAAGTACAGAACTTCTCAGCAATGGAGGACAGGATACCTAAAAGATGAGAATAATACACAGGAAATGAACAGTCAAAGATAATGGAGGAACTCACTATTTGTCATCTTTGTTGAGGTTTGCTATCAACCATCTTTTCAAATATTTCCGTCTTGAATCATCTCAATTCCGAATCCCAAACACTCATCTCTCTTGAAGCTTCAAGTTCGAGCCGATTATGAATTTCCTCCTCACTGAGTAACGAGCAATTGTTTGGAATTGAATGTAAGAAAAAAAAGTTTCACTTGGCTCTCGAGTCACCTGGGCATCACTCCAAAACAACTTCAACGAGTTGCCTATACCAAGAAAAATCGACTTTTTTGCTAAACTCTGGAATGAGCCATTCCAACTCATGTCAATGTACCGACGCACTTGAATTGCACGAATACAGCTGTCTCAAAGAGGCTTTGCGCAATCTAAAGTTTAACAAAAATATCAAGTAAAAATTACACCAGCTCCAATCTTTTTCATCATTTGAAAACTCAGGGCCCCAAAAAGGGCCTCGGGAATCCGTCAAGCTGAACGGCAAGCTGCACAGGCGTCACACGACGCACAGCCTGCTCGAGATGGGGCCGAAAAATCTCGGCTACGGCATCGAGGCCCATCCAGCTTCCCTCGCCTCGTCGACGGCCAAAGTTGAGGTTAGGGTGTCGTGCTGCGCAGCACCGGGAGCCGAGCCACAAGGGGTCAGGGTCAAAATAGCTAGAGAGCCGAGGCCACCCGACAAGGAATCGTATCGGAAAAGTGCCTCGTTGGAGCGAAGGGACACGAGATATCCCACCCTGTCTGGTGCTGAAATTAAGAGGGGAATAGCCGAGGCTCACAGACGCAGGAATCCCATGCTCGATCGGAAGCACAGGTAGGTTGGGCTGTCAAATGCGTGAGTTTTTTGGTGGATCCTGTGTGCGTGTGATGATTTACTCATGAGCCGTGGGTTTGGCTGGATAATTCTGTGGGACTGAACTGGGTGAGAAGGTTTTCGGAAGAAATGGTTTCTTCAGATTGGTGATGACGAAGATCGGTCGTATTTTCTACTCCAAACGTATGATTCGAGGTGCAATTTTTTAATTGAGTGTCGACAGAAAGTCGCATTTCTGAGATACAATGATGAAGATTCGAAATAATTTCTTTAGTGAGCTTCAGATCCTAGAGTTAACAATTTTCTCTCAAAATTGGCTCTTCTGACCAGATAACTGGCTAAGCTCTGGCACTCCAAAATTCAAATCCATTCATTTGTCATGGACTAAGTGTTCTAAACTGTTTCTTGATTCCCCGCCAAATTTTCAATACGGAAGTACAACTTCTTTGAGCCAGGCCAACAGATGTGAATGCGACACTTGAATATTTCCAATCGTATTCTAAGGCCTACCGAAACGTCTCATGGTACATAAATAGATCCTCAGATAATGCTACAACCATATTTCGAGTGCTCTTGTCCTGCAACTAATAGCATTTAATCGATAGAAGGACTCTGTCACATGTTTGAGGACCTGAATGTGGGTCACGTGAAACGTATCCAAAATCCAATTCCACAGAATCGACAGACCAATATTGATTGATTGGCGGGAGTTGTAATTACGTATTTATCTCTGATGCGACTAAATGTACTGGGATGTGGCAACAGGTTTCCAACGATATCCGGAGCCGAGCTGAAGCGTGGCCTGTCTTTTGGCAAGTGTCCGCTGGAAGATGGACTGGATTTGAGCCTCGCGCCCTGGCCCGGAATGAAGTGGGCCTGCGTTAGGGTGCTGCACCTCTACTGCAAGGTTTTCGATCAGTTCGAACTGTTCGAGCTCATAGTTAGGTAAAATTTCAATTGGTGTTGTGAAATTTTTCATTATTTTGTCCTTTACTAATGTATCTTTCGATTTGAGGTGACAGATTCTTGGAAAAATTCACTCTAGATTTATGTTGTTTTGCTGTAATAAAAACTGATTCGGTCTCTTTGAACGTGTGTAAAATTGCATGATCTTGTTTGTGTATTTTTGAGTCCACTCACTGTAACTCGTTCCATACCTTCATGTTGTGCGTGAGTAGATTTGAGAATGATCTCGGGAATGATCTTGGATTGAAATGTACTTCTAATTCATCATGATCTATAATCAAATAAGATATTGTGGTCGAGATGTCGGGTCGTCAGTTTGAAAATTATCATAGCCAAAACTCGGAAAGATTCGATAAGAATCCCCGAAGGATTCAGAGAGACCGCATGGGGATTCTAATAAATTCTTGAGACATCCAAAACAATGGAAAGATTTATATGAGAGCAGTCTATGTCAATTAGTAGCCGAAAGGGGAAACTCTGAATCTCCTCCTCTTACAGTATTCTCACAATTACTCATGAAATATTGAGATTCGCGAATAGTTTGCGGCTCATGTGACGTTATTATTTGATCATAACTCTCGGTTCATCTGAGCATAATCATCCGAGAAACTCGGCCCCCCCCCCCATTAGGCATTTTGACTCATAGTCGAAGCAGGTTGGATGGCAAAGTTTGCTGATGAAACAGATCATCGTAAAAATCTCATTCACGGATTGAGCAGAGGGGAAAAACGAATTACTCGTGAGCAATCCAAGGCGCGCGCTAACGATGACTGACCGGATCCGGTCGGAGGATGGGCTCGACCACTAATACGTCGCTCCGTATATTAAGATCGCACATACTGCCTTACACTGCCCGGTACGTGAAGCTTTCCTCGCTCCCCCGAAGAATTCGGGACCAAACCCAATTGATCCCACCTTTTTGAATTCTCTTCTCATTCCTTTCGTCAGACGCTATAAGTTTTGAATACATTCCAGCGAAAATGTTCCCATCTTCTATGATTTATTCGCCCTTGTTTCATAGTATACGCGGGTTTCCACCCAGCACACATTATATTCCATTCAAATCAGTCATTTCGAATCGTTGAGTTCATGAGTTCTCAGTGAGATGAAGTCTTATATTCATCAAATGTAAGAATTATCATCCCTGATTGTCTGATTTTCGATGGTTGGCATATTTCATCAACTTTACAGCTGATGAGGAAGATGTAATCCATCTATCAGCCGTGAAATTTAATTTTCCAAACCTGAAATTGACACATGGATGCAATTGAAGCAAGAAGTATTACAAGTTTCGTGAATAGATTGATTGAACAGGAATGAGTGAATGGACAGAATACTTCTGGATAGTCTAAGCTAGATCTCATCAACGATTCAGTTGCATAGAAGAGCCCCATTTCCCGAAGCGTATCAGATTCAAAAAAGAGTCATGAGAGTGTTGACATCGGTCAACATTTTGAGAGTGTTCTGTTGAGTGATGACAGTCATAAAATTTTAACTACTTGGTTACCGAGTTCTTCAATAAACGACTCAGCGATCGTTGACTCTATCCAGTGTAGCCGCTTATTAGATTGGCTCATTGTGTTACAATACATTTTTTCACGTACACGTAACTCGTGGACGTCACAGGGTCTTTCGTACGCCCTCCACAGAAGGCAAAAGAGATGAAACGCTTCAGCGAGCACAAACAATCACTAATTCCGGAGCTTGTCATCGAAAGGAATGGTACGAACCCTTTTCCTGGGCTAACGAGCAGTTTACACCATCATTTTTTCCCCTCTCTACTTGCTGCGATACTCACACACCTACCGCGGGTACCTCATTAAAAATCCAAATCACGATCTACTCCAATTACCCTCCACAACTTGGGGATCTTTGAAAGGTAACTGCTGCTTCCCTCTCCTCTTGCATGTGCTTTTTATGATGAAATCTCTCACGTTTATACGCTTGAGCTTTGAAGTAATCTGCATTCATAGCTTGACCGAAATCAAAATTTTACTACTTCTTTCTTCATAAAGTTATCGACCGCTCGCGCTCACTCATAAAATTCACTATCAGCGGAGATGAAAATGTTTCGGGAAATAATACTACCGATGTAATTTTAATCATGCTCCCGTGAGTTGAAGTATTTCCTGATCCAGTCATTTTCCTTGTATTATATTAAGAGGGTGGTGTAATATTCGCGCATGTCATCATCATTTCGGCGAGAGACTATTCATAGCGTACGTAATACAGAATATTAATTCACTTTGCCTCACGGGAATGGAGATAGTATCGTGGGGCACTCCTAAAAAAAGTCGGCCACGAAAAGGGCGATTATTTCACTTTTAGCTCGGTCAACGATGCATGAACTGGGCGAATACAGCAAGGGCAGCGATTCCGGACTTCATTCATCGACATTATACTCATCGTACCTTGACTGCAAGGACGTTTGATGGCCCTTGCAGGAGATGTTCTTACGCCAGGAGTTTATTACAACTTTTATAGAGGTGCTTGATTGCACGGATTCTTATGCTAACTCTCACATCACGTGGTGAACCCAAGAATGAGATAATGGTGTATTTTTCTAGTTTGTTTCATTTATTCACGATCACTCGATCCTCACGAATCATCAATAACCCATAACCCGATTCAACATTTGTCACTGACCAACTTCATTGATTGCGATATCGATCTGATTGAGAACTCGTTTCCCTCAAATTTTCTGTATCGCAATAAGGGGAAAATGAAATGCATCTCATCCGCCATCAGTTTCACATATCCCTCGAGTGTTTCAATCATTCTTGGAATACCATAAAAGAAAATTACTGGCGAACCACTAGACTATCGTTATTGTCTCTCTCGTTATCACTCGTTCGGCCTATAGATGTTCTGGAGGAATCAGAGGCCTCCCAATAATATATTAGGGCGCGTCCACAAATATACATATGCAGTGAACACGTGCACATGCGCAGCTCATCAAATTTTAGCCAAAACCAGACGGAACGCGTCGAGTTCTTTTTGGATCAGCCCATAACGGAGCAAAGACACGAACCGATTTCAATGAGAAATTCTCCGATGTGGACCCTTCTATCTTGCTCATATGAGTCGTGCTACAAACTCCGTTTGCAGCACGAATCATGAAAAACCACGCGCATATCATTTTATATAGTTGCCCAGATATTATCTAGCACTTTGCGGGCCGCCTTCGCCTCCTCCACCGTATTTTCCAAACACTGCCGACTCATTTTATGTTTCCTGAAACAATCCCCCAAAGTTTTTCAGAGACTACTAATGTTTCGTTGCCTAATCTTCAATTTAATTCCACCCTTTCTATTTTTCTTGCTTGGAGAAAAAAATCATACTTAGACTGAAATTCGTATACGAGTAACGACTATGACACACGACACGTGCACCCGACCACCCAACCATCCATCCACCCACCAACCCCTCCACCCATGCATGCAGCTACTTATTCACCCGCGAACCCACTTTTAACCCATACGGCCACGCATGAACTCGTCCACCCACTCATCCTACCGATTGACCTCTTACCTATCTACCCACACGCCCAGTGGGGCCAAGAAGTTCTTGGATAATTCGCCATTACGTGAATTTGCAACCAATCGACATATGCGCAAACAGAAGACTTTTGGATGGATGAGAACAACCTTCTGCATGTGCGCATATGTCGATTGGTTGCAAATTCACGTACCTAATGGCGAATTATCCAAGAACTTCTTGGCCCCACTGTGCGCCCGACCACTAACCTACCCTCCTACCAAATCTCCTGTGCCCGCACCCATAACCCACAATGCCGCGTATTATATTTTGGACAGCCCAGCCCAGCAGAGCACAGCACTGCACAGACCAGACTAGACCACACCTGACTAAACCCGGACTAGACCGTAATGGACCGAACCATACCTAGTATACTACTAGACGACACTCCACCGTATCAGACTTAACTTTACCATACTAGGCCTGACTAGACCGTATTAGATCGAGCACATTTGTACTAGACCAAACTCCAGCGTACTAGAATCTACTACACCAAACTCCACCGTAATAGACCGAACGAGGTCACACCCCACAGTCGTAGACCAGATGGCACCGCACGAGACTCTACTAAACCAAACTGCAGTGTACTAGACCGAACTTCACCGTATTAGACTGTACTAGACCGAACTTCGCCGTACGACACCGTACTAGACCTTCTTACACTGGATCAACCGAACCAGGCTAGACCAACCATCCATTCATCCACTCATCCACACGAACACCCATCATATTCATCACCCGGTCGATGTAGGCAACCCGATATGCGGGATCCAGACAGACAGAGTTTGGACTGGCATTGAATGAGGCTATAGCGAAAACGGCAAGCTCCCACAGACGAGCAAATTTGAGTGTGTAGTGTACCCGTGTGAGCTCCGCGCACACTTTTACCGAAAAGAACATCAGTTTACACGAGCGCACTAACGAGTAAGATTTGGTCATCTGTGGGAGCTTATTCGCATCAGAGCCACCCCAGTAGCGGTTTTTTCGCCATAGCCTCATTACCATAAATCTCTCTCGGAATTCAGATGAATTTCAAAAAATGAGCAGTTTAAATTTGTTCGCGAAGTGTTTTGATGCCACACGATTGCGAGATTCATGTAAAATTCCGTAAAATTTCACCGTCATATGCAATTCTAAAATTGTACTCTTCACTGAAGATTATGTATCACTTCGATAAGCAGGTCGAGTCCTTGACCTTGAGAATAATGTAATGGTGAGAGCTTGAATGGTATCAACATGTTTCAATTTCAAAATCAGCCCCTCTCCCCCACTCATATTTGAATAAAATTTTTAATAAATTCGGCGTGTGAAAAATATGCGATTCTGGGTCAGTTCCTACAACAACCCAAGAATTTCAAAATAAAACTGTTTAAAAGTTCTTGAAAAATCTTTTCCTCCGTCAATCCGTATAGAAAGAGCATGATATGACTGAGGAACACGGGGACGTTCTGTTCTATTGTTTTTCTCACATCTTCAGAAATCCCACAGAGTCACGTAATCAGACGAATGAGACCAAACCTCAATCCTCGAAACAGTCATCGGTCGCCGCTGTATCCACACCGCCAGGACCCTTCCCACGTCCTCGTTCTCTACTAGCAGAACAAAAAACCAAATCCCACACTCTCGAAGTTCGATACAGGAATACACAACAGAATGCTTTCACTGAAATGATTCGGACTCGTCTTCATAATTGCGATCGATATCGAATCGAATGCTCATATCTTTTCCAACCTTGAGCCGATATACGAGGTATTGGGTGCGGTTCCACGTCGATACATTTATACACGTTGCCGCAATAAATGTCACTTTCGCTCGTCGCAAACGCATCCACCTGATTATACGATGTATCTGCGTGACAGCTGTGCCATTGGAAGAAGCCCGGCTTATATTTTGCGAATATAATTGGGTCGAGTGGTGAAATGGATGATACGAGGGTGGATATTCCAATAGAAGGTGGAGATAGAAAGAGAGTCTTGGAGATGGATACGGAATAGGATTTGTGGGCAGGGGTCGAAGGTTGCGATGATTTTTTACCCTCATTGAATTTTTATGATGTTTGGGTGTTGTGATTTTGTCTGGAATTTCCACCAAATCTCTCGATATCTATTGATTGGAGCGTGAGCAGTTGGTTGTTGAAGTGAGAGGAGCGAAAAATTTATTCGGGGATTCGTCAGTGCGCAGCTCTCTAGAGATACGCTTTGAGTACAGAGATTGGAGATGCAACAAAAATCGCTGGATTGATTTTACTAGCGTTATTCAACATGGGATGATCTGGGGCTTGGAAAGTGCAATACCACATGAACAGTGAGTAGTTCCACGAGAAGATGATGCGAATAGAATAGGTGGATTTCAGATTTAGTTTCAACTCATATTTTTCATCCTTCAAGGACGTCTCCACTGCAGTGCACACTGCGCATATGCACTGAGCTGCACACGTGCACACGTGCAGCTCATCGACTTTGAACAAAGATTGAAGGACTTATATCAAAGAATTTTTCATTTGAATCGGTTCGTGTCTTTTCTCCGGTATACCGGCTGATCCAAAGCAGAACTCAGCGAGTTCCGTCTGGTTCTGGCTAAAATTTGATGAGCTCCACATGTGCACGTGTGCACATGTGGATGCGCCCTAAGTCAACATATGAACATCTACGCCCGAAACCTTTTTTCTAGTTTTAGTCTCCTGGCGTAGATTTTCATATTTTTATTTACAGAATCGGAAAAGATGACTTCGAACAAAATCTGAGACCCCCCTACATTTGAGATATTCTGTTGCCTCGTGAAAATACTGTAGTGGGTTTGTTTGCTCTTTCATGTGTACTAAAATGGATTTCACGAATACTCTCACCCGAACTTTAGCAATTGACATTTCTGCAGTCCAATACAGCTGGATTGTCTGATATGGTTCTCATTTAGGATTTTACGGTGGAGAAAATTTCGTAGCGCTCTCTCCTAGTCAACTCTCGTGCAATGCTGGAACATATTGATAACAGCCTATTTTATTACGCCTTGGTTAGTTTTGACTGCTTCGAAAAATGGCTCACAGAATGTTTGAGGGGTGCATCGTAAAATCGAACTAATTGCGAGATATTTTCCTTTCGAAAATTCATGAGAGACCCAACGCACATATCTGTGATTTCAAAGAGAAGCACTCGATAAGTGGGAATCTCTTACCACCCTAGGTTGTCATAATTCAATCAAACATCTGTCACATATTTTTGCTAATGATCCAGTTAGGATTTCAGTAGTGACAACCATTTTTGGGAATTTTCCCGGGGCAAAAAAAGTTTCCGCGCAATGGAGTGAGGATCAAATCCATAAGATGTCCGTATGCTGACCAAAATTTAAACGTATTGTAGGGGTAGCCTCTCAAAAAAAATTTGCCAATTATGGAGCTGCATATCGCCAAGGTGCTTAAATATGAATTTTTAATATCTTCAAAAAATGAGATCACCAATGTGACGGAGAAGTGTTCGTGATGTATTGCGTAGATCTCGGTCCCAATTTTTGTTTCGTTTTTTCCAAGGTTTCCATTCATCATGTTTCATCGTGTGTCACCCCAGAGTAATCAGCGATGCCTACAATTCAAGCCGCCCCCTGCCCGATCTCTGCTAAAACTTTGAGGAGACTCCGTGTTATTAACTTTGTGAATTTGAATAGCATGCCTCGTGTGACACTCCACAGAGTTGTGTTCAAACCTCCTCAATGCTAATACTCCAAATATCCAAGAGACCCCTTGAAGCTGGAAAATACACGTCAAATGCAAGTCTGACAATTTTGCATTGTTTGCAGGAAAAATTGCACATCGTGCAAGTGTCCCCGGGAGGCGCACGACGTCTGCCACGACGAGTGGGTATCGGTTCGAGCGAGGCTGGGTCTGAAGGCCGACGAGCCTACGAGGGAGCAGAACGGTGGCAGCTTCGAACCGAGGGATGCAGGACTGGCGTGGGCACCACCGGGGCTACCCCTTCACAAGGTGAGTCCTTCTCACATGGTCGCAATACCATCTAAATCCACTCAGCAGCTATTCTCTAGACTCGCCCTCTTCCGCATAGAGAGCAATTCTACGTCGAGACATCCTGTTCTAATACGTGTGGATATAATAGAGTTAGAGGTGCTGCTGTGCAGGCAGGCAGGCTGATGAATAAAGGCCAAACGAGGATCAAGGGTTAGACGTACAATACCACTCGAGTCTCTTATCCAGGGTATTGGGAGAGTGGCTCTCTTGGCTCAAAGTGGAGATCTATACAGCTTTTATGGGATTGGATGAGTCGAGGGGATGAGATTTACCCAATCGGCAGTTTATTATTCTGGATAGTCTATTCCACTAGATAAGAGAATGGGATGTTCTATGCGCGTTGATAAAACAACCTCTCAATGACGTTTGGATCGTCCACGTTCGTCAGAGAAGTTTTTACTCGTGCTTGAATAGAAAGTATTGATTGAAATGAAGACAGGAAAGAACCGCATGATCACGATATATTGCAGGAAGTCGGATCACCCTTGTAGAGCTATGATTATCAAAACCAGACAAACTTCCCAAACTTTTCTCTTTTTTTGTAGCGAAATGGTTGGAGACCAAGGTCGTCCTCGGATCAGTCATGATCAACAGCAGTTCTCGATTCCAAAACGCTGTGGATGACTTTACGAATTATATCCGTCAACGGCAAAAAAACAATTAGATGATTAGGCAAACCTTGAGATAACACATTTCAATACAGGAGCGATGATGGTGGTCTTTCGCTCACCTAGAGATAGTTTCCGCCGAGAGCCAAAAGTGAGGGTTTCAATTATCATGAGGATGCTAAGCCACCTCATCCGAATGTCGGACACTATTTTTTTATCAATTTTACCGGAAGCAAATCAAAACACCGTGCGGAAATTCTATATTGCTACTCAAGAGACCGAAATTAGTTTTGTTCCAACGAGATTGGAATTGGATCTATTGATATTGTTCTTATCACTGATCCTCCCACGATGGATGGAAGAAGCATCAGCTCCTGATGTTGTACATAGCAGCCGCAGTCCTTGAATCTAGTGTTTTGATCATTTCCATTCATGCGCAGATTCGTCTCAACGAATCCTGATCGTGAAGATTTCATTGACGTGGATCTTAACTTCCTGCCGACCGAGTGATCATGACAAAATGAGCAAAAAGCATGATACATTGTTCATGTACGTCTTGTAACTCACAAATCCGGCACCCAGATAAAATATGAAACATTTTTTGCAACTGCTCACTCAAAAATGAGTAGTGGATGTTGGTAAACGACAAACTCTAAGATGGTCAGCATTGAGATAAAGAGAGATGATTAACGTTTTGAACCAATAACGTAAAGCTCTCTGAATCTCTTTTGATTTTCTTGCAGATGAGAGGCGCACATTTAGAGCGCGCAATTAGCCGAGCATTCGATTTGGCAAAGTTGCATATCCGCCATGTCCACATGAATACTTGCTTCAAATTAGATTTTCAGTGTGAAGTAAATGCCAGAAGTTCAGGCTGATTTCGCAGAATTTCAAATTTAGGAAATATTTCGTTCTACTTGAGCTAATGAGACTCATTCCTCCAAGATCTTTTTCGATGAGATGACCACGCAAACACAATTTACATCGAGGATTTTAGCATTTGTCGATGGAACCTCACATCGATCGTAAGAAGCCGGTGCAGTCAAAACCTGAGAACGAGTACACCCTTTCTTCACTACTGACTTCGCTAGAAATTTTCAACAGTTCAGAATGCACACGCAGACGCGAATACCACCAGAGATCTCCATGACAAGACCTCACGTCAAGATCTGAGAAAATACCACAAAGCTGTGAAGTGATCGAGGGTCTATTTGTCGCAATTAGAGCTCGGAATAAGGAGAGAAACAGTCACTAATCTACGAGCCCATCTTGGTGCGCGATAGATACCTAGTCTCCCATAGCCACCGACAAATTTGGATCTTGTTCATCCGTCAAAGCGTGCCTCTTTGCTATTGCATTAGTGTAATAGAAAGCTCAAAGACAATTTTCATGCAAATACGATCCGTGATGCGATGCTCGTTGGCCGCTCGCCCGAGCGGTATCAATATTTTCGACAAACAGCTGTCATATTCAATGCCCTGCTTCGTCATTCTGACTCGGTATAGCACTCGATGATGCGTCTGTGTGCTCTTTTCATTCCCACTGTAATACTCTGATGAGCATCCCGATGATTCTGCACTTCTGGCGCAGATTTTCGTATCAATGAGACCAACTTGCTACATGGATGCTTGTTCCGGGCTGAACTTGAGCAGTGCATTACCACAGCTTATATTTAGCGGTTTTCCGCAATTTCGAGTTCCACCTCTACCGCGCCCGTTTATTGGTTTTACCAAGGCGGCAGAGCAGCCGAGTATTTTATGGCATTGCTCACTTTACGATGATTGTTGTCTTGGAGAGAGGGAGCTTTGTTAATAGCTTCACATTGACTTCCTGACAACTATTTTTCGTATACCGCGAATCAAGTTTTGACGACGTTTTTATTCAGATTGCCTTCTCTTGAGGCAGTGATCTTGTCGGTGATGTTTTCAGATATTTGAAGTCTTGATTCCTGAATTTTTGCAGTCCCGTTGAAATTTCGTTCCTTGTAAAGGATGATTGACTTACATATCATCAAGGATCCGGTAATAATCGTTTTCTCAAGATGATCAGCCTCATAACTTGAAATGCTAATTGATTTTGCTACGCGATCGTAAAGTGCTCGTTCACTGCACCTATCCGAACTTTTTCGGTTGCAAAATGAGGAATCATTTACCAGAGGGCTTGGACATCTCTACAGATCCCTGTTAAGTAGCTGCTAGAATGGCAGCATGCCTTCGCAGTGGCGGGCATACAGTCATGTCAATAGAAGCTGTAGCTTGGGTTGGCAGCTATGAGAGCAGCTTTTAGGAGAAGGAAAATTTGAGTTCGGGTCATGGATCAACATGGGAATTTTTGTGATGTTAGAACTACTCCGGAATCGAAATGGAACAGAATCATTTCTAGAAATATATGAAGTAACTGTGTGCTTCGGAATGGGCTTTACCCCTCAGATGGTTGATTCGAAGATGAATTCTACTGAGGATATAGTGCAGAATTTAGGATCATAACCAGGTCATTTCAAACGCATGGCGGAGTTTAGCTAGAATTTTTCATTTTTGACCGGAACTACTTCCCCTCGCTCTTGAGGGGGTTAAATTGATTGTCAGAGTAAAACCAGATTTTCATGACGAACTTCCGACTATTTCGGAGGTAATAGGGAAGGGGCAGCGATTCTGAGAAATTCAAATGTGAAACGATGCATAGGTGAAAATGTTGCCAAGAATTGAATTGCAGTCTGTCACTCGTCGTTCCTCAGTTATTTTAACAAGTTGAAAGCGAACGATTTTTAGTATCAAAATGTATCCTAGGACAGAACTAGCAGATTTCATTCAATAACTTAGTGGATACGTATCAGTCAGGAGAATTCTGAGAAGTCTCAGAATTGGATTCTAAAAGATAACATTATTGTGAGATGATTAATTAACTGATTACTCATAACTTTGTCGTCATTGATGAATATACAACGTGAACAGTTTCTCTATCCCGGAAACTTTCCAACCGGTCTGCTCGTCCCAATTCTATCCTTCAACTCTGTGCAGTTGAGAATCTGGATTCTCAATCACATAATGTTTCACTCCGGGTATGGACGAATTTTCATAACTGTGATTTTCGATTCCAGGTGGAGGAGTACTTTTCGATGCTGCCGGATGTGTCGGTGCCACGACTGGGTACAGCCGGCGAACGTTACAGGGATCGACAGTTGGCTACGCAGCTACCAAAGCAGGACCTCGCCCGGGCCTACTGTCGACACTTGGATCCTCAACATTCCGTCAGCGCGGACGATTTTATGGCCGCGCGCAACGAGATCGCCCTGGACATCGGCAGCGTCCAGGAGGTCTTCGAAAAGGCTGTGGTGAGCATTGCAGTATCTTCATGGATGATTCCGGATATCAAAAAAGAGGGGAAATCGTGTTGGGACTTGTGAAGAATGAATCACTAATAAATGCACTCACGTGTTCTCGATGAACTTTTTGAAAGCATTCCAGAAACAATCTGTTGAAAAGTTCCATAGTTTCGATTTTTCAAAAGAGCTTCCATCATGGTTATTTACGTGATCTACCAGACATAATCTCGTCGAGCATAAAAAGTGTCCCCCCACTTCTAGACCTGGAAGGAATTAAGATGATTTATGGAGTAGTAAGATCCGGAGAAATGGACCTGAATGATTCAGTTTAATGAATTGATGCAGGAGGCCACATGTCCGGGAATTTGGATCGTTGATAGCTTGAATAGCTAGTCGGACAAACATTAACTTGATCCTCACATATTGGAATAGCAAATAGCACACAAAAAAATAGCTTGTGATATATGACACCGTTCGATCAACAGAAAATGCTCAATTCCGACAGCGCTTTCTACAGATATGCCAGGCCGTCGAAAGCTATGAAACGCACCTAAGCATACATTTTGTTCAAGAAATTAATAGTATTTTGTGATTTATTGGCTTATGCGTATTTGATCAAATATGATGATTTTTCGAAGCTTTCAACGCTCGTTCGCGATTAGCATCAATCAAAATTCGCAATATTCTCGAAACGTAAGCAGATCAGTTTCAAGATTCGTTTGGTGATCTAATTTTGTCCGTTCACGCATCGTTTGCCGTCAGTGAATGTACCCTCTATGAAAACAAATATGCCTCGGGGTTTCGAAGATTATGTCTACATGTCTTACACAGCCATATTTTTACGCGAAATACGTCATTTATGTAGGAAAATGTTTGTAGTGAAACACATTTTTTGGAATATACAAGATATCGATAAAATGTATTTGCTTGTCAATCACGTGGAGAAATCCAATCAGTCGTCTAGAATCTTCGTTCAAGAGACTATTGGGTCATTTATTCACTCAGGCCTTGGGTAGAATTCACAGGAGAAGCTAGTAATTTCTCAAAAAAAATTCAAACTTTTGGGAAAGATTATGATATAGTGCACCCCTTACCATTCAATGTCTGGCCCTCTCGATGTATGCGATATGATACCAAAATGCTGACTAACTTCACTTGCTTTTCTTTGCCAGGACTGCGGAGCTTGCAGCAAAATGGTCAAATATGGAAGCCTGGCTGTCTCGGCAAGCAAATTGGGCAACCTGTATCATCCAGCCTGCTTCAGGTGTTCGCAGTGCAAGGAATTGCTGGTCGACCTTGCCTACTGCGTTCACGACGACGCTCTCTACTGCGAGAGGCACTACGCTGAGCAACTCAAGCCCAGATGTGCTGCCTGCGACGAGGTTTGTCCTAGCCTCAGATTATCCTATTTGAATCGAGATCTTAGCCCGAACGAGCTCTCTTGTGAAATCAGGATTCGTGAAATGTATTTGTTTGTCATGCTTGAAAATTGATCTATGATCACCTTTCAGGCATGACATTTAGAAATTTGCAGAATTGCGATTGAAAGTTTTTCGAGCTGATGAGTGAGGCTGATGTTTCTAGATTGTTCTCTGTAATGAACATATAGGTATGAAGACATGAAGGTTTTCAGATTTTTGATGTGATAGAATGAATTTTGCGGTGCAGGCAGTTTCACTAGCTAATCACAGATCACACACTCAAAATGTACTCTTGAAGTTGGGAAATTATTCGGTCCATTAATCGGATCCCCGTTTGAATTTGTTCTCTGAAATTTTTCGAACAAATTTTCCGTAATGAGTTCGTTGGATTTTCTGAACCAACAGAACCTTGAATTTTCAAAACTGATCCTCCTGGAAAATCGAGCTTGCGGCAAAATCAGAGAGTTGCCTTGCTTATCGGCAAGTGGCACTCCGAGGAGCTTACTGGTGGAGAATCGTGTGGTGCGAGTGTATCCGGCACGAACTTCCTTACCGACGACAAAACTTGCAGAGAACTCGTTTCACTTCGGAAAAATTCTCAATTCCTCCGATATCTTTAGAAAAGCTTTTACAGGAATAGCGAATGATGTTGAATCGATTCAATATTCGTTCTCAAGCTTGAAAGTTTGTCCTGAAAAATGGGGGATATTCATTTTGTGATATATTTTAGCAAGAATGAAATAATGTTCCGTTACATCTTCTTCTAAAACCCCCGGTTTCATCAATTTCCCAAATCAACTTTGTCGTAGTGTTTATGCGTGGAAATTGATTTTGAAAATACCATCTTCGACTGGATCTACTTTTGAAATCATAGATTGGAGTTGGATATTTTCTGAATCTTATTCCATCCATAGAGAAGGCGAAAAGCATCAAGCAAACTTCCTTTGCATGGAATAAACTTCAATTTGCAATTCAAGTTTGAAGGGACCAGAGCAAGGGGAGTAAAACTTTTGAATGCAATATCACCGTGGATAATCCGAAGAAAGTACAGGAGAAATGCACTATTCCAGAATGTTTGGCGGACGATGCCATAAAATGAGAAAGCTCGGGTGTCTCATATTTTCTTTTATATTTTTACTCCTTGAAGTTTCATGGATCTTTGAGACTCTTTTATACCGGAGAAGGAAGACCACTAGACTCATGTGATATAAGAGTAGCACCATTTCGCGATAGGGAAGGTTGCTGAGGGTTTTATGATCTCGGATTTCTGGATGGATATTCTCGTATTGCGATGTGAAGGGCGGTTGATCTGAAAATCCGTCTCAAGTTTATCAAAAAGATGAATCTGAGACTCTGTCTGTGAAATTATTCGAGTCCTGTGACTCCACTGGAGTGTGATGGAATGGTAGTGAGTGAAGTTTTTCCAGCCGGGTTCGAAAAAATGTTCCAATGTCACGTAGTTGAAAACTAAATTTTCGGTATCACTTATTGATTATGAATCTCACAGAACGAGAAGACGACTGATATCAAGAGAAAAAATGAGAGGATTTCTTCCAAAAAGTTGTCCTCGTGAAAACATACAGATTGTTCATCCTCTAAAGGGGTCAACAATTTTGATCGATTTCGATTTTTGCATCGATGAATCGGCGCCTATTTCTGGAGGAACACTTCCACGTCTTCACTTTGCTGTGCATTAGCGCACTTGCGTTTGCCCCATATGACGAAGCGTCTATTTTCAATGGAATCAAACGAACGGCTCCCACTCTCCAGAATGAATCTGCGAGGGAATTTATCAGCTCGGTCTGGAGCACTTCCAGACAGTCCTTGCGAATCAGTATCCGAGGGTATTGAGAATCCGAGGAGTATTCGCACAGTTCCACGGGGGTGAGTGTGCTAGAGCCATTTTGTACCTTCAATCATCAGAAGAGTGTATTGACGGTATACAGATCCTTTCTTATTTTACAATAGTTTCGTTCGTTGAATCAAATTCTGAGTATTTTGGCTCTTTGTGTGACCGAAGAAATCTGTTGAGATGAGAAAAGAATTTTCAGAGGAAAAATCAAGCGAATCAATCAGAGAAGTTCCATGGATCTGCAATATTCATTTTGCTACGCTCAGTTGATCGTAAGCTATGTGTAGCTTATGAATCCGTCATGGTTTTGTAAAACTTTGGTCACTGTGAAAAAACGGACGGGGAGTAAACAGTTACTGATCACTCGTTCATCATAGAAATGCTTCCAGAATTCAAGTATAGAAAATTTTCGTTTGCTATTCGCTCTGTGCGCCTCATCCTTACTATTCCAATGTTATAGGGATGCGTGAAAGTGATGATCATGGATTGAATAAACGTGCTGTGGAGACATTTTCAGTGGTAGAAAGTATTCTTCAGTGGAGATTCAAACTTTTATCGCGTTCGTTTGGACGGAGTCTAGAAATGAGTTGGTTTTGGAAATTTTTGATAGTCATCAAGATTTATGGGTGCCAAACACTGAAGAATATCATGAAAATATTGAAATCGAATACATGTTGAGTTCATTTTCGAGTAGGATTACTAGAGAAGTTGAATCGCGGCTCTAAATCATACGCCAATTAATTTACGATCTTCAGTCATACCCACAGGCGGCTCGGTTAATTATGAGAATATTAATCTTCAAATTAATTTGGTGGAACATCATTTATGGAATCCAATAATACCTGGAGCTCCACGAGCTTCGCATTCTTATGCAAAAAGCTCTGGTCCGGTGATGTAATGCTTCGCTCGTCCATCTCTCGAGCTCTAGCTGCGTGACTTTGTCTATTTTCGGATGAGCCGACCTCGCGAGAGCATTCACTCACTCTTTTACCATAACATCTATCATTTGGGTGGATCCGTTCGGAGCAAGACGGGGTGACACGGTTTCACTTTGATGGGTTCACGAATTTCCCGAGGCACTTTCACAGGGATCAATTCTTGGTCGATCATTTCGATTTGAAATTTTTCATCAACAGTCCTATATTCGAAATAGAACCGTACACGACGCAGGAGCACCGACCATTCCCCACTATTGAAATTTTTCCGGTGCTGTAGCTCCTTCAAAATACTCATTCAGCTCCACGGTCCTTCATAGAACTGTCGAATACAAAATGCACTGCAAAATCAGACAGTCTGGCGCCGCACAGACTCCATTTCAAGTTGGACGAATTGACATAACAGTAGCCTGTCAGACAAAGACAAAGAGCAATTGGAAGAAGAAGTTACTCGAGCCACTCGAACCCACACCACCACCGCTCCATTCTCAAAGTTCGAAGTAGCGGGTGGTTACCCCGCCGGCCACTCTATGCAATTCTATCGATGCGACCACGTTTACCGTACCTCGATCGACGAGCTATACACTCCACTAGAGTCAATGAACGAGACGGAGACGTTTGAATGTACCGCTAGTAGTTTCAAAAGCTCGCGGGCCAAGATGAATGGTGGCTACTGGATAGATCTTGCAATGTGTGTGTGTGTGTGTGTGTGTGTGGAGACTGCTTTGTGACCAGATTCGTCGGTTTCGAGTTTCGAAAATTGCCGCCAGCCCAGTATATAATACAAGCATCACTCGATGATATTGGCGATATTTCAGTGGTTAGAAAGATTCTCGAGTGAGTGGGGATAATGGATTGATGGTCCGAGTGCGGTTGTTAGAGACGCTCGATTTGGTTTGTAAAAGTTTGGAAAAGTGTTCGGAGTTACGAGGTACTAGTGGAGGGTACTTGGAAATTTCATGGAGCCATGGAAATTGGTGAATTACGAGTATGTTGACTACTCGAGATTTCGATGGGAATTCTTCATTGAGAGCCATTCATACATCATGGATGGGATTTGTAGGTTTAGAGCTGTTGCAAAAGGAAGAGCCGTTGAGTGAGCACAATGGAGCACTCTAGAATGTTTTGAATTCTGCGCGGGCCTTTGCTCTTAACCATCGATCGCTGCCAGCAGTATGAGCTAGCGGTTCAATTTGGTGTGGGTATGAGGTACCGATCGGTTGGGCGTGTGAGCCATTCTTCGCACGGTTGTTTTTTTTCTGATTGGTATTTTGGGACATGTGGGACAAGTGAATATCAAATGTATTTTTGAAGCTGTGTACGTGATAATCTAGGGCATCCGTGGTAAGGATTTTTTGATGGAACACGTTGGCATTCGTCATACTTTCTTGCGTTCCATTTTCATAAAATGGGGAGGAATATGAAATCATAGTTTATAGAATCTGGGCAAAAAATGATGGTCTGTGGATGTGATCCAATCAACTATCGAGCTCATTTGATTCTTATAACATTTTTCCATGTTCATGAACTACATTCTACGATTTGACTCGGCTGGACAATTCTCCATCGCTGGGTGAAGATCACGTGCAATGAAAAGCACATAACTAGGTTGCAAGCCAACACTCAGAATTCCATGATAAAATTATAGCCATCACGGGACTTTGGATAGGTGTGAGAATATTTCTGATAAGCTGGAACAAGTTCAGAGCACCAAGTGGTATGACGAAGCTTCTTTTATGCTACCTAACATCTTGAGACAGTGCAACCTCATCATTTCATGATCCAAAGTCAGAATCAATCCTATGCATACAGTGTCTGTAAGTGCTATAAATTCATTCCGAATCATACAAAAGACCGTGTTCCACAACCGAGTAGTTCGTGAGTCCGAGGAAAAGAGAAATATCATCTCTAAAATAAAAGGACCTTCCCGAATCGTTTCTTTGATCTCGAATGTTGGATGTATAGCATTTCCCAGAATAGCAGCGTTTGTCTCTTCATTGAGGCGAAGAGCCGCTTGTATCGCGTATGGCATACGCCTGCCATTTTCGAAGCCAAGTTCGTGTCGCAGTTTTTCAAACGCGTCAAGATGTTTGCATGGCTCTGCCCGATAATATTACGTGACGCCGACTATAATAATGAGACATGTCTCATCGTGTCTCTGCTCCACTGCGAGGGACTATTTTCGGTCACGGACGCCCGTTTGTACATCGAAAATTTAGACTTTTGGCGGTAATTTCAACCTCGAAGACTGGTGCAGTGAGTGCTTTTTGAACATCTGCTCCGACAATCAAAAGAGAACAAGCAAGGCGTACCGTAAAGTGGATCAAAGTTTGGGATATCTTCATCACCAATTGGTTGTGGAAAAGACGATTTGATGTATTGAATGAGCTGGAAGAACCATCATCAAATTCGATTCATTCCAATGATTTGTGGGAATTTTCGTCAAATTTACCTAAGTGATATGAACTCCACCAGGTTTGTTGTCATGCACCGTCAGATGATCGGATTATAGCGACGAAAGGAGTACCTTTTTAAAGACTCCTCTCGAGAATGAATATGATCACGAGAAATCGTACACGGCGGCTCTTATCTCATGTTGATGATGGCATCCTCATTGTATTTGATAACTTTGACTCGATTCCAGGAACGACGATGAAAAACAATACTTGATGAATCGATTGGTATTTCCTGCTAATTCCTTTTATTGCATTTGCAACGTTTCGGATGTTATAATACAGCCCTCTTCAGGCTTATAATTTGAATCGGTCTCGAATTGTGGCATCGCAAGTTCATCCAAACTACATTGGAGTCGTTGAAATATTTTTACAGAACTGAACTACCCAGTTTCCAATAAAGTGAACTTTCTTGCGGTGGAGTTGTTTTTGATCCCTCATTTCTGGGAGTAGGGAGATGGGATTTTCCTCGATCGACTAGATATTATGTCAATTGTCAGCAACAATAGTCCCGAAACTGCCCACCTTTCAGCACCAACTTAACGAAAGCGTGAGATAAGGATCAGATGCATTCGGTATGAATAGACTGTAAGTATTTCAATTTTATTGTCCAAGTTTCCATTTTGTAATGGAATCTTCAGAACTCGACATCGATTTCATTATGTCTTACTAATTCGAAACTCATTCGCTACTTTTCGATTACTGAACTCTTCTCGTTCACTACGTTTGATGATCAGGACTCTTTCTCTTAACGTCAACCGTTTACGCTTCTTTTCAGTCATCGTGTGACGTTATCATATGAAGCATTCAATCCCGAATGCGATTGCCGTGCGAAATTGGATTGCCGCTTATTTGTCATCGGCGGCGAGCGCTACGGTGACCAAAACCTTGCGCTCATCTTTATACGCACGTGTTTGAATATGCCCGTAATAGGTCGACCCCTAGTCTGCGCGTTCGTTGACTGAGAGGTTTTGCGTCCACGAGAACTCATATAAAATTTTTCGGTCGACATGGAATCATCAAACTAAATGTGTCCGGTTCTCACATGTGTCCCTAGTCACACGCTTCACTGTAGTGTATTTCTTTGATCGGGTTGGAAGTTTTGAGCTTCATTTCGAATCCCAGATCACATGTGACTTTTTCTCTCTCCATGGTAATAGAAGTTGATTGAGATGAGAATTCTTGATTGGAAGAACTTTCTTCCCCCAACACCCGTTTGAGGATCACCAACTCAGTACTAGCGCAATGCAAGTTCGAAACTCATACACGTCAGGTCCGCGGGCTGCCTTCAGGACTTGGAAGGTAGCGCAACGGTACAAAAAAGGAGCAGTATCGAATCAAGACTGATGTGGCAGCACCGCGACAATGCTCCAGAATTCTAACGTAGTCGTTGCAGTATCACGAACCGAATTAGTACCGCTGCACTAGTTCTAAAGCGGTACTATTCAAGTCTCCAAGAAGTGTCGCGCAACTGCCGTATCAGTTTTGAACCGATACCCTTGCGATACCGTTCGATTCCCGGAAAAATTGCCACAGATCTTCCGTACCAGTCCAGAACTAGCGCCACTGCACTAGTTGTGTACTCGTACCATTCAAGTCCCGGAAAAGTTCCGCTAATTAACAACCCGCGTCAGTCTTGTACTGATATTGTTGCGCTAGTACTGTTGCGGTTCAGTCCAAGTCCCGGAGTAGTGCTGCGGACGTGCCGTATGACTCTCGAAGTGGTACCATGCATTGCACTAGTTCTGATGCAGTACCGCTCAAGTCCCGGAGAAGTGTCGCTAACAATCCTCGTCAGTCTTGTACTGGTGAAACTCTTATACGGTAACAATCATCATCATTATCATTTTTCTTCATTTGGCTAATTAATGACGCTTTTGAGCACTAATGTGCTATTCAGCGTCTAAACTGCGGTAAAAATTATTGTCGCGGACTTGCCGAATGAGTGTGCAACAGGTACTGCGTTGGCTCTAGGTTGTTGATGTTCAATCGGATGTTGGAGAAAAAGAAATTTCTTGGAGATGCGTGATCTCAACTAAATTCAGTTACCCTTGAGGGCAGAAAGAAATATATGTCTCCCGATTTGGAATAACTTCCTCATTCACCCAGGAAAATACATTGTTTTCGGAAAACGCTGTATATGTCATCTCGTGCAGTAACCGACAACGAACCTTTATAATATTCCAACACCACTCAGTTTGTGCTCCAGATCCCGCTGGATCGAAGGATCTTATTGTGTTTAGTACGAATTGAGCGATTCTCGCGTATTGATTATGCCAATTATAATTGGGTATGAAAATTAGTTCGACAGAATTTGAAGACTTGCAAAATGCACATAGCGACAGCCTCATCTACTGCTAGCGGGTGATCTTTTCCACCCTTGTGTGAGATTTGGATGATTTTTCTCACTGATAAATCCAATGAATGCGTTCAAATTCAAGCGCATATGTGAAAATATTTGAGACCGGAGTGGTTCACTGATGCAGCTATAACGAATCTCACAACTAATTTGAATCCGAGGACTTCCGAGAACTTATCTCGCACACGTGTTCGAAAGCTCAGACCGCTGGAACGAGAGAAAGGTCACGCGCGTGATTTCCACCTCCCATTAGAAGTACAGAGTTTAAGGCACGAGGAGCGAGAGCAGGGCGTCAGATTTGCACTCGGCTCAAATCTGACTTACGCGCGCGCGCTCCACGTTTGCTTCACGGCGTGGAGGCGCTTCTAAATTTGTCGGATGAAAAGGGGCTTTTGGGATCGCCGTTGTACGGGAAGCGAGAAAGCTCGACCGTGGGCTGCTCAATAATCGACCGAAATACACGAGCCCGGCATTGTTCCTTTTCTGCACGAAAAATGTGACTCTGCGTGACAGAGTCGTGTAAATGGTTCTTGGGTACGAGTAACGCGATTGGGACAATTATTGCATTGATGCCTCTGGGAAATTTGGAAGGGAGGAGGCGCACAAGTTCTCGAGGAGAGTGATGAGTATAATTTTGGCAGTGGCGCGACAGCTGTCTCGAACCATCAGGCACTGCAATGTGATTGAGTCAATGAACTTACCTTATCAGCAATTTGACAGCTAGCCTCGAAGAAGTACAACAATTTCTTAGTAAAGTTTGTTTCAATCTACAAAGCTGACGGATGGAAAAAGATATGAAAACGTCGCATGCCCACCAGAAATATGGTAGTGGCAGATAGTTAGGCAGACGACTCTGAGCTAGTCACACTTACTGACCAGTATTTTCTTTTGCAAAGCATTGGAAGAATCTGAGAGAGCCCTTGAGTGGCAAAAAGTAGGCTGAAGCGCAAGTCAGGACCAAGTATCAGAAATATCAATAAGTAACAATTTGGGAACAGAAAATATTCAAAATTCCAATTTCAAGATTTTTCGGCCCGTATTCACTAAAAAAAACATAATCTGAATGTTAGAGCTACGTTTCTGATCGTGCAAAACTTGCGGTAATGAATAGGCTACTCAGCATTAGCTCATAGCGAAGTGTTCAAAATTCATATGCATGGCAGCACGCATCTAAGAATTTTCACATCTCTTCACATTTGTTACTTAGCTAACAATCTATTTTCAGAAGGGGTTCCTTTTCACATCGCAACCTCGAATGGAAAAGAAGCGAATAAGAATCGATCTCTTTGCAATAAGTGAAGCAGCTCACATACTTTTGAATGGGTTCCCTACGTCTGTAGTTTCAAGTTGAAACATTGAACTTTACTTGGAACAATCCAACGCATAAGTCAAACAAAATTCGCGGAGACTCTTGTTTCAATATCTCACTGCCATTGATTCGCCCACAGTGTGGCTTTGAGATTACCCTTTACTACGATTTCGGCATATCGGATTCCAAGTTTAAGCAATGATTCATAGAAAATCCGATACGTTGAGATGAGAGATCGTATCAATAATGTAGACTGGAGCCGTGCCAAAACGCGGCGGAGCCGTGTGCAAAGCTCGTATCAAGAGAAAATCCAGTGTATCGTCGCTACCGAGCCGGTGAAAATATGCGGATTTATATGTGCGAAGTCAATCATTCGTTTTCTCAAGTCTTGCTCTTCCAATTTATTCAGATTCTAGGAATTCTGAGAATTCGGTCATTCGATCTTTTCCAATACTCTCGCAGAATACGGGCTCATTAGATGAAGACCCTTTATGTAAAATGTCCGCTCACTGTCGAAAAATCAATTTTTCCAAGGATGTCAATCTTTCGGGGTTTCATGAGAATCACGTATGGGAAGTATCCATGATTTTTCGTCAATACGTTATTTAATCATTACCATTGCTCATATATCTTCAATAACAGAAACAGGTGGAATTTGAGAGAATCGGACGATGTTGCAAATTGTTTCTACACGAGGATGACACATAGGGGATGAATCAATCCGTTCGTGTCAGAGTAGGGTAAATGGTAATATTCAGAACTTGCACACGAATCTTCACATCTGTGCTGAGGCTTGTAATAGAGGAGTATCATTGGCATTTGGGAATGAATTTCCTTCGTTTTCAAGCCTGTTAGTTCATTGATTCCAGTCATCTATCCGAATGGTAGCCATCATTATTCCCTATCAGAACTCTGTTGATATTCTGGTAAAGATCATTCGATTCAGACTCAATATTCCAGAGCTCAATTCGATAAATGTGTCACGTCTATGAGTTGTGACGGGTTATCTATTGAACGAATGAGCTACGTCCGCGTGTGAGATAATCGCATCATTTTTAACCAGCCGAAAATTAGGACAATGCACATCCCAAAAGTTGAGGGTAATGATTGCGGACTCTGCCGTCTGCAAAAATGCGTTGATTTATAACCGAGAATCACGAGACACAGTGGCACTGTCAAGGCAGCACCAGCCAAGAGCTTTGCGCCACTGTGTTCACCGACTGTGCGTCCTTTGCCTCGGCGGCAGCAGCGATCGGGTCATTGGGCCATCTCTGTCTCTGCCAACAAACGACCTCCGTTCATTATCTCTCGCATCCCGTCCTCATCGATCGTTCTCTCACCTCAAGCTCCATCTCATACCTCTTATAACACACACACGCACGTACACACACATACAGTTTTGATGATTGTCCATGTGTCCCTAGACAGAACCTCGCGACAATTTAGCTACTTTTAGCCTATTACCGATGAGCCTTGCTCTGAGCATCCTTGTACGTCGCGACGCGTATTTGGCCGTTGTGCCCAACAATTTTGCTCTCTCTTAGAAGAGTCAAATCGGCCTGTGAGCCGCTTAGAATCGACCCATTGGCAGTTGCGCCGCGGTAATCGTCTCGGGCGAGAGCACCAGCCGATGTGATCGGCTTGCGCGAGAAAATAATTGAATTGGTGAATAGTTGGAAGGAAAGTGGTGCCGTGTGAAATATTTCGCGAGTGGGTGGCAAAGATGACGATGATGACGCCGCTGTGGAGACGTGACGGAAACTTCTATAACTACTATAGTTAGGTTATGAAGTAGAATTCTGTGTGCTCTTGATCGAGCAATTTTTTAGGTTTGGCCGATGCTTCCACTTCAGAATTATTGAGAATCAGCCCTGCCTGATTAGGATAATGAGAAAAGGAAAAGATGCCAAAGGATGTCATGCACCAACTGAACCAAAACTGATTGTAAAATTCGCAACGAGTTCTCAATCTGCCGAGTGAATTCCATGATTGTATTCTCGCATTGAGATTTTGGTACCAAGTACATGCAGGCTCAGTTTCACTGAGAATGTAGGGAGGGCAAATTATCTCGAATGAAATTTCAAGGGAGGTTTGGGCCAAGCAACTCAAAAGTCTAGTCTGTGCATATTTTTTGGTTAAACTTTCAAAAATGGGGGTCCAGTTGTCGGTTCTCGTTGGATGCGTTGGTGCAGTAGAGATCATGGCGTGTATGAAGCACGTGCTCGTATGTAAACTTCAATTGGCTGACGAATCACCGAACTGTTGCGTCAACTACTTCCATCGTCCCAAGACCTTGGAACACTCGGTCGAGGTAGATTCTTGTGAAGTGGACAACAAAAGCAGGAACTGCAGTCAGATTGAAGCAATACTCAGGGAGACCAGATCCGAACCAGACATACTGTGCCTTGGCCCACCTACACCAGCTGTTGACGGTTACGTCAGACTCCCAACTCCGATTCCATTTGGGGTCGACACCGAAAGTGGAATACAAAATGTCAGCTCGAACGCATCTTCCCTGATCGATTCTGGAAACGAGAACCCTACCAAAGACAAACTGTCCGAGAAGCAGTCGAAGCCCGCAAGAAGACACCATGTTTCGTCCTCGGACATCTCTTCCCTCGAAGAGAAACCAAAGAAACCGTCTTCGAAGAAGATTCTGAGACGTTCAAAGACACCAGAAGTCAGAACCAGCAATCCAGACGACCAAGCAGACCCAGAAGACGAAGACAAAGCCATGAAGAAGCGTAAACAGACGAAGCCGCCATCTGGGCGCAGGATTCTTAAATCCAAGACCAAGGGGTCAGAACTGGGCAAATCCATGGAGAATCTGTCAACGGTCAGGCGATCGAAGCGCCACCGCGATCCAGAACGATGCAAGTCCGACATTCAAATCCAGGTGGCGCGCAACGCTTTGCGCGACGAGTGGACCAATACGTCTCCCCAGCAGAGCGAGGTCAACTTAATCACAGCCTTGAGCCGGCGCAGCGTCTCGGTTCTGAGTCAGACCAGTTTCGATGACAAGCTGTGCTATCCCGAAAATAACGACTCTAATTTGCAAAAGTTCGAAGCGAGCGGCAAATTGAACGAATGCCCGAACTGTCGCAGCTGCAGTAGTTGCTGCTCGTCTTCTGCTGCTGCTACTGCTGCTGCCGGCGTCATCAGAGCTACCCAAACCGAGTCTCTTGACGGCACGGCTGACTCTCGGCTGGTCAGAGTTTCGAGCTTCGAGCAGGCTTCGGAACAGGATCATAACAGAGATCAGCTGCGGAAGAGGTTAGTGGAGAAGAAGGTACCGAGAGATTGGTCCGACAAGATCAAGTCGTCGCTGGAGAGTGAGTCCGAGTACGTCGACGCGGAGGAGGTGGGTTTCAGGCTCGGCGAGAGCCCAATCCAGTTTACGATACCGGATCATGGAGACAGTCAGGCTTCTTGGGTAATTCAGCGAAACGCTGCACGACGAGTTACACTGCCCTATACCAATCGCCATACCCTTACCTAGACGTACCACTGCTCCATACGCAGCTTTGACACGCCACCGCATTGTAGTGAGAGTTAACATTCCATGCATGATCACTCTGATTGTAGAATTTTGAGCAGTTGTAGACAGTTTTTCAGCCCTAATGATATGTAGATCGTGGATGGTGTGATTTATACTCAGAACACTAGTTATGGAAAACATCGTATCCGTTGACGTCTCGGGCATCAGCTCAAATGACCTTATACTCCATACGATGAATGATACAACACCGATTTGTACAGTAAATAAATCAGTCATACGAAAAACATACATTTATTGAGACAACATCAACTTCCCTATACTCCATCTCTTACAATTTATACGTACTCAGATTGCTCATCTTTGAAGCAAATCATTGGTCACAAGAGGTGGTTCGTCACATAGCATGTGAAATACCAAGAGCGAGCTAGGATGCGCGACCGACGTATATGGTTGGGATGCACCAATTATTAGACACATCAACATTTATCGACCAGTGTCAACTGATTATGAAAGGTACCTTATGGTGAGATCGTGTCATTCTATCCTGTCGCGAGAACGATACCAAACTTCCTGCGAAATGGATAAGTGCTCCACTTGCAGGTTAGGAACTTACCAGAAAAATGTCATCATCTTTAGTCATCGCCATGCTTATTGTGGCTTGTAGACAATGACTGTAGAAGCCTAAAAGTGGCCATGGAAATTCTCAGTTACTTTCATATAGCTACAAAAAGTACATTAATGCCCTGGGCCCGGACGCCCATGTCGGACGCTACGGCACTTTATTTCTCGAATGTAGCGAAGGAAATATGCATCCGACATGGGGCTGCGAGCACAGGGCAAGTATGATTCTTTATCATTAGAACTATAACACCGCGTTCGACAGCGACATTTTCAGGTAAAAATGATGAAAAATTGGTCATAATCATCGAAGTGCGGTGTGAAAATAATGACCTACGAACAAAAATAGCCAACGATTACCAAGACTCGAAGTAACAACTGCTTGAAATTTGCTGCGTTCTTGCTATCCTGATTCTTTCATCGAAGCCATTCTGATTCTAAATGAACCAATGGCAATGTTATCCCTAATTTTTATCAAGGTTGACACCAATCAATAAATGAGCGTAGAGCTAGAAAACTTTGATCTTTGCACACAACCATTTTACAAATCTTGAGAATTCACTTTTGCTTCAGCTCCCGCACGAAGATTATAACGAATTTCCAGGAGTTGCATTGTTGTTCAATTCATAATCAACAGAACTTTCCACCTCTTTCCAGACTATTTCATTCCACCGTGAGAATTTTCATTTCCATCCTCGGAAAAAAGTCAAAAAAAATTTCAACCCCTCGCTAATTCACGCTACATAAAATGTCCCAACTTCTCGTCGCTCCAAGAATGACATCAACGCCAGCCAATTCGTGAGATCATGAAAATCGTCGAACACATCGTTGCGAGCGCATGAATGATTTGCGCGAGCGCTTGACTGCACGCGGCGCATATAATCTGTAAATAAACTCGGCCGCCACGGGCAGATGGAAAGACTTTTGAAAGCATACCTCTGAGATTCGCGGACTGACTCTGGATTAAGAAAAACAGCATACATAGATGTGAGCTTTGGTTCTTCAGATTTGCCGTGAAAGTGTTTCGCATGTACGGCGATGTATGTGTGTGCGTGTACGAGGTCCGCGATGTGGTACCGTGTGCATAAATGCCCGCGGACGCGTGCTGCGTGGGGTCGCCCAAAATATCAATCTTGCTCTCAGCTGCTTGAGCTCGGCCAGGCTGACGATGACGCCAGCCAGATGATCTGCCGCGTTGACCAGCTGAAATTTGGATTTGTCTTTTCGTGGTCTGCGAGCATGTATGGCTTGTGCCAGCTTAAACCGCGTTAGATGGAGTAATGACTGGCTTACACAGAGCTACATTGTTGAACGTGTTACGGTAGATTGAGAATTTGGATAGGAAGTTGGGAGATGGAATGCGACTCAGGGGGTCTTTGGATGGCTTCAATATAGCTGGGTCGGAATATTCTCAGCGAGGTATTTCATTCATACCGAATCGAATCTATCAATCTTGGTGGCGTAAAATGCATAATTCTGGACTAATTCTTCTAGAGCTTGTGAAAAACTTCCTTTTGTGCATCATGATATTTGTTATTTCATTCACGGAACGTTAGGAACGTTGGATCTCAAAAGTTGTTTGATAACTGACTGACAATGTAACTAGTTTTGGCCAATTTCTTCGTTGGCTACTCGATAAAATGAGAGATGAAAAGGTTCGCATTCTTCGCCTCAATTTAGCTAAGGAAAAATTGGCTGCTTCACCTACTCCTTCGAGTTACGGAATGACACCATATCAGCAGATGATTCGGAAACCAATTTTCAAATTTTAATGTCACTAGATACCCTGTGCTGAGTTTCGTTTGGATATCATGTCTACATGATATCATGTGAGCTTTCATAGCTCTGATACGATTCGAACCGAACTCACCTTTCTTGGGAATAATAATATTTTGGACGAATTGTTGTCTACCTTGCCAAAGTTTCTTGTATGTATGATATTAATACCCATTTTGTTCACGTAAATCAGAAACATTGGCTTATTGGATGCAACCAGAGTACGCTCAAAATATTTTGTTCGCAGGATTGCGTTCTGATGTACATGGCAGCTGGTCCATGTTTTTGATGATGAATCACCGCTAGAATCGGATTCGTACGTTCTTGTTCAAACAGACAGGATAATTTCCTAACTCGGAATTGGAATTCAAACTACATTCTTTGGTGACAGTTTCTGCCGTTCTATCGCTAAAGGCGACCTCGATTCAAATTTCTTCAGACGTTCTTGACTATCTTTCTCGGTTGGGTCAGATATTGATAGAGTTATACATTCAAAACTGAATAAGACAAGGGATTTCAAGGAGATGTATCTTCTGATATTTTTCTCAAGAGATCAATGGATCAACACCAGAACAAGGCAGAAAAATCCCCACTCAGATCCTCAAGCTATCATAATTCGAAGATTCATCGATGTTCCAGCGACATTGTCGAGAGATATCTGGATGTCAATGAGAAGGAAAATCTTTTACCAGAAATATTCAACGTCTCTGCAGAAATATTTGTTGATCATTCTACATGCTTACAAAAATCATCAGAGAGTGCGAACAAAATCAAAATCATCCAATCGAATCCAAGCAGGAATCCCGAGAGATCTGAGAATCAAGAAGCGAGTGATCAAGTTTCCCGCTTTTCAACACGACGATAAACCGATGCGCCCACGTATTTTTTGTTCCCCGTAAGCCATCAAGGACCAAATCTTCATGCGGCTTGACGAAAGATTTCGACCCAATTACTCATGACCCATCAGTCTCACACGGTCTTGCTGATCCGTTGGGTTTTTTATTTCTTCCAAGCCAACGTACGAGTCACAGTAGGCGCTTAGATACAGCCACGCTGGGAAGACGAACCACCTGCTTGGCAGAGCTTCAAATCTTGCGCGCGTGCCGTCGTTTGTTGTTGTTGGCGCTGAGTGGAAAAAAATTGGCTGAGATTTCTCGCTGTACGGTCCTCTAAGGATGTTTCTTATTCTAATCTTTTTTTTTCTTCTCTTTCTTAATGCAGCAACTTGTAAAACTGCAGCGCTCATTTAGAAATGAAATTGTCAGATGGAACTTCGGATTTTGATGTTCTGCGAGATTTGAAAAGTTTGATAAGCGGCGGGGGAAATTTGTGGGATTGAAGTTATTACCATCGTCTCAGATAGACGATAGCGAAATTTTAGGGCTCGAGATATGTTTATGAATGCATCGGCTGCAGTCTCTTTAGATGAGTTTTCCGACGCAAAAGTTGTCTTGGTATTATGCTCTGTAGCAATTTGCAGGAATCGCTGAGTGGCTGAGCTCTAACATTGGCTACCTTCTATTTGATTTTGGATTATTCAGCAAGTTTGGAATCTAAGTCCAATTGCATTCACGCCACGATTATGAGAGCAGTTTCAATCTTGGAATTTCAACAAAAGTTCAATTCGTGGTACAGACAAGAGTCAAAAATATAATGCCATTGCAAGGCTACCAGAAATCGTCCGCTTTCCATACGATCTTGATGGGAGGCGATGAGTTTTCATTAGACCTTGGTACCAATCAATCGCGAGCTATCCCTGAAAATCAAATTTCTTTCGAATGAAATTATCAATACATTTTTCGCTAGATATTCATGCATAGCAGTAGGCAAGTGCATGATGTTTTGGTTGCTATAAAGATGATTTTCATAGTGTAAGGGTTCAGAATCCCTATCACGAGGTCATCCGACGCATTGGGTGTGAGGGAGGAGGTGGGGGGTTATTGAGTGTCTTGCTCGTCCGATCATCAGATTTAAGCAACGTCAGTACTTGAATGGGTGACCGCCGATTTATAGGTTTACCAACCTCAAACTGTGGGTTTTATTACAAGTGTATGCGCGGGAGGCATGAACTTTCACAGTTTCGATGTTCAGTTTTACAAAACGTGAAATGAGTACCTCAACTGTAGCATAACAAATTTGCCGAAATTTCCGGAGCGTTTTCCTTCCTTCAGGAATTTTTCCCTCGTTTCATAGGCACGATATCGGGAAAATGTGGAGAGAATCGGATTACCGTGAATGGCTAGATGACAAACATTGTGACATTACAAAGTCGAAAAGTTAAGAAACAGAAATCTGCCTCGGTGATATTTTCGATTGGCTGATGAGAACAGCCGTTGAAAACACGAAAAACGAAAAAAGTCATGGGAGAGAAATCTTCCATCCGACAAGTGTACGCCCGCCGATACTCCAGCCGTATATGCAACTCCGTCCATCAACCACACACACCAGCCGAAACTTATGGAATAACAACGAGAATAGATTCATGACCGCTCGCCGACAAAATTGTACCAACTCGCATTCAGAAATAGATCCATGATACGGAATTCCACACAGAGTGGGATCATCCATCGGTGACAAACAATATGGCAATAACAGATTTGCCGAGGCAAACACATACTTGAGATTTCAATGGAGTGAGAGAATGGTGATGTTGGTGTATTTTAGAGAAGATGGGAGGCTATGCGAGAAAATACGGAATCTAGGGGGTCTAAAAATAGCACGTTTGACGATCGGACGACGGCCACGCGGGCCGCAAAATTTGAAAGTATATGTACGCGTGTTAGAAAAGTCTTTTGCACCCGACACCTCGGCCGCGACAATGATGACTACGACCAAGACGAAGAGTACCCATGTAAAAATGGGGACACTGTGATCACATGTGAACACCTGTGAAACGGTTTAAAAATATCTTCCAGATCTGGGAAATTACTATGATTCAATGTCTTGGGTATATAGCATCAATAACTCACGGTATTGATTTCACATCACTCGAAAAATCCCCCGAAGTCAATCCAGTATTTAAGGGGGAAAGAAAATATAAAATTGAATCCATCCTTCTATTAGGAAAAAAGATCATTATTTTCAAGACTCAAATGGGTGTTTGACAGATTGGTGACGAGTGTACAATTTCTTATTCCTTGACATATCAGCTTTTAGGTATGCGAATTCGGGACTTTTTGGAGTAAATCGGGACCTGTTTTGAACTAGGAAATCAGATTTATCGTTAATTCTCACTTTTTTTCCTAAAATCGTCTAGACTCGGCCATTTTGAAATTTTGGGTCAATTCTGTGGAAAATTTCTAGCCTCTGAGTAGAATAGGATCGTTGAACAACTCTTGTTATATTTCGAAATGAATATCATTCATGTTGAGGAATATTACATTTAAAATATGCAGATTCGTCACCAATCTGTCAAATACCCCTCTAAATCACAAAGACAATGATATTTTTTCTGGAAGAAAAACGGTTTGAATTTTGTATTTTCTCTTTAAGTATTAGATTGACTCGGAGGTGTTTTTCGAGTGAAGTAAGATGAATACCGTAAGTTATCGATGCTTTATTCCCAGGAAATTGAACCATCACAGCTTCCCAAAATTGGAAAAAATTTTTTCAACCGTTCCACAGGTGTTCACATGTGATCATAGTGTCTCCATATTTAAATGAGGAATATAATCGTTGACCAACTTTTGTTATCTTTCGAAATAAATATAATTTATTCTGAGGAATACTACATTCTAAATAGGCAGATTCGTCACTAATCTGTCGAGTAGCCCTTTGAATCTCGAAGATGATGGTATTAGTTCCATTGAAAGAATGGATCCAGTTTTGTATTTTCTCTTAAAATACTAGTATGACTTTGGGGGATTTTTCGAGTGATATAAAATCGATACTGTGAGTTATGGACGCTATATCCCCAGGGAATTAGACCACAATAACTTCCCAGGATTGAAAACTTCTTTAAAATCGTTTCACAGGTGTTCACATGTGATCACAGTGTCCCCATTTTTACATGGGGTACGTGGAGATTGAACTGCTGCCGTTTTTCTTGCAAAAAATATGTTCGGACGTGATGCCACGGATCGCGACTTGAGACGAATCTATCGCCAATGCCGTGGCCACGAGGAATGCGACAGAGTTCGATCATCCGCTAATATTATACACTTGAAGGTCTAGTTTTCTCGTCGATTTTGTGGCTGTTTTCAATCTACCTTCTGGGCTTTTCTGTTTTTGCGGTTAATGAAGATTTTTAAAAATCTTGATGAATCCAGGCAAGAGTAGAGTGAATTCTTGAACAATGAGGTTGAAAACCCATTAACTAGCTAATCATCGGTATCAAAGACCGCGTTCCGATAGTATATCACATTTGTGCTTCGAACTTTCGAGGACAGTCGCTACAACTTAGACAGTCAGATCCGGTTTTCTTATTCGTGATCATCAATTGAATTGTTTAGAGTCATAGTGGATTAACAAGGAGAGTCTCAGATCTGCGGAACACGGATCTTGATGAAACTCTGGCAATCACCTTGTTTCGGTGAAAAATGAGGTTATCTCCAAGTCCCATGGGCCTCCTATTCTGAGATACAGCTGTGGGGATTAGCATTGTTAGTATATCTATATATTTATCTTTTTAACATGGGCCTATATGGACAAAGTTGATCTCCATAGCTGTATCTTGAGATAGGAGGCCCATTGGACTTAATCATTGGAGATACCTTCATTTTTCACCAAAACAAGATGATTCTCAGAGTTTCGTCAAGATCCGTGTTCCGCAAACCTGATGCTCTCCTCGTAAGTCTTTCTTTGAGACTCATTCATTCTGTGGTCCCGCTTTAATTCAACTATGACTAGAAGCCATTTGGAAATTATTCTCTAAGTCGAAGAATATGATAGGAAAGATGGGAAGAATCGTATGCAAAGGATAAATTCAAATCAACCAAAACGTGGGGAATATTCAGGTTGTTTTTCGCACTATCAAAAGTAGACTTATAAGGGAAGGACCAGGTATCCGGATCACCAATCTTGTCCAATTTTTTTTTTTTTACAGTTCTGTATCACCCAGTATATGAAGAATCCAGAGTAAGTCCATCAAATGGGCCTTTTGTTCAGAGCTGCAGCCAAAAACATTAACATAGCTAGTATATCTATATATTATATATATGACTTTTCAACACGGGCCTATATGAGTAATGATAATCTCAGTGGCTGCATCTTTGGACAAAGCCCATTCGACAGAGTTACTCTGGATTCTTTACATTCAAGGTGGTACAAAATCGTGAAAAAAATTTGGACAAGATTGGTGATCCAGACACCTGGTCCTCCCCTTGTTAGTCCACTATGACTCTGAACCACTCAATTATTGATCTGTCACAAGAATGTGTAGAACGCATCCTGAAAATGCAATGGATGAAGCCAGTTCCATTCAAATAATGTGTAGAGTTGATTGAGAAAGTTTGCAGCAATAGCTTCTGGCGGATTACTTTTAATAATGATGTGAGGAACTCGATATATATTTTTGCTCAAATTCAACAGAATTGCAGTTGGATGTCAGCTCATTTTGTCATGAAATACGTTTCCACTCAAGTCAATGAACAAAAAGGGTTAGCTAATTGGCTAACCCTCTGTGTTCAATTTACCCTAGGGATATCCCAGAGTCATTCATCATTGCCACCCTCATGCTGTGAATCTCGTGATTTTCAACTCATGCACTCTTATACTTACTCGGAATATTCAAACAACTGTACGTCTGATTAACTTCAATGATTCGACTTGCCAGATCACTGTCGTTGCCCAGCTTGCATTCCACGACTCGGTGTTGAGTCCGAATCGAGGAATTATGGGAGAAAGATGTGATGATACTCTATGATCCCAGATACTTCATAACCTATGTTACGGGCATACTTTTCCTCTCACTCTTCTAAGATACTCTTCACTTCTGGGCTGAATGGCGAATCGATGGATATTTATTTTTGTCTAACTTATTTCCGACAACTTATCGTTTAGCCCAAATTCTGAAAGTGTCGGAGAGGAATGGTAACAAATTTTAGCGTGCATGGTCACCGCAACGCCTCAACGGTTATTCCAACTTCTTCCGAACGAGTCTTTCATTAGCTGAAAGCATGTTAGATATTCTGAATTGGACAGTTTATGTCGATTCCATCCTCATCATTCGATCCGCATGATTTGAAATGAGAATGGTCCAGAATGTGCTTTTGTGACTTTCCATGTAGAGATATAGGAAAACTGAGGGGTCACCCAATCGGTAACCAATATCATCGTTTTCCATACATTTTGTGAAGTGAGACAACATGAAAACTATCTCTCATCGAGTCACTCATTGAGGAAATCTCACCAAAAATTTTACTTAGTTGGTATTCATACAATCCTTTTGGATTCTCATTCCTGCAAGCCACTTGTGGCATACTACTAATTCGAATCGTGATATGGTTAATAGTGTTTTCGATCTCAAGATATTTTCCACGACAGTTGCGTGACAAAAGTCTTTCAATAGAAGTCCATGAGCAATCTATGTGAATCTAATCTTGAGCAAGTCTCATAAAATTTCAATTCTACCTCATGTTTTTGAAAACTAGTCGTCCAAAGCACCTGAAGTTTAACCCACTTTAGTCGGCTGTACAAAATATTTTGTATTTATCGATGTGGTTGCACCTGTTCTGACGAGTAATTTTGATTTTCATCGAGGTTCATCGTCGATTGGAGTAACGCAAGGTAGATAGTTCAAAATCACAAGCTGGAATTTGCTAAAGTCACCTCACTTTGATAAAAATTAGGATCGATCATTGATTATTCAACTGAATTCGGAAGTCAGAATCCATAGCCTTGGATTGTAAATTGGTACAACTAAACTGTCGTCGAGATTCCCTGATGTGAGAATAGTAGGGAACGACAGATGGTACTCGAACGGAAAAGTCACGTTAGGATGCTGAAAATTTGAGGTTCTACAGTGCAAAAGCTAGAGTAGCCAAAATTTCGCGTGCGAATCGCTCAACGAGCTCGTGTCTCATAAAAAAATGTTGTAGGGGAGGAGCTTTAGCTTGGCCGCGTCAAAGACGAAACGTGTTGCACCCGGCACGCTTGCACCCGTCTCCCTGTTTTGCGCTTTCCACGTTTCGTGAAGCCTTCCTCTCTCTCTCTGTGAAAGAGCGTCCGGAAGGAGAGGGAAGCCTTAACCCAAACGGGAGCAAGAGAGAAAGAGATCGAGAGAGTTTCTGGAGAGTAGTATCCGAAAATAGCCGGTACATCTCATGATGGCCCGGTCGAACGGATGCTCAGCTTTCAGTCACATCCCAAGAGCCGAGGCGCCGAGTAGTACTCTCTGAGAAGCAAATCTCGGGGTGTTTCTAGTCGAAAAAAGCTTCAGCATCGAGAAGCCTCAGCTAATAGAAGCAATAATGGCCGAGGTAGACAGTGTAGTGTTTACAAACACGACGACCGAGCGCAAGACTCGTAAAGTCAAGAAGACGACGAAGCGGAGGGAGAGTCGTGATCAAAATTCCGAGGTCACGATAACCGAGCTTGACAACAACTCTGCGAGCAACAACAACACCAAGAACCAGGATGCCATCGACAAGTATGTGCTGGCTGCAGCGCTGACAGGCCCTACCCTCCCATCGGTTCACATCTCGATCTCTTGCTCTTCGATTCGTTGGCATTTTGAATTTACCGCCAAGGCGCGTCGAGTCGGTGAATAACGATTTCCGGCTGATTTCGATCCTCGAATCGAGTTGATGGATACGGTTTTGTGGTACGCAAGTGTACGGCTGGGTAATGAGATGGAATATTCAGTTTGGTGACTCGGACGGTAGTTTAGGACCAGTTTTGTGTAAGGACATTGGTATCACTTGTAGGAAGCGGTAGTCAACAATATCCACGGATTCTACTTGGGGTCGTGGATATTTTGAATGCGTGGAATGACGGTTGAAATCGATTGAATGATCTATGTTATCGCTGCTAGGTCACTTTATCAAACCAATGGATTCTTCTCAATCTTTAGAAGATGTATTCCATTCTGTAGACATCGAGTTTTTTTAAATTTTTCTGGCAAAATTTACCATAAAATATTGAAACTTTTGATTATTCACTAAACTCAACAGTTTCAGTCAGGAAGCCAAAGTGTGTCAGGCATCAAAATTCTGGGAAAATCGAATTCCTCGCATCTTGTTCACTTGAAGTACCATTAGATATTCATGTAAGTTCGGAGTTTGGAAGCTCGAGTCCGTAGTGCTCTGTTTTATCGACACGGCGCAAATTCAACAATTTCTAATTTTTAATTATCTGCAGACGCTTTTCTGATCAAATCTTTGAGTTAGCGCGCTTCGCAGTAAAATTCCCAACAATTTGAGCTCTGATACATCTCAAAGCTCACGATATTCATTGAACGTTTTGACAAACTGCAATCTTGAGTTATCCTCATGCTGCATCATAGGACGACGCGGTGATGCATGTTTGCCATTTGTCGAATCATTCAAAAAATATCCTAAGTTTTGAGACGCGGCAAAACTTGAATGATTGCAAATTGAATCACGGAGCGCGCTAACTCAATGATTTGATCCGAAAAGTGTTTGCAATTATTTAAAAACTAGAAATCGTTTGAAGTAAATCATGCGGATTACAGTGGCGCCATCGTGGGGTAGAAAGCAGTACGGACTGGCCTTAAATTGGGACGTGGGGGAGTGACGGGGATGCTACCCAGATTTAATCGTTGTATCTTGAATGTGAATTGAATGTGAATGGAAATCTTATTCGCACTGCGAACTCCTTTGATTCGATCAGGAAGAAGTTTTTCCTAGTACTATCAGTCTAGTTCTGTCAGAACAAATCTCGCGATATAAGATTTCAGATTCTCAAAGATCGCTACTTTCACTTGAAATAAGAAATTTAGCTTCCTCAATCAAATATGTATGCATTTTGAATGATGAGGTCCCTCGCAATAGCCCTCAGTGCCGTTTCCCACAAATTTTTCTGTGAGATTCACGAGAGATGGCGTTGAAACATTTGCAATTCTCAGCACTCCTTCGGAGACAATCGAACTGTGTCTACCGCCAATCTCTTGATTGTTGACCTAACCAAACTCTTATCCATCCATTTGAGTCAGATTCTTAATCACCATCAACAGTTGTACGAACCAGTGACCTCACCATCATAAACTCATTATCTGAACATCAAATTTTGATGCAAAAACACCGTAGTCATCAAGAAATTGACGGTAAAACTCGATCATGAGATCCGAGAATCATGAATGTTCACCTACAATCGGACAACATCTGCATCGTTTTTGCATGTATTGAGTTCTCCCACCCCTTAGAAGAGCAGAGACGAAGATTCATCCATCATTCGATTTGAGCATTCACTAACAGTAAAATTTTACGTGGGTGAAACTTGTACGTCACTCACAAGAGTCACGAATATACTTTTGCCGAAATTCACTCCCTCAACAAACATGCAAATCATATGCTCAGCCAGCACATACAACAGTACTCAACCAAGGTACATATCTCAAGAAGACAGCCAACTATATGTATTTATATGGGTGACGGAAATCCGAAAGTCTCCGGCGGGTATTCCTGCAGATTAAGATCGAGTGCCGTCCATGCACTGATGAGCTCGTTTTGGATCGAGTACACGAGACGCTGATTTTACCTTGATTATTCCCTCGAAGATTTCCAGTTATCGAATTTGTTACTAGTATGAGATGAGTGCGAGAAATATATTTATGCCCAAGGGCATCTATGAGCGCTTGAGTCAAAGTTTTGGTTTATTGTATTCAAAGAATTCCGGGATTTAATTTCTACGAGAACCGAGATGCATAGAAAGAGTGCGATTTGGTTACAGTTTTGTGAGATATAGTAGATATATTCATCAAAACTCGAACGAGTTTCAATTAGTTCAGAGCAAAGATTTCTTGCACATATGTGTAGGGGTATCCACAGGAATATTCTACGGGTTTGATTTTGGAATTTCGTTTCATCTCTTCTTTTATAGTTTGCACCAGGGCTGATACAGTTTTTCTCCCGTAGATAGTCAAAATCATAGATTATCTCCAAAATATGAATGTATCTGTGAAAATTCAGCAATGAATTCGAGTGGGGATATAATTATACAAAAGAATATGAAATTTAAGATCAATTCCAGTTTCAAAGATATGATACGAATCTGGCAATAGTCATCATTCGAAACTCATTACGAATGGAAGATATTTGTTTATTATGTAAAAAATTTTTAACCAGTCAGATATTTTTTTGATTCTATTCGGGTGACTCATTATCTCTGATTCGATCATACATGTAACAGTATTCATTGTACAATGAACATGAGACACGCAGAAAATTCTTGACAAATCAGCACTGCATCGTGTAATTCATTGCGTTCACTATAGTATAGCTCGAAAAACCTTCAATCGTTCTCTACAAATTACGCAGTCTCGAGACATGCTGAATCTCAGACCAACAACAATCTCAAAATTTCACAAAATCTCATTAATTCCAGATGTGTTCCCAGAGTTTGGATTGAATCCAATTCAGATTGTTCCCTTAGTGATCCAATTAAAGAAAATTCAGATAAATTTTCACCTGGGCGTGAAAATATACCGCATGAGATACTCCGTAGAATATTCAAATTTCAGATGCGGCAATTAATGAGTGTACTAAACAAATGGCTCTTTCAGTTGATTTTCAGTGGCGAATACACGAAAGCAATGAACAAGGATTGGCACAGTGGCCACTTTTGCTGCTGGCAGTGCGACGAATCGCTGACGGGTCAGCGATACGTCCTCCGAGACGAGCATCCTTACTGCATCAAATGCTACGAGAGCGTCTTTGCCAATGGATGCGAGGAGTGTGGCAAAATCATTGGAATCGATTCAAAGGTACAGTCTTCAATTTTATAGTCCTCGAAAAAGTTACTCTGACCAATGGAAAACAAACTATGGACGAGTCAGTGAAAATCGAGAGTGTAAACAAAATCTGCATTCTGAGGGACTCTTAGTCGGAGTAGATTACCCTCGACCGGTGAAAATCACTCGAGGAAAGCTATGCGTCGGCTATGAGTGACAGCGACAGCTGTGTTGGCTCTTTGCACGCGTGCCGATTGTTTATTGTTGCTATGATTGCGTACGCGCGAGAGCAGAGACTGGTCCAGAGAAGCTCGAGTTACGAGTCGACCGAGAATAGCGAAATGCGGGCAATAACATTTCAGCTGCACCGGACCTGAGAAAATTTTCCGCGCCTCTTTGGGCGCCTGTCAATGAGAAACAGCGTCGTCGTGGTGACTGGTTTGATTGAATTCGTGGGAAATTTCGAGCGACACTTTTCGCTCTTCTGTAGAGGTAAACTTCTTCGCTCGAGTATGTCTTTAAGTGTTGTTGGGTGTCACTTGACGTGGCAATGACTTGGCACCAGTTTTTTTCTTAAGAAATGGCAATGTTATGAAATTCAATCGGTCTGTTGTGTGTTCAAACAGATCAAAGAGACAGCTAATCGGATATAATTTTCATCTTTGGAACTTGAGCTGCGAGTGAATTATCCAACGTTGGCACCCGTGGCGGGAAGCACGATTGACCTACGTCAGTGGATGTGGATGTGTTATTTCTTATGAAATTGTTTTCTACTTTAGAAAATATGTTATACAGTTTCGAAAATCTTCTATAGGTTCGAATTTCTCTAAAGTTTAGAAACTCTCGTCATTGAAAATTCTCACGAGCTAGTTGGATCAATCTATAATAAGTTGTCGCAAACGTGTCCATCGAGAATCTTTGCACTAAGATCATGAATATTCAGTATCGAGAACCACAGTAATTTGAATGATCCGTAGGGCGGTTTTTCGAAAAACGTGAGTGAAAAGATCCGAAATTTATTCCAAGGGTCACGATGTGAAATTCAATTCCCATATTTCTGCCTATTCGAAAGATGAATTTCCATTCTCTGACCATGAAATTACTCTCTTCATTCATTATTTGTCAAATTGATCGACAGTATTCGAGGAATACTGTTGCGTGCTCCGACTACAAATCGGGTCTCAAGAGCTCTTTCCCACTCCAAACCATTGCTTACCATGTAAAGTAGCAAAATTTTGAGAGTTCCCGGCTTACCTCGAATGAGAGTGTCTATGTTTCACAGCTCCTAGTCTTTCAAAATATAAAAAAATTACGTCGTGAAATAAGACATCTCATCAGCATGTTTCCCCGCTGATCTAACATAACTTGTAGTGGTAATGATTCACATAAGTTGGTCGAACACGAGCGTGTCATCGGCACTTTGGTCCAAAAGAGGCAAACGCAGTGTCAGCTTCGGGCGTATAATGAATGGCTCGGCTCTGATTTTCAGGATCTGTCGTACAAGGACAAGCACTGGCACGAGGCTTGCTTCCTCTGCCACAGATGCAGAGTGTCCCTGGTGGACAAGCAATTCGGCAGCAAGGTAGACAAGATTTACTGCGGCAACTGCTACGACACCCAATTCGCTAGCCGCTGCGATGGTTGCGGTGACATCTTCCGTGCTGGTGAGTCTATTTGCCCGTAATATTATCTCAATTTGATTCCTTAAGGCCTCGCGTTTTTGGACGGCTATGGCGCTCCAATGGGTTCAGTGGATAACCAGACGATTGAGTGGGCTATTCTCATCTCCGACTTTTTATGATGCAGATATTCCAATCTTGGTGAATGCTATAAATTCTGATTCATTCTCAATTATGTTGACCTATGAAACATGTTTTCTCAGAAACCGGAATGAGCTTATCCCACAGCAACTCGCAACATTCCAAATCAGGATCCAAAAACCAGTGCTCAAAATTTCTCCGGAAAATCGTATATAACACTGAAATTTCCGTGTAATCGTGAGAGACGTCGTCAAAAATTTCACCGACGAATTTACATGGGATGATTGATTGCGCGAAAAAGTATTCTCACAAGACCCCCAAAAAAATGTTAGATGATCGGGCATCGATATTTCGAAAATTCCCATGGTTTTTCATAACACCGTGTCTGTGTGAATGACTGTCTAGCCGCCACTTCTGGATTGACTCACAAACGATTGCCGATCAAAGCAGTCATTCGAAGGATGTACAGAAAGTGCGATATTTACAGCAGCGAGTCCGTCCTTAAAAGGCTAAGCGAGTCAAGGATCTGAATCCGTAACCATTTAAATTGATCACCGAATGTAAGTACACATGTCTTTTGAGAGCAAAGCGTGTCGAAATTGAAGCAGCAAATATCTCGACATTTGTCTCGTCGTGCGCAATTTCATTGATCAGTTCCAAAAATGATCTGGAGAATGCTATAACAGTTTTCCAAAGATCGCTGATCTTCGACAGAACGCCAGCTAATTCAAGTACAGAGGTGAACGAATGAATTCTTGTGATGAGTTCGAACGAGATTCTCGAGGAGCTTTCGAGAAAAATTGCGATTCAATGGCTCAATGATAGGATACTCACCGAATGGTATTCATTTTGAGCCTAACTCATCCACATGGGGTTCGCGGCAATTGGAATAAAAAATCTCGAACGAGGCAAATTCTGAGTCGGTGTTGTTGAATGATAAATTGATCCGTAATTCACCGTAATCGTGGAGTAGGCTCAATAACTGGGTGGGATAATCACATACCAGTAGACGTCGGCGGTTAATTCGAAGCGATGGTGTGTTGGCGTTGACGAAGCGATTCTAGATAAAATAAAATCTTATTGCTCGATTTGGCAGACTCTGTAATCTCGATACTCAAATTAGAGACGATCGGGGCGTCGACAAATATTTTGCATCAGGCGGAAGTAAATCCTAACGCGAATCACGTACTATTTTTGAGGTACTTGGATTTCGCGATGGAACATATCGAAAGCTTACAATTTTTTGAAACGATACTTTCAGACCGGAGAAATATCTCACTATACTTTCGAGGAGTCATGAACTGTCGGCGAGCAAGCACTTTTCTCTGGAAATTCTTAATTTAATGGTAAATATCTAGATAGTACATCCTATATAATTTTGAATGAGAATTTCTCTTTGCAAGTAGAGAAGCGGTTCATCCATTTACCTATATCAAACGTGAATTTATCTTATACACATGCTTGTTCATGAAGACAGAATGTTCGGACAAGAAATTCGTACCTTCCCTACATCTACACCTCCAACTAGAGACCACCTCGAACAGTGGAATTTAGCAAAATTCTAAAGAATAATTGCCGATAGTATGACTGGCACATCACGTAGTCATTCATGATTCACCCAAAATATGAAGGATAGACGGAGAATGAAGGGACGATGTAATTGATATTTCAATCAACTGCTCGATATGAGTTTAAATGCCTCCCGGAGAATGGCAACCTGTAATTATACTGTCCGTCTAGATCGATGAATATTGATGATGATTCAAGCAGAATGCGAGACAAATCGTTCATGACGAAAATTTGAATCGTCCGAAAACAATCCAAATCAAGATTGATTCAAAACATGCGTGTACCTTGCCCACGCGCTCATGAGGCGCTTCCGCGTGCGACACTTGCGAGTAAACATCTCATAGATCACTCATCCTAATCGCCAACACTTACTTTAAGCCGTTTATTGCAAGTATTGAGCCGGCTTAACAATTACGTATTTTTCTGAACTTGGAATGGATTTTTGCGTGGCTTTGATACTGGAAACTCGACAACTCGCCAATGTACGACGAAGTGTAGTTTACCAGGAATCATAGATTAGTTGTAAAGTAAACATTTGAGGCTCACAGCAACAGAAATAGCACTCTAACAACACTCGTCGATAATAATTTAACTTTCATGAAATGTATTACTCTGCTGCAATAATTTCTGTTCCATCTCGAAATTCCTGATATCCATTTGTTGTTTACAATGGTCAAATTCATGATTCATGAAGTTCGCTGACAGTATATTGCGTGAGAATTTTTGCGGGGCCCCAAAGATTCCACGTCGATTATACTCGCTATTTTTTCCGCTTCTGTTCCTTTTCCATGACATCATACAGATCAACTCTTGCGTCGAAATCATCGTGTATAGGTCTGAATACAAATGACAATGGAATGGTTTCAATTGCGCCACGGGCATTGACTGAAAAATCGCGAGCCTCCTCCATATCCGTTCCCGGTCGAGTTTCCCACACAAACTGCTAGAGCTCTGAAAATTATCTACAAGGTCGATAATTGGGAAACCTACGCAAGAACGCAACTCAGCCCAGAGAAAATACCCTAATCCACTTATTAGGCTGTGTCCCTCCAGGAAGACCGTCCTTGCCCGTCTGACCTGATCTCGTCCTTGACTACTAGAAACTGCTCCCATGGCAAAGCTAGCCCCATTCTCTCATTCAACATCCACGGAGCACACTCCTTTCAATCAACAAATACGCGCAAAATACTTACACGTTAAAAACAACCACATTATCCGAGTAATGGGTGCGCCCACATGCAAATCACACACACACACACACACACACACACACTTACACGAGTACACTTCTCGTTCTCCAGAGGCAAACTCAGGAGGTGGAGGAGGCAGAAGAAGAGGTGGTGACGAGCTGAATCGGGGAAATGAGAAGATGCCGGGCAGCGAGGACGGTGTGCAAGATCGAGAATCCGCGGCCTACTTGGCAGTGACTCGCAGTCAGCCCGGCAAATAGCACCGGGCATCGCACTAGCCAGTTCGCGTCTTTTTGGACTTTTCGAATTTTCCCGCGCCTTCGGACGCCTCGAGCGTCGTGTTTGTCAGTCCAGAGAAGAGAAGCTATTTATTTTGCACGCACGGCATTACTCTAACAAATCTTGCGTCTCCGACTGTTTACGTTTATACAGCCTTTCATCGTAATTAGCACCATTCTCGATGTTTACCCTTTCATTGCCCTGTTTTGTTTACGACGATTTTCTTCGATCTTGATCGATTTTTGATGCAACATTCATTTTCGTTTCATCCGAGTTGCATCCATCATATTGGTTCGATTCAGTTAGCTCATTGCACTTTCCACCACATTTTTTGGAGATTTTTCCCCAATTTTTTGTTTTTTGTGATTCGGAGATGTCAAATCTCAAGAATATTGAAAAAATTTTACAACTATTTTTCGAAATCCTTATCTCACTTCGAAAATTTATTACGAATCTAGAAACTACTTTACCACTTTTCAACTTCCATTTAAGAATGCTGCCAGCAAATATTGACATTCTGAGTGAATACTTCAAGCTTTTGGATGCTCAGAATAGTTTTCGAAGAGTATGGAAACAAAGTCAACGAAACGTCAATATTACGTTACGTATTCCATTAGCCTTTTGGCTCGATATTTTCTGAGATCTCTGGAAATGAAACAGTATATTATCGGGATAAAATTCGCCCATGTCATGTGCAAAATTGAACAAAGTCGTCAGAGTAAAAGAAATTTTTGGGCTCAGACGGATATGTGTATACAAAACCGTACGGATATGACCTAGTTACAGAATGACAAGCTTTTACTCCTACCCATCAAAACGGCCACGCCAAAGATTGACAGCCGATATATTTCAAAGTACCAGATTTGACATGGTCAACTCTGGGACTCATCCTCGAATGTCGAGATCATCCATCTGCACCAAACTGTAAGCTCCCAAACTTCACGACGCAAAAAGCATAGCACCGACATACTATTGACATCAAACCACCTCATCACCGACACACAGCACGCACTGACCTCTAAAAAGAACAGTTGGACCCTCAACACCCTTCCCCAACTATTATCGTACCCCTCAAATCTCTGTTTCTTTCTTTCTTCCCAACCTCAACGAACAGCAACTGGACAGTCGAAAGAACAGCCCAAACATTTACCGAACGTCAAATTGGGGGGAGCATCTCCGTTGGGGGTGCCCTTCCTCACCAACTCTTGGCGATCGTAGCAGTCTAGGATCCCTAGGCTACGCAGATCTGACCTCACCTCGTCACATCAAACTCATGGCGTCGATCTCGAGGCGCAACAATGGCCCAACAAGCCGATTGGGCAACACCTCGACCATCAGTGCTACCACCAACAAGAATAGTTTCGGAACCGGAAGTGCGGGAAGCAGCGCTTTTGGGGTTGACAGACTTAGCGATCGGTTCGGGAAGGGACTGAGTCTTCAACAAAAGACCATTGGAGAGGATAGAATCAGGAAGGCCAGACAAAAGGATGAGGATTTTGCTGTTTGCAGCATGGTACCGCTTTCTGGCGATCCGAGGTTCAGGTGCTGTTTGGGAATTTACTGCTTGATGGGAGATCCGAGACGGGCTGAGCCAGGTGAATGACACTAGATTCGAGATTGAGCGGTTGGGAGATTATGGCAGATGGGCTATGAGGTACACCTGGTCTGGGTTTGATGAATGAGTGGACATAATTTCGTTCAGGAATTCCTTCATCACTGCGGGAATGAGCCGGAATATCTTGTGAGACCTTTCGGGTAATGCCATTTCATTTAGCATGGTTCTTCAAACGAGGCTCATACAGTATTTCACATATTTTCACATCATCTGGGTGAAAGACAATCGTTTCCCTGTCACAAGAAAGGTGACGTTGATATTGCTAGTTCTCAACAAAATTTCTTTCATTACACTCCAAGAAGGATCCTAACTAGTTGACTTCCTCTCGAACTAGCTTCCAAATTCGTGAAAATTAAATATGTTCATGCACCAAAAATGTTACTGCCAACTCGAAAAAAATCATCCATTGATTATTTTTTCATGGGATGAGTTCGACTCTCCCGAACCATTGTGAGATGATCATGTTATAAAATGCTACAAAATTTGTTTTCATCCCCTCAAACTCGCCGTTCGTACTTCCATTTCAGGAATCGGCAATCATAAGTCACCTTTATTCAACTAGATCTCTGAAAATCAACCAATTCACTTCCAATCATTAATTTGGGGGGGGGGGGGTGTTTAGTCTACTTTTCTTATCTCCACCAAACATCCTGCAGATCAATCAATGCTACTGAGCTGTCTTTGCCTAGGTCTGACCAATCCGTCTGTTACTACTTGCAAGCACTCGAACCCAACTATTTTCAAGAGCAACAAGTATTTTGCCTGGTTCACACACGACGTGATGGACTTGACTCGTTTCGAGTCGTGAATCATCTTCGGCCAACAAAGCGTCGATTCTAAACGTCGAAGGTCTCACTGTCAGGGCTACTGGCATTCATCACCACGCAAATTGATCATATTTTTGTCGCGCACCACACACGTCTTCAATTCAGATCTAAAAGCTATACTAAAGTTTTGTAGATGGTCGGTGAGCGTCTCCCAATATTTTTCACACAATTCTTGCTTCGATCCGTTACCGTACTCGAAAACGTTCCAACCACAATTCACTCGTGCTTCAGAGGGACGAATTAGGTTCATCGCATTGTTTTTTACGACATGTTGTGAATCGTAGATTTATAGCGCTCGACCACACCTTTGTGAATATAGTCTCAACTCAAGACGAGATGCAAACTTTCGATTTACGCATCTCAGAAGTATACATGTATGTGACATCGCATGTACGGAATTTTCTTCTGCTGACCTTATCAGACAGATTGTCTCATCAATGCCACGCGATATCCCTCGTGGATAGCTCACTCAGCTGATGAAATTACGCCTTTTTTAATCGTCCCCTGAGTTTGCTCGTTTGTGATGAAAGAATGATAATGATCTATGTGAAGTATTTGAGAATCGGTAAATATTGTTTTGTAAGTTTTTTCAGTTGAGTGAATTTCTTGAAAAATTTTGTTGAATGTAAATTATGATTCTAGCTTCATTAAGACTTCACTTACAAATCTGACTTCACCAGTCTTATTTGTGGAGATTTTTTGCCAGTTTCTCGTTATCGATACAAATTGCACACAGCCTTAATTTTTAGGAGATCCGGTCAATATTAGAGTTAAATCGTGGCTGCAGATCATGCGGAGTTCGGATTCGTTATCTAATATAATGATTTGAGTCTCGTGAGAGGCGAGGTATGAATCAGATTACAGCAACATTACCTCCTACCGATGTGATTAACACGTTCACTGCGGAGGCTGAAATCGGTGATCTTTCCCCAGGTGCGACGGGGCTCACCGATGGGCCCCGCTCAATGTTATTTCCCATAAGGCCAAAATTCTCAGAACCGGGTAAAAAACGTACAGGGCACACCGGTGGGCCCTGCTGCAGCGAACGTGTCAAAGAGGGAAGTTGGCTCCAGAAGGACTCGTACGAGATCGACTGAAATCATACTTGATTTCGACAATCGTAAACGCGCAATTTTATCAGGAACGAATTTGAATGAGATGCCATCTACTCACAGGGGAATTTCAGATACTTCGGGAGGTGAACTCGTCTTAGCGCTAGAAGATGATAACTAGAGACGCAGACTCTGATACCCAAGTATTTCGAAGATATAGCCAATGACATTGGTATTGCAAGAATAATATCCTATCCTTCTAACACAGGTTTATGTAGGAAATGCTGATGCTATAGGCCATACCTTCTGAATGCTTGACCATCAAATTCTGCGGCTTTGATATCACCTCTTGGTGTTGAAGGTGATTGTTGCCGAATTCCCAGCCAGATTCAGCTTCCAAGCCCCCCCCCCCTCCCCCATTCTCCGACACTGGAGGGCTAAATTTACAGGAAACTTTTTATTCCATCGACTGTATCAGTCGTGAACAACGAAAAATATTATTGAAATCGATGTGTCCATCATCTCACAATAACAATCATAATTTCACGATATTCGGCCAGATTCTTGGCCACAATTAATAACTATTCTGGCCTAACAGGTACTGCTGACGAGATCGCCGTTGGGCACTTTGACAGACCGTACGTGAGGGGCAAATCTATATTCATCCAAAAAGTCTCTAGAAGCGTAATCTATGGGTAAATGTGGCAGCTGTTACGCGCGCTTGCGTACGCTTTCTCGTATATTTAGCTTGCACGCGGCTCACTCATTACTGTCCGTTTGGTCTTTCCAAAGAAAGATCGAGCTTGCAAACCCTTGCCCTCGTTGTGGCTAAAATTGAAATCGCTTGCTCGGCTCTCTGGTTCAACTAGATTTAAAATTCTGATACTATATCCCTGCTAAGTCAGAGGAAGTTTTGATCACGGATGTGGGTAAATCTGAATGACCATTTTCAACCTGCAAATTTTCTTAGTTCCACACTTTACAGCCAGACATGCTGTAGGATAATATTCTAGCGGACAATGAAATACGTAACACCTATACAAATTGTCAACACTCACTCAAAAGTGCAACTGCCAAAATTTGAGTATATTGATTCAAAATAGCTCCATCTCAACCGTCAACAACAGTATTTATGAGCATCTAAATAATGTATCTGCTTCAAATGAGAAAACCGATCAGCTGGTCGAGAGATTACCAATATTCGAGACAGGGTTGCCCACTGCTTAAGTAAATGGCCTTGGACCAAAGCGCCTCTTTGAGTATCATACCGACATATACGGAGTGTATACGCGGACTCTGGCTGACGTCATGTCTTCGATTGCGTCTCTCGCTCACTCTATAACTCTTTCTTCCTGAATCGTAACCAAATCTGCGTGCATAAGTACGATACACTCATTCTAGTTTGGGTGAAAATGATAATCATCCATAAAACGTGAAGATGACTCTCATGATAACTTTCGTAATAGATGTATGAGAATTGGTCAAATTCATCATGGTTACTACCCAACTTTTGATATTTTTATCACTGCCGCGCCGGTCGATCCACGAGTGATGTTTGAGTGATAAGTATCTAGAGAGACGTACATGATTACAAATTCGTCTCTCAAGTGCATCTTTGACGTTGAGCATCAAATTTTGTCACACTCGTCACCTAATCAAACATGGGTACAAGAGGCTGCACTCACAATTTCATTGGACGTAGGTTGACAAGTTGACCAAATGAGGTAACGAATGAGGTTTAGTTTCGCAGTATCCTGATGTTGTTATTCACGATTCTTGGAGCGTAGAGTGACCTTTTGTTGAGATTTAGAAATCTATTCATGACAATTCACCGTCACATCGATTAAATCATCTGTATAGAATCCCAGGTTGGGAGTCATAACTCCCCGAGTATTATTCTTCCCCCTGGCTAATACGCCCCGAGTATTTTCCCGCTCCTCCCAGAGCTTTCTCAGCGTGTTCAAATTCCTCGGCGTCAATAAACAAACACCTAATTGTTATTGTACTTCCAACCGCTGTTCAATTTCGTGTCGCGCTATGACACCTATGTGCGGGATGGTGAAATTATTGAGTTCCTCCGGCATATTGGCTACAATCTTTATTTTTAACCGTACGTGATTGTCTTAAATTACAAAATTTATAAAAACTGTGAAATCTGTATGAAATACGACGAAAAGGGTAGAAGAATACAAGGGAAGAATAAAAAGGTAAATTTCCGGGAAATCAAAGTTCTCTTTCGATGTTTAATATGTCCGGCAGAAAATTTGGATGGAGGAGTTATGACACGGGCGGGGGGGGGGGAGTTTTGACCGCGGGGAGAAACGGACGGGGATTTATGACTCCCAATCGAATCCGCTAATGTTCGAGTGAATTGTAAATCTGAAAAGCTTGACAATCGTTATAATTTTTTGGCCGTTGAAAATTTGGGGACGAGGTGATTACTTCGAAACAATTAAACCGATCGATGAGGTAGATATCAATGAATTCCGGGGAAAAATTCTTTTCAACATGCTCACTACAACGAGACCCACCGGCGAGTCCCGCGATTTTTCATTTTTAAATCTTGGTCGAATTTTAATGGCTCGGGGAATATTTGCAATAAAAAATTTTCATGTCGATCACTCTATCAAGGGCATAATTGATGAACCGTTAAAGACGTCATCTCTTTATAAATGCGTTTGCCAAAACACGAGAGAGAGAATCGTGGCCGATACGAAAAATCGGTCTCGCAGCGAACGTCTTAAGGGCATGCGGTTGCCCTGCACCCCGGTCGTAAGATTTGTTTCAGGGGAGATTCTCATGATACAAAGTTTGAATTGACGAATCCATGTTGTTATCCAACATCCGATAACTCATTGTCTAGCCTAAATCGAGAAGGAAGTTGAGTAAAACGTGTAGAAAATTTAGCGCTCACGGAGACAAAATCACCTTGAAAGAGAATTTTGACGAGCTCATAGACCGACGAAGATGAGCAGGTTCAGCTAAGAAATTGCTCATGCATGATAAAAGCCGTGAGTCATCGAAGTGCTTGGCTTTCTTCCCGACAAGTGTCATCACAGCGCTGAAAATATCTCCGATCGAACGAGCGTGTTTGACTCGAACTATGATACAATATTACATCATAGAACCAACTCAACCATCGCCCCCCTGCCAACATGTTCATTGGGCCTAATATCCATACATTACCATACAAAAACGAATTTTATATCAACTTATTGGATATTTCGAGGTAGTGTCTACGGAAGCACCAAGATTGACTGCTGGTTTTTCTTATCGTAAGATTCTGACAAAATGTAACTGTGATGAAGTCATTATCGTTACTAGACATGGATTTTTTGCGAAAATATCATGTCACAACTGAATCACTCAATAGCTTGTGTCATCTTCCGATGAGGTTATGTGATTTCATTTGATCGCGGATGCTTAACAAGATTTCTCGCTCGGAAGAAATTGAGCAGTCACAGATGGCACTGCGCACTCACGACGAGAAATTTTGTGGCCGATCTTGGAATCAATTTCAAGTTTCATACAGGGGTTATTCGAAGCTCCAAGTTCAAAAAGATGAAATTTTAATTGTCGGCGTTCAATATCCAGAAGAACTCTCGGTACCTCATTCGCACAGACACGATCTTCTCAATGTACCAGTGCCCTGAAATTGTTGAATAACGAATCAGGTTTTTCGTCACCGAATTGGGTGGTTTAAAATTCTGGTAGCACCGAAAGTTTAAAAGAGATGCCATGTCTTTTTTGATACCACTCGTGATTTGATATGAATCCTGGAACTGATGATTCAATTTTGTTTGCCAGGCACCAAGAAGATGGAGTACAAGACACGGCAGTGGCACGAGAAATGCTTCTGCTGCGTCGTCTGCAAGAACCCGATCGGCACCAAGAGCTTCATCCCGCGCGAGCAGGAAATCTACTGCGCCGGATGCTACGAAGACAAATTCGCTACCCGATGCATCAAGTGCAACAAGGTAACGGCTGTCGTTTGTCATGCGAATATACATCTCATATTTCGTTCTCTGGTTGGAACAAGCCAGTTCAGCCGAGATCCAGCTGAGCCTTTGGGAAGCTAAACTAATTCATCTCCTTTGAGAAACATGTTATTCAATCCTTCGCATTGTAGAATCAATCCTACCCAGACTCCAGCTAAGACATTTGTCGTCAGCATCTTTCGCTAATACATCAGCTCACCGGAAATTATCAAGATCCTTAGCTTCAAATTCATAATATGTTCTATGATGATGGCTTCGCACGATATTTTGCGAGGATCAAACTTCCCCCTCAGACTGATAAGATGATGAATTTCAGATCATAACGAGCGGTGGCGTTACATACAAGAACGAGCCATGGCACAGGGATTGCTTTACCTGCAGTCACTGCGACCAGTCCCTAGCCGGACAACGATTCACCTCGCGCGACGAAAAGCCATACTGCGCTGAGTGCTTCGGCGAACTCTTTGCCAAGAGGTGCACCGCTTGTGCAAAACCAATCACTGGTAAGATTTGCAATTTTTTCCCCTTTTCCATACCATCAACTTTGGATGCAAGGAGATAAATTTTGAGAAAACTTGATCGTCGTCGTATAGCGACTATTGATTGGAAAATCGAAGATCCTATTCTGACATTCCGTTGGCTTAGTGATCATTTTATCGGCAACAGTATTTTTGCCAAAATGTTCAACGTGTCTTCGCTCTAATTCCCCGAATGAAGTTTCCTCTCCTCGGGGGTGCCTTCCATTGTTCACGAATATTGCATCTAGATGCATGCGTACTATTTCAAAAATTATGACAAAAATGGTCCTTACAAAAGTGGCGAGTACTTCTATATTTCATGCATTTCATTATTCCGGTATGCACTTCATATTGCTTTTACTGACGAAGATTCTGTAAAATCCAATCGAATGGATTAACCAGAATGTTTCACAAAAATCACCCAAAATTTTTCAACGCTGTGACGGTTTCTATCTAAAAAGTCGACCCAGGAACTCACGAACATTCTTCTCGTCTTCTATCAAATCATCAATCGAGTGATGATTCTTACGTCATTTGAAATCAGAGGTTCGAACATCAGGATTTTTTTCAACACAAGATCTTGAAAAAAATCCTGATGGGAACGTGCGAAATTTCTACGTGAAACTTTTGTACAGAATTTTCGAACCGTGTCTCGAAGCAAATTTCATGCAGACGCTAGTGAAAATCTGAAGGACTACAACCTGAAAAATACAGATAGAGAGAGTCACTATTTCGGCATTCGCTCATTTGGACGGATCTGCGCAGTAACTTTGCGACTTCTTGAGTGCACACGAAGAGTCGGACTTGGAAATTTGATGCATCAAATTTAACACTAGATGACTAACGTGTTCCAAGGTTCATGTTAAAAATATTTTAGTTTTTGTCCAAGATCAGCCAGGATGAATTCCATGACCATTATCCTTGGAGATAGAATGAAGTTATTCCATAATTATTCCTCCAGAATTAGCACTTTGGTGATGACTTTTCTGGTTGAATTTTGATTTTGTTAGATGTTTGATAAACATGCAAATACATTGAAAATGAACATCTTGAATGACTATTTTCTCGAGAAACTTACAAAATGGTTGATGTTGAAAATTTCGTCGTCATCATGAATTGTACGGAATGGATTTACTTTGCCTTTGCTGTCCAACTTCCGTCTCATAATCATCGAGCCTTGAATTCAAAAATTGAGACACAAAATATGCAATTCATTCGCGACACTTTCAGTGACGAACGAATCCCCGATGTTGCAGGTATCGGTGGCACCCGTTTCATCTCTTTCGAAGACAGGCACTGGCACAACGATTGCTTCATCTGCGCAGGCTGCAAGACATCCCTGGTTGGTCGTGGTTTCATCACCGACGAAGAGGACATCATCTGTCCCGAGTGCGCCAAGCAAAAGCTCTCATAAGAGATCTAAACTGATGCAGGCATTTCGGGAAAAATCGTGTACGAGTCAGAATCTTGACGCATCAACTGCGTGCGTCAGTGTTGATGAAAATCAAAGTCTCGCTAGAGGGCTCCACTCTCGCAAATTCAAAATTTCATTGAAATGTTATGCCAATACTTTATACGATGCAGATTGGATTATATTTTGGATTAGACTGATCGGTTGATAGAAATGAACTATCGTTTACTATGATTGATCATGAATTATAAGATTTTTCTCAATATTTTCATCGCGTTTCAAGGCATATTCGTCCTGGTTTTTTCTGGTTGACGAACGCGACAGAAGAAGAAATGTTATCGAAACAAGTGTAGTCCAAGCCACATCCTCGAAAATTTCAAATTTGATCTCATGCTTTTCGAAATGCTCATCATAGGTTTTCGTTCCATTGATACTGGAGTGTGAATTGTGAAGCAGAATGGTTGTTTGCGATTACATGTGATTTTTTTACACCTACAGAAGCGCAGTTCCAGTATCAATTGAACAAAAATCTAAAAAAGTTTGAGGTTATTAGCCCGCTAGCGAACTTTTTGATTGATTGAACAGAGATGTCAAAATCGTCGGCCTGCACGTAAACGCAAGCCTATCAATATTTGCGATTTCTTTTTAACGATATATCAATTTTGAGAGATTAATTTCAATCAACGATCGAGCTGATGAGAATGAAAAGTTTGTGTATGAAAGAGAAATCGCGATGTCACTTATTGGTGTTGTTATATTTCGCTTTGTATACATGAATGTGCGGGATGAGACAGTTCAACTTGTCACTACTTGATAGCTTGTAAAAACCGTTCGTGCAAGTGTCAGAAAAAGCGGAGTCGTAATGTCTAAGCTATCGTGCAATAATGTGTAAGCCTATGTCACTTTATTTTTCTTACACAGTTGTTTAAATTTTCGAAGTCAGGCTTAAAAGAATGAAACATAGTTGATGGTGATAGATTGTTATATGATCCCAAAAAAATCTGTCAATCACAGTTGTTCTCAATTATGTTCGAAGAAAAGCATTCATATTCCACAACCAACAGTTCGTGAATGAATAATCACACACGAGCTCACGCAATGAGATCAAACTATACCACTATGTCGATTCCAAATTATTCTTCGCTCTCATTTGATTGTGATATCAAATACGTATCTCTTGTTCACTCCAATTTTGATTGTCATATCATTGATTCAGCTCGGCAAGATTGACTGCTTCACGATGTATTCGTGGATTGCATAGGTGATCGATATTTATGGAAATGTTGATATATTTGTGGCCTTACCTTCACTCGAGAGAACGGCTAATTTTTCCTCCTCTTACGAACAGTCCATGTCAAGAGAATTTAAAAAAACAAACTTCGGAGCTGAGTTTTTCACGCTATGATGAATTCTGGTGAATTGATGCACTGGATGCTTTAGATGGAATTAAAAGTCATGTGTTGACCAACCAATTTTGCCTGCTATATATATATTCTCACGATTCACTTACATACTAATCGCTTGTATAAGAGATGAAATGCGTGAATTACATTACCCTGTACGCAGTGTATTATTCTGTTTCATTGTGAATTTGACAAATAAATGTAACTATGAACAAAGATTCGTGGGAATCCTGTTTAGGTGATATTTTCAAGATCTTTTCATTTGTATATTTTCCAGAATCAATATAAAACACTCGCGGATTCTGATGGTCAAGAACTTTCTAAATTACAACCTCATGAAGCATTTCGGAGATTTATTAACAACTCACTGGGAGTTTTAGCGAGATCTTATCTTGATCTTCCACTATTTTCTTTCAGAGGAAAAAACCTTTGTCAGATAAGATAGACTTCGAGAGTTCCTGGGAAGAGAACTTGTCGGATCCTCTCAACATCAGAGGAACTCTTTTGGAACTCATGACAAAGTCAATGGCTCTGCAAGAACTCTTTTCTGGTGCTGCATTCAAGAGCTCTTCGAGTGCCTAACCAAGGGTTCTGGAAAACTTTTCGGCAAGTGTCTAGAAACACTCTGAGGGTTTATTAAGAGTTCTCCAGAATCTCTTGAAGAGTTACGTACACCAGCGCGATACGCATAAATTTCTGAGATGTCTGAAGGCTGAGAAAGAAGATAATTTAGCATTAAAGTTCTTGCCATTTCGAAATTTGAGTGTCCTTACTTTCCACCTTTGCGCGCGCTGCAAACGCTTGTCAGAATTTTCGCAATCTAAATGTTTGTCCTTCCCAATTTTTGGCATGTCTGATTTCTGTTTTTTGGCAGCACTACACTTGTGGTAATTGACTTTTTGGTTATCGCTCGTTCAATTTGTAAATGTTCTCGATGAGTCATAGGCCCCTGAAATGCACTTGCAGCTCAGAACAGGTATTGGTAACATTTCGAGTTTGGATTAATTAATTGATGGTACCAACATTTCAACCCGTCTACCCAGCCAGCTCCACCGATTCACCGACCTACCCATCCACCCTCCACCCGCTCACCCGTAACCTACCCTCTAATGTTCACCCACCCCCTCACTCTTTAACCCGCCCACCCAACCACCTGTCCCTCCTCCTACCCATCCAACCATTCACCCATCCACCTTCTCACTCTCGGACGCACCCACCAACCAACCCACCCACAATCCATAAATGGCCACCTATACTATCTCACGTAAACAACCAATTATGTCGGATCCGGACGAACAAACTTTAGCTGGGCATTCAACTGTCACAAAAAAACGAATTTTTGTCTCTTTGACTTCCCAATTAACTAGAACTTGGTCTTGCAAGGAATTGACCGAACTTCAATGATGAAATCTGACTGTGAACTGGATTTTGGCAAAACTCGGATGAATATTCATTTGCGGGAGCCATAAGAATAGTTTGAATCAAAGGTATCGGTAAAACAATTTGACGTAGCTCATAGTATGTCATGACTTTACGATATCATTTGCGTAATACCTCGAAAGTTTATCAATATTCTTTTGTTTTTTTCCCATGTGTTCAACGGTCGTCTTCAGCCAATGGACTATACAAAAGGGGCGGATCTCGTGGCTTTAACATTTCGTGTTTTTATCGTGGCGAGTTTGAGATCCAGCCACTCAACCTAACCTTATTCTCTCCGCATTTGCCCGGGAATCATGCCCGTGGAGCGAGGGAAAACTCCTGAGGGGAGGAAACCTACTCCGGAGAGTTCGGCACATTTATCATGCTACCTCTATGGTGCTCATGCCATCAAAATTGTAACATTTCGTGCCTCCCGCTCACGTTGCTGAGGTATAAATGTCGTCTAATCGATCAGAAAAGTCAGCGAGTCGAGGTTGGTTAGACCGAGATGGGCGGTCACCCATCCAAGTACTAACCGCCCTCGACGATGCTTAACTTCGATGATCGGCCGAGTTGACACTCAGCGACCTCACCAACTGTGTCGGTAGTTTATTAATATTATCAAGATTCTTTGAACCCTGTCGAAGCGAGTTCACTGCGATGGGCTCCACCGGTGGGGGCCATAATTTTCCACAACTCTATCTCCCCTGACTCATAGTTATTCAGAGAATATCCTGAATAACGATTTTTCTCGTTGATTCAGCTTGCTGTGGGCATAAATAATTATCCAGGAAAAAGTTTACGATCATATGGTTGCATTAATCAAAATTTCAGAGTTGAGATTATAATCGAATCAAAATTTGAAAAAACTGCTTCCACAGTGAACGTGTTAATAATCACTGCGAGCTCAGGATCTGCTGGATGAATATCCTCCATCGACAAAATCGCATGTGGCTTGTAACGTTGAAATTATCGTGAGCTGCGGTGGCTTGACCAAAAAAAAAGAGCTCGAGCAATATTTCGGAGTTGGATAGGTATATGTGCGAAGCAGCCGGTGGCAAAATCTAGCTCTGTGTGCGTTTCGATTGCATTCAAAGTGCGGGCGTGCGGTCAGGCGAGAATGGAATGGCAAAATAAAACGGCTGGCCACGTGCGTCCTGACAGCTGGAGGCACTTTTGCACAGAGAGCTGGCGACGACATGTGGGGAAAATTGATCAAATCTGCAAGTTTGATTCCGCGAGCTCTCGCGAGCAGCCACGAGAGCTCCTCCTCCATTGATGACATCATAATCGGGAATATCATGCTCTTCTTTCATGTTTCATGGACTTGATTAGGAGAATCACATTCACAGTGATTTTGGAACTTTTCAAATGAGGTATTCTTTTAAATGATAGGCCTTGATCGATTCCACGTTCTGAAGCGCCAAAATTCCAGCAAGCCGGAGATCCAACTTGATTTCGAACGAAGTCTTGAAATGTCGCAGGTTCGAGTATGACAGTGCTAGAAGTACGTGACTGAAAAATATCAGCCAAATGCTACACCGAAGCGATGTGAGCGTGAGTACGATTATATAATTATAGAAAAAAATCTCACCGTGATTACCTATTGAAGTTTCTCCAAAAATCAAGTTCTGAAAGATCTAGAATCGTCGCCGTCAGTGAGAGAATTGTTGATCGACTAATATCGTACACACGCTGATATAATATCATTTAATATGCCTCCTATAACTATGATGAAGTTGATGATCCAATCCAACGTAACACGCCAATGAAACCCGAAATCCGACTCAAAACGCGCCTAATGATTTCATTCTTCGCAAATCATATTCGAGTGGAAGAATCCTTGACTTCGAGCGATTTCTGGGTGAATATTTCAGAAAGTTCTCTCGAGGTAGGTTAATTGTCAGTAAACAAAAAGCTATGGAAATCTATTTCTCAAAAAAAAAAAAATACTTCGAGAAATCGACCCCCGAATTGGTCAGAAGTTGTTTCATCCTCTCAACACACCCGCAAACTCAATGGCCAAACAAGTAATCGTCACAAGAAGAATTTTAATAAGAACCCTTGCTCACGAGTCTGGAATATGTCGTGACAGTCGCAATACCACTCACGATCAATTCTTCGAGTTTGCAAGCTCAACATGAATTCGACGTGGCTCATAGCTTATAATTCAGGCTTTCTACATCGACCGCCGAGTGAGCAAGCAAACACCTATTCTACAGTTGCGTTTTCATTATTCGACTGTCATCCCTTCAAAGCTGGAAGCTCGCCGACGCCACTAATCGATGATCGCCTTTGAAGTGATCCGTGTCCGCGCGACTAGCAAAGGATCCTCCGGATGCTCTCGACCGCAATCGTTGGCTTTTGTCGGGCAGCCTACATACCCTTGCGGTACGCGGCTAGATATTCCAACAGAGGTATGAGGCTTCTTTGAGCGATTGGGCTCTTCGGGATTCCACACGGTTTCACTCGGGCATTTCGAGCAATGTAGCCACGATGTAGCCGATTGAATCGTCCATCTTCCAACCTTGTGTATGAGAGTCTTCGTGTGATCGAGACCACGGAGGAATTTTGATCTCGCCAAGGAGTTTTTGCCCATGATGATTGTGTCTCAAATTCTGAGTAGTGTTATAAACACACAAGAAAAAAATTTTCACAATGAGCTTGTAAGGAGCCGTTTGGCTGGGGTGATTCGATACATGACAGGCCGGGGCCTACTGAAATCTTGTGATATTTGCATGATGAATTGAGAAAGAGAGACAATGAGTGAGTTCGTTTGAAGCCTAGACCCTGCATTTATATCACGGTCGTATTTATATGGCCGTGATTCTCATCGATGGAATTGAAGGAACTTGCGGGCGTGGTATCGTACCAAATGTGAGGCTGCTCCACGCTCAAAACTCGCTCTGAACTCAATTGACTCAAGATCCACGTCACCGACCTATCTATCTACTCATCCTATTTAACTAACCGTGCAAAAAAGCGCTGATTTCTTGGTCAACTTTTTCTCACATCATCGATGGTAACGATTCACTTAGCGTGTGCACTTCACTACAAACAGGTTTTCTTGAAGTGATTTCATTTCTTGAAATGTTTTTCCTGATATAAAGAATCTAAGACAAGCAATTTTTCTCACTGACTCTCGAATTGAGAAATGGTTTCTCAGAATATCGAGTTTCTTCTTAGAATGGGAAAAACATTTTCTCAAATGACTATCGTGAGAAGAAATGCTCGAACTGATGGAAAATGGGGTTATGATCCCGGTAAATCGTCAACATGATGGTTTTTTGAAATATCTTTGATTCCATATCGAGAAAACCAAGGCAATATGCTCTAGTTCACTTTTCCTCACACCCTCCATCCGACTCCGAGAGTTAACTCGAAGAATACCGCACTCTTGCACCAGTTTTTGCTCTCATCCTCACCGAAGGCGTATCCGGTCTAAACAGCAGGCAAAATTCTGTGAGTGGATCTCAAATCTATGCGAGGTCAACATTGTTCACATGGGTTAGTTTTCTTTTTGTTCCAGGTAAGAAATACAACTTCCCAAAATAGGAGATCCTGTTTCACATTCTGAGAAATTTCTCAATCGAGAAATGAAAAGTTTCTTGAAATTACTAGTACTTGGAATGAGAGAATTTCCTTCTCATTTTGAGAAATTATTTTTGCTGTGTTGATCTAACTCGCCTGGCTCGTGAGAAAACATAAGGATTTTTTTTGCACAACGGGTTTTTTAGAATTCTAATCACCAACCCCCTCTATTCTTCGTAAATGATGATTTCTCATCAATCTTTATCCTATGGAAATCGATTACTTCTCGACACATTCTTAGTTTAGTTGAAATTCACGCGAGCCTCCTTGTCGGATCGACAGAACATTCATTCATAGTCATCATCTCATTCTTAGCCCTTGATATTCTTCAAAGTTCCAATCGAAGTAAAATACTCAGTCTCGTATGTATGTCTACTCGACGTTCGCGAGAGACTCGTGGGTACATTGCTGGTACTGGATATCTTTACCAAGTATCATGGGTTGAGAAAGGAATACAGCCTCCCATCTTTCGCGTAGAAATTTCAATGGTTTGCGGTTCGTTCAAGGATGAAAAGTCCTACAATCTTTCAGAAAGTTGATCATATTTGAGAGTCCTGATGCTAGAATCATCAAAAAGAGGCTGTAAACCTCAGCCATTCGCTATTTTCAGCACAGATTTTGAGATAGACAGGTCATTAGCTTTGATTAGAGAACTAGAGTCGATGTCCTTTTTTCCAGAGTTCAAAACGATTTCTCAGAGAGAAACCTTTGGATCCCTCATCTCTGGCGAAAATATCGGAGGATTTCTACCAGGTTGGTTGCATGACTATTGACCAGAAATTTTCTATTGCCAACAATCTTGATCACGACAGTCATGGAGTTAAGCCGGTCACCTACGGTTACATCTGGGAAAACTGCTATAGCTGACTTCATGTGCGACAATTGACGTTCTCTTTTTCATGCACCTTGATTTTTTATACACTTTTATTACACTTCACCGAGTTGGTGTTCTCTCCGTCCTAGATCTAGTAATTTTGGTCATATCACGTGACTTCCGATAATCAACTTCCAGCTATTCGCTCCATTTGATCTCGTGGGTGTGCACTGTTGTGGATGATCAGAATACTCGTGTCATATCTGAGTTTTGCTTTTACTCGTAGCATGGTGATAGTGAATGGGGAGTGACAAAAGTTTAATCAGCGCAGTGTTGGATTATTTGATTGATAAAGAAAAATTTCCATTGGTGCCGGCCCCGAGCCTTCCACGTGGTGGCTACCATGCTGCGATTGATGTCTGCAGCATGTACATATGTGACTCCGCGACTATGCTCTGCGCCATAGTGGCGCCTAATATGAGACACCCATATAGCTCATTTTGGGACACCCGCTGTTCAAACGTCTCAGATGCTCATGTATTGCATCACACCAGGCGCACTTCATACAAGTGTATTTTAAAATTTCTTTTCAACTCTTACTTATTCGTCAATTCTTTCGCGTAAAATTCAAATGGTGATTCTATTATCAAATCCTTCCTACATATGTATCAACCGCTACATGACTTTGAGCTCGTAAATATAGGAATTAGTAATTGAAAAACGTACAATCAAGTAAAATCTATCTGCAGCGATATACGGCTGAACGTCGCATCAAATCAATGTTCCTGTCCGTCAACACAAAGCATGTAACTCGAGGAGTTCAATCGAGTTCCACATGCCACTGGATTCCTCAAAATTTACATCGCTCACAGAAACCCACATGCAGCATCAAACATTCGGTACAGATTCACGCTGTCGGCGAATGATTTGTGTATTTTGCCAAGCTTTACATACCAGGCTATTTGTCATTCGTGGACATTTGGAGTTTGATGCGCTCGTATTTTGATATCGCAGCCCGGAGAAATTTCATCGCCTCGTTGATTCTACAGACCAAAACAATGATCACGCATCAGCGTCTGAATTGATCTATTGTAACGAGATTTCGCGTGTCATTGGAGCGCTATGGACAAAACTTCGATGGTGGTACCGGAAAATAACTAGGGTGCGGTGATAATTGATGAAAAGGTTCAGAAGAATCATCGTTCGAATTTCAAATATAAATCGGGTCGTCTACTTTAGTGCGGGCCAGCTATTGGGTACACTGTAAAAATTGGTTGACTTTTCACCAGGGTTTGTAACTAAACTGAATTAAACAAAATTATTGAATATGTTTGTTTCGTTTATTGGAAAACGAAACTCAACGGAATCAATCATAATTTCGTTTATGAAAAACGAAACCAAACGTAAACATTATATCCACAGGATTAGATAAACGAAACAAAACAGAATTATTCTGTTTTTCAAATTTTCATAATTTGAAATTCCCGCGAGTGATAAATACGATATCCGATCATATCGATCGAGTGTCAAAATTAAATACATATATTCTGTTTTTCGTTTCGTTGAGCGGAGATGTAAAAATATCCAAAAGCGATTGAGTTTCGTTTCATCCAAAGCAGATCTAGACGAATTCCATCTAGATTTGGCTAAAATTTGATGAGCTGCACATTTGCACGTGTGCAGTGCATATGTGCAGTGTGTACTGCATATGCATGCATATGCATCATATGGGGACGCACCCTAAGGGTGTGTCCACAAATAGCGCAGCGCATAGCGCATAGCGCAGCGCGCGGCACATGGCGCAGCTCATGGCACACGCGCTAGCGCTCACTTCGCCGGTCTATTCGCTTCCCATTCCTCGAAAATTTCTGAAAGTGGCCACATATCTATAATTTCACCATAATCCCATGCACCAAAAGGTTGTGATGCATATATGCCGTCTCAGTGAGCCATAGCGCGTGTGCCGTGAGCTGCGCCATGCGCCATGCGCTGCGCTATTCGTGGACAAACCCTTACGCTGCCACGGTACAAGTCTTGGTGCGGCTCCGTGCCTACTAACACAAGCGCACAGTGATCTAGCAGCCGCCATTTCGGCACGTGATGCGTGATTTTCGGTAATTCGAATGCTTTTAAAGTCTATTCTCTGTCAATCTATTAAAATCTGTCTTCTACACATCGGCAACATGTGTATTTCTCGTAATCAAATTCCATTCATACATGGATAATCCATGCCTGAATACTTGCTGGTTGCGGGAACACTTGGGATAATCAAGTTATGGCCTATATGGCGCCGTGTTAGATCACAATACTTGCGGAAATTTTTCTATCAAAAATAAGGTCGGCAGTTGGCATATTTCAGATAGATTCCGCATATCGCGGAGTGCGTACCATAATTTCCTCAATTCAGAATGTCTTCAAAAGTTTCGGCGACGGAGCCTCCTTGAGTATGATCAAGGCTATTTAAGAGGATGTTGTACTCTCTTGGGTTATCCGGCGGGCTCATAGTAGCTTATTCTGAGTGTAGATAGCGACACTCAGAATGAGCTTCTCATATGTAATTTTCTGTTGTTGGCAGCACTGATTTTCTGGCGCACAAGTGGACGATTTGAAGACTAGCTCGAATAAGAATCTGCGCTCAAAAGCTAAGACTAGATCAATCTCAAGTGTGAAAAATTTGAATTACTCTTCAAAAAGAGCAATTCTCAGCGTTCAATCTTTCCACGCTGAGAAATGTGAATGATTTGAAAATATCCCAGATTCTGTCAAATCATAATAGATCCACCATTTACGCCTCTGTATCCAATATATCCAAGCTCACAAACGTGAATGGTTTGGAAATAAGGCAGCATTTTCCCCAAAACGAGATGAATTCAAAGATTTATGTAGACGAAAAGGGTACACTCATTTTTCAACAAAAATGGGATTCCTCATCAGTGATTCAGGATTCCTCATCAGAAGCAGAAGATCCATCTATTGGAATTTGCCATCCATGAGTTCCAAAATTCAGCGCTTCCTTGGAAAGCAGGTTGATTGACCCAAACAGATCCTCCTTCAGATTCACCATCCGTCAATTCCAAAATTCATGTTCAGAAACAAGAATGGATTCAGAGCTTCCTTGGAAAGCAGGTTGATCCTCCCAAATAGATAGTCATCATCTCCATTCGTATCCATCAGCGTCAATGCAATTCACACATTGGAAAATACATAATAAAGCATACGAATTCACATGCATAAAAAGATATACAAGTTCGCACACCAAGTACTCACATGAGCCATCATTGAGAGGAAATCGGTTATTCCTCGGACAGCAGGTTGATCCTCCCACATAGATAGTCATCTGCATTCATGTTCATCAACATGAATGGGATTGTCTTATTTGATAGCATATACATTCATTAAAAAGCATTCAAATTCACATGCATAAAAAGATATCCAAGTTCGCTCACCAAGTATCTACATAAATCATTATTGAGAGGAAATCAATTATTCTATAAAACAGCTTCATGAAGGCTATTAGTTTTATTCATGAACTTGAATTATCTTGCACGATACAAGAATTTGAGATTGAAACTAACAAGGGGAGTCCGGAGTCTCCGGGTCCTGAAATCTCACCAAATTTTTTTCACAGTTTCGTACCACCTAGAATATGAAGAATCTAAAGCAACTCTGTCAAATGGGCCTTCTATTCTGAGCTACAGCCAGAAACGTCAACATTGCTCGTATATCTATATATATCACTTTTTAACATAGGCTTATATGGGCAATGTTAATGTCATAGGCTGTAACTCTGAACGGGAGGCCCATTTGACGGAGTTGCTTTGCGTTCTTCATATTCTAGGTGGTACGAAACTGGAGAAAAATTTTGGTGAGATTTCAGGACCCGGAGACTCCGGACTCCCCTTGTAAGTATAGTCTTGCGTCATCAAGAATCTGGGAGATTGAGTTGACAGATATTTTATTGACTTATGGTCTTTTCCAACAATGTATAACGTGTCGCTGCAATTGTCTGATTATGGGGGAGCAAGCATTCATGAATAGTTTTCTATCCATCATATCATTACAATATAAAAGATAATAAATGATAATTCAGCTTATTTCTGAAAGTCTAAGGAAGTGCTGCTGAAAATTAAAGATCTAACTCCATGATTTCTCGCCATGAGTGCATGCTAATCATGCATCTTGGGGAGAATGTGAAAATGGGAAATGAGATTCTCTAGGAGTTCTAGATGGCTCAGGGGTAATCAGCAAATATCAAGAGACCAATAACAAGGTCAGAGACAATATTCGAGGTTGATGCTACCTGCTGATCCTGAACCACGACACTCAGCAACTCAACCAAAATATCTTCTAGACAACTAATCTACTCCATTCCACTTGCATTCAATGCATCATATTTATCCCATCATTTTGAATGGAAAAACGTCTTCAAACCGTCTTTAGATGAATATTTGAGGGAAAATCTAAGAACTTGGCAGAAGCAACTACATGCAATTGGATAGGAGGAACATGCTGCCATATACCATCACTCCCGCTACGAATTCAGCACATGCAAGTTTTCTCTTGGTCTCGATAGCTTCTAGAAGGTCTTGCACTCCTCCGTCACGACATTTTTCAATGGTCACAGACCAAATTTTTGTTATTCCAGAGAATAACAAAGCCGTATACAGCAGGTGGCCACGGTAGAAGCCCAGGTACATCCTATTCCACCCGCAGGATGCGAGCATTTGCGGTTGCACATTAGCACACTCAGCACAACACAAAACACTCATAGCTATCACATTTCACACGACCCGAACACTCTCATCTCCACCAGGAAGCCACGATTTCCTCGCAAGACGCCGACTGCGAGGATTTGTGGTGTACCGAAAAGCAAGCATGCAATGGCATATGCGAGCAAGAGCACGCGTTCAAGCAGCCGACATCAGCCCAACCCAACGCGGGTAAACAGCAGACCACGGCAATGCTGCCAACTTATGAAATGCAGTTCTCGACTTCGCGATACAGAATACTTACTCGTATTACCCCAAACTCGTATTTATAAAACTATGGCTCGAAAACTTATCGAATCAATCCCAAATTTTCCACAGAGTTAGAAGATCCCCGTAGGATTGGTGGAAAGTCCCTCATAGAGCAATCCAGCTCACAGAAATCCTACACTGTGAGTATAATAGTAGCCCAACCTAAAAGAATTTCGAGATTCGAGACAATTTTTGACTGACACAGATCTTTTCCAAGGAAATCACTGACTTTCCACCATTTCCACGAGGATCTTCTAATGCGCTTCGCGAGCGTGCGTAAATGTGCTCTTCTGGGTGTGCGTAAAATTCAAAAACTGTGCGTGAATTTTACTTCTCACACTCGATCGGCAACTTGTGCGGAAATCGCCCTTCTCGCACTTGTTGCGTAATGTACTATCCTCGACGAGAGTACGTTTTTTGACGTTCCTGGACTAATCAGGGTTTTGATGTGATCAATCATATTGCGTAACCGATAGAGCCATATAACTCTATAACCATCACTAAATGGATATGTAACCGGCAAAAGTCGAAAACCGCTAATCCGGGTAATGGCTAGGCACTTCATGAAACTACTGTGCTTCCCGGTGAAAAACTAAATGACTGAGGACATCTCCGGCATTTCGCGAAAAGCCGAAATTATTCGACAAAGACGGAATCGGATGGGGTGACATTTGAATGTGGAAGATCCATAAAATATGAGTAATTTCGCGCGAAAGCGGACAACGAAATTCATACATATCTCCGATTGTTTTTTCACCATTTTATTCGTCTCTGTGGTCCCGAACATGAACCTTTGACCTACTGTGGAGTTCGAAAAAATTCTCTCATACCCTTGAAGGTATTTCTCTGACAGTGTTTGGAGGCAGAGATATTATTCTCTTGTCAGTTGGGTCGGCATGGTTCCGATTTGAAGGAAGATACAATCACGCGGTCAGCAGAATTCGAAGGTCTTGATAAAATCAATCCAGATATATATTGACAAATTTTTCCCGAAGTTATGAATACAATATTTTCCTAGAACAGCCCGCAATCCCACATCAGGATGTGGATTTCCAGACTTTAGAAGAATGGGTTCCTTTGGAACTGAATTTTCACTGTTTTGCTCCGCTGGGGGACGTCTATAAACTCGAAAAAATTTCGTCGAAATGTATTTTGATAGATTTTCCACAGACCTTTCGAATGCCATCAACCGCATGCTCGTAATTTAATTGAAGAAAACGATATCTCTACCTCCAAACACTATAAGAATAACATCCCCCAGGGTATAAAAAATTTCTTGAACTCCATAGTGGATGAAAAGTATTTGTTAAGTATCAAAGAATCGAATCAAATTGTGAGAAAACAGTCTGACAATTCTATGAATCTTTCACATGTGAATATGGCGCCCTATTCAATTTCGGCTTTTGTCGAAATTTTTTCGACATTTTGCGAAATACCGGAGATGTTTCCAGTAATTTCGGGTTTTACCGGGAAGCACAGTCATTTCGCGAACTACCTAGGCATTACGCAAATTACCGGATTTCGACTTTTGCCGATAACAGATACAAGTGACATGTCGGAATCGTCATTCTTTCTAAAACCCGGGCAGGGTAAAGTCGACTTGTCGAGATAGTATTGAGTGGATTAGTAAACAACACGAATCATTCCCTTCATTTCCATCGATTGACAAAGAATCCGAGTTAACACAGGTGGATCTAATGTAAATATGTGCCTTGTGTGCTTCCGCATCAAGTCTAGTGAGGCTCGCTCCCAAAAATACGAGTGTTTCACGTTTGCTAGTTCATAGAGATTCTCTGCGAAGAAATATTGGGGGACATTAATTGATAAATTAGAAATTATTTCGAGTTTCATGAGACCAGATGAGTATTTCCGGTTCATCAAATAATTGTTAAACTCACGGCTCTCGACTGCTGAGAAGTCCAAGCAACGTGCGATAAGTTACTCAGATTTACGAGAATCTACTTATCGATTTCGAGGGGGACTTATTCTTTCGCGTGATACTGCGACAAAATTTTACGACTGAAAGGTGCGTACATAGTGATTCATCAAGTTACATCCAGACCTAGTTCCTGATCAAATCCTTTTCAATTGGCATGCCAGATATCACTGCCTCGTCATTTTCCCCGAAACGACTGACTTCGAACCGGCAGCACTGACGTGATTCAATTTTCAGATTGCGGAATATCTAAGAGCTCGGAGTTGGTTCTTTCCAAAAGTTAGCATCTCTCTACGATGTCTAGGATACACGTACCATTCACCGTCTTCGTTTTTTTGTGTAGGTTCTAACAAATCCATATCAACTCACAACATGAATGAGTCCGTATCAAGCCAACCATAATTTCAGGCATCTACGATGACTTTTCAACTGCAGAACCGATAGTTGGCACAAGTGTTCCTGCAACTGGACAAGAGGTTTTCACAATAGCATACATCAAAGTATCATGTGAAACTTGTGAACATCATTTTGACTCTGGACCTGGCTACGATTACTGCATTGGAACAATTATTACGAACAAGCACATTATAACATCGGCAAGCTGCATAAATGATAAACCTGTGGGAAGAATTCAAGTGTGTGGTAGATTAGTTAGTGGAAAGTGTGGCAGCATTTACGACGTGAGCTCGTCGGTCACGTTTGAGGAATGGGTCAATCAGTACGGATCAGCACGCCCGGATATTACCAATGACATAGCGATCATCACGGTAAATCATTACAGTTCTGCTATACTCATTTGCATGTGGAAGTATCAGTTACTTCGATGAGGCCAGTCACAACCTTGGAGAAAAAGAACCTTCAGGCTCGTTGTCAGCTTACGTCCGGGTTACAAGCAACAAATTCCACCTCCGGATAGGGTCTCCGAAACTATCATGTTATCGACTGGCTGATCAACTTTCCCGTCGTTCCACTACTGGCATTTTGCCAACCATATAATTTTGCAAAAAAGCAGAAAAAAGAGCATTTAAGAGGCTAATCTATTCAAATTTTTATCGACAAAATGAGAGAAATAATTTAGTCTGCTTTCATCATTCTACAGCTGTCAAAGAATATCGACAAGTCTTACATGGAAAGAGCACGTCTATCATTCAAGAAGAACGAAGATCTATACGAGAAGAACGCTGCCATTGTGGGGTGGAAAAACGGCCGATCTCTGCACAAGGCTGACGTCAAAATAATATCACCGGGAGAGTGTAAAATAAGACGAGGAGAAATGAGTGAATTTGAGATTGGGAAGCTTAGCAAGGAAACGTTGTGCACCTGGACTAGGCCTCATTCATTACTCGACTGTGTAAGTATGGTCTGAGTTCACATGGAAAAATGTGTCCCCCTTTTGATAGCTAGAAGAAGAAATGGTCGCTCATATGGATTCCTGTACCTGAATTTGCTTCAACATGATGCACTCTGGATTGCATGATTTTTTGTATACGCTCGATGTGCTCCTTCCAGATCTTTGTACATCCTTGTAGAGTCAGTGAACTTTTCATCGTGTTGTAGAAAATGTTGCACAACAATGCTTGAGATATGTCACAATTCGACAAAATCATCTCTGTCCATCATAATCAGCAATTTTCTAAATTATGAAAGTACACCTATTTAACGCGTTCGCTGCGGTGGCGAAAATCGCAGTTCCTTCTTTGTGTGCGGCGGGACCCACCGGTGGGTCCCGCTCAATGTTAAATCCCATAAGACGAAAATCTGCCGCACACAAAAGAGGTACTTGCGGGACCCACCGGTGGGTCCCGCCGCAGCAAACGTGTTAGGAAGCTTGATCAGCGTTCAAACGAACGTGATTGGTTCCGATAGTATCGATTCGTATCGTTCATCCCTTTTTCATTCAAAAACTGCATTTGGGGCGAGGGGATTGGAAATCGCGGTGGAAGCTCGAATCAGGAGATTATTCATCATTAATGTGGAACAATTGAGTCTTTCCAATCAAACTCAGTAAGGAAAATTCTCATGTATGGTATATTGAATTCTGAAGCCTTGCGATCAACAAGACTATCGAGATTGTCCATTCAAATATTATATTCCGAGCAAAATCCAGAACTTGACTTGGGTGTAGTGATTGACGTTCCAACGAAATCTATTGATAAGAGCATCATCGTTTCAATTTTTTAAAATGCACTTCCTACGGTCTCTGATGGTCTTAGTAACCATCGAAGAATATATCTCCGAGTTCCAATATTAGTTTAGCTAATGATGAATGTTAATCCTGTAAGGACAAGAGAATAATTTCATTCTATTTTTCAGGACGACGATGGTTCTCCACTCCTATCCAGTAATGGAGCTGTGATTGGTGTGAGCTTGGGAAACTGTTTGCACGATATACCTGATATCTTCCACGGGGCCAAAGTCAACATCCATGCTAATATTTATTTTTACCGAAAATTCATAAAAGCCGTCACAGCTGGGGAAAAGCTGCTGGAAGAAAACTAGTCGTGAGCTATTCTTACAAACAATATGAGCAGATAATTGAATTTCATCCTGGAATTAGAAGCTAATTGTGAATAGAGTACAAGATATGATAAACCTTCCGTTGTACCTGTTGCTTCAAGAAGAATGATGTGATGTACGGTGTGACTGTGTACTGGGGACTGGCCCTCTTCTAATTGACACAAAACATTTCAACATTTCCACTTCTTTCTAGGGCTTTGTTCGCACTGACCACGTCGCTCTTATTCCATTGAGCTTTATATAAGGCCTTTCTCATCTGCAATTCAAATTCCACTGTGGCAAAATGATTAGCATGAAGGGTTATATTTTGCCTCTAAGATTGGTCAACCGGGAAAAACTACCTCAGTCAAAAACAAAATTCACGTTCGATCAGAGACAAACTGCAAAACACCCGCGATAGCATAAAAATTGACATCAAAGCAGATACTAGAGTTCAGTCATTCAAAAGATTGTATTGTAATGTCTGTATCGGTTGTCACAGGGACATTATTAGTTGTCTGGATTTGGATTCCAATCGACCAGGAGAGTGTTTCAGATCCGGGTCATGGATTGGGCTGAAACTTTGGGAATAGTCTCCTTTCAGCACCAAAAGAGCAAACCCAAAATTATAGACCTTAACGCTCAAACAATTCCGAGCTACAGCCAAGGACATTAGCATCACAGGTACCTACATGTATGATTCTCAACATGGGCTTACATGGGAAATGCTAATGCTTTTGGCTGTACCTCGGAAACGCTTGAGTGTAGGGGTCTATAATTTTGGAATTTTCTCAAAAATCAAGGAGTTTTCTTGTGGATCCTTAAGTGACAAGCATTGCAACGCTCGACCAATCCACAAGAAAACTCCTTGATTTTTGAAAATTTCAATTCCTCCGAGCACAATAAAAGCATAACAAACTTCTATAATCTCGGGTTTCATCTTTTGGCACTAAATGGAGACTCTTTTCGAACTCGACTAGTCCTCTTATGTTTCAAATGATATTATATTCGTATAAATCGACATTGGAGGACTAATTTTATTTCTCTATCGATCTCGAGTTTGAGATCGATTAATTGAGAAATTAACGATCGGGTTTGATCGTGGAGGTGTTAATTAATGAAAAAATTGCATATGACACACATTGAGTGAAAAAAGTCGCCTGGATCCAGATTTGAACTGGGGCCCTTCTTCTCACCGCAATTTTTCCAACACCTGTACGATCAAACCCGATCGTTGATTTCTCAACAAATCGATCTCAAATTTGAGATTGATAAAGAAATAGAATTAGTCCTCTAATGCCGATTCACGAATACAATATCATTCGAATGGAGATTATTTTCAGAGTTCCACAGCTGAATTCGTGATTCGGATCTGAAACACTCTCTTGGTGAGAAAATTCCGTGTTACGAAAGAAAAACGACTGTTTGGGCCTGTAGAGTCAAATATTCGTAAACATTTCGATTCGATCACTCTCTCAACGTAGTCCTCTCTACAGCCAACTCTAGTTCACAGTCTTGTATGAGAAGATTTATGTATATTTCTACAGTTTCAGCTACACTCCACCCAGTGGCCCAGTCCACCAAAGACAGGTTCCTCCCTCGGATGAATCCGCCTCTAGTCGAAGTCGACTTTTTTCCTCTTTTGGTCTCTAGTCCACCCCCTCACCTCTCGAGATCGGTAGCAAAAGGAAGAATGGAAAGAGCAGATACAACTGGCCTGTGAAATATATATTTAGGAGAGCATTTCGCAAAATTTGTAGCAAGCGGTCCACGTGCAACGGAAATTCCGGTGCAGAGTCGGGAAAACGCTGTCGATCGTGTGGAGCGCTGTTCGTATAGTAACCCTATATAATAGCAGCGTCGAACGCGCAATTCCAGTCTAGCATTCGAATATCTCTTTCTCAGCCTCGTTCCCAAATGCTTCCTTTGCTCGCCCATTTCTTTGACTTTCCTCTCTCTCTCTCTCTGACTGTCTGCACGTTACGATTTTTTCTCAAAGTCCCAGGGAAGGGAAAGGGGATAAAGGGTAAAGAACGCGTTTGGCCCATTGTGTAGCTACGCGCGGATTTTTTGAAATGCCCGCGTAAAGCTCACTGTAGGAGCTTCTTTGCCGTTTGCGAGCTCTTGCTGGGTGGGCAATCGATTCCTGGCGAATTTGCTCTCGTCACGGAATTGAATGCGCCCAACGTACTGCTCTGTGCTTCGATGACAAAGCCGACCAGTTGCCGACGAGCTTGTTTACGATCGTGCATGGGGCATTCTAGGCTCGACTGAGATGATTGGATGCCGGAGCTCGGAACTCGGATTCCAATGATCTCTATTGAATTGCTTTGACTCTCGATTGATCTTGTGCAATGTTCTGACTCACTCCATCATGCATTCGGATCAGTAAATCCCGTCAAAACTCACGACTATATTTTTTCAAATTTTATAAGATGATTACAGGTCTCGGAACATGTTTGGGGTATAACGTTAACATATGAACCGAGAGTCTTGGGCCAATTCGCTGAGTCATCCTTGTTATTTTCAGGAATTATGAATCGAAATGTCAGTTCTGTGGAGTGTCGTTCTAGGAGATCCGCAGATATACCCTTCACACCAGCGTCGAAGTTATGGTTGCACCGTGTATTCTTTAATTTTCTTCTCGGAATAAAAAATTGAATCAATCATTTTTCATGGGTTTCATGACCAGAATGCTTGATCTGGTCCCCGAGCTATGTACCTCTTTCTTGCGATGAGATTCCCGTTATGAATGAGACATTTCTTCAAAATTCGAACAGCGCATGCCAAGTTTACTCTGAGTCGCTCTGTCCCGAACGTCAAATGATCAAATACCAGTGCGAGAAGGGAAAGAGAATTGAAATACTGAACCTTGCACGAAGATTCATAACCGAGGATTGAGCAATGTTATCAAGTTTGTTAGTTCTAGAAAGTGAGATCAATGAGCTCAAAGCTGGCAGACCACCGCTGTGTGCCTCACAGATCTGACACCTTCGAAACTTTTACTTCTTGTGAAACCAGCCATAACTTTGGTCAAATTGCATCCAATTGCTTTCATTAGGGGATTATTTTGAAGAAAAAAATTATCAGGCGTCAGCTTTCTAGTGCCGCGCAGGCTTGCCGTGACAGACTTGGACTGAAACTGCAGTGCTGGTTCTGTTGCAGTACCGTCAAGGTCCCGCAGAAGTGTCGTTATCTCAATGCGTTAACGCCTATGTTCTTGACAATGTACAAACCATGATAGATTGTCATAGGGGGGGGGCATTAAAAATAAAGGATTGTGGAGCCCATGTCACAGTCTACGTGCTAACCAAGCATGTCATCCTTGAACTGGTACTGCGGCGCTAGTACTATTACGGTACCGTTCAAGTCCTGTAAAAGTGTCGCGAGCCTGCCGGATGAGTTTTGAACTGGTATTGCTCTAGTACTAGGTTAGTGATTCTCAACCGGGCGTTGGACGCACAGGAAATTTCCAGAGAGTCCCAATTTCAACAAAATCCAAACACCATCAAGAAAAAACAAACAAAATCATTCGATCTGAATTTCGAAGAACTTCCACCCCATACGTGGAAATGCACTACTTATACATCATTCTGTTCGCAATTCAGCTCACTTGTGTTTCGAATCAAACTATCTTGTTAAAAAACTAGAAATTGAGACGAATCATTTATCAGACGAATCATGTACAGGATATCGAATGGCGAGGAATCGTCATCGAGAATCCAATAGACACCCTGCAAATGTCACTTGTGAGTGAGTACAACTTGGTGAGCAGGTGTGTGTCTCGTGCACCGTAGGATAGACAGTAGTAAAATTTATTTCAACTTCTGTAACCTGGTAATTTTTTTTGTCTGATTGGAAGGTAAGCAAATCTTGATCAACGACAACGGAGCTCAAGATCTGAACGGATAGGATAATGTATCAGCCAGTTGACTTTCGATCGTGAATTTTTATAATCTCGAGGTAGCGAGAGGTTTTTGTATCGTGAGCGTAGCTTATTATAGTTACCCCTCACTATTTTTCAAGAGTTGCTCTGTTGTTCCATCAACTTCCTAGCTCAAGTGAATAATTATCAGAACGGTGATCACAAAAAATTTCTGGTGAATTGCAATTCAGTGCAACAGCCATGAGTGGTACAGCTTGATATTTTCACGGTCAAGAATGTAAATGTCCTAGTTCACAGTGTGATTGGCCGTCATTGTCTCTCCAATTGGGAGAGTGAGAATATACAAAAACAGGAAGAGTGCATTGATTCCTTGACCAGCAACCAATCGACGTAAGTAGAAAAGTCACGCACTGGTCAGACAATCCCTAAACCAGGCTGTGGCATCAAACCCTCCACGATTTTGAATCTCGCTGAGCTGCGGAAGCCGGCTAAGCATAATCTTGCACTTTTCACACTCTTAATTTCCAAATCGAGCTTACCCAGCACACACGCAGTCACACGGCTGCCCATCTTGCGTCAATGCAATATAAGCAAACGGCGAATTTCTCAAAGAGCTGGAATCATTCGACGTATGCAGGTCTATTTCTACTCCATACATGGTAGGCATCTCATCACAGCGCCTGTCTCTGACGGTGTATCAGTCTCATCCGCTCTACGAGCAGTAGTTGTACACGTGGCAACTCTGTCACCGGTGCTCCGGGAGTATGAATCCTGTCTGACACCTCGAGCTGTGAGTCTTGGAGAGCCGATTCAGCTGCTGTCTGCGTAAACCGCAACTGTCGAGTTCCGTATAACGACACGAGGGACATGGAATGCTTGCGAGTTTAGCTAAGTGTCAGTGCTGATGTTGTTGCGTGCAGCGGTTATGGGACGGGATATTGGTGTCGCGGTGAATTTGATTACGTTACGTGGATTTAGATGGGCTGATCGGCAGCTGGCTCAAGATTTGATGGCGAGACACAGGGTGAGAAGATGAAGCTGAATCGATAATCAAGAACGAGCCCTAAATTCATGAATTGGCTTGGAGAAGGTGAGATATGAGTTTGTTCATTTGATAATGAACAGACTGCTGTGCAAGTATCGTAAAACTTAGTTTAACTCAAAGGGTAGACGATAATTCTGATCGACAGTCACATAAGTAAGGTTGAACTACTCATAGCAAAACGCGATCAAACGCGCATCCATACTAGAAGAATCTCGTTAGGTGGGTCATTTTGCGGAGAAAACGTGAATTATTATTTCGATGGCTCAGCACAGGAAGGAAAACTAGGATCACTTTGGGACAACCCATGAAAAAGTCGTTATCACGCGCAATCGGTAAGGCAGATAATCCTAAGCCTTTGAGACCGATTCTTCCATCGCATGTGCCAGCGTAAGGACCTCCGTCAGCTTAGCGTGCGTTTATAAACAGACTTTCTCGGAGTTATGTTTTCAATCTAAAAAAACAGTTCTTTGGAGAAATAGGTGCGGTTCCGACTTTTCCAGGACGACTCCAAGGTACCTGAGGTAGATTCCACTTGTTTGTACAGATATCTCGACGAATCCATCGTTTTATTAGTGTATCTTCACTCAATTTTAATTTTGTCGCATGAAAACGGGAAAGAACGTGTTTTTTCTGTAAGCCGGGGTATTTTTGGGACACGACTTTAAACGCCCATAGCTCTGACCAAAGACGTCCGATTATACTTAAATACCTGTCAATCGAGAGCTGAAAACCTAAGCTTTCGATTGACTACAGACACAATGCTATTACGAAGCGGCTGGTGCGAGATATACAAGTTACATAAATTATGAGAAGGACGACGCGATTTTTGTCCCAAAATCACCCTAGTTGACGGTAATTGTGGAATTCCCTAGATGATGTACGCTGTCACAAAGTTACCCCAAACGCTTCAACTTTGGGACACGAATTTGAACGCTGAAAGCTGTGACCTGAGATGTCGAATTAATGGACTCCAACAGCTCCGCTGTATTTGATTGACTCTAGATGCAATGCGATTCTAATGATGCATGTGCGAATCTCATGAGTTTCAAGGGGAAAAATGCGATTTTTGTCTCAAAGTTACTCCAGTTGAAGACATCTGAAAATTGTTGTCGAACGAAACTATCTCGTAATATAATTCAATACAAGATAGTTTCATTCAAACAGAAATTTTCAGATAGTTCCATTTTACTCTGGGTCATAAATATGGTAACTGATGAATTCCATGAACGGCAAATGAGAAATAGTGATGTCTTGAATGGGTTTTTCGTGATTTTCATTCGTTTCTATGGCCCATATTATGAAGTTGTCATTCACTGGGAGGAAAAAATTTTTGAGACTCCCGCGGGGCTGTTTCTGTTTTGCTATTTGAATTCACCAGAGGATAGAATTTATAATCTTTTTCCATTAAATTGGATCTATCTCGGGTTTGGCTCAAGATAATGCAACGCACTTTTCACCATTGAAAGATCTTAAAGAGTCTTAGCGAAACAATTTTGAAAACTTTTGTTCAGCTTTTTTTCCTTGCTAATCAAGCCAAATCATGAAAAATCAGCTCTCTCCGAAACCATCAGTGAGAACCCACTGAACTTCGGTCAATCTGGGATCAACTCTGACTGAAGACTCCAGTGATTAATTTCAGTGAGTATCCACCGAAGTCGCAGTGAAACTTCAGTGACCTTGGGTGGTCGGACGAGTCCGTACCACTGAATTTTCAGTGGTACGGACCTGGTACTGACACCAGACATGAATTCTACACATACTTTAAGACGAACGTTCATCCCTGAGCTACCGCTGAAGATTCTGCGATTGGATTTCAATTCCAAAAAGAAGACTAGAAGATTATGGGTTTGAACTAATTTCGAAGCCGTATGAACACAAACAACACTTTACAATTTTGGGCGAAATTTATGTCTGACGAGTGTACATCAGAGTGGATGTTATATCCGAAATGAAGTGTGCTCCGATCCGCACGCGGGCCACGAGATACGCAACCATGGGACATCGGGCAAACTTTTGTCTGGGTTAAAAAATCCTGATATACTAATATTCTCTGTAATCCGCCGATATTGATTCGAAATTCGCGAAGAAATCACAAGTGATATTGTGGGTCTCACCGAAGTATCATAATGAGGAATTACTGGATGTTCCTCTCCTAGTCCCGAATAGTTTCCTAACGACCATCTGCTACTGTCATTCACGATTAAATATGTCTGTACTGCATTGGAACAGACCCAGGTGCGTCACAATAGCGGTTCACGAGAACGCAACATATCTCACAATCAGACGTATTCGAGAATTTGAACTGAATCGAGACGCTAATCTCAATTCTAGCTTTCTCAAGGTGTGAGGTGAGTCTATAGTTTCCATAAATATTCTCAAGAGTGGTTAATATAGAAAGTGATGGAAGATGATCATGCGAGAATAGTTGCAGTTGTGCTATGTGTAGCTCGAAATGAGTCAACTCACGATGATAACGGCGACTATACGGCGATACTGGACAACGGCGTGCATTCTGAACGACAGTGCAGACGTTATGTTGGGCTATACGAGCTGTATGTTTGGATCAGATTGGAATGAGGGTATATCCATTTGACGTTATGTTACGTATACCCATCAACGGAGTATGAGCATCGCTGTCCCATAACAAAACTATTTCATTGCGAGTATCATAGGTCCGATATGTTTCACGTTACGACTGAATCGTATGACTGTAAATGTTAGCACAAATACAGTCTGCATCGGGTTCAATGTGACTACTTTCAGATACAAACACATCTTCACGACGATCTCGCACTCGATTCCAGATTCAGTATTGCGTCATCGAAATTGACTCAGGTAATGATCTCTTGGATAGTATTTGGCAGTGATAGGGTACCGAGGTTTCGTTCTAAAGTCCGTGGAGGAGATATCTCACATAGTTCTTGGGAATAGAGAACATCAAGGATGTGAGAAAGAAGAACGTCAAAGAAGCCGAATCATGTTCAAGACTGCGGCGTTCGGAAATTAATTTGCGAGGATCAGAGATCCATGGAGTAGGCATGTTCTGGCCTCCGCTATTTAGAGACTATTATATCAGGAAAATTTACTTCGATAATAATTAGCGAAGACTTTTCATATTGAAGAATAGATCATCCCCACCCTACGAGTCACCATTTGCGATCTCAATCAGAGAAAATTCGATCACACGGGGGTAATTCCACAGCCCGAACTCATTTTGCCTGTATTTCACCCATTTAGCAGACTGACGTTTGTCGTCAACCACATTCATTCCCCAGATGACATATGGACTATCGAAATGAGCTGCAAGGAGGTAATCTCAGATGAAACATTGGAAGCTATGACTAAGATGAAATTCTTACTGGGCGCTACAGGGCGGTCAAAGTATCCCGACCTGTGTTTGTCTGATCTCAGAATTTTGATTTCGACGAGCATTGTGCTGAGCACCACAGGATTCAAACAATTGTGCAATGTCGTTGTAAAGTGTTGCCCAGAATCAGCATACGGAGGACGCCAGCCTTACACATATCTAGAAAATAAGGAATTACTTCACCGGATGTGCATGCGCAGTTCAAACTTCCTAGCTGCAAGCCATCTGTGATCATCTAGATACCAGAAAAATCACAAGGTAATCCATACAACAACACAGTGGGTTTGTAATTCATCATAGACACATGATATTCAAGTAACTGGGATGTGATTGAACGAAGAGGAACTTTGAATTCCGGCATTGAGAAGCCGGGAGAATCAGCTTGAATCACTTCGGGAAAGTAGAGCTGTGAACGGATAAAATCTATCACTTATTATCACAGTCCACGAGCCTAAAACGTCACAGTACTACCTGCAACTGATTCAGAACTGATTGACCTCAAATTCCAACACAAAAAAACTGAGAGTGAGCTGTAAGAGTTGTGATTAGAAGGAATTTTGAGAATTTCCTTCTGGAACGTTATTTCAATGACTTATTACTCAACCTTGCTACTTTACCCTCACAAGCTGGACTTGATGACAAGATAGCCATTTTTAATTAGTCAATTGCATCTGCCCTCGACCAATTGGCTCCACTCGGGGCGCATACAATTCCTACGCGTAACGAGCCTTGGGTCAATAATGATGTACGTATTCTGATGAAAGAACGTGACGCTCTTCATAAGACAACACGTATCGGTGAGTGCCGTGTAATGAAACAACAATACCGACTGGTCAGATCCCAAGCTAAAAAATTACTTCGAAAGGCAAAGAATCAATACTATTCAACTCAAATAACAAGTGCACAGAGTTTTAATAGGCTATGGAGTACTCTCGCGTAGCTAGGCATAGTCAACTCCAGTTCCCATTCTCCCTTCCAGACTCCCTCTCCTGAAGGTGTCAGTACCCATTTAGCCACCATCTCTCATCCCCCCTCACATCCTTAACCTTCTTCCATCAGTACCAACTCTACCCCCAACCATGCGACAACCTCCCCTTATTTTCACTGTCAGCAACCGATCAAGGCGAAGTCCTCAAAGTTATTCTCTCGCTGGAATCAAAAAATTCTGGCAATAATAAGCTTACAGTCAGGTACCTGAATACTTCTTATCCAAATATTCTCGAGTCACTTACTGCCATTTTTAATCAAAGCATTGAACACGCGACTCTCCCTGGCCTTTGGAAGCACACTCTCGTCACTCCCATTCCTATAAGATGAATAACCTCATCAATCTATCGGACCTGAGGCCCATAGCAAGGCCCTCTAAGTGCTCAACAATCCTTGAAAAAGTATCATCAGTAATTTGGTAGATTTTTCATCCTTGATGGTTGATATACAAGTTGATTATTCGGTCTCTTCGATCTTGAAGGACGGATCCGTCCTTTAGGATCGAAGAGACCAAATAATCAACTTGTATATCTTGAAGAAGTAGTCTGGAACTAGTTAAAACGATTTATTGAAGAATATGAACTTCTTGACCCTTGTCAAGCTGGTTTTTGAGAGAGCCACAGCGCTCAGACTGCTTTGCTAGGGGTCCTAGATGATGTGCTCAGAGGAATAAGCCAGTCAATTTACACGGTTCTCGTTCTTTTCGACTTTTCAAAGGCCTTCGATAAGATTCCGCACGGGATTCTGATTCAAAAGCTCCGTCCTTCCAATGTGAGTGATTACACTGTTCAGTGGTTCTGTCGTATCTTGCAAGCCGTTGCCAAGCAGTCATTCAAGATGGTGGCACGGTTTTAGACTGGCTGGATACAACGGCGGGCTTCCCCGAAGGCTCAGTCTTGGGTCCCTTATAGTTCTTCATCTTCATCAGTGACTTGCCGAGAGTTTTGTTTTGCTCTTGTTACATGATCCACGCCGACGATACGCAGATATACAGAAGTTGACACTAATGTAAGCTCAAAGGCGCTCCTCGACTGCGTCCTCATCAACATGACCTTTCCTTTTCTCTCCGTAAATCGCTCGTACGATCTCTCATATTCTCTAACTTCGACTATGCCTGCCTTGTATATCACGACCTCACCGAGGAACAAAACTTTCGACTTTAGCGGGCTCAAAATGCTTGCACTCGCTTTGTATTTGGTAATATTCCTCGAAAAGATCATTTACCCCCTGTTGCAAGCGCTCAGAGTGGCTCACAGTAAAATCCCGACGATAGTACTTCCTAGCCCGCTCTCTTAATCAGATTCGACAGGACCACAAAACTCAGTACTTGGCTGAAAATATTGTAGAAATATTCAACGCAAGTCTTCAGACAGAGATCTGTTGCTCTCCAGACTGGTGACCTGATACTTCCCAAATGTCATTCGGCGACTCTGTTTAACGCTATCTGCGTGAGAGCCCCATACTATTGGAATGACTTACTGCGTAAAATCTCTACTATGCTCTTCTGATACCAAGTCATCATACTTCTGCGCTAAGAAACTCATTCTATACTAGCGCTATTGCCTACCTCGCTAACGCTCGTCCGGCTTGGAAGTGTCTCTGATACGGTATGAGCTCCTGAAATGCTTCTGTAGTTCAACAATGTAACGTTGAGATTTCATAATACAGTGGATTCGGGAAAAATAATTTCCTTGATGTAATCTAGTAATTGTGATTGAGAACTATTGAGTTGGTGTAATGTTACGCTTAGTGAGGTTCGTGAATCTCCAGTAAGTATCTGGGAATTTCGCTTCATTAATTTGATTTGTTGGGAGGATATTGCGATTTCTACAATTATTTGCCTTATGAATCCTATCCCACCTATGATTTGTACATAGATAAAAAACTTATCACGAAGGATATTTCTCTCTTCAGCAATGAATAACATGTATACCCTTATTGCCCATCTCATTTGACGCAGTCAATATACTCATTTCGAAATAGTTATTTACATCCAATGATGCAATCATACTGAAATGGACAACTATTCGAATCTAATAGACAGTGGAAACTGGAACAATTTTCACTGAAATTTCAGTGGAAGTTTAACCGAAACTCTAGCAATTTTCAATGGAATTCCAGTGGAAATTTCACTCAAAATGTAGTGATTTTCACTGAAATTTTAGTGATTTCCACTGAAACTCTAGAGATTTCCACTGGAATTTCAATGAAAGTTTCACTGAAACTTGAGCGATTTTCAACGATTTTCACTGAAATTTCAGTGGAACTTCCACTAGAATTTTAGCGATTTCCACTGATTTTTTTGGCAAATTTTCACTCATTTTTTTAGTGGAATTCTCACTGATTTTTCAGTGAAATTCCCACTGAATTCTTAGTGAGATTTCCACTGAATTTTTAGTGAAATTTTCACAACATCTTTAGTGAAATTCAGTGAAACGTATCGCTTGAACTCTAGTGATTTCCACTCCATCCATTCACCAATCCACCCACCTGACCGTTAACCCACCAACCCACCCACCCATGACCCAACCATGACCCAAACGGCCACCCATCGCCCTTCACCCCCTGCCGATAGGCAACCCGAGACGCGAGATGCTGACGGACAAATTTTGGCTCGGCCCTTAATAATTTTAATTTTTGCTTCCTTTTCCTGGAACAAATTGCCTCGCACCATCACTACTTTACCAAGATCCAGCACTTCACTGAACGTTTCCAAGAGAGCACCCTACAATTTCTTACTAGTCTGGAGTTGGGCTTGACTGATGTCAACAGTTGAGATGATTCCTTGCTGTCAACGGGTAATAATAATGTCAACTCGTCAGTTGTGAATCATTCCATCGATGCGTGGATATGTCCATATACAGGGTGTCCCAAAAGTCAGTTCCCCCCTTTAAAAACTCGAATTCGGCTCCGGGGATCAAAAAACCCCGAAACACGTGTCTCCTAAAATCGAGGGGGGAAGCTCGAATATGGTCTCAGATTTGACCTTGAATGTGACCTCGATGGTTTTTTGGAGATTAGAACGGTTTTTTCGAATGGGAACCCCTATTTTTGACTCCGGATTCTGGAAGAGCACAAATTTTACGTCCAAATGTGACTTATTGCCGATGTTGCAGATGACCTTTGGGGGTCATTTTGGGGCCAAAAGTATCTGGAGGGTGGATTAACGTACCACACCTAGGGCGAAAGTCTTGTTTTGAGAGGTACCTCTCGAATATGTGACCTCGGATATGACCTGTGACCTCGAATATGACCTTGATTCACAAAATTCGAAATTGGCTCCGGGGATCGAAAAACCCCTAAGCACGTGTCTTCTAAAATCGAGGGGGAGGCTCGAATATGGTCTCAGATCGTTACCTTGATGGTTTTTTGGAGGTGAGATCGATTTTTTTGAATGGAAACTCCAATTTTCGACTCTGGGCCCCGAAGATGTGACGAATTTTAAGCCAGATATCACTCTTCACCAATTGCGTAGATGACCTTCAAAGGTCATCTTGAGGTCACACGTCTCTGAACTTCGGGTCAAGATATGACTCTCAGCTGATCGCGCAGGTAATCAAGAGCTTATCGCGAATGAGATGGAGTAATCACATGAAAAATTTAGAAATCGATTAGGAGTGGGGCAGGGAAGAGGCGATTCGGGATTGGTGTGATTCAATTTAATCAGAAGTGTTATTATTCTTAACAAGAGTATCAGAAGCAAACCTTACTCTAAATGAATTCCTTAATAACTTAATGACTAATCTTACGCACTATTGATTAAAAGTCTCGGCTCTAAGTCGGTTACAATGTCCTCGACTCGAGTCTCTGTATAATATCGACGAAGTAATACTCAGATGAGGTGCTCAAAGTGTCCACCTTGAACTTCCAAGCAGTGGTACAAACGAGTCCCAAACTCCTCTGAGAGGTACCTCTCAAAACAAGACTATCGCACTAGGTGTGGTACGTTAATCCACCCTCCAGATACTTCTGGCCCCAAAATGACCCCTCAAGGTCATCTGACACATCGGCAATAAGTCATATTTGGACGTAAAATTTTGTGCTCTTTCAGAATCCGGAGTCAAAAATAGGGGTTTCCATTTGAAAAAACCGTATAATCTCCAAAAAACCATCAAGGTCACATTCAAGGGAAATCTGAGACCATATTCGAGCTTCCCCCTCGATTTCAGGAGACACGTGTTTCGGGGTTCTTCGATCCCCGGAGCCAATTCCGAATTATGTGAGTCAAGGTCATAATCAAGGTCACAGGTCAAGGGTCAGACTGAGGCTGAAAAACTTCTGAGAGAGGTACCTCTCAAAACAAGACTATCGCACTAGGTGTGGTACGTTAATCCACCCTCCAGATACTTTTGGCCCCAAAATGACCCCCAAAGGTCATCTGAAACATCGGCGATAAGACATATTTGGACGTTAAATTTTGTGTTCTTTCAGAATCCGGAGTCAACAATAGAGGTTCCCATTTGAAAAAACCGTTTTAACCTCCAAAAAACGATCAAGGTCACATTCAAGGTCAAATCTGAGACCATATTCGAGCTTCCGCCTCGATTTTAGGAGACACGTGTTTCGGGGTTTTTTGATCCCCGAGGCCAATTTCGAGTTTTCAAGGGGGGAACTGACTTTTGGGACACCCTGTATATATATATATATATATATATATTTGTTTCATTAATAATAGAGCTTTGTTACTGTTATTCAGTTATTAGATCTAAGATCCTAGCATCATTATTCTATGAATATGAATTGTATTAGTTGTATGCCCCATGGGACCCACTGTCCCCGGGTGAATAAACACATCAATCATCAATCATCATCTATGCCTCGCTCCACCTTTCTGAAAAAGTTCAAAGGCGTCTACTCCAACAACTTTTTGATTCTGACACGAATAGTGATAAAAAATAATCCGTATTGTTTCTTGCAGATGTCAAACTAAATCTTGCTCTACTCTAATTTGTTATCAATTCATGTAGTTGCGCGATTGAAATCCTTATACCTATTCAGCACTCGGTATATTCTTATTCCCTCTTATATATTTCATATATTCTATATATTTTATTTCCTCATGTACCATGTCATGCGCCCATAGGATCCATCATCCTCGGGCTAATAAATAAATAAATCAATGAATCGATCGATCGATCAATCTTTCAAGGTATCAAAAGGAATATTCGATCGATCGTGCACACCCATTTAAATCATCATCAGTATCAAAGGATCGTGCAAACTCTTCGAAACGACTCATCTTCCCAAATTTCAGAGAATAAATCTCGATCATCATCGTCGTACTCACTGTTAGAATTTTGGTATCTCTCAATCTGTACAGTAGACAGATGCGCAATTAAAACTGGCTTTATGGTCGTATTCGGGTTCGCGCGTGCCATCTGAGCGCCAATTATCAACGTATACGAGGCTTTTTTTCCCCATTTGCGACTTTCAGTATCAACGTTTTCTGTCTCATTCAACTCTCGTATGAACTCAGTTTATTATTCATCTTTTCAAGTGACTTTTATTCGGTATGAAAACACGCAATGCGTTTTTACAGCTTAGATCATCTCGGGAAATACACTGGGAACCTTCAGAAATGTTTTTTGCTCAGAATATTCACAACCTAAGGTGGTAGATTTTGTACATCGCACACGAGTATCTCTATAGCGTGGTCACTACGCAAGAAATATTGTGTCAACGTCGAATTGGAACTGTTCATCGATTCGTGGAAGGAATAGCCAATAGCCGGAAGTATAGCCTTCGATTTCAAGTCAAACCAATTCACATCCATGAGCTACTAATGTTGATAGTTATGATCAAATTCAGATCGTTTAAACCGTCGTACAAAGACTACAAAGACCGTCTTCTTCCATGCGTAAATATTTTGATCTTGAATGGAGAGTTTGTCAATGGTGAAAAAGACCCTTCCTGAGTACAGTCTGATTTTTTCAGACGAATTTCGGGTGTAGTTGGATCTTTGGAGTAGTTAGTGGTTTGTAAGAGAATTACTTATAGATTACAGAAGACATCTTCAACCGGATTGGATTATGCTTAACGTGCAGGCTTCAAACGTGAGAAATTTGAATGATTTCATGGGTCTTTGTACAATTTTTCAAGTCGGGATAGGCTTTCAATACTATTGCAAGAATCAAAAAAAGTATTCGCAGAGCGCAGAGTTCAAGATTCTCAGCCCCCCCCCCACCGTAATGATCCCGAATCTCATTCCGACGGAGGATTCAAAGTAGAGCTTGGAAAGCTACAAACTCACCACAGCGGAGTGAAAAATGATTTTTATTAAGCGATATCTCATTTTATTTCATACAACTCGATTCACAAATGTTGTGGTACCATTTTCCGAGAATCAAATCTGCTTCATGTCCTAGTAGCGCTCTCGTGAAATCGTAGCACCATTGTGACAATCACACTATATGGACTCTGTGGCTCTGAGTAAAGAATGACAAGTTCTGGATTATCAAATGGAGTACAAATGTGAACAACGACAAGAAATCAAATTCAAAATCAATTTCAGCTCCGTCCATGTACCCAAATGGGTTGTGATTTCTCAGTTCTGATCTACGAAACGAAACACGAGGCAAGGCAAAACTCTGAATCAAAGAAACCTATTCAAAATTACGTAAATGCATTAATCACATTCCTTGCGATAAGGTGAAAGTCTGAGTTCGAATCTCAGCTGACGATAACGTGAATTTCCATTAAGGCCTCATTCCTTGGTCGCTTTGTTTGTCGAGAACTCACACAAAGTTGTAGATTCTGTGAAGAAAAATCTTTGATATAGGTTAATTTGCGTCAATGGAAGGGGATGTATTCAATGGAATCGGGCATTGTTACAATAATTCATGTATGGTTACGTAATATTAATTCATAGCAACGTAGCATAATTCCCTAGCCATCGCTCGATAGCATCCATGAGGAAGAGCTCATTACATTGATTCCAATCGCGAAATAAAATAGATCAAGTTTTGGCGGCCCAATAAATATTACGATAGCGTCATTGAGATTTCCCCAAACTAGGTCGATACGAACTCGAAAGCCTATTAATTCTTTTGTTCATAGTTTAGCATCCTTGACAATCGATATGGGATGAGCCGTGTCACACGCAACGACACTCACTACTGCGTAAACATTTTCCCGGAAAAACCGAAGCTGTCAAAAAAAAAGTGTCCAGAGAACCTCCTCGAACACGATCTACACACAGACTCGAAACGCACTCTCGTTTCCACTCTAGATTCAAATATGCACTAGGTTCTCTCTAGTCCACTCACCGACTTTTTTGCACTCGTTCGAATCCGAGAGCAGCGCGTCAGTTTCCATTATCACGCTTCGCGCGTCCGTCTCATCGTCAAAGCGAATTACAGACTCGAGGCTGTAGAAGTATAGAGGAGACCGGACTCTTGGCGCTGAGAACGAGAGCCTCGCGAGGGATCCACTTGGAAGAAAAAAAAATCAGGCATAATGGAGAGCCCTAGACTCTGCTCGCGACGGATATCTCTCTAATTAAATTGCAAATTAAAGTGGATTCTCTCGCATAGTTTGATCTTTTGGTGCGCTGCATCTATAGGTATCCATGAGCTTGACTTCTGACACTTGGGCAAAGTGAAAAGTGAACATTGAGAGAGAGCTTTCTCTCGAGCCTGAGTATTCGGATGGATTCTCATTTCTTTCGGGACCCACGGTCGAGATGAAAATTGAGCTGTTGGATCTGGTCTGTCTCAGTGAGGGTGGGAGAAATTTGGGGACAATTCATATAATTGATGGAGTGTGCGAGAATCTACTCGAACTTCAGGCCTTGCGAATCTGTCAAGGCCGTTCCATCAACGATTGCCACCACCCGAAAGAAGATAGCCAGATCGCTTATCTTCTGAAATCTGAATCACAATAGTTGCGAGAATTACCGTAATGACAATTGTCTCCCAGACACCAAATATTGAAATCAAACAGATTTCGGATAATTTTAAAGATGATAGTGCTCATTACCATCTTCGGGAAAACCCTGATGATAAATTATCGAATAATAGTTCATCAAAAGGCCTTGACACACATTTGAAGCCTCGATCCAAGCGAGTCAATTTTTATGTAAATGCAATTTTATCAAAATTACCTAACCTACGATGAATCTTGTTTTGAGGGGCGGTAAATGATAACAAATTCGTTATGTGATATGGCAACCAAATACGCTGCCACTCTTTACACAGCTGTTGTACATCAATATTCGACCAATCCACATTTTTTTGTGTCACTATGACCAAACTCTTTAAACATGACTTTCAGCAAGGCAAAGAATCGTCTCTAGTCTTGAGCATCTCGTTTTTTCCGAGTATGATTTTCGGTGACAGGGGAATGAGATCGTAACTGGTCACACAATGCAAATTTTATCTGAGATCTCTCAAATTTTGAGCTCGTCTTCGAATTATTCATTCCATAGGATCACGAGAGGCGTTATTCATGCCTCCATCTCTGAATTTTTTGTTCAAGAGGTTCAAGAGGATGCGTGTTTCATCAGTATAAAGTACCCGATAAGATTGGCATACCATCGGAAAAGCTCTAGATGAGTTTACTTTGAAGAAGTCCACAGTGATCCCATCCTTTGGATACTTGGGATCTTGTCATGCTTCTTTCCGGGATCGTTTATTAGTTGATATTGAGACAAGAGCGGGACGTCCAACGTGAAGCGAAGACTTTATCTGCTCGTCGAGCACTAATCGCCAAAATTTCTGCATAGCGGATGATGCTCGAATACAAACAAATGCAAACCAGGGACAGCCTAGGATTTTTGAGCTCTATGAAGAATTGAGAATGAGACTGGATTCATCCACCTGAGAAAAAAACAGAGAGGACCTTCTCAGCATGAAAAAAAATTCCATGTTGGGCAAACATTCCAAGGAGACGATTACGTATTCCGGCGAGATCCGCCCACGTGGAATTTGACATTTATGACTCTTGAAATATCAAATAAAGTCTATATCAAACAGGAAATGAAGATAGAAATCAATATATCTGGGCCTTTGAAGTTGAAGCCTCAATCATCAGCTATGTTAGTATAATGATAATTGCTCGAAAATAAATATTTGACACCTGACAAGGACTCAGTTGTTAGAAATACCGCGAATTGAGGGGATGGCATCCTGACCTTTATCACCCAGATCCATTAGGAGATGTGAAGATTCAAATCAGAATAATCTGCGAAATCGTTCGTTCTCCTATCATGACACATTGGTATTTTAGGTCACGAAAATTGAAAAAAATCAACCCAAGAATGATTTACGGTATTGATTACCGTATCACCGTGGAAACAAATCACATTGGAATCAAATCGGAGATTATTCCGTTGCCCGACCGAGAAGAACGAGTTCTTATTGAAAAATACTGTGAAAAATAATTGAAAGTGTTTCTCTTTGTCGGAGGCAACAATATGTTCAAATTGAATAAAAGTTCCTAGCTCCATATTATACAGAAGTGGAAATGTATCACTCTATCACATGCATTTTTGGAATAGTTCGAAATCGAGAGGGTCTTCTTGTGAAATCTGAATGATGGTGTACAATTTACAGGTACACGTTCATGAATAATTTGGAACAATTATTCTTTCGACGCAGATATTCTGACATCAAAAGGTAATATTGCGGGATTCTCCACATTTTTGGATCGGAATGCTAATTATTTCAACTGTAGCATGACAGACGATCTGCCATGTGCTTTTTTCGTGACGAGGAAAAATTTAAATGAACAAATCTGTAGAAGAATTCAAATGAAAATGGTCGCAGCCCGGCTTCGAGTGATAATCGTGTCACTCGAAGTCGGGTTGCGATGTCTTGACAGGCTTCGAGTGGAAATTCCACTCACAGCAAGTAATTTTCACTCGGAGCGAGTGAAAGTCACTCGAATTCATTTCCAATGAACTCTTCCCGCCATTCTCATGATATTTTGTGACAAAATAGAAAAGGCAGAGTCACTGTAGCTAGATTTATGATGAGACGTGGCGGGAGTAAATGTCTTTTCTAGCCTCGAGTAGAATTGCCTTTGTGGACCGGACCGTGACTTTATTTATTATGATGCTTCTCAACGACCGGCGTCAGGACCTCAACACTCGTAAAAGTCAAAGAGCAGCGTCCATGTGGCACTCTGGAAGCCGTCCTTCCAATATATTGCGTTTGCAAAGAGATGCATATCCGACTTGGTCATGGAATTATACTGCGAGATTTCGATTTTGGTTTGGCAAAGTTTGCAGACTGATACGATCAGGCTGTCGATAGCTTTGTCGTTATGGACTCATCGGGGAATTCAGTCATGATTTCGTTAGTACCGTATGGATACTTTTTACAATTTCATGGTGCATATGGACTTGGAAGAAAATTCATCGACAGCTTTCCAGGCAATGTGAGGAAAAGCTGCTCCAAAAGAAACGTCTCTTCAAGTTTCGATCCAAATGAACAATCATTGAAATTATAATAATCAAACGCCCAGCCAAAATTTGTCCCTCCTTTTCCCGCGTACCGGGTTGCCTGCGTCGAAGAAGTGACGGATAGTGGGTGGCCATATGTGTCATGGATGGGAGCATGTGTGGATGGACTGTTCTGATCCGGTCCAGTTCCGTATAACACCTTGGTAGAAAAAAGAGCGTACTACGATCGTAGCACTACTGTCTCATCATCGTACTACGATCTCGGATGTACGACCGTAGTACGGTCGTACCTCTATGTCCGTAATACGATCGTAGCAGTACGGTCGTAGTACTGGCTGCATTACTGCCGTACTACGCCCTTATTGCACACAACAATGGCGGCAATGCTATATATTTTGACTCATAGAGGCGTTGAAGACATCGAGAGATGCACGACGAGCTCTTTGATTCATTAACATCGTCAACTATATTCTACCTAGGAACTCCTCAATACATTGCGTCTCATGGGGAAGTGGAAATTCCTGACGTCATCCCGTGGATGCCTATTAGAGAGTCGTCACAGATCTGTTTGACTGTACATGTGTCTGTATTTGACATTTCTTGATCATGTTGCTCGCCGTGTTTACTCTTCTGCTAAGTAATGGGAACTTTACTTTGAAAAAATTAACATAACTTACTATGATTCATGAAGATTGAATGTGCTTAGTGCTAAGATTACTTCATGAATAAATTGGGCTGGAGCTTCAGGGAAATTGTTTTCGTGCACCTGCAGGAGTCAGGTTGACCCACTCTGCAGCAATGATGTGAAAGCGATTACTGATGAGATGCTCGATACTAAATGTGACAAGTACGCTAGCAACTTGGCGTTTGATTTTTCAAGGCATTATGCTTCTTTATTACAGATCCACGTGGTCAGTTACATTCTACTTCCCTGCAGAAAGGTTAACCTAACTCCTGCAGGTGCGCGACAAGAAACCTGAAGCTCGAGACCAATTTATCCATAGTGTAATCTTATCACTAAACATTATCCATTTCCACAAATCGCGGTAAGTTATGTAAATCTCCTCCATCGCACGTCACGCCACAAAGTCAATGGCCAAGTTCCCAGCTCTTAGCAGAAAAGTAAACACGACGAACGACGTGATCAAGAAATGTCAAATACAGACACATACACAGTCATACAGATCTGCCGGCTTTCTCGGCATGCACAAGATGGCGTCAGAAATTTGCACTTCTTCATGAGACGGAATTCCTTGAGGAGTTCCTAGGCAGGATATAATCGACGATGTAATGAATTGAAGAGCTCGTGGAACATCTCTCGTTTATCCCAACATTTCTATACAAGTGAATATGTATAGCATTGCAGGTATTGTTATGAGCAAAATCGGCAGCGCAATACGAGCGTAGTACGACAGTGATACAGCCCATACTACGACCGTAGTGCTACGATCGTATTACGGCCGTAGAGGTACGATCGTACTACGGTGCCAGCTATGCGCGCGTCGTGTATTTTCACTCGAGTTTGTTTCATGGATCAGAATTGACTACATATAATTTTCGGTTACATACGTTGTTTTGTCATTCGACTTTGCATCCTTATAGCTCAATATCATACACTCGATAGCCTTGCGAGAGAAGAACGACAAAGTGCGAAAAATAAGTTTTTTCTTATATCAAATTATTGCAAAAAATCGCAAAAAAGCTTCTCGATAATATTCTAGAGGAAGCAATTTTCAATGGAATGAGCTGGAGATGTAATTGAGTTATCTCAAAATCAAGTAGATATGCGAAAAAAATAGTCCAGTGGTCGATCTTCCAATGAAGGTCTTCATCCCGGCCTATTAGGTGAGAATAAAAATTCTCAATTCATGCGTCGAAATATGTCAGAATAATACCTCTTCTTCAAAGATCCACTCTTGCGCTATTTTTTAATGGGATTGGCCCCATCTCGAAATGACTCAGATGAATTTTCAGCCCATTTCGATAAAAATTACGCCGTCTACAATTTTTTTAGTGGAAAAGGTGATTTTTTGCATTTTGTTGGACATTTGTATTCTTTGGAATTTTTTATTTGACCATGGAGATTATCTGGATACATTAGACCATCAAAACATATCAGAGAAACTACAAAAGAATTTCCAAGTCAAAAGATTCAATATAATAGCTACAGCATCAATTTTTCAGCGTGGGTCGGATCGACCCAGCTTGGCCAGCTATGTTATTTGGCGGAGATGTGCCAGCTAAAGGCTAATACTGTTAGTACCGCTAACACCACCCTAGTACCGCCCCGGTACCGTATTACTACCGTATAAGAATTGCCATACTAGTAAGATCTGACGAAGAGTGTGGTGTAGTTCGGTTCAATTCGATCTTATGAGGTTTAGTCCGATATAATTTGATCTGGCTTGGTCTAGTTCGACCCGAATAGTTCTAATCCGGTCAAACTCTGAACAATTTGATCTGGTTAGGCCTCATTCAGTTTAAGTTGGCTGGTCTGGTCTGGCTGAAATATATTATGTGGCCGTGGGGGTCATGGGTGGGTCTGACGGACCAATTCACTGATTATAACAATATGCCATCTTTACGAACTTCACGAGTCAATGACTTGGTGGGTAGGTTGTCTAATCTGGGCTGATTTGGTTCAATCTAGTGTGATTTGATACGATCTAACTTGGTCTAGTACGATCGATTTCGGCCTACCTTGCACGGTGCAGTTCACTCTGCTACGGTTCGCTTTGGTCTAGTTCGGTCTGGTCCGGATTGATTCCGCCTCATTCGGTCGAGCTCTGTGTGATTCCGCCCATTTCGATTTAATTCGGTCTAAATTGGTCATTTCCCTGCCACTCCAGTCTAGATTGTTCTAATTCAGTCTGGTCTGGCTCAAATATATTATATGACCTTGTGGGTTATGGGTGAGATTGACTTATTAATTGACTGATTGGCAATGTGTCATCTTTACAAATTTTATAAGAAATCTCTTGTTAGAGTATTCCAAGGTTCTCTTACTCATCAAGAATATTCGCAAGCTGAACGTGTGGTAGCGATGAAAACAATGAAGCTAGTATCAATTCGACTGCCGTTGAGTTTACTGCCATGGATGAATTCTCCGGCTGAGAAGTGGAAGGCATCACAAGGAATTTTGTCATAACAGAAAAGACCTTGCCATCATAAAGTTCTTCTGCAAAATTTATCCTGGGACAGATTATTCATGAATCAAAAATCGACGTTCAGATTCACAAAGAAAATCAGTAAAATGAATAATATCCCATTGAGTTGGAATCCATCTTCATCAGAGGCACTGATGTAACTCATAATATCACATGACTCGGCTAATGCAAGCTAAATTTAATCAACGGATCTGTTGATTAAGTGACATGGATCGATATTGGATTACTCCAATTCGATCTTTGTATTTTCAAGGCACCTCGCAACTCGAGTGTCGCAACTTGAAGGATTTTGATGGAATTTCAAATACATGAAAAATGAGATGAGAAACGAAAAATTTTTGACTCTACGCTAGATGTTGGTGCGTTTCGTCTTTCCTCTCTGATCAGACTTTTCAGAGAGGCTGAAGAGATCCGAGTACAGGTTGGCCCCCGAAGCCACCTAGCGTAAGTGGCTTGACGAAATGCACCAACATCTAGCGTAGAGTCAAAAATTTGTCGTTTCTCATTTCATTATTCATGTAATTGAAATTCCATCGGAATCCGTCAAGTTGCTACACTCGAATTACGAGGTGCCTTGAAGGTACATAGATCGAATTGGAGTAACCCAATATCGATCTATGTCACTTAATCAACAAATCCGTTGGTTAAAATTAGCTTGCAGTAGCCGAGTTATGTAATTATATGATTTGAAATTCCCGCGAGCGATAAAGTCTCGATCGTTCATATCGATCGAGACAAAAATTCATTCTAATTGCACTGATGTAACTGTTCGCAAGCTGAATATTGAGCCTCGCAAAGAACCGTTGGTGGTGGGATCTGGTTTTCAATTCATTTTATATTAAAGTGGAACTTTTCTTCGATCATTGACTTTTATTAGTCGTATTCCCCCCCAGAGACCTTTTGGATTAGAGACAGTACAAATATCCACTTGAGTTGATTCAATCAAAATTTTCTAGCCAGTACCGTCGGATGTTTTAGATCCATGGACATATTCAAGAACCACAAATAACTTCTGAACCAGAAATTCAGTCAAAACAGCTCAAGTATTTCCATCATTCAGTATTTTGACAGATGCCTCATAGCTCGTCATATTCTCTTGAATCACTTCAACACAGCCCTTGAAGTGATCGGATGTGAAGCAGCTTTTTCTGAAATACACCAAGAGATTCTGCTGAATTGGGACTCTTGCTTTGCACCATGATCATTATCCATGAATAATCCCTCGTAAACACAATGTAGCCATCCCATTGTGGTTTCTTGGATAATAGAAAAAGCTCACCTGCATTCAAGATAGATCTTTTCATCTCTGAAGGTGTCACGGCAATCTTGGCAAACTCTGTCGAGTCGCGAAAAATGTTGTTTTTGTTCGCCATCAAGAGCAAGCCGATTTGAGCTCCTGCAACCGATGTTATCGTGATCACGTTTGCTCATGGGCCGAGGAAAAATCTTAGCTGGCTCCCTGTAAGAACTCGAACACAAGAATACCGGCCGAATTAAGAGTGTCAAAGATGCAAGAATCATAATGACGTAGATGTGTGATTCCGCTTTTGTCAAAGTTGACTGTTGTTGTCGCCGCATCTTGAGTTGATGACACAATTTATCCGAAATGTCGATGTCCGAATGGGTATCTTTTTGCCGGCTTTTAACTGTTATGAATGAGTGAAGTATCTCAGTAAAATTGGGTAATACTGAATACGAACGCCCCTCAACGAATTTATGTGAACGAAGTTCCGATGTTTGAACAGTTGGCTATGACACAATTTTCCATCTCGAATCACTTGCCAAGAATTTGCATAAGGCGATGAATCAAATTCGGAAGATCAACTTTTTCATAAGTGAACCGTTGAATAATACATTACTCTGGGAAACCCGAATGCCCTCGTTTTAGCATCACGCTGCTCTTGAGGGATTTGCCTACAAACATTTTCTCTGAAGAAACTCTTTTCAGCTATGATTGCATATTATCAAGTCATTACAAATCTGTATAGTGCCATCTCCCAGAACCAGTGGTCGTGGCAATTGTGCAAACTAGTAGATACAAGGTGAGAATACTTCAGACTATGAAATACTACTCTCCATGTCTCATAAAGGCCTACGGTCTTCTGGTATCTCATTCATTTATGCACAAATACCGTCATTTTTCAACTACAACTATAATCTACAACTTCCGTGGAGGAAGGGTGGAAAATTTCCGTTGCAATATCACGTCTCCATATCTTCTCATAGCCAATGGATTTTTTCGTGTGTTCGCTACAGTCGTCAATCGCGGTACTGAAAATTTTCCATACAGTTCATACCAAGATGATACTGTTGGAAGTCTGTAACGGGCACAAAAATGGTCTGGATACAGACGATTGGGGACCATTACTTCATTCAAAAGAATTGATCACAGTCATGAGAATACTTCCTAAACAGAAGAGAAGCAGTTCGATCAGTTGATGGCAAAAAAGTCGAGTTTTTAGGGGCGTAATGCGTCAAGCGTATGTATTGCAACACATTTCTCGACTCCGGAGGTGAGTAAAAGAGCGATTGCAGCTATCCACGGTCATCAGCTGTCTTTTCCTCAAACTTGTATTGGAAATGGAATCACAATATGTGTATCAATCGCCTGAATTCCGAATGGTTGTATGGTACCAAATAGTCACTTGAAACTTTTAAAATCCAATACTCAATCTCAACCTTGATATCTTCTATCACACAGATATATTTCCATCCACCGGGTGATCTTAGAGTATTGAATGAGTCAACACTTTGGAAGATTGTACATTAGGGTGCCTGTCATTTACCAATATTCTTCTATGGCATTCTTCACCCCCTAGAGGGCTCCTTTGAAACCAGATATAAAGGTGAAAACTTCGAGTAGAAGCAAAAAAAAAAATTCTAACCGTGCCTGTAGATTGGTTTTGAATGATTTTTGAGCCAAAATTCAGGCAAAATTTTTCCCCGGTTATTGGCATTCCCTGAGCATGCGCATGATCAAATGTCTCTGTTAGTATTTTTTTGCAATTTTGTGCGTAAAGTTGAACGTTAATGGGTAGTTTTCGCACGGTTTCCGATGCGGGAATGAGTGCGAGAATGCATTTCCGCACGTCGCTTAACTTTAGGTGTGCGGAAAGTAACATTCCCGCACAGTTTTGAGCTAAGCGACGTGCGGCAAAGACGAAAAACTGTGCGGAAATGTTACTTTCCGCACAGTTTGTCGACTTTTCCGCACGTCGCTTAGCTCAAAACTGTGCGGAAATCTTACTTCCCGCACGATTCCTCCATATCTCTGCTGGGACGTTATCCTTCACCTCTAAGACCTTTGAATATACAAATCTATACGATTTCCTTCGTAACTTACTTCTTTTATTGCAAGCTACAGTTCAAATATGAGCGACGTAATAGACACTTGACGTATACGTGTGTCATTCAAATAACGTTAAATGCATATGCTATTCAAGATTTGAAATTCCGCAGAACAACGTCTTCTCGTATCTATATCAGAGTGGGATGAGAGGAAAGGGGGTGGAAGATTGATCGAGAATATAAAAAATGGTATATAGTTTTTCCAGAATAGTATACGCATCTCATATCGGAATATCATTGATTGCATCGTTATTGGTGAATCATTCTCCGAATTTCGTCTGAGTTTTGAAGAGGGTTCACAGTTTGAAGGGAGTTTACAGAAAGACGTCCGTGCCTGGCATGAAGGGTTTTTTAGAATGTGACGGTTCTGATAATATTCACCGACTCAAGTATCTCCAATCTCGCAAAAATTATACGAACTGAACAAGTGGAGGCAGCTCAAGCCAAGGCTCAGCCTCTCAGCGCTCTTGTACTTGCTCGCTCAATTACTTATAAATACTAAAGTGAATTGCTAATCCAACTTCGTGAGAGCAGTCGTGAGCAGCCAAATATATAAATCCAATAATATTCCCGCATTGACTCCATGGGAGAAAGTTTTCATGTGACTCGAGCCTCACTGAAGTTGCTATATAGCCCGTTTGATTTTACCACGGTCGCATATACTGACAAAATCATACAACGATGGAGTGAGTCGTAATCTTTGAGAAATCTATTGTTTGATAATATTATCTTCCTCCACTCATACAGTCAAAAAAGATTAGGATGGATTGTACGCTTTTTTCCTGTATTTCTTCATAAAATGCCCTTTTTCATGTCTTTGTGAAACACGAACATGAATGCCAATTAGTCAATTATGTTTTTTCAAGATCACTCAAATCAAATCATTGACAAAAAAAGGGGGGAATGACGTTTGTGACATCTTTCTTTGGACGAGTCGGTTCGAATGTGATACGGGGTGACAAATGGGAAAAATTAAAAATTTCTGTCAAAACTAAGTTTTTCCTGAAATTCGGTTGAAGTTCCCATTAGATGTAATGCACTCATATCAGAAGTTTTTTTTCTAGTGGGGGGCTCCGCCCCCCACACCCCCCGCCGGGGGCTTTGCCCCCTGGACCCCCACCAGGGGTTGCACCCCTGGACCCCGCTCCGCCTCCTGCGCGTCCTCAACTAATCACTCAATTTCCATGAAGACAATACCTCATTCACCGTGGCTTCGGTGTACACTGTACTTAGCTGGTCCGACTTAGCTGCATTAAACGAGGAATTCGTATAAACTTTCTATCGTTACTAGCACACACCTGTCTACAAAATAATTCTCAGCGCAAGTAAAATTAGATTCATCTTTACATAATCTGAGTCCTCAGTAACTTCAGTTAGGATGAACTAATGTCCATGAAATGTTCAAGACTTCTAGTTGTAATTCTCCTCGTAGCGATAGTCGTGTGTCTGTGTGAGCATGTAGAATTTATTAGGGTCTTCAATTTGAGAAACGATCCATGTCCCACGGATAGAGTTTTGAAAGAAGTTGGCGAGGTAACTTTGGCGCAGCAAGTATCAGCAGAGGAAACGAGGGATGTCTATAATAAAATTTTAAAACACCCCGGCGTAGAGTTAGATTTTTTTATCTCTGCTTTTTTGAATCCCCCTTACCTCCCTGTGCCCTCGAGAGCGGGAGTCCCGGGACCTACCCCGCCCCCACCCTGCCTCTCGCCCCTCACACTCCTAACTCTCATGTCAACCGTATCACTATCAGCTTTATTTATCTACCACACAAAAATTCGACGTTATTCCAACGAGTGTCACAGAAGCTATTCTATACAAAATGCCAGGTATGAAATATGAAATTTTCACGTTACTCGGGAGAACAGACTTTCAATAGTTTCTATTAGAAGAACCTCTCAAGTGCCATGACTAGAACAGTATTCATACTTTGTGCCTGTTCGCAGGGATGTTGAACCGAGAATCCTTTTTTATAGGTTTTAGTAAGCTTTTTTATCATACATGTTTCTTGGGCTCTCAAATTTGGGAAGACTATGGATATTATCACAGAAACTTGAACGGTTTGGTTGATTTCGCGGACACGCATTTTTTATCGCTCTGTATGTCATCACACTGAACGAGGCGCCCTTACTGCTAGAGTTTTCTTTAATTAGGAATATTATCTGCATCAAGAAATATAATGGCCACTCTTAAAAATACGTTAGAGATATGTCCACGAAACTGATACAAAACTTCCTTCACGAGTCAAAAAGTGCGTAAGCTATGATTTAATCAACACAATCACTCGAAACCAATCAACTCAAGGTTAATACTTTGATGTGTCGAACAAATTTGTGTAACAAAAAATCTGTGAGTCTAAGCCATCAAACCCATACACCCTTAGAATCTTACTCTCTTCAATGATTTCTGAGAGATATCCGAGGGGATATCCCATGGTGATGGAAGAGAACAACCGCATCAAATGTAAAGAATTCCCAATTCGAGTCAAATTTGGCTATCTAGTTTACCGAACTATTCAAACACGAAGCTCTTGGTCAACTTTCCGCACGAAAATTACAAAAAATAGTATAAGAAACTCGGGTGGAAGCTTTCTGCACTCATCGTCGAAATTCGTGCGCGAAAGCTCTTTTCCACACTCGTCGGCGTGCGGAAAACACTTTTCCCGCACGTCGCTAAACGCCGACTCGTGCGGGAATGTTCCATTCCCGCACTCGTCAACTTAAGCGACGTGCGGGAATAGTACATTTCGATACGAGGGCGGGAATGTTGGTTTCCGCACAACGAGTGATATTTTCCGGCCCGAGCCAACGGCGAGGGTCGGAATCATCACGAGAATGCGGAAACCACCCCGTCCGAGTGTCGAATACTATTTTTCCATCTTCTGCGTGGGAAATAAAATCAAAAAACCCGTGCGGAAAAGTCATTTCCCGCACAGAAGATGGAAAAAGTGTTTTCCGCACGCCGACTCGTGTGGAAAAAAGCTTTCGCGCACTTATTCGACGATTCGTGCAGAAATCACGCTTTCCACCCTTGTTGCTTAATGTACTATTAATGGATAGCTGATCGAATTTCCTTTGAAATGATACCTTGATGAACTCAATTTGGTGCACTACAATCAGAGCTGTGACTGGTTACGAGAAGTGAGAGAGTACAAGGTATAGAATCTGTGATGGCGGTCGTCTGCCATCCCTAAGGGTGTGTCCACAAATGAAGCGTACGAACTGCTCACGGCTCATAGCGCATACCCACGGCTCACGTGCGCCATGCGCTGCTCATCGGATTTTAGCCGGCGAGTGACATGGATTTCCCGGAAGATCGTCATGCATTCTCGATCGCTAACTTCAAGTTCTGTATTGGATCCAGCCTGTAACAAGGGAAATCCATATCACTTGCAGGCTAAAGCGCATGGCGCACGTGAGCCATGGGTATGCGCTGTGAGCCATGAGCAGTGCGCACGCTTTATTTGTGGACACACCCTAAGCTCACGGCTTTGATACCTTGTACTCTTTCACTTCTCGTAACTAGTCACAGCTTTGGTTGTAGTGCACCACATCGACTCCATCAAGAGGTCTTCAAAGTAGGCATTAGGCATTCAACCATGCGCATGCGCAGGAGGATCCAATGAGGCTATAGCGAAAAATTGGCCGCTAGGAGCGCTGGTGGTCCAACGCATGGAATTCTCTGTCTGTGTGCGTCGGTGAGAGTTGCCGCATACTCTCTCACATAGATACATACTAGCATGCACCGACGTACATGGACAGCAAAATCCATGTGTTGGGGAGCTTAAATGACCATCAGCGCCGCCGTGGTGGACGTTTTTTCGCTATAGTCTCATAACCGAGGCAAGATTTAGGCTTAAAAATCACTCATTATGGCTCTACAGGCACGGTTGGGGAATTTTTTATTTTTGCCTCTACTCGAAGTTCTTACCTCCATTCCTGGTCATGAAGAGCCCTCTAGGGGGAGAAGATATCTATGACAAAATATCAGTAAATAACGGACACCCTATGCTGTGAGAAAGATCTTCAAATAGTTTGATGATCTAGTCCAAGTTGGATGCAACTTCGGATACAGGTTGAATCAAGAATGTGATGCTCCCTCGATAATACCTTGATCCAATGTTCGATTTGGAGCGTAATCATCGTGCGCTCTACGGGTATACGCGTGTGAAAATCACAGGGTTTTCGATGCACCGTTAATTATTGTTTGCGCCTCTGTTTGCCCATATATCGTGAATAAAATAAGCTGCTTCGCCTGCTGCGGCTTGATTTGTCCAGAAACTTGTATGCCTGTTCAGTACAACAAGCCGTCACTGACAATGGAGTCGTTCGCCCATTGATGGTTATGTTTCCACTTGATGAATTATTGGGCGAGACGATGAGGAGAGTGCTGCATTAATGCTGACGACCTGTCTGAATATATTCAACACAGACCAAACATGTTGAGGGTTTTATACAATTACGCTCCGTTGCTTGTGAGAAATTACTGATTTCTTCTTGATCGTGGAGGACAAAATGATAAGAGTAAAACACTCCCATGAGATGTTGAATACTATGATGTACTAAAAACGCTTCATCGACTATTAGTCGACCTCATCCGGCTAGACATCCAAAATACGGTTTCACATCACACAATAAACTATTGTACAAAATATTTGATGCGGTATTTTTGTTCCCATCGTGTCACCTGTTTTAGAGCGAGCAGGCGACCAAAGTGTAACATGCATGAGACAAGTATGTAATAGTTCAGTGGCCTGCTCGCTCTATAACAGCTGACACGATGTGGCAAACAATTCCGCATCAAATATTTTGTACAATAGTTTGTGTTATGTGACACCGTTTTTTGAATGTCTAGCCAGATGAGGTCGACTAATAGTCGATGAAATGTCTTTAATACATCAGTATTCAACATCTCACGGAAATGTTGTACTCTTATCATTTTGTCCTCCATTGTCAAGGAGGAATCAGTAATTTGTCAATTATCGGGGGCGAGAAGCCTATCTTAGTATTCGTTGCTTGTGAGATTTAAAATTATAGATCTATGAATTTCTGGATGAACATTTGATCAATCAATAATGGATAGAAGGAGAACTGTTCCGCTTTCTTCGTTAAAGAAGCTTAAGCTGTGTGGTTCTGACTGCTATCGTGTTCGATGAAACTTGTAAAAAATCATTTGTGTTTATCTCAGAGCCAAATCATACTACTTATAAATCTGAGCTTCTTTAGCACCGTTCGAAAATGCTTTCAAATGCAATGATTCCAACAAGCTGCCATACTTACACCGAAAGGTTAGCTTAGTATTCTGAACAGTTTGGGCGAGGTTCGGTCCAACAAGGATTACATTGTATTTTTCTTTTATTGATGCATTTTCAACTTCTTTTCGAGATTATTCAGCGGGCCTACAGTTTAAGGTGGATTCCGAACCTTAATTCCAACATTGGATCTAACCTTGATGTCCGTTTGAAATTTTTCCCTGATAAGATAGCGCTCGCCCTAGTGTGCATCTATCGCAGCCTATTTTGAGCAATGACTAAGATATGTTATTCAACTCAAAATATGATTCTTATGTATGTGAGAATCCATCCATCTTCAAGCGTACCCTGTGGCTAATATTATAAGCAGTTGAGCTACTTATTACGATGTAAGTCAAACGTATAGTTGAGCAAATGTACACTACCGGTCAAAAATCTGAGGACACCTGGGAATCAAGCTGATGATTTTCAGAGTTGGATATCCCAGAACCTATTGGTCGTAAAGAGCTCTGCGTGGTCGCATTTGGTAGCTCATATCAAGCACTATCAAGTCTATTTTCAGTATTTTCTGTCCCACGTATTATATCGGAGACACCCGAGTCAGAAAAATGACTTCTTTCACAATTTTTCAGGCAAGGTATGAACGCCTGCCGATTTTGGAGAGATTGTTGGATCACTATGAGACCAATGATTTAAGCCCATGAAAAAATCTTGAAAATCCGTTTTTGAGCGTCTCTCAAAGTGGTTCTGGCATTGAGATATGACAGATTGTCTGCGGGTGTTTTTCTCTCAAAAATCCCTTAATAATCCAAAAATGATGAGAAACGGCCTAGTTCAAGGTCGGTAATCTTCATTCCAACGGCTATCCCGATGTTGAGTCGAACCCTTGCAGAAATGAGGGTCAGCTTCTCCAAGGTGGGCTGTTTCTCATCATTTTTGGATTATCAAGGGATTTTTTGAGAGTAAAACTCCCTCACTAAATCCCTTGGATCTCGGGACTATAACCACTTTGAGAAACGTTCAAAAACGGATTCTGAAGGTCTTTTCATGAGCTTAAAGATGTCATTGGTCTCATAGCGATCCAACAATCTCTCCAAAATCGATAGGCGTTCGTACCTTGCCTGAAAAATTGCGAAAAAAGTCATTTTTCTGACTCGTGTGTCTCTAGTATAATACGCGGGGTGGAAAATACAGGAAATAGAATTGATAGTGCTTGATATGAGCTACAAAATGCAACCAGGCAGAGCTCTCTACGACCAATAGGTTCTGAGATATCCAACTCTGAAAACCATCGGCTTAATTACCAGATGTCCTCAGACGTTTGACCGGTAATGTATGGCCGAATAGTTTTGCGCAATCAGTAATGAAGTAGTTCTAAGATTTCTGGGCTGTTGTCCGGCTCTCGCAAATAACATCAAACGGTTATGCTTCGGGAAGTATTGGGCTCACGATTTAACCCTTAGCTGGCGCACTTCTCCCGCGTAAAAATTGTTCTGTTCATATGAAGTTTTCCTGAACTTGATGTTCAGAAGAAGTTTATATGGACAAAAAAATGAGACTGACCCGCACTTGGAGAAGAAACATTTTCTGAACTTTGGCAAACTTTTTCTGAACTTGAAAAAAGTTTGCGCAAGTTCAGCAGCCTGCCTCCACGTTCAGGAATTGTTCCTTCCCCGGCACCTGGAAAAAACATTTTTGGAACATTTTCGAAGCATCCTCCGACGGGCATAAGAACACTTGGCTCGGCAGTTTGAGGTCGGTAGCTCGAGCGTGGGCGTCCCAGGTACTCTTCAGCCCTACGAGGAGCTCGAGATGACGTGCAGAGCTTGTCGTCGCTCTAAAAGGACGCCGACGAAGACCCTCTGAAGATGTACCAACCGACCACCATGGTATTGCGATCCACCTGCAAAATATAAAAGAAATTTCCACAAAGTATCAAGCCCGTTTTTGGATCAAGATTTTTGAACTCTCGTGCAATAGAAATTTGACTGAAAAGACACGAGAAGAGAGAAGGTTAGAGGTTATGGCGAATTACTTATTGATCAGCAAAATGTTGTTAACGGTGATGATAATATTACGAGTTCACTTATCTGATGATTAGGTAGTACAGTTGACGTCACCACAGCCCATGCTTATTATATTCATTTGGAGCTTTTTTTCTGATTAATTTTAATCAAATATTCGAGGCTCTGCTGGTTTGCTTATCATTTCTGCACAAACTAACAATACTGTTCATGTGTTTGTTGTCAACAGAAAATCGATCGTAACTGAGGAGAGCAACTATATTCATATCGTCACTATGTTTGTGTAGTAATGGAAAGCGGACCACTAAAGATTTGATTAAAATTAATCAGAAAAAAAGCTCCAAATGAATATAATAAGCATGGGCTGTGGTGTCGTCAACTGTACTACCTAATCATCAGATAAGTGAACTCGTAATATTATCATCACCGTTAACAACATTTTGCTGATCAATAAGTAATTCGCCATAACCTCTAACCTTCTCTCTTCTCGTGTCTTTTTAGTCAAATTTCTATTGCACGAGAGTTCAAAAATCTTGATCCAAAAACGGGCTTGATACTTTGTGGAAATTTCTTTTATATTTTGCAGGTGGATCGCAATACCATGGTGGTCGGTTGGTACATCTTCAGAGGGTCTTCGTCGGCGTCCTTTTAGAGCAACGACAAGCTCTGCACGTCATCTCGAGCTCCTCGTAGGGCTGAAGAGTACCTGGGACGCCCACGCTCGAGCTGCCGACCTCAAACTGCCGAGCCAAGTGTTCTTATGCCCGTCGGAGAATGCTTCGAAAATGTTCCAAAAATGTTTTTTCCAGGTGCCGGGGAAGGAACAATTCCTGAACGTGGAGGCAGGCTGCTGAACTTGCGCAAACTTTTTTCAAGTTCAGAAAAAGTTTGCCAAAGTTCAGAAAATGTTTCTTCTCCAAGTGCGGGTCAGTCTCATTTTTTTGTCCATATAAACTTCTTCTGAACATCAAGTTCAGGAAAACTTCATATGAACAAAAAAATTTTTACGCGGGCTGCCACATGACATAGCTGGCACACCTGGGTGGATTACACCCACGACGAAAAATTAATGCTGTGGCTACTATAATCAATCTTTCGGTTTCAAACTTTTTCTGTATTCTCTTTGAAATGTTTTAAATGGATCACCGTACCGAGATAGTCGTCAAGATCGAATGAAAAATCTAAAAAAATACAATTGTCCAAAAAAATGCAAAAAATCACTTTTGTCACTAAAAAAATTCCAAAGGACGCAATTTTCATCCAAATGAGCTGGAAATTCATCTGAGTCATTTTGAGATAAGGTCAACTCAAGAAAAAAATAGCGCAAGAGTGAATTCTGAAAAAAGGTATTCATTCTGACATATTTCGACGCATGAATTGAGAATTTTTATTCTCATCTAATAGGTCGGGATGAAGACCTCCATTGGAAGATCGACCACTGGACTATTTTTTTTCTCATATTAACTTGATCTTGAGATGACTCAGTTAAATTTTCAGCTCATTCCATTGAAAATTGCGTCCTCTAGAATATTCTCAGTGGAAAGGACTTCTTTGCAGTTTTTTGCAATAATTTATTATTGCAACAAAATGCACTCAAGAATAGCGCGCATAGCTGGCACACCTGTGTGTCGAACACCCAGTTGGTTTTTGGCTCGGCTGTGGCGGAGCAGCGAGCGCACCAAAACTCGCGCTCCGTGCGCGGTCGGTAAGTGGCACATCTTGACTACCAACAAATGTCATCCTGAGCCCGGGAAACTTTGAACTACGAGCGTGGCGTACTCATGAAGGAGGCCTTGGCTAGACTCCACCCAAGTGTGTCAGCCGAGGGTTAATGATGTGGGTATCGGATGTCAACCGATAAGATTTCGCCATTTTTCATTGAGTTCTTTAGATAACCAGGCAGTCACTTCTAAGATTAGCCAACACCACAATCTCACCCCCTTCATATTTTGGCTCTGCACGATCCACTTGAATCAAACCTTCATAATCTACACTAGTTTACAGTGACAATCCAAGGTATAGCCCAGTAGTAAGGAGACCGTTTCGCTCGAGCTGGCACGTAACTAATCCAATAACGTAATGTCTTGCTTGTCCTCGGCTAAAGGCAACGTGCCGAATATTAATGCCAGCCTATCTTGCAACGCCACCACCCCCGCAGCACTACCTACTCTGGGTATTTCAACGACCCGTATTTTCTCCAGTTCATATCCGCGTCCGTTCGCCATTCCTGCCGAGCTTGACAATGGCCCATTAAGACCGGCTTGCTCACCCAGATTCGAGGCTGAGTAACTTAATTCAGATGTTAACTAATACCTACCACCGGTGTCTTACTTACACGAAAAGCACTGCTAGTATTACAAACGCATCTACGTGGTCGATTTTGCCGAAAATGGTTTATTTGGAGTGAAAGTCTTGCATTATTTCAGCCCTAGATGAGTTTCAGTAGCTCGTAAGAGATGTTTTGACTCGTTTGAACACAAAGATAATCTCAAACTACTCATCTTGAAACTGAAGCGGTATAAAGATATGTCAAGTTCAAGGTATGTGAGATGAGGGTGGGATTGATAGGGATGGGATTGGCATTTCGATTCAAAAGTATTCCCACGACTCGGACACCAATCGTAGATTCTTTGCCTGATTGATTCAATACGATGCAACCTAGCAATGCAAGGAAATGCGTTTTTTCCGAGCAAAATAATGAACCAACGAGTGGTACACCGAGGGTATGGAATTGACCAAGAATTTTGCACGCCATCCCGAAAATACGTACAGATGGTGTGATTTGGTATAAAATCGACTTTTTGGATGTCGTTGCGCATATCATCGTTATTTTGAGCTTGGGTTATATTTTAATACAACCCAAGCTCAAAGCCCAAGCCATGATTTCACCAAAACTGCTTGAACAGCATTTATGCTGTTCAAGCAGTTTTGGTAAAATCATGGCTTCAGAATGTCGGCTACTCGTGCGCGAATTGAATGTTCAAGTTCGGCCCACAAAGTGATTGGTTGCCTCAAAAATATAATCAAAACAACAAAAATAGCTGATGGTTTCAATAAGAGAGTGATATACATCTCGTCTGATAAAATTTTGAGATGCAGGGCAAGATGACACAAGATACTAAAGAATCACTGATCCGCGAGCTGGCGATGGCTCAATGACGAGGTATCGAAGTTGGTCTATTGTAGGTCATATCGTCGATTTCGATACCAGTTTCAGAATCACTCTTGACGTGTTCAATTTCGAGTAGTTCTCCGTTGGTAACTCAAACTTACAAACTCTATTCGTTGCTACATCACTATCTGGCGCAGTTTTGCCAATCTATCTAAGCCGTCTGAAAGTTCACGAACCCCAAAAACCAACCTTCAAATTGTAAGAGTGCGCCACTTTGAAATTCTCAATTCTACTCAGAGCAGAGTAGCTTCCCCTTACATAGCACGGATGTGTTGGTGCAGGAGTTGCGAATGTTCGTGTACAGCAGCAGAAAAGCTCAGTCTGTCTCAGTAAATAAGAGTCGTCGTCGGGAGAGAAGTGGAGCGCACGAGAAAAAAAGCCACCGGCAACGGTGCAATATACTTGCCCTCGACGAGCCCGAGGTACATACATCCCTAGCCCAGATTAAAAGTATGCGAGCCTCGGGGGTCGAGTTGTCGGAATGTGTGCCAACTATAGAAAAATCACGCGCGGAGAGAGACGAAAAGCAAGAAAAAAAAAAGATGAGCCTGAAAGCTGAGCACATCAGAGTTAGTTCGACGATGAAGTGAGCATTTCCCCTGCTTTCTAAGAGTGGGTTGTAAAAAATTGAATGAGCTACGGATAGCAACTCTTCACCTGCGTAATAACAATATAGAGCGGATACTCGCCCGAGTCGGGACAATGAATGCGAAAAGAGTGGTCGGGAAGCGAGCCAAAACAAATTCATCGACAAAAGAACGGCGAGGAGAAAATTTGGCCGACATGCACTCCTATACTGTACATCAGCGTGGTGCTGGCCACGGAATTTATTCAAGGATATCACGCCGTCCGAAAAGCTGCGACTAATGAGCGGTTTTAACTTTTCAACTCCGCAAACTCTCTTGTTTTCGTTGTCGTATGATAATCTGATCACTTTGTTTCAATCTCCCTGGCAGAGTCGTACGTCCAATTTTTTGTGCACGAAAAGTTTGTACATTGTTGATGCAGACATCCTCACGATCATATTTGACAAGAGAGTGCCTCTGATTAACGACATACGTCAAACTTTTCGTCGCGTGAGATTCTTATCTCGAATTGACGGGGATCAATTTCACGGCAAATCGAACGCGATGTATTCATTGATATCATTGAATCTATAATTATTAGAGCCCGTACTACTTAGTTCGTGGTTCAATGAACAACTGAGCAAGGTGAATGTGAAATAGCAGTTTTCGACAGAAGGGTCGGCTGATTAATTTCTTCGTTTTGGGTGACTTTTCGTAGCCTCAGCCAAGTGTGAAGGTCAAAAACAGTAACAAGAAGTCGATCAAACAATCAAACAATTTTGGTTTTCCATGCCAATCTAATTTCATGACCGAATATCCAAAAATTAACGTCAATAAAACCCTGCAGCTCTGAAAAATTACAGAACAGCTAATTTATGAGACAAATGTCCATTCATCCCAGACATGAGATCCTAATCTACTTGTTTTGGGCTTTATATTTCTACAGGAATTTACTCATAAATCTTTTGACGAGAGTCAACGCATGCTCAATAGGTTCGGATATTAATAGAAATATGATGCAGATCCTGTCTCTCTCTCTCTTTCCCTCTAATTGCATGAATCAATGTCATGCTTCTGGACATGAAGTGTAACGGAAACAGTGAAAATTTTGCGAAACACTAGAATATAGACGAAGAACAACAAGATATGATAAATGTGCGCATACAGTCATCATTTGTATAACCGTGGTTACACCAGCGATTGTATTATGGGTAAGTTTTTCCACAATTACACGCTTCGTAACAGGTAGATGAGGCCTGATCACAATAGGGGGTCAGTTGTCAAAACGTTGCCCTGAACCATTGACTTCTTAATAAGCGCTTTTGACTTTCTTTGGGGTCGATACTAGAGCGAGTATTTATACGTGGATAAGTCATGTGGGTCGTTAACCTACGCCTCGACAGGTAACTAATCACAATGATGGTTCGTAATTGTATTAGAACCGTACAAAAGCGTGAAATTCAATCGAATAGCTCCAACGGATGTTTCCAGATGATTTACGTGAGTGAAACCGAGCGATCATTTGTCTCTTTTCGTGTCCAAAACTTCATCCTCCGTTGGCAACTTTATGTATCGCGTGAGCGCTATTATTGACGCCAGTCAAGGAGCGGATGGTTCTCGGCATTTAATACCTCAGAGTTGGAAATTGAGTTGATTGATTCCACCCGACCTCCGAACGCTCTGATTAAATTGAAATCGGAATCAATGTGCTTGGAAATAGAATCAATTGTTCTAGTTTGATTCTACTTTCGACTCACGCGTTTCTTTACCGCTTAGCCTTTGTATTACAAGTTAGATGAATGATTGCAGGTTGGCAATCCTGAAAGAGCTTAGAAGTAGAGTTTTTCTCCTGTCCTGGAAGTTTGTATGCAGAACAATGCATTGGTATCTAAAAACTTATCTATCTATTCGTGGATCTAGGTATGAAAACAGAATTGTTGAGATTTTGAATTGCGGATCTGAGAGCGATCTAAAAATTCTGATATAATACTCTGGCTCTCTCAACTTCACAGATTTGAGTTCCAGTCAAATCAATCGTCAGAAAAATTTTTTGGAGAAACCGCATTTCCAATTGTTAAGAGAAGAACGTACGAGTTATCATTACTGCTGTTGATCTACGTATAACAGAATATAGAATCCCCCCCTCCCTGTTCACGAGAACGAAATGGTATATTATCAGCGTAGTCACGAGATGTCACATAAATGCTCTTCACCGACAAAAGTACTAGGATTTGTCATTCAACAAGGTCGAATAATATTCTCAACGAAGCTGCTCTCAATTGAGCAGAATTTTTCTCCGCAATGAAGCCAACTCCCTGGACGCGAACAAATTTTTCGCCACCACTACTTATCTCCGCGGAAGAGTCGCTTATTTTTCAGCTCTAATGTACGCGCGCATTAGCGAGTCGCGAGAGTTAGCACCACCATCTAAGCGGGAGGGTGAAAATTATAATTTCTTCAGAGCAAAAGTTGCCGCGAGAGGCTGAATTTATAGTTGAGCAGTATGTTGCCTACTTTACGGAGATTATTCCCTCGTATGACAAAGCTCACGGCTTTGCACATTTTTTAGAAACTGGATCTTGTCTGGGTGGAATTCTTTACTCCTCCAGAGGAATAGTTTTGGATCAAGTTGAACCCCAACCATCACGATCAAGGAGATGTTCGCTTCCAGTATCGGCTGATCACAATCAGAAAAATTCACATTATTCCAGACGAGATTCGATAGAATCATTCGAGTTACATCTATCAAAGTGGTTCGGAGACCCATCAGTGCCCGCAACTCCGAATTAGCAGATCCGACCACGAACTCATGAATTCGGCGCGTCGCCAAACTTGTGAACACGTGGTCTAGTATATCGGCCACTACGAATCGTGTAATTCACACGAATATGCGGTGAGCCCGTACTGAATCGATCTAGGCTCTGATTAATTATGGCGCGACGATAGCAGAGCAAAGCAGAGCAGAGAGAAGCCCGTCAGATGCAGTTTTGAAGGCTCGCGTGCTGGCTGATGAGTATTCGTATTGGTGTCCGTGGATACGGGCCGAGTTGCGGTGTGTCGGTTGGTCTGATTGCGCGGAATTAGCACGGCTCTTTCACTAGTTTCACGCTGCTCGCAAATTCCAAATTTCCACGTCTCTGTGCGAGTCTGCGGTGAGCTTTGCATTGGCGTGGGATCGAGCTTTGAAGCTATCTCTCTGCAATAAGCCTGTCTCATCTGGCATGTGCCAGGCTGCGTGTGAATATTTTGGAAAAATTCATCTATGCCATCGCATTCATCAGACCTCAGTGTTGATGATTCGATGTGTAGTTTTCGGTGATAACGCGGTGAGTCCTGCAGGACCTAATCGTAATATGTTGAATTTCAAATATCCCTGGTAATATTCCATGTCCTTCGAGGGGCAATCTTGTTTCGGACCATGTATCTGTTTCACATGACACTTGAGGTCTACTGCCGGCAGTTCTAGCACTTTTGCAGCTCACTTCCAAAACATCATTCAGCTGGATTTTCAAATTGGTAGAAGTGATTCGTTATTTTACGGAGTCCATCTTGAGTTATGTACCATATTTTCCCCTCACTGTTGTTATTCAGCCCATGACTCAGGATCATCCCAATATTTTTAGACTCAGCCAGAATCATTGTGAAGAGCTTGTTCCAAGACCTACCAGATGAGCTGAAGTTCTTTTAATTTGATCAACCAGAGCCGAGCTATCTTGAATTTCTCAAGAGACACTGTTTTTGATCGAAAAAGGGTGTACCTAGTTGGTCCCTACATTCAATTCACCTTTTTTAAACAACGGACCGTTCGAACATTCAACAGGCCATTCTCACGTCGGTGGATCAAGATACCTTAACAGACAAGATAGCAGTATAACAGACAACTGAGTGTATAATATTTCGGAACATTCAAAGTCAACAGAAACCTCAGAGTGAGCATGAAAAGTCAATATTTGACATATTTGATAAGATCAAATGCATTTTTCGGGGCCACAGTATAGGATGTAGTTGAAAACACCAAATGAGTATTGTCATCTTCACAGAAGGATGATAAAAGTACTCATGGTCCAAGGGCTGCCCTTGAAGGGTGGATCCAGGGATCGGTCTTAGGGGGAGGAGGCGATTGGATCTTGGGGGGGGGGGGGGGAGTAAGTGGATCTCAGAATTTTCCGGGCGCACGTGCATAGCTTTCGTCCCCCATGCAAAATTTGCCCTCGTGATAGGGGGGACGGGTGCCCCCACCACACTCTGGATCCGCGCCTGTCATAGCACCGCGCAAAACCTTCTATACGCGGAAAGAGGGGCATGGTACATTGGACGTGCTTCAACTCCTTTCTGCAATATACACGTGGAATCGAATTAGACATTTCGCATCGATTGCGTTGAAGTTGGGAAGAAAACAATGAGAATGAGCTTTGTACGTTAAAATTGATCGAGACAATTTTGAGGCGTCATTCTCACTGCCCGAGATGAAAAAAGTTAGAATTCCAGAAAACGATATTTTCTTACTGGAGAGTTCAAAAGGCATCCTGGACCATCTCAGAGTGCTTACTTTTCCATATCCTGATAAAGTGAAGCCGAAAAAAAGCGTGGGAAGATTTGCAGTTATGCCCTTCCGAGATCTAGAGTAAATTAAATTAGGCTCTGGCGTCAAATTAGGCAAATTTATCTTTCGTTTTATGAGACGCAGGTCAGGTTGAAGCCTATGCGGGTTCTTCAGTAAGGTAAATAGAACTTCTTCGACCAGTACTGCACCCCCAAGGATATTTCGCGAGATTCTACCTAGATTACGCGTAATGGAAACCCTCTCAGAATTGAACTAATTCAAGAAACAAGAGGATTCGTGCGTTTTCGGAAAGTCTTTGTTGTAAAGGGTTACAGTAAAATACTGGGTGACTTTGTCATGGATATCATTCGAGATGCCTCATTCCAACTTCAAGTCTCAAACTAGAGCCAAATTCAGCTGAACTGGAAAATTGATGTGAAATCCTTGTCATTATTCTTCACTTGGAAGCCTCTTCAACATCAATAACAATAAGTGTGCCGAGTGCAATCACGAGATGAGATCCTTCCAGATGAGAGCCGTAAGCATTCTTTGCTGGTGCAGATTTTGCATCTTCGAATGATATTCTGAGCGATCCAGACAAGCGGACAAAATAACGAACCTGAAGCAAAAAGAACAGGAAGAAGAGACGACAACGACTGAAGTAGTCGTAGTCAAACGCGAAGAATCAAGAGCCGAGAAAATTCGAGAAGCCGAGACCTAGCTGATAGGCAAGTACCTTCGATGGTTGGCTATGCCTGGAGGGTAAAATATGAGCTAGAACAGTTCAAGTCAAACACGGAAAACAGGGCAGTTTGCCTACTTTTTTCACGACTCCGAGACGGAATTGAATGAATGAGAGGGAGATAGAGTGGCTCGGGTCCAGATGTGAAACAAAGAAGGTAGGAAGAGTGAGGGCTCATAGTTGGCTGAGTTTATCCCACTAAGATGCATTTCATTTCCGGAGAGGATCGCCTCGCGTAGCCCGGGTTCTCCATGGAAGAGTCGAACTTGCCGCTCGAGTCCTACGAGTAGGTAGCGAAGGGGCTCCGACGATTTTGAATAAATATTCGCCAAAAGTTTCCAGGCACGTTTCACGGCAGAGCAGAGATGCTCGCTCTCGCAGTTGAACGTCCACTTCCGTTTTATAGATGAGTTTGCCCGCCCAACTCTGGGCCGAATGACTTTTCGAATCGGTTTCCATCAAATTTCAAAGTTTTTCGCCCCCCCCCCCCCCCATGCCTACATTGCAAGCACAGCTACGCCAAAGTTATCTTTGAGAATTTCGTTTCTAACTCCGCTCTGAAAATTACTCGTAATTATCGTGAGAGCGAATCGTCTATTCTCATATCGAAGCTGTATTGCCCGTTCGGGATGGGCCCCTTTTCTGGCCTCATGCGAATTGATAGAGAAGATGATGATTCCAAGATTGACCCCATCGCTCATATAATTCCCAACACAAAATACTTCTGCGACAGTTTTACGAGATCACAAAGATATTCAAATCGGAGGATTCCACACATGTATTGCCTGGCGTGTAGAGATGATGCTAGTTTGCTCTGAGAGCTTTTCACGGGGGCAGGTGATCAGAAGAAGACTCCGATACCTTTCTCTGAAGTTCGAAAACGAGGGATTCTCAAATTTCTAAAACGGTCCAATCGAGTCCAGAAATCTTCCGCCCATTAGTTTTGTATTCCAAAGTTGGTCAAGGGTACTTTTTTGCTCCTTCTGAGCAAAATCACATGTACGCAGTCTCGCACTGAGGGGTTTGAGTTGTTTAGAAGCAATTTTCGGTCATTCCAATTAAAGGATCAAGTATTATAATTATAGCACTGAAAATATACGGTTTTGCCATTTTACGTCCATATCAAACCTTATTATCATATCTATGCATCCATAATCCCAAAAAATATATAAATATAATTTTTAAACAAATCGAAAATTTTCCAGATATTTCAAAATAAGATTTTTTCAATAAAATTGCAAATGTTCACTTAGATGATCGTTTTGCCATGTGAAAACGTACTTTCTGCGAAAATTTACATTGCTATGAAATTCCTACTACCACACAGATCGACAGGTAGGAGCGTCGATCTATTGCATCTTTGAAATATAGAAATATATATCTTATTATGAGTATCATTTATTCAATAGGCCATCAAATCAATCCACTTTGATGAAATAATCATTTAGTCACCTAAAAGGGAGATCACCTTTAGAATAAGCTTGACCTCATTGAAATCCATCAAGATTTGAGCCTACAGTAGCAGAAACACGCATACAAACTACTATCGCTCATTTTAGACGATATTTCCGCATGTATTGCACATAGCCCGCATATACCTTTTATATTTGCTCTTTTTTCGCATCCAATTATCGAAAGAAAGTGTGGTAGATAGAAGTAGTTTGCACCACTATAATTAGTGCGTGGTACAACAATCCCCGGTTATCTCAATTTCATGGAGATAGAAGCTGGATGCGGATGGACTGCGAATCGTGAGTAGATCGCCGAGGGTATCACCGGACCGGTGTCTCATCGTTGATAAGAATAATATTATATGCACGATTAGTGCATATACGTTCGTCATCCGTATTTGATTTTATCTCATTGAATCCGATTCTTACAAGTCTAGACTTATTATGATTCCATTAAGTACCTGGATTTGGAACAGATGGGAATACCAGAGGAGTCATTTAATACCCCTCCGAAGTCCCTCCGAAATCATTCATCAAGTTCCATGGGAGTCTCCAGGACGTCCCCGTGAAAGGAAATTCCCTGTCAACTGTTGCATACTCACCACAATACAAGACGCCATAGTTGCGAAGAAATGTAAAGGAGGCCAATAAAAATTTGGTCAGAGTCCAGTCCGAACCTCCACGACACATCTCAGTTGTGGATGATCTTTGCCATCCCCCGCTCAAATACATATAAAGCAATCATCCAGGTAAATGATCGATAACGATGAGAGAGTATCTAGTGGTCGTGATAAAGCTTGGAGACGTCACACGAGCAAGCATTCGTATAGCTCCTCCAGAAGATGATTGATTCAACTAGCGTGATCGCCCTCCTCGCCAACGCTCGTCCGGCTTGGAATTGTTTCTGATATAGTATGAGCCCCTGAAATGCTTCTGTAGTTCAACGATAAAACATTGAGATTTCATAATTCAGTGAATTTGGAGGGAAAATTTCCTTGATATAACCTAGAGTAACTATGATTGAGAACTATCAAGTTGGTGTGACATTGCGCATAGTGAAGTTCTTCAATCTCCAGTAAGTATCTGAAAATTTCGCTCAATAACAGCCTTAGCGACAGCCTCAGGCCCAATCTCAGCCCTTGCGTCAGCCACGCCCCATCCACGGATCCAGCCCCAGCCCCAGCCATAGTTCCAGCCTCAGCCCCAGTCTCAGCCTCAGCCCACAACCCCAGCCTCTGTCCCAGCCTCAGTCTTAGCCCAAGACCCAGTCCCAGCCACAGCGCAGCCTCGCCCCAAGCAGCAGGCCCAGCCTCAGCGATAGCTCCAGCCCCAGTCTCAGTCCCAGCCTCAGTCCCAGTCCTAGACTCAGCCTTAGCAACAGCCCTAGTATCAGTCCCAGCCACAGCCCCAGCCTTAGCCCCAGTCTCAGACTCAGCCCCAGCAGCAGACCAATCTCATCCCAAGCCACAGGACCAGCCTCAGCCCCAGTCCAGCCGCGGATTCAGGATTCGGGTTGGAGGCGGGGAGGGGGGGCGAGGGCGCTTTTACATACATATATATACCCGCACTCGATAGAAATTCTAGTAATTGAGCTTAAGGAATGTTTCATTGAATTGCATCCGCGGATGGGTTGATCAACAATAATTATAATTAATTATTCATAATTATTACGATTCATAACAATAGAAAATTCAATTTGAGTCTCAGAATACCTGGATTTTCTGTTAGGTCCGATGCGTTTGAGGGGGGGGGGTCCATTTGAGCATAAAAAGGGGTTGGGGGGCGCCCCGCTCTCTGTATCCCTGCCTACCCCAGCCTTAGTCTCAGCTCCAGACACAGACACAGCCCAGCCTCAGCCCCACCCGTACATCCAGCCTCGACTCCAGCCACAGTTCAACCTCAGACACAGACCCGGCCTAGCCTTAGCCTCAGCCTCAGCCTCGGTCCCAGTCAAAGCCTAAGCTCCAGCCCCAGCGTCAACCTCGGCCAAGCCCTGGCTTAGCCTCAGCCTCAGCCTCAGCTCCAGCCTTAGCCCTAGCATCAGTTCAGCCACATCCCTAGCCTCAGCCCCAGCGAAAGCCTAAGCTCCAGCCCTAGTTACAGCCCCAGCCTTGGCTCAGCCCTGGTCACAGCTCCAGCCACAGCCACATCCCCAGCTCCTGTCTCAGCTGCAGCCCCAGTCACAGCCCATTCATCCAAAAGGAAAGTTTTGACTGATTTCATCTTAGATCAACTGATCAGCCCACTAAATAAACCAGGTAGCCCAATCCGTATGGAAAAGTCAAAATCCATCACCACCGACACCACCAACACCAAAAACCGACCCACAGGATCCACCGATCCGGTGGACCCACCGATCCATCGGACCGACCGATGTATCAATCCACCGACCCACCAAGAACGCCAGCGACGCCACCACGATACGAGGCATCCGGACGGAAAAAATTAGACAGGCCCTTAATTCATTCAATATCACCGTTCAATAGTAAGAATCTGCATGATAATGTAGAGATTTTGAGCTGCCACCGGTAGAAAAAATCAACTTGATGGCTCTAGTCATCACAATATTACAAAATGGTGCTTCGGAGCCTTTCGTGCACTTCGAATGGGGTAAATTTGGATCCGAGACCTAAGGCATACACTGTGAAGATTTTTTCATGCACCTCCGAGAATACGGGTGTGGGCATTGAGAATGTTCAAATCATTGGGGGGGGGGGGGAGGGGGGGTCTTCATTCAATGATATCACTTTGTTGAAAACTGTATTGGACGATTTGATACAATTTAAATGAACAAAATATTGACTCCGTAAATCCTGAAATTGAATACACGTCATCAAGAGAATAGGTAAAGCACCTGTGCATGAACACTAAAATTACCTTAGGATTCAGACGAAAGAGTAGAAATCTGTATCTCTGGTGACCAAATAACCATTACTAAACCAACCATGCCAAGAATGAGCTACTTGGATGTAAAATTTCTCGTTACAACCGTGATCTATATCAAGGAAGAGAACGAGAAGAACGTAATTCGCGGGAGAGTCACATTTTTTCGTGAACAAATCAATCATAGCTCCTTTGAAGTAAAAATGAAACTTGGGCTTCCAATCCCCGGTCCATGGACCATGATAGATGAAATTCGCTGCCCGATCATAAAATTCTATTCCAGAGCATTCGGAACGATGGCAATGCTCGTTCTTGGCTCAGGCTGGGACTAGACTACCAACTGGATACATCATCCTAATATGTCTCACTCCAACCAAGATCCAAACATCCGAATCCCGCATAGGATCTCACCAACAAGTGCTCAAGATACCGCACTAATCAGAGTTCCAAATTTCTTAAAGTGGGAATGATTTATGCAAGTACCAACGACAAAATTCACCTCTACTAACTAGACGATCAAAGTGAGCTGACGTAGAGACCAACTGCTCCGCATCACTCTCGAAATGAGCTACTCTCATCGGCCGTGAATCAACTTCTCGTAAGCAATCTTAGCGTAACGAGTTTTGCTACTCCAAAAACCATGCATCACCAAAGCGCCTCCATAACATCTAGATCGCAAAGCACAACGAAAACGATAACAAGTGGCTGTTGGTTCCACTCGCGGGCACATCCTGCCTCTCTCTATCTCTGGTTGGCCTAATTTTCCAAGTTATTATTGCCCATGCGCATCAAACCACTTCCCAACGCTCAAGGCTTTGACCCACAGAGGTTATAGGAATAGAGTGTAAGCGAGCAGGGTGAGAAAATGGGATTGCAAAACGTATCTTTCGGAGCCCCTTGGCGACAACGCGAGTAATTAACTGGCCTCCCAGAGTCTCTTGCCTTTGGTTTCGCTTTAATATCGTAGCTCCGGTGGCAAGTTTGGTAACCCTTGTGTAGAGTCGAGGCACACCTTGCGGGCTTTCCAAGGTCTGCCTCTGCCCTCTGAGAAGACCCGCAAAGAGATTCCTGAGCTTCCAAACTCGCTGCATGGAAACGGTGCGTTCGCGGGCTAAAGTCTTCTGATTGTTTTGAGAAATTGGCTTTGAACCTTATAATCCGGTCGAGACCCGTTCCTCTTGACTGTTTACCTTGGGAATTTGCTTCGCTTTGCTCTGAAGGGCTCTTGTATGCACTACTTTGTCTTCAAAACTTGCCGTCTTGGCAGGCAGCGGTATTCCGTTTGAAGCATAACGTTTGTAGTCTTACGTGTGGTTATGGAATAATGTACTGCTATATCTATCTGTTACAAGTGGTTTGGCGTTTTGAGGAGAGCCAAATTTTGATGAGAGGAATGTGGTAAAGATCGAGCATAGATAAATCCCTACTAGGAAATCGTTACTTGTACAACCCAAGCAAAACGACAATCGCCTTTCTACTTCGGAACCCGAATTGACGAGATTTGCCTCAAATACGTTTCGCTGGGAAGTTTGAATTTCGCTCGCAATTACGCTCTAAAAGTCCGATTGAAGTTGCGGCACAAAATATTACATCCGAATAAAGGCAACGGGATTTGCATACTCGTTCACACGCATCGTGTGAATCACCGAGTTGCATATCGTTTGCAACGAAAATTCGTATCTCTCAAACTTGTTCCAGCGCAGTTTGTGGATATCAAATTTTCTCAGGGCGTTAGTCATACAGGCGTAACCCGTTATCTGCGGCTTCCGCATCTGCGGATTCGCTGAGTGCGGATTTTTTCGATGAGACCACTTCCCGCTATGTGCGGTATAAAATTCCGTAAATGCGGATGGTTTTCGATTTTGAAAATTTCCCTGGCGAACAACGGAATGTCAACAACTTCAGTTTGTTGACATTTTGGCTGGCTGAATTTCAAGTTCAAAATTGAGTGTAAATATTTCTACATTTCTCTTAAAATGGCCCCCTCAAAGAAAGATACAACGGCAAAGAAACAAAATCGGAAAGTGCTAAATCTGGCTCAAAAGTTAGAAATTTTGGATAGCTTGAAGAAAGGAGAGAAAATCGCCCATGTCGCAAGAAAATTTGAGGTTGGAGAATCGACAATACGAAGTATACGTGATAATGAATCTTTCATTCTATTGGATACGTCAAAGAATCATGGGATGAAATCAACTCGTCAACCTTGATTGGGTGCTGGAAAAAATTACTGCCAGGTCTTGTGGATGGTCAGCTTTCTCAAGTTGAGCCTGTACGTGATGTTGTGCACGAAATTATTGGTCTTGCTGGACATGTTGGTGGCGAGGGTTTCTCAAATGTTGAGGAAAATAAGATCTTAGAATTGGTGGAACCCATAGTTGAGCCTCTGTCAATCGATGAAATTGAAATCATCCTCAACGAGCCCGACGAAGCATCCAAGGATGAAACTCAAGAATCACAGCCTCCCGTATTCCAAGCCAAATCGATAGCAAAAATCATCAAGATGATCGAAGATGCTATGGATGAAGCTATGGACAGTGACCCAGTGATGGTTCGAAGTCTTCAGTTCAAGCACCATTGTGAAATCGCTTTAAAGGGGTACCGCGAGCTGTATGCGGACACTATCAGACGAGCAAAACAAACCCAAATGACCGATTTTTTCTCAAAAAGTTGATCAGTTATCAATTTTGTAATAGAGATCGTTATTTATATCACTTTATTTCGTTTATAAACACTATTATTTTTACACTAAAATTTTTTCGAACGAACTTTCTTCCAATCACAGTCTGTATCCCCCCTTCTCCCATAAGAACAATGCTTCCGTATCTGCGGATTCGGTATCTGCGGCACCTTTCCGATCTGTATCATCCGCAGATAACGGGTTACGCCTGTAATCAATAGGCGTTGTGAACAATCAGCGAAATGAGATGAAAATTTGACCCACATTTCTTTTACATGAGATGGAGGTTGCGATGATTAACGATCACTTTAATTCAGCAGTGATGAAATTAAACTACGATATGTTCAAAATGAGGTTCTATTGAACCTGATTTTGAACCATATTTGGTTTCAGATCTTCATGGAATGCTCTCACATGTGTCCGAATCCGCGGAAAGCGAAATTCTTGCGAACTAAGCGACTTTCTGAGTGCTTCCGCGGAAAGCGACATTCTGAGTGCTAAGGTTGGACTGAATTACTCATAATTTGAGCTTTAGGTAGTACTCTAGTGGTACTGATCAGTTCAAGTGCAGATTAGATCTTCGTTTGACTGGTTTCCGCACGCCTATATAGGTATAGTAACGCACACAGCATACGACAACCTCACCTCGAAAAGGCGAAAATGGGAGACACAACGATGGCTCAGAGTAAAAAGGAACTATCTCAAATCGTAAGACTTGAAAGGAACCATCTGTAAAGATCTGGTTAAAAGGAACTATCTGAAAATTTGTGCTTAAAAGGGACTATCTAGAATTGTAAGAGTTGAAAGGAACTATCTGCGAATTTCTGGTTTCAGAATAACTATCTGTAAAGAAATTCACAGATAGTTCCTTTATAAAACAAAAATCTTCAGATAGTTCCTGTCAAATCATACAAATCCAGATAGTTCCTTTGAAGTAAACATTTTTCGATAGTTCCTTTTACAGACATTTTTGGACAGTTCCTTTCAAGTCTTACGTTTTCAGATACTTCATTTTTACTCTGGGCCATCGACAAGTGCTTATATCATTTTCGCCCATGGACTCTGGATCGTTGATTCATTTGTTTCAATGTGTTTTCCGTGCACTCTTCTCCTTGTGCGCCGACTCCCGTGAAAATCCGTACGGTAGATATTACTCTACTAGTCATTAAGACGCTAGGTAAAACGGCTTGCACAAAAACGCTCAGAACTTTTTTTCCCGACTCTGAAGGCTTTTGGAATCTTAACTGGGGAGGTTTGAGATATCAGTCTACCACTGGGCCGAATCGCGTAATTTTCTATACGGTAATTCGAGGACCGCTAGTACTGCCTTGATCAATTCCAACATGCAAGAAATATATTATTGCAAACATCTATAACAGGGCTAAATAGGCTTCTACCCCAAAGCCCCAATAAACAAAAATCAATCAATTGAAGTCAATGAATTCTAAGCTTTCTAGGTTTTGTAGATCATTCAAAAATAAGGCTAGTAATTCGTCGGCTCTTCTTCGCCGGTCTCATCGATTTATGAGATTTTTTAATCAAAATTGCTAGAATCTCGTGTCTTGATCTTGTAATAATTGTTTTCACCAGAGTCCCACGGTAATTTAGGTAGCTTGAGTCTCATGTTTTCGTCGAAATTGATGAATTAGTTAATGCCAAAATTTAATATTTTCTGACTCTTCTAAAACAAATCGGATTTTTCTCTGAAAACTTGATCTTGATCATCTATAATCTAACTGTATTAACATTCCGTCCCCAGCAAACGATAGATCTAGCTGAAAAGCCCTAAAATCAGATGCCCCAATCCCCCTTCAAAGCTCCCTCAGAAAAATGATGTATACCAGAATATAGGAAATATTATGAGGGATATTGTAGATTTTTCGTCCTTGAAGATAAGTATTAAAGTTGGTATCTTGTCGGTCTTGAAGGACGGTGGGGAATTGGACGAATTCCCCACCGCCCTCCAAGATCGACAAGACTCCAACTTTAATATAGGAAATATTGTTCTTAACATTCATTTTTAAGCCAGATCTTCTTTCACGGCTTATCTTCCCATTTCACAATGGCGTGAAGGAATAAGTTTTCGAGAATTCTGAATCATTGGGTTGATAACGGAATTCATCTATGGAGAACCTCATCTCAATCCTCTTCAAATCAACTGTATCGAAATTTTGTCTGGATAAAACGATAGATCGTGCTGGAAAAGTCCCATTTTAGATGTCCCAAATCTCAGACATTGAAGAGTACTTCTTATGTAGAACAATATTGCCCAGCCTTTCACATTTGATCCAATCCGAGACTCCTCCTCCAAAAAAATGAAAAATGCACATACTTGATTGGATGATTGTCAAAGATATAGAACATGAGTCAACATGAAAATTGAAAAATTTGCATCTCAGTTCCATCAAATTATAACAATTAAGGAGCCAGGCAAAATTTGTCCGTCCACATACTGCGTATCGGGTCGCCTATGCGGAAGGGGTGAAGTGTGATGGGTCATGGTGGGGTCGTGGGTGGGTGGGTTGTTGGGTGAGTGGGGGTCAGTGGTCAGGTGGGTGGGTTGGTGGATGGATGGAGTGGAAATCACTAAAGTTCAGGTGATACGTTTCACTGAATTCCAGTGGAAATTTCACTAAAAGTTCAGTGAACATTTCACTGAAAAATCAGTGAAAATTTCACTAAAAATTTCACTAAAAATCAGTGGAAATTTCACTAAAAATTTAGTGAAAATTTCACAAAAATTTCAGTGAAAATTTCACCAAAAAATCAGTGAAAATTTCACTAAAGAATCAGTGAAAATTCCACTAAAATTTCAGTGAAAATTTCACTGAAAAATTAGTGAAGATTCCACTAAAAAATCAGTGAAAATTTCACTAAAATTTCAGTGAAAATTTCACTAAAAATCAGTGAAAATTTCGCTAAAAATTTAGTGAAATTTTAGTGAAAATTTCACTAAAAATTCAGTGAAAATTTCACTGAAAAATCAGTGGAAATTCCACTAAAGATTCGGTGACAATTTCACTACAGTGGAAATCGCTGGAGTTTCAGTGAAACTTTCATTGAAATTCCAGTGAAAATCGCAAAAGTGTCAGTGAAACTTTCACTGGAATTTCTGTGAACATTCCTAGAGTTTCAGTGAAAGTCACTCAAGTTTTCACTGTCTATCAGATTCTAATGGTTGTCTGTTTGAGTAGAATTACATTTTTCGATATAAATAACCATTTTTAAATTAGTGTATTGATTGATTCAAATGAGATGGGTAATAAAGGTATAGATATTGTTCATTGCTGGAGAGAGAAATATCCTTAGTGATCATTTTTTCATATCTAGATGGAGATGGTATAGTCCGGTGTGGTTTGGTCCAGATTGGGGTTATTGAGTCAAATTTGGTCTAACCTATTCTCATGCGGTCTATTCCTTTCTGATTAGGTTAGGTTTAGTCTAATTCGGTCGCCTTCGGTCTAAGTGAGTCTAGCTCGGTCTAGCTCGGTCTGGTTCGGGGTAATTAGGTCTCGTTCGGTCTAGTTCTGTTAAATTAGGTCTAGTTCGAATTATGGAAGTATATTTGATCGGTCTTTGCGAGTTAAAGTCAGCTGGTACTGCTGAAATCTTTGGCATCAATCGAGAATGGATTTTTCGCCACTCTCGATCAATTTCAGAAATACCATCTGACTTTAACTCGCAAAGACCGATCAAATATACTTCCATAATTTGAAATTCCCGCGAGTGATAAATACGATATTCGATCATATCGATAGAGTGTCATAATTAATTATATATATCTCCGGCAGAAGGCCGAAGACCTGACAAAAGTAAAAATGGCGAGAAATCAAATAGAAATAGCGGGTTAAAATCATTTTTCTCGCAAGCGCTTAACGAAGGTGAACTTTCGTATATAAGGACGTTCTAACCATCGAACATTTGACCACTCGAGCCGCGTGTCAGTGGTAAACTCTCATTGCTCTTCCACCACTTTGAAAAGCTCGAGCAATGAGAGAAGGTCTAATTCGGTCTATTTCAGTCTAGTATTGTCAAATACGGTGTAGTTTCCGTCCAATCCAGTCTACTTTTATCTGGGTCGGTCTAATTTGGTCCTCTTCGATCCAGATCGGTGTAGTTGGGTCTAGATAGATCGGGCCAATTCGATCTATATCGGTTCAGTTCGGTCTAATTAAGTCTAGCTCAGTCCAGTTTGGGGTGATTAAGTCTCGTTCGACCTACTCCGGTCTAATTCGGTCTAGTTCAGTCTAGTATGGTCTAATACGATCTAGTTCGGTCCAATTAGGTCTAGTATAATCTAGGTCGGTCTAATTCGGTTTGGTTTGGTCCAATCAGGTCTCTAGTTCGGTTTAGTTTGGCCTAATTTGTTCTAGTTTGTAGTTGCTCTTATATGCACCAAGACCGGAGATCAACAGTCAACTTATGCACACTGCACAATGAATTGAATTGATATCGCTTTGATTAACCCCTTACATTCACGCCATGTAACGGAAGTTTTTCAGCCTAATCGATTCATCAAAGATATACCAGCTCAGCTAATTGAAAAGAAACTATGCAATTCCGCAATATTCATTGTTGCTCACTTGAAGTCATATCTCCACCATTAGCCAGTATAATTTGACATAATACCAATTTTGCGAACTATTTTAAAACTTTTTTTAGACACTTTGAATTGATCAGCTATCATTATTTTACAACTATTCTTATTGAACTATAGAAGCATTTCTGGTGCCTATGACTTATCAAGAACATTTACAAGCCGAACGAGCGGTAGCGAGTAAGGCAAAAACGCTAGTATCCAATTAAGCGTGAAGAGTCTTCCGTAAAAGCGATATCGATTCTCACCACTCTTATTCGGGATCCCAGAAAAGTTTTCAAAGTCCACCATTGCTGGTCTGAGTAGTGAATTGAAAGCCAATCCAAATACCCTGGATATGAAACGACTCGAATTCCGTTCCAATTCGAAGTTATTCAACCTCTCAACTTCTATATTAGGAATTGAACTCCACAAGACATCGGGGATGTCGATCCAACAATATCCAGAGCCCATCTGCATCCTCCTCCCCTCAGATCTGTGGAACCCCATCAAAACTCATCTCTGTCTTTCCCCACTCAATCACTACCCCCTTCCCCACACCTGTAACTCCCTTATTTCCAGAATTACTGCCTACGTACCCAAGATTTCCAAGTCTCCCTTTCGGAAATAGAACGTCGCACTAGCAATAGTCACTATCGATTCTCCGAACGATTCTGCATCACATTTCTCTCTCTCTTTTTCCCGCGGATTAATATCCTCGAGAGTCGGAATATCTTCCGTCACGCGTTTGCACGGCATCAGGCTCGTGTCGTCGCCGCGGGGTAGCCGATATAGAGATAAAGGCATGGATGAGAACGTGAGCTTCGAACGAGAAATGGGACTATATAGCGATAGATAGAAGAATGAATGAAGGCACAGAGTCGAGCAAACGGAAATGAGTACATGCAGTCGTGGTGTGTGCATGTGGGCATTCGCACCGCATAGAGTCTTTCTCGAGTTTCTCTCTCTCTCTCTCTCTCTCACTTTCTCGCTAGGAAATCGCGATTTATGATGCTGCATACTTCACGCCAACAGACTCATCGACTCAATCCTGCAGTCCTCTTATCGCGTCCCGCCAGAGACTCTCTATCGTTTCTCGTCATCGATTCCGTCCTGCCTGAGACGAGCTTTGCATCGTTTCAGTTGGTACTTTGGAGATAATGTGGATTCGAGGGATCCTTACTGATATTCCTAGAAACCCCGCAACCGCCGATGGGCAAGGGGGACTCTCCGAGTATCTAAATAGTGTCTGAGTTTGCATAGGTTTTCAAAAACCTCATGCCAGAGCCAAAAAATTTTTATCAAATTTTGAAACACTGTGGTTCCATATGAAACTTGGAATCATATGAGATTTTGTTGTGATTTAAATTTCTTCAATCTAATCACACGGCCCAATGAATCAACATTCTGTAATGGTTCAAAGAAATATTTTCCGAAATGCATTCATCAACAGCATCAATTTCACGAGTTATGAGTGAATTCGCTAATGATGGAACCAACGGTTTCACTACCCCTAGTGGCCCGAAAACACCAATGCGTCCTTAAAATCACTAGTTTCTAGTTTGCTGTGAAAATTTTGGAGAGCACCGTGTAATTTGCAGAATTTCCTTCAAAACGAACTACTTTAGCTTTTATAGCATGGCCCCAGTTCTCCACCTGGAAAATGTCCATAGTTCGTGGCTAGTCGTTCCCCGGGTTCAGAATATCGTGACTATATTCTTGACATCGGTGGCTAAGTGAAATTTACGATACCATCAGCAATCACCCATCGAAATTGAGGATTAATTTCGCATAAGTAGTCTAATCTAGAAGGATTATATCGATTCTTGTCGAGGAAGTGGAAACTAGTCGGAATAATTTTGATTATTAGCCTAACTTGAGCGCCAGTCTGAAAGAAGTTCGATAATTGAGCATCCGCGAGACAAGCCGTCCGGAGTATCTCCATTTCCTCTCTTTTCCCTCAGGAGATGAACCAAAGACGTAGTGGTTCTCGTTGATATTGAATATTTTGACGTCGAACGAAAAATCCTCAATCTCACCGACCCCGCGACGACAGTTTCTCCCCTTTCCCTCCAGCCTCTTGTTAATTTCCTCCCCCAATCACCAAAGAACCCTAGAATTCTTGGATGCTTCATCCGAAAGACTTGTCTCAAGTTTCCTTCCTGAGTCCCGTCCTGCGCGCTCTCAATTCCACGCGTAATGACTACGGCTATTCCACATAGAATGAATCTTCAGAAGCCGGGAAATTCGCAGCCCGCACCCGTTTGCCACCCCGTAACGATCCATCCCTTCATACACAACCGAGACTACTATATATTATGAGTATGTATGCTAAAGAAAATTTTTGTTAGGACGAGGAGACGACGACTAGGGGACCCCTCGATCTTCTCATCCAAAGATGCTTTGCTTTGGTGAGTACGCCACTCGCGACGGCGTCGATGAGCCCTCGTAATGAGAGTCGCGCATCCCAAAGACTTGAGCCTTTCTCAACTTGTGTATCGAAGCGAACTCTGGCGAACTATGTGCGCGATGAGGCTCCACCGTCTTGATTAGAACCGAGTCTAGAGCTTTGCTCTTTAAGCAATGGATACTCTCGTGTGCGAGGGTTGATTACGCTTGCGACGACAAGGGAAGAATCTTTTGAATTGGTCCGTAAATATGGTGAGGCGGAGCTGTCCTGCCAACTTTATTTGGATGGAATGAAGTTGCTTGTAAGAAAAACAGTGATATTTTCGAGGTTTTGGTATGAAAAGTTTTCGAAACTCTAAGGGGTTTAGAGTGGTGCAGTTTTAATCGATGTTCTTGGACCATACTCGGGGATCTAACAGAACAGTAGTAGACATTTTTTGGGCCAGATAAACGCTTTCATTTCGCCATGGTTGATAGAATTTTAGTTGTACCTAACGTTGATATTCAACCAAACATTTCAATGATGACTCTGTGTCGAGCTATTCCTGTTGATCAGCTCAAAAATGAAAGCAAATGGTAAGTGACTACTAGTCTGTTTTCCGCAAAATGTGACCAAAATTATCTCTATCGAAACATAGAGTGTATCAAACATAGAATTCCTCGTCCTTCCTCTTCCCTCATCCATTTTGAAGAAACCTGATTGATGACCGATGCATCGGATTGGAAAATCTCCAACTTTTCACAACAGGATACATCCCAAAACTCAAATCAACATATCAAGAATCCAGGCTACATTGGTCGAGTGAGACACTAGCTTACAATCTGTAGGCCAGACTGAAGGCTGCCGCATGACTCTAGAGCGAGAAATTCGAGGGAGCGCAACTTGAGTAAGTGCCCATGGGTTGGATTTCCAGGACGAGCTTTAATTAAGAGGGCGTGTTGCAGTCTTGCGGTGATCAATAGTTTGAATGCAAACTCGCCGAGGGATCCCCTCGCTTCTCCCTGCCCTCAATAGCGAGTTATACCATCGAAGGGTCTTCGCGGATAAGATCGAGTCGAGTTTACTTTGTCCAGGTTGCCACATTGGGCTTACCCGAGAGCTCACTCTCCTTTGCACTTTGATTTTATCTGTTTGCGACATTTGCCCAAGAATACTTGCCTGAATACGATATTTTCATGTAGTTCTTCAATACCAGCAGGGAGTTAGGATCTTGAACTAATCAGAGAGAATCATACACACTTAGAATGAAAAAATTCAGCCATGAGGAGTGACCTGTTTTTTAGGTCATAAGGAATAGGTGTCGAGGGAATGGAGATAGTGTATTTGAATCTATCTTAGGGAATCTTAAAAATCCTTTGCAAGTTTGTACGGATAGTTCTGTTCCGTATTGATTCAAGCGAGGGGGGGGGGGGTAGAAGAACGCCTCAAGATTACCCAAGCATCTTTTTGTAGAACCGCCCCGAAAATTTGAAGAGAATTTTTCTTGTATTTCAAATTCCACGCGAAGCGCCATTCCTGTGGATTTGATCACTGGGAAGATAGGGGAGAGTGGGGCGAATTAGGACAGGTTTTGCAGTGGGGCTATCTGGCGATACTTGGGGGTAGGCGCGCTACGGGACATGAAAGTTCAACTATTGAATGAATTGTAAAAAAATTTTCAGACCTCCAGGTCACCGCTTTCATAATTTTTTTTGAAGTTTGAAAAAAAAAATCTGTCCTAATTCGCCCCGCGTTTGGGGGCACTTTAGGACAGTTTTGGGGGCAAATTGGGACAGCCTTTGAAGATCGAGGTATAATGCAATATTCCTCAACTATTAGAGTCGAGTTTGCTCACCAAAACACGTGGTAGTAACCCTAAATACAGAGGGAAACTCGCCCGCGACCTTTATATCCTCCTTAGAGCCTCAGAAAGCGAGCCACTTTTGTGTCATTTTTGAACATTATTGAATTAGGCGGTTTATTGGCGCACTGCTGTCTATAGCAACTGGCAATCGTTTCGCAGCCTCTAAGAGTCTACTTGCATTAGTTTTTCTTCATATAGGAGGTACTCATACTCGCCCTAAGTCAAGGATCCCGCTGATAGTGTGTAACATTCAAGGCAGTGTCACCAAATGCGAGAGTGAAAATGCTTAAATCGAGGACTATCTTGGAACACGTCGAGAGCGACTTTTGACCTCTAATCTGACTCCTAAGACCGTCATTAGACATCGTAACTCCATTTTCTCACCCATTATCAATCACCTAACTATCCCTGAACCTCCCGCGCCTCGAAAAACGCCCAATATACATCGTTCATATATAATATACCCAATATACATCATGTATATATTATATAATATATAATATACATAATGTGTATCAATATACAATATACATCATATTATATCTATATAATATATATAGATACGGATAATTATCATCGAAAAACACGGACTCGCGACCGGTCGACCGATTTTATATGGGATTTAGCATTGTCCTAATTCGCCCCTACCAATTCGTCCAAAAATGCCCCCAAGCGTTTTTTTTTGCAAAATTGCGATTACTTGAGTTCAAGTGGGCCGATTTTGACCCACGATGGCTAAAAATCTTTGTTTTGTAATGCAGTTTTTGACCCTCAAATGGCGATGAAGTCCGTCCAGTTATGCAGGAGCAGCGTGTAATCTTGCATTTTCAAAATAAACCGCATTAGGCCCCCAAAAAGCAATCCTACGTCAGCGAGGACCCCCAGTGTCGTTTCGGAAGGTCTAACCGCGACAAAAACCATTGTCTGTGATGGTATTGAAAATTTTCTTATGCGGCGGAAGCCTAGACTCACCCACAACCGAGCTATCTTGCTTGTCCTAATTCGCCCCTGTCCTAATTCGCCCCACTCTCCCCTACTTATGATAGGAAATTCAATAAATCAGTAAGAAACATCACCGCGAACTTGATGCCGTGGTAATCGGGTTGGATTGCATTAAGTAGCGATAATCGGCTGATATGACCAGGCCTGCTTTTTGGGACACGGCTAATTGATGACTGGGAATTTGCACGATCCGATTTCAACGAATTCAAGCCTACTTTGTGGCTCTAGGAAAGCAGTCGAGGGTTTATAGATTCACACCAGATCAACGCAAAATCCTCGAAATTTCATAAAAATCATGGAGTGAGCCTGTGAGAAGAAGATTCTTCCTTACGTGACTGGCGAATTCATGAGCTCGATTCGATGGGACCGCCACGTAAAAGGCAACATATCAAGGAGTTGAACATTACTCAAATATCAGCGCAAACCCGAGTCCAGATACCATGAGCTAAATAAGCGTTCGCATTCCAATAAATCGATATAGTCAGACAAGCCACTCTCGTCAAAAAAAGCGGATGTGGTCAGACACGTCGTTCTCGACACAGGCTATGGATGTTCAAGTAGTAATGGACATGGTAAGCCACTGATATTCAAGTATCAATGAACGGACCTGGTCAGATTTTTTGCTCTCAACGTGGGCCTTGGATGTTCAAGTAGTAATAAGCAAATATGGTCAGACGCACCATTCATGTCACGGGCCGTTATTTCTCAAGTAGTAATGGGCGGATCTGGTCAGACATATCGGTGTCGACTCAGATCATTATCGTTTGAGTAGTGAAAGGGGGATATGGTCAGACACGTCACTCTTGTCATCGGTCATGTTCAAGTAGTAGTGGATGGATCTGTGCACACCCCTATCGTGGCCCCAGGATATTCAAATTGTAGGAGGCGGATGTGATTAAACATGGAACTCTCGACACGGATCGTGGAAGTCCAAGTAGTAAAGGGCAGATATGGTCAGACATGCCATTCTCGCCTTGGTTGATTATTGTTCCAATAGTAATGAGCGAATGTGGTCAGGCATGGAGCTCGCGACACGAGTCATGAGTGTTTAAGTAGTAACAAGTGAATGTCCTCGAGCATGACGATCTCGACACTGTCAGTGAATGTTCAAGTAGTAATGCGTAGAGTTGGTCAAACGTAAGGGTTACACTTCCATATCAGTGAGGAATATTTGTTACTCAGTTGTAGGGGGGAGGCGGGTGAATGTGAAGGTACGTGAAATCGAATAATAGGAGCTGTTTCGAAAACATGGCTATTTACAAGTAGAGCTTGCTCTGAACTGGGAGCCTCGTGTCACCTGCATACGCATACGTACCAACGCACCACTGGGTGGCGCCACATCTCCGGCTCATTCGCATCGCACTCTGATTTTATGATGAACTACAGTAACGATCTCAACGTCGTGAAAGTAGTTATAGGTGCATATAGGCAGGTACGACGCTCTCGGCATGAACCATTGATTTTCGAATGGAAATGGGTGAATATGGTCATAATGTGGTCGTCTATACCGTTTTCGAGATGGAATATGGGTGTGAGAGTAGTGGAGGGTCGATATGCGCAGGCACGCCGAACACAGATTCTTCAGCGTTCGAACGGTCGAACGTCTATTTATTCGACAGCTGTTGAGAGCGTAGATTGACGTCAAGATGAAGTATACTAATCGTCATTGGATTCTACCTTGCAGTAAAGCCGGAGAACTATGATTCTCTCGAGATCCACTGTTTTATCGTTCAGATGAATCGATTCGGGACTCTACGATCATTGCTAACCTGAAGCAGATGAAATTGCTTGACATTCATCGCAGAGTTGTTTCGAGATCAGAGTCGATGAAGTTTAAGATCCCATTTCACGTATACCAGTGATCTCGAATGATAAGATTACAAAGGAATAATTATGCTCATTTGCAAGAGGGAATTAAGATGTTGTATGGCGTTGGTTATTCTCAGATTGTGGTTTTCGACTGGACTTCTCCACCCTCCCATTGTGCGCCGTATCACATCCTTGTGTACTAAACAGACTGCCAACTCAATCATATCCACTTAGAATTTTTTCTACAGAATCACGCGAGGGGAAAGCCCTTCCACACAAGTATCAAATCATATTTGATAGGTGGTTCTGATGTCGTGAAATCATATTTGGGATCCAAGTTGTTGAGTTATTTCGTCAAAGACACACTAATTAAGCCAGAAACTTTCAGGGCTCCCCAATTCCAACGTCAATCGGAGCATGAATCTCATTTTCAGCTCCCGTTGCTAACTGGCGCGCATAGCTCGGTACGGTTGCATCAAACAAACTTCTAGCTCAGGGCTTATTCTAATGGGCAGTTGTGGCCAAATGGGCAGTTCTAATCCCGAAATGGGCAGCTCTAAATCTCATTTTGGGCAGTGGTCTTAACTACTTAAATTGTGATTTTTGAAAGGTTCCAGAGATTGATCACAACCAGATGAAAGTTCTGTGAGTCAATCTCTGCATGAATATCAGAATTTGAAACTCGCGCGCTTCGAATCGACGATAGAGTGCGCAGCCTGCGCGGCAGCACTACCAACACTAATCGCTCCGTAATCGTCTACCGAGACTCGCAAAATCAACGGTGTTTACTCAGCCAGCTGATGTCTACAGGTTACCGGCTTGGAATTATAGACAGCTTGCGATTAATTCAATTTAAGTTAAATTTCACTCCGTAACTGGACCAGAATGAAGAAGTGGTTACAAAATGGTAAGTAGATCAACTCATTATTCGTTGACTACTCGTTTCAACGCAACGATGCATTTTCCACCGGCACATAACCTTGAAGCAGACGTCGCGATCTCGGACTTGCACGTTTTTATGATATCATCAATATCAATAAAGGCCTTTTCAGTAACCTGTATTATAATTGTCATCGCATGGCATCAATGATGAACTATGTGCATTTCTTTGCAGCTTCTGCTAAAAAGTCCAGCGAGGCATCCAATCTTACGTCTGTTTCTTCGAGTGTCGTGATAGAAAGCGATATTTGTGACAATATATCGAATGAGTGCCTGGACGAGTCGCAGCTTGATGCAGAGGAAAGCTCGAAGTCTGGCGCACGTGAAACAGCCGAACAAAAAGGACAAGTGCATAACAAAAAGGCAGCTGTTCCACAGGATGTAGATAGGAAGTGTCTCTACTATTTCCACCAAAATCATAAGCGCTACGTGAGGTGTAAGACATGTATGAAGTTTCCGAAAATTGTGTCATTACATTGTAATAACAAAAAGGATCCGCCTATCACTTCGTCTAGCGGAACTAGAGTGCGAGAGTCGACGATCTCGAACCATTTAGCGAGTCGAATGCATAAAGAGTGTTCCAAAGCTCTCGAACAAAGTAGGCTCGATCCCGGAGAAATACTTCGCCAAACTCCGATTGGACGCGGAATCAGTGAATCAAAGAACGTGCTCGCCAATCACATTGGTGGATTATTCATACATGCTTATACTACTGCGAAGAAACTAACTTTTTCTTCCAATGATTTCGCAGCCAGAGTTACCTCTGGGCAACTCGCAGCAAACTTCGATTTTCACGAACATCCAAAGGAAAATTTGAAATTGAATTTCCAATATGTCACGCCAACCAGTTGCAATGAACTACTCCGAATAATTGTCGAATGCGATCAACGTCGTTTGCAAGACGAAATAACATCCTCATTAGCAGTTTCTTTGAGGTCTGATGGCTCAGTAGATCGAACTCGTGTCGATAAGATCTATAGTATGGTCAAGACAGTCACTTCTAAAGGGGAGGAAAAGCTGCATTTCATCGGTCTTGCTGAGCCAAAAGAACGAGGAGCTACTGGGTTATTGGGGGCCATTGAAGAGGGCTGTAAAAATACTCTGGGTTCGCAGAGTGAACCTATTTTGAAGAGCGTATCGTCACTTGTTACCGACGGAACATCAGCTAATACCGGGGAAAAGAGAGGTTTATGGAAAATATATGAAGATAAATTCAAGAAATCTGATAACGGAGCTCCAGACATCGAGTCGCCTCCTATGATGACAATTTGGTGTGTTGCTCATCGTTCAGAATTAGCATGGGAAGGGACTTGCAAAACTGTTCCAGAAGTAAAAAGAATAATCGACGATTTATCAGGGATGTCAACGTATTTTCATAGAAGTGGAATGAGAACGCGGGAATTGAAGAATACAGCAAAAAAGCTCGGCTCAATTCTAGTGTCTATTCCTAAAATGTTTGAGATTAGGTGGACTGAGTTCACGTATAACTTACTTGATGCAGTTTTCAAGTCGTGGTATACTTGCATGAAATATTTTGAGACATCTGCGGAAAGAGAAGCCAAAGGATTCTATAAAGTTTTGTCCGATGTGCACAATTTGAATCTGATGGCATTCCTTGCTGATGTTTTGGAGGTTTTCTCAAGGTTCCAAAAGAATATTCAGAGTGATAGGATTCATATATTGGGCGTATTTGATCATGTCGAACAAGTATGTAAGAAACTCAAAACTTTGCTAACGGCACCACTGCTGGACGGCTGGGTTTCTTGTTTAAATAAAGAACTAGTCACCGGAGAAGATGGAGTAATAAAACTCAGATCGATAGTTTTGAGTCATAAGCCTAGACGTGGAGATCGTAATCTTTACGTATCTGAGAAAAGAGACGTGGAAGCGATCAAAACTGAAGTAGTGTTATCACTCACCAATTTTCTCGAAAGCCGATTTGAACAGAATGCTCCTCTTGTTGATGTTCTGAAGCCTTTCTTTAAATTTCAAGAGGATACTAATCTGTCCGAGGTTCATCGGATTGTTGCGGCAGATTTGGATCTCACCTCTTTAGATTTAGAATTCTCAGAAATTTGTAATTCAAATTTAAGAATCGAAATATCATCCTTATCTCTCCAAGAGATGCTGAAATATCTTCTGAGAGAACAGAACTATCCAGTAATTTCGAAAATACTCGCAAGAATAATAGCGATGAAACCCCATAGCGCTGACGTAGAGAGATTGATCAGTTGCAATAACATTCTTAAAACTCCAGAGCGATCGAGTTTGTTATTGGCAACTGAAATATTATATCTCTACATACACATCAACATGCCTGCATTAAATGAATGGGATCCTCGGCCAGCCATTGTAAAGTGGCTGGACTCAAAAACGAGGAGAGAGAAAGACTGCCCCAAAGCCAAACAGCAAGCATGGTACAAAGGCATATTTGAAGATGCAAGCAATTCCAGGGAAGAAGAAGGAACTGACGGTGCTGCCGATGTCAAGACGATGAAAAAACGGTGCTTCTAGTAAGACAGAAAGGTCATAGATGTATATAGATATATATATCTTGAAGAAATCGCCAAAAAGACGACTGTTTGTGTTCCTGATGGTGCTTGTTATCATAGTAATCCTAATACGACCTACAACGACATTGTGATGATCAAAAGCATTATACTATATATGTACGCATAAATTGCAGAATTGCAGAATAAACGTTACACAACATTATCCATGCATTTTGTACATAACTCTTTTGAATATGTTCGTCTGTTTTTTGAGAAATGCTCAGAGCTGGAAACCTTTTTTTTTTTTTTTTTTTTTTTAGCTTCCAGTATAAGCTTGGGATGGGTAGTTCTAAAATTTGCTTAGAATAAGCCCTGTTCTAGCTGGAAATCGAGCTGGAAATGAGCAGATGGAAAGAGCTAATTTCGACGGTGCAACACAATTCTGCATTTGCCAGACTTCGAATTTGAATCCTTGTAGGGCTTCCGCTCGTATACTGAGCATCATGTGCAAATTGTTTGTTACAGTAGTGGCATATCAATAATGTACGCATCGAGAGCTTCAAACTGATCTTTCTCACCTTTGAGGTCTTCTTGTTGAAAGTTACGTGGAAATTGCTCTTTGTTAAAGAAGAATCCATGTTCTACTCATTACTTATCTCAAACCAATCAAACTTGTGAAAGCGAGAGATGACGATTCGGGACTTATCTCATTCACGTCACAACCAACTCACCCTATATTGCACGCTATTCAATTTATTTGAGAAGAGTATGAATAATACAAATCAGTACATTACGTGAAACCATTGTGGTTCATTCACCATGAGCAATTTTCAATTTCTATAACAGTCTTGTACAAATGATTTTCGCAAAGAACTCATAATTCTTTCAGAGACTTGCACATTTACCTGTATATCAAATTGAAAAATTGATGGAGACCACTCCCCAATAGCAAGCTCAAGGAATACGTTAATACAGTCATGTGGTGAATGATGTAATTGGCGCACTTTCAGATGCGAATGGTGAGAGCCACAGTAAATCATGGGGTTGGATCGACAAAGGCATGCACAAATTACCCTTAACTCGAAATTGTGTAGATGTTAGCTCATCCTCCGTCTATAAGGCACACTCATACAGTGCGATGGATGTACCAGGTGGAACAAAAGCAAAGTGCAGCTGCAGATACCCGCATTTTGATGACTGTTACTGGCAAATGGCTGACTAGGGTATTTGGCCCGCGATTTGATTGCACTCTAACTCTACGAAATATATCCCGAAGTTTAGCACCGCAACAGCAGTCGATTCTTGTTGGGAATTGGACAAACGTTGGATTTATTACTGCTATGTGAGTAATATAGTTACTCCCGAGACAGGGATAGAAATTTACTTCACTGAAACTCTAATTCTCCATCATACTTTGAATTATAACGTTATGCGAAGGCGTCTCGCAGCTCTCAGGAGTCAAATTTGATGACTTGCATACACTTTGACTATTTTAGAGTCAATTCAAATCATGATTGGTTGGACAAATGTGAGATATTCGATGTTAATTTGGATATCCAGAGCTCGAACGAAAACAATGAGATGCATAAAATTGAATGTAAAAAATATTGAACGTAAATTATATCTCCACCACGACGAAGATTCACAGAAGGAGTGACTCACAATGTTCTCAGCAGTTCCTTACAAGATGTAACATGAGGATTTTTGAAATCGAATAAGGATTGAGTTCTGCGGGGAAAGCCACTTGAACTCCCGCGGAAAATCTCTCACGAAAGATTATTGTAGGAATCTAGTGTGCCTGAAAAGTCGGTGTATAAGCCCTTGTTAAGTCTGTCCATGTGGAATTAGTTCAGAAATTGTTTGTGAGTCAGTACTTAACACAATGACTGTACTGTTGGGAACGTGTGGAGATGAGTCATGTAGTCACCTCGTTCCACTGTGTTGTATGGATTTTACTCTTGCTGCTCAACGAATCAGTCGCTTGGTCAACCAACCAATTATCGCACTGGCTAAGGTGTAATGCAGTCTAATGTATACTTTTTACAGCTCAGAAAAAAAGAGTCTGATGCAGAAACGTAACCGATAACATGTTTGCGAAGACGTACCATCGAGTCTATGGATGATCAAGAGGCAATCGAGCATCCAAGTGGCCAATGAGGTATACCACCCTCTCTCTTTCTATGTAAGGGAGAACCAGTCGAATTCAATGAATCCTGAAGAATCAAATGTATTGGTTTTTGGTGAAAACCTCTCGGTGGATTATAATTGCAATAGTCGACATCCATCTGGAACTCGGCTGAATCATTTGGGACAACCTCGGTGACCAAAAGACACACTATCAGGAATTCCACTCCGAAATCATGGAAAACTTTCCAAGAGCACAATTTTCCGTCGTACAAAAAAACGATATGTTTTACACAAGGACGATATGATGTACGCACCATCCGACAAATGCTCATATGACTGCCTGCTACACTGGACCGTCAAACAAAAACAATCAGCTCATTCCAAACGATCGCAGCTCAAGAGTTGATGAAGCGTGCAATGAGCGCGGACTTATCCGAAGAAAATCGTAGAATCATTCTCCATGCAAACCAGCAAAGCCTCATCTACCTTGCAATAACATCGCCCACTTCGAAGCTCATTCATAAATCGAGGCAGATAGAAGCACGATATCGGAAAAGTTCTGCCACCGATTATAATTGATGTACCACCACGGGCTCGTATCGCTATACGCTTCATTAAGCACGACCATATCTTCGAGTGTGAGCTGTAATCGCACTGCAGCCAGGCTGTAAAGAAGATGAGTGTATAGGTGCGGAAGCGGAGAACGCGAGAGTAAAAGAGAATGAGGAGGGATGCTCGAGGAAATAACCGTCGTTCAACAATTGCACGTTCGCCGAGTCGGGTAAGGTGAGGAGTTGGGGGTGGCTTGAGTGGCCACTGCGGCATTAATCTCGACCTCATCCCGTGCGTTTCTCATTACAAGAGTCGAGAGAATGGGAGACAGAGAGGCGGGTTTGCCTCAACACAGTCAACACTTTTCATATCCGTATTCGTAGTGCACCGTGAATCAGCTGCTGTGACCTGCTTCTCTTCGTTCTCTGTCGGGATAGTGCGTTTAGCTCAACGAGGGTATTACATATGATGTTTGTGGTACTGCATATGAGTGGTGTATGCACTATTCCAGGTAAGTCGGTAACTCATAAGATCCTGAATATGAGGTCCGAGGAGTCCGAGGAATCATCTTATCGATTATATTTACCTCGTGGGAAAGACGCGAACCAGGAGTCACCGTGGCTTCGTGGATGAGGTCTCAGCCTCTAACGCAGAATGCCATGGGTTCCAACCTCATCCGAAAATGATCTCGTTCTCACAAGTGCCTCGATGAGTGCTCATTCGACTCCCGAAATATATTCTCTGAAATTGGTTGAATTTGCGTTGATGAGAAGAAAAAGGGAAGTGGTAAGTCTCTCTTCGACACTTCTTCTTTATTAAGGGGATGGCGTATACCGGCCGAAATCCGTCTGCTAAATTATCCCAAAATCGTATTTAAAGAACTACGGCTCTAAAATCCATCGAATCGATCCCAAATTTTCCACAGAGTTAGAAGATTCTCGTGAAAATGGTGGAAAGTCGGTGATTTCCTTGGAAAAGATCTGTGTCAGTCAAAAACTGTCTCGAATGTCGAAACTCTTTGAGGTTGGGCTACTATTATACTCACAGTATAGGATTCCTGTGAGCTGGATTACCCCACGAGGGATTTTCCACCAATCCTACGGGGATCTTCTAACTCTGTGAAAAATTTGGGATTGATTCGATAAGTTTTGGAGCCGTAGTTCTATAAATACGAGTTTGGGGTAATGCGAGTAAGATTCTGTATCGCGAAGTTGAGAACTGCATTTTATAAGTTGGCAGCATTGACGTGGTCTCTTGTTTTGATGTCGGCTGCTAGCAGACGTTCGCAAAGCGCGTGCTGTTGTGTGCTGCATGTATAGGGTCTCGCATGCTTACTTTTTTCGGTATACCACGAATCCTCATAGTCGGCGTTTTGCGAGGAAATCGTGGCTTCCTGGTGGAGATGAGAGTGTCCGGGTCGTGTGAAAATGCGATAGCAGCGAGTGTTTTGTGCTGTGCTGAGTGTGCTAGTGTACAACCGCCAATGCTCGCATCCTGCGGGTGGGATAGGATGCACCTGGGCTTCTACCGTGGCCACCTTCTCTGACACAGCTTTGTTATTCTCCAGAATAACATAAATCTGGTCCGTGTCCATCAAAAAAATGTCTTGACGGAGGAGTGCAAGACCTTCTAAAAGCTAGCAAGACCGAGAGAAAACCTGCTGTTTGTGTATTTGTAGCGTGAGTGATGGTTTATTACATCATGTTTTTCCCATCTTATAGCATGCATTTGCGGTTGCCAGTTCTTAGATATCCCCCCAAATATTCATTGAGAGAAGTTTGTGAGGAGTTTTTGGATTCAAACTGATGAACTAACCAGACAATTGCAGCGACTTGTTATATATTGTTGAAAAAGACCATGGGTCAATTGAATCTGTCACCTCAATTTCCCAAATTCTTGATGACGCAAGACTATACTTATTGTTAGTTTCAATTCCGAATTCTTGAACCAGACAAGATAATTTAAGTTCACGAGACAAAAACTAACAGCCGTCTAGAAGCTGTTCTATAGAATAATTGGTTTCCTCTCAATAATTGTTTATATGAGTACTTGGTGTGCAAACTCGGATATCTTTTCATGCATGTAAATTTGAATGCTTTTTAATGAATGTTCGTGTTATCAAATAAGACAACTCAATTCATGTTGATGAACATGAACGCAGATGACTATTTACATGGAAGGATCAACCTGCTGTCCGAGGAATAATCTATTTCCTCTTAATAGTGATTCATGTGAGTACTTGGTGTGCGTACTTGGATATCTTTTCATGCATGTAAACTTGAATGCTTTTTGATGAATGTCCGTGTTACCAAATAAGACAATTCAATTCATGTTGATAAACATGAAAGCAGATGACTATCTATATGGGAGGATCAACCTGCTGTCCGAGGAATAATCTATTTCCTCTCAATAATGGCTCATGTGAGTGCTTGGTGTGCGAACTTGGATTTTTTTTATGCAATTGAATTTGCATGCTTTTATGTGTATTTTTCAATGTGTGAATTGCATTGACGCTGATGAATACGAATGGAGATGACTATCTATTTGGGAGGATCAACCTGCTATCCGATGAAGCTGTGGATGCATCCTTGTTTCTGGGCATGGATTTTGGAATTGACGGATGGTGAATCTCTAAAAGGATCTGTTTGGGAGAACCAACCTGCTTCCCAAGGAAACTCTGGATCTATTTTTGTTTCTGAACATGAATTTAAGAATTGATAGACGGTGAATCTCAAGGAGGATCTGTTTGGGTCAATCAACCTGCTTTCCAAGGAAGCGCTGGATTCACTGTTGTTTCTGAACATAAATTTTGGAACTCATGGCAAAAAAAATTCTTCTTGCATCGATGGCAAATTTCAATAGATGGATCTTCTGCTTCTGATGAGGAATCCTAAATCACTGATTAGGAATCCCATTTTCGTTGAAAAATGAATATACCCTTTTCGTTTACATGAATCTTTGAATTCATCTCGTTTTGGGGAGAATGCTGTCTTATTTCCAAATCATCCACGTTTGTGAGCGTGGATATATAGGATACAGGGGTATAAATGGTGGATCCATTATGGTTCGACGAAATCTGGAATATTTTCGAATCGTTCGAGCTAGTATCCAAGTCGTCTACTCGCGCGCTAGAAAATCCGAGAGAAAATCAGTGCTGCCAACAACAAAAAACTACATTTGAGAAGCTCATTCTACGTGTCGCCATCTACACTTAGAATGAGCTACTAGTATGAGCCCGCCTGATAACCCAAGAGAGTACTCCATTCCCTTAAAGTGGATTGGTCTGAATCTTAGGCGAATATAACCATAAGGACCCTGGAAAAAATCTTCAGAGTCCCGGTACCGTTGATCAAACCTGCAACCTTCTGATGAAGAGATGAAACTCTAACCCGGCTGACAACCCTGAAGATCAAAGAAGATCTTCTGCGTCGAATCGGGAGTCGCAGCTCATGGTTGTTGAGTATGTTGCATGAATAGTACTGTTCAACTCCTTGGGAAATAGTTTCCACATCCTAGTGCAATGAATCAATACATTGGAGATATCAAAAATGTTTGGGAAGTCACATACATTATTGTGCTCTATGTACAGCCGGTAAAAATGCTCTGACCTGCTTAACCCTTAGCTGGCACACCTCCAATTCACCCGAGTGTATTCGTAAACTCAATGAAGATGCGGCGAAAGTATATGAATGGGCTCAAAATGACATGATCAAATTGAATCCCGATAAAACAAAATTCATCATCCTTGGAAGTACACCCTACACGAGGGAGCTGAACTTCACCAGTCTTCCCAAACTAGTCATCAACAATTTTTTAGTTGAACACTCTGACCCCGTTATAGATCTCGGAGTTTACCTCACGTCAAACTTAGACTGGACGAAACACATCAACTGCATAACAAGTCGGGTTCACGAGTCGTTATATAAACTTCGGTTCCACAAGCATGCCCTCTCCAGAAAACTCAAATAACGCCTGATTGAAACTCTCATTTATCCTCATTTCGATTATGTCTGCGCAGTTTACAATGATGTTGGAAAAGAGCAAAATCTCAAAGTTCACCGGCTACTAAATGCGTGCGTACGCTTTGTATATGGAGATATTCCGTGGATGGCAGCCGTGACACCCTACCGACTTTCTCTCGGATGGCTCACTGTGGAAGACCCGCGCAAATATCTCATTGCATAACTGGCTTTCTGTGTTCTCTCAACGAGTCAGCCCTCTTATCTGGCTAAATTTTTCCGGCGCAGAATAGACGAACCATCTCTGCGTACCTCTAGTAGACATACTCCCCCGATTTTACTATACCTGACTCCCCGCACTGTCTCATTTGAAAATTCGTTCCACATCGTTGCATCCAAATATATAAATTCTCTCAGTGATGATTCCATAATCTTATATTATTAATGGATAACTTCGATATTCGAGATTTGAGGTGTTCCGATCGAGATTTCGCGCGCCACTTACGAGTCGTCTCAATGTGTGTTGCTGTGGATTAATGACATTGTATTATTTGAATGTTTTTATAGGTGTTTCAATATAGTTGAAAGTATCCAATCAAGCGATCTACATAGTCGAACTATCATATCTGTTGATAATTCTAATTTATCGAAAGAAAAGTAATGATGAGTTTCAAGCATCTGAACTCAAGCACTGTATAGCGTTCTGCCCAGTTTTGATCTGCTTCGTTGTCAACATCGAGCAGGCGATCGTCGCGCCTGCGCATTACCTACATAGGGTTTTATTACACCTACGTGTATTAATCGGGTCGCGCACTAAATGAGTGATATAGGAAAGTAGATTGCTGCTTGACCGACAACAGGAATATCGGATATCCCGTGTAATAATGAGGTTAATGGTAATCATTTGAAGATTTATTTTCTGGTGATTCATCTTCCTTCAACGATCGAAAAGATCTCAGGAACGCTTATCTAAATCCTCAAAATGATTCATACAAACTTCGAAGTTTTGGATCTGTATACTGTTTTTTGATTGGGCCAGATTGACTAGAATTTTTTTCGTGAATGATGAATGTTTCAACATGATTCTTGAATTGCATGTATAACATTTTGTGACTGAGGTAGATCAACTAAAATTCTCTTTTTGAATGTTGAATATCCTTACATCATTTTTAAGAAGTTTTTAATTTGTGAATATAATTCTTTAAGTTCTAATGCGTAAAACAACTCTTCAGTTAGTGGATGGCTCTAGATTGGACCGAATGAATTGAGGAATTTTTTATTTGTGAATAATGTATTTTTTGAATTCGTAGGGGGTTCAATAACTTTCTCATTTCCGGATAATGATCAATTAAATTCTAAATAATCGATCCAAAATTCTTCATTTCTGGAGTGAAAAAAATTTCTACAGAAGCATTCAAGAAATTCTCGCTTTACAAAGGCTGATGAGCTGATCTTTGTGCATTATTGAAAAATGTTTCCTTCTCCTCTTTTATAGCCGATTTAGAGGAGAAAAAGGAGGAGGAGAGAAATATGTCTCCATCCGAAAATGAGTAAAAACCTTTGAAAACCTCAATAGAATTTGAAACCCACATATTTCACGTGAAAATTGAAATGTTCATGCACAAGCGTTGCATAAATTCAAATCATTGGTTTTGGATTTGAGCTCGAATCTCCAGTTCTCAAAATGATCTTCGTTCCTTGATGGACACCCTCAATAATATTTTATAAAAACTGGATAATTTTTCGACTTCACACCATACGGGTGGTTGAACCATGCGCGCGCAGCGCGCGCATTTCGTAGATCGAATAGTTTCTTGAGATTATTCGAAAAATACCTCAGACAGTCGTGAATTTTTGAATCAGCAATTCATAAATTTCGTTTTCGAGGCATGTTTGATAGATAAACATATAGATAAATGACATTTCCAATACAATATTTTTATACTATATTATATTTGCTCCTTTCTAGCACCATATATACCCGCGCAATTTTTTTCCAACACCAGAGCTTTTACCGTATGTTCCGCAGAATTTTAAGTCATCGTAACCATCCGCGCGCAACGCGCGCGTTTTAGAGTTCTAGTGTTTAACATAAAAGCTCTGCCTGGATTCAAAGATAGAGTGCGTGAAGATCTCTTTCCTTCCAAAGTTTCAGGCTTGCGCGAAAGAGCGTCAAAGAATGGTCTGATCCTAGATCCTCTTCCCCAAGTCTCTTCAAAAACTGGACTCTCCACTTGATCTTTCTCGTTACTGAACTCACGCCCGATTCGATTTCATCACCCGAGCACCTGATTTTTGTGTGGGCTGCATTCCAAAAACGAATGATTTATATAATGTAACAACTGAATTATACCACACGTCACTTTTCATTTCATTCTTTGATGAACAAGGCTTTTCTATTTGATCGGTCAAATTTGCGAGCGTTACCAGACAAGCCTCCCGTTCTTAATCTTATAAGTTGTTATTCTTTTTTCTCTTTATAGTGTATTATCACAATGTACCTTTGTTAACCACTCTAGATAACTATCATCAATTTACTCCTGATGACTATCTCACTCTTGTATACATCTTAGTGAATTTATATTGTGTTACCGCTAGTTACTTCTCAGGGCTAAGTAGGGTAGTACCCCGTAGCCTCAATAAATATATTAATCAATCAATCAATCAATCCGCCAAATAACATAGCTGGCCAACCTGGGTCGATCCGACCAACGCCGAAAAATTGATGCAGCAGCTATTATATTTGAATCTTTTATCTTGAAAATTTTCTTGTAGCTTTTTTGATATGTTTTTGATTGGTTAATGTATCCAGATGTTCTCGAAGGTCGGATAAAAAAATCCCAAAAAAAGCAAATGTCCAGAAAAATGCAAAAAATCACCCCTTTCACTGAAAAAATTGTAGACGGCGCAATTTCCATTCAAATGAGCTGAAAATTTAACTGAGTCATCTCGAGATGAGGTCTATTCGAAAAAAAATAGCGCAAGAGTGGATCTTGGGAAAAAGGTATTTATTCTGACATATTTCAACCGATGAATTGAGAATTTTTACTCTCACCCAATACTCTGGAATGAAGACCTCCATTGAAAGATCGACCACTGGACTATTTCCTCTTCGTATCTACTTGATTTTGAGATAACTTACCAGGAGAGTGTTTCAGATCCGGGTCACGGATTTGGCTGAAACTCTGGAAATAGTCTCCTTTCAGCACCAAAAGATGAAACCCAAAATTATAGACCCTAACGCTCAAGCGTTTCCGAGCTACAGCCAAGGACATTGGCATTGCCCATATAGGCCCATGTTAAAAATTATACATATAGGTCACCTGCAATGCTAATGTCCTTGGCTGTAGCTCAAAAACGCTTGAGCGTTAGGATCTATAATTTTGGGTTTCATCTTTTGGTGCTCATAGAAGACTATTCCCAGAGTTTTAGCAAAATCCGTGATCCGGATCTGAAACACTCTCCTGGTCAGTTAAATTTTCAGCTCATTCCATTGGAAATAGCGTCCTCTAGAATATTTTCAGTGAAAAGGCCTTTTTTGCATTTTTTTGCAATAATCTATTATTGCAACAATAAAATGCAATCAAAAATAGCGTGCATAGCTGGTACACCTGGGTCCCTTAGACCCAGCGGCAATTTCGCTTGGCTGTGGTGGGAAGACGCGCGTGCCAACCCTGTTGCTATATGCACGGTCGGTAAGTGGCACATCTTGACTACCAACAAATGTCATCCTGAGCCCGGGAAACTTCGAATCACGAGCGTGGCGATCTCATAAAAAAAGCTTTAGGTCGAATAGACCCACGTTTGCCAACCGTGGGTTAATAGTGTTTGGCATCACATTGAATCACTCATATCACTCGCTCACTCATTCACTCACTCACCCAGCCACTCAAATATCTTTCCACTAGTTTTTTGCATTTTCATGATCGATGCAAGTTACAGCACAATGAGTATAACTGACTGACATATTCACATACATCTACATCATCAACCATACATCATACTTCGATCGGCAACTCGCTACAAGTACTTTAGGATATGGACTCTTGAGATACATAGGTGCAAGTACATTTGCGAAACTCATCTCATGTATGGGGGCCTACGACGAGGAAGAAGAATTGCGGTAGCTTTCTGTGCAGGTAGGCTTAAACATCAAATCGAGGCCAGAGTATTAAAAAACGAGGAAACTTACGTGTGTGATGAAAAATTCAATTCCCTGATACATCACGAAAGCATTTCCGGATCATCAGTTTTCTTGAAACGTTTCGTCATTGGTATCGGCATCTGGATTCGACGAACGAAATATATGATTATAACACAAGTACACAGGATATAGAACAAAGGGGTCTGTGCGGGGGACAGGAGCTGATATGTTCGACTTAGATTAACCACCCAAACAAGAGTTCGATGCCCGTCATGTCGCACTACGTCAGGATTTCTTGCTGGACGCAAAAAGCCGGTTTTTGAGAGGTTTTCTTGACGTGGACGAGAACCCTTACCTGGTCGCTCGAAATGGAGCACGGTATCGTGTCGAGGCGGTCTTTCCGCGATGAAAAATATATCCCCCCCCCCCCCCCAGCACGACAGTACGTCCTTCCGCGCCTCATTTTGGTCACGAAAGCTCGACTTTTGCTGCCGGCACGAGTCAATTCGCGCTCTGATTGGCTGTCGATTTTTGCTGCATCTTTCGCTGCGCCTGCGCTGTTTCGCTGTGCAGAGAGCGCATGAGACATGCATGCGAAACATAACCTATCGAGGTCATGTTCATCAATGTGTTTATTTACGATGCACGCTTATACTTGAGAGGCGGTATCTTTTTACGAATATCGCTGCTCAAATAGAAAACTGTCAGCAGCTGATTATATAAGAATTTGCAATGCCCCGCCACGACATAAACCAATAAAGTAACACAAAAAAACTCATTGTCAGTGACAAGAGCTTAGGGCCACGATGACTTAGAGCGGGCATAACTTCTCATCAAGACCCAAAATCAATCATGCGATAATAGCTTTCAGCGGTCACTCACAACACAGTTTACTTCATTATTCTTATTTTTTCGCTTACGTCCGCCCCGACCAGCAAAAGTCAGGCGGACAAGTACATCACATCACAAGTATTATGCAGCAAAAGCATGCAGTAAGTAAAAGCTGCGAGGTCGTCTGCTTGAACGCCCCACCGGCCACTGCCCAGTCTAAATTGTAAACAACTGCAGAGTGAGGTTAAACACGTATTTTTGTATTAATTAATAAAATTTCGACGTACTTTCGGGGCGAGAGGAGAAAAAATAGTATACAGCACTCGTCAGAGAAGTGGGATGCCCATGACAGTGTGATGTCAATGCTGAGGCGATTGTCATCACACAGTCACGGGAATCCAACTTCCCTGCCTAGTACAGTAACCTTTCCGCGAGTTGAAGAAGTCGTCGTGAACTTAGAATATGATCACAATACATGGGATCTACATCCGAAACTGATTTTGACAACGGATTCTCGAAGTTCATAATTCCGAAAGACATGTTATGTGGTTTGGATATTTCCGGCGCTGGTGATCAATCCAGTCATACGAATGAAATCATTCTAAAAGCACTCGTCTTTGGTCCTTAAAACTGGGAAAACGTCGATTCTTGCGAGAATCCTCGCTGCTCGAGATTTACGAGGAAAAAACTTCTCGCTTGCGCAGGCTATCGGAGTACGCATTCATGATGTAAAATGACCGCCTCAATACGATCCTCTGCTCCATTGCGAGCACGTCAGGATCCGTGGTCACGTCGAAAAAACCTCTAAAAGACAGACTTCTTGCGTCTAGCAGAATATCTCAAGCAAATGAGATAAACGTGTGCCAAATTTGTGCGTATACGGCCTGAACTTTTGATCACAGCGCAAACCACCTTATTTATTTTTTGCTCCTGTGATGATAGATTAATAGTAGCATCCGACACTATTTGCTCTGAGCAACTCCAAAAAACCATTACTCATCAAAGTATCTGGTGAATGATTTTGTTATTTATCAAAAGAAGAACTTGAAGGGATGATGTTTCATAATGAGAAAATTCGATCAGCGAGCTTGGTCACGCTCCTGAGCTCGGCCAGTCTGCTGCGACTCTCGAAGCAATTACAAGTTTTATGCTGCACTAGCAAGAACAATGAACCCACTCTGATCCCCATGCACTGAATGCCCTTTCAGCCTTGTTTGAAACCAATGAGTTGATCAGAGTTTCACCCACACTAAGATGCACTGTCACGAATCCTCGTTGTGACGCGAAGTGCTTACAGACATCGACAGTTACTGTGATCAAGGAGAATTCTTGAACCAAATTATGTCGAATATAATCAAATTCTCGATTCCCGCCCTTGTCGATTTGGGAATGATTCTCAACCACTCTAATGTTTTTCGCAGAGTTTTAACTCATTCCTGAGGTTTTCTCCCGTATCCTGAAATTTAGCTCACATACATTAATGAAATTCCTATATCTCATTCATGTGTCATTTATATGGGCAATATCAATGGCCACAGGTGCATCCCTGAATAGGAGTCCTGTTGTCTTAGACCATCGTTAAATTCTGAGTTGTTCATTGGAACAGGATGATCTCCAGGGTTTCGTTAAACTTTAGGGGACTGGTATCACGCCTTATGGCTTCGTGGCTTCTCGGCTTGGCCATTCCACCGGCATTGAGAAGTTCCGAATGCGATCAAGCTATTTTGTTCTGTCTTGGAAAGACAAACAAATCCTGCCTTTGAACTCGAAGATCGGCCCATTTCAGATTGAGTCAAATTTATCTGCGATCTGATGTTTCTTGGCGTATCTTATCGAAATATTTTTGAGGCGCTGATCGCGAAAACTGCAATAATGCGATAAATTGTGCAGTCCTCTAGCAGAGACTGATCAATTGACTCCATAATTCAGGGTCGAGCGTCAAAATTCAACGAGAGAGGCCTCAAATAAAGCTGCTCAACGTAATCGCGTTTTTCAACCACGCTCGCTACCAATCCTGCGCTGTAAAATCCGGACATTGTGATTCCTCGTCTCCTTTCGAAGACTTTCTAGTTTGTGCGTATCGAAACTTCACTCTAAATCTCATGGTACCCCCGATCACGTGTCATCCATACAAGCAGCCTGATAACATCAATGCCACGTTTCGATGAAATTGACTGTTCGCAACGATAGCTATGGTTGAGATAAGTTTGCGGTTGAAGGTTTTGTAGCATTGGAGGGGGCTCCGAGACGTCGAGAAATGTCGGTAATGACTCATGGTATCGCCCACCCTACAGACGAGCTTCAACTCGATGCGGTAGAGGCTTGGAGCTCTTTGTTGCATCGTTGCTTACTCCAAGTTTTGCGATGTACATGTGCGGCAGATCGAACTGAGCCACAAAGACTCGCGAGGAGAAGAGCTTTGTCTTGTCTCTCGGCCAGTCGATGTACAGTTTCGATCGCTGAAGAGCTTCCAGCATCGCCGTGATCGAGTTGGCAACTAGTTCCAGAAACTCATTCAGCGATGCGATATCACCAAGTTTCCATCGAGCTTCCGCTCTAGAAGGGTATGGATGATTTACTCACTCGGAATCTTGATTGACCGGTTCTGGGAAGATTTCTAAGGGTACTACTTGGTCACGCAGATAACTGCAACTCAGATTTCTCGGATCCCTTGATCTGAGTGAGTCTGTATTCGTACTGGGTGCAAAACTATCCAATGGCTGTCATCGTGATAACTTTGGTGTATTATCTATGAATTATTTGATCTTCATTCGATATAGTAATATGGTATAGAAGCTAGGTCACTGGTACACTGGGAGCGCTGAGATCTTGAAACAAAAACCAATGGCAACGAATCATAGTCAATGTTCCAATGAAGTAAGTTCACCCATAAAACGTCAGATTTCTCAAAATTCAGTGGTCTTCTGGACATTGTAGTTCCGCTCCAAATGCACGGAGTTGACTCCGCCAAGTGAAGAAATTTCCTTGATTTTCTTATGAAATCTCTTTCAGCGATTCAATTTCTTGTGCATGCGCAGAAAACATACGATTTTGAACCACCTGAAAAATAGATCTGTGAGAATAAGGTAAAAGCACCAATAATGGAACAGAAAATCGAGTGCTCTTTGATCACTTGAGTTTCGGAGAAACAATTTGAGTCAGCTATATGATCAGATTGGTTTAGATTGCAGAGAAACTCTTTGCGAACAGTTTGCTAAAAAGAAAACCCCGAAAGGACTTATAGAATTTGAGTAATTAGTATTTTACTGTATCATGTTTTGCTCCTCTAGTGGAACACCGTCTTTCAACCTAGGGACCAGTAGTGGAACGCATGAAAGGAACCTATAGTGGAACAGACAATTAATCTAATTTGAAGTATTTTCGTTGTGTCAGAATAGATTAATTCACTAAATACGAGGTATATGTACTTGAAAAAATACGATTCGTTGACTTGAAATCTCATTTAAGGTTCGAAATTACCTGTTCCAGTATAGCTCCCACTTTCAAGTGCATGGAACCTACGATGGAACAGCCAACTAAGTGATACTTCACTTGAACAAAATTCTATTCAGATGCAATTTGTAAAGTAAATTACTTTAGTCTGCCATAAATACAGACGATTTGTACTCAAAATCATATCATTCATGACCTCAATGATTATCTATAACTAGCTTTGTTGGAAAATATGGTTCTGTTCCGGTATAGGTTCCGATTCAAAGATCGTGGCACCTATACCGGAACAGTCATGTTAGTGAACTTATTACATCACAACTGTGCCTTGACAGGTAAATTACTCGAATTCATCAATTAGGTAATCGAAAAGATATTGTTCATTAGCTTTGATCCTTTAAAAAGCTAGATTTCACCAAATCGCGGTTCGTTCCACTATTGGTCCCATTTTTCAGGGGTGGAACCTGTAGTGGAACACCCCATTGTGGGTGGTTGGAGCACCATATACTTTATGATTTTCTTGTGGAGTTAAAAAGCTCTTCCTACATATCGCAGTGCATGAGCTCAAATTCCATTACAATGAAGAGCATGTTAATATTTTTTGTTTGACGATTGGTCTGTTTTTTACGGAGAAAATCCTTGTTCCGGTATAGGTGCCAAATTTCAGTATAAAATACGGTGTTCCACTATTGGTGCTTTTACCTTAACAAGAATCAGCCTCGGGGCGCGAAAAAACGTAATAAATACTCGATAAAACCCGCACATAACCTCAAAATCAGCTCGTCATGCCAATCTCGACAGTTTTCGGGAGCTGAGGGCTCCCTTGGGGTTGCTGGATATAGAGGATGGGGAGGCAGGAGCAAGACACTCAGGTATGATGAGTGGAAAATGCGTCGTGTTGATCCGACACGATTTACACACTAAACTGACACCTAGAATACCAGTTCACTCTCATGATACTGTGCATTTGCACCAAGAATTTGCGGTCCAGGTGCATTAGATCGTATGATTTGGGTAGCGTCTATTATACATGAGACACTGTGGAGAGAAGTATGCCGAGGGCCAGGGCATCACCAATGATCGGAGTAGCGCGAGCTCCCACGGGCAAGGAGAGATACACAAATATGCAGGGCGTTGTGTGTAAGGTCGGGTGACCATTTCCAACCTCAAACTAAACTGGCGCTACTCGACACATCACATTCCTGAACAGATAAGTGAGCTAAGGACCTTTTGAATGTTGCGAACCGCATTTCCGTATCTCCAATGTGATTTAAGAAGTATTGATTGTATTGAGAAAAGGCCCAAGTTTTCCATGGAGATAATTCAGAAGGACGAGTCAAAATACATTCCAGATACCTGGAAAATTTTTTCGGGGCCCCGAAAGTGGTGAAAAGTATATCTTTCGTACCATAAAATCGAAAAAAGTTGCTGAAAGAACATTCTGGGACATGACTTTTTTTCGTAGGTCTGTTTTGCGTGGATTCACCATTTTCATATGTTGAAGAGAATGGAATATGTTTCAAGTTTGAATCACCACTTGGCACTTTTGTCGGAGTAGTAACTTCTGATGCATACCTCACCATTCGGGATTTGGAGTTGAATCGACAAAACTTATCCTTCTCCTACATTTAGCTCAAAGTAAATATACTTCCCACCTCAATCATTTTCATCAGAACTACTTCAAAATTCACTGTCGGATAGATGTCTACAAGTACGCGAACCACTCCATCAGCTGACAAAGCGTTCCCAAGCTTACCCGAGGCTCCACCGTCATACCACAGGTCCGCAGAATCCGAGTCACTCGTATACTACGATGTCAGAAATGCGAGAAGCATTTAGTGTGAGTATCTCCCTCGGATGGAGGCATCTGCCTCTACACCACATACTCTCGCAGTGCTTGCATCCTCGTACCGAGGGCATATAGAGGTTTCTGAAGCTCCACGAGCTTGACGTTGTTGTTGGCCATTTCAGTCCGGCTGCCATGGTGTGGCTTAACGAGCTGTGCCAGCTGCCCGTATTGAGTGTCTAACCCTGATGGCTCCAGTCTGTGCAACATTCTGCAGAAAATGGCTTTATGGGACGTAGAAGCGAGGGCTGAGATGAGCGATGTGCCTTGGCTGAACGGTTCTCGACATTTGATACGCTCATAGGTGCCCTTTGTAAAACGGGAAAATTTTGATTTCTCACGTGACGAAATACAGTGACACGGATGATTTAGCAAACAGCATCGTGAACTTTCATGGACAGTGTGGATATCAATGGGCAATTCGACTGTCTGACTACTTTCGCATATTACTACTGATCTCAATCATCGAATCAGTTGTACATCGAGAAGTAATATTACTGAAGGTTACAGATCCTCACTCATGCAGTTTTCCAGTTCTTCGGATACATACGCCTGGGGGAACTCCAAAATTCTCTCAAAATTCTTACCCATGAGCAAATGACGAGGTTTTCATTCCATCACAAGCTGGAATATCTAAAGAACTTGTCTGACTATGGATCTAGATACCTACTAGAATCAGTTGATATTTGTGAATGAAAATTGAACTAAAGCCTTTTTGGATGCATCCATCGATCGTCTGACTATTTCCATATCTCTTCTACTGGATACCAAGTACTGAGACATTTCAAATTCTGCTCAAGCCCTGATTAAGATTTATTTTGTCTCACGTTGTGAAGTAATTTCACAATTCAATCAGCATATTTCTACTAAGGGAGTAAATTTCTGTACAGTTTGATAATAACGACGGTGGGCCTTGGCCCTTCGAGTTCTGCTTGATTTCTGTCCGGTAATATGTCCATGCCTTATGTTTGATCAGGTCTGAAGTCCGACTCGACCTACGATATTAAACTGCATCTCGAGTTCTTGATGAAAGGAAAAATCTCCACTCTCGTCTGATTCGTGGTATTCAAATTCTTCCATTATCTGAATTCCTCAATTCTTTCTCAGCCCGCACAAATCACAATAAAAGAATTCACCTGCAGCATCAAAAGTTTTCCATCGGTCTTTCATCCTCTCGAGCTTGCAAACAAACGGGCGCTCTAAATAAAGAATGCCAGTGTATTGCATTTCTTTTGCTTTCCGAGTACTAATTCATTGCGGCTTTGGCGCATTCAGAGAATGGGATTTTGTCGCAGAATTGTGGTCGATTGTAAGCAGATTCACGATGCAAAAGCCTTGACAGAGCAGAGCTCATCAGTAAGGAACAAAGGTGGTAATCAAAAGATTTCTCATCCGAATGGAGTCGTATAGCACAGTCAAGCCCGTCGAAACTCTAGTCCTTTTGTTTGCCTCCCGTCACCTGGCACAATCCTCGAATGAATGGATCGTAGCAGTAGCGAACGCTCGTATTAAGCTTCTACAGTGGGGAAAGCGTGCAGTCCGGCGTACATATTTTAAATGCACAGAGGGCTTCTGGGCTCTTGTATATTTTATTCTCTACTGGACAGTCACTTAATTCTCTCGAGTTCGTACCCCCTCACGTAATAAAACTCCCTACTATCTCTTTTTGTTTTCTTTACTTGCTCCACTTGTACTCCACCCTTCTCTCTCTCATCCCCTCATAATGTACCTACTCGATTTAGCATTTTTTCCACAGTTTCCATTACCCCTGACGGGGCTCGGAATTCCGCTTGCGGGAAACCTCGTCAATGAGAATGAAGATAAATTCACTCCCGCGTCTCGCTGGGCGGAGACGAGATAGTTGAGGGTTGAGCAGTCTTGTTTTGTTGAGTGGAGGCCTCGGCTTTCAACGCTCCGAGCAGCGCCAAGCGTTTGGCCTGTTGAAGTCCGTAGAGGTCTCGTCGGTGCTCCTCTTCGGAGCGGGGTACGTAGGTTTTGGAACGTCTCTGTCGTTGACTGGGACGGTCCATCCGTCCGGTCAAGGTGCGTGGGCGTCCTCACGACGTCGTTGGATTAGGGACGGGGTTAGGCACTCGAATAATTCTCACAGTTTCAAGATACAATTGCGACTCGGTACTCGAGGTGCGAAACACAAACACTATGCACACTTGGTCACTCATGCCACCGGGGCAACTTGGTACGGTCGCGGCGGGGCACGTTGAGTCGGGTTCGTCGAGGCCACGGCTGGGCCGAGTGTCGTGGAGACAGCGTCGCGACGGCGAGCTGGAGGAGACTGATGATGATGGGCTTCGCGAGCGCGGTCTTATATACCCGTGGTCTGCCTATGTTTGTACGCTCCGGAAGCGTACAATCCTTATGCTCCATAAGATGTGTACGTCGTTTGAGCGTACATCCATATATGCGAGCACCTTCTTGTACGTCTCGGAGACGTACAATATTCTGTAACACATGCCGAGTGTACGCTGCGGAAGCGTACAATTCTTTCGATGTCGGATTCGTAATGCAAAGTGTACGTCGCGGAGACGTACACTGGTATCAAACCTACGCGGAAGGTGTACGCCCAAGAAGCGTACAGAATGGATCTAATGATTTATGACTCATCGGGTTGTACGCTCGGGGAGCGTACGAAAGTATACTGAGAGATTTATGGCCGGCATAACGCGGAGTTTGTACGCTCGAGGAGCGTACGGAATTTGCCTTAAAGATTTGAAATATACCCGAATGTACGCCCGAGCGGCGTACATAGGGTTCGTTACTTGATTTATAGCCTGGAACGGTGTTAGCGTGTACGCTTGGGAGGCGTACAAGAATGATTGAACAAATTCATACGTAGAGTGTACGTTCCGGCGGCGTACGGAATGCGCGCTGCATTAACGAGTTAGAATCATGTGGAAAAATTATATATTCGCGACGATCAAAAGAAAAATAAATGCGGGGGTATGCCCACGTCAAATCGTCCGGGGGATCGACGCGGATATTATTTTTGCATGAAAAGTGCCGCGAGTGTGCATCGCATTCGGTACCTTGTCGACTTTTTATTCGACAAAACTAATTCTAAGGTACATAATTCGGTTATACATAATTGATTATATATTCTGGCCAGATAGTCATACTTAATTATTGTTCCGGAGCTGGGGGATTCCTCCTACTCCTCAAGTTGTAGCGGTGGCTAGGCGGTGGGTAGGCGAGCTTGCGCTCGGCTTCTCTCCGTGCTGCTTCTGCTAAGGTAGGTCGCCCTCTACGTCGCTTCCATTGCTGGTTGCTCAGGACTCGGGGCGCATCCGCTACCCCTGGGTATGGTTCTGCCAAGATGTCCACCTCGGCAACGTTTGTCGGGGAGTCCTCCTCGACGTGGTTTGCGATGTCGTCCTGCGCACGATCAGGGGTCGTGGCAATGGGGACGGTTGCGGATCCATTCTGACCTTGGTCCTCGGACAAGTGGGCGTCCCCACCGGCAGGTGTGGTCGGCGGATGTGGCCGCTCGATTCGGGGTCCGTCTGCATCCTTGGCGCCGCTGGTTGCGGGGGATGGTGACCCAGGTTCAGCCGCAGGAGGGGCTGGAGCTGTGTGGTCTCGCTTGACCTGCGAGATGTGCACCTTCAGGGCGGTGTTTCCGGGACGGTCGACGGTGAACACCTGCGCTGAATGACAGTGGACGATCTCGTATGGGCCTTCCCATTTCGGGGCGAGGCCAGCGTTGAAGTTATCGGCAGCTTTGGAAAGGGGGTGCGTCTTGATGAACACCATGTCGCCCTCCGTGAAGACTTCATCCGAAGGTCTCCAGCTGCTGGTGAAGTGATCCTGTGCCTGGTTGGCTGCAGCGATGCGGGTCTCGAGATCGTCCGATCGTGGCGAGACTCGTTCCCCTGGGCGAGCGATGTTGTGTCCCAGGAGCAGCTCACTAGGTGAGAATCCAGTGGCGGCGTTGCATCGGCGGCGCATGGCGAACAGGATTCTTGGGACCTCCAGGTCCCAGTTGGTTTGGTGTTGGTACGGAAGTAAGGCCAGGCGTAGTCCCTTCTTGATCTCTTGGTTCCGACGTTCCGTAGGATTCGCCTGGGGATGGTATGCAGGCGTAGTCCATACTTCGACTTGCCACTTGTCGCAGAGGCGAAGCCATTTTGCACCTTTGAACTGTGGTGCGTTGTCGGAGAGTACGGCTCCCGGGTATCCCCATCGTTGGAACACTTCCGTCTCCAGGACGTTGGCGATGACCTCGGTCGTCGATGATGAGATGGGGAAGGCTTCCGTCCATCGGGAGAACAAGTCCGTGACGACCAGAATGAACCGCTTCCCCCGGGGCGTCCGGGGATAAGGGCCCATCAGATCCAAGGCCACTTGTTCCCAAGGTCGTTTCGGCTTCCTGGCGATGTTGGCTCCGGCATCCGCTGGTCGTGCAGCCTTGGTGAGGTTGCAGGGTCCGCATGCTCGCACATGTTGTCGGACGTCGTTGCGAAGTCCGGGCCAGTAGTACTCTCCGCGTATCTGGCGGAGTGTCTCCGCAGCACCAGGATGGCCGGCGAGCGGGTCGTTGTGGAAATGGTGCAGGACGACGTCGCGTGCGGACTCAGGAACGTAGATCCGCGGGTTGGCCGGATCTCGGCAGTATGACAGCAAACCGTCGTGCGTGCTCCATTCCGGTCCTTGAGGTAGTTCCCTGGTGTCGTCTTGAGCCTGGCGGAGGTAGTCATCCAACCAGTTGCATTCCACGCAGGCAGTAATGAGCTCGTCTGAGGGTGGTGAACTGACTGGAGGCGTCAGGGCGTCGTAGTCGTGCTCCTGGTCCTCGAAGCCCTCATCTCCTGGGGCACGAGACAGTGCGTCTGGCAGCTGGTTCTCTCGTCCAGGGACGTGTTCCACATTGCGAAGTGCCCAAATGACGGCCAAGCACTCTCGTTCGTTAGAGTGATAGCCTCTCTCAGTCGTCGTGAATTTAGCCGATGCATAGGAGATGACGTGCCGCTCTCCTTCTGGTCCCAGTTGGAAAAGCACGGCTCCCATGCCGGCGTCGCTGGCATCGGTCTGCACGTAGAAGCGCTGGTCCAATCGAGGTCGATGGAGCTTCAACGGCTTCTTGAAGGCTTCTTTGCAGAAGGCAGTGAATTGCTTGGAGTCCTCGGTCAGCGGGATCTGCCAATAGCATTTTCGAAGGTCAATCGTCGTGAAGATGGTGGCTCCGCCGATTTCCTTGAGGACCTCATGGATGACCGGGTTCGGTTGACCTGCATCCTCCGTGACGCTGTTGATCCTCCGGAAGTCGACGCAGAAGCGGAAGGTACCATCGTGTTTGTCCACCAGTACGATGGGTGAGCTGTATGGGGATGAGGCTGCCTCGACGACTCCATCTGCCAGCATTTGTTTGACCATGTCGCTTATCGCTCGCTTCTTCTCAGCAGAGTAGCAATAAGGTGGAATCTTTAAGGGGCGACGGTCCGTGACTCTGATCTCGTGCATGATGAAGGGTGTCCTGGCCAGGGGCGCCGAATCATCGAAGATCCTCACGTGTCGCATCATGATTTCCTTGAATTGATCAACATATTCATTAGGGAATCCGTGGTTTACCTTGCTCCATACTTGCTCTTGCAAGTGGGTCGATGGCCCGTCAGGGGCGCGTCCCAGGAATACCCGGATCCCTTTGCTGGTTCCTAGGTAGAGGCAGTCGAGGTCGTGGTCGTGGACGGCCTTCACCTCCTTAAGCCATCGTCGTCCGAGGATGGCGGCAGGTCGAAGCTCCTCGGCGACGAAGAACTTGACGTCACATTCGAAGTTTTGGATCCGCACGGCGAGTGTGCAGGTTGCTTGGACGCGCATCTCGGTTCCACTGCTTGCCAGCTTGGCTCCGCGTGGCTGGATTCTCTGCACAATGGCTCCGTCCGGGATGCACCGTGGCGAGATGAAGTTGTCGGATGCTGCCGAGTCGGCGAGCGCTGCGACGAGCTTCCCTCCAATCCAGATGTCCAGGTTGGCGGCGTGGAGTCCGGTGGCGTCTGCGGCTGCAGCGCTTATTGCGGGGCTGCAGGTGTCGAAGCGGGTGTGCCCGCAGCATTCCCCGCTTCCCGCCAGTTTCCCGGAGTCGTGGCCTTCGGGTACTGGGGTCGTTTGGGGCAATCCCTGTGCCAATGATATTCAGGGCAATAATCACATTTAGGCAATCTCTCACCATTGACCTGCTTGAAGTCTCGTACAGCCTTCGATGGCTGCGCTGGAGTGGCAGCATTGCCCTTGCCCTGGTTGTTGTTGGCTGGGTTGAACTTGCGGGCGCCGGCCTGCTTGGCCTGCTCGTCGTGTTCGACCTCCGTGGCTCTGGTCAGCAGCTCGCCCACAGTGGTCGGCGGGTTGCCTCGCAGGTGGCAGCGGATAGTCGCGTTCAGTGGCTCCGTGATCAAGGTCACTAGCTCCTCCTCGGTGGCCTCAGGAAGCAGACGACGAGCTAGGAGGTTACGTTTTTCAATGAAAGTACTCACATCCTCCTTTTCGCCTTGGGCCTGTCCGTAGAGTTTGGCCTTGAGTCGGAGTCGAAGCTGCGATGAGTCAAAGCGGGACAGGAACAGCTCGGTGAAACGGGTCCAGTCGACAGCCAGGTTCTTGTAGCAGGACCACCACTTCTCGGCGTCACCCTTGAGTGCGCGTTCGGCCACTTGCACCTTGAAGGCCTCCTCGGTCCCGAGGCGCCGGAAGTGCTCCGTACACTTCGTGATGAACTTCGCTGGGTCCTCGTGCTCCGCACCAGTGAAGTCCGGAGGGTTGAGGGGCGTGCCAGCGAGTTGACGGAACATCAGCCGGAGGTCGTCCATGGTGATCGCAGGTGGCTCCGGATTGGCCGCAGAAACGTCCGCTGCAGCTTCTGGAGCAACAAGTGAATTCGGATGAGTAGGTACCTGGTTGACGGAGGCGGGATCCGCCGGCTGCTGCTGCTGAGCTCCGGCTTGGGGATCTGCAGGGTCGTCGTATGGCACAGCAGGCGATGGTCCGGTCGGAGCAAGGTCCTTGCGGGATGTCCTCCGGCGTATAGGCAGCTGTGCTCCGTCCAGGAGGGACTCGAGCTCCTGCTCCGAGCCAAGGGACCGCTGACGTTGGTGGCGTGTCACGCGAGCGGTGCGCTCAAGCGAGACGGTGCGTTGTTGATCCAGTTGGGCGCCACTGGGTGTTTCCACACTCCCAGAAGTGCTTGCCGCTGTCTGCCGGGTCGTCCGGGTTGCAGGCGGCGTCCGGGGAAGACTGCTCATCAGGTCGCAGGTCCTAGCATCTCCTGATGCCGACGAAGTCCAAAAAGTCCCTCGTTGGCCCCACGTTGGGCGCCAAATTGACGGGGCTCGGAATTCCGCTTGCGGGAAACCTCGTCAATGAGAATGAAGATAAATTCACTCCCGCGTCTCGCTGGGCGGAGACGAGATAGTTGAGGGTTGAGCAGTCTTGTTTTGTTGAGTGGAGGCCTCGGCTTTCAACGCTCCGAGCAGCGCCAAGCGTTTGGCCTGTTGAAGTCCGTAGAGGTCTCGTCGGTGCTCCTCTTCGGAGCGGGGTACGTAGGTTTTGGAACGTCTCTGTCGTTGACTGGGACGGTCCATCCGTCCGGTCAAGGTGCGTGGGCGACCTCACGACGTCGTTGGATTAGGGACGGGGTTAGGCACTCGAATAATTCTCACAGTTTCAAGATACAATTGCGACTCGGTACTCGAGGTGCGAAACACAAACACTATGCACACTTGGTCACTCATGCCACCGGGGCAACTTGGTACGGTCGCGGCGGGGCACGTTGAGTCGGGTTCGTCGAGGCCACGGCTGGGCCGAGTGTCGTGGAGACAGCGTCGCGACGGCGAGCTGGAGGAGACTGATGATGATGGGCTTCGCGAGCGCGGTCTTATATACCCGTGGTCTGCCTATGTTTGTACGCTCCGGAAGCGTACAATCCTTATGCTCCATAAGATGTGTACGTCGTTTGAGCGTACATCCATATATGCGAGCACCTTCTTGTACGTCTCGGAGACGTACAATATTCTGTAACACATGCCGAGTGTACGCTGCGGAAGCGTACAATTCTTTCGATGTCGGATTCGTAATGCAAAGTGTACGTCGCGGAGACGTACACTGGTATCAAACCTACGCGGAAGGTGTACGCCCAAGAAGCGTACAGAATGGATCTAATGATTTATGACTCATCGGGTTGTACGCTCGGGGAGCGTACGAAAGTATACTGAGAGATTTATGGCCGGCATAACGCGGAGTTTGTACGCTCGAGGAGCGTACGGAATTTGCCTTAAAGATTTGAAATATACCCGAATGTACGCCCGAGCGGCGTACATAGGGTTCGTTACTTGATTTATAGCCTGGAACGGTGTTAGCGTGTACGCTTGGGAGGCGTACAAGAATGATTGAACAAATTCATACGTAGAGTGTACGTTCCGGCGGCGTACGGAATGCGCGCTGCATTAACGAGTTAGAATCATGTGGAAAAATTATATATTCGCGACGATCAAAAGAAAAATAAATGCGGGGGTATGCCCACGTCACCCCTCCCTTTTTATTCTGACTTAATACCACCAGCTATCAGTTTTTGACTCGTTCATCAGTAAAGTATTAATGCATCGCGGATGTGATGATTATTCGCCCCTCTCACGGAATATTCCTCAATTTAGAGGACAACACAGTTTTGACCGGGAAACATTAACCAAGTCTCCGAGTAGAGATGTTATGATCAAGGAATAAGAACGACGTACGAAAAAATTGTTTGAGGTTCACAATTCATAGTATGATAAAATGAAAAGTTTTTGGCTTCCTGGTTCTGGTCTTCACCATCATAAATACACTAATCCACTTGATGTTCTGAATACTAGAATTGATTGATTGATTTATGACGGATGGGTCAGTCCGTCTTCCTCTCTCCCTAGATCAAATATTGTGATAATAAACTTGTTTGTTAGAGCTTGAGCACGAGGAGAGTTGGTGCAAAATCGACCAGGGTAAGAGGAAAAGAGATGGACGGATACCACAGTAGTAGGGCCCCCGTGCCCTATATCTTGAGCCACCCCTGACGCGAGCCATTACTGCTCCGGCCAGCAGCCAGCCCTTCAACATTCCGTCGTGACGTTTCGGAGCGCTCGCACGCGTCCATCAAGCTTGTTTCATCGTGCACGTTGTCCATCCACTCGGATCTCGTCCTTGGCACGATTAAGGTAGTATTAGCGGTACTCGAATTAACGCTCAGAAAATCACGAAAGTCGGCACAGTTGTATATTAGGGTCTCAAAGTGCTTCAGTTGAAATTTCAGAAGCCTCCAGAGTGAGGGAAAAAAGTTATGAGCGTTTTTGTCAAAGCCGTTTAACACGGCGTCTTATGGAAAATCACCAGTAGAGTGATACCCGACGCACAGATTTCCATGGCAGTGAATACAAAGATGTAAGAATGCACAAAAAACACTCAGGAGCGCTCAGATTGACGATTCAGAGCCTACAAAAAAAGATGTGAGCCCAAGTGTCACTCATTTCTGCGGTTTCGGGGTTAGATCGTCGTCTGCTGCGTGCACTCACTATACCTATATCGCGGGCAAAAGGGAGTCAAGCGCGGGTATGTTCTGCACTTGACACATCCAGTACCGCTAATACTACCTTAAGGCCAGTCTGAAGTCCCCGCAGACCCGCAACCAGACACGCACCGGAGTATTTTCAGGTTTTCCAACGATATCCAATTTTTGAATACTTGCAAACACTTTTTGGACCAAATACTTGAGTTGGCACGCTTCCCAATGAAATTCCCTCATCAAAGCTCAAATCATTTGAACTTTGTTGCGCCTCTAAACTTGTGAAATATTTTAGGACAAATGGCAATCTTGAGCGGTCGCTACCGCATCGTGAGAACCACGCTGTCATGTAAATTGCCGTCATTCTCAAATCTCGCAAAATATACCTTAAGTTTTGAGACGCAACGAAGCTCAAACGATTGTCAATTTCATTGACAAGCGTACTAACTCAATAATTGGGTCCGAAAAGCGTTTGCAACTATTAAAGAATTGAATATTGTTTGAATTACGATAAATAAATTACCGTACCGCCATATATGGAGTAGTAAGCGAGTAGTAAGCAGTATGGACTGTCCTTAAGCGTGGGCTCTGGGGCGCGCAATCCATATAATTGGTGCCATGGTCTACGACCAAATTCAACGTCGTCCAAAACCATTGCGAGCTGCCTTATCTTTTTGAGCTGCGACAGACAGTGCCCGATTTGAGGTCGTGTGACCATTCTGCGTCGAGGCCATCGATATCTGTAAGTGTCTCTTGTAAATCTCTCAATATAGATATATCACTGTTTATTTTATAGATGAAGATTGGATTTTACAACCCACTGCTCTCGATTTGGTATCATCGCGTGGCCGTCACACCGGTGAAGATGTTGCGAAATTATTCTACAACGTAATTAAACCAAATTGAATGCACACAAAAATTCAAGGGATACCAATTGATAATGCTGCTGCCAATACAAGATTTATTCGTGAACTTGATTTTGAAGAATGACGAGATAGATATTAATATAGACAATCAGCATTTCTGGTGCTTATTAGATATACTGAATTTAAGAGTCCAAGGTGCTTTGAAATTGATCAAATTGGAAAGAGATGCAAACGAGCAATTGACCATGATTGAAGAAGGTGGTGATGATGAGGATGAAAATGAAGGATGGAGTGAGGATATTGAGAGTATGGATGTTGAAGAAGGTTCAAGTTTGGAGGAAATTTCCCAGACTTTGGAGGAAGTTAGGTCGCTGCGCAAGAATCTCCACTACTCGGAACAACTAACGAATACTCCCAAACTATGTTGTGCAACAGCTAGCATCGAGTTCAAAAAAGTTGTTCTAGATGTAAAAACGAGATGGAACAGTACACACGACATGCTTGAGCATTTTTTGAATTTGAATCAAGGAATTGTTTGAAATGAGTTCAAATTCCAAAAAGTTCAAGTTGGAAGAAGAAGAATGGTTTTTGCTATCAGAAGCTTATAAATTTTTGCACCACTTCGAATTGATTTCTAAAATATTCTCATCGGAGAGTTCTTGTACGTTACCGAAAGGTGTTGTTTCGTTCAGTGTAGTACTGGATAAAATCAAGCGAATAGCTTCCACGCAAGTGTAATGATATATGCTTTACATCTTGACGAACATAGCCGAAGTAGCCATAGCCTATGATGATCCAGTGTAATCAAGCAATCAACGATCAGGAAGAGGCGCACAAGCCTCGAGTAGATCCAGCGGCAATCTTGAAAGAAAGTGGCGCTGACATGAAGGCAGCACTAGCTCAGGACCAAAGCTACTCAACCAATGCAAGTCCAAACAAGTCCTCAGGGTGCAAATAGATGATTGAGGAAGAATTGCATCAGATGCTTCAGATTTCAATCAGAAAAAAGTCAATCATATACCATCGATAGCTTGAAGTAATCAAGTAATTAGTCATTGTGAGAGGCGCCGCGAATCTTTAGTCGATGCAATCGCAGATAGGACGCAGCGCTGATTTGGAGGCGACACAAGTTTAAAATCAAGGGAACTTCGTATTGCAACAGGCAGACTGAATGCAAAGGCGCAAAAAAATCAAGAGCCGCGAGGAAGGTCAAACGCGCCGGCACAGGCCTAGTCAATAACACGATTCCGAAGCCATCATTTGGCATGAAGCACCCCACTCTCGGAAAAGCATAAATCCGTGGTAAAAGCTGCAACAGGGACTTGTAGGGAACAGTCCGTCTCGAAAAGTCGTATAGCCGGTGTCTAGCTTGTAAAAAACATTCTGCCTCGACTAGCAATAGAGTACGCATCTGGCTTCTAGAGTACAGTCCGATTCGAATGTCCGTATAGTCCACGTCTACGCTCATATCACAATCAGAGACGAGCAACTTCTATCACTTAGCTCTCACCTCTTAGAGTCAGTAAGATCATTAGTATAAGGATCTCTCAGTCGGTGAATCATTGTATCTATTGGAAATAAACTGGTATCATATCGGAATTCGGAGAGTCAACATCTGTCACTCACTCCTCGCCACCAACTTGCTGTGCCCTCAGGCCAGACAAGTCAGCACCGAGAACCCATAAACACGCCCATCCACTTATCTCAAATCTGTAACACTAGATAGGAAAGCCGATCGTACGAAAAATGACGAAATATTGCTCGTTGCATTTCAAACAGGGCGAGATAAACTCCTCAAACACTATAAGAACTGCAATAGAATATACTGCGTCTCTTTGATTCTCGACCCAAGGCATAAGATAGCAGGTTTTGAATATAGGAGATGGGGGAAAAAATGAAAGACTGTTCGATCAAAGTTTGAAAGGCATTTATCGCAACCAATATTGCACAACAGAGCAAGGCGTGATCGAGATTCCCTCCAAAAAGAAAAGAGTTGAATCTGATGACCATTTAGATTCAATCTACGTAGAGTGAGACAGTACAATGTGTGACAAATATGTTGAAGAGTGGGATGAGTATTTGAGATTGCCAAGAGCAACGAAACATACAGATATACTTTAATGGTGGAAAAAGCGAGGTCGCATTGCTATCAAGAAAACACGGCTCGCTCAAACTCCTCATCCTGATTGTCCCACGAGACTTACCTTGACTATGACAGCCAAACGCTCAAGACTGAATGATGAAACGCTTCAATCACCCATGTGTATCAATTCCTGGTCAAAATCCCGTTCGCATGAGGAGATATGTGAAATAAAATATAATTAGTTAGAATCCAATGATAAATTGATCATCGAAAAGTTTATGTAAGATTTTTTATATGTTTATTTGAACTTGAAAATAAATTCACCGATTATTCGATATTTTCGATCGAGCGGTCTCCATATCGATATTGACTAGTTGTGTTTTCGTTCATATCGAATCGATATCGAACCGATTTCGACATTGATATCGATATTATATCGGAATATCGCGAAACTCTAATTTGATTCAATCGCACCTTTTCGTTTCCATTGATTTCTTCAAGATTGTAGTTTCTGCTTAAACATATGTTTATCCAGTCGACGAAAACATGGTGAAATATGAACACCTCTCCGAAAAGAGCTGCTTGGATTCACTAGTGGTCCAAACTTCCGCAAAGGCCGTTTCGGAAATTCAATTTTTTTATGGCATGAAATTCGACGATCAATCTTGGGCAAACTCGACCAAGATATCACAACGGTGTCAACTTCTCCTTCCCGCAATTCCTCACCACTTTTGATGTGGTCCAACGGCAAGATTCAAACAAGTGCATCGTAGGATAATTCCTTACGTGAAGCCAATGTACTAAACCTAAACACTTGACTTGATAACCTAAATACTTGACTTTTCATGCCTGCTATCTCAAAATGAAACATTTGATCACTCCGAGAATTGTACAGATAGACTCGTCGATACTTGAATTTCATTCTAATCAAATACTCGGTAATCTTGTGTTCTCTATTTCTCATACAAGACAACAACCTTAAGGCATTCGAATTTCGAGCCATGACGATGGATGATGATTCTTCCATCGCATCGAGTTAGGCTTGCCAACGGATCTTTTGAACCCTTTGTGATGTAGTATGTTCTAAACTTCCTGAGAGTAAAACAGAGGAAGTATTGGGGATCTGATGATGAAAAAAGTGGATTTGTCCGACAATAAACAGAATAAAAGCCACACAAAACCCGCGATTGGAGAACCCAAGCTTGGCCATCTTTGTTGTACTCAAGAACGTTTTGCAACAGAACAAGAAAAGCGAAGAGTCAACGGTGCAAGCTTAACGCTCCGCGATCACTCAGTAATGACAGATGACTGCCCCGTCGGGGTTGAAACCCGCTCTACATGTCTCACTACTAGCTCAAGCGATTCCCATCTGCCGAAAGGCTATGTTTTGCACGTCTGGCTTCCTTATCTTGCCAAAGTCCCTACACTCTCATATGTATACTCATCGGCAGATGTATTGCTCTTTCATTTACTCCTCGTGATGTACATTCATGGGTCTATAAATGTTCGGAACTGATAGGTCCTTCATATTCTTCCAAATCTTGGAACACGTTATTGTGGGAACAGTTTCATGACATCGAACAAATTTCTCTCGAGATTTGCTACTATCTATTCGATTCCCGTCACCTCGAATTCAAGTGACATCTTCGGCCATATCAGCAATTCTCGGCCTTGCTCGGCGCTAACTAGGTGTTACCCGACGGTGAAAAAGAAACTTTGTTTTAACTTTTCTTGTTCAGGGACTTTTTTCATGTAAGCAGTAATCGTGGAGCAAACTCTCACATCTATCAAATCTAAATATGAATTTATTGCAACGATCGACAGTGATATGGCCTGTTAATACATAGGATCCAAGGGAGTGTCCTTCTCAGGCTCGGGATGTTATATTATGACGACACACACTCATTTTAATCCATCTGAAGGTAATGTGCAATACCGATCCACATTCAACAGCCAGCACAATGAACTCCTCGATGGATCCACGAGAAATACGTCATCCAAGTCCCAAATATCTGAGACACAAGGTGTGAACATCTTGACAAAAAATTCATGCTCCTGCATTGTCCCGTTCGCTATAGTCGTTGTTCGTGGCCAGCTCTAGGGTCCTGCGTCATACTTGTGTTGGTTCATAAGTATCATTTATAATCTTATACGAGGGTCAGTTGAAGCTCCAGCGTGATAGAACGAATCACTCATAATTTATCCGCCAAATTCATGGAAAAGTTAGAAATGTATCCCGAGGATCTCTGTAACATAATCCCGATGAGAGAGTCTTAATGTTATCACTGATCCCAAAGAACGAAGGCAGGAAAATCTGAGTTGAACTCCTGGTTCCATTCATTATTCCCGAGTCTTGATAATATCCGGAGATCGTGGAAACTCCCCAAGAAAAAAAAATCTACGATGAGTCGTTTGAGACTCAATATTTTGGAAACATGGTACGTCCAATGATCGTGGGGAGGGTTCTGGGAGCACCGAAGACCTCAACTCCACAGATGCACAAATTTGCCTCAGCAATTGTGATAAAAAGCCTAATCAGAGCGATTTCCACGCCTCGCTAGTTGAGATAACTGGCAGAATGTATTCGTCAGTGGCTGGAACGTGAACATTCTCAGTACGCGAGTTTTATGGCAGAGTCGAACTCGACGAGATTGTAGGAGCGCGTGACTAGCAAAAGTTAGCCGTAGCTACGAGCTTGCGGCAACAGCCGTGGCAACATAGCGCGCGCAGCTTTGCACTGCAGTGATGCTGTTTGCGTTGACAACGAGATTCGCTTGCTCGTCGACCAAGTTTGACGTTGATTACGGGATTAACGAGGGACTTTGCCACCGTCGATGTATAGCATACCAAGGATGACTTCACAGGCAACCGAGAAGCACCACTTGGATGAATATTCTGTACAGCGGCTAGAGGGAGGATCCAATTTGAGATTGTAAGAGACTCAATTTTGTGAACCCATAGGGATCATTACTTCGATCATGTATTATTTCAAGATCTTCTGGAATTGAATTTTCAGAGTTCGATAATCCTGAATTGCTGACTCCCTAGACTGGAGAATGTACAACGAGTCTGTAAGTGACTACCACAGGGTGGGCTTCGCATCAAGATCGTGTGAGTTAGTTGTCATATTGATACATAGTCGTAGTCTTCCGTCTATTATCAACTCCTGTAGATGAAGAACTTTTCTCAGAAACTGATCCTTGAGGAAAACAGATCCCAAAATGCCGAACAGCACATTTGAGTATTTGAAATCAGCCCGTGACTTCCTCGTACGGAGTTGTTGATTTTTGAAGAGTACTTGGACGATGAGAATTTTCAGTTCGGTCGGCATTCCAAGGCTCAAACTGAGCTGAGCTCGTCGAGAAACCTTGCTGTAGACGCCACAGTTTTCCAAGTTCATGGTTTCTTACCTATGAAACTGGCTGTCAGTGACCTGGAGCCAGACCAAAAATTCAAATGGAATGTTAGCACATGCATCCCTCTGTATTTGCTAGGGCTGCCGCGAGACGAGACTTTCCGAGACTTTGCATGTCTCGGAATCGGTCTCGGAAAATAAGAGTGGTCTCGGTATCGGGTATCGGTCTCGGAGAATTTCAAAATTTGAGTATCGGCCTCGGTCTCGGCATCGTCCCGGTCTTGGCCGAGACTCTCGGCCGAGACCATAAGTTATTCCGTTTACAATGCAATGTGCAAAGAGCTTAGCGCTGGATCTGTGTATTCGCGAATTGACTCGCGCAGGACTACACACATGTATGAGCATCTCTCTGGTGTAGGTACATACTAATAAGTATGGATGATCGAGAGCTCAATAAACGCTGAGCACACCGTGGTAATATATAGAAGATGTAAACACTGACACTGTCTGTTTGGCTCAGTTGTTCGCAAGTTTCATCAGCATCAAGTTAGACTAGGCGAAACTACCGCCATCGTTTGCAAAAATAGGTGAGTGGAATTTTTTGTGGGATCCTCTCCGGAAGACCCTCCTGATCATAGAGACGTATGGGCCCAAGCCGAATTCCGATGCAACATTGTTTAAACCGAAATTGTTTAAACAATTGACAAAAATCACTTATTTCGCCCTGAAAGTAATTTGATAAGATAATTTGGGATATTTTGGATCGAAAAGTATTCTTGTCATTTTTCTCTAGGAGCCATCATTTCCGAGCTATAAGCGTTTCAAAGTTGAAAAAACGCGAATTTCGCGATTTTGAACGTTAAATAAAGGTAACAACAAAGCGAGAAATCGATGTTCTCAAGGTCGGGATCTATTCACTAGGGTGTCCTCTACAGGTTCCAATAGCAAAAGTCCATGGTCCCGGCTCAGAACCTTCCGTTTTCCAGAAGTTTTCAAAGCACTGTTTCTACAGGCGCCAGTATGACTATATACATCGCGGGTCGATATATAAAGTCAATCTCAGACTCATTGAAAACAGTGCGTTGAAAACTTCCGAAAAACGGAAGGTTCTGAGTCGGGACCATGGACTTTTGCTTTCGGAACCTGTAGAGGACACCCTAGTGGATGGATCCCGACCTTGAGAACATCGATTTCTCGCTTTGTTGTTACCTTTATTTAACGTTCAAAATCGCAAAATTCGCGTTTTTTCAACTTTGAAACGCTTATAGCTCGGAAATGATGGCTCCTAGAGAAAAATGACAAGAATACTTTTCGATCCAAAATATTCAAATTACCTTATAAAATTACTTTCAGGGCGAAATAAGTGATTTTTGTCAATTGTTTAAACAATTTCGGTTTAAACAATGTTGCATCGGAATTCGGCTTGGGTCCATACGTCTCTATGATCAGGAGGGTCTTCCGGAGAGGATCCCACAAAAAAATTCCACTCACCTATTTTTGCAAACGATGACGGTAGTTTCGCCTAGTCTAAGTGACAATATATACATACAAAATGATTCGAAAGAAGCGTTCTCGTGTTGCCAATGAAGATTTTGAATCAGAGGGTAATACTTCGAAAAAAGCAAAATCTGGTGATGTCCCGGTGGCAGGAGCAAGTGTGCAGTCAAGTGATAACCCGCATTCAGGTTCTAGTAGCAGTGGCAAGGCAATATGGGAGAAGTTTTACGAGTATAGAGGCGCGCAAGCGATTTGTTCACTCTGCCCGGATAAGAAGAAGACTATAATGAGGACTGATGGCAACACGTCGGGTATGAAGAAGCATCTCAAGTCTCATCATCTTGATGTTTATCAAGAGAATTTTTGCACTGACGAGTCGAAACAACAAAAGACACTCAAAGAATATGTTGATTGATAAAATGGAAGATACAATGTACCAACTTGACCAAATCGAAACTCGAACTGATGATGACGAGAAGCTAATACTAGCGCTTCAGGCAGGGCGCGATAAGTTATTAAAACATTATAAACAATGTAATTAGATTTATGTAGTCTCATTAATTCTCGACCCTCGATTCAAAGTATCTACATTTGACTACAGTGATTGGGGAAAAAATTTGAAAACTGAAGCATGCCAAAAGCTTGAAGAAATTCTCGAAAAACGTTACTATCAAGTCAATTCAATTGAATCGAGATCTGAATCAGAGCCAGTCACGCCTGTTGCAGAAAAGCGTTTGAATTTTAATTCTTATTTCTGTAAAAAAAGTTCTAAGGAGGATTGGCGATCGGAGTTAGATGAATATTTAGAGGCTCCTAGAGCTACTGATGATATTGACATCTTAGAATGGTGGAAAATTCATGAGAATTCGTATCCAACTTCAGCACGAATGGCTCGTGACTATCTTTGTGTAATGTCAAGCTCTGTGCCGGTAGAACGATTATTTTCTAGAGCTGGTTTGATCGTTCGAGATCTGAGATGTTCTATTGGTGCAGAGCCTCTTCGAGCGGACTTATGTATTGGTTCATGGATGAAGTGCTCGCTTCGCAAACGAATTTGTAAGTTATAGTTGAAGAAGTTGCGCACATTATTCTGATTAATTTGTTAGTTCCAGTAAAATATTTCGATGTTAATAGCTTTTACACAATATTTCAATCATGTTTAATGAAATAAACTCAAATATCCCACGAGATCGATGTATTTTCATTTCGATATGCCAGCTATGCATCGGGCTCACCAAATTGATGGTTTTTATGGACGAGACCGAGAGTCTCGCGAGACCGAACGAGGCAGCCTCGTATCGCTACCGATACCAAGGGAGGCAGACTCGGTCTCGGTCTCGGATAGTCTGATCCGGGATCGGTATCGGGTATCGGTCTCGGTTTTCGAGAGTCTCGGTACCGAGACCGATGCTGGTCTCGAGTCTCGCGGCAGCCCTAGTATTCGCAGAGTCTGTATTCGAGGTTTTGGGTATTCGCAATGCATCAATCGCAGCTTTCCTTTCTTATTCGCGGTCATTGGGATTGCTTATTCACTATTTGGATTCCAATGAACCGATCGAAACGAATTCAAATCACGATGAATCCTCAAGCCACGGCTATAATTCGCACTCAAATTTGGTAGAGGTACAGTTTCTGAGATTTACCCTTCATTTGGAAATCTAGAAGCTCAATAGAATTGACGAATGAGTGTAGTCACTTCGATGATAATGGAAATCGTCTCTTGAGATTGACTTCACGTCAGTCTCTTTAGGTGTTTTCATTGATATTATTAATCATCATACTTTGATATTTTTGATGATTAGTAGAGGCACAAAAATTCCAAAAAAACGTTCACAGCGGCAAGAACTGCCATTGCACTGAGATCGGCTGATGATTTAATCGAGGGAACTACTATGAATTCGAACCCGGAGTCACCTGAAATTTGAGCATCAAACACGGATTTGAATCATTGCTAGCTTACGAAGAGTTATCTGATGATATTCGTAACCGTGCTGGACAACTGAGAGTGACCAACTCGCTCTGAAACTAGTGATGGCTATCGTTCGAGAAGTTATTTTGTAGCCCGATGAATTCCAAATATTCCCTTGGATTTGAGCACTCACTTGGAGCATGTAATGTAACCCAGCTTGTTCCATGAGCACAATGTCCTGTTATTCGTGATTTTCTTATTCGCGGTACTTTACTGATACGTATCTCTGCGAATTTGAAGGGATGCTTGTGATGAGTGAAAATACCTGAATTAGGGCTGGGACTATCCGCAAATTATCCGGATACTTTTCGGATATCCGGATCGTAAAAAGTTGTATATGAAGATCAAACATCTCGAATTCAGCTCAATTCAAAAATATCCGGATATGCAAAAGTCCTAGCCCTAACCTGAATCCCAGTCACGTGAATCTAATGGAATCATCGAGGTAATTATGGTCGGAATGTCAATTCTACGGTATTACGATACCCCAAGAATCAAATGTATTCACCCCAACAGAGTCCAACGGTCAAAAAAAATGTGACAGCATTGAAAATTTGTCTCGAAACCCTCCAAAATCTGCCAGTAACGCATGCAAATTCACGTGAATTGCATCTCAAGCTCGGCGCCTCTTCAAATCACCAGAGGCCATGACCGACCCACCTTTCCGATCCGAACAGAGGCATTGCACACGTTTGACGAGCAGCAGAGCCACGAGAAACGTATAAAATCCCGAGGGAGATCTACCTTTCCCATGAGTATATAGTATCTCTTCATCTCGACTCCGTCAATGCATGACGAGCTCTTTCTACATACCGTATTTCCCGCGTGATATGGAAATTCAGCGACGCGATGTACTCCCCGATCCGCGTATTTCTTGCGTCTCGCGGGAACCCAGCTTTCGTTTGATTCCTGAAAATCGTATGTACCGTAGCTCGACTGTGGCCGTCCCTTTAGACCAAAACTGGTGAAAAGAGAGAATGGGGTGATGGAATAAAAACTCAAATAATTGAAATCAGGCACATTGAGGATTGAATTTTTACTGCTTGTCAAGATCATAAACTCATGGCGTAGCTTCAAAAATGAGATCCTGATCAATATTTTGGACCTTAATTGCTCTACTTTCATTCTACCAAAACAATTTTCATTCAAAACAGAAGATATTTTAGCTTATCTTGTTGCTGGAGATATAGTCTTTCGAGGTTTGGAATCGAATCATGAAAGCTAAACTAGCTATCGTCGGTCGAATTGTCCAAGGTCGTGGAACCTTAAGGTCTTTGCCAACTTATCAGTATTCAGTTCTGGTCAGTTGCACGAGACTACTGATATTAAAAACTCCATGAAAAACGAATTCCTTGATCCATCTTCGCGTTCATCTAATATTCAGTCGATTGCCAATTGCTACTAAGGTAAGTGTACCCAACTCGCCGCTATTAAGCCTTTTTCCCAATAGTTGTGATTGATCTCAATTTTTTTCCACGTACTTAATCATTGTGAAATATGTTTCAAGACATCCGAAATGAGCTGAAGCACGTCTAATTTGAATGAACTGGAGCTGAACTATTTCAGTTGTCCCAAGAACTGACTTTTGAGGGCTTACAAAATTGTGTATCCAACTTTTCTCCATCATTTAAAACAATGTTAATCAGTAATAAAGGGTATGAATTCAGTCCCATCCGTTTCCTCCCATCGTTGTGCAACCACATTTCATGCTGTTTGCTGGCCCAGAACACTAATTCCAACCTATTTAGACGTGATGAATACGTTCTGAGTGGTTGAAAACGTCGTAACTAGGGGAAAGCTGGGTATGCTGGGCACTCTTGATAAAATTTCGTTCAGCGACTACAATTTTCACTCCTATAGGATCTGCGAGTAGGAATTCGACAGAAGAGCGTATAAAAAATACAAGAGTATTTTGGGGGGTTCCACTCACACATTCTCAATTCTCATAGAAGAACTATTTCGTAGAAGTTGAACCGTGGGTTATGATGGGTGATCGCAGGGCACGATAGGCAGGGACACGGGGTATGATTAACACTTAGAATTTTGAGTAACTATGATGACACTTCATTCACAAAGAGGCCATCACTCGAATAATTGGACATTCCTCTGCATGTCCTGATGCCTCAGATATGCATCAAGCCAAGAACAGATAGTAAAATACAATTATCTTCTAGAAAAAGTTCATCTCCGGATTCCACCCGTATTGTTATTGTTGAGCTGTCCAGTCCAACATTCCCCACTTTTTTGTTCCATCATACCCCTTTTGACTCGCTCTCGTCACTTTGTTATAGCTCATAAACTACGATCAGATCGCATTGATTCAAATTGGAGATTGAAGCTGATAAACAAAGATTAGTACCGATTTAAGATGAGTGGATAAGAATATCCGATCAAATTTATGAACAAAAGGTCAAGTGAATGAAGGCGTGACACGCAATTTCTTCCCTGAGATTTTGAAATACGATTTCGAAGGGTCATATTATTTTAAAACTTCTTGAAACTCTCAAGAAAAAACTAGGTGATATACTTGCCGGGAATGTATGAGCATTTGGATTTCTAAATATTTGTTTGTAATTCATAACTGGGGTGCCCAAATTTTTGAAGTGCCCATCATACCCCGCTCTCCCCTACCCACCCTATTGAGATAACCATAAGGGGGCATATTGGGTAGACTCCGATGTTGGCCTTCTTGCTTCACAAAGCATTTCCGTATTATGCTCATAGAATAGCTCCAGATCTGAGTTTTGCAAGTCTTGAAAACGAATTATGAAGGCCTTAGAAACATAAATAAATGCGTTGAAATACGACTAAAAAAGTATGGCACCGCTTTTACTGAACGCAATTTCCTCGGTGATTTCTCTGCTGCACAAACACGAAAAATGGAAAAATCACTCTGAATTCCCTGAAAAACGTAGAAACGATTCGAGATACATCCAAACCACATATTTCCTTATGTTTTAACATACTCAATGTAATAAATTATTGGGAAGGTCCACGAGTGCCCAATTCTGAGATCGGCATATGGGCAAATCTCAGGAACTATGCGGTTTCGACTTTGAAATTTCGAGAATTTCCAGAATGGCAGCACATCTCCGATAAACTTTTGTTTGGTCCAAGTAATGCTCAAACAATGATGAAATACTTGCGTAAATCATTTTGGAGCCCCGCCGTGGATTTGTGAGGGTGTAGAAGTTTTTCCCATGTATTTGCGTGGGACCCTCATATTTTCGTAATTCTAATTGGCTCGTGTGTATGTGAATACATGGCATCCTTGGTGTTGGAATAGAAGAAGAGAGATGAGTTCAATGGTTTACAGTGTTTTCTGAAGGTCTGTGGTACAAAATGTAGATGTGCCTCAACCGTCGAAACGCTCATTTTCGTCATTTGTCGATCCTCACAAGCCTCGCATCGCGACCGATATGAGGCTGTAGTAGGGGCGATTCTCATAGGCATTTCTTGAGGTACAAATATCAGTTTACACGTGGTTTCCATCCCAACGGAATCGAAATTTTCGTGTGCTACACGAAAAACGATTTTTTTGACCCCATTTACGCGAAAATAACTTTTCTCATTTCAAGCCGCATCGTCGTGCGGAATCGAGCACACTATCGTTCTTGGGCTAGATTTGTAGGTTTTTGGATGTAGAATAATATGTCGTTTCTACAGATACGAAATATTCACCGCCCCGAGTGCTGCATCCATTAGAAGAGCGATACAGGAGAAAATGTAGAATCGGAGTTCGCTCCAACGAATCATCGGCACTCCGACGCATTGATAGGCACAGCCTCGGGCGAAAATTATATGTTTCTATGTATTATAATCCATCACATATCCAATTTTCAGACCGATCGGTGAACCGCCCCGCCTGTGGCGAGCTAAGGCGTGAGAGAACTATGGCCCTGTTCGGTCGAAAATTGTGATTTTGTCACGAAGAAGCGTCTCCCAGTACCTTTCTATAGCAATTTTTAGACTTCTGAATGATGCAGAACTATTAAATATGAGTAGATCTTCAAAATGATCTAATGCGAGCGGCGGAAATAACGCGACTGTTGTTCTGACAACGTGAAAATAGGCCTGTTCGGCCAAACCGCATACTTCGTGAGATTTGCCCATATACGGACAAGTCGGGTACAGGCACATAATGTTGGGTATACTTACCTTAGAATTGATCTCATAATCTGGAGTTATCGATTTCAATAATAATCACAATTAATTACATCAACTTTGTTGGATTCCATTTCTTTAAAAGACACTTGCGTATCCATCTAGACACATCAATCTTCGATATCCCAAAAGTTCTTCTCGCACATTTTCGTGTACTAGTATCCGACCGTACCAGCTCAGACAGGCACATTTAGCATTTTTGTCTGAGCACATGATGAATACAATACTGTTAAAAGAAAAATTCGACCGCCAGGGACCCAGAATATCTACTTCCACTTCTGGAGAGTTGCAGGTGAGTCGTATCCAAAGAATTTCCCACGAGGCAAGCTGTTTCGATATATCCATTGCTTGTGCTATTATTCATGTTGTTGGATATGCATATGATAGAAAAAGACAAACACAAAAAAAGCAGCACCTTCGATTGTTTTGCTTCTTCCTATCGTATATTCAGAATATCGGCGTTTTCAGTTCTCTGAACGTGACGAGACAGACGTGTACATGACGGAAAACTCGTCGTACGTGATTGCAAAAATGTAATGGAAATGGCACAGATGTTTAAAATGCGCACGTGACAAATATTCTGGATTACTGCTATCGACGAGCGTCAGAATCATGGATCATAAATTCTGATCAATTACGTGATTACGTCTGGGGGAACGTGTTTTGGTTACTGCGTAGTATTTTTCGATATGATTGATGCGCGATGCACCTCGAGAGCAAATTTTATTGGAATTCTATCACTGTTTGCTCGCCCATCTCGTCCTTCACAGCGGATGAGCCGATTCGCTTTGTTTCTCATATTTCACAAATTCATATGAAACCTGTACAGTGTACATGCATTGAACGAGTCTCATTTGTGAGAGTTATGGATTCGATTGAACTCGAAAGAATTCGTTCACATGCATTAACGATAATTATGCTACCCCTCATATCAGCAATGTGTTATCTTTAACAATCGAACGTCGGCAAATTGGGGCGAGATTGATCCATTTCCAACTTTGTGAAAGTAATTCTGAATTATGGAATTGTTGTCTAATCTGGTAGAATTTCCGGTTGCTATTCATGGCTCTATGGATTTTGAGAGCTAGCTAAGTTTCGAGTTATTCCTATTCGTTCCAAGGAACTGCATTCCGAGAGCAGACATGAATTTTTTCGATTATTTCATCCGGAAGTTTAAATTGAACACCATTTGAAGTCAATCTCATTCCGATTCGTTGGAATACTCTTGACCAAGATCATATAAAATCCAATACGATGATTCCGCGGACGCTCAATTCGAAGGACAGAGTATCTCGTAAGGCCAACATGTGGTTGCTGAAAAAAAAACGAGAGGCATAAATGTGCAGCCCACACAAGGACACATTTATCAAATTCAAAAAACTGCAAACACATCTTGGCTCTGAATAAATTCCCTGGAGGTATCAATGATTTTGGCAAGTTTAGTGCGCTGAGTGTGATGGATACAATCAATACCATACGAGCATCGACACATGTTTTTTACGTTGTGGCACCAAAGTTGAGTTGCATAGAGTTCAAATTCATGACCCGTGGCATCTGCGATTCCTATACATTTCATCGCGAGCTCAACTCACTCCAATCGAACCGGAAACTCGGCAACAACTCATCATTCATCGAGATAGATCGATATGGAAACTACCAGAATCCCAGAATCATGTCCATTATTAAACATCCCCTACTTTCTAGAGATTTTCTGAAAATCCATTTACTCCATAGAATAGGAAAGTCAGAATGAGGAACCGCTCTTAATACATCAATTCGACATTTCCCAGAGATTGTGGCCAATCTTGAAAAGTGATTGATCGAAAATACCAGAAACAGAAGACAGCAAGTGTGCCGCAAAAAGAAGAGAACAGCTCAGACTCAGATGTGAGAGAAAATAAGAACAAGAATGCCGTCAAATTGGGTAATTTTGGTACACGTGGGGTAACTTTGGTACACTCTCAGAAGTCTTGTACAACGCTCCAGGAGCAACTCAGTTAATTTCACAGCACTCCAATCAAATTCTTTTATCAATTCTAATACTATGGAATCCTATTTATTGCTCCTGGAACGTACGACAAGCCTTTGGAGGGTGTACCAAAGTTACCCCACTATTCCAAAATTACCCAATTTGACGGTGGCGGAATGAAATGAAAAAAAGGGAAAAAGAGTTGTCGAGGGTGAGAGACGATAACCGGGCAAGGTAATCAACCGAGCTGGCGAAAAAATGCAGACCAGCCTTCTTGCTGTAGACTTTAGACTCTAGATAGCAGCAGTAGCAACAACAGCCGTGGGAGGGGTGTCAGAATGTAGGGAGTAGGGATGGAAGAAAGAGCTTGGGAGCTTTATTTTTATTGCCCCAAGCTAATTTACCGCTAGAAAGTTTCTCCAATTTCTGGCAGAGTGGAACCCCACTGCAAAAAGGAATTCTTCAAACGAGAAACCACATTTCTAAAGATGAGTGTGTGCAAGTTTGAGAAATTTCAAATCTCTCATTTGCGACTTTTCTAAAATCGAGAAATGGAATGTCTCCATCTGAGAAGTCGCGTTTCTTTGCGAAAATAATAATTTTACTCGCGAATATAAACAGGAACTAACCTGTGAGAAGCATGAATCTCTCATCCGATTCCAAATACACGCAAAGCCCGATAGACATGAGTTCGTTTCAGTTCATCGAAAATTAACCCTACTTAACCTCAGAGTGCTCTCTACACAATTACGGAGAAGAACGTCAGTAAATGTGGATTGAACAGGGTTTGTGACATGAGAATGAACCAGTTGCATTATTTTCATTCTTTACAGTGCCTATCTTTGCAATAATGGCGGAAAAGATGTGTCCGAGACTCGGAAATGGAGGGCGGATCAGAAAAATTTCAGAGTAGATTCTGCAGTATTTGCATGTAGATTTTTGGTAGAATCGCTATGCAAGCTAACAATATCTCGTCTGCATAATTATAAACGATGACTACGATTTATTCTCGAGTCTGAGAAACGACGAGATTTTGTTTGATAATCGTATACGGAGTGTAGTATCTACTCTTCAAGTTTCAACTGGGCCTCTCGCGTTTTCAAGTCCAAACCTATACCTTCACAATATGATTCGGCTAATCAACTAGAGAGAGAACTTCCTCACAATTTTTGCTTTTATCAATACTTTTTTATAATATTGATATAAATCCACTCACGACTCACAACCGCCAAGCACCAATATAGGAGCAATGTTAACAAAGATGCGCAAAGATGCCACGATTATAACCTATTAACGAGACCACGAAGTTTATAAACAAATACGAGTTTGAGGCTTGAGTAACTTTTTTCTACGCTTGAGACATTCATTTCTTCGATTTAAGAAAGAGTTTCATCAGATGTTGACTTTTTTCTCAAATCGCTCTTCTGAGCAAACGATTTTCTCATACTTGTCGGAAAATTTCTCGTTCAGAGATATGAGTTCTCGATCCAAGAATTTTGTCGAAAATTTCATTCTCATTCTGAGAAAGTCGATTTTGAGAAGTGAATAATTTTTGAGAAATCCTTTTTGTAGTGCCGGAGAGGTAGAGTCACCCTCCTTCCAAGCCCACTCTATGCGCCTGGCGCATGCAATATTTCGTCCCGTCCGCCTCCGTTGCAGCTGCTTTTGCACGGATATATACCTGAATGAATTTGTAGAGAGTATAGAGCGTGGCTTTCCGACATTCGGGGCGATAAACTATCTCTCTGACCCCGTGAGCGAGATGGTGCTGGATTATTTATTGTGAAAATATTCGATCTGACGCCTGGCTGAAAGCTCCCATGCCTCACGATGCACCTTTTTTATGAGACCTATATGTACAGGATCAAGCTGAGGGAGAGCAAAGTATACTGATTCTGAGTGAGGGTTATGGAAAACCGTTTCGTAAATCGAGGAAGGGATGAGTATTTTGGGGTGAAAACTGAATCGGATGGACTATTGGATCTGGTAGTTCATTTGTTTACAAGGTGCCGAGATAATTTCAAGCTGCTCATCACTTCTTCGACCCCCCTCGTGGTAAAAATTGCTACGCAAGAGGACGGATTGATAAAATATGGAATATTGATTGCAATCAGATTCTTCTGATGATGCGATCCTGTTGTGTATGAGGAGAGTTCTTTTTCAGTATGGTAAGTTCACATTTGTGCATCATAACAAATTAATGTGGACATCGGTCAGTCTTTCAACTGATGAGAGCTGATTCCTGTCTGCCTGATCAAAATCCTTCATCCTGACCTTCGGCTGGCACAATGATCGTGAGTGTTTTCTACTCCAAATGCTTCTTTCTGAAGGCTTTCATTTTGACAAGTGACAATGAACTCCAATAGGGTATCACTAACTCCGAAGATCTTTCTGTGAACTTCGAAATGAGCTTAGATGCATGCTATTTCGCAAAGAATGAGGTAAATTCCACGGGTATCATTCGAACGTGGATTCTGAACGCCAAAGGCTAACTCTCGATCTCTTGTCTTCGATGAAAAAACAAGATCCCCCGCTCATACTTATATTCTTTCTACCCTTACTATTCAAGACATTTCTGACTAGCCCCAAATTCGATAATTAGTATGTGTCCTTTATCAAATGAAAGAAGTCTTGGAGGAAATTCTGAATGTACTTTCTGATCCCAAAAATGTTGTATGTAAATTTTGCCTGTGGAAATATTCAACTTTTTGCTATGAACGGGTAAATTAACATCTCATCTTGTGTCTTACCTTCAATTTTTGGATACTCTGGCTTAAAGAATTCTTAAATTGACCTTGGGTAAACAGGTTTCAGTCTTGTGATTGAAGTTCTAAAAAGTGATTACCTGCTGAAAAAACGACCATCAGAACATTAGCTCATTTCACCCATTCTGGTGCGTTTTAAGCCTTGCTCGTAGCGACACACTTGGTCTAGAAAAATTCTACCCGGTCCAGAAAAAACTCTACCACCTCGATTTTTCCCAATTTACTATTGGGGAAAAACGTAATCAGTAGGAATATTTTCCAATCCCAAGCCTTGGTGTGAACGTGCTGCCTACATTAGGTCACGTTCACGCCAACATCACGCGCCAAACCGCCGTAAATGAATCAGGTGACTGCAGTTGAAAACCAGTTATAACCAAATTACTGCTAATCACGGTAAACCCAATGAAAAATTGAGAAAAACCCACGTGGTATAATTTTTTTTGGACCGGGTAGAATTTTTCTAGATCAAGTGTGTGTCGCTACGAGCAAGGGTTAAGGCGTACCAGAATGGGTAAAATGAGCTAATTCTTGATAATTTGAAGAAAATCAGAAGAGGTAGAGTTTTCACGGCTGCGGGTTCGGTACGTAAAATTTTCGGCGCATCGATCTGTCTTTTTGGATTTTCCACACCTCACAATCTCGGAGTCAAGGTACCTTTGCCCTGTCTAAATACAGTTCACGCTCACGCGCTCGAGCCTGCCCAAACTCGTGTTCACAAATATGTGATCGGATACAAAAATTTGGGGAAGAATAGACGAATCAAAACCAGAGAAGATTGTATGAGCTCGGTGAAGCGTCATAAAAGCGTGTAATAATGAGCTGTAGGACATCAGATTCATCAGACACTGACGCAACTGGACGTAAATATAACCACCTCATGGAAACTGGGGGAAAAACGTCCGAGGAAAAATCTGAGAAATTCACCCTCAATAAGTTGCATTCTGTCAACCTATTGCCGTTGTCAGGATTTTTTGCTAACCCCCCCCCCCCCCAGTTTTTTTATAGAAAAATTATCAAGTTGTTTCAGCTCATAGTGCTCATATCTCCGCGTATAGGAGGCCAATATCGTCATAAAAATTCTTGCTTGTTATTACTCATGACTCACTTGAATTTTGTCAGCCCTCAGAATTGGATAGAATTTAATGGTTTCCTTCTAGCAACACAAAAAAGCTTATCCACAGTACGTGCTGCGCAATGCGCATGCGCTCTGCCCGAATCTGCAAAAATCTGTGGGAACTAGGGGAACGTGGGAATCATGTACCGCCACCGCATAGTAGCCACTCTAAAAAGCATAGAAATCAATCAGTGTTTAAACGCAAATGATAACAAAAAATGATTTAAACTGCTATATTTATTGTAAATGACACCATGATTTCCAGCCACGATTCGTGGAAGAATGACCAAGCTATTCCCGACGTCTATCTTTGAATATCTGATATACATAGCCTGCGTCACACGGACAACGGAGTAAATTGTGCATGGTTTGGTTCGGCAATCTGAGTTCACAGGTGGAAAATTCTTGCTTTCTATAAGGTAGTTGTACACTAAAGCTGAAAATACAGTGAAATCTCCGGTCGCACTGACACCTCTGGTTGCATCAAAACTGTCCGCTATCCGGAGGTGTCCGCTAATCAGAGGTTCATTTCTGTGATTATACTTCTGCTGGTCGCAAAAAATTGTCCGTTATTGAGAGGTGTCCGCTAATAGGAGGTATCCATTGAGGGAAATTCCACTAGAAAATCACCAAAGTTGGGGAGGATCTAGTTCAAGTGTTAATGGACACTTGTGCAAAATTTCAGAATGATTGACCGTTTTGTTTCGGAGTGGTAGCCATCAAAAACCCGCCACTTTCAACATTGCGTTTATATGGGAGTCGACGATCCCGCATGAGCGCCATGCTGAAAGTGACGAATTCTGATGACTACCACTCTGAAACAAAACGGTCAATCATCTTGAAATTTTGCACAGATGTTCATTAACACTTGAACTAAATCCTCACCAACTTTGATGACATTCTGGTATATTTTGCATTTTAGTGTACAACTACCTTAAGACAATTAACGCCAAAATTTGACGGAAACAGTTTAGTAGTATTAATCGATATGATTCCATCATGAGTTCATCATCATATTCTTGTTGATCCATGATGTCATTTACAATGAATATAGCAGTTTCGATCATTTCTTGTGATCATTTGCGTTCAATCACTAATTGATTTCTATGCTTTTCAAAGTGGCTACTATGCAGTCCATGCTTCCCACGTTCCCTCAGTTCTCCCAGATTCCTGCAGATTTGAGCAGAGCGCATGCGCATTCACCAGCACATACTGTGGATGAGCTTTTTTTTTATTGGTAGAAAAAAACCAACACATTTCATCCAAATTTGAGGGTTGCCAAAATTCAAGTGAGTGATGAGTAAGAGTGAGCAAAAATTTTTATGACGATATTGGCATCCTATGCGGAGATATGAGCACTATAAGGTGAAAAAACTTGATTATTTTTTTATAAGAAACTGGGGGGGGGAGCAAAAAATCCTGACAACGGGAATAGGTTGACAGAATGCAAATTATTGAGGGTGAATTTTTCCAGATTTTTCCTCGGACGTTTCCCTCCCCCCCCCTCCCCCAGTTTCCATGGGATGTGAAAATTGTGTCGGTGGAGTCATTTGCGGCTGCTGACAAAACCGAGGTAATTCCTGAGACTCCCCCAGAACTCATACTCATGATTGTGATTGGCTGATTTGGAATTCCACTAATGATTTTGGTGGGCTGTTGTCGTTGAACCGGAAGCCGAGAGACGAGTGCACCGCTAGATTAGCTGAGCGAAGCCGTAGATCGAGGCGAAGTGCGATTATAGCGTTCAAAACTAGTGGATCCTATCGATTGCAAGAAGATGCTTGCACGGACTCAGTTTATTGACCGAGAGAGCTCATCGTGCCATGACAAACCTCTCCACCTGAATACCATAATCTTCAAAGAACTAAGTGCGTAGAACCTTCAGTGAAATATTCGCCAAAACCTTCAACATTTAGAAAATCGAGAAACAGTAAGGAAATCCCAAGTGAACTCGAGTCTCAAATACAAAATTCTCGACTTGGATGCGCTCTAGAAATCTCTCGGTGCTCAAAAATTCAGAGTATGAAGTTCGGAGCCCACTCCAAGCATTCTCCAAAGTTCCACGCAAGCGGAAAATTCACGCCGAATGGAGAGAGCGAAATATTGCGTTATTCTCGTTTATTCTTTGCCGTCTCGAGGAACAGACACCACAGCTGAGTCTGTGAAATCTCGCCATCCATACACAAGCAACCGAGCTCACCAGTCGCGTGTGATTAATTGAAAATGGAGCTGACGGTACAAAGTGAAAGAGTGAGAGAGAATCATGGAAGAGTGGGAAAGATTGCGCTCGGTTCGCTCAAGAATGATGCGAAGAATTTCGACGACACTGATGGCCCGCCGTGGAATTCCGGAAGTTTCCGCCGCAATTACGGCAGCAGAGCGTAATTAAGCACCGAACCACTGAGATGCCAGTCTACTACAGAGAGAAGACGAGATTCTTTGAGTCGAGTTCGCTTTGAGAACCGGCAGATCGAGAGATGAGGAATGGTTCGAGACGTGATGTCACAAATCCCGATGCTGCTGCTATAGCAGGCCGTGATTCCTCGACTCTCGGAAAATTATTCGCTCGACTTGGATGAGCTGATGGAAACTTTGTCAAAGATTCATAGCCAATGTGGTTGCAAGAGCTCTCTACCCATTCAGGATGTTTCTGAGAGCGGTTGTTTGAAAAGGTTACTCTTCGTTCGTTGGATCCAACTTTTCAGAGATTCTATTCGTGCGTGAAAAAGTTGAAAATTGCATTCCTGTTAATTTTATGAAAATCTTGGAGTCACTCAACCATGCTGAGATGCAGAAAGTTCGTCATGTACTCAAAAAGGGCGGTATTCGCCACTGAATCTCTTGGAAGAGATGCTTTGATTCATCGCTCTGGAAAATTGTACCGAGAATCACAAAGAATCTCGATCAAAAATATCTTGAGAACGCCACACTTAAACGGGTTGTTCGACTATTCAAAGCCAAATTCTGTACTGATCAAACACTATGTGGTTGTTGGTGCACAGGAATTTCGTGCGGATTTTTTGTGGAATATTGAGGGAAGCAACAAAAAATTAACCATTTTTATCCATACCTGTGATATTTTCATAATTATTCGAAAAATACGGTAACACATGAGAATCCGAATTGACGCCCTTACAGGCCGTGAATATGCCATTCCGTGTTGCTACGTCGATCAGAGTAGTGGCTTAGGTGATATACTGAATTCAATCAAAAATATTTGGTGAATGAACAATCTGTGGGCGGCGTATCTTGTGTAGTACAAATAGGATATTCCTCCGATTCTTTCAGAAAGCTAGGTATAGCAAGTATATATGTATGTGACGAGTGCATATACACATCTATTTTTTCCGTCGATCACATTGTTTTCCGTCTGTACTCTCCATCAACACACCAACCCTCCTTTGTCATATGTGTATATGTTCTTTATTCCACCTCGGGGTATAACCCCGTCTGATGGGTGAATCACTACAAAAGAAACGGTCCGCAAAAGAAATACAACTAGTGAACGGATTTAGCTCAGCTCCATCAATCATAACTCCAGTTTGGCGTTTGGACTTCTGCTGTGTGTATAAAGACAACTGGTGACAAAAAATTCCAACAAAGTCTTGTGGGAAAGGTAACACATTGATTGATTGTACTAAATTATACCATAAAGCACGATAGGTTTTGCATTCCAGAGATATTGACATTTTAATACGACAAGAGCAGAGACATTTGAGAATCAAGTGCTACTTCGATTTGATACAAGGAATAAAGAATTTGTTGTGTTTCTGAGATTGAATGCAATTGAAAAGAGATTCTGTCCCTGATTATAGAAAAAAAATTCAAATTAAAGAAAAAAAGAGCAGGCAAAGTACGGTGTTTTATGAAACAGGGACAGGAAGTTTCGCTTAGTATATTTCTGCACTCGGTAACCCTCAAACTTCATGAAACGTGATACCAAACATTTTTTAAGTTATCTTCGCAAGTAGGAGCCCTGGTTAACTCAAATGCATCAGAAATTTTGAGCTAGCTGTCGACTTGAATCGCAAACTTCAGTCAGGCCACTTCTCCAAAAAAAGAATCCGCGTCTTTATGTAGTGCTTTCTATGAATTTTGGACGCACCAGCAACTTTTGTGCCGTTGCAATGTAGCATACTGGTATCCTCAAGTTGAACTTTTGGTTTCGAACTATCGGAAAGTTTGTCGTGCTCGACATCCTCATAGACCCAATCGATTGAAATTCCAAAACAGTGACTGGCCGGCACGTATAGAGAGGTAGTGAAACCGGGAACAAAATATTTTGGTTCAGAAGACTTCATTCCGAAACTTTCAAGTTAACAATACCCATATCGATATTTCCAAAGTCAAGTCTCTCACTGCAAAGATCGGATTATGATTATCTCAAAAATGGAAGATCTTATCATAAAAGATTGATCAACAATAAGCTAGGAATTTTATGTTGAGAATATTCCAAGACGATATGGACACTCCTCTTTCTCAGACATTAGGAGTGGAAGCTTTCCTACACAAAATTTTTAGTTTCATTATTTTCAAACATAAAGTTTCATACAGAGGTTTTTTTGGTCAAGTGCTGGACATAGCTTTTCATTACACTGAAAATCTATCGGGGTTAGGTCATTACCGACGTCGGAGTTGCCACACTACCGATTGTTCGGTGTTCCTCGATTCTCGATTTCGGGGTTCTCTGGCCCCCGACGAAAGTAAACAAGAGTGCAAGAGATGTGTGGGCACGACTATGCAGGTTAAAATTCTAATAGGATGATTGAACCAATTGATTTTGATTGATAACGTTCATTGAATTTGAACATGAATAAATGTTTATCTGCAACGCTATGATTTTTTCTTGAATGCAAAGATAACATTAAAGAGTACCACTTTCAATGGCAATACTCGTGATCACAACTGCATTGAGAGAATTTGAAGAGTTCGATAAACGTTTGACAGACTCGCTTTGGATTTACTACCATATTTTCCAATTTTTCGAAAGTTTAATGAAGTGATCTGTGTATGATTTGAGTAAAGTGTACGTAAATTAAACATCTTCGTGGGTTTTGGAAGAAGTCACGCCGTGCTGAGAGTTGGTACAATGAGTGGGTTTTTATTAATTACGAATTTCTACGATTTTGGATCTTGCATGTTAAGAATGCCACATCTTCAACCTCATGAAGCGCTGCTCTTTTCTTCGTATCCGGAGAGATCCGATCTACCTATTGAGTCCATATCGTACGGATTACCTGATTACGCTTCAAAATAATTTTGAAAAACCTCAAGTTTATTCAGAGCGAGTCAGTCTCATATTTATCAAACGCTACACTTTCTCTCAATATGCAGTTTTACGAGTGCACGAGTATTGCCTTCATATATGGTACTCTTTAATGTTATCTTTGCATCCAAGAGGAATTCTTAACGCTGTAAATAAACATTAATTCATATTCAAATTCAACCAAGGTTATCAATCAAAATCAATTGGTTTAATCATCCTGTTAGGATTTTAACCTGCGCAGTCATGCCAGCTCATCTCTTGCACTCTTGTTTACTTTCGTCGGGGGCCAGAGAACCCCGAAATCGAGAATCAAGGAACACCGACCAATCGGTAGTGCGGCAACTCCGGCGTCGGTAATGACTAGAGCTCGGAATTTCGTGTTACAACACTTTTTTTCGTGTTATTGCACGTTTTGGGTTATTGCACGTTCGAAAGAAATGAAGTATATATCAACATCAAGTGTGAAAATAATCAATAAAATTGCGAGAATTCTGAACATAGCTCTCATTGAGGCTGCTCTTTTGGGGTTATTACTAAATTTGTTTATGTTTTGATTGCTGTTGGAAAGTTTTTGAGCGAAATTTCGTGTCTAATCCAAATTTGAAGTCAATTCAAGATGCCTAAAGTAGCGCAAAGTCTTGGTGCCAAAATTCGATCGTGGATTGCGCCGTATAACAAGGAATTTGAAGTCTTCACCACGGATGGTACAGTGGTATACTGCAACATTTGTTCGAAGGGTATAGGCTGTGAGAGGAAATCTCAAATCGACGCGCATGTCATTACAGGTTTGCGTTTTGTGAAATCCTGGCTAGATGCCTGGAAAGAGCAATGAGCATTCACGTTCATGAATAATTCCAGGCCAGCATACTGGAGCGTTGGCCCGTAAAAGAAAATCTAGAAGAGAAAAACAGACATTGCTAGCGTCTCAATCGAAGAATGTGTTTTTCATGGATCTATGCTACGCTCTCGTAGCCTCTAATATTCCGTTGCATAAACTGAGCGCTGATCCATTCCGTAATTTCCTCCAGAAGTACACACAAAATCAAGTGCCAACGGAAAGTGGTCTTCGCAAAACTTACATTCCTCTAATTTTCGAAGAAAGTCTCCGTAAAATCAAAGAAGTTGTCGGTGAGAATTACGTATACATTTCGGTGGATGAAACAACCGATGCTAGAGGAATATATATTGCGAATCTGTTGATTGGAGTTTTGGCGCAGGAAACTTTTGGGAGAGCATTTCTAATAGCGAGTCAGCAGTTGAATAAAACTAACCACGAGACCATAAGCCGATTCATTAACACCAATCTCAGGCGTTTCTACGAAGGCGAGTCATTTGAAGACCGAATTCTACTACTCTTGTCAGATGCTGCTAGTTACATGATTAAGGCTGGCAAGGGCTTGAGATTATTCTACGCTAATTTACATCACGTCACGTGTGTAGTGCATGGTATGCACCGATTGGCTGAAGAAGCACGAGCGATCTGTCCCGATGTGAATAAGCTGGTAAATGCCGGGAAGAAGATGTTCTTAAAAGCTCCATCCCGTCTAGAAGTGTATCAAGAAATAATGAACAAGCCCTTGCCACCACAGCCAGTGCTAACACGTTGGGGTACATGGCTGTCTGCAGCACTTTTCTACGCAGAGAATTTTCAGCAGTTCAAAATTGTCGTGCAAAATTTGGAAGAAGATGCGGAGTCAGTGACGAAGGCTAAGTCACTAGTGCAGAATCAGAACGTTCTGAGTCAGTTGACATTTTTGCAGGCAAACTTGTCGTTTCTGCCTCAAAGTATCGAAGATATGATGGTGGCAGGACAGACGTTGCGGGGCCAATTCGAAATCCTTAATGTGGTGGAAGAGAAAATAAAGTCAATCCCTGGCGGTAGAGGAGTCCGTCTCCAGAATAAATTTGATAGTGTCTTCGACAAGAATTCAGGACTAACATTCTTACGGGAAATTCTCAAAGTCCAAAGTGGCGAACAAGTGACAACTCGTGAAATAAATGATATGGAACCAACGATAATTAATAGTTTCGCATATGCTCCCCTCACATCTGTTGATGTTGAGAGATCATTTTCATATTATAAACATCTTTTGAGTGATCGGAGATATAGTTTCAACCAAGATAATTTGGAGAAGCACCTGGTTGTCGGTTTCAATAAAATTTGAGCAATGAAAAGGCGTATGAGTCCACTTTTTCATCTTCGAAAGACGATATTTTTTATTGCACGTTTTGGAACTTGATACTGCACGTTTCTCGATTTTTTGCTGCACGAAACATGGCATTTTTTGGAGTTTTTACTGCACGAAATTCCGAGCTCTAGTAATGACCTAACCCCGATAGATTTTCAGTGTATCTGGAATTCAAAAGCACATATCTTTAAGCTCAAAAGCGGGACTACAATTCCTCTTGCCTCGAGTACGTCGTGAAAAATGAGACACCTTACTGTTTGGAGCTGACGATTTTCAAAAGTACGTCTCCTTAGTAATTGAATGTCTCGAGTAATCGGGGCTTCACGCAGCACAGAAATCAAACGTTTCAAAGAGATGTTGAAAAATTTACAAAACTGGCCCGTATGATTGGAGAAAAACTGTTGGGACTTCAGATGATTTGAAAGATACAAGTCTCAGATGGGCTCATGGATGTTAGGGTGGGGGGGGGGGATTCGCTCCCTTTTGAGGAGAAGATGTCTGTGGATTTTTTTTTGAGATGATATACAGATCAAACTAAAACGAGAGAACTTGCCTACGTTAGGTTCTCTGGCCGATCAAAATAAAATGATATATATATATATATATATATGTTACGTGCAAAGTCCGAAATTGTGCACTCCGGGGAGTGCACAACGATGGTTTGTGCAAAGCCCGATATACTGAGTTTTACACAGAGGATCGGTGTGTATTCTGCGATGTACAGAGGTGAGTCGGAAAATTGCTGATAATAATGATTCAAATCGTGTTTACAGCAGTCAGTCTCGCGAGGCCAATCACATCAACACTTATTCGAGTTACAAAGTTATGGATCCAAATAGCGCTGATTCATTTCGGGATGATTTCAATTCTAAACTCAAATCAATCATATTGAGGGATAATAGTAGTTTGATTAAGAGTGCAGTGGACTATCGAAATCTCATCGCAAGTCTTCTAGCTGCAAAAAATGAAAAGAATAAATCGTCGCTTGACTACAGGAGACTGGCACGATACGATGTATTGACTGTTGGCGATACATCACGATTGATCATGACAATGAAAGCAGGTGACGAAAGTGACGTAAAATACTACGTGCAAAATTCAGAAATTTTTAATATTCTGATAAAAATTCACGTTGAAACGGGACATGGAGGATTCCACAAGATCAATAACGCCGTGAAAGCAAAATATGCTAATATAACTAGGTTCATTAGATAGTAAGAACAAGTGACCAAGCGTTATAAGTATTTTATCTCCAAAATATCTCGCTATATTCAATAATTGTCCTCGTGTGAATTGACGATCGATGATTTTCGCAGAGACTATTGTAATTGCTTTCTCAAAGAGAAAGGGTTGTATTCGTGACAAGACATTTTTGCTCAATTTTTTCACTCAAATTAATTTTTCATTCTAAAAATCTTCACTCATAGCGAATCGGCTTCGTACATTTTGTTCCTCTCGCCGATATCTATCTATTGTAAGTCACGGTTTTTCCTCCAGGCTTCTCCCTGGTCCTCCACGAATTTAACTTTCTCTGTCGTTGTCTGTGTCCGTCTGTGTGTGTGTGTGTCTGTGCAACTTCATTTTTCGTCAACGGTTTCTCCTCAGCGTTTCGACCGATCTTTCTCAAATTTATGTGAGTGGTAGAGCACCATGTAGAGATGTGCTGAAAGGATTTATAGCCCAATCTATTAAACAGTTCTCGATTAATGAGTATCCGAAAATAAAAATGTCAAAATTTTCCAAAAATCGATTATTTTATATTCAAATATCTTTTCTCAAAATCAACAAATCAAATTTTGGGTCACTTAAACAACCATTTTTTCATCATTTTCCGGCAATTGGTTAATGTGGAATTTTCATTCATATCTATCTCTACCAATTAAATCATGAATCTTCTATCAATGAAAAAAAATCATGTACATTTCTTTTCCCATACAGTTTAACGTAATTCCGTATTAACCAATCGATCGAGGATGGCCAGATTAACATTTTATTAGGTCACCTCAACTTTCCTTATGAAGTTTTTCTAGACATAAATTCTAAAAACTCGTAATAATTTCTTGAAAATTTTAACATTTTTATTTTCCGATACTCATTAATCGAGAACTCTTTAATAGACTGGGCTATAAATCCTTTCAGCACATCTTTACATAGTGCTCTACCACACACATGAATTTGAGAAAGATCGGTCGAAAGGCTGAGGAGAAACCATGGACGAAAAATGAAGTTGCACAGACACACACACAGACGGACACAGACAACGACAGAGAAAGTTAAATTCGTGGAGGACCAGGGATAAGACTGGAGGAAAAACCGTGACCTTTAAAATAATAGCAGGTACTTATGAATCGTATTTATCTGATCATAAACCGATGTACCTATGTTTAGGGAATGACTTTGACATGAAAGTTGATGAAATGAACTGTGAGTATCAGATAGAGAGAAGAAAGGAAGGATCAAAGGAGATTGGAATAGCAATAAAATGTAAGAATATTGATTCTTTCGAAAGAAATATTTTATCAAAAGATTCGTGGATAGCTGATGAGACGATAAATGAATTCATGTTTATACTGAAGATGAGATTCCAAGAAATTGATCCAATTCCCACAGCAGTTATGAAAATATATGATGAGGTAGTTCCAACTATGAATGAAGATATACAAATAATACATAGTGATGTTTATAGTCATTGGAGATGTCTACATTATAAACCACCACATCTATATATATATATATATGATAGCCTTTATTGTGATGAACATCGTTTCGATGATTTAGACGAAATGGAAAGGAATTTCATAGAAAAAAGGTATAATAATATTTCGAAGGGATTTGTGATCTTCAGGAATGTACAAAAGCAATTAGATTCAAGTTCTTGTGGTTTATGTGCGACTGCAAATGCTATAATTTTGTGTTTGAAAAAAGATCCAGGATGTGCTAGGTACAATAGGAATCCTGAATTGATGAGAAATCATTTATGGAAGATGATAAAAAATGGTATAATAGAAGAATATCCATGAAGAGTAAGAGTTTGTGTATAAGTACTATGATTGATCGATTATGAAAGTAAGATGAGAGAATTTGTAATTTTTGACGAAATGTGATGGAAGAAATTAGAACGGAAATAAAGGAATACGTTGATGATAATTGTGATTAATTATTTTTTACGTTTGTAAAACGAAGATGAATGGGAATACATATTATTTTTTTGAAATAGAGTATTATTGCGATGAAAATTAATATGATAGATATGTGAGTAATGATTGTGGAATATGAATAAGTTACGAATGAAAAATTGGAAATGAATCGGTAAAAGAATTGAATTGATTGGAGTATTGATAAGAAGATTTAGATTGGTATTGGAAATGTAAAAGGTATGTATAAAATTTGTGAAAACGATTGGTGATTTCGATGAGTAATTTCGGAATTATAATTTTTTGGTCTAAAAAGCTAAGCACATTTCGACGTGAGAAAGCATTCTGCTAATATCATTTAGCAGCGTATTTTTATCTTGTAAGAAGAAATTGTCTTTCATTGTTTAATTCTCATGGCGCGTTTCTCATATTGAACGTATCCACAATAAATTAGTCTCAGCATTATTCATTTTGATTTTGAAGACACCGTTGGCATACTATATCGAGTACAATTTGCTCGAGTATAAGTAAACATTGGGAGAAGAATCGACTCTTCATGTCGCACATTGTGTGTTAGAAATTTCCCGACTCACCTCTATACATCGCAGAATACACACTGATCCTGTGTGTAAAACTCAGTATATCGGACTTTGCACAACGCGAGTTATGCAGAGTCCGATCCACCGGGTTTTGCATAAACCCCCGTTGTGCACTCCCCGGAGTGCACAATTCCGGCCTTTGCACGTAACATATATATATATCAATTCTTGGCTTGATCTTGGAGAAGTAGGTATTGTGATTCTGACAGAACTTTTGGATGCAAATCAAAATATATTTGCAACGTTTCGTAGATATAATCGATCTCATCAGGCAACTGAATTAGATCTCCACTCAAATTTTTATATTATTTCCAAATGTAGACATTGGAGATCCACAGTCACGCCAGGTATAACATAACATGAAAAATAGAAAAATACTGTCTGCACTCGTATGGTGGAATCCGTACGCGAACCAACTGTGTTATAACTTCCACAGGCTTTATTGATTCGTTCTTGATTTTTACACATCGAAGAAGTTACATTGGGCAAAAAAGTAATGATTCACGAATTCGTTATCTTGGGGTTCTGTTTTGGAACGAGAACTCAGCTCTATGCTTGTCACCGGTTTTCTATAAGATTGATGCAAACGTTCGAGGAATGGAAAGATTAAGGGTAAAATATTTGATTCGATTGCAAGATGCTTTTCTCTTATATTAACTGCTTCAATTGGTTCCTGACGAGCCCACGTAGAGAGACCAAAGCGGAACAGTTTGTTGCAAAGAAGATCCATGGTTCAATAAGTTCGAGTTAAATCAATGTAGCAGAGAAGACTGATAGAGTCAGTTGATACATATCTTTTCAGAAAATCAAGATATTCACTTGATATTATCGATGGAAGATCAAATCCATCGCGGTGGATCGAAGAATGGAAAATCAAAATAGAATGCAATCAAACAATCATATGACAATTCTTCCACCTAAACAATAACCTACAAGAATATTATTGCCGTCTTACAGATAACCCACGCATATAATTGGGTGTCTGCCTTTGATTGCTTTGGTACTGTAATAGACCCTACTCAACATGGTCTGACGGATTCTCCTTTCTTCACACGCACGCAGGTAACCGTTTTTCAATTCGAGAGGTGCCAAACAACATAGACCCCGGAGCTATCAGAAAGGGGCGTGAGCATCTTGAATTCAGAAGCCGGATGTGCGTCTGCGAGTGACGATAATAGCCAACGAGGTGGCGATGCCAGGTACACTTTGCGTAACGTTTGCATCCCTGAATTGAATGACGCGCCTTAGATGTTAATTAGCAATTACTTGCAGACGAGCGCTCGCTACTCGTCTTGCGTCGTCAACACCGTGCCACCTCGACTCGGATCAACGCCAGAAACGCCAAGATGCTTCACAACGCTACGAGCGTGGAGAACCCTTTTCCGTCTTCATCGCTTTCTTGGAATGGATTTTAAGCTGATCTCGGAAATTGTGACGTGACTTCACTACAGCAAGAGTTACAGCTTATCGAGAAAAGAGCAAATTACCAGATCGTTGGGTAAGAGTAGCACCAGTATGGTACATTTGGAGAGTCGTAGAAGTGAAATTTGGTCGGAGAAGAGTGCAAATTAAATCAACTTTCATCTCGAAAAATTGGAGGAATCGATATTGCAGAGATTGTAAGGGTGTTCCTATGCTAAATACAGTTTCTAGCTGCCCTTCAGTATTCAGCTCATGCTTATCGTATCCTTGCTTATAATTTGACTTACTCTCTTCTTCAGAACGATCAGGTCCTCAATTCCTTCTGCAGTTTTCCCAACATCATCTCGCCTCGTTTGAGTCTAACGGCAAAAGGACACCGCAGAAAAAGCGAGGATTTCTGCCCTCGGTGGATTTTCACGAGAAATCAGAGACAGATAGATGAAAATGCGCTAATTACGACGACACCACGGAAAAGTCGGACTAAATTCGCGTTTTGTAGCACGATTCGTTAGAAAATCAGTATTCTCTTGGTTAGGTTGACTATCTATTTACACTGGCGAGAGAGTTGTGGAACACGAAAATCGATAACAGAACATCAAGATATCCGATCCGTGCTCTCGAATCGCAGAGTATTTGTATTGGGGGTTGAGCAGTTTTAAGAAAATCTTGATATTCTTATCACCTCTAGATCAATTAAAACTAGCTCGTTTTATTGTTCGAACGAATTGATGAATTCGGACTGCATCATCAATGTTATGACTAAATTCGAAAAAGTGTCAATCTAGAAAAAACTGCGTATTGTGCAGCATACGTGTAATGAGCACCAACGGCTAACAATGAAAATACCACGAATAAATCGACACGGTTCGCAGCATAACGATCATCTCGCGTGAAAAATTCATACTTGTCATGATTCAAAATACAACTGCCAATTGCTGGGGGCTGAGCCTAGTTCTCCGCTTGATGTCTGGTGTCAGACTCGTACTGTAGCGTAACTACCCAGCCCTCAACACGAATACTCTGCAACACTGAAATGATACTGGATGAATGATTCCTATTCTATGCAAAACCAAGAGTGCGGACCGGATGGCTTGATGTGCTATTATCGATTTTTTGCGTTCTACGACTCGCCAGTGTAAACACAGACAGTCAACCTAACCAAGTAAATACTGATTTTCTAACGAATCGTGCTACGAAATGCGAATTTAGTCAGACTTTTCCGCGGTGTCGTCGTAATTAGCGCGTTTTCATCTATCTGTTTCTGATTTCTTGTGAAAATCCACCGAGGGCAGAAATCTCCGCTTTTTCTGCGGTGTCCTTTGTCGAAGTAAGAGGAAATTTAGTAAGGAACGCGGAAACGAATAAAACTGATCCTCTCATGAATGCAGCAAAATATTCTCCACATCTCGTCTAGCTTAATCGAATCCAACACGATTTTCCCAATGTCCTTAGACTCTCCTCATGGGTTCGAGTCGGCTCCAAAATGCGATCATTTTTGGAAAAATATTAAGATCATTCCTTTTCCAACAACGTGGGGGAATATTCCAACCTGTTGATGAGTATTCCGGTCAAGTATTTGGATATTTCTTGTAGTATATCCTCGTACCGTAGCGTTTATCGTTTCCGTGCGCAAAAAATATCACGAATGCGGTCATCAAAATCGAAATCCATTACTCTCTCGATCACTTCGGATTCAGGAAATACCAATCACTGATATTGCCAGCTATGAAAAACCAAGCTAGGAAGCGGTATCAAAACAAAACAGATCTGAAAAAAATCCAAGCCTCTCATTGGTATTCCTCACAGCAAGATGTAAAAACAAGGGTTAGAATTGTAATCGTCTCCCACAACAACATCGATGCAGTCACGAAACTTGTATCTCGTGAGCATACCAAAGTCGAAGCTCCACGAGCATGCGGGTACATTATACATAAAGACATCGCGTGCTGCCGCATATAACGAGTCCGCGGAACGACCCTCAACGACGATAACGTCCCTCTTATATTGGGCGAGGCCCTTCCAGATTATATTGCCCGTCCAGGGATTGATCCGACCAAACGACTTTGCCGACATGCCACAGCTCGGATATGATCGGGACTGCATGCTTACAGACTGATAGTGTACGCTATGGGGCTGGCTTTAATTGGCCGTTCAGCGGCTCAAACATGCGTGCCTGGACGTCGTTTGAGGGCCCTTCCGCAGCAGAAATGAGATCTCCGGCTGTGCAAGAATGCGAATGCAAATTATTCTCGTTGCGGGAAGTGCAGACGGGGAGCGCAGCAGTTCGAATTAGTCTTATCGTAGATTTGAAATCTTTCGAGAAATATGATTGGAATTGAGTATTTGTCAGTTTTCTGCAACAATTTGGTTAAAATCTGACCGAAGTAAGCAATCGGTTGATCGTATGATATACTCTTGTTGTCAAGGTTGGTATTATCCCAAGTAAAAAAGATTTATAGGGACGTTATAAACTCATTATAAAGTGACTTCATGAAGAGTTTATAATTCGTGAACTTATAGAAATTTTATAAAAAATCGTATAAGGTCGTATCAAGTCTCACTCACTTGAATAGCCGCAACAGGACCCCAGAGCGCACCCGGCATATTTATCGCGACGCCCGATGACCTGGGGCTGAGAAATTCGCAACGACGGCCGTTATGACTCGTCGATTCGCTGCGACCAACGATGACGACGACGATATCACGAGCACTCTTGTGTCCTCGTGATTCCAATCATCACAGAATTTCAGAATTATGCTCACTAACCTGGAAAAGAAAACGAGAAAAACCACAAAGTACTCATGTTTTCTTCACCCGTAGCGAATTCTTTCAGCGGTCATAAGCAAATCATGAGATTTGCGAGCAGCACAAAATTTGTTAATGAAAAAACAACAGTATCTTTAAGGTTATCTACATTGAAGTCGGCGAGCCATCAATGGAACAATCATTATAGCTACGAGAAACTACGGTACTTATCTGAAAATTTCCAAGCTACTTCTCTTGAAATTGTTGCGCCGACTTCCATCTCATCTTTTTTGAGATTTTTTGAGAAAGAAAGTCTGCAAACGGAGGCTCTACTGTTGTGATGCAAATTTTTGACAAAGTTCAACTGACTGAACTTGGCACGCGTTTAATGAGGCACATGCAGAAGTGCAGACAAGTGATAGTTTCAGTCAGTTGAACTTTGTCAAAAATTTGCATCACAACAGTAGAGCCTCCCTTTGCAGTCTTTCTTTCGCACAAAATCTTAAAAAAGATGAGATCGAAGCCGGCGCAACAATTTCAAGGGAAGTAGCTTGAAAATTTTCAGATAAGTACCGTAGTTTCTCGTAGCTATGATGATTGTTCCATTGATGGCTCGCCGACTTCAATGTAGATAACCTTAAAGATACTGTTGTTTTTTCATTAACAAATTTTGTGCTCCTCGCAAATCTCATGATTTGCCTATGACCGCTGAAAGAATTCGCTACGGGTGAAGAAAACATGAGTACTTTGAGGTTTTTCTCGTTTTCTTCTCCAGGTTAGTGAGCATGATTCTGAAATTCTGTGATGATTGGAATCACGAGCACACAAGAGTGCTCGTGATATCGTCGTCGTCATCGTTGGTCGCAGCGAATCGACGAGTCATAACGGCCGTCGTTGCGAATTTCTCAGCCCCAGGTCATCGGGCGTCGCGATAAATATGCCGGGTGCGCTCTGGGGTCCTGTTGCGGCTATTCAAGTGAGTGAGACTTGATACGACCTTATACGATTTTTTATAAAATTCTTATAAGTTCACGAATTATAAACTCTTCATAAAGTCACTTTATAATGAGTTTATAACGTCCTTATAAATCTTTTTTACTTGGGTAGGCCTACCCCCAAGTGAAAAAGATTTATAAGGACTTAATAAAGTCTTTATAAAATGACTCTATAAGGACTTCGTAATTCGTGAACTTATAAAATTTTTATAAAATTTTTTTAAGGTTCTGTGAAAATCTATCTAGCCGAGCACACAGAGCACACCAGACTGGGACGTTGTGACTCCGATAAGCTGCGAAACTTGTACTCGCCGTTGCAGGCACTCACAACGCGCATGAGATGTCACAAAAGGTACCTACACGGCTCATCGAGATCTACAACAGCTGATGTTTCCGCGTGAAAATTTGGAGAATCGGCACAGCCTAGTCTGAAGAGTGGTCGTCTATGCCCTACTACGCCTTGCTCAGCTCACAAAACAGGGTGCCTATGATTCTTTCTGTGCAGCCTGGCTCCTGGATTAGCCGAGCGATCAGCAATCCTGCGCTCGGTTTGATCTGCGATTTGCTAATCGAGGAGCCAGGCTGCACAGAAAGAATCATAGGCACCCTGTTTTGTGAGCTGAGCAAGGCGTAGTAGGGCATAGACGACCACTCTTCAGACTAGGCTGTGCCGATTCTCCAAATTTTCACGCGGAAACATCAGCTGTTGTAGATCTCGATGAGCCGTGTAGGTACCTCTTGTGACATCTCATGCGCGTTGTGAGTGCCTGCAACGGCGAGTACAAGTTTCTCAGCTTATCGGAGTCGCAACGTCCCAGTCAGGTGTGCTCTGTGTGCTCGGCAAGATAGATTTTCACAGAACTTTAAAAAAATTTTTTTAAAGTTTTATAAGTTCACGAATTATAAACTCCTTATAAATTTATCTTATAAAGACTTTATCAAGTCCTTATAAATCTCTTCTACTTGGGCCGAGTCTCATTTCAGCAACTTATTCACTGAAAATTGGCTCATTAGCAGCTAGATAGAGACCACCTCGTTGAGAATTTGGCATCCACAGGAAACGATATTATGGCCTATGAAAAGTGTTGGCAACAATGGCATTTGAACTTTTGAAGAGCCAAAAGTCAGCCTAGGAGAAAACGCCACCTTACAGTTCAGTGTTAGGTTATTGATAGATGCTTTTCTTCGAAATTATGGTGAAACCTAACTTTACTCACCAAACATTACTGCTGTCGAGACGGCCTCCATGCGCCGATTCGAACCATTGCTTAATATAGAATCCAAGTACTCAATCTAGCACCCATGGACCCAGATATGATCATATGGACCCTGGACCTAGATATGATCACATTTGATTGAATCCATCGTTGAATCGCACCTCAAATTCTTGGAAAAATTCATCGATGTCTTTGGACCCACTTTTTTCGGAGTAGCAACATGGAATACTTCGGAAATCCGTTCGATTTCCAAAGTGCATGGCCGATATGACTGGATATTCCGGTGACCAGGAAATTCGAAAATACTCTGTAACATCCCCGAATGATGAAGAAGTCCATTAGCAGATCAAACCCCATTAGTGGCCCGTTCAATCAAATCCTGAAATAGAAGTGCTACCAACGCTACCAAGTAGGATATGTAAAAGCTTCATGAAAAGCCTCGAATTCATTGTACAGGGAGGAAAAAATAGACGCGCACAGTTACAAATCAGCATCCCGCACCTGTTGGGAACTTTTGAATTCGGTGCAAGAACTGGTTGCGCAGCAGGTGTACTCGTTGAGGCTGAAATGCGTGCATTCAATTTTGATGAGTTCTACAGCTCTCTGCTTGCATATTTGTTTGAAAAAGTGCAGAGATCACAATCACTGAAAAACGAGGATGAATTCAGCGTTTGTGAATTGCATGCACTCTGGCGTGGCCCAGTATTCATGATACGAAAGAATAGGTAGATGGATAGATGGGAGGTGTCCTTTTTCTGCACACCAAGAAATAAACGTGACGAATTCATCGCTTCCCATTCGTACATCATTATGAGTATCACTTCATGTAATCCGTTGTAGAATTTGGTCAGAAGTATATTCAGTTTCACGACTCATCACGGATATGACGAGTCACATACACATGGTTATGAGTAAGACAAAAATGCGGGGGATATACTTCAAAATAACTTATGGAAAGGTGCACTATGGGGCTCATTGCACTGTTTGTCGGATGATTGGGAGATCTTGGGAATCGAGTTCGAACCGCTAGAGTTTAAACAAGAATTTGGATGACGATAGTAACGGTGAATAGCGTGCAGAGAAGAGGGATTGAATGGCAGAGTCTAGCACACGGGTGTTGAGATGTGTGCTCGCTTAATTGGAGCTCGACCTGAGAATCTTTGATTCCCTAACATCACCCCGGTGCGTGTGTCAGCTCTGATATTCAATGAGTATTGCAGCCAAGTAGTCCGGCTCTTTCATTTTCAAGATGTCATGCATGAAGATGGCCTCAAAGTATAGCCTACGCGAGGCTGAGCCTAACCAGGCCAGATTTTCCCTGTACGGAGTGAGACGTGCTCCCTCCTCTCCACTCCATAGATGCATCTCATTCATGAATTCTGTAAACGTTGCATGTCGCGTCCGTTCTTTGTCTGGTGCGTCAACACACACCACAGTACAGCATTTCAGATGAGGCTGGGCTAGAGTCTCTACCAGCCCCCGTCGGAGAGTCTTGGTTGTGCACGCTCTAATGAACCGCAGACCGTGAAGGGCTCTGTTGACTTTTTTGGTAACTTGATCAATCTCCGGCTTCCGACCGAGTTTACTGTCCCGTGTGGCACCAAGACTCGCAATCATTTCACTGGAGGCGATGACCAGTACGCGCTGCATCCCGATACCAGCAAGACACATCTCCTTCAGATCTTTGACGTTGTCTCTCGATTCAAAATTAGCCTTGGTCTCTCTATCATTGAGCAGCAGGTCAGAGACCTGGGCCCATACATTAGGGAAATGTGCCACTTGCTCCAGTCGAGCTGTTCTCTTCAACACGTCATCCTTTTCAATGGGTTGTCAGCGTAGAATATGTACCTGACGGACTGTTCGAGAAGCAGGTCCGATACATCATTCACATAGAGGCTGAACAAGAATAGACCAAGGACCGAACTCTGTCGGACTCCCAGATTGGCAGTAAATCGAATCAGAATCCTCACTATTCTTCGAGGTCATAGGATTTGGGAGCATCCTTCCAAGTATGGTTCAACCAACATGTGAGCCATCGTCGAGAAACCTAGTAGCCGAAGCTTCTGTACAGCCTTGAGGTGCTGAGATCATCTCACACGCCTCACTGAAATCGAAGAGCAGTAGTAATGTGACTTTCTACTTATCATTAATATAGTTAATCAGTTTCAGTAAGGTTTCGTCTGTTCACTGTTATGTTACCGAAAACCAGTCTGGAGGGAGTCTAGTAACATCTTTTGTTTGACGCGTTCCATGAGTTAGTCGTGAGATATTTTCCAAAACCACGGGAAAAAAGCATAGCAACGCAATTGGACGGAAATCCGAGATTGCTGGAGGCGCTGCTGTCTTCCCACATTAATTTAACTAGGCTTCATTCTAAGCTTCTGGAAAAATACCCTCAGCGAACGAAGAATTAAAAATGTTAACAATGATATCACTTATAGCCGAAAGAGTTGGAACAATCACAATTTTTAGGACACCATCTCCACCACGAGTTTGTTATGAGTAATGTTCAGCCACTATTACATCGATTGCACTGATGCATGTGAAATAGAAACCTTCATCATCCGCTGTAGAAATCCACACAAAGGCGAGTTTCCCCACTTTATATTGAAACTCGTGAAATTACGGAATTACTCACTTTTGTCCAAAGAATACGATGGATGGCGATATTTGTCATCTGAATTCACAGTCGTGAGCCAATCTTCAAGCTCATTCTATGACACGAGATTCTGATAGTGGATGAGTCTAAATATCTAGATAAGAATACATATAGACAACATATTCGAAAACAGCTGTCATAAGATTTTGTATGACTTTTCCATTGTTGATGATGTCATCTTTGCTTCCCTCCGGACTGCACATGTTGAAGAGAGGTAACTGCTCAATCCATTCACCGATGGTGACCCAATCTCATGATACAAATCTTTGAAATCTGTTAAGTCGATCATAAAATTGATTGTACAAATAATTGAATTGAAAACGTACAACGGTGTCACTTACATAATTCGATACAGTCAAATCTCTCGACCCATACCCTCACTGAGGTCCTCGCTATACTCACCAAAGACTATTCCTCGAATTTCGTCAAAGGAAACGACAGAAACTATGTATAAATAAATCAACTTCCAAGATGTAATGAGAACGCTACGTTTTCACGAGGTTCAGCTCTGAACGACCAATCTTGAATACAATTGATCAGTCGTGCCATCGATAATACCACGATTGTGATGCCATACTACCTCCAACAATCAGTGTATCTGTAACATCGTTAAACTGGTAGTCAGAATAACAATAGAGCCAAAAGTCCCAGAGACACTGCACAGTCTAGTCCAAGCTTCAACAATCCAAGGTGAATAGCTAGGATATTCGATACAGCTTCGGGGCGTGTGTAATCAGCGAGCCGCTCGGAACGCTACCCAATTTCAAGCACTTAATCGACGCAATTCCGGCGTAGCATCAGGATTGACCCGGGATCGGCATCTTTGTGTGTACGGTGTGGTGGAGAGCTATATGCTCATCACAGCTTTGTTAACCCGAACCAGATCAGAAGGCCTGTACAGCTTTGACTTCGCTTGCTAGGCTGTAAATCAATTGTTTACCCTCTGCCAATCCAATTTGATGAACAATCGGTGTGCTGAAGCGTGTGTGATGGGATATTCACGTGGTTTGGAATGAGCCAGCAGTGTTGAGAGTATACGTTTTAGACGAAAGTGTTGAGCGCTCATCGGGTTGGCAGATTGGCGTCTGAGTGAGGAGTTACTTGGGGAAAAAGTCATCTGTTTTCGAAGTATTCGTGGGAAAATGCCTTGGCAGCTGTAATAATCCAGAAATGTATGAAAATTTTCAGTTTCAGATTTCTGTCACAGTAAATGTTGCCATCTCTGCCAGTGATTGGATTGAAAATGAATAGCGTTTAGTAACTCCCCAACCATAGGAATTCCTGTTCCATAGGTGCCCAGCTTTTGCCTTCACCCCAATAGCTCGCCCTTATAGGCGTTGGGCAGGGATACGTCCTGCCAACTCGTATAATCAGGAGGAGGCCATCTCTGGGCTACAAGTGACCGAAAGATGACCCAAGTCCTGGTCCGGTTACTGACTTTGGGCCAGCACAAGATCCACCTTTCGGTACTGGGTTGGGGGCTCTTCTGGGCTTCTTTGGAGTCCAAGGAGCCCTTCAGATCGCTCGATGAGTCATCAAGGCTCGCATTGTGATCGTCCAGAGACATATTCAACACGAGTCCCAAGACTCGACCAATTCCGAGCACCATGGCTGCCATAGCCACCGCATACTCTCTCAAGATGGATCAGCTAACACGAACGGATTTTGACTGAAAGCCAGCTATTTTAGCTGATTCTCAGCTATTTTAGCTGATTCTCAGCTATTGTAGCTGATTTTCAATGAAAATCCGTCCACGTTAGCTGCAAATCAGCTAAAATAGCTGATTCATGTTGAGAGAGTAGAGATGTACGGTCTCTACTCTCCAGCGAGCACTAGATGAGGCCGGGAATTCATCAGACTCCAAAACTAGAACAACGGGGTATCTCAAGCTTAAACCGCCTTGGAAGGAAGAAAGAAGTTTCCGGCAATTATTACTTGAACTTAATTTAGATAAATCTGCCGATGAGTCCCAGTTGGAGCTTTGATCGTTAAATTCATCAGCTTCGAGCTCTTCCGGTGTGAGCCAGTTACCTCATCTCAAATGTTCAAATCTGAGGCTTGAATTTAGATGGTACTCTCCTATGGTCAGCTTTCTTTCTGGTGGAATAACATTGATCTTAGGAAATTTTAATATCCAGAGTTGGTCGCAAATTCTTCAACGACTTCACACACAGTCAATCATCTGAGCTCTCAAAGATTGACACTCCATTATAATCTCCATCGAACGTGGACAATTCTAACAAAACACCTATATTTTGTAATCATAATTTTCGTCTATCTTGTCGAAGGATCTTGTTACCGGGATGGCTTGCGCCATGAGGCAACTGAGTGGGCCACAACAGTGGTTCATACGTTAGAAAGTTGGTGGCCCTGAAAAGGGCCGATTGGGTTTGTGGGTTAGCCCTGAAGCAGCTGATGTCGCAGTTTGGTGGTTCCGGAGGTCCGTCGATCTTGGCGATGTTCTAGGAAGCTGATCAGGAACGAGCCGACCAGCGTGGAAGTTGCTCCTGCAACCTTCATCGAAGCCCCAAGTGTGGGAAGCGTGCCATTGGGGCCAGCATCATCTGCTCCAGCGAGCGCGTCGTGAAGAGTCTGTGACTGGCGGATCCCATCTCCTTGGGTTGAGACTTCGATCCCTGGGAGCCGGCTAGTAGATGGCGTCGTCCGTGGTCGTGCTGGGTCCATAGAACTCGCCTCGAGCATCCGGTTCCGTGTGGTCCTGGGTCGAGGGTGGTCTCCGACGTAAGAGCTCCCGGGCGCGTTAGTGCCGAAGAAGCTTCAAACATCAGCCCGAGGGACAGATATGGACTGCCACTAGGTCGGAACACTCAGGGTACCTCAACTCTTATGGGAGCCGTGACCGGCCGGTAATTAGTTCTTGTCCTACTCACTTGTCTTATAGGAGCCACTGTCGCGCTTGTGATTGGTCGAAGCATCTCGGCCCCGCCCACCGCGGGAATAAGAAAGTTGGTGGTTGAATCCGTAGGTCGTGGGTTCGAGCCTCATAGAGGACAAATTTTTTTTTCCTTTTTCATTTTTTTTATTATTTTTATCAAAGCTGAATACTATTCTGAGGAATATATTTCAATGATCGAGTTCCCATGTGGAATAAATATATATTTTGAATTTCATAAATAAAGTATTATTACATGACAGATGGTTGTATAATCGGAAAGTGGAACCAAAGTCAATTGAAAATATCTCTCAGGTTCTTCATGTTGAAATATGATTAAATATCTCAATTAAGTATTTCAATTTTGGAGCGTTGAGAACGGAAAAATATTGCTATAAACCGCAATATTCTCCTGTAGTCTTTGTAAAAATAAGTTTGTATCTATTCAGATAGACAGGTATTCTTTTTAAAAAATCACAGAGCCTTTACTTGCCTTTTCCTCTAAATAGACCATCATCTCAAGTTGTAGCAATAAATCTCAAGCTAGATTCCAAATCCCAAGTACCCCGGAGGGGCCGACTGACATATGGAACATACGAACCAATATACGTATCTCGATAACTGGCTCAGATGGTAGAGTGTCGGATTCGTAGGTAAGGGATCGTGGGGTCGATCCCCGTGCAGGGCAATTTTTTTTTTCTTTTTATTATCATAATTGTCTCCTCCCTCAATTTTGTTTGATAAATTTTATGAAAGAATGCCTCGTCATGTTTTTTTAAAATTCAATCATGCTAACTTGGATCCCAGCTGCGAAAAATCCAGTTTCGGGAAGAATTCATTGAAAAATTTCCAGTTTCTCAATTCGTCTGGTACTATTCAATGATGGGAAAATTTGAAAAGTTGTGTCTTGAAAAATCATATCATGCTCTATAAAAAAGTAACTTGTGAGGTAATGTTTGAAATTGATATTTATAAGGCCATCAAAAAAGGTAAAAGGCCTCGTTCGAAAATTTCACGCTACCGCAATCATTCATGTTCAAGAATCACAGGTGGGTTGTTGAAATGGAAAGATTAACAGTCTCGAGTGCCAATCATAAGGTAAGTGTACCCAACTTGCCCCCATTAAGCCATTTTCTTAATAACGTTGATCTACCTCACCAATTATCAACGTGTTTTACCCTTAGTTACCCTGGTGGTAGTATTTTGGCACAACCCCCATTTGATTAACATGGCGTGACGTGGCACCAGGGTAATTAAGGGTTTGGCTTACTTTTGAAGCTTCTTTCAAGACCTTTGAAATGAATCCAAGTATGTTCAAATTCAATCAACTGGAGCCGAGCTGTCTTAATTTTCTCAAAAAGTGATTTCTTAGAGTTTACAAAATGGTGTACCCAACTTGCCCCCATTAAGCCATTTCCCCAACAACTCTAAGTCTACCTCAATATTTTCCAACGTATTTGAGCTCATTTTGAAGCTTGTTTTAGGACTTTCAAAACGCCCTAAGCTGCATCCAATTTTGATGAATTGGAGCTGAACTGTCTCAATTCTTCCAAAATAAATGATAAAAATCGGCGATAGAGTGTTTTTATCGCCGTGCACGCACATTTGGAGTTTTTCGCCGGTCCAAAACACTCTTTCCGACCTACTTTAACGCGATGAACATGTTCTGAGTGGTAAAAAAAGTCGTACTGCACGGCTTTTTGAGATAAACATATGGGGACATGTTATAAGTACACTCCGATGTTGGCATCCTTGTTTATAAATCGTCTCCATGTTTTGCACATAAATTAGCTCCAGACCCGAATTTTGCAACTTTGAAGAACTGATTTCAAAGATTTCGAAACAAGGAGAATCGATAAAGTGAACTCAAAAGATTTGGCACTACTTTTACTGAACGGAATTCCCTCGGTGCTTTCTTAGCTAAGCAATCACGAAAAATAGAAAAATCAGTTCAAATTTTCTGGAGAACACAGGAACTCGGCATATGGGGGCATGTTGGGTACAGAGGCAAGTTGGGTACCCTTACCGTAGTTGAGGGATTTTTATCAAAATAATCATTGAAATTCATGATTTACTACATTTTCATACGATTCGATATACAGTATACCCGCCAAATTAAATGGAATACGGATTCCTTTATTAAATCAGATTCCGACGTCCTAGGGTCTACATCAATTTTACAAAAAGCATTCGAAAGATGAGAGAAAAAGCTATCAATTTACGTCCTTCAAAACATCTTTTGACGCAAAATTCATGGTTTTAATTAGCTCCGCAAAGTGAGAAATTTTTCATTGCAACCAATCATCGGCCATTTATCGGGGAATCATCATTGAGCAAAAATCCTTGCGGGATCTCGTAGCTCTTTTTACAACCTTTAGAATCATTTCTTCATACATTAATCTACGGTTGTTCCACCCGAGTCACGAGTGATCTAGCAAAGAGATGTTAGTACGGTTCAAGGGTACTGGTGTTCGAGAGGTATGAGCTTTTCCTTCTTCAAGCTGTCTGAGATTTTTTCGAGTGCGTTTTTAATCAGAATTGATTCATATTCCACGAATTTCAGAAGATTTTACGTCGAAATCGTGGATTGCGCATTTTTTGTATCTACGCTACCCTCAACGCGTGTGAATTTGCTCTTACTTGATCGCTCGTAACTCGGGTACGAAAACCCGTCGAGTAATGTATAAAAAAACGATTTTTAAGGTCTTGAAAAGAGCTACAAGATCCTGCAAAGAATTTTACGCTATCGCAATTTCCCCATAAATGATCCATGATTGATTGAAATGCAAATTTTTTCAATTCTCGGAGCAGACCTGTTTCGGAGCCAATTAAAACCATGAATTTCGCGTCAAAAATGTTTCAAAGGACATGAATTGATAGCTTTTTCTCTCATCTTTTGAATGCTCTTTGTTGAATTGCCGTAGATCCAAGGACGTCCGAGTAACCGCTGTTTCCGTGAAGGAATCCGTGTTTCATTCATTTTGGCGGGTACTGTATTATTATCGGTATCTACCAAATGCTTTTGGGACAAATAGTCGTAGACCGGAAGAGCGTTAAAAATATATCTGAGTCATTCTTCTTAATATCACCAGGTTTTAGGTCGAGGGTCAGGGATTTTTCTGTGACTTTTAAGTAAGGTCAGTGTACCCAACTTGCCCCCATTAAGCCATTTTCTTAATAACTTTGGCCCATCTCCATATTTTCCAACGTACCTTAGCTCATTTTGAAGCTTGTCTCAAGACCTTCAAAATAAGTCAAGGTACATTCAATTTGAACCAACTGGAGCCAAACTGTTTTAATTCTCCCAAAAGGTGATTTTTGAGAGTTTACAAAAGTGTGTACCCAACTTGCCCCCATTAAGCCTTTTTCTTAATAATTTTGGTTTACTTCAACGATTTTCAACGTGCTTCAGCTCATCATGAAGCTTGTTTAAAGACCTTTAAAATGCACTAAACTACGTCCAATTTGGATCAATTGGAGCCGAACTGTCGCAATTCTTCCGAAATAAATGATGGAAATCGGCGATAAAGTGTTTTTATCGCCGTGCACGCACATTTGGAGCTCTTCGGTGGTTCAAAACACTATTTCTGACTCATTTTGACGTGATAAACACGTTCTGAGTGGTAAAAAAGTCGTTCTGCATGTCCTTTCGAGATAAACGTATGGGGGCATGTTAGGTACACTCCAATGTTGGCATCCTTGTTTACAAATCGTCTCCGTGCTCTGCACATAAAACAGCTCCATATTCAAATTTTGCAATTTTGAAAAATGGATTTTGAAGGTCTTGAAACAAGGAATCGAATGCGCTAAGATACGTCGAGATTGGTTGAACTCAAAAAATCTGGCGCCGATTTAACTGAAGGCGATTCCCTCGGTGCTTTCTTAGCTAAGCAATCACGAAAAATAGAAAAATCACTTTAGATTTTCTGGAGAACGTAGGAATGATTCGGGGTCGACGCAAACTACTTACTTTCTCATATTTTAACTTAACAAACGTGAAAAAAATTTCCGGGAGGCCAAGGATCGCCCATCCCCGAGATCGGCATATGGGGGCAAGTTGGGTACAGAGGCAAGTTGGGTACACTTACCTTATATGATGTAGATGATCGAAAAAGATGGAGAACACAGTTATTAGACCTCAAAAAATATCCTTGCGGGTTTGGCGCCCTATTTTAGTCTTAAAATCAGCAAATGCACGATTTTCTCTTTTTTTATTCATTTTCCACGCGTATAAGACCCAATTAATGAAATACTACAGACACATGCTTCGTTTTTTCAGCCCTTCAGCCTAATTTTACTTCAAATTTGACATTTGTATCGGATTCCGCGTCAAATTTTACATACGTCATACATCGAAAACCACATTGAACAAATGGGGTTCCGATGGAGGGCAGGCTTATTACACTGCACGACAAAATTTTGTATCAGAAACAGTGCATTGACCTCACAATGAATCTCCCATGTGTTTTTCGACGTAGCAACCGAATCCGACCTTAGTTTTACACCGAGCCGTCAAAAGACTCTTTTTAAATCATAAGATATTGATCATCTGAAAAACGGCGTTCTCAGCGTTTTTTTTTTCTTGCTAATTTGTAGATACATGGTTTCGATGGTGCATCCTATGTACGCAGAGCGTATCCAAACTATCGTTTTTCACGTATATTGATGACCTGATAGGTAGTATTTTAAAAAGGCTAGTACGCGTTCGAGTACAAGGATACACCATCAAAACCATGTATCCACAAATTAGCAAAAGACCGCTGAGAACTCTGTTTTTCTGACGATAAGTATTCTGTGATTTAGAAAGATTCTTGGCATCTAGGGGCAAAACTGGGGTCGGATTCGGTTGCTGCGTCGAAAAATATACGTATGAGTCATTGTGAGGTGATTGCATTAATGCAGTTATTGACCTAGCAACATTTGTTTCTGATCCAAAATTTAGTCGTGCAGTGTAATGAACTTGCCTAGATCCATCGGAACCCCATTAGTTTATTACGGTTTTCGACGTATGTAAAATCTGACGAGGAATCCGATACGAATGTGAAATTTGCGCTAAAACTAGACTAAAGGGCCGAAAAAACGTTATGCAATAAACTACATTTTGAGGATCTGCTGTCCTTTTTCGGATTCGAAAGTGTTTTATTAGTAAAATGCAGCTCTTTACACGTCGAAACATGTGTCTGGAATATTTTATCAATTGGGTCTTATACGTGTGAAAAATGAATCAAAAGAGAGAAAATTGTTCATTTGCTGATTTTAAGAACTAAATCAGTGTTCCCCACCTTCTTCGATCATATACACCAAAAACCTGGTGATATTAAGAAGAATGACTCGGATATATCGTTGACGCTCTTCCAGCCTACGACTATTCGTCCCAAAAGCATTTGGTAGATGCCGATAAATAAATCGAATCGTATGAAAATGTAGTAAATCATGTCTTTCAATGATTTTTTTGATAAAAATTCCTCAACAATGATTGGCACTCGAAATTGAACATCTTTTCGTTTTAACAACCCACCTGTGATCCTGGAACATAAATGAGCGTGGTAGCGAGAAATTTTCGAACGAGGCCTTTTTCGATGGCCTTATAAATATAAATTTCGAACACTACTCTACAAGTTACTTTTTCATAGAGCACGATATGATTTTTCAAGGCAAAACTTTTCAAATTTTCCCATCTTTCAATAGTATTAGACGAATTGAGAAACTGGAAATAACTGGAAATTCTCCCCGAAACTGAATTTTTCGCAGCTGGGATCCAAGTTAGCATGATTGAATCTTAAAAAAAACATGACGAGGCATTCTTTCATATAATTTATCAAACAAAATTGAGAGAGGAGACAATTATGATGAAAAAAAGAAAAAAAAATTGTCCCGCGCGGGGATCGATCCCACGACCTCTTGCTTTGGAATCCGACACGCTACCATCTGATCTATTTCTCGAGTTATGAAAATTGGTTCGTATGTTCTATATGTCAGTCGGCCCCTCCGGGGTACTTGGGATTTGGAATCTAGCTTGAGATTTATTGCTACAACTTGAGATGATGGTCTATTTAGAGGAAAAGGCAAGTAAAGGCTCTGTGATTTTTTAAAAAGAATACCTGTCTATCTGAATAGATACAAACTTATTTTCACAAAGACTACAGGAGAATATTGCGGTTCATCGCAAGGTAAATGGAATTTCAAAATAAAGATTCAGAATAAAACACACGAAATGATGCGATTTTGTATACGTATGTACAGTGTTAACCAACATCGACACGTAGTATGCGACGATCGCGCGGTTCAAAAAGCGCGCTACCACGACGAGGGAAGGGAAGGAGACGGTGGGCGGGGCTTAGTTACCGACACACTGCAGGTCTCCCGGTCCATATTTTAACATTGAGTTGAGGTACCCTGGGAACACTCCCGAGCGCGTCAGCGCTGTAGGAGTGGACCTGGGTGTGGGTACCCGTCCGGTGGTCTCCCGAGCACGACAATACTGTAGAAGTCCAGCCGGAGGGGCCGTCAAGGAAGTTGATAGAGGCACCGGTTTTGAAAATACGGTGCTCTGTTTCTGTTGCGGGCAAGGATGAACGCCACCTAGCGGTGGCGTGACGAACTGCTCTGGCTTTCGAGCCACCCAAGGCTATGGTGTGGGAGAGGAGATGAGGCAGGGAAATTGTGCGCAAGGCGTGGGATTTGGCAGCTGGTAACAATCTGCATCATTCAAAGTGGTCAAAAAAGTCACAGATCAACGCCTTTTCCAAGTTGATGAGCGATGAGAATCGAGGTATTGTTGCACATCAAGTGAACAAATTAAATTCATAACAGTATCTTGCTCTCACTTAAGGATCCTACTGCATGGTTGAATTGACAACAAAAACTTTACACTTCCTCTGTGGCTCAAAAAGTACATTGTTCTCTCCTAAGCAGAGCAAAAAACCGGTATAGGTATCGGAATTTCCACGACACAAAAGACCGGAAGCCAATGATTCTCGATAAATCCCGGTAAAAAGAGGAGAAAACGAACAGCTGGTAGAGAGCAAAAGGCACCAGAGCAAGAGGGCAATAGGGTGGCTAACGGACGCGCGCTCTCTCCGGTAATTACGCTCGTGTGGGGTCGTTGGTCGAAGGGAGGTATGGGTCGCGGTCGCTCGGCTCCGAGTTCTGCCTTTCTTGGCTGCTTCATTTGCTCATCCACAGAGTGTGGCTATAGCGCTTCCGCGGTACGAGGATCCAACTCTTAATTGAAGTGCCGTGCAAGTCGAGTTGGTCACGTGCTCTTCTGCCATGTTACTATACACAGAGTCTCACGGCAATGGCTGCGTCCAGATTAAGCATATACTAGAACTCTAAAACGCGCGCGTTGCGCGCGGATGGTTACGATGACTCAAAATTCTGGAAATTATAGCAAAAGCTAATGTGTTAAAAAAAAATTATGCAGGTATACATGGTACCAGCAAGGAGCAAATATAATAATATAGTATCAAAATATGGAACGAAGAAGTTGTTTATCCATGTTTATCTATCTAACATGCCTCGAAATCCAAATTTATGAATTGCTGATTCGAAAATTCACGACTGGCTGAGGGATTCTTCGAATATTCTCAAGAGACTATTCAATCTACGAAGTGCGCGCGCTGCGCGCGCATGGTTCAACCACCCGTATGGTGTGGGATCAAAGAACTATACAGTTTTTACGAAATATTATTGAGGTTGACCATCAAGGAATGAAGATCATTTTGAGAACTGGAGAATTGAGCTCAACTCCAAAATCAATGATCCAAATCTATTCAACGCTTGTGCATGAAAATTTCAATTTTCACGTAAAATATGTGGGTTTCCAATTCGATTGAGATTTTCAAAGGTTCTTACTAATTTTCGAATGGAAAAATATTTCCCCCCTTCTCCTTCTTCTCCTTCTTCTCCTCTGAGTCGGCTATAAGAGAGAAGGAGGAAACACTTTTCGAGGATATGTACAAAGATCAGCCAATCAGCCTTAGTAAAGCGAGAATTTCTTAAATGCTTCTGCAGAAATCTTTTTAGTCCACAAATAAAAAATTTCCGATCGATTATTTGAAATTCAATTGATCATCATTCAGAAGTGAGAAAGTCATTGAACCTCGTACAATTCGAAAAAATACACTATTCACGAATAAAAAATTCCTCAATCCATTCGGTCCAATTCAGTACCATTCAGTGCCATCCACCAACTGGAGAGTTATTCTACACATTCCAAAATGAAAAATTATATCCACAAATTGAAAACTTTTTTGAAAACGATGCAAGGATATTCAACATTCACAAAGAGAATTTTAGTTGATCTACCTCAATTAGAAAATTTTATAGATGCAATTTAAGAATTATGTTGAAACACTCATCATTCACGAAAAGAATTCTAGTTAATCTACCCCAATCAAAAAACAGTGATGCAGCTTTGAAGTTTGGATCATTTTGAGAATTTAGATAAGATTTCCTGAGATCTTTTGGATCGTTGAAGGAAGATTAAATATCACATATCAAATCTTCACATGATTACCATTAACCTCATTGTTACACGGGATATCCGATATTTCGGTTGTCGGTCAAGCAGCAATCTACTTTCCTATCACTCATTCAGCCCGCGATTCGATTAACACATGCAGGTGTAATAAAACCCGACATGATGCGCAAGCGCGACGATCACCTGCTCAATAATGACAACGAAGCAGACAGAACTGGACAGAACGCTACAGTGCATGGGTTCAGAGGCTTGAAACTCATCATTACTTTTCTTTCGATAAATTAGGAATAATCAACAGATATAATAGTTCGGCTATGCAGATCGCATGATTGGATACTTTCAATTATATTGATCTACGTATAGATACATTCAAATAATCCAATGTCAATCATCCACAGCAACACACATTGAGACGACTCGTAAAACGCGCGCGAAATCTCGATCGGAACGCCTCGAATCTCGATATCGAAGTTATCCATTAATAATATAAGATGCATGTGCCATGCATGTGCCGTGCAAGTTTCTAGGGGACCCGCGTGGAGACTGGGCCGGTATGGCAGATTGCCATGTTTGAATTTTTTCAATGTTTTCTGCTCTGCGCCCGTACTAAACTTATATATAGGCTGAGCATAAAGCTGCATGGCTGCATATAATTGATGTATATTGGGCTGCAAGGAAGTACTATAATCAGAGATGCTATTGTTTCAGAAATGATTATGATCTCTACAGACGGTGAGCTCCAGATTACATGCAGTTATCAATAACTGATTCATTAAGTATTTTGATTAATTCAAATGCACTTGACAACTCCATAGTCAGTCCACAATAGTGGAGCTCACCATCTGCAGAGATCAGAATCATTTCTGAAACATGAATTTATTACAAATAATTGTTGAACTACCTCAGGTGGCATCAATGATTGGCAAAAAATAATCAACAATTATAGCATCTCTGATTATAGTAGGGTAATCTTATAGGCACGTCAGGTCCCTTGTTCCGCCGTTCCTATATTATATAGTACTACTAGACGTCCAGCAAGAGATTTACAATGAAGGAAAGAGTTTTCTGCCTAAAACGCTTATATACGTATTGTGGTCCTCATTAATTTGAATTTTCACCTTTTTTTTGGTGCCTGCGACATATGTACACTTCTTGATCGCTCGATTGCTACCAGTCAGATAGCTCAGTGGTCAGCGTGTGCGCTTTCAGTTTTGCCGGCGTGGGATCGATTCCCGGGTAAGCAATTTTTTTTTTTTTTTTTTTTTTATTATTATTAAACTCTTTTTTCACATTACGAGGACGACGAATTATTGTGCGATTCTTGGGACTTCCTACTTGTGGCTTCATTGGTGCATTAGAAAAAAACTTAAATCTTAACTACTCAATTATAAGATAGATTGAACTTATTTACTTTCTTATTTTAAAAATACTATCATGGATTTTCGAATCAATTTTGAAATCTTGCAGCCCCCTCGCCCCTGGTTTTATTGGCGTTTTTACTAACTTACAGTATTTACTCAATTTCAAGAGCATGAATTTTCTACGAGATTTTCTAAGCAGTTTTGGAATTCTCTCAGACCCCTCACCCCTGGTTTCATTGGTATATTTACTAACTTACATTATTTTCTCAATTTCAAAAATAACATTATGGATTTTTTTATCAAATTTGAGATTTTTATAGCCCCCTCACCCCTGGTTTTATCGGCGTATTCACTAATTTACATTATTCACTCAATACTCAATTATAAAACATTATAATGGATTTTCTATTCTATATCAAGATCGCTGTTACTAACAAACATGATTCCAGTCCATAATAATAGACGAACTTCTATATATAGGTATATGCGCGTGTGACACGAACAAGAGTAAACATGTCCAGCTGCGCACGACTATATATGTATACACAGCGCAGCCGAAACAGTGGAACGATGACCGTTTCTAAGAATCTGACGTGCCTTTAACACCGGCCTTATAGTACTTCCTTGCAGCCCAATATACATCAATTATATGCAGCCATGCAGCTTTATGCTCAGCCTATATATTAGTTTAGTACGGGCGCAGAGCAGAAAACAGTGAAAAAATTTCAGAACGGCAATCTGCCGCAGGGTAGGCAGAATAAAATAAATAAAATAAATAAAAAAAATACCACAAGTTGTGATATTTTTTTCTGCACGAGAGGGGGCGCTCGCGGGAACCTAGCCGTTCCGTCCGTCGGAACGTGGAGCAGACAGGCAGCAGACTGCAGTCGAAATTGAAATGATGAAATTGCATTGCGAAAAGCCAATCTTGCAGTTTTCCAGTGCGGTTGATTTTTCTGATGTTTCATGTGTTTCAGTTTTTAGAATAAGGCCGATCTCGTCTTCATCGTTGCGCGACTCTGAATTCTCATCATTTCTTACAACTGCACTTTTGATTCTGCACCTGCCGACATAATCGAAGTTTTCTATAATCCGTAGTTTTAAGGAATTTCTTCAAATAATTTGACCAATTCATCGAATTTGATCAAATGTTTGATTTGATGAACCTGTTATCATCTGTCACAGTTCTCAGATTTATAAACTCACATAACTTCAAGAAATTATTGGAATATGGGATCAAGATTGCTGCTTTGCTCAGGCGAAAGAGGATGAGGAAGCATGCATGGCACAGGTATAAAATAAAGCAGAAACTTGGAACTACAAATTCACCAAGCAAAGGGGAATTAGTTGATCAGAAATTGGAAATTCAAATCTAGATTCTATATTGAACAAGTGATATTTATTTGAAGTGCCTCTGACTGTACTAGAATATGATCCGCAAGCCATAAAGTTCTGAAAGTTGTCAGAGCACGGCACTAGTTTGTTGTGACAAGTAAGCAGTGATTTGTATATCCATAGCTGTGGCAAAGGTAGTGCTGATGATGTAATTGGTGAATGCTTGAGTAATGGAAGTAATGCCAATATGACTTTGGTGATGAAGATTAGAATGTGGTACTTATAGGGAATTGTTGGAGGATCAGCTATCTTGGAGAGATTTACAATTTCCAGGTTCACATCCTGATCTTCATCACAAAACTTATAGCGGCATTACCATCATCACCCAAGCGTCACCAATTGAGGGATCTGAATCATTCATCACCATCATCATCACCACCTTTGCCACCGCTTATATGGATATACAAAAAACAGTTTACATTGTCACATCAAAGTGATGCCTCGCTCTGACAACTTCCAAACATTTGGCTTGTGGATCACATTCTGGTGGAGTAAGAGGTACTTCAGACAAGTATCACCTGGTCAATAAAGCATCTGAATTTTAATCTTGAGTTCCTGAACGTCTGATTTCGCATCATTTAGAGAATTTGTAGTTCCAAGTTATTGCCTATTATTCTGATGTGTCTATGCCATGTATGCTCCCTCATTCTCTTTCGCTTCAGCGAAGCAGAAATCTTGGTCCCATAACATCGAATACTTCCATCTAATTATTGGATATTCGACCCACAAATAACCGTATGCTCGTACTAAAAATTCTATCGGGGGTAAAATCAACCCCAAAACCTAGGAAGGCAGATTAACCCGCGAAGCCCGGATGCTTGGTCCGAAAATTCTGTCGGGGGAGAAAACAACCCCAAAACCTAGGAAGGTGAATTAAACCGCAAATGCCCGGATACTCGAACCAAGAATTCTGTCGGGGGGAAAATTACCCCAAAACCTAGGAAGGCAGATTAACCCGCGAATGCCCGGATGCTCGGACCAAAAATTCCGTCGGGGGAGAAAAAAACCTCGAAACCTAGGAAGGCAGATTAACCCGCGAATGCCCGGATGCTCGGACCAAAAATTCTGTCGGGAGAGAAAATAACCCAAAAACCTAGGAAGGCAAATTAACCCGCGAATGCCCGGATGCTCGGACCAAAATTCTGTCGGGGGAAAAACAACCCCGAAATCTAGGAAGGTAAATTAACCCGCAAATGCCCGACGCCCCTTAAGGGCGACGATTTAAGGTCTTGCGGTTGATTTTTTCCCCGACAAAATTTCCGGTCCAAGCATCCGGGCAAAGCGGGTTAATTTCTATGGTGTCTAGCGATCTGGAAATCAGGGAATTCTTTGGGAATCGACTTCGGCTATGGAAATCAGGGACCTGTGTGGGAAATCGCATTCGAATTATGGAAATTTTCATGAACGATTGCATCTTGAACATTCTCACTACCACTCCACCGAAATAATTCCGATTTCAGTGTATATAATGCACACCGCTTGTGCCAAACCAATATAATACTTTATATTGAATTCGTCTCTGAATTCGCTGGTAGCAGATTTCAGCAATTTATGGGTCTTTTTCCAAGTGATCTAGCTCCTACTAGACATGTGATAATCGATTTTACCAGTAGTCATTTTAAAGGTCTTGAAAAAACCTACAGTTAGACCACCGGTAGAAGTCGATTATCGTATTTTTTATAGAAGTTACAGTCGTCACAAGGTGAGCAGTTTCGTGAAAATGCCAAACTTTGAGCTCAATTTAAAAAAATCGTTTTTTTTCTTTCGACCCCAAACCTGTGCGAATGTTGTCCGATCCAAATACTATCAATTAGAACAATAATCTGGGTGGCTTTTTTGGTTCCTGATTCTCAGTAGACTGTTTAGAGTACCGTCAAATTGGGTAATTTTGGTACGTTTTCGGTGCTTTTCATCTTTTTGGCTCGGCATTCCAACATACATTCACAAAACCCACTCCTATTAGTAGTCTATCTAAAGCTTACAGTCTCAGCTTTCGATTGACGGGCTACAAAGTTCAATCTGATGTGTCTATGCCAGAGCTATTAGCAGTTGAAGAAGTGTACTAAAGTTAGACCCCGATGGAGCAACTTTGGTACACTTACAGAATATCTCAATTCTACCCACCATCATGCGAGTGAATTGATTTCAATCGTTCAAAAGCTTCATCTTAAGCTGTTTGAAACATTTTAAAACCTCAGAGACCATCACTCGACTCAAGATAAGTTCAAAAGAAGCTGTCATATGAAGGTGTTCCGAAGTTACCGTATCCTCATGCTTCTTACCTTGAGTAGGGTAACTTTGGTACGTTTTTTCATGTTTTTCTCCCCTGTTTTTCATTCATTAAAATTCCAAATGGTGCAAATACTCTAATGTAACGATGATTTGTTCAATATGGTGATATATGTGATGGAAATGTAGCAACATACACCGGTAGTTCTTTCGGGAACACTTCTTGCCAGGTATCCTGACTGGATCACTCGCGCATATCGGTGCTAAATCAACCTTTTTGGAAAAAACGTCGATAAACGATTACAATCATCCACACGGGATCTACGGTGGCTTAACACATTGTTGATGTGTGTGCCTAGAAGAGAGGGTAGATTTAAGAGCGATAGAATCATTCACCTTGCCAAATGCAGCTTTGAAAGTCATTTTTCAGGGGGGACCGAAGTTGCACCCACTGTACAAAAGTTACCCGATTTGACGGTACCCTTTGGTGACCTTTTGCTGAAAATTATCCCATAGGGATGGCTCAAATAGGCTCCCATCTGAACTAGTGTACGCGAACCTGTGGGAAATTACTCCACAAAGTACCCCCAAATATGTAGAAAAACTCCCAGACAGGAGCCTCAAGCCAGACGCGATTTCCCGGGTTCTTGCCCACAAACGAGACGAGTGGCTAGGATAAAAATACAGACATGTTTTTTCGACTAAAAATGACCATCTAAAGACGATTCTGGGGTCAACTTGTGCCTACGATATCATCCAATCCTCAAACGGCGTTAAACTCCATAAAAACAGGTTTGGGGTTCTTTTTCCCCCGACAGAATTTTTGGTACGAGTATCCGGGCATTTGCGGGTTAATCTGTTTTCCTAGGATTTGGGGTTGTTTTTCCCCCCGACAGAATTCTTGATTCGAGTATCCGGGAATTTACTGGTTAATTTGCCTTCCTAGGATCTGGGTTTGATTTTCTCCCCGACAGAATTTTCGGTCCGAGTATCCGGGCATTTGCGGTTTAATTTACCTTCCTAGGTTTTGGGGTTGTTTTCTCCCCCGACAGAATTTTTGGACCAAGCATCCGGGCATTCGCGGGTTAATCTGCTTTCCTAGGATTTGGGGTTGATTTCACCCCCGATAGGATTTTTAGTACGAGCATACGGTTATTTGTGGGTCGAATAACCAATAATTAGATGGAAGTATTCGATGTTATGGGACCAAGATTTCTGCTTCGCTGAAGCGAAAGAGAATGAGGGAGCATACATGGCACAGACACATCAGAATAATAGGCAATAAATTGGAACTACAAATTCTCTAAATGATGCGAAATCAGACGTTCAGGAACTCAAGATTAAAATTCAGATGCTTTATTGACCAGGTGATACTTGTCTGAAGTACCTCTTACTCCACCAGAATGTGATCCACAAGCCAAATGTTTGAAAGTTGTCAGAGCGAGGCATCACTTTGATGTGACAATGTAAAACTGTTTTTTGTATATCCATATAAGCGGTGGCAAAGGTGGTGATGATAATGGTGATGAATGATTCAGATCCCTCAATTGGTGACGCTTGGGTGATGATGGTAATGCCGCTATAAGTTTTGTGATGAAGATCAGGATGTGAACCTGAAAATTGTAAATCTCTCCAAGATAGCTGATCTTCCAACAATTCCCTATAAGTACCACATTCTAATCTTCATCACCAAAGTCATATTGGCATTACCATCATTACTCAAGCATTCACCAATTACATCATCAGCACTACCTTTGCCACCGCTATGGATATACAAATCACTGCTTACTTGTCACAACAAACTAGTGCCGTGCTCTGACAACTTTCAGAACTTTATGGCTTGCGGATGATATTCTAGTACAGTCAGAGGCACTTCAAATAAATATCACTTGTTCAATATAGAATCTAGATTTGAATTTCCAATTTCTGATCAACTAATTCCCCTTTGCTTGGTGAATTTGTAGTTCTAAGTTTCTGCTTTATTTTATACCTGTGCCATGCATGCTTCCTCATCCTCTTTCGCCTGAGCAAAGCAGCAATCTTGATCCCATATTCCAATAATTTCATGAAGTTATGTGAGTTTATAAATCTGAGAACTGTGACAGATGATAACAGGTTCATCAAATCAAACATTTGATCAAATTCGATGAATTGGTCAAATTATTTGAAGAAATTCCTTAAAACTACGGATTATAGAAAACTTCGATTATGTCGGCAGGTGCAGAATCAAAAGTGCAGTTGTAAGAAATGATGAGAATTCAGAGTCGCGCAACGATGAAGACGAGATCGGCCTTATTCTAAAGACTGAAACACATGAAACATCAGAAAAATCAACCGCACTGAAAAACTGCAAGATTGGCTTTTTCGCAATGCAATTTCATCATTTCAATTTCGACTGCAGTCTGCTGCCTGTCTGCTCCACGTTCCGACGGACGGAACGGCTAGGTTCCCGCGAGCGCCCCCTCTCGTGCAGAAAAAAATATCACAACTTGTGGTATTTTTTTTATTTATTTTATTTATTTTATTCTGCCTACCCTGATCTGCCGTACCGGCCTAGTCTGCACGCGGGGCCCCCAGAAACTTGCACGGCACATGCACGGCACACGCATATATGCTTAATCTGGACGCAGCCAATCTCGCCCTTTGACTGACTTCCATCAGAGCTGGACGGTATGTGGCCTCGGAGATGCGCTTTCCGGTTACGATTTGAGCTTCGCTGATTGAAATCTAGTGGCCAGTGGAAACTCTTTGGTTTGCCAAGTTTCAGCTTCCAAGTGAGGAAAGATTTCTTTTACTTATGTAAGGTCTAGATTGTGAAACTTTTTGATCAGAGTACTGGAACTTGTACGATGATTCGTTCCCGAATGAGGGTAATTGTAGAGGTCGAAATATTATCGAAAGATGCGTCGTCCGGGAGTATTTTTTGAATGCTCCGGAATCAAATTTAAATCTGCTATGATGATCAGAACTAAACGAGAAGCGGACTGAGGCGTACGCTATGAGTCTACTGAATTCTGATGCTAGGTGGAACTTGGGTGCGAATTTCGATCGGGTCACTTGATATTTTTCTATGAGTGACTCAACCAAAACTATGGAACCTTTTGCTTCAAAATAAACAATATCCAAAACCCTCGAGTGCCGAGAACTCAGCCTTAAATTCGGTAAGAACGATTAAGTTTTCGAAAGGAGTTGCAAGCATCCCTTTAGCTGTTCCTATGTCAAACGCTGAATTCTGGTTTAACTGTCCCGAACAGTCTCAAAGCCTCGATGGCAGCTCTGAATGGATCAAAGCGTAGAAAGTAGACTGCGGCGCGACGTATTAGACTCTTACGTCACCAATGTGCCTCACACATCCTGATTGGTAGTGCTATAAACTATTTAATAATATCTCTGCATCACACGAGAAAAAACAAAATATGTGAGGTGATGTTTTGTGGGGGAGCTTTTTCAAAAGATTTTAATTCAAACGACATTAGGGAAAAATCACAAATACCCCATCAGGGTCGTAACAAGCGCAAATTTAATCTTCGAAATAATCCCCGCTTCAACCAGTGCTCTAAATGGTTCATCCGCGCTGCAATATAGAATTTCAAAGGCCGAGTCGACATAAGAGCGTGAGTGGGGGCCAAGAGCGCTCTCACGTGGTGGGTGCATTCGCTCTCGCCGCTCGATAGCGCAGGTTTTTTCATATTTTGAAATACTGTGCGAAGACTGACGGGGTGCTCTCGCACCACAGAAACACATTTCTAACATCAAAGGTAGAAATTATCGCGGGAAGAGAAAGGTATCAATGCCGAAACTCAAGAAGCCCCCAAAACCGCAAATATTCGGAAACTAGGCCTGGAAAATCTGTTCAAGAAGAAACCGTTCCCAAAATCTAAGAAAGCAACCAAATTTGCGAACATCCGGATACTCCGTTAGGGAGTCCAAATTCGATCAGAACTCAATCCCAAAACTCACTGAGGTAATCGAACTTGCAAATACTCGGATACCAGAACTGCAAATTCTGTCCGTGGAAACAATCAATTTTAAAGCCCGGGATAACAAATAAAACTGCAATAAAACCTAGATGCTCGTGTGAGAATTTCCTGCTTGGAAGGAGAATCGATCGCAACACTCCGAAAAATAATTGATGAAATAAAAATTCTATCGGGGAAGTAAACGATCCCCGAATCTGAAATGAACTCTCAATAGAATTTTCAAGACGAACTTTCGCATATTTGCGGTTTTGGGGGTTCCTTGAGTTTTGAAATCAATCCCCTTCCCCGATAATTCCCAATTGGAACGTTAGCACCATGTTTCTGAAGTGCGAGACTGGGGTGTCAGGTCATCGCGCAATGTTTCAAAACACGAGTGATGTAAGCATGCGATGCTGCATGAGCGGCAAGAGCGGTTACTCGTTTATCTTACCTAGAAGAGCGCTCTCGCCACGCACTAGCTCTCTTATGTAGACTCGGTCATAGATGGATAGTCCATAACGAAATGACAGGGTGGAGGTGGCTTTCTTCTACGAAGCTCGGGAAAGTCATATTACCCAAAACCAGATGAAATCATAATGGGTATGAATTGTCATCTTAGGCGTACTGTTCAGAATCAAGGTAAACCAATTAATCTGAGTTTCATCATCGTCAATGACATTGTGTCTAGTCGCAGTTAGTTGAATTTCCATTTTTAACAAAACATGGTGAAGTAGTGATGTGGTCACTAATGAAACGATAATATCATATCGGTGTTATTCACTGTGTAACACCATTACGTTGATAAAATCAAATACCACGATATTTTAGCATCTTTTTCGTTTGATCTTAAATAACAGGTTTGATATTTCATCAAAAGAACGCTGACATCTATTCAACTCTCTGATTGCGCAAATTCTTGAACTTCCTTTCGGGTTACGCTTAGCAAGACATTGATCCCATGATGTGGTCGTGTCTAAATCATGATAGAGCTAGGGTCACGTTCAGAGAAATCCGATTCATTTTCTCTTACAGCATAAGGAGTTTATCGCAAAATCATCAATGTATATCAAGCTATTGTTGATTTCTAGAATGATTGTAATCTAGATGTTTGAAATGGCTCAAATTCACAAGAAATTAGATTGAGTAGATCTCTGTGATTCGATGCATAATTTTTGTTTGCGATAAATTCATGAATCATGTCATGTTAATCATGCAGCTCTGTGACGAGGCTGATAGAGTTCAATAAGAGGGGACGAGAAGAAAAAATACGTGAGCTTCATGCGTTCCATGAACGAACATTCCATGACTGGGTTAAATTGTTCCAACTGTTTTGTGGATCTCGGGGTCTACCGATGGACCCAACGATTTTTCATTCTTCAATCTTAACCAACCCGTAATGATTCGAAAAATACCCCAATAGAATCTCTCAAGGTGGTTTACTTCACTTAGAGCATGAACAACGAGCCAGGAAAGAGTTTGTTCCTATACAGATATATTTGCCAGAATACAGGAGTCCACTTCATGACCGAAATAAAAATACGAAAAAAAGACTCCGTTGGTGGGGATTTAGTTGGATATATTACTTTGAATCCTTCTTAGCGGTTCTACCTCGGTGTACTTTCATGGCACTCGAGCTCTATGCTTCAGAGATTTGAATCTCGATATAAGGTAAGTATACCCAACTTGCCCCTATATGCCGATCTCGAGAATGGGCACTTCTTGGCCCATCATCCTGCGTTTATTCCTGCGTTCTCCAGAAAATTTAAAGTGATTCTTCTATTTTTCGTCATTGCCCAGCTAAGGAAGTACCGAGGGAATCGCCTTCAGTAAAATCGGTGCCAAATTCTTTGAGTTCAACCAATCTTAACGTATCTTAGCGCATTCGATTCCTTGTTTCAAGACCTTCAAAATCCATCTTCCAAAATTGCAAAATTTGAATATGGAGCTGTTTTATGTGCAAAACACGGAGACGATTTGTAAACAAGGATGCCAAAATCGGAGTGTATCTAACATGCCCCCATACACTGTGGCTAAATAAGAATGTACCCCCCTTTAATTTTTTTCTAAAGCAATTTTGATCAGGCAACGAAAGTTCTTCCAAGGTTTTGGGACATTGCGAATCTAATGCCGATGTCGGCGAGTTGAAAAAAATTGTTGGTAAAAAATTAGAAAAATTATTTTTGAAATTTGTAAAAATATCCGGTCCGGACGTTGCTAGATAGAAAGCCCGTCGAATTTTATGAAATCTAGGCTATTTGCGCATGTGATTTGGAGCTTGATTCGTTTTTAAATGTAATTTGTAAAAGTGCAATTTTGAGGGCTCGTCCGGGGTGTCGTAAAGATGACGCGACCGTGACTTTTGAAGTCACGTACTCGCAGACGTGGTGGTTATGTTTCCCGCCGCCACGTGTGTGACAGACCGTCGTGTTGTTAGTCATTTTCGATTTCGGGTCTGCGAAGCACGGACATGCGTGTTGAGTTATTTGTCTCGAGTTTTTTCGAGAGGCAGGTGTGTGTTGTGATTAAATTTTCAGTGTTACGTGTACTGTGCAGTGTAAAGCAGACTCGGTCGTGAAGGATCATCGTCGGCTGCCACCGCACATCTGTATTGCGTTTCCGTCGTCGTCGCTGCATTAGCGGTGTGCATCGATTAAGCATTGGCGACATCGAGCGAGTGCCCATTTCGTCAATCAAGAGTCCAAAAGTAGTGAAATTTTGGTGTTCGAGTGTTGCGTGCTTGAGGGACTTGCGCCAACATGAGGTGTGGGTCTGGCTGTCGGCTGCTGTCAGATGATGAGGACAACATGCTCAGTGCATTTTGAGAATCTGTTTTCAGTCAGATGAGTATTATTTTTCATTACATAATGTTAATTTTGTAACAATTCATTTCAAGTGAAGGATCAAATTCTTTGTGGCGTGTGTCTTGTTTTTGTTACAGGTCGTGAAATTCGTTGCAGCAAATGAGAGCCGACTGTTGTGGAGCCCCAAGTGGGTTTTCTTTGATTCACAAAGAAACCATGGATCTTGACTGTGGATTATTTTGCAGTTGATGATTTATTTGTAGTGTCTGATCCGAAGAAGGGATTTCTCCAAGTTCCAACAGCAGGTGATGGTATAAATGGATTATGCCAATCCTGTAGAATCCACCCTTGAGTTTGACTGGTGCTTTAATTTCTCTGTGGATTGATTGAGCACACCAACACTTGAGGACCATGTCTTTTTGTCTCGAGCCAAATAATTGATGATTAGTGAAACTCTCATCAATTATTTGGCTCGAGAAATCACAGTGGACTATTATTCGTTTATCTGGAAATCGATGCGAGGGTACTTGTTTGTGGCTTTAGCAGGCCATTTGTTGTTGTTATAATCAGCATACTACAACATCCAACTGCCTACTAGAGTAACTGTAACCACTTTTTCCAGTTGCTGAATGAACGTATTAGATTCTCACGGACACAAAACACATTATACCGATTGTTGTATCAATCGATTGCCAGCTTAAAAATGTGCCTCCTAATTTTCATTTTTCTTTACCACTTAAATATTTGTGCCACTTTTTTCCAAATGTTAACCTTCATCAGATTCTTTTTTTATTCCAATAGTAAGTGCTCTGCCACCGAGAAATGCTTTTAATGCACTAATATTTAAAATATGATTTTGAAAAAGTATATTTTGCACTGGGTTCATGAGGTTGTAGCTCGCTTTTGAGCAACTGACATTTTTAGTAGAATGTTTTCTCAAAAGCGAGGAAATTCATGTGAAGGGCGCAACAGGTCTTTCTCGCAACTCTGTATGCCCACAATGAATAATTGCGAAAAATGATATCTATCATATTTGTAAATTGCACAACAAGGATCTATTTCACTATAGAGGTCTTTCTCTGGATTCATTTTCTAGATATTTTTCGACGGCATTACTTAGTTTTACCATCACAAATCATGATCAATCAAATTGACGAGTGTCAATTTGGTCCCGTATCGGTGCCGAGCGGGTGTCGAGCTTGTCCCGTATCGGTCCTGTACCGGTCTTCGGCGAGAGTCGATGTGGTCCTGGAACTAACAGTCACCGACGAGTGTCGATATGGTCCCGTATCGGCCCTCGGCGAGTGTCGATGTGGTCCCGTAACAGTCATTGGCGAGTGACGATGTGGTCCTGTTACAGTCATCGGCGTGTGTCAATCTGGCCCTGTAACAGTTATCAGCGAGTGTCCATTTGGTCCCGCATCGGTCCTGTACCGGTCATCGGCGAGGGTCGATCTGGTCCTGTACCGGTCCCTGGCTAGTTTCGATGTGGTCCTGTAACAGTTATCGGCGAGTGTCCATTTGGTTCCGTATCGGTCCTGTACCAGTCCTCAGCGAGTGTCGATCTGGTCCCGAATTGGTGACCGGCGGGTGTCGATCTGGTTCCGTATCGGTCCTGCACCGATCCTCGGTGAGTGTCGACGTGGTCCCGTTACGGTCATCGGCGAGTGTCAATCTGGCCCTGTAACAGTTATCAGCGAGTGTCCATTTGGTCCCGCATCGGTCCTGCACCGGTCATCGGCGAGTGTCGATCTGGTCCTGTACCGGTCCCTGGCTAGTTTCGATGTGGTCCTGTAACAGTTATCGGCGAGTGTCCATTTGGTTCCGTATCGGTCCTGTACCAGTCCTCAGCGAGTGTCGATCTGGTCCCAAATTGGTGACCGGCGGGTGTCGATCTGGTTCCGTATCGGTCCTGCACCGATCCTCGGTGAGTGTCGATGTGGTCCCGTTACGGTCATCGGCGAGTGTCAATTTGGTCCCGTATCGGTGCTCGGCAAGTGACGATCTGGTCATGTTACCTTCATCGGCGAGTGTCGTCGATCTGGACCTATATCGGTCCTCGGCGAGTGTCGATGTGGTCCTGAAACAGTTATCAGCGAGTGTCCATTAAACCTGTCAAAAGTCGGCTCTCATTTGCTGCAACGAATTTCACGACCTGTAACGAAAACAAGACACGCCACAAAGAATTTGATCCTTCACTTGAAATGAATTGTTACAAAACTAACATTATGTAATGAAAAATAATACTCATCTTACTGAAAACAGATTCTCAAAATGCACTGAGCATGTTGTCCTCATCATCCGACAGCAGCCGACAGCCAGACCCACACCTCATGTTGGCGCAAGTCCCCCAAGCACGCAACACTCGAACACCAAAATTTCACTACTTTTGGACTCTTGATTGACGAAATGGGCACTCGCTCGATGTCGCCAACGCTTAATTGATGCACACCGCTAATGCAGCGATGACGACGGAAACGCAATACAGATGTGCGGTGGCAGCCGACGATGATCCTTCACGACCGAGTCTGCTTTACACTGCACAGTACACGTAACACTGAAAATTTAATCACAACACACACCTGCCTCTCGAAAAAACTCAAGACAAATAACTCAACACGCATGTCCGTGCTTCGCAGACCCGAAATCGAAAATGACTAACAACACGACGGTCTATCACACACGTGGCGGCGGGAAACATAACCACCACGTCTGCGAGTACGTGACTTCAAAAGTCACGGTCGCGTCATCTTTACGACACCCCGGACGAGCCCTCAAAATTGCACTTTTACAAATTACATTTAAAAACGAATCAAGCTCCAAATCACATGCGCAAATAGCCTAGATTTCATAAAATTCGACGGGCTTTCTATCTAGCAACGTCCGGACCGGATATTTTTACAAATTTCAAAAATAATTTTTCTAATTTTTTACCAACAATTTTTTTTCAACTCGCCGACATCGGCATTAGATTCGCAATGTCCCAAAACCTTGGAAAAACTTTCGTTGCCCGATCAAAATTGTTTTAAAAAAAAATTAAAGGGGGGTACATTCTTATTTCGCCACAGTGTATGATTATCTCGAAAGGGCGAGCAGTACAACTTTTTTACAAGTCAGAACGTGTTTATCACGTCAAAATAGGTCGGAAAAAGTGTTTTGGGCCGGCGAAAAGCTCTAAATGTGCATGCATGGCGATGAAAACACTATATCGACGATTTCCACTATTTATTTTGGAAGAACTGAGACAGTTCGGCTCAAATCCATCAAAATTAGACATAACTTACAAGGGGAGGTCCAACCTTGCGGAACACGGATCCTCATGAAACTCTGGGAATCATCTTGTTTTGGTGAGAAATGAAGGTATCTCCACGGGTTTGATCCCATGGCCCATCTATCCTGGAATACAGCTACCGAGATTAGCATTGTTAGTATATCTATATATGTGTCTTTTTAACATGTTATGTGTATGTACAATGCTAATCTTCATAGCTCTATCTCAGAGTAGAAGGTCCATGGGATCAAACCTTCAAAGATACCTCCATTTTGCACCAAAACAAGATGATTCCCAGAGTTTCATGAGGATCCGTGTTCCGCAAGGTTGGACCTCCCCTTGTTAGTGCATTTAGGAGGTCCTAAACCAAGTTTCAAAATGAGCTAAAGCGCGTTGAGAATCGTTGAGGTAGACCAAAGTTATTAAGAGAATGGCTTGATGGGGGCAAGTTGGGTACACCATTTTGTAAACTCTGAAAAAGAACTTTTTGGGAAAAATTAAGACAGCTCGGCTCTAGTTAATTAAATTTGAATGTACTTCAACTCATTTTGAAGGTCTTAAAACAAGCTTTGAAATGAGTTGAAGCACGTTGAAAATTGTCGAGGTAGACCGAAGTTATTAAGAAAATGGCTTAATGGAAGCGAGTTGGGCACACTTACCTTAGTTATTTAAAAATGGTTGATACATAGCACGTTTGCTTCCTTTTCTTCATCGGATATGATTTTTATTTGCTTTGCCAACATATCAAGAAATGAATTGCATCATTCAATTGTATCCTCTGATAGAATCTTGAATGTACGATTACCACATCAATCAGAAATGCCTCGAATCATATTCTTTTCCAAAGTTGGGAGGTTACGGGATATATGGCACCTTCTAAGGGAGGGGGTCGACTCAAACGTGAAATGGTGCGACAGTGGGAGGTACGAATCAAAAATCAACCAAAATCCTGCAATGAACGACCCCTGCGTGGTTGTCATCAATTCATAACCAACTAGGAGAGTCTTCCAAATTCAGATCACGGATTTTGCTGGAATTCTGGAAATAGTCACCTTCCCATACCAAAAGAAGACATCCAAAATTGTAGACCCTAACATACAAGTGATTCCGAGCTACAGCTTAAAACCTACACTGTAAAAAATGGTTTGACTTTCCACCAAAATCGGCAACCAGTGGTTGGTTGTCGAAATCAACCAGCTGGTTGAAATTTCAACCACTGGTTGACTACCAAATCCAACCAATGGTTGACTTTTTTCCGACAGCGGGTATCGGGATGAATGCGGGGCTTATGAGTTTGTCAATAGTGGTCCCAAAATGACACTTTTGGATCAGGAAAACAAGTTTCTCCATGTTCTTTTCATAAACAAACAGGAATAAATTTCAGCGCCGGCCGCGCAAGCATTTTCGGAGAAAAATCCAGGTAAAGCATCGTTTTCGCGATTCATTATCCGGGTTGGTGAAGTCGGGGGGTGCCACGCTTATAGCCTTGCGTGAAAAATTCGCCCATTATTTTACTATGGGTAGTATATATCGACGGCTCCTACGAAGAGTAACACCAAGCCACTTATAAGCTACGAAGAGTAGCATATTTTCTTCTCAAAGACGAAGAGTATCACTTTTTCTTATAACGACGAAGACTAAGACTTTTGCATATGAACGACGAGGAGGAGCACATTCCCGTATGGACGACGGAGCGGGTTGCTTATATTACAGGGGTCAGGTTTACAGAGTGGCCGGAATAGATGGATGCATGGGATGGATGGGATAGATGGCTGGATGGATGAATGAACGGATGGGATAGATTGATGGGATGGATGGATGGGTGGAATGGATGGAGCGATCTCTCGTATCCATACCACTCAGTTCCATCCCGTTCCATATCATTCCGTTCTATTCCGGTCCGTTCCATTCCATTTCCTTCTGTTCAATTTCGTTCCGGTCCGTTCTATTCCATCCCGTTACATTCCGTTCCATTCTATCCATCCATCCCATCTACCCTTCCACCCCATCCGTCCATCTATCCATTCCTCCAGCCTTACGACGTGTATTCGACCCCTGCAGGACAGGCAACCCGCTTTGTCGTCCATACGAAAATGTACTACTCTTAGTCGTTGATGAGAAAAGTGTTCTCCGTCGTGGAAGCCGTCGATATAATATCTATACTACCCATAATAAAAGGATGGGCGAATTTTTCACGCGAGCTGTAAGCGTGGCAGACTCAGTTGAGCGGTCACAAATCCGGATAATGAATCGCGAAAACGATGCTTAATCTGGATTTTCTACCGAAAATGCTCGCGCGGTCGGCGCTGAGGTTTATATCCGTTTGTTTATGGAAAAAAATGAAGAAACTTGTTTTTCCGATCCAAAAGTGTCAACCTGCACGAGAAAAAAGTTTGTTGGATTCTTCCATTGACCAACTTCATGAGCCCCGCATTCATCTCGGTTATCACTGTGGAAAAAGCCAACCAGTGTTTGATTGGGAATCAATCAGTGGTTGCCACAAAAATTCAACCAGTGGTTGATGGAAAAACTGCAACCGCGGGTTGAAGTTTTTCCCACAAATTTTTTACCGTGTATTCATTACAAAATACCTATGTATATCATCTTTACCATGGGCTTATATGGGCAATACTGCAGTTCAGAAAAGCTCAGAATTTGTGGTCCAGAAGTTTGGGTATCTCTTTAATCGGTGCCATAAGAAGACTATTTTCAGAGTTTCATCCGAATCCATGGCCCGGATCTGAAACACGACCCGATATAATTCGCATATTATAAAAAAATTCCTCCCCTGGATTTTCATCGAGAGATTTACTCTGTATACCTGATCTGTATAACTGATATTTAGTTGTAAAATCTGGATCAAACTGATTCGATTCGGAAAGTTCGATAAGAAAGCAAGACAGTGAGCTCAAGAAATCAAGCCAATTCTTGGACGACGAGATAGTATCAGTGAGGGTGGAACAGCAGGTCCCTAGTGAAGAAATAAGCGGTAAGCGATGGTTTAATAACGCCACGGTGTAACTCGTACAAGTTGCCGCCCAAACACATGTGTCGCACTGCAGGCGGTACTTGCTGTATACCACCCTGACGTAAGTGCACGAGGTCGTCGCAGCAGTTGTCGTCGTCGTCGTCGTCGTAGCCAGCCGGCAATATTGGAGCAATAATCCCGAGATCTAGATCTCTTCCATTATCTTCTCGTTTGTTCTGCTATCCTACTCTATCGTACAATTTTATCCAAGCTGAGTCCAGTCCCCTGCTGTCGCTGAAATCACTGCTCAAGTGGCCATTACGTCAGTAAGCAGTGGGTTGGTACGAAAACAACTTGCTTGAGACTGTCGAGGTGTGTACGGGGAAGGGAGAGAAATATTTTCATATAGTCTCAGGCTCCAGGTTATAGCTCACGTCAGGGATTTCAAGGTGACATTGAATCAGATCATCAATAAGTTCCTCCATATCATGTGAGATTTAGAACGTAAAAGCACAAAGGAATCGAGCACAACGCTCATTTCTATTTTTCATTCCCGTTCATTCCTTCCTCGTAACATTCTAACTCCTTCACCATTGCCTAAAAATATATTCCGAGAAACGTTACCCGATATTTCCATTGGTGTATCTATTCGAAAACGGCATCCAGTAAACTCCTGAGACGGTGCTTCACCATGGATGAAAAATACTCCATTTTTACGCTAGAATTCGATATCCTCATACAAAATCATAGCGTTCTGAAATCTCAAAGTAGATCGCAGTGCACCAGCTGAGAGCCATTAAAGAGCTTGCTATAGTACGAAGCACAAAGCGGAAAAGAGCGTGGATGTAGCTTGCCAAGAATCGAGAGCAGCTGTTTTCGTCAATTTACGGTATCGGTTTCTGTCGTAACACCGAGAGTGAGCAGCTTGGATCGATGCTCAAGTAGACTTTCGTTGCATTTTCTTTGAACTGATACGATTTTATACCTTCTGTTGCTTGCGAAGGCGAAATTTTCCTCAGAACTACGTCGTGAATAGGTATCAGTCCAAGCTGATCTCTGGCTGTTTTATCCTACTCTCACTTACAAGGGATCAAGTTGAATTAGTCAACAAAAAAGCAGTCAATGCCTCTATGGCTCAGATTTACATTCGTAGTTCATTTGTCGATTCCCAAAATTGCGCTCTTCGTTAGATTATTTGCAGCTAGCGTTATTGACTTACTCGTTCGGCTTGTAAATGTTCTCGATGAGTCAGAAGCTTATGAAGTGCTTTTGTAGCTCAAAACTGATATTTGTAAGATGATGGGGATTCAAAAGAGGTTTCTTATGAACTTCGTAGAGATGACATTTTGTTGAACTGGTGCCGCGAATAGTCACAACCATCAACCAAACCAGAATGGTTCTGTACTTCCATGCGATTCGTGAGATGTAGGGGTCCTTACACACATAAATATGCTCCAAGATAATCGTATTAGTCGGCTCAATCCATACGAAATCCTTCATCGAAAGCTTGATTTTCAATAAGCTCACTTTTCAAGCCCAGTTACATAAATCAAATGATTTGATAACAGCGCAACGAATTTGACTGATTTCCCTTGGCTCAGGAGTCCACCGAGTCAAGTGAGTTGCGACACAATTGCTGCATGGTAAAATGATCCCAGTGCGACATTCCATTCCGAAGTCTAATCCTAGCAGTGATCCGTTATATCCTTGGATATCTATCTACATCTCTGCAAGCCTAAGAACGACGATTCAGTTTTTCCAACATTCTTGAGAAATTCACTCAATAAAATCGAAGACCACGAATCCATAGCAAGATTATCCTCAGAGAATTTGTTCTTGAACGTTCTTCAGAGATGCTCAAATTAGCAGCGCTAGCTCGAGGCACGTCTGACTAAACATTGGCTTTACTACTGATTCGACATCTGCGCGCTAGTGTGGCCCCTTCATTCCATCACTTGTACGATTCATCACGCTATACATCATGAGTCCAGACTCGGGGAGCTTTGAACCCACACCAATGGCCAGATTCTAAAGCCTCTAGGAAAATCGCAAAGATAAGAGGCATCATCTGGATAAAGCACGTATTACTCCTCCCGTAAGATCAGATTCCTCACCTTACCTCTTCTAACCACTACCTCATTCCTCCTCCATCCCACCACATTCTCGCGTCTTCCGAGTAGAAAAAGGGGCATCTAGGCGCGAAGAATTTTTAAAATGAGATTTCTGACACTCTTCGTGAAGAAAAGTAAAGAGGCAAGCTCGTTATACGGTCGGATTGCCACAAGGCCATCCTCTCTACCACTAAAACTCGAAACGAGAGCAGAGAACGTCGAGGAATGCGCACGCGAGATTTATGTCTCTCTTGCTAGGCAGAATAGCGGCATCACAGAGCTGTATGATCGTGCTTTCTGTGACATCGAATTACACTGTGCAACAAAATTTTGGGTCAGAAATGTCGCATGGACCGGACAATGATTTTCTTGTGTATTTTTCGACACTGAAACCGAATCCGACCTCAGTTTTGCGTCTATACGTCAGGATTTTTCTTAAATCGAAAAAAACTGATTTTTAAAAAAACAGCGTTTTTCACGTTTTTTTGCTAATTCTGTAAATTGAAGATCACTTAGCCAGGGAGTACCGATAGGTCAAAATGTATATCACAATATGTTTTCCTACGTATTTTGACCCGCTGAACACGAACCCGGTGGTTTTAGAACGCTACGATGCAACCTTGGAGCTATATAAGCTAATTAGTCCACCTGGTGTTTGGAAAAAAAGTCCAATGTTGCAACAAATTAAAAAAAAATCATAACACGGGCTAGAATGGACCAATTCGAACGTTCGAGGTCGCATTTTCTTCGTTTTCCTACATACTTCGAGGGGAGAATTTGGCCAACAGTCGTAGAGGCACTGGTTTGACGACAGGAATTTTTTTTCCAAACACCTAGTTTGGTCATAACTTTTGCTGTGCTCAAATCACGAAGAGAAAAATTTCCTCTTGCACGGGGTACCCAAACATAGTTTTCCGACGCAAAATGACCGTCTAAACACAATCCCGTGGTTCATTCAGAGCTAACACGTCAGAATTTTTTTCTAGTCGCAAAAAACCTGTTTTTTGAGGAGCTTTCTTGACCTGGACCAAATTCCTGACATGGTATCCCAAAATAAATCACCAGATCATGTTTAGATGGCTATTTTGCGTCGGAAAACCATGTTTTGGTACCCCGTGCAAGAGGAAATTTTTCTCCTCGTGATTTTAGCACAGCAAAAGTAATGAACAAAATAGGTGTCTGCAAAACAAATTCCTGACGTCAAACCAGTGCCTCTACGACTGGTGGACAAATATATCCTTCAAAGTATGTTACAGAACGAAGAAAATGCGACCTCGAACGTTCAAATTGGTCCATTCTAGCCCGTGTTATGATTTTTCAAAAATTTATTGCGAAATTGGACTTTTTTTCCAAACATCAGGTGGACTAATTAGCTTATATAGCTCCAAGGTTACATCGTAGCGTTCTAAAACCACCGGGATCGTGTTCAGCGGGTCAAAATACGTAGAAAAAACATATTTTGATATACATTTTGACCAATCAGTACTCCCTGGCTAAGTGATCTTCAATTTACAAAATTAGCGAAAAACGTGAAAAACGCTGTTTTTTTTAAGATCAGTTTTTTGCGATTTAAAAAAAATCCTGACGTATAGGCGCAAAACTGAGGTCGGATTCGGTTTCAGCGTCGAAAAATACACAAGAAAATCATTGTCCGGTTCATGCGACATTTGGGACCCAAAATTTTGTTGCACAGTGTTATCAAGCACTGGCTAGACCGCTGCTTTATTATATGCCCTTGAAGCGCGGATGGTCGAGGTGGGGGAAGCTGAGTTATGTAGCGTGTCTGGTGATTTTTTTCCTCATGAGTGGTAGATCAGCTGGAAGATTTGCACGGGAAATTTTTGTCCGACGCTAGAATTGCTATGGACTGCGAAAAGTAGGTCGTGTATGATTTCAAAGGGATCAATGATGAATTGAAAGTCACAGTTCCTGAACTATCTCACTATAATCGTGACTTTCGAATCCGGATCAATTACTTTGATTGAATGGCCATCTCTCGCGTTCTGTCGGTCTTATAATTACTTTGAATACTTTTGTGAATCACAACAATAGTTTCTGAAATATTGAACATTTCATGAAAAAATTGTGGAGATCTTTCTTCGAAGAAGGCAAACACCACTCCATCAATGTGATTGAAACTAAAAAGTTCGATTCTAAAGAGAAAAAAGTTATTCATGAGTGAAGAGTTTGCGCTGGAATAATTATCGAAAGTGCTCCAAGGATCTTCCTTCATAAGCTTCCCCTTTAGCAAATTAGTACAAAACATGGCATCCTTCCAGTAACATTCCTCATAGGGTTCTTTGGTACATCGTAATTTTCTGTTCGCAGAGTCTTGGTCCACATTTTTGGCGCAAATCTTGATAGTTTCAAATATCATCGAATGCAATAGTCAGTCAGATGTAGGATATTACTGAGGGGTCCGTCTCAAAATTAAACTTGAAGTCAAAGGTATTCCACTAATTCGTTACAACAGATATCAACTGAAAACTTATAGAAAGAATTTTGTAATTCAGATGGGATGAAGCTCAGATCGAGCTAGGAAAGCCAGACTCTGAGAAGAATCCTCGGCAACACAATTTCTTCCAGAGTTTCGACCAGACTTACTTAATGGGTGAATAACGTAATGACTAAGATTGTGCTGCTGTATGCTCTATTCCGTAAATGACGCAACCGATGATGTCCCGAGTCAAAGCTCTTATTGAGTCAGCATGGAGAACTCGAAAATTTTAATAAATTGGAAATTCACTTTATATTATCGAATGTGATCAAAGTATAAGACAGTTCCAAGCGCATCTTACAAAAGTTAAATTACTTTGAAAATTGGTTCCTCGGGACGGAGTCGAAGTTACATCCTGTCTAAGCTGCTCTGATTCTCAGTGAATCCACCCTGACTACGGAAACGTCAATCTTGCCGATGGAATGAGCTCGACACCCATTCCAGAATCTCCCAATGGCACATCCGAAGTTTCCATCCTCCCGCATTTCGATTCATTTCATCCAAGATATGAACTCAGACTTTCTGCAGAAACACCACAAAGATGTTTCATGCGTCGGGTTTTCCGTGGTCAATCCGAGCAGATTCCAAATGAAAACTCTGTCTCTCAATTCGAATGGAACAGCAGATGAAAGGGGGCGTACGAGTCAGTACCAACTTCGGCGGACTACGGGTCGAAAATCACTGCTCGTCGAGGGCAAATTTCATTTCGTCCTCGTGGTCTCAAAGCGATCAAAAAGCCAACCGCAGCAACAAGATGCATCTCCATCGCGCCCAAGCTCACTGACCGCACACGCCCCGATAATATTGCCCTCTCAGAGTCAGCCCGCACACATCCTGGCCTCCATGCATCCCGTCCCAATTTCATTCCAGATTTTAATCTAACGCCAGCCAAGCTCGTACCTCACCTTTGTGACTCAAATTTTTTCCGCCACCTACCTCATCGCTCTCTCTTTCACTCACACACGCACATGCTCATCGTCGAGATTTATAAATTTCCCGAATCACCGTATAGGAAGAAACTGGAGTATTTTTCCCGGGCCTCTGTATACACGGTGATGGCAATAGAGGTGTTGGTGCGCGATGAAACGGCGGGTATAACGTCAGCGCAATTTGCACTAAATCAAGCGCGCAATTTCCGCATCGCGCGCGTGAGAGAGAGAGAGAGAGACGAGTTCTCTTTACCCTCGAAGCTGGAGATGTGCCGCAAATGTTGGTGGGAGGCCAAAGTGGGTGTGGGAGCTTCTACATTTCAGAGCGCCATCCACTTCTAGTGCTGGTTGTTGGGAAAAAGTGAGATTTGTGCAAGCGCGAGCGAGTCGTCGATGGGGCGGAAAAAATTAATTGAAGATAACGCTGATAGCGGGGAACTTTTTGCTATCGACTATGGTGACGACAACTATTGCTCGCGCCCATATTAATGAGAAAATCTGTGATATTATACACCTTTTCTTCTCTTGTTATTTTGTCGATTGTGGAGTAAATTTTTTGCACCCTTGCGATCGCATATATTGACGAATATTGGACAATTTTCCAGGATAATGCGAACGATTGCCGAAAAGTTGGCTTTGCGAGATCTCGGTTTAGGGATACTTGGATCTCAACTGGAGAAGTTATTCTTTGAGTACAATTTCTCTGTAGCCTGATTTCTTGGTTTTCTAAAGAGTTATCGAATAATACAGAATGGGGAATTCCAATAAGATCCATGCGAGGACGTAGTGAAAATATTATAACCGACTTCTCATGAATATTCGTGATGAATCTCAACTTTATGTAAGCATAACCAAGATATCATACAGAATACTGAATTTCACGCCTTGTGAATTTTGAAAATCGGCCACAGTGAACCTCCGGACATTTTACAGGCATACACAGGTCTCGCCTTCAACAACCAGAATCGTGTCAAGTAATACTTTCCAATGTCCCGAAGAGCGGATCAAACGGATCTGATGCGAACTTATCGGGGTCATACTTGCTGTAGGCAAAGACACAAAGTGTGCATAGACTGGAATCGGATGCAAAGCCATATGAGAAACCAGGTGAACACGTTGCCGTACCATTGTCAGAAGTTATATCCAAAACTTCTTAATCTGTGATAGCCTGCCCAACTTCGGAGCGCAAATCTATGCTTTTCCCCATTCCATATTTCTTACTTTGGGATTTGTGGAACATTTTCAGGGTAAAAAATTCCTGCATCTCATAATAGACCGATTTAGATAATCAGATCGATCTATAAACTCGTGACTTATCGAAAAAATAACGCTTACAGACAGACTGAACACATCCTCACTTCCATAATGAAAACTCCTCATATATCGTACTGGTCACGCCAAAAATTAACAGATGCAGAAAATAATCACAAATACGAGACAATGAAAATATTGATCATATTGCGATAATCGTTGAAGAATATTCACTCGAGAATTCACCCAAAACTATGAGATCTAAATTATTGAAACAATACTTGAAACTATTGGGCCAATGCAGTGGCGCTTTTGTTCACGAAACGTATAAATTACGTTGCAAACATTTCCCTGCATCTCGGGATCTGTTCCATTTTTTGAGATGCAAGTTATTGAGGGACCAAAAAGCACTCTCGTACTTTCAAATTCAGCATTGCAGTTGACTCGTCCGAGAATTTTGTATCCGTTCAAGGAGTGTCAGTCAGTTTAGATATCGAAAAAATACAAACTTCTATCCTGAATCTGGCAATCAAGCGCAAACCATATCCCGGAATACCATTGGCAAATTCAATTCATAAATCAACCTCACCCTTCGCATAAAAAATTCAACACGCTGGGAAAAGTGCGCCATAAGCAAACGATGTGGCTCGAGGATTTGAGTTTACCGAGCGAGTTTGAGCCGTTGCTACTTTATTCCGGGCGAGAAAAGAGTGTGCAATTCTCGCAGTTGACTTTATATAGCCGTGAGCAAGCTCACTCGCATCTACACGCGAGCACACACTGTTTGTACACGAAGACCGTAAACACACTCCCACATAGACAAAGTGATGTATACAGAACGGAGGCGCGTCGTGTTGTCCGGATTGTCTCGAGCGAGAGATAGAAGGTGGGGTGCTAAAACAACGGCTAAGCACCGAAGCGAAGGCGCTACGTTTCTAACCCGGCTTGTTTCACTTTGCAAACTGTGTGATGGCAGGGTGGGCTCGTTTCTTGTTGCATCGGGGGAGTACAATGCACGCGTTCAGCCTTACTCCCCCTCAAACCAGTTCGTAGTCGTGATTTTCAAACCAACGGTTCGGGGCAAGAAGGAGCTGCCGTGCGAGCGAACCGAAATTGAATGGCAAATTGATTCAATGCGGGCTTTTTGCACGAAAGATGAATACCTGATCTTGCGGACCAGTTTCGATGATGTGATACATGGGTATGACCCTAACAAAGCGTTAGCGGCCAGATAAAATTTTGATTAGAGTCGGGGGTTTGTTGCATGTTTCAGAATGGCACCAGGATATCGTTTTCTGCAAGGAGTAGAAATATTTGCGAGCTATTGACAACGACTTAGATGACTAGGAGCTGTCATTTGTCATGAAATGAGTGAGCCTAATATCAAGAAATGCCAGGCTACCATCAACAATGCATTAACGATGACTTCTGTAGCCTACACTCTCCGAAACCATCAGTGAGAACTCACTGGCCTTCAGTTAATCTGGGATCAACCCTGATTGAGGACTTCAGTGAGTAGTTTCAGTGATTATTCACTGAAGTCAGACTGAAACTTCAGTGTTTTTGGGTGGTCGGACGGGCCCTCATTACTGAAGTTTGAATGGGGCCATTCACTGAAATTTCAGTGAGAACAATCAATGAAACTCCAGTGGCCTATGAAGTTGGACGGGCCACCATGACTGAAGTCTTAGGGAGCGTCACTTTCACATAATTTTGAATATAAATTTGAAATTTCATCCCTCTGAGAACGTATTCTGAGAGGGAAAGGCCATCGCGCAACGGAAAAATGCAAGTGCGATTCAAAGACATCCAGCCGAGGAATGCATCCGCGAAACCTCTTTCCTGATTGAGTGAGCGCCACAGATACTTCAGTGATGCTCATTGGAACTCCAGTAATGATCACTGAAACTCCTGTGATGCTCACTGACACTTCAGTGACGATGGCCCGTCCGACCACCCTAGGTCCCTGAAGTTTCAGTGCGACTCCAGTGGGTACTCACTGAAACTAAGGTAAGTGTGCCTAATTTGCCCCCACTACTTTTGTTTTACTCGCCATTTCAACTCATCTCTATATTTTTCAACGTAGTTTAGCTCATTTTGTAGCTTGTTTCAAGACCTTGAAAATGAGCTAAGGTACGTTCAATTTGAACAAATTAGAGCCGAGATATCTTAATTTTTGCGAAAGAAGATTTTTTGCGAGTTTTTGTCAGTGTGTTCCTAATTTGCCCCCACAGGGAAAAGAGGCCTATTTTCATGGGATTATACGGGTTTTTCGTGAAAGCGGGATATCTCGGCTCCCAGACCTCCAAATGAGACGTACTTTAGCTCATTTTGTAGCTTTTTTTAATGCCTTTAAAACTTTTTGAGGTAAATTGGTGCATCTTAATGGACCGAGGAATGAATTTGGAAAAAGACTATAGGGGCAAATTAGGAACACTGCACTTTTTCTAGTGATATGGGCGTACAATCGGCTAAAAATCGAATTTTGCAATTCTGCAAAAAGCATTCTAAAGTTGGGACAAAGACAAAGAAAATGAGTTAAGGCACGTTAAAATTGATCCCATCAATTTTGTTTGGCATAACTTTTAGTGAATAACAAAAAAGAAGTCGGAAGTAGCGAAATCAGTTCTTCTGTTCTAAGAAAGGTGCGGGTCATCTAGGATCGGTCCAAAACATTCATTTTCTCATATTTTAACGTACCAAACATGAAAAAAATGCGGGGCAAGGTCTGCGGGTTCGTACATGTGAGAACTTGAATGGGGGCAAATTAGGGAATGGGGGCAAATTAGGCACAGATACCTTACTCACTGAAGTCTTCAGTCAGAGTTGATCCCAGATTGACCGAAGTTCAGTGGGTTCTCACTGATGGTCTCGGGAAGAGTACTGAATCCATTAATTGTGCGACAGTTGGAAGGTCATAAGTTCAAACTTGGTTATAGTGAAAATTTTTACCCATGTATGCCTTGAATTCTGGAGAGTATTCTGTGAAATTCTGTATGCAATTGATTCAAATATATTCATTTGGTCAACATTGAATCAAGTACGAGCTGAAACTCTTAGAACTAATACATTCAATAGTATTTTCTACCACATGGATGTTTGAAACTGGCTAGACTCCTCCATGCCTATCGATGATAGAATTGACAATGTCTAATCACGCCTGATTCCCATACGTGGCATATGGATAGATCAACCAAAGTCTTAATCTCATGATGAGACTTTGACGTTTTTCAAAAATTTGGTTCATGTAACAACCCTATTTCGTACTCTATCAGATAGCTTACGATTGCTGCGATATCATTCAAAGCTCTGGTTTGGGATGCTATGCTCAAGCTGGCCCATGATTTTTCTTAGCCATCCTTCTAATAGCAGTCTTGGGACTGCACATACTCTAACTAATATAATCGAAACGGGGTACCGTAAGACAGGTAATATCACAAACAACTTAGAATCCAATCAATCGATACCCATATAAACTGGTATTATTCGTGAAGCATGAAGAGCTTCAAAATCCTTTCGATCCATCATCATGAAATATATAGGAGTCAACTAGGCTGTTCTTGCCAGAAAGAACCAGACAAGTTGACCTAATCAATTCTGTCATGGACAGGCGTGGATGAGTCAGGTTGATTTCCAAGCTTCATATGGCAGGGAGGGACGATGAATATATTGATCCTGCAACTCGGAGGAATCAACCTGCAATCGAGTGATTGAAATTGGACGAGTTAATGTTTGTCTATTCTACTCGTGCTTTTCAATAACGATGGGTCGTCCTATTGAATTCTTTACATGAATCACACTGAAATTTGCATGTTGTGGGTGACCCCGATGAATGCATTACCCTTGAAGAATGAGAAATTGCTGACACGAATGGAACAATGCGAAACCCGCGATTCGATTGAACGAATTTTCAGACTGTAGATTTCGAGAAATTTCCCGAATTAAGAACCAGATACCAAATCCTCTGTAAACAAGCATCCATTGATCAGATTTTTGGCTAAGGAATTTTTATTTTATTACAAGATAGACCCAGTCCAAAGTTCGAGTGAGGCACAGCTTTCCATCATGAATTGTTCTCGTCGAATCGTATGCCCTTGAGAGTTTGTGAAAATATTGCTTTGAAAAGGTTGTAGGTATAGGCGATCGCGAGTCGCAGAATATGTGGAAACGCACTCCAGAGTCAAACCTCGGTTCGATTTCAAAATTACGAGAGCAACTTGACCATAAAAAGCCATAGTACATAGAACGAACGTAAAATGGAATAGGGGCTCTCGAGTCTGCACGATGGATCGAGAGCTTTCCTTTATACAATAAGCCCGTGGTATTTTCGCGAAAGAGCGCGAGTCAGGTTGAACGGAATTGATGACGCCCAGTCGCACGATCCTTTTTCCCACTATACCTCTTTTCCCGTTTTCTCAAGAGTTTTTTGTCCCAGCAGTAGTCCGTCTGTTTGCGGAAGCAGCTCTTTTTCTGCGACGTCACGCGCAACGGCCCTTATGTACCCCTTTTGCCGCGTCCATCGCTTGGTAAACTGACCGCAGTCGATCGTTGCTCTTTTTTTTATCCTTCTGCGTTTACTCGCTCGTGTCGATCGAAGGGTTTTAGATCAATGGTCAACAGTCGACGGAGACGAATACGAGAATGTGAGGGAGACCGGTTGTTGGTTCACTTCTGTGAAATCTGATGTGGATGAGAAACTATGGAACGAGGAAACGCTTTGAGTGACTTCGGAATGTTTTGAAGAGGAACCTGATTTTTGAGTGGTAAGCGTTTCACATTCTGTAATTTTTTTATTTCGGAATGGAGAATCGGGCCCTCCAGTAACACTCAAAGATCAACTTTTGAGCTTTGAACTTCACCAAATTATGTAAAAACCCGCGAACGAGTATTGTTGCACACAGAATTGAAGCTCCTTGAATCATCCTTGGGAAATGAAACTTAGTTTTCATCAGCATTTGATCATCTCCAAGTTCGAAAAACATTACCTGATTCGTAAAACGAGAGGATTTCAGCTGCCAAAATTCTCAAGCCTGCGGTATCTTTTCATAGAATCATAGCATACAGATTAATAACTCCCGCCGGACCCAAACATCCTTGGGTTCGAAGAGTGCATCAGGTCTACTAATCGAATTTCGGTGTTTCCGTAAGCGACCCCTCGTCCTCGTGATTTGATAAAGCACCATTCCCACTATTCCCAGAATCTAACGTTTAATCGAAATAACTACATTTATCAGTAAGTGCAATCTCCTCGAGAGAATCGTCTAAATTTCAAATTCCACGGAATTCAATGTTACTATCCAAAAATAAGTGTATTACTAGAGTAGCAACTTGAGCCGTTGCCCCGGGACACTAACGGATAATACACTCGAGCATAGAGCGTAATTCGGTCGGATGTACCCACGAGTCGAGCATACAGAATGACACGGGCTAGAGGGTCCAAAGCTCTTGCACGCAGTCGGAAATTATCACACGGGCAGTCGCTCTTGGTTAGAGCAGCAGTCAGAGAGAGGCTAATCCGGGTCAGCCGCCCGTCGTCCCCGAATAATCTCTCGCGGAGATTTGCGCAAACAGCGTCACGTCACACTCAGAATAAACTCATGCCGGCGCTCGTGACTTACTCACCATGCGACCGCACAGACGATGACGCGCCGCGAAACCATTAGACCTATTATACTTGTAAAGTTGCCAGTGACATTCAGTGACATTCATTTAATGCGCAGGACGAGATGCAGGAGGATAGTTCTCTACGAAATTAAATGGTTAAAGTGGGTGAACAATAAGAGTAAATTTTGGGCGTTTTTTCCCAAAAATCTGTGACACTCACATCATTACGTGTCAGGGCTGAGCACAGTGAGGCACACCTTTCTCCATTAGAAAAATCATATTTTTGGACCATTAGAATTCAGTCTGAGAAGTTACAGAATTTGATTAAGAACGCTCCACTCATCACGAGAGCCTGTTAAATTTCAAGAGTCTGACGCTGTGACGCGTAAATTCCTCGATTTTGCGGATGTTTTCTCGCACATGATTGACTTAAGTATCTCCCCACATCCACCAATCAAGCTCTAACTTGTTGACCACTTTCACGACGTTCAAACGAAGATAGTTTGACATGTTAGACCTGAAGAAATGTCCTACAACCAGTTTGGCTCAGCTGTGACAGCAAATGTCAAAAGTTTCAGAGATATCCTCATGTAGCTACGAACTTTGAGTGTAGAGTTGAGAGCCCCCCTCCCTTACTCTCTCCCTAAGATCGTCGCATGAGGGAATTTCCCCGCTGGTGCTCGAATTTTTTCTCAGAATGCCAATTTCCTGAAAATCAATCGATAAGAATTTTGCGGGACAGAATTTATCAATAAAATTGTCCCACTTTGAAGTGTGTTCTTTCTTATGAACTTCCGAGCATCGATTAATGTTGATCCATACTTTCTGGATAATAAGGGTTTACGCAAATATGTATCAAACGTCGATCGGAAAGCTCATCCTTGATTAATCTCGAAATAATGTCAAAATCAAGATTGAAAATATTTCAATTTGACTCCTCTCGATTGAAGCACCACTGGATATTTTCATTTTTGCACGAATTAACTTTCATCTATCTCGTACTTGGAGCTGAACAGAGAAATTCTGATGGACACGGAACTTGGGGGCTAAAGTCAATTTAGGCCCACCGTGCGACATAAATGCTTGTCTTTCGGCATCTGCAGACCATGGGTGTTCGCTTGTATCATAAAATCGTTTCCTAAAACTATCTTCTTGGTGTATTATAACGTATTTCAATGTAATTAGCAATAAATGTACGGCAAGTCGGCCGACAACTGCATTTCAATCGCGCATGGATAGATGAGAAAGGGGATCCCAATAAAAAAAACCGTTAAATTGACTTTTTTTAAAAACGGCTCGACCAAAGATTTCCATTCTCGCGAAAAAAAACTTCCATTTATCAAGTACTTGAAGTGAGAAAAATCTATTCTGAGGGGTATACAGCACTGAGTTGAAGTCGCTTCAGGCCAACCGTGGCATGTTATGGATTAACATCGTCTGTCCAAGTTTGATGACCACCAGAGAGCAGCGCAAACAGCCTCGAACGGCTTCCAACGTGGGATCGAATCATTTTCAACGAATATGACATGTCGAACAGTAAAAATACCCAACCAAAAACTTCAAATATAAACCTTACAATGAGCCATGTGTAGCATCCACTCGTGCAAACAACGAGTCCCATTCTAAACGTTCTCTCAACCAGAAGGACTGCGCAAGGATATTCGTCGGGCATCCGGGAGAGAGCTTGACAAATTGCCGGCAAGTTTATCCAGGCGCAAGTCCAGTGGGAGAAATGTGCGAGTGGCTACCTATGGGCAGGGGGATCCCACGCCACGCAAGCTCGGACAAAAGCTCGTTGAATTTCTCGCCTCGCGTAGCTGCTGCTGCGCTACCGCGATCAATCATACGCGCTAGACGGCGCGACAACAATATACCCGAGAGCTTGATGGTGCCGGTGGCCAACTTGCTCCAGGGGCGCGGCCACTTTTCTCCGAGCAAACTTTTCCGATATGTTGAAAAGGGAAGGAGTACGAGAGCTTCTTTGCGCCCCGCATGATGCGCTTTATCGAGAGAAGACGCGCTTCGAGAGTCCCGTTCTGCATCGCTGCATTGTGTATACACACATACATACTCATGGGTGAAAGAGTTTCCGAAGGAGAGTTTTGACTTGGAAGTTGGATCCGATTTGCTTTGGCTGTGCTGCGGGCTTATAATATGATGCGATTCTTCCGCGAGACTGAATTCCGGGACTATCTGAAAGTTCGAAGGTATAGAGTTATAGAGGCGCGCGGGATGCACGAAATGCGAGGCTTTGTATAGCGCGGATGAGTTTTTGCGAAGAATTTTCTGCTTCGTGCGAGTTCGTGAATATGAATTCTTCATGTGCCCCAAGAATTTCCTCATCGTAACCAGATTATTGAGGTCTCGGATTTGTTATCGGTAGGTGAGAAATTTTTTGCAGTCATTGAGAAAATGCCTGGTTCTATAGATACTGCGTCCATTCCCGGTTAATGTAAAATGTGAGGTTTACGATGTAAATTCGGATTTTGATCCGTCAATTTCTCATTTCCATCAAGAAATCTTGATTGCCGAGTATTCGATTTATAAAATAGAAAAAGGAATTTCTTCCTTGCTTTATGAACGCCCAAAATAACATCAACATTGAAACAAGTTCACCATAGAAACTTTATTCTTAGAATCTTTGATGAGTTACTCAACCACTTCAATGTGCCAAAAGAAAATTCTATTGTCATCGTTCGATACTCCTTCAAATTTTACGGGAAGTGCCGAAATTTTTCGTTGTTCTGAATACCACATGGTACCAGAGATTTGAATGAGAAATTCAAATGACTGTGACACTGATTGGGAAAAAAATGATAATAAATTACTTCCAACTTGGAATGATCAGTATTTCGGGGTTATCGTTAGACTTAGGTAGCAGCCAAATCTCGTCCAACTAAAACTCCCCTCCTCATCTATTCAGCATTGACGAATGACGAGACGAAAAAGTACGCCAAACAGTACACAGCGTAAATCATTAAAAGAAGCTACAGAAAATACACTAAAAAAAAAGATATTTTTATCACTATAACGTAGAAATGACGCTTTCTAACCCGGTTGTAAGGTTTCCATGATGGAAAATCATGCTTTTCCTGTACTCGCAGGCTCGTTTCGGACGCGGAAGACATGAATAAACTACCCTAGTGCCCAAACTGAGCGTGTGACGTGCCCAGGGCATTAATGTTCTATGGCAGAAAGCTTCCTTGAAGTGGAATAAATTGCGCAAGGGCAGCGTTATTCATGAATAGATACCACAATCCGTTGTGTAAGAGTTTCTCTGGTCTCATGTCTTACAAATGATTTGTACTTCCTTCACCTTGAGAAAAAATACTCGAATTCAATGGTCCTCTGAGACACTAAATCGATTGATTGATACAGAACTTTATTTTAATGTCATTGTCATGGTCATGGAGACCAGTGTAAAGAGGAGTGTGAAGGATCTAGAAAATAATGATCTCAGATCGAAATATCGTAGCAACCAATCGATCCAATATCTTGAGAAACTTCGAAATCGTATGCCTCATATTCTTCAAGGCAGAGAGACGAAGTACAAATAAATTTTGGAATGTGGAAGAATGACTCATTGTCAGAAGAGAATTCACAAGTCAGAATATTGATCGGAGGATGCTCATAATGTGACATTTGCATCGACAGATGCCACCGAGTATGTTTTCGAAAATCCAGGGGAATCGATGTTAGCAATAAGGAGTTTTCTTAGGTCATGGAGAACAACACGCAGACACACATATACACATAGACACACACGACATCGGGGATCGGACGGTGGGATTGTAGTTTTCATTTTTGTGAAGGGGTGTCGATAATGAAGTGTGATCTACAGTCGATATATCTCAGGTAAACGAGCAGGCCTGTACAAATTTTATGCATGAAAGAGCGTCATTGACAGAGAAAAAAGTTCTTAAGGAAAAAATTGTCGGAAAACCGACTTGTATCATGAAATGAAAGTATTCTCTTTTGAGAAGTCAAAAGAGCAGAGGCTAGGATGTATATGGTATATTTTACACTGATATTTGCGAAGAGACTGCTTGGAATAGGAAAAATTCATGCAGCCAGCCGTGAGTGGATTTCATTCTTTTCGTTTCACTGGACAAGTTGACGGCTCACGAGATTCGGGGAAGCTCAAGATGATAGAGAACCTCGCTCCTACCTCTAAATTTTGCAGGGCTTACATACCCTTGTACTCCGAGACGGTTACAAGCTTGCAAAATTGTACCAGTCTTTTCTCGGGGAGATAAGACATTTTTCTTGCTATTCGAGAAGCTCATCTTTTCAAATACTCTAGGATTCTCACTCCAATCGTGAAAGTTTCAAAATCCCCGTGACGTGAAAACTAGCTAATAATGTCTCGTTAAACTAACAAAGGGAGGACCAGGTGTCCGGATCACCAATCTTGTCCAAATTTTTTTAAAGTTGTGTATCACCAAGTATTTGAAGAATCCAGAGTAACTCGGTCAAATGGGCTCTCTTTCCAGAACTGCAGCCTAAAACATCAACATAGCTAATATATCTATATACCCATATCACTTTTTAACATGGGCCCATATGAGCAGTGATAATCTCAGTGGCTGCATTTTTGGACAGGAGACCAATTTGACAGATTGACTCTGGATTCTTCATATTCTAGGCGATACAGAACCGTGAAAAAATTTGGACAAGACTGGTAATCTTGGTTCTGCCTTTGTAAGTGCCTACCATATTTGGGAATGCAGAAAAGGGTTTTCAGAATGCGCAAGTCAATAATCTCAAAATTCATATAAAAGTCAATCATCCTGCAACATCAACTCACTCGCGAAGTTTGATTATTTTGATAACAAAATCACTGAGTCACTCACGATTGAAAATTTTGCGTCTATCCTTCCACTAGCTCGGAGCACATAGCAGATGGTAAAAAATTGACCTCTCGATAAGGGATGAAAAATGAAAGAGTGAGCAAAGAGCCGAGGTCCGTCGCCACCGCTCACACAGATAAAGGCGAAAAGCTCGAGGCTTTTCGTAAGAGTCCGAGCGTTCCCGTATGCGGGTGCATTTCTAGCTGACGTTGAGCAATCGCGATGGACTCTCACCTATCTGGACGAATGGCTTGGGCAAGCAAATTGAGAAACGACAGGTTGCCCATCCGATACGCGCATATCGAGCATGAAAGAGTGTGTACCATAACCTCACAGGAATTCGTAATTCAGCTCATGCACGTTGTACGTAAACCTGCCCACGAAAAATGAATTGTATAAAGGTATGCTTTAGTTTGGTGGGTCAGGGACGTATCAAGCTGCCGGGAATGAAGCCGAATCTGCAATGAGATCTTCGTCAGGGGATGAATGAGATAACTGCGTAATTGTGAGCTCTGCCGGTTGACAAGGCTAAAGGATATGTGACATTACGTAGAGATGGAGAGAAGAGAATTGGCTACATCGTATACCGACACAGGTTCACCTGAATGAATTCATCGTTTGATTAGATAACAGTAGTGGATACGCTTCTCATAGTTTTGATACGAGGACTCGCTCTCGGAGGAAATGCTTTTCCCTAACTGATGGATGCTGTGCCGATAATTTTCAAAAGTGAGTCCGTTTTCCAGGTCAAGAAAACTGCTGTGAATATAAGGCACGCGGCGGAAGATTTTTAATCGATTTCGTAATTGATTTGGAGCTAATGTTAAACAAACTCTGAAGTAGGCTGATTGGATTTGTGAATATTAGGATGGTTGTCATAAAAATAGAAACCGTTGAGGCTTACTGAGCGTACTGGCCAAATTTATTCGTATCGTTCGATTAATCATTCTCTGGTCAGAGACAGTGACTTAATTTCAGGAGGTTGGGGATAAGCCTATGTTCAACGATGGATTATTTGAAAATCTTCTTGTATACTAGTTTGGTTGATTGACTTCTTAGGTGTTGAAAATCGTTCTTTGTCTTTTTCACTCCCGTTTTGTAGCCCTGCTGCCGATATGGAAATGGGTGAAAAAACATTTTGCTTCAATTCCTTCAAGTCGTTGAAAAAATTGAAACGAATCATGTGACGCCACAAGTCCGTAATGATGACTGGGGTCGCGTTAAAATTTCGGGAATTGAATAAAAAAACTCATACCCACAGGACAGAAATAGTCACATTCACTGGTCGTAACACGCTGATTTCATCATCCAATCCGACGTACTCCAGGCATAATCACCAACTGGTATATAGTACACTGTCTAAAACTCGTAATTGAAGACATCTACTACCCTCTCATAAACCCGATGGCCTACACGTTGACCCTCTTTGAATTACCCCGTTAGGCATAATTTCCAGAGCGAAAGGCTAGGTATTTCTCACTGACGGAATGAATTTTCCAAATTTTCACCATCACCGCGCCAGGTCGCACACACAAATCTTCATCACTCCGATTGGTTTTATGGAGCACGCCGTCTAAATTGGATAAATTGAATCGATTGAGAGAGCAGTGTATACTCGCGGGAGTGGAGTTCTGGCCTCGTAGTCATTGCATTGCGATAGATTGGTGCAGCACACGCGCTACGGAACAATTAATCGAGAGCCATCGAAAAGTTTTGCACTGGTGCGCGTAATTTCCGGCGCCCCTTGTAGAATTCTATTAGTTTCGCGAGCATCTCTCTAACACGACTCTCGCGCTCGCGGCGATCGATAGAGCCGAGTGAAAAGGACTCTTGCTTGACAAATAGTTGCTACAAAGTTCCTCTTCTAACTATGTTAAGTTGTCCCTTCCGTCTTTCGCTCTTGACACTTCAAACGTGATTCTAATTACGTTAGTGAGAGGTATGTATGCCTCGCCGGGTGAGCAGGGACACTTCGTAATATTAAATCGTTGATGGGCTTGATTGCCACGATTGGAAATTAATGAGGTAACCGCATCTATCAGGCATTTGCTATCTGGGATGGTAGGATTCTACAGTTTTCCTATTAGGTAGTCCTTACTCGCGAACTGAGACTGTCTTGTCTCAGCAATATCCTGAAGAATCATAGAACAGAGACAACCATCAAGAAGTTGATCGATGTCATCTTGAAGAATAATATGACCAAACCTAGTTGACCTTTCCAGGAATCTCAGTGCTATGTTAGTGGACAGAGGAGAGGCAAGTTATTCTCTTATCTTCACTATGCAGATGAGATCCACCGTTGCATATGAAACTGCTTCACAATGATCGGCAGGTATGGGTGAACTAAAACCCTGTCTGGAAACTAGAAACTGATAACTAGAAAACTCAAGAACCCAACACGATTGCGTACCATTATTTTACTACCGTTATGTTGATGATACTGTGCTCTGCATGAAGAAAGAAGAAGTAAATTTAGTACTCGATGTTCACAATCAATATGATAATAGCTTGAAATTGACTCACTAAATTGGCAAAAATGATAGTATGAGTGATCTCGATTTTAAGTTGATGAGGAGAGACAATAATAAGATCGTCACTGATTCGCTCCATAAACCTACTACATCCGATCGAATTTTGAATTTTCACTCTAATCATCCTATGAAGCTGAAAGAAAACATCATATACAACCTAGTTGATCGTGCCAATACTTTGTCTGATCCACAATTTCATAAAGGAAACATTGAGATTATTGAGAGGTTGCTGTTGGAAAATCATTTTCCCATAAAAGTTATAGAAAAATGTATGAAGAATAGATCTCAAGAAATTGTAAATTCGGAACACAATCGAGATAAAGTGAGAAAACGGACAATGTCTTGTTTCCAAAAAGTGAGCATTCCGTACCGAAATAGTTTCTTCCAGAAATATGCTTACCTGTTCAAGAAACACAATATACTGACATTACCAGATATCAACAAAGGTCTCGACAAAGTCATGAAATTGGGTGAGGACTCTCTGGAAAAGTTCGAAAATCCAAAAATGTAGTGTATAAGAAAATTGTGAAAACTGTCGTGCTAGCTATGTAGCAGAGTCAAGAGAGCCCCAGATGTAAGGATTGGTGAAGATATTAACTTTAAAACTCCTAATGCAGTAGTGTCACTCTATCATAAAAATTTGAGCCACGAGTTTGATTGGAAAAACCCCACAATTTCGGATAAAGAGCCGAGGTATTGTGAGAGAATATTTTTTGAGATGATTTGTCTGAGCTCAGACACTAATAACATCAATTTGAAGGATGATATCTCACATGTAAATCGGGTCTACAAATCCATCCTGCAATAGCTTACTCAGTTTATAGTATATACATATAGCTCCAGAAAAGACAGTTCTTCCTCGCAAAGGTGATGCTTCTTGGATTGGTCCTGAGTTGAAAATTCTCATTGGGGAGCGAGATGCAGCGGGACGGCGGCGTTGGAAGCATAATCAGCGCAATCGACGCAAGTGCTCTGAGCTTCAAAATGAGTATTTCCGGTTCAGTGAAGAGATCGAAATGCACTTAGAACAAGATCGTACTTCCTTCCTCCAATGAGGCCGCCGTGGCATAGTGAATAAGTCATCTGACTCTCATGCGGGAGTCTTACGTTCAAATCCCGGTCAGGGCGCCGCTGAGATTTCTTCTTGTGTGCCTTTTTTTCGGCGGTCTCGGTGGTTCGGATTCCACCTAAAACTGTAGGTCCTCCAAACCGAGGTATGAAGCGGTAGTTAGCAGCATATGCTGACGCGCTGGTTGAGCGTATCTCGACTCCACGCACATTGGTGCCATCTGGGTGGGGCCTACCGGCGGAACTAGACGCAAAACTCAAACCAAAGTTCTTTTTTCCTTCCTCCACTGCCATCTTTCAGACGCTTTTGATTCAAATAAGAACATATAGAAGGAAATGCGTAACCTTGGTCTCTTGTCGAAGAGCAAGGAGGAGGAGCTACATGGTTTCACGCCGGATGAGCTGGACACTCACTTTGCGGGGGTCTCGATCTCACCTGGCGAAAATATTGAAGAAGCAATGGATGAAATAATATCAGCCCCAGACCAAGGCTTCAAATTCAAGCACACAAATTTCAGTGATGTAGTCCTTGCTATAAAACACTTCTCCTCGTAGGCTCGTATGGCAGACGGGGTCCCCCAAAGCGTGATCGCGAAGGCTCTTCCGGTCATAGGTGATCTCATTGTACACGGTCTCAACTCCTCCTTCGCTTACAGCACTTTCCCGGGACCTGGAAACAAGCAAAGCTTATTGCCTTGAGAAAGACTGCAGACCCATCGTCGGTCACGGACTTCCGTCCTACTGCACTGCTGTGCTTCTTATCTAAGGTTCTGGAGAAGATTGCACACGACCAAATCACGAAGTATCTCAAAAGTAAAAATTTGTTGTATGGCTTCCAAACTGGTTCCAAGAAACATTATAGCACTCAGATAGCCTTGTTGAAGTTGACTGATGACATCAGAGTCGGAATCGACATAAAAAATAGCCTTGTTGCTACTGTTTGACTTCAGCAAGGCTTTTGACACCATCTCATCATCAAAGCTACTGAGCAAACTCAGACATCTCGGTCTCTCGAGATCAGCTATACTGTGGATCAAATCATATTCACAGAATCGCGCCTAAATTGTCACTACGAAAAATGGAAATTCTGATTGGCTCACAACCAATCTAGGTGTTCCACGGGATCTGTTCTCGGGCCTCTACTCTTTAGCCTGTATGTCAATGACCTACATGAGCTGCTGAACGGGAAATCGGCGAATCATCTTTTCTACGCGGACGACCTCCAAATCTATCTCCAAGTCGAGAAAGAGAACATCATGGAGGGAATAGCTCGGCTGGGAGAAATCGGAAGACTTGTTGCTGCGTGGGCTCAGGACTCCGGTCTGCGTCTCAACGCCGGTAAAACTAAAGCAATCTTTTTCGCCTCTGATAGGAATATCGCAGGTCTCAAGAGGATGGCTTTGCCGGGGGTTGAGATACAGGAAGGAGTTTTTGTCCAATTCAGTGACACTGTCGTGAGCCTCGGTGTGACATTGGACAGTGAATTATCATGGAAACCGCACATCAATCAAGTCACAAAGAAAGTGAACAAAGCCCTCTACGGTTTGCGGTTCGTGAGGGCATGCACCACTGAGGCTCTCCGGATTCGACTGGTCGAGACTCTTGTCCAACCACACCTGGACTACTGCACACTCGTGTATCTAGACGCCACTGACGACGAGACGAGAGCGCGGGTGCAAAGACTGAGTAACTCATGTGTGCGATACATCTTTGGAATCAAGAAGAGTGAACATATCACCTCGTACAGGGAGCGCCTTGATTGGTTACGTACTGATTCGCGGAGAATGTACTTCGCAGCTCTGTTGATGCACAGGATCGTGCACATGGGTGAACCTGGGTACCTAGCTGCGATGTTCACCAGGTACCAATCCGGGCGCCCCCAGCGAGGTGAGGCAGGAGCTCAAGAGTTTGAGGTTCCAAGAATGCGCCTCAATTACGGCATGAGATCTTTCCAAAGTCAATGCGCACGCTTTTGGAACTTCCTCCCTCTGGGTTCTCGGCAAGTAAAGGAAGTCTCCCTGTTCAAAGAGGTGGTGAAGGAATTTTTGATTACTCTCTTCCCTATGAGGATAAATGCGTACACTGGGCACTTTTTTAATCTTTGAGAGCACTATTATCCGTTGAATGACGTTCTAGTTCGAGACTTTCCAGTGACCTGGTTTTTATGTAATTTCCCTGTCATTGACGATTTCATCTATTTCTGTTTCAAATGACTAGTCACAATTGTGATAATATATCCTTGATCAAATATTATTCTTGGATAAGATATGTACATGCATCGTATGAATGATTGATATTAGTTGTTTTTGCCCAAAGTCGAATAAAGAGGATATTCTATCCTATTTTATATATCTATAATCAGCTGTTACCCGCTTCCCATTTGTTTCCACCTTTCCTCTCTCAGTCTCCTTCAATTACACGATACCTTCTCGTCTCTTTTCCATCGTACGTACATATAATGTTGTAAGAAACTGTCCTCTGCTAAGACTCCAAAAATTGATGAAAGACGCGACTCACGTCATCGTGAGCGTACTCGTTTTCAAAATATCTTAAGTAATGTGAATCTTGTATACGCTCCTAAGTATGTGAAAGTTTGGTTGACCATTGTGATAGTGCCGATTAGTGTTCATGTGTGAAAAATTCTATATGTGTTGTTTCTTTACTTACATTCTGATGAAGTCTGCAAAAAATGCAAATGAAACTTAACAATATAGTTAAATTTGCGATTTCACTGTGTCTACTCATTCACATAGATATTAGTCCTCTACCATCGATTTTGAGATCTCTCACATCTATAATACAAACCTTTGAGGATGATTACAAGTTTCAAAATTCCATTCTAAAACCCTATCTGCTCGGGCTCTTTGATGAACAAAAAGCGCGTATGAGTCATTTCCTCCACGAGAGTGCACAGAATATGCTCAATCGAGTGTCATCTTTTATAAGAAAAAAATATACGCTAATATGTGTATTATTAGTGCAGCAGCTGATTCATCAGCCTCGCCAATATTTGCTTGAATATATCTAAAGCCGAGTTTATACTTTATCAGGGTTCCAGAGTGGGGCTTATAATCGATTTCAAGACAGGATTTAGCGCCACGTGGATACTCAACCAAGCAAGAATGATTTTAACATAATTTTTCTTGTTCTTTCGCCACTCTACAAGATATTCATCCGGGGAATTTTATTTGGAGAGCTGCGGAGTCACAGAATCGTTGGTCGGTCAACCAAAAATCGTTCAAAATCGAGTCTCCTCGATCCTAGCGTCAATGTACGACTTTCTGGGTGGGCCCAGAAGACGTGTCTTTGGTCTCGCTTTTTGAGATGGATACTTTCATTATTGCAGAACTCCGGTAACCTAGGTTTGAATCAGGATTTCGGGCTTAATTACTTTGCCTATTAACCCCAATCATCAGAAATCGACTCTCTTCGATCCTGGCGGCAATGATACGGGGTTCTAATTGGGCTCAAATTATGAGTCAGAGATACACAATAGTTTTTTTCATCAATCCCCGTGTCACATGAAATGCGTGAACTCGATCCAAGGGCTTCAGAACTGTGCAATATCTTCCCCACTCACCTAGTACTCGAATATTCTTGATATCGACGACCTCTTGGAGTATGAAACCACATAGCCTCACAAAATATTTTTCTCCAATAAGTCAACTCCCTCCTCAAGAATTCTCCAATTACCCTCCCACCTGGATTTGGGAAGATTATAACAAGGAGAAATTATTTATCCCTCGTCAGTACAAACTGATATTTTCTGTTCTTCGCGTTGATCGCCCTCCAACACGATTCTGTGTCTCCAAAGCTTCCCGAATCAAATTTTCCGGGAAGGTATCTTGTAGAGTGGGAAAAAACGGAGGGAATGTCGTCTAAATTGTTTAGATCGGTTGAGAATTTGCGTAGCGCTGAATCTTGTCCCGAAATCAGTTTTTAGCCCCACTGTGGGCCCTATGAAATGAATGAATTATCACCTCTCTAATGAGAACTTTATTTGAAATTTCATTACATTCAACGATATATGTGGGGTTTATCAATACGATCTGATCAGTACAACAAGTCCTGCGTACTTTATCAACCCATCATTCTTGAAAGCCGTGTTGAAGTGGTATTTTTATTGAATGATGAACAGTAAGTTTCAGCTCGCTCCCGTTCGCCACCGTTGATAAAAACAAGAAAAATGATGATTTTTTACCTATTTAGCGTTTGAGATTATCTTGGACATTATCATGAAACACGTCAACGGTGAGACACAACTTCAAAGAAACCAAAATAACAAATTTTATCATACCTCATTTGAGATAGCAAAATTTTTCCAGTGATCTATCACCCAACTAACCGAAGCTGATGTAGTACAACGGGACCTCAACTCCAAATACGATCGACGACTCTTGCCATCATACATTTTGCAACTTCTTTATAGCTAACGGGTCCATTCATAGTTGTTTGCTTCCTATCTGCGAATTGAATTTGTGCTTTGGCCGTGAGATATTCCAGCTGATCCATAGCTCACCAATAGAGGGAAAAATCAATCAAGCTCCCAGCAATTAATCTTCCATCCGCCAGCCGCTCATTCATTCACCTTCTTTTAACCCCGTAAAACTTGGAAATTCGCTTTCGAAGCAAAGACACGTGTCTCGAAGTCCGGAAGAATAGATGTATCAAATTAATCGTGGCTAACGAAGCGAGACGTGGAGTAATTGCCCATCTGAGACGAGGCAAAAAGAGAGAGAGAGAGCAGGGGTCGCTCATTAGGCAGCCTGACACGCCACTTGTGCTCTCCTCTCACTTCTACGTTAATGGCTCGAGTTTCGCGGTCGACGTGACCAAAGATTGTACTCTATATACGTAAAAGCTACGGCTGATGATTCCTGTGCAAAGCTGGAGAGTAACCGATTTCCCGACCGACCTTACTGGTCATTATAATATACGTTTGCTAAATGCCCTTTCTCCGAGTTCGCGGATCCGAGAGAGGCAGGGTTTGTCGGCTTGATTCATGCTCAAAAGTCGGAAACAGCTTGTTCCCGGCGTATTACAACTTTGAAAATGTTTTCGTACCGTGGAAAGCCATCTTTTGTTGAACGAAGTGCTCTCAGATTAGATATCTCTTCTTTGATATTGAATGAGTAGTTTTTCAACAGGATAAGGTGAGGCGTTGCACTAATTTATTTTATAGCAGACTGAATACTCTCATTGTTGAAATCTCTCCTGTCGGGCAATTAAGAGTCGAACCCACCTTATTATCTGTCACCTTCGGAGTGAGTATGAGACAATTTTTTCGAAAAATGTTCAGTTTTATGGATTAAAATTCGCTTCGATGTTGTGACTCTGCAATTTGGTACACCCTCCCCCCCCCCCCCTGATAGAAAGTTCTTCAAATAGTTTGATGTTCAAGTCCAAGTTGGATCCAACTGTGGATACAGGTTGGATCAAGAATGTAATGCTCCGTTGATCAAACCTTGATCCAATGTTTGATTTGGAGCATAAACATCGTCTGCTGTGTGGGTATTTTATTATGCAAGGGGAAATCATACGGTGGGCCAGTTATTGTTTGAATCATTGTTGAATAATATATTGTGGATAAAATCGGAGCCATCTCATTCTCTGCCACGTGATTCATTTAGAAACTCATTTTAGACCACTAATATTCGTCATAAAAGGTAATTATTGATGGTCAAGAAGTTCGTTCGTTACAGGTTATGTTTTGGTGAGCCCGTTAATTATTGAGTTTTTCAATTTCTGTATGAAGATTATCTTCGATTATTTGCAGAAAGAAGATCATCTTGTCGAAAGAGTTTGAATTTTGTGTTGAGTTGTCTAAGATTGTGTCCAATGATACTCGATTATTTTCAATTCCACCAACAAGAATAAAATTTTGAAATAAATTTGTTTCCTAAAACAACTGTAGTTCAGTCATTCCAATTAGCTACCGTAATAATAGCCTTTATCAATCTCAATAGAGATTCCATAAGAGCGTTATACAAGGAGAAAAACTACTGTAATATATATACTCTAAAATAAATCGTAAGGTTAGGTTAGTAATTGGATGAATTTGATCAAGGTTTGATCCAACGAGCATTACATTGTTGGATCAAAGTTGGATCACACTAATCCAACGTTGGATCCAACCTTGACGTCCGTTTGAATATACTTTCTATCAGCCCCCCCCCCCCCAAATGGTCTGAAGTGACCTAGCCGATCGAACTCGGCAACCTTAGAGCGTATGGCAAAAACACGCGCAAGATAGAGGTACCCAAAGTTGCCAAGTTCGATTGGCTAGGTCACTTCAAATCGTTGAGGAGTGTACATCCTTGTACACGTGATGGCATATAAGCAAATCTGGGCATGACATACTGGTGTCAGATTTGAATTTGTCGGGATCAGCATTTCTCCTCAGACTGTTTGCATACTTCGACAATTTCAGTCTTAATCTTCTCAACACCATGCACCAGATAACCCTAGTCACATATTTTCTAGAATAATTTCAGTTTCTCATTGTGAATAATCTGATGGACATCTCACTCTGAATGATCTAATACACTCCCCAGAAATAATGTGCATGGGAGTAGAATCTTGAATCTCGGAAACTGCGAGGTAGCTCACAAAATAATGGTGGCGATTAAAAGAATGTATAGCACCGCGGCTAAGGCTACAACAACAACGCAGCAAAATATGGCAGATAATGGAGGCGCCAACTGCTACGGGAGAAAAGTATTATTTCTGCGCCATTAATGTCTCGGGACAAACAGATATGATGCATACTTGACAAAAAAAAAAAAGCATTAGGTACAATTAGAAAGGGTCCAAAGTACTTGAAGAGATGCAGGCGCTCTACAGTACTCTGAACCATTTCAACGCTAAGAGTTTCTTCTTCCACTACTTGTGAGAATTAATGACGCAAAGCAGCCGTCCACCTGACGCTATCTCCAAAAAATATTCCTTCCCCTCGCAATATGCCAGCGTTTCACATTCAAAGGAAAGTTTCATTGTCCAATATGTTTGTTCACATTTTGATAAGAGAAGTGATTTCGAGTTCGCTGGACTGGAAATATCAGACTCTCGTACTCACACATTATAAAATGCCTGTCAGACATTGACTTTGCCAGAATTATATCTATTACTTCATTCGTCTTTTGAATCGAGCTCTTCAACCATCAGAGGATGATTGTTCAGACGTCGATAGTTTGGAAGATACATCGATGACGCGTGATATCAAGTTCATACAGAAAAATACACTTTGTCACTGTTTCTTGATGGTTCTACGCCATTGTCATTTCATTTATCTATTCAAATATATCCAAAAGGAGAAAATTATTCAAATAACCGAGAACGATTGTTCGGATTTTATTCAAAGTGAAATCGAATCGAATAGTCATGTTAAACGTCAAACTCAAGCTTTGACTACATTTGGAATGGAGATATGCAGTCGTACCAAGAGCCAAGATGCTTTGTATTTGGAGAACTTTGCGAGACCAGCGTTGTCCATCCGATAAGAGTAGCCTCGACAAAGCTTGCGCACTTTACAATCGTTCGGGGCTATTTCTGTTTCATTCGTCAGAATTCTCGCGGAAAATACACAAAGTCTGGTCAACAAAGGGCCTTTCTTCGCAGACGCGTTAATCGCGCGGTCGTAGCTCTTCTGTTTGTCTCTTCATTATGTTTGTAGCTTCACGGGCTTAAGTAGCTACACTGCATTCATTTTCATCTCTGGCACTCATATTTTCACAGTCAGGATCAGCGTAGAATACGTCTCACGCTAAACAGTGTGAACATAGAACATGAAATTATCACTCTTGCTACTTTGGAGATGGTGAGAGACTATCGTTTAAAATAGAATAGAATAACGATGGTAGAATCATTCAAAGTTTCAGGAATATTAACGGACCGACTTCTGTAAGATATTCTATCGTGATGTTATCGAAACTTGAGCAAATCTTTCATCATCTCCATAGTAATATGGTGACGTTGGATGTAGGTCTCTTGCTCTTGAGATTATCAATTTTTCCAAATGATGCTTCTCGAGCAGTATCGAAACATGTATTTTTGGCTATTTTCCATACGAAATAAGTGTTTTCATTTTCATTTCTCTATCAACTAATGATAGTTTTTGAGATGAATATAATTTTTATTGGGTTCAATAAGGTGGATAATCCCAATTCCGAGTCACTCCAATAACCTTCCATCTAATGAACTCAGTATGAAAATAGAATTCATTGTGGCTGACGTAGGAAGTTTTGAGAGCAGTAAATCTTCTGCTGTCAATCTAATGAAGAGTGAGGAAAAAGTTTTCCAAGTCTGTGGTGTTAATCAGGTAGAGTTGGGAATCAAAATTGGCATGTTGTGTATTTCGACGACACGAGATTAACGGGAAGCATGGCAAGGAAGTTGATTACACTGGCCATATCTCGCTCAGGGATGAAAAGAACAAGCATTTTCTGCGCTCAGGACTTTCTCATACTTTCCGAAGCGCGAGGGATGAACAATTCTATCTCCCTTCTTCTTCACTTTCTCTCTCTCTTGCTTTTTGTGTGTGTTATGAACGCGGGAGCGGTATATGCCTTGTCAAACGCTCTGATAACCAAGAGAAAATGAAACAAAAAGTGCAATGTCGTTGTGGAGCGACGTTATATACTCGGAAAGCATCTAGCTCTCGCCTAGAGCAGCATCAGAGACGGGAGTTTCACGCCCAAAGGGTGGAGAGCTCGTGTTTGTCTCACATTTTTCTTCGCTCTTACCATCATTTCCCGGCTCTCGCACTTTTTTTTCATGCTACTTCTCGTACACGTTCTTCCCGAAGAACTTTTGCGGTCCGTACATACAGGCTGTTGCAGTGTTCCTATATCCCTTGCATTCACAGAAAAGTTTTTCGAGAATGCGTGTCATACCGGTTTGCTGGATCTTTCTCGTGAAACATCACCAGTCTGCCGAGGATCTTAGACTCTTTCAACAAAGTCAATGCACTCCGATACGTGGCTACTTTTGTGAGGACGATATTGTGCGGTTTAGTCCTGTCACGCGATGCTTCATAGTATACAGATGTGAATCTTGGAAACCAAGGGTATCTCATTGGAGATGGAAATTGGTCTAAATCAGTTGATGAATTTGAATTTTGTGATGCAATGTGATCGGATCTCAATTGTTACACTCTATGTAATTCTTAGTTGTGTCAGGCGATGACTGTTGACATTGTTATACCTGTCTGTGCTCGTTTTGAACCAAGATAGTAATTGTTATCCCACATACACTAGCGATTTTTCAATAGAAAAGTTCATACTCTTCAAATGACCATTAAGTTCGACGGATTTCAGCCCCTCAATCGATGAATCGTACAATTCAATGCCGCGCTGACAAGGTCTATAATTCTGGCTTGAGTACCGACTATCGTACTGATGGAACGATCAGTTGAATCGCCAAAGTCATACTTGTAATCAGATCTTTCGAGACTCCTGGCTGGCCTGATGATCAGAGCGAAGAATTTTCAAACTCACTAATGTATTTGCTTCACAATCTACCGACCCATGAGTTGGCCGTGTGACCCCCGTGCTGACGTAAATACGTAATAACAACTAACAACTATCAAGCTTCTGAGTCATCGAGTGAAGTACACTTGGCATCAATCAATTCAAATTCGATTCTCACAAGCCCAACATCTGTATGGGGTTAGAAGCAAATCATCACGCTTGTTTTCATGTTTTATGGAAACAATTGTATCATGCCAAATTTACCTAATTAACTCGCATATCAGATCTAACTAAACGTCGCTTATCTGGGCTACGGAATGATTTTTGATTTCTCATTTGAGCCATCATTCCATGGACAATGCCTTGGTTTCATAAGCCAATGAATCAAACTACAGACCTTACATCAGGTTCATGCATCTGACGCACGGGATAAGTGAGCTCTTTACATGAATCATCGAACCGCAGACCATTCACCGACTTGATAAACCGATATAGTCTACTAGGGACCTTGCAATACACATCGAACATCGGATCCATGGAGTAACCCAACTGAAAAACTTCATATCGTCGAACTACGAATTATTTACTGATCTGATCATCTGATGGCCCAATGTGCAGATCTGACGCTGCATTGACCATCTGAACCTGCGGAATGATCCAACTATTAATATATGAGTCATTGAACCACGGGCCATTTAACTACTCAGATGATCTGATGGCCCAAAGTCCTGGACGCTAAATTAACCATCTGACCTACGAAGTAACGTACCTGTTGACCCAAACCATCGAATCACAGATTGGTCTCATAGACCGATGAGCCACAGTACAGACCCGATCGTCTACAATCCGACTACAATCTAACCTACCCTGGTGAGAATGGTGGGCATTTTCTCGCCAACAACAAGCCGAGTCGCATTTTACTAGCCATGGGTGCCCAGGAAGATGGTCACATTTTTATCAGGGTATGGAGTGGTCTTATTGTTACCCTCTAATACTATCGCAAAACGGACCATTTGCTGACCCAATCATCTGATGACCCCGAGTACGGACGTGGCGATATATTGACGGTCATCTTACCTACGGAATGATCTGATTGTTGATCTAAGCCGTCAAACCACGAGCCATTCACCGACCTGATGAACCATTACGGGGACTTGACAGTACACCGACCATCTGACCCACGGACGACCTGATGGCTGACTTGGTGACCTTGTGGTGTGGATATCGGCCTCGATACCATTCACTAAGTTGATAATCTGATTGAGCTTTGAAGAAATTGACTGGGCAGAACACAAGCCACCTTATTTGCTCGATGACTCAAGTGACGATCGGTCGATTCCAGTAAAATCAATTTTTAGTCTAAAAGTTTCTGAAGTAACCGACAACAGACCAGATCAAAGCAGCCAAATAGTCATTTTGTGAGCATACTGCTCGTCTCTGATGCTCGTTTCGATTCGAACGTAGTAAATAATACCAGTGCCTGCAGAGAGACGGCTCGAATTACCCATGCACAGCTCAAAAAGAAACGTCTCAATCGCGAAAGACATGCTCGATCCATCAGCGCTGCCACTACTGCTTCCGCTACTACCATCACTGCACGACGAGGAAAGCATCAGCGAGCAAGAATCTCGAAAGCTTGCGATAAAAAGCTCCTGCAGTACAGCAACAACGGCTTGGCAAAAAGCTCGAATAGCAGAGCAAAGCTTCCGGGCTGCAAGAAAAGGCCAACAGTCCTCGTTGAGCCATATACAGCAACCTAGGAGACGCTCGTAAATCTCGCCGCTGACAGTGTCTCTCTCGCGGATCTCGGCGCCCGACGATTAAGAAGACATTATAAAGCGCCCGAGCCCTCTTGCGATATAGGGGTAGGTTCCCGACAAAAAAGCGAGTTAGAGTGAGCGACGCGAAAAAATAGGTAGGGTTCTTTTGGAGAGATAGCAAGCTGAGACGAATGGCCTTGGCACGACGATTTTGAATGGGGACTTTTTACAGTGCTACACAAGGTGGTATGGTGAGGCCCCTGAACCTTATCTATGAGCCGAATCGTGATGAACGATGATCGAGGTATATTACTCTCCGTGTTGCACGCCTTCATCGTGTACCGGCATTTATCTTACAGCAGCTGAGATGAGACAGTCCAGAAGATGGACGATGAAGTGAGTTGAAAATTCTCAGGACTGTGTTGTTGAAAAATTGAGCTGAGAAAGACAGTGATGGAAATTTGGACTGCTATGCAGGATTCTATCTCCTGAGATATTCATGAGATGAAGTCATCATGCTGTTTTATCTCCACGGGCTGGACACGGAAGGGAAATCGGGTCCAGCTGTACGAATTAGACCAACTGGCTAGAGTCATGCTTTTTCGTTGAGCGAGTGAATTATTCCTGTTTCCTGGTACCTTCTGAGAATCATTGGTCCGATTGTCTTGAATTCTTGGCAAAACTTGTTCCGATCAACTGTCATGATGAATTGAATCGTAATCATGATAATAAAACAAATGGCTCAATGAATTTGACAAAAAATGCACTGATTTCATGATAAGATGATGGAAGCTGTCAAAATCATGTGGAATTACCTTCAAAACAATCTTTTAGATCGTACGATGAACTTGAAGAGTAACCAAGATATTTCTGACGACGTGCTATTTGCATAATCACAGATGGTTTAGATTACCTAATAGTTCTATAAGTGTACAGGTCATCCAGGCAGGAGTTTCAAGGATTGTGATGCGATTTCAATCAGAAAAAATTTTTAGACATGCAAGGTCAGCTTTAACCATTTTTTTGTTAGAAATGAGCTCACAAGATCGTCTCGTAGCTCTCTATGAGATAACCGTAGATGCATTAAAACAAGCGATGAAATATTCCGGCCAACTTACTGCGCAAATTTAGACAAGGAAAAAATTATACTGATAACGGCCACGCCGATCGTGGAGCATGAAACTGCTCTGGCTACTCAAATAAGCAATTTTTATCTAATCCTGCGGAAGCTATACTTGGTCCATGAGCAAACACAGCCGAGATGTAGTAAATTCGCAAGAAGGCTAATATAAGAATATTCTTCGAGGTATGAGAAAAATGGCATTACAGGGAGCGATCGGTCCGAAGCGTGAGCGAAGAAAGACTAGCCCTACGAGATACGTGCCAGCACTCTCATTGTCAATATCTACGCCCGAGATAAAATCCATCGCAATATCGCTCGTTCTACTCGAGTGTGCCGTCAGTCCGAGTTTCTTGGCTAATGAGTGTTTTTGTATGAGGTCGTCTTGAGAACGAATTCGAGCGCTCCTTGGCATTATCATTGCGTGTCACTTTACCAAGAAATTGGATTTTGCCACTTCGGCAAACTTTCCGGACTGATTGAGCTCGCTTTCTGTTCAGAGTGTCTATGAGTGTATTGGCAGGCATGACCAAATGTTACACATTACCGTATTTTATACCTCTCATAAGCCACCTCCAAATATGTGAATCGAATGGCATAAGCCATCCCTAGTAAAAATAAGTGCCTCATGATCATATATGAACATGTTCCCGACCGGACTGTGGTCATACAAGACCACCTATGACCATGAGGCCGGAGTCATAGGTCGCCATTGGTCTCCATACTTGATCTTAGGAATTCATGTTGGAGATGAAGCACTTCATTACCAACTCGAGATCTTTCTGAATCCGAAGCTTCGAAACAAGCGCGTTTGGGGCTCCAACTGCTAGGCCTCCATCCGATATTGAAAATGTCATGTACTACTACTTGATTACAATACCCTGCGGTCATATACGAGTTTGGCTTTGTGTACCTATGACTAACCATGGAAACATAATATTTTCTGAGGTCATAGATGGTCATAGGTGACCACAATTCGGCTGGGAACATGTTCAATGTTCATATATGATCATGAGGCACTTATTTTCACTAGGGATGGCTTATAATAGGCAGAACACGGTATAATCGAATTTGGTTATGGTCAAATTCTGCGGTAGAATGTTTACCGTGTATAGAATCCCTGTCTCAAACAAATTTAATTGTTAATTGTGATACCGTAAACGTTTTTTTGGTATTTCTTTTTTCCAAAAGTATATAACGCAAATTTCAAACTTTACATAACATTATAAATTCAAGTCCTAGAATCAGTTGAATTACAATATCAAGCATGGATGATTCTCTTGTTCATTCAGGCGAAAGGATATCCTCTTTGTTCGGGTTTGGGTGGTATTAAGTAGGATGCAAATTAACAGAATCATTGTTTGATTGCGCATTAAGCTAAGTGTAACCAAGTGGTCTAACCGATCTGAAAAATTCGAATGGATAAAAAATAATTTCCCACAATGAGTGGGTGACACAAGTGAGCATGTTACAATGAACAGTTAGACTTCATTGCTCACGAATACGGAGGATTTGCATCGGACGATATTTCTTATCAACTAATCAGATAGTTATTGAGATTACTCGACAAAGAGTAAAAATTTCCTCAAGAAAGATCCCAATTGTTCCTCAGTGGCAGGAAGTACGGAATTTGGACGTGATTCAGTACTTATCGAAATCAGTGGACTGTCTCTCCTTCATTGTTTGAAGATATCAAGGGAATATTCCGTAGCCCGAAGGCGCGCGTCACACGCCTGATTGTTGAGCTATTAATTATCATCCCATAAAGAAAACAGAACAAGTTTACTCTTGAATGGAATATCGTCAAACCAGTGATCCATCAAGTTGGATAACGACGCAAATAGACGTAGAACAATAGAACGAGTTGGGGCGCTGATATTGTCCTCGGACGTCTTCCCAGGTACCCCATTATCTTCATCAAACTTGATTTCACTTATGTCGATACCAAATCCATTAAATAAGGGGTGACACCCTAGAAATCGCACATTCTATCGGAGTCGTTCTCCAGCACTCGGAGCAGTTTAAAATTTTTCCAGAAATCAAGATGATATCGGTAAAGCTGGTACTCGCATTGGCTGTCTTTGCCGTGGATTTACAAGAAATTCTCGGTCACGGAAAACTCATGAGACCTATTGCCAGAGCATCAAGATGGCGGGACGATCGCTTTAATGAGAGCGAACCACATTACGAGGATAATCAATTATATTGCGGGGGCATCGGGGTGAGGATTAGATAATAATTTTGCAACATCATACTTACTCGTGATCAATACAATCGGTTCTTTTTTCTCATTGGAGCATCTTGGAATGGGATCCAGACATTCGATCGAGAATAACTATTCAAGATACTTTCATCTTCAACTTCCATTCCATTCCACATGAAAACTTTTACTCTTACTTACTTGTTCAGAAACATTATTCTTGCCCATGAAATAAATAATTGTCCGTTCGCGGATCGAGCTTCAACCGATGAAAATATGAATGAGGATAGACCTTACTTTGCGAATAAAAAAAATTCAATCAATTTTACAGGTCTACACGAGCAATGGTTACAAATGTGGTGTTTGCGGAGATCCCTACAATCAGCCTTCTCCCAGAGAAAATGAAAATACGGGCAAATATGGGAACGGTATAATTGTTGAGACGTAAGTAAGAAATTAACTATGGACTGGAAGATGATTCAATAGATTTTTATCGATCCATCGGAAAAAATGCTAAATATCGACGATCATATCACTATGAATGATCAAAATACTTTACCATTTCATTAAACAGCCAACGAGCGAAGGAATTTCTCATTATCGAGATAATCTACAAAAATTCTCTGGAAAATGACACATACCTTCTCATTGAAGACATTTGATTGCAACCGTTTCATTTAGAGAGTTTAGCTGATTGGAGATCCATCTTTTGCCATGCAAAAGATCATTCCCGACGTTAGAATTCAAGCGACAATGAATCCTGTCCACTGTAAATTTGATCAAGGATTTTTTGATCAAATGTACGGTGAACCGAAAATCTATCAAATCCGTTTCGTTTCCATTGAATTTATTGATTATGATCATCATAGGTGAGAAAAATGAACGAACTCGGGCGCAAACTGTTTTTACAAATTGAAGGAAACTTAGGAATTTGTTTCGACTTCATCGCCTAATTGGCTCGTAGAGTTATGAAACTTCCTGACTGCAACATATATTGGATATTGGATTTGGTTATAAAGATCATCATTTTTGTAATCATAATCAGTGGGAATTTCCTACTTCGAAACAGGAAGGGATTGAATGAAGCTTCAATTCTAAACACTAATAATCCCATATTATCATGACTGACGAAAGCATCAAGCTTCAGTCATCTGGGAAATAATTAATCGAATCAAATTCCATTAAACCTCGAATCTGATCAAGGATCCGCACAAACTGGAAAAATCTGGACATCTTCCTATTAATTACAGAACTTTTTTCTTGATTGTAGGTATAGAAAAGGACAGCAGATTAAAGCAAATGTATCACTCGACACTAATCACAAAGGCTACTTCAAATTTGCTCTGTGTCCTCTATCAAAAAAACAACCGATTGAAACCGAGGAATGTTTTAAAAAATATCCGCTGAAATTGACCAATGGATCTCGGCTTCGTCCTATCAAAAGATGGGAACAGGGCTTCATCCTGATTGATTTAAATTTGCCAAAGAATCTCACCTGCGAGCATTGCTCGTTCCGCTGGCACTACAGAAGTGGAAACAATTGGCACCCATGTAGAGACGGTGCCGGAAGGACAGGATGTAGCCTCAATCATGAGGTATTCCGAGGTTGTGCTGACATTCGGATCATTTGAGTCTGTACATTTTTATCATTATGACTCATATCAAAGAAGATCTGATGATATCTCTCACAAAGACTGAGGACGAATCCTTAAAAGCTGACCGTCTCTTACTGAAATCAATTTTTATTCAATATTTTCCTTTCTGAATTCTCGTCCCAAATAGTGTATCGGATGGATAAATTCAGTCCAATGACATTGTTAGCTAATTAAGTCTCGATTTACTCAAGTATTCTATAATAAATGAATTCTAAATAAACTCTAAAAGATGAATTCGAAGGATTCTATAATAATCAAATTCACATCAGTTATGCCAACTATTGGAAGAAGCTCGTGAGTGAGCTATTGGAATCGGTCGAATCGTCCAATTCGATTGTTTCTAAGACAGCAAAGCAGCACCAAATTCCAAACACTGAATCATTGCGATTCTTCGTTGCCCCCTTATGTTTTTTCTTTCGAGTCTGTGGGTCGGCTTTAACATACTAGAAGAAAAAAATCAATCATGAAGTACTTATAGCATTCAAAGATGAAAAATACTCCAGAGATGTCAAGTAATTACGGCTGTCGTAGCATACAAATAAATTGCAACTGTTTTGGTTGAAATCATCCTTTCATGAGATGCATGGTCATCAGCCTACTTTCACGTGAACTTTGGTCCAAATTGTGAATTTCTCATTCGATCCGGGAGCACTCGAGATCGATTGGAGATTTTCAATTGGAGGATCTCAAAGGCATGGAGGAAAAAACGTAAAGCATAGTGGTATTTTAATCAGAGTCCATCAAGATTGGGAGGCAATTATGACCATCTCGCTCAATTGTTATAGTGAATTCCCATCAATTCGTGTCTCCTTTGATCAAGCAAGTTTACTCTGCAAAGCCCTGGAATTTTCTAAAATACTGCATATAAATTTCGAACGAGAGTGCTCCCAAATCCGTAGAATTTTTAAGGATCTACTGAATAACTCGTCACGCGACTGCATCAGCAAGCGCCATTAGTGAAATTCACTCTCCGGCAATCTTGTGAAATGCTCAGCGAACGAGTTTGTCAATGAGGCTCGCAGGTGTACGCCAGAAGCGAACGTCGAGGGGCAAAGTGCACCCTTCGGGGCTCCGCGACTCCCCGAATTAATTCCATGAACTGCGATGTTTGCTCGCACTCTGGGCTCCAGTTTGCAGCATCAAGCTCACCGACTACCGAGTCTCCAAGTACATACACATACCCCAGCAGTACATAGAGAAGGTTATATATATATTTGAGTGCAGCTCAGTTAGTGCCACGCGCTGATAATGAGCGAGCTTCGGTGTCGAGTTGGCCCATTATTGTTTGTTAATTACGGTCTCTTCGCGCGTGCGAGTAAATGCTCATACTTGGTCTCCCTCCTCTTTTCGATAATTTTGACGCGCGTGATCGAAGCACATGTGCAAAGGCTCATCGTTCAAACTCAGGAATAATAAAGATAGTGATGGCTTTGAATTGACGCGCGCAGACATCATCCAGACTTTGATTCTTCCGCAATCTCATCATACGGTAGAGGTGAGGAACAATTTTAGAGTGTCGATTTTAATGTTAAATAAGTTTACGTGGCAGTTACTGCGCAGCTGCTTGTTCCAAAATGTCGATTACTTTGAGTCAAATTTTCAGACCTTGGATAAGCCGAATTTTCCAATCCAATTGACATTTGCAGACCTTGCATTTTCGCAATAACTTGGATGAATTAGCCGGTTTGAGTCTGTGAATCGTCAGTTGTCTCATAATCTCATAAATGTACGTTTAGTCTTTAGAATTTTACATCAAAATCTTTTCGGTTGTACACGAATGTGTTTACGTCATAAATATGTACGATCTCTTTTTTGCTTATTTTCGAATTCACAATTCTACATGGGTCTATTTACTTGAGGATTTCTAAGGTGAGTGTCTGCAACATCCTCTCTGCACCCAACATTCCTCCATATTTCGGACTCAGAACTGGGCACTCGTTGATCTTCTTGCAAATTTTTTTTACATTCATTGAATTGAGGTGTGAGGGAACTAGTAGTTTAGACTAACCCTGAATGATTTCTGCGGATCCCAAGAGATTCAAAAAAGTTTCTCATTTTTTCCTTCTGCGCAGCTAAGAAATCCCAAAAAAAATTGCATTCAATGAAACCGGTGCCAGAAATTTTCGATTTGGACAACCCTGATGAGCTTAAGCGCGTATTCGATTTTCTTCCCCTACACCTCCTGAATTCGTTTTTCAAAGTTGCAAAAATAGGATATAGAACGATTTTATGAGCAAAATACTGAGACCGTTTGCGAATAATGAAGGCCAAAATTGGTGTGTATCAAACATGCCCCCCCCCCCCCCCCCCCCACCATGTGGTTATCTCGAAAAGGAGTGAATTACAACATTTTTCATTATTCTAGATAATATGCACCCCGTGCCTCCAAAGGTGAAGGCACGGGGACGATCATTTTTATACACCTCATCGCCAATTTACAATGCTTTCAATGATGGGAGCAAGGTGGGTACTCTTTTGTGTGTTTTTGGGAAAATTAAAACCGCTTGGCTCTAGTTGGTCAAAATCAAACGTAACCCAACTCAAGCTTCGGAATGAGCCAAAGTACGTTGGAAAATATGCAAGCAGGCCAAATTCGTTGGCAGAATCCTCGAAAGGGGGGGGGGGAGCATTTCGGGGACACTCACCTTATTACGATACTCATGGGTGAATAGAAGATAGCGATTTTCAGCCAGCCGTATGAAATTGGAAGATTCGCGTGGTCGCACGTCTTTATATAAGTGAGTTATCGCTACTTTGCTGACTCCTTGCCCTGTCACAGATTAGCAAGCGTACAATACATGTGCGTAAAAGTTGAATTCTACATATCGAGAGATTACTTTTGGTCCACGTAGACAGAGAGGGTCGGAACTGTCACCGGAATGAGGAATTCTGATTTTGCGGACGCGTACTGTATGCTACACTCTGACGATCTACGTATAGAACACGACATTTTAAATGATAAAGACGATTGCGTGCAGTGTTACAAAGATTTATTTCGTTCTAATTATGACGAAACGATATGTATCAATAGGCTTCTAATGGAGTAAAATGGATTCACCTTGAAGGCTTATCAAGCTACGGTCAAGTAGTTTTTTTTTTTTTTTTTTTGACATTCGTGTGAGATAAAAAACCCAACAATTCGTGAGCATATACTTGGATAATCCGAGGCGGAAGTATTTCAGCCCATCCTCTCATCCGGTTAACAATCAATTATACTCACAACTCGTGTTAACTTGGGTCACAGGAAAACACCGGCGAGAACTCGTTGCTATTTTGAAATGCAAGAGAATGTCTAAGGAGAGGGGGTCCTCCGCAATGATCCGTATTTTGATAGGAAGATGAGTCGTCTCATTTGAGAAATAGCCCGAGATGCACAAAAATTTTTTTAGATTTTGATCAAAGTACATTAATTACCGCTCGATCTTCTAGTTTCCATCTGCAGAAATCCGTCGTTGTGAATACTCATCGATCAAGTCATTGATGGGGGGGTCATTGAAGGATTTATTAAGCGATTCACCTAGGCAAGCCGGCTTTTGCTCTCAAAAATAGGCTAATTATCTTCAGTGAAAAGGGGTACGTTCCCTATCCACAACAAATCTCGTACATGATCAATATCAATCAGTGGTGAATGGCGAAAGAGATACAGTGAAAACTCTCTAACTCGAAAAACTCCTTAACACCTTCACAGCGATGGGCCCCACGCGTCCTTCCCTGGGTACGATGGGCCCCACCTGTGGGGCCCACTTTTTATTGAGTTTCAGCTCACGTCCAACTTGGGAGACACATCTAATGGCTTACGTCATGGTGGTTTCTCGTTGTTTATGTTGTAATGAACATGTGTACACAGCAGTTTCGGTATTGGACTCGATTTCCATAAATTTTGCACGATTCTTGCTTTTCACGCAATTCATTCATTAATTACACAAAGTCAAGCGATTATCAGCGGACTACTGACTTCCGATTCGACAATTTTCAACGTATCTCAGCTCATTTGACAGCTTATTTCAAGATCCACAAACAGAGCCCTAACACGTTGGAAACTATCGAACCCCACTTGAGTAATCTTTCATTTACGCGCGGAAAAAAGTTTCGGCAAAATCAAAAATGTGGGTTCTTTGAAGCATGGCCTTTGCTCTATCGTATGTGTACTGCCATGCACTGTAGCACTCTTGGCATTGAAGATATAGAAAAAGATGATGGGATTGAATCTATCACTTCTCATGCTTGAAACGATTTGAAGAACGTGAATGAATCGCAGTCCAAGATCAAGCTCAGCAATGCTGAAGCACGCTAGAACCATGATCAAACATTATTTTCTGGGTGGAACAGATATTGAAGTACAGGTTCTCTTGCACGCTCATAACATTGAATTTGATGATTTTATTGATACTACTGATCATCCTCAAGAATATTCTTCATATCAGAGGAAAACTTTTGTGCCCCACCGGTGGGGCCCGCCACACAGAAAGATGGCTGCCAACTCTGTGTGCGGTGGGGCCCACTAAAATTCATAGAAATACTGTGAGTAGATGCCAAACTGATGATTTTCCAAAAGGTTTGGCTTCCGTAACTGCTCAAACGCGCATTTGTACTCTCTCGCAATCCACATCGGAATCGTGATTTTGCTTTCGCAGTGAACGTATCGGGTCTCGTGGGAAGCAGCCAACACTTTAGTAGACTCCCTGACTCGAAACCTCCATAACTCGAATTCTTCGCCGAGTCCCTTCAAATTCGAGTTAGAGAGTTTCTAGTGTTATACAGTACCTTGCATAAATAATGGATCAAGTGGGGTCTCCCTAAATAGCGATATTTTCAATACACTTCACATCGCGAATATTTTATGAAAAGATCGTCAAGATCACGAAAAAGTCTATAGATTCATTTATTTGAAATATTTTTCAGGTGCTCTTTAAGTGCCCGCAATCAACGTTGAACATTTAAAAAGTTCTTCCTCAATGGATCATCATGGATGATCTACAATTTTGGTGAGAGTGATCCAATCACAAAAGCTCTCACAGGGTGTTGTAGTTCGTTTCAGAACCTTTTTTTGTTTCAATACTCTGTACGATCTATCCTTTCCAAGTGACGATCTTAGAAAGATCTCATTTTATTACATGGGTGACTCAAGAGGATACCGGGGTACACAAATGTTCTATTTTCCAGCTCTTGACCTATTCTCGGGCAAAAATACATCGAAAAACATTGAGCCACATAATCTTGATGTAAAAATGTCTTATCTCTCAGAAAATGCTATCGGATTTCGTTCCAAACACAATCTATAGGGGCAAAACATGTGGAGTCAGTCAATTTTTCACAAAAACACTTGAGAAACCGTCGTTGCCTTCAATCTGGGACGAATTTTGAGAGCATTCTCTGACAAATGAGACATTTTCACGTCGAAATCTTGTCGCGCGATATTATTCGATGAAAATTTAGAGTAGAAAAGGACAAGAGGGAATGAGAAAGGTGCCAAGCCTGGTATCTTCATTTAGTACTCTTTGAAGTGAACAGTTTTCTCTCTAGGTTCATTATTCGGAAAAGTGAAAAATTCAAGGTTTTGGAACGATCTACAGCATCTCACGAGAATTTCTGTGACCGGATCACTCTTGTTATAGTTGTCCGTGATCCATTAAATTAGAATTTTTAAAGATTTTCAACGTTGATGTGGCCACTTGAAGAGCACGTAAAGTGGGTTTGAAAAACATGAATTGATTGTTAATGTGCTCAGATTTTTTCAGAAGTCCCGTACAACGATGAGTATTGGGAATATCACTGTTGCGGTGAGACCCTGCTGGATCCATTATTATGAAAATTACTCGATACATTTGTGTTTGGAATCAATCGTATGTAGAGGTCATTGGAAATTGACTCAGGTTATATACTTACTTTTGCTAGCAACAACATTGACATAAATTGCGTGGAAGCAAAATCATGTAGATCCCCAAATTGTGGAAAATTCTAACTCTCCTGAGATCAGTCAACCATTGAGATGAAATTCATCCTGTACATCATGTAGACAAATTCAAATCTCAACATAACCCATACTAAATTGGCTCAGAATTACATGGCCCAACAAAATGTTGAAGAGATATCGAGAAACATAGACTTCAAAGTGCAGAAACTTGCTGAAAAGTTACATCATTTGATTCAAGTAGCGCATCATACATCTGCGAATATCATTTCACAATCAGCAGGGTATATTTGAAACCTCGTAAAGTATTTTTGGATTTTATTTTATCGAAAATATTTGGAAACCCTCCGCAGCTTCTTGCGATATTCGTCGAATTGAAGAATATCTCTGAAGCAATTATTGCAATCACACGCGAGCTCGTTTAGCCTGATTTAAAAAGCGACAGATGTTTAATCCAAATCCCAATATTGACCGATCGGCAGCTCAAACATCTTTTCCACCCGTGTGAGTAACGCTTAGTGATAAATATGCCACACAAAAAAATATCACCATCTCAATAATTGAAACTGAAATTGATGAGACGGACGATTTTAAATCGCTGTCTCTAAGATACTTGCATATCACGATAACAGTCAAGGACATCACTCTCGATCACTCGAGCTGAGCAAATATTCGGTCTTTGCGACACTGCATAGACATTTTGACACTGACCAATATAATTGCAACTGATATGAGATAATCTGCTACCGACGATATTGCTGTTCTTCCATTTATTTGTATAGTTTCGCTTCCCCGATGCACATTGCACTCGATATCGCAGTCTGCTTGCTCCACTGAGCTCCATAATCCCCGAGAACACGCGTGTTACTTGCATAACAAAGATTTTGAGGTCGCAAACGAGCAATTCTTGTAGATCTTTCGTATTCTGTATTGACACGTAATTATTCATCGTTTTAGTTACGGCGAAAACATGTTGATCAATTTCCTGATAACGAGGCACATTTGGTGAGGAATACTTGAGATACAGTCTGAGTCAAATCTCCAACAGTCAATCAAAGTGACTGCTCTAAATTCGAGCAGCATCCGATTCGGTAATGAATCGGACATCTAGGACACGGAAAACATGAATCGGATGAAGACTACGCAAGATCAAGATTGAAATAATCAAAGTATTTATCGATAAAGAGGAAACGAGTTTTTTTCTCTAGAAGATAGAATCTCCGGCGTCATTGCAATGTGAGATAGTCACGAATTACCTCAATTGCACACAATCGTACGACCTTCTGTGCAAATGTCAATTATCTGAGTTGGATGCAGCCTTGATTCTGTCGACGCCAGAAAAAAAAATATCCCAAGTGTTTTGAGATAGCCGCAACAGGATATCGACAAAATGGAACTTCAAAACAATCTGCCGGGGCAAACTGTGAGAATGAATTCCGAATCGAAAGGTGAGTTTTGATTCATTATTCAAATAATGCTACTGGACAATGACGAGAATGATCAGCTAGACGATTCTCTCACTAACAAAGATATCAATTGATTCTTTAATTTGCGCAATAGTGAGTTTTTGGCGAAGTGCAATGATTCGAAGGTTTTTTGTGTCTTAAGACCCCAAAAACAAATTTCCCGATCAATTCCATTCATACTCGAGTGACGTTCCATGTGCAAAAATAAGATAGAATTTGAAATGTCTATGCTTTGATTGGAGAAATTGCAATTGAAAGTATTCAATGAGCAGGAATCAGAATTCTAAAATAGCCAGAATTTTGAACGATGGTGTAAAAAGACACTTCTAGTTGTGCATTTGACTCGGTTGAACTGACATTGCATAATTGGCTTAGTATTCTGTTATCAACAGATCAAATTTGAAGAAGGATGGACATGATCTCCACAAGCTGTTGATTTGGTAATTTCTAGCAATAAACTCGTGTGTATTCCAGAATGCAGTAGCACAATTCCATCAGCCAGTACATGCACTACATGATAGATCTCTGTATACACATGACGAGTTGTTCAATATTTGTGCAAATAATCTGGAAAATTATGATTCGCTCCAACGCGTCTCAGCTTCTTCCTCATTCTTTGATAAGACAGGCTCATGACAACAAGGTTTTGTCGTCCGAAAAGGTGGAAGTTATTTCTGACGTATTTTGAGCTGCTGAACCACGAATCCAAACTCGGAACAGCACCTTCCGCTGGCCCTATTCGAGTTATGGACATATTTGAGGGTCATAAAAATATCTGAGTATGAGTTTTTGCATTTTGGAGGCAAATTGAGACCTTCCGTTTAGGGCAAGAACGTTTTTGACGTCAAATTTTACGTCAGACACTCATTTTTTGAGGATTTTTGTTACCCTCTGGGAAACTGTGCTAAAATTCCCTGGGCTCGGTATTTTCATCTTCCACCAAAATGGTGAGTGAAGGGATGAAAGATGAAGTCATGGTCAAATCTTGCGTCAAATTTCACGCCGAGAACGTGACATTTCAGAATTGTTAGCGATGTTAGGAGCCAGAGATAAGACGTAAAGCAAAAACCACTACAAAATCAAGAAAATTACATGGCATCAATACGCTAATACGGAGTTCGGTACAGGTGACCCTTTGCTTGCGTTGTTTTTCATCTCCCAACATCTCTAAGGACTTGAAAAAAATACATTCTCGACGCAAAATTTGATCCTGCCCTCAGATTTGACCTACCTAGTCACCATTTTGGTCCGGCCGAAAATACCCCTCCGAGAACAGAGACCCCTAGCACGTTCAGGAGTTTTTCTAGCAGCCTAAAGGGTACAAAAGTGCTCTCAAATTCGATCTTCGTCGTGAATTTTAATGGCAAAAACGATCCCAACCTTGATTTTGCTGCAAAAGATCTCCATTTTACTCTAAACCGCGAAAACTCAAACCCAGATATTTTTGTAAGTCATGAATATCGCCATAACTCGAGAACGGTCAGGGAAAGGTGATGTTCTGAGTTCGGATTTGTGTTCAGCAGCTCAAAATACGTCGAAAATAACTGCCACATTCTCTCATAAGGAAACTTTTCAAGGGTCTGTGCAATCGAACAATATTTCAACGGCAGACAACGGGATAGAGATGAATGAATAAATCTTATTCTGATAAACAGAATCTATAATCACGGAAAAAAATAGTTTGTTAGATTCACCAACGTCTGTTTGTAAAATTTGTATTTGTTGGATTAACGAACTAATTTGTTAGTTTTACAAACTAGTTCGTAAGATTTACAAACTACTAATTTGTAAACTAACAGATGTGTGTTCTCCGTTACCCAAGTGCAGATTTATACTGGTACTCGCGGCAATTATCGATGATCCTAGTTCACAATGAGAGATTTTTCAATAGTTTCCATCGCACGGTACCTCATCGAGTTGATGTTCACAAATGTATAATATGATAATACGTCGGTCAAACGCCGTATGCCGCGGGAAATACGGCGCGAAAAAATTTACCGTGAGTACGGAAATCCGCGAATACCAACGTATCCGCGGGGGGTATGCTTCGGAAAATTTTACCGCGAGTACGGAAATCCGCAAAATAATTTTTGAGTTTGTGAAATCCAATCTTTACAAACACTTTACAAACTTAGTTTGTAAATTCAACAAATACAAACTTTACAAACAGGTGTTTGTTTTGCCAGTTTGTATTTGTTGGTACAACAAACTAGTTTGTTAGACCAACAAACTATTTTTTCCCGTGATGAATGATTAATTTTCTCAACAACAGATTTACAAAATAATCATGTTACAGATGCAAAAACTGAAGCGACAGATAAGCAGGCTGATTTCGAAGAAGCCATATCTGCTGCTGGCTATGGAAGATTCCACTACATTTTGTACTTGGCAATCATTCCAATTTCGTGGGCATCTGTTCTCGACACATCGACAGCGTCTATGATAGTTCCTGCGGCAGGATGCGACTTGGATCTCACGTTCCTACGCAAAGGAGTTTTGAATGCAGTAGTCTATGCAGGTAAAGCCAGTAAAGACTGACCCCAATTAGAGAATTTCGCTGATTTTTACTGAAATTCTACTCATTTTTAGTGAGACTTCACTGTGAAATAATGAAAGCGCACTGGATGGTATCAATTTATACTGATCCGTGCGGAAAGAGGGTCATTCGATTGTCCCAATATTTATTAGTTTCTAATGTAATATTAGCAACGGCCAGTCATTTTTCCATCGCATTGTGAGGTATTACACAGTCGGATTATATTGAAATAATAGTCGTCGTCACATTCTGATTTCGATTTTGGAGATATTTTGCTCGACGATCATCTATTTTTCATCATCCGTCTATACAAGTTATAAGATCTCTTTCGTCACAAATTTGTGAAACTGCCTACATTGAAATATCAAAAGTAAAATGACAATCACACTTTTTCGTGAAATATTATAATGATGGTGATGATCTAACTTTTAGTTTTTCACTCGTGATAAATACCATCTCATGCAAGTTTCAATCTTTTCACTCACGGTCAGTCATTTGTAGAATATAGGGTGGGATCGCTCTCGAAATAATCACAAATTGTTATACACAATTCATCTTGAATTCATTATTTAGTGCCTCAGTTACCTATGTGGATGACTTTCTAATTGTCACATTGGATGGGGTTTGAAGAACAAGAATTGTTTACAGTTATTACGAATGAATCGTGACTGTGTACACAGACGAACAAAATTTTCGAAAAAAATCTCATGGAGGAGAATATTTTATCATTTAATCCCATGTAGTTGATGATCTAAGCTATATTCGATCAAATTTCAGGCATGATAAGCAGTGCCTTCTTGTGGGGCTTCATCGCAGACACGTTTGGAAGGAAGCCACTGGTATTTTACGGTTATCTATTGGATGCCATCCTGAACATGTTTAGTGGGTTTTCACAAAACTTCTTTGTCTTAGCGGCTTTCAAATTTGCATGTGGTTTCATGTACGCCTCTTAAATGAATATTCACGAATAATCGTTTGGAATTCTCATATGAAGTGAATCCAATTTCTTTGCAGTGTCAGCGGTCCCTATGCATCCATCATGACTTACTGTGCGGAGTTCCATCGGGCAAAAGATAGGCCCAAAATCACCATGTGGATAGGATTCTTCATGTCATTTGGATCCATCATTGGTGCAGGTCAGGCATATTAATTTTTCGCGCATCGTGTTGTCAATTCGTGTAGTTCTATGATATACGAAGATGTTGTACACTCGAGGTATGAGTACCAACGCTTCGATTGTAGAATACCACAATTTTATGATTTTTTCAGCTTTGGCTCTCTTGATAATACCCGGGGAATGGTCACTCTTTCTCGGTTCTGTACAACTACACTCTTGGCAAATTTACTTGGCTGTTTGTAGTCTGCCAGTATTTTTTGGAGTCTTTTGCATAGGATTTTTTCCCGAAAGTCCGAAGTTTTTGATGAGCCAAGGGCATAACGAAGAGGCTCTCAAAGTTTTCCGACAAATTCACAAGATCAATTCGAAAAAGGGAGAAACATCTTTTACGGTAAGCAACATGTCATCATTTATGTAACTCTTCAACCCTTTGCGGCATGGTAGTCACTACAGTGACCAGCTAAATTTTCGCTCGCAAGATATATAAGTAGCAATGGAATAGAATCGATCCAATGAATCATCAAAATCATTTTTGGAAATCATCCAGCAATCACTCAAGTATAATCCCCTGAACAAATCACTTGATCCGGACTTTTTATGGAGTGGAGCGTCAAGGGCGGGAGTGTTGGTTTCCGGTGGCGAATACTATTTTTTCATCGTCGGCGTGGGGAAAAATATCAAAAAACGGGTCTTTCCCGCACAGACGATGAAAAAAAATTTTTTCGAAATCATGTGCGTAAAGTTAGTGCGTAAGGAACATTTTTCCGTGCGTAAAGAAATTTTTGCGCACGGAATGCGTGAAGACCTGTGCGTAAAGTTAGCAACAGTGCGTAAGGTATGTCTTTACACACCGGTACGTATCTTTACGCACTGCCGTATTTTCTTTCTAGCCTGATATCCTGCGACATCTCTTGAAGTTTCTGCGTTGACTGGCAAAATGATCTTTGTCTTAGTTCTGTAGAATCGAAGTACTCCAATCGTTGATTCGAAGCTGTCCAAAGCAGGTGTAATGACTTCTTCCACTCGATAGAATGAATACTTATGAGCTCTCTAAATTGTTAAACTTCAGTTTCCTTCTCTCAGTAAGTCGGTAAGTCCATACGATTGGATATCCTGGTTGGTCATCGAATTGAACATGGATATCGATCGCTTCGGTAGAATATGGGTCTAATTCAATTCAGTACAACATGTATATACGACTGAGACCTTTCTGAAGTGCTTCCACCGTGGTTTGCGTGGTTCAAAATCTACCTTGAACTGTACGTTCTAAGGAAATGGTAAATTTACTTTGCGGACACTTCGCCTCATTAAAGAGTGCCGGTGATGGATCCCCGCATTTTTCATAAGAAAGAGGTTTTCCTCTGTCAGAGGCGCTTTCTATCCCGTGTATTCGGAACATTATTATTATCATTATAATTGACAAGTTCTGTCTATATCGAACCAAGGGAATACAACACTATTCCACCAATCCGTTGATTCAGTTTTGCTCGTCCTTGGTGACATTCATATAACTCTGTAATAATTTTCCTCAAAATTCAAATTCATACTATCTCATGAAATTACATATCTCTGATCTTGTTTGTTACTAGAACTTTTGAGAATTGAGATCGATATTTTCATTCTATGCGATAACATATGATATATCGAACAAAAGATCTTTTTCTGATACATTTTCAGAATTTTTTTTCAGTCGGGGGGCTCCGCCCCCCGAACCCCCCGGCGGGGGCTTCGCCCCCTGCCGCCCCTGGACCCCGCTCTGCGCCCTCTTCTCCCACCTACCCCGATCGCGATTTGGTTACTAGCGTATGAGGTGACCGACAGAATACTAACTTTCCGCACAAAATTTCGAAAAATATCGTACGCAACTCTGTCGAAAGGTTTCGGCACTCGGAAAAACTTTACACACGAGATGTGAATCTTTACGCACTGTTGAGATACTTTACGCACTCGCCGCTACGCGGCTCGTGCGTAAAGAATCTCACCAGTGCGTAAAGACTCACACTCGTGTGTAAACATTTTCACTCGTGCGTAAATCCAACTTTTCGACATCGTTGCGTAATATACTATTTCGAAAAAGTTGTGGAAAGTAAAATTAATTCGACCATTTTCAGTAGGAATTGAAATCAAGTCAAAATTCTCGAGAGAAAAATATGTGCCGCAAAGGATTGAACCAACAGGATCAACCAAAATTTGGATTTAATTTTCGTCCTCCAATTCATTTTTGCTCCAAAATCATCATACCGAGATTAATTACGAATACTTTATTGGAGTTGGGTTGCTGCATTAGCTCATAATGTTTTAGCTCGCTGATGCGCCAATTTACATGGTACCGAGTTATTGATGGTCGCTACTCCGGAATAAAAATCTTGAAAAAATACTTATTGCACTACATCGTAAATTTCATCTCTTCTGAAAGTAATTCTCAATCTTATATAGCTAATCCGAAAAAATTACTCGTAGATAGAAGCCTTGAAGAGTGAAGTTCCCACGAAAACAATAGAGAATGAAAAGCGGCTGACAGCGGAGATTGGTAAATATGAGCCAAATCCAAAAAGTTTGCGATTGCGTATCCGAGAGGGGCTCATCCAGATGAAACCACTGATATCGGATTCGTACTTTTTGAAACTCTTGCTGATCCTTACTATTCAGTTTTGCGGCATGTCATGGTAAGTCATCAATTCCTATACATAATCTATTGCTGTAGTATAGTATACAGAAAATGTTCAAATGAATATAACCTCCTCGTTCTTTGCAGCATGAATACGATCCGCTTGTGGCAACCTCAGCTATTTTCCATGCTATCTGAACCGAAAGATGATAATTTTCCCATCGAAGACGTACCATTTTGTGAGATTATTGATTACTCAATTAGCGCTAAGGCCAATGAGAGTATGGAGATTGCAAATAATTATGGTTCCGACTTTGTTTGTGTAAGAGTAAGTGTTGGGCGTCATACTCACCCGGTTTTCATTCGAGTGACAAGCATAGTTGTTCGAGTCAACGATTTTCTGTTTCAGAAACCAGTAGATGGTATGGTGTACATTAATACCATTATAATTTCTAGTTCTGTATTGGTTTTTGCCGTGCTAGGAGGACTCTTTAGTGGTACTATGAATCTCAAATATCTCTTATGTGAGTGAACAATTGATCTCGAGGGGTATGCCACCGCGTCGCTCGGTGTCGCTCGGTTGCCAGTCGTCGCTGTTCGTTGCTGTTCACTGCTGTTTACGGCTGTACGGCCTATCCTCCAAAAGGAGGCGAACGACGGCCCGCAGGGTGAACTGGCGGCGAGTGACGAGCGAACAGCAGCGAACAGCAGTGTACAGCAGTGCACAGCAGTGCACAGCGCTGTTCGCTGAGTCGGCTCGCCGCGCCCGCACTCTACAGTTTGTGCTGTTTCGTTCACTCGATGGAATGATTATTTAATGATTATTGCAGATGGATATTTTCATTCACGGATCAATGAGAGGCTGTAGATAACACAGTCGATTGGTCCTTTAACTTACCCATAAACTACAGACGGATGATTCCCAAATCCCAAGCCCCTCATGGGGGGCCGACGACCATGAGGAACATTTGAACGTCAATCGTGAAAGTATAGATTGGTGCACGGGCAGCGTGTCCGCCTCTGACGCGCAAGGTCAGCGTTCAAATCCCGGTGAGGGTCATTTTTTTTTTTCTTTTTTTTTTCGTATCTGCACAAGCTCGCGAATTTCTCTTTAAAATTATCACTCGTTAACGAAAGTTTGAATTTAAAAGTGCATGAGAGTCAAACAGCTATTTTTTTTTTTCAAATATGGAAGCCGAAATCGAGCGCAATTTTGCGCCTACACGTAAGGATTTTTTTAGGGTATGGTTCTCGGCACGCCAAAAAAAAATAATTTCACGGGATATTTGGCGCGAACGGACCGGATATTTGTACTCCGCACAGGAAAAGGAATAATTCACACGATAAGAATGTAGTGCACGAGAGGAAACAATAGCTAACGGGATTAGAAGGTATATGTATGAACGAGAAAAATTATATATCGAACAGGAAATAAACTTATCTTGCCCCGGTAAATATATGGTATACCAGCACGACATATTTTCCCTCGAATTCGTGTGTAAGTGAACATTCAATTAGTTAAAAAATTATTAGATGAAGTATTGATCATTGAAACTCATTAAAATCGCATATTTTTCACTAATGTGAGCAAACATTGAATCAGTTACAGGGAGATAGAATGAATGATAATTGTTTAAACGTCAAGAAATTCGAACAAATCGAGACATTCACTGTATCATTGGAGCTTTTCTGGCTTTCGATGGTCGAACTTCCTTTTCGGCCAAGCGGTACATACACATGCTGACAACAAATACTTTCCAAAGGTATCGAATCTTACGCTTCTGAAACAACGTAGGTGTGAAGCTGTGTTGCTGAAAAACATTGGTTGGGATGCGTAGGATTCGACATCACTTTTGGGAAGTATTCGTTATCACCAAGTGTACACTTTTAGCCTCATCTGGAACAACCACCTCCTTATGCTTGATCATCATGCATGCCAACTGACAAGGGAAACGCCAACCTTGTAGGTCCTGGATCTTGACGAAACTTTGTGAGTCTTCTTGTTTTGGTGGAAAATGAAGGTATCTCCAAGGGTTTAATCCCATGGGCCTCCTGTCCTCAGATACAGCTATGGAGATTAGCATTGCCAATATAGGCCCATGTTAAAAAGTCGTATATGAGTAATTCCGCGCGAAAGCGAACCACGAATTGCAGACATATCTCAGATTGTTTTTCCACTATTCTTAATCGATTCTATGGTCCAAAAAATGAACTTTTCACCCTCTATGTAGTGAAAAAAAATTTTTTTTGTTTCCCTGCGGAATATTTTTTTGATAGTATTTTTGTATGAGGAAATACCAATCTTTTTTCAGTAAAATGGGTGTAGTTCCGACTTGAGGTAAGATACGACCACGCAAATAGTGGTATTCGGAAGGTCTTTCAAAAATCTATCGAAATGTGTTTCGAAAAAATTTTTTTCTGAGGCTACGGACGCCCCCTATGAGCAAAAAGGTGAAAAACAGAGAAAATTCATTTCCTCAAAAACCTAATTTTCTAAAAATCTGGAAATCCATATTTCGATGTAAAATTGCGCGTTCTTCCAGAAAAAAGTGGTCCCGATCTGTGTTTTTGGGTTCGACGCTGTTTTTTTTTACGTTTTATTAATATTCTCAGCCTTTTCGGTTGAAAAATGAATTTTTCTGCGCATGCGCAGGAATTTAGACTGCTGAAATCAATTCCATTGAAAAGCCAAGGAAATTTCCTTCAGAATGACTATACTTGGTGAACTCGATTCGATGTACTGGGACCAAAGTTAGAAGGTCTAAAAAATGATGACACTTCTACTCGAGTCACGATAGTCATGGGAAATTCGTGCAAGATCTGCATTTACCCCTCTTGAGGATGCTTCATCATTAATGTGATGTAACTTTGGGCCAAGTAGATAAAATTGACTTCGCCAAGTAGTCATTTTGAAGGAAATTTCCTTGGCTTTCCAATGGAATTGGTTTCAGCAGTCTAAATTCCTGTGCATGCGCAGAAAAATTCATTTTTCAACCGAAAAGGCTGAGAATATTGATAAAACGTAAAAAAAAAACAGCGTAGAACCCAAAAACACAGATCGGGACCACTTTTTTCTGGAAGAACACGCAATTTTACATCAATATATGGATTCCCAGATTTTTAGAAAATTAGGTTTTTGAGGAAATGAATTTTTTCTGTTTTTCACCTTTTTGCTCATAGGGGGCCCGGGCGTCCGTAGCCTCAAAAAAAAAATTCGAATCATATTTCGATAGATTTTTGAAAAACCTTTCGAATGCCACTATTTGCGTGGTCGTATCTTACTTCAAGTCGGAACTACACCCATTTTACTGAAAAAAGATTGGTATTTTTTCCTAAAAACACTATCACAAAGATATTCCCCACGGAAACAAAAAAAATTTTTTTCATCCCATAGAGGGTGACAAGTTGATTTTTTGGACCATAGAATCCATTAGAAATGTCGGAAAAAGAGTTTCAAACATGTTTGCAATTCGTGGTCCGCTTTCGCGCGGAATCACTCATATATAGATATACTGACAATGCTAACCTCCATGAGTGTATCTCAGCATAGGAGACCCATTGGACGAAACCTTATTGGGTGCCTTCATTTCTCGCCAAAACAAGAACATTCCCAAAGTTTCGGCAAAATCCAGGACCCGCAAGTTCGGACCTGCAAGTTCAGAAAAGCGATATCATTAGAAAAACCGATTTCAGAAAGATTTACCGTCAAACGGCGTAACTTTGGAACATCTTCGAACATTTTTGATTGAAATTTCTCTGTAACTTCTACGCCATAGATCAAAAGTGCAATGTATGTGTGGCATGTCAATCGGAAGCTTCCAGTTTCGGCTTTCGATTGCGGGGTTTATATGAGTCCATTTGGACATCTCTGGTCGGAATTTTGGGAATCTAGTTTTCTGCGATTAAAAAAAATCCTTACGTGTAGGCGCGAAATCGCGCTCGATTTCGGCTTCCATATTTGAAAAAAAAAATAGCTGTTTGACTCTCATGCACTTTTAAATTCAAACTTTCGTTAACGAGTGATAATTTTAAAGAGAAATTCGCGAGCTTGTGCAGATACGAAAAAAAAAAAAAAAAAAATGATCCTCACCGGGGTTTGAACGCTGACCTTGCGCGTCAGAGGCGGACACGCTGCCCGTGCACCAATCTATACTTTCACAATTGACGTTCAAATGTTTCTCATGATCGTCGGCCCCTCATGAGTAGCGATCCTCCATTTTTTTTCTTTAAAACGAAATGGAGGATTTTTTTTTAAAGAAAACGCTTCAATAATTTTTTTTCTCAGTGTTCGAATTTCTTGACGTTTAAACAATTATCATTCATTCTATCTTCCTGTAACTGATTCAATGTTTGCTCACATTAGTGAAAAATATGCGATTTTAATGAGTTTCAATGATCAATACTTCATCTAATAATTTTTTAACTAATTGAATGTTCACTTACACACGAATTCGAGGGAAAATATGTCGTGCTGGTATACCATATATTTACCGGGGCAAGATAAGTTTATTTCCTGTTCGATATATAATTTTTCTCGTTCATACATATACCTTCTAATCCCGTTAGCTATTGTTTCCTCTCGTGCACTACATTCTTATCGTGTGAATTATTCCTTTTCCTGTGCGGAGTACAAATATCCGGTCCGTTCGCGCCAAATATCCCGTGAAATTATTTTTTTTGGGCGTGCCGAGAACCATACCCTAAAAAAATCCTTACGTGTAGGCGCAAAATTGCGCTCGATTTCGGCTTCCATATTTGAAAAAAAAAAATAGCTGTTTGACTCTCATGCACTTTTAAATTCAAACTTTCGTTAACGAGTGATAATTTTAAAGAGAAATTCGCGAGCTTGTGCAGATACGAAAAAAAAAAAGAAAAAAAAAATGACCCTCACCGGGATTTGAACGCTGACCTTGCGCGTCAGAGGCGGACACGCTGCCCGTGCACCAATCTATACTTTCACGATTGATGTTCAAATGTTCCTCATGGTCGTCGGCCCCCCATGAGGGGCTTGGGATTTGGGAATCATCCGTCTGTAGTTTATGGGTAAGTTAAAGGACCAATCGACTGTGTTATCTACAGCCTCTCATTGATCCGTGAATGAAAATATCCATCTGCAATAATCATTAAATAATCATTCCATCGAGTGAACGAAACAGCACAAACTGTAGAGTGCGGGCGCGGCGAGCCGACTCAGCGAACAGCGCTGTGCACTGCTGTGCACTGCTGTTCGCTGCTGTTCGCTCGTCACTCGCCGCCAGTTCACCCTGCGGGCCGTCGTTCGCCTCCTTTTGGAGGATAGGCAGTACAGCCGTAAACAGCAGTGAACAGCAACGAACAGCGACGACTGGCAACCGAGCGACACCGAGCGACGCAGTGGCATACCCGATTGATCTGCCTTTGACTAATTGAAATTTTCAAGATGCTTCAAAAGATCTGCTTGACTGTTTTATTTTTACAATACTACTTTAGAAAGTGTCAGCAAAAAATGTATGCTATTTTCAGTGATATGTTACTCTATTTCTGCATGCTGCATAATAGGCCTGAATTGGTCCAGCAATATTATACTGACTCTGATACTCGTTAGCATTTTCCTTGGCTGCATGAGTGTCTCTATTAACTTAGTGATTAGTCTCGTCGTAAATCTTTTCCCAACGAGTGTGAGGTATGTAACAGCTCAATTTTTTTAGAATATAAATTTTTGGTCCCTAACTAATCTGAAATTTCTCAATAGGACTATGGCTGTGAGCTTGACTATGATGTGTGGGAGAATAGGATCTCTTTTGGGCAATACTCTATTCCCTGTGGTTCTTGAGTATGGTTGTACGTCTGCAGTACTGATGGTGACGGTCTTGACACTAGGTATTCAATCAATGAATTCAACTTTTAAGAATGACTATTCTCACTCGATGATTCACTTCCACAATTGAATTATTCTAGGGGCCCTTGCTTTGACTTTATTTGTGCCAAAACGCGAAGACAACGAGTGAATGAAAAGATCGAATCGATTATATCATCGCTGAAATCTAGTCACGGAACAGCACCGATCACGTACAGCTGTACCCTGGTTATTCTCTATTCATATATTCATTTTCCTTGAGTGTACTCGATCGCTATTTAATAATCGCTCATGTTCTTGTGGTGTATCACTATTACATCTTGTTTTATCGTTAGCATTGATTGTAATACCAGACTGAGACGGTAACCCTAAAGAATAAATGTCAACACTTCGTAACATCGGCTAATCAATGACATCAATGATACTGCTGGATGAAAATCGGACTCACCCATTCTGGATTTTGGAGGCGTTTTGGCCAATCTGGCATCGCTGCGCGGACGCATTCCTAACCCGAGTGAAACGAGATCGACAAATATCCACTTTTGACCAAACTTGTGAAAAAATCTATAGCATATCAAATCTTGTTGTGAGCATTCGCCTCGAGCAAAAAAGCTGTTTTCATTCACGTGAGTTGAAAAACTGGTAGATGGAAGCTCAGAAGAAAGATTCAAAAGAGTTACGGAAAATTAACAAAAAAAGAATTGGAAAGAGTTATCATGAGACTATTTCTCATGCGCACCTCTAATTGGAGACTTTTTGTTTGGTATCGGATATTACGATTGCAAAAAGTAATCGGACTTATCTGATAAGAAAATCAAGTCTCTGTAGAACTCAATACTGTGAGCGGTGGCCTTTATTGGTGCACAGGTTTATAAAGCGAACTCAACTGAGTAGGAGTGAGCCACCTCGGCTTCCGTATACGAACTTATACTTAGCACTACTGTAACCATGGTGGACAATGGTGGACGCCATCGCCATACCGCCATGCTATACACTGTAAAAAAGATTTATGTAAATTTACCACTCCCAGAGGGGGTAATTCTTGGATACCACTCTGGGAGTTGTGATTTTACAAGCGGCTTGTAAATTATTTCACCGTCCGACGGTAAATTTCATACAGCAGCGCCACCACTTTGGTCAGCTGAAATTTACCGTCGCGGTTGTAAATTTCTGTCTGCTGAATTTATTTTTTTTTTCTCATTTCAAAGAGCACAAAAGGAATAGATAAGATCTCGAATGAGGAGGATGTGTGAATATTGTGTAAAAATATATCGAATTTATCGAATTATCTGAAAACAGACATGATATGAACCTACTTTAAAATAGTTTGAGAGGAACACATTTTCGTGAAAGATAACCTCAAAATCAGATCCTACTCCGGACAGAACGCCCGCACAAAATAAAGTTATGACACTTGACTTCAATTTTGAAATGATCAGAGCAGACCGGACTGCTCGGGGATGTCGTTGGTGTCACAGACTCCTTCTGCAGCGGCAACCTCGCGATGCCGAAGAGAGGCGAGGGCAGTTTAGATGTTTAAAATAGTTGTGTTGTTGGTTGATTTCTCAAATCGCGAGTTTTCTGCTCGCGAGTCTAGCTCAGCTTACTCGCATCACGCATGCGCAGAGCATACTTCTGTGTGATGAAATTTACCACTCTCAGAGTGGTATCCAAGAATTACCCCCTCTGAGAGTGGTAAATTCACAAGCGCTTGTAAAATCACAAAAGGTAGCTGAAATTCACAACTATCAAAGTTGGATGTTTACCGACCTGGATTGTAAATTTACATTAATATTTTTTACAGTGTACCGGGACCACGACCCACGCCACGACCATTTGCGCGACCGTGGTGATTAGCATTAGCATTAGCAGACGATGCCACAGCGAGAAATCAACACAAATTCTTATAGTTGCTAGTAGGGTCACTAGAACACGCAATCCCCCGCGGACGTGGTTCGCGATAGTGGCAATAGTTGTTTAAACAATCATCTGAAACTTGCAAAAATGGGTGAAGAAGTATCTCGTGGAAGAGAAGATGAGTTGTTGGATGCAATAAGATCCGGAAGAATCAAGCGTGTTCATGAATTACTACGCCAAGGACTTGACCCGAACACAATCGACGCACGTGGTGTATCCTGCCTCAGTCGAGCTATTTTGCAAAGAAATTGCGAGATGGTTCGATTATTGCTCATAGCCGGTGCAAATCCCAATGCCCATGTTGTGACACAGAACCAGTCACCATCAATGCTTCTTTCCATGAGAGTCGATGACAGAAAGATAGCGCAACTTCTCATCAATGCTGGCTGTAATATCCAAAATCTGAATATGCAGGTAATGTGATTCTTTATACCTCAACCGATAATATCATCTTACCATTTCTATGAGCGTGCACTACACTCAACACTACTATCTGTACTGACGCTGTCGTATTGATGACACTCTGTCTCTCTTCCCCTTTTATATTTTTAAAAGAGTGTCTTTGACGATCATCAGCGAGGATCTTTCAAAAACTCTTAAGCCTATACAAGAAAGCATCATATCTCAGTTACTGGAGTGTCAATACTTTCTTGTCTCTGTAGAGAGGAATCAATATAGTTTTGTTGGATATCACTGATCCCAAAGCTTACCTTTTAAACCACATCAATTGTTATGATCTTGAGAATCGTTAAGTTCAATCAGACTATTCAACGCTTACACGTTTGTATCCTACAGACTGAATCAGTTATAATATCCAAACACACAGACATACAACTGATCTACTTGATACATTGCTTCCCATTCGAATACTTGTTTTTAATTGCAATTATTTTCATTCACCATTCAGAAGCCTGAGGCTAATGGAATACTTTAGCTATCACTTGCATATTTGGAATGAAAATCAAGATTTTTTGATAATGATAGGTTGTATAACTAATAAATGGAGGTTGAGGTGATCAATGAGAGTACCTCAGATGAAAACTTCGCTAACTAAAGTAAAGGTCTACTGAATCCATCATGAAAATGAAAGTAACTTGAACACTCACTGCCCCAGATACTTTTCAGAGACCTTAGGTTTCAGGGAGCAAACATCATTTCGAGACAAGGAAATTAGCAAAACAAGACATCTTGTGAAAGCTAACCATGTTATTTGTTGATTGTTGCTTGGTCAAGAAAACTAGTAGAGAAAAGACTGATTAGTCAATAATCAAGTCCATGTTCCAAATTGTAACTGAAACCCTGCGTTCCAAATAAATCATGTTTCGATCCCATCTTGAGGCTCAAAAAAAGTTGACAGCGTTGTTGAAGACTATGATCGTAGACGAATTACGAAACTACATGTGCAAAAATTAGTAAAGACTTCCCATTGAAGGAATCTAAGACATTCGTCTCAAGAAATATATTCTTACACTTTTCATCAATTGTATCAGTATGAACTATCCAGATTGCATTCAAAACATTCAGATTGATTTAATTTACCAATGAACCTAAGCAACCCTGAATGAGGCATGTCAGCTGTTGGATATTTGAGTGTTTATCTGATGGAGTTGTCAATTCTTATCAATCAGCTGTGTGTCTGCTAAGCAGCCGTTCGTCGATTTCCATAGAGATTAATCTTTTGGAATCCTTGACGTTTTGGCCTATGTATAGTTTGATGTTTGCAAGGTGTAATATAGAGTAAGTCTATTCTCGAAATCCAAAAAATGGAGTTGGTCCCCTGAGTAGTAGTAACGCCGATTGTGTTGCGTTCATAAAAACATCGGCGACACTTGTTAGATTTGCGATATTGCAAGAATTCGTCGAATAATGGTTTTTGATGTTGATAAATATGCAAACAGGATGGGACTCCGACATCCTCCATGAGAATTTGAAACGATGCCTTTAGAATCGCAAGTGACTCATTCCATTACAATTTGCAGACTTTCAATATATACAAGATTGAATAAATCGAAAAAAGTTTCGAATATATTAGGGATTATACATGATTGGTATATGGGTATTATTGCGATAACTTTCCTGGGACGTGTTATGACCTTGCATTTAGGTATTAAAGTTTCAGGTCGATCCGCCCACTCATCTGGGTTATTTTCAAGGATTGTTGGTCGGAATGTCAGTCCTGTGCATTGTTATATCGCAATTCGATGTATACCAACAGCGCCAGCGTCAGAGTCATCGTTGCTGAGGATATTCTCAAATTTTTCTCTCAAAGTACAATATTGAGCCAAATATTTTTCGTAGGTTTTACGACTTGAATGCTTAGTTTAGTCTCCAAGCCACGTGCCTCAATCTTGTTGGGGAATTTTCACTGGAAATGAGAAATTTTTTTGAACGGCTCACAGCGTATCCTAAATTCACTCCAGGATGCTTTGTCGCAGATGAAATTTTAAGAAAACATGTCAAATAATCGAATTCCAGCGCGAGTAAAGGCCCAGAATCAAAGTTCTGAATGCTGCATGTACATACATTCGTAGCCGAAAATTATATATAGCTATGTAATTAGCGCTTTTTCGTGATTTTTTCAGTCTCGTGCACACCGTGTTACCCCACTAAAAGTCAATTTATCTAGGCGCAAACAATTTTTCTCATTAAATTATGATGAGAATAGATCAAAACTGCGCGAAAACGTTTCTAAGTCACCTCAATTATTTTTGCGAGCGATTTTAAGGGCAAATGTCAGTTCCGTGGATGTCACTTCCGTGCATTCTACAGTCGTTTCTTGGGATGCTTAATGGCACGAAATAGAGAGAGACATGAAATTATCTGCTCCAAAGCATACATTTCGGATTTGAATCAACCATCTAAACACGGAATACAAGGTCATTTAGTCCCATCGCGTCAGGATTTCTCGATAGACAATAAATTGTCAAAAACCGAAAATGTCAGTTCCGTGTACTACGTTTCCCATATCTTATACATGTGGAAATTACATATACCGTTCTAACTCGTTCCAAAAACTTTCTGCATATGTTTTTATTATCAATCAATATTCGATGAGGAATGAAAAAAGTTGGGATATATATGCGGGGGATCAATTTTCAACTTCTAAATTTTTGAGCCCAAAATATGTAAGTCATTGCGATAATACCCATACCGTCAAATTGGGTAATTTTGTTACGTTTTCGGTGCTCTTTATTTTGTTTGTATCGGCGTTTCAACATACATTGACAAAACTCACTTCTATTAGTAGTCAATCTAAAGCTTACAGTCTCAGCTTTCGATTGATGGGCTACAAAGTTCAATTTGATGCGTCTGAGCTGGAGCTATTAGCAGTTGAAGAAGTGTACCAAAGTTAGACCCCGATGGGGCAACTTTGGTACACTTACAGAATATCTCAATTCTACCCATCACCACGTGAGTGAATTAATTCTAATCGTTCAGAAGTCTTATTTTAAGCTGTTTGAAACATTCTAGAACTTCGTAGACCTTCACTCGACTCAAGGTGAGATGGAAAGAAGCTGTCATAGGAAGTTGTACTGAAGTTACCCGATTCTCATGCTTCTTACGTAAAGTAGGGTAACTTTGGTACACTTTTTCATGGGTTTTTCCCCTGTTTTTCATTCATTAAAATTCCAAATGATGTAAATACTCCAATGTAACGATGGTTTCTTCAATATGGTGATATATGTGATGGAAATGTAGCATTATACACCCGTAGTTCGTTCCGGAAAACTTTTTGCCAGGTAGACTAACTGGACCACTCGCGTATCGCTGCTGAATCAGCCTTTTCGGGAAAAGCTTCAATAAACGAGTACAATCGTTCACAGAGGATCTACGGTGGCTCAACACGTGCCAAGAGGGGAAAATAGGTTTCAGAGCGATAATAGAATCATTCACCTTGCCGAATGCAGCTTTGGAAGTCATTTTTCAGGGGTGTACCAAAGTTGCCCCCACTGTATCAAAGTTACCCAATTTTACGGTATCTCCACTCACACACAGTTACCATTTCATGAGTTTTGTTCCAACTCGTTGATCAGTACAATTTCCACGTCTCGTATATCGGCTTCTCCTCTTGTGCTACTATTGGTTCTTGATATTCCTCAGCCCCGATTTTGACACATCTTTTTCCATTGTACAATTGGTTACAGATGGCTGCTAGACTTGGATGCTGTCATGGATTCAAATCATTCTTGGAGCGTGGCCTTGATGTCAATAACCAAGATACGACTGGACGCACGATGCTCCACGCTGCAGTCACGGCAGATAAACCAAATGTTGTCGATTTGCTAATCCGATGGTCCGCCAACGTGAACATTCGAGATAAGTTTTCACAGACACCTGTGTGCACAGCAATCGTACTAAATTACGTGGATTGTTTAGATATACTGCTTGCAAATGGCGCTCAAATGCGCGCAATTAACAGAAGAAAAGACTCGGCTCTAAAAGTTGCTTCAAAACTTATGACTCGAAAAAGCGTTTTAAAAATGGACACGGTTGATTGCGTCATTCGGCACCTTGCAATACTCGAAAGTCAGGGTCCTTTCGTGGAGCCTGACGATTACGAGCTCATCGAGCAGCTGCCTCTTGCTGTGCGTGATTACCTAAATATCTGCAGAAATGAGCTGGTAAGGGCAAAGAAAACAATGATTACGCCCTTCTTATCATTTTATGATATCTTAACGGAGGGGGAAAAGAATCGTTTTGTGAACGACGTTGAGACAATAAATGCTGTGAAAATGTGCGATTCGGTAAAGGCCTCGAAAGGAAGTGCGCATCTGCTCCTTTTTCCCGGTGGAAGGAGCGCCATTGACCACTCTTGGCGCGCAAAGGTACTACGGCGCCTACGCTTGTACACGGGAGGCGCCAAAGAGCAAAAGGAGCAAATGCGCAAGTACGCAGTTTTTGTTGAGGCCCTTAGTAACTTTCCCGTATACAATTGGCTTATCCGGTATGGAATTCATCGCTTTCTAATAAACAAGAGAAATACGGTTAAATCACCGAAGGGATAATTGTCAAGTCTCTTATTTACGTCAGAAATATGCTCTTGATGAATCTGCTTTTGTTTCTGAAGTTCTTTAGAAGTGCCTGCGTAAGCTTAAAATTTTTGAAAAGATCCTTAACTGAGTATCAGTCTGCAGAATTTGTAGTTACTTCGAATCAAGTTAGATCATAGGGTCCACCGAACCTGGAAATCAGGAAAAACTCAGGGAATCCCCAAGTAGAACCTGGATATTTTCACAAATGTGTCAGTTGACTTCATTCGCTTTGCAACGGCCGTGAATTTTTCGATACAAGTCAAAGCAATCCTTCAAATGAATAATTCAACGTCGATTTTGCAAGTTTTCCTCCGACCATTTTAATATTCTTCTATGTTTTTTTTCCGTTCCATAGTGTCGAAAAATATGGGTCGTAACGTTTTCAGGTCCAACGAAATTTGTTTGCATTACCCAGGCCTACCTGAATAATATTCGATGTATTTAATAACGCATGATGTGCTTTCCACCTACTTTCATCATATATATAACATGTACCCAAAGTTACAAAAAAATCCGTGACCTTCGACACAAAAGTTGGCGATATTAAAAAGCATGACTCATATTTTGAAATCGCAATTGGAATGGGTGTACTTAGTATTCCATTGAAAATACCCGTTTGAGACTTCGAGTGGATTTTATTCGATCACTGTCATTTATTCCCATATGTTTTATACATTAGATGTATGAAATTTTACAATAAATCATAATTTAGATATAAATATAGACGTAATAAAAGATGAAGTTGACTTTGTTGTCTTAAATTTCGAGCATCGTAGTTGCGAATCCTTCCTTATTCTCCCAATTCATCTGCCAAACCTGACAAATTCAACGCAAAATTAATCAGTGGCATCTCTTTTGAGTGCCATCATATTTTTTCGTTAAAGGTCGAACTCAAATCAGTCGGCTTTTGAGTTTATCCAAACGATGTTAATCAATAAGTCGTCGAGAACGCTGTATTGCATTAGATGAACTGTTCCTCAATAGACGCTAGATTGACTTGAAAAATATCAAGTTCCTGACCTTCGGAGCATTCAATATCAATGCCAAAAAAAAGAAGTATGATACAATCGTACGGTCGACGAATCTTCGATTCATGATTTTTTATCGAAAATCGATGTCTACTAAGATTTGATTTTTATTGTAATACCCTCAGATTTGATTTTTTTATTGTAATAACCTCACTATAACCAGAAAATTGACTCCCTTATAATTTTTTTTCATGCATCAACTGAAAATCATCGCTGACTGTCCGGAATTGCTTTTGATCACTCTACTCAGGAATGTGTACCTTCCACTCACCTTATTCTTAGTTTACATCTATACGAATCATTGAGCTCTATCTAACACATCACCGACGTTTCATAATTCCATCTAACGATCTCGCCACATATGCATCACACTAGAAGAAGCTCTGCAAGCACCAGCTCTCCGAAGGGCCCATCATCATTCGTGCCTTTCTATGAAATGGCTGAAAAGCTGCATCCACCGCTCGTTACCCACATATTCACCACCAGCCAAACGGCTAGATATCTCGTCTCGTTTTCTGGCATCCACCTCACCACCCCGTATAGAAGCTTCTCTCCTTTCTACGCCTACATCGAGATGAATGCGTGTGTTCCCGGGCTCGTTTAAAAGTTCCAGAGATGCTTTCTAGAGGTTATGGGCACATAGAGGAAGCAACTCATGGTCTTAACGGTGGCTGGTGCAATCCCTAACTCGCTGAATTAGCGGCCGGTCTAATTTTGGCTCTACAGCAGCAGCCAACAGCCGTAACACTTTGGCGCAACGAGTTTCGATAAAGTTGCAGACGTGGCGGGCTTCCTCGTGCCGAAGCCCTCGCGACGATGCGAGCTTGAGCCTTAGAGGACGAGATGTTGGCGTGTGTTTCGTATGGTATAGAATACGTGTACAGGCCTCGTTACATGTCTCCAGTATCCAATTACCGAGTGAGATGTGGCGAGATACGACAATCCTGTTTTCAGCAGTTTGAATTTCCCGCGCGCGCGCGAAAGTTCGACGCGTGACGCATGCGCGCTCAAGTGGTCGGGGGTGGCCACTGGCGGCTGACAAGGGAGAGTCCAAGCCAATAGAATTGAGATGAATTGAAGTGTACTTTTGACAGTTGATGAGACATAATAGTTGCTATAGTTATTGCATATTGCGTTGAAGCTAGTGTTGGCTTCAGCAGAATAGTAGATTATTCTAAAAAGGTTGCATTGCTCTACAAGGTGGTTGGGGCACCATATTTCTGAAAGGGCGTTTTTATGACATCTTCTATTTTGAACAATAATTCAGAAAGAAAGTTCTGTCGTCTCGATGAATCATAATGTTAAATCAAGTTGCTTGTCCTTCTGGATCAAATAAGGTCTCCAACCTCTTCGTATTCGTCGATGTACCGTAGTAACCGGGCCATTCATCAAAAAATTCTGTAGGAAAGCCTCGGAAACAGATAGTAATGAACTAATGGGAGATGAAAGTGAACTGGAATAAAATGCTGTCATATCACTCAAATCCGTCTTTTTATTTTAGAAGGATACCAGAAAAGGTTTAATTTTTCCTGCCAAGAACTCTAGATCAATAGAGACTATTGGGCATGATTAGAACAGTGGTAGGCTCACTCTTCCCACAACAACCGTCATGATTCTCTCGTCGGTAATCAAAGTAGCTTTATTACAGAAGCACGATACAATCCTGTGTAATTGACATTTTCACGTGAATTGAAGCTGCTCTTCCCTGCACAGGAGTGAGCGAGTCAAATTTCATTTTTCCGTGTGACAGTTCGTCGTTCAAGAAAGTAGCTCTTCAATGGAGTTCAGAAATTTTGGTATCGACGTTTACCTGTCCTACAAAAATAACTAGTTCCGATGAAGTTCACCATACAAATCGAATCATATTCTAAAGCCTTCGTGCATAATTACTATAATTAGCCTAACTTTGACAACCTGTGTACTTTCCTTGTGTTTATCTTCGCAAGGCTTCCAATACTGAAGTATATCTGAGCCCGTCAATCTCGACAAAACCGAAACTCAATGAGAATTTCCCAAATTGTGCTCTCAGAAGAGCCTTTCATCAGTCAATTTATTCGCTTGACTTGGCTTTCAGTCGCGCACCATCTCGATAAGTAGCTAGCGCTTCTCAGTAAGTATCCCCTAATGAAGTTCGACTTGCGCTCTCCCATCACAGTTTGCACCTCACTCGAGAAAGCCAGCGTTTGCTCACCTTGCCAACCGAGCTTTTAATTAATTAATTAAAATTAATGGAGTAACCAACCGGACCATGAAATTTGGACCGAGAGTCGACAGATATGGATACAGTAAGCGTGATACGTTATTAGGACTCACGGCTCTAAAAATAATTTCGGACTTGTCACATGATTATTGAAAGTGCAGTTTCCAAATTTGCAAGAGTATGGCACAGATGCAGTTCACAGTTGTAACATAGAATAGAAGACCTCTTCGGGTTTCGATGCTTCCCGTGATATAATCTAAAGTAGTAACTCTGGCTCAATAATCGCAAATCCATACGAAAAATTTTGATATTACTCCGAGTAATTAAGCGACCATAACGTGGATTATGTACGGCTGTTTGCTCCGGCTCAATTATGCTGATAAATCGCGCGCGCCCCATTCAGTTTCGCTGCCGGCAAATTCATCTTCGTCACAGCTCTGATGCTTCTGCTGCATGTATAGCCATATATATTTTATGAAGCCGGTCCTAGTACAGCTGTAGCATAGCGGATTTTCGCCTCTGCGTTCGTTCGCCAACGACCAACACAGGCATTCACACACACACACACACACACACACACAGATATACTCCGGATCTACGTCGGATTCGGTTATGAGGAGCGAATATAATCTGTATCTGTGGGATTCAAGATGCATGCATCTGTGGCGCTGATTTGACGCGTCGAGGCGGATTTGCGTTTGACGTCAGGACTCTCTCGACTGATTGAACGATATTATATAGTTATCGTTGACGAGCTCTCGACGGCTGTCGTAAAGAGCCGCGAATCGCGACGATGAGAAATTATCGCGCCCCCCTGATGTTCCAATGCAATTTGCAAATTGGTCTACGTATCGCGACTCGATCTGTCCATGAGATTGGCTTTGATGACTTTGAGGACGAATGAATTTTGCACGACTGATGTGACTAACTGATTCGTGATTATTCATGATTCGTCATCTCGAAGAATAACAGAAACTGCTCATGATACTCTCTCACTCTAGGCTCGCGTGTATCTTGAGAAAACAATCGGTAATGTATGATACAAATCTTGAGGAGGATCGATTTTTACTCGGATTTTTATCGGTTGAACGGCACGAAAGTGAAACAATGATTCGATATTCATAATCCAAATTGAAGAGTACCAATTGCGATGATACGCTCTGCTCATTCATTTTTTATGGCACAATGTATGTTACCTTAATCAGGCAGCGGCTTACTAGGGAGTAGCCGTGGCCAATGCCAACTAATACGGCTAGTTTTGGGGCAAATGCGTGCTACTGCTAGAGACCCACCACAGCTGCAAGTAGACAGAAGTAGCCAAGAGTGGCCTCGCTGAGATTTGAAAGAGTAGCATTTGTGGGGCCATGTGTTACTCCAAACTACTTTACCACCGCTGGAAGCTACTTCTGGCTACTTTAGAGCTTGTGTTGCGGACCCAACGAGCGACCAACAGTAGCCAAATAGTAGCTCGAAGTAGCCACGAGTGGTCCGTACAGGGTCAGGAAGTAGCGATGTCCTGCGCTGGGTTCCAATGCCAGCTAACTTTCAACTACTCTCACCCTGTACGGACCACTCGTGGCTACTTCGAGCTACTATTTGGCTACTGTTGGTCGCTGGTTGGGTCCGCAACACAAGCTCTAAAGTAGCCAGAAGTAGCTCCCAGTGGCGGTGAAGTAGTTTGGAGTAGAATATGGCCCCACAAATGCTACTCTTTCAAATCTCAGCGAGGCCACTCTTGGCTACTTCTGTCTAGTTGCACTTGTGGTGAGTCTCTCGCAGTAGCGCGTATTTGCCGCAAAACTAGCCGCATTAGCCGGCGTTGCCTCGGCTACTCCCTATAGTAAGCCGTCCCCTGACCTTAATTGAAGTTCATTTGGAACCTACAACATGGCAACAGGAATTAGGGGGTGGAACTTGTATCGATTTCTCAAGTTTTGTTTCACACCAGGTCTTCCAAAAGAACTTGGTCGTTTGTTTGCGAAGTTTTGTCTCAAACGTGGCGACTTGGCTGATGAAACGCAATGTAACTCCAGCCTCACATGCACCTCATCAAGATGATAATCATACAATCTATTTACAATTGAAGTTATGCAATCAAAAATCTTCAACAAGAAATAGTGGGAAACAAAATTCCCTTTCTGAAGATAGTCTGTCCAACTTGCACGAAATTGAGTGAATTTGACGAAATCGCCACATCAGAGTTGCCCTTTGTGGCATCTAACCATGAAATATTCTTAATATCACAGTAAAGCCTGTTGGCGAGTACTCGTTATCGCACTACCATCGACAATAGAATCTCGAGATCATTTAAAGTAAATGCCATTCAAACGCTATTTCTACAATGAGATTTGGCGTATATCAATGGCAAAGATGAAATAAGCTGATTTTGAATATAGTTCTCTAAATTAGCCTGAATCGGATTTCGTGAATAGTTCATGTGCCATTCACAGTTCAACATCAAATCAATAGTGAATTTGAGATTAGGTTTGTACCAATAATGCACCGCGCAATGCACATACACAACCGGTCAAAAGTCTGAATACACCTGGAAAACGAAATGATGATTTTCAGAGTTGGGTATCTCGGAATGTATTAGTCGTGAAGAGCTCTGCGTGGTTACATTTTGTAACTCATATCGAGCACTTTCAAATCTATCTTTTCTATCTCCCGTTCTGCGTATAATATCACATACACCGTAGCCAAAAAATCTTTCATGCAATTTTCCGATGTTTGAGTGCTTACAAAATTGCATAAATTAGCATTCGCGCCTCGATCATGAGGTTCCCCACTTTCGAGCGATTATTTCGACCCTCGCCTGCAGCTCAGTCCGAAAACCAATCGCTCAGAAGCGAGTTACAACCTCATAATTTCGGTGCGAAATCTACTATTATGTATCGCTGTGCGTGAAACTGTGCGGAAAGTTCACTTCATTTCCCAAGATACCCGTGCCGAAAGGAATGCGGGAAGTCATTACCGCACAAGTGTGCGAGAAAGTGAATTCTGTGCGAAAATGAATTCATCGAAATTCTCATAGGGAACTGAAAACTCAGAAAAAAAATTCAATGAGTCAAGTTTGCATGTCAATGTATTTTTAGGAGGCTGATCCAAACCTCTCGATTACTCATGGTTTTATATGAATTATATTTCCATCTTTACTTGAAAAATACTTTTGGTGGATGAAGATATTCATAAATTCCAAAACCACCTCTTTAAATGTATTTAGATGATCAATCACCATTATACATAGTTGGATGAATTATCAAAATTAAATCTTTTGAAATTTGGCGATATCTTTGAGCAACGGCGTAATACGCGATATGAACAAAAGGTTTTTTTATATACTTTTTCGATACACTGTGCGTAAAAGTGCACTTTGCGCACAGTTTGTCGACTTTTACTCACAGTTTATCGAAATAGTACATTAAGTAACAAGGGCGCAAAGTACTTTTACGCACGAGTTCCCGAAATGAGTGCGTAAAAGTGAACTTTGCGCACAGTTGTAACTTCTGCGACGTGAGCAAAGTGTTTTGCGCTGTGCGCAAAATAACTTTGCGCACAGTGCAGAAGACTTTGCGCACCGCGAAGCGTGCGCAAAGTTACAACTGTGCGCAAAGTTTCACTTTTACGCACGAGAATTTCGGGAACGAGGGCGGAAAAGTTGCGCCCGTGTTGCTTACTATACTTTTTGATATTGGTGCGGAAAGTTGTTCTCCGCGGTCTATCCCTTGGAAGGCGGGGGAAAGGGAGGGCGAGGACGGGGTCCAGGGGCGGAGCCCCTGGTGGGGGTGCAGGGGGCGAAGCCCCCGCCGGGGGGTTCGGGGGGCGGAGCCCCCCGACTGACAAAAAAGTTCTGAAAATGTATTATGAAAAAATCTTCACGATATATCATATTTTACCGCATCGCCAAAAAATTTTGATTTCAACTTTCAGAAGTACTAATAGAAGACAAATGTAAGATATGCAAGTACTCGCACTGAAAAAGTATTATCATCCATATCAAATAAGAAGTTCTCATCTTTATAGAAAGCTACACCATTGAATTTCATGGCAAAAAATTTGATCTCCGAGTCATCTGAATGTTTGTAAAATTTTTTGAGTTCTTGCAAATATGGAAAATTTCGACTGAAGAAAACGGATATATATTAGGAAAGAAATATTCAAAATTACTGGACAGGTATTAACAATTAAAGTTGAAACATTACATGAGTAGGCCATTATTAGGATGAAATTTAGGAGTGAAGTACACAAGAAACTTTCAACATTTTATTAATGAATAGGTGGAATTTTTGAGTAATTAGAAAGTTTTGAATATAAAAATAAAAATTATCCTCCAGGGAATGGTTGGCATCAACCATAATTTGTCAATTACCCTAGAAAAGCTCACATTTACATACGCTTAGTTATGTCAATCAATTATTAAACACAAATAATAGATTTAATGGTATTGAACACATACTTTCAACTAATGAGGTAGCATGTTTGAATGTTTGAGATTTGTTGAATACAAAAAAATTTCTCAACATTGTGGTACCACAAACATAAGCTCATTTTTCATCTCAAACAAAAATATATATTTTTTATGAGTCACATAGCACTCAGAATGATCATGAGTCAGTACAAGAGCTAGCGTTACTAGATTTCTAGCCATGACTAACGAAATGAAGTTATAATTGATTCCGATGAATGGAACTTTGACTTTAAATAGACTTGACTCTGGACTTATACGAACTCTTTGACACGATAGACTAAATAACTCTCATTCAATGAGACAATCTGTTTGAATGTATGAGTTTTGTCGAGTAGAAGAAAATTGCTCAAGATTGTGGGAGCAAAAACATAGAATAGTTTTTTCTATTGTACAAAAATATATACCCTATGAGTCACACAGCACCTAGAATGATCATGAGCCAGAAAAAGAGCTAGCGTTATCAGATTTCTAACCATGACTGACAAAATGAAGTGATTATTAGTCAGTCCGCGAGAATTCGAAATTTAAATTGTCTTCAGTGATGGTCCGTGAATTGATCGCACTGCGTAAACCTCGAAATTGGGTGGGATATGAGGTACGATGTTTTTGCACGAAATCAACTTTGCACACTAATAAGCGAACTTTGCGCAAGATTATGGCAGCTTTGCGCACGATCGCGACAACTTTGCGCACGATTTCAAACTTTGCGCACGGAAAATCGTGCGTAAAAAAGAATTCGCTCAACTTTGCGCACCGCACACTCACCCGCAAAGTACTTTTTTGATATTGTGTGCGTAAAGTTGTGCCGAAAAAGTACTTTGCGGGTGAGTGTGCGGTGCGCAAAGTTGAGCGAATTCTTTTTTACGCACGATTTTCAGTGCGCAAAGTTTGAAATCGTGCGCAAAGTTGTCGTGGTCGTGCGCAAAGTTGCCATAATCGTGCGCAAAGTTCGCTTATTAGTGTGCAAAGTTGATTTCTAGTAACGCTAGCTCTTGTACTGACTCATGATCATTCTGAGTGCTGTGTGACTCATAAAATATATATTTTTTTGTTTGAGATGAAAAATGAGCTTATGTTTGTGGTACCACAATGTTGAGAAATTTTTTTGTATTCAACAAATCTCAAACATTCAAACATGCTACCTCATTAGTTGAAAGTATGTGTTCAATACCATTAAATCTATTATTTGTGTTTAATAATTGATTGAGATAACTAAGCGTATGTAAATGTGAGCTTTTCTAGGGTAATTGACAAATTATGGTTGATGCCAACCATTCCCTGGAGGATAATTTTTATTTTTATATTCAAAACTTTCTAATTACTCAAAAATTCCACCTATTCATTAATAAAATGTTGAAAGTTTCTTGTGTACTTCACTCCTAAATTTCATCCTAATAATGGCCTACTCATGTAATGTTTCAACTTTAATTGTTAATACCTGTCCAGTAATTTTGAATATTTCTTTCCTAATATATATCCGTTTTCTTCAGTCGAAATTTTCCATATTTGCAAGAACTCAAAAAATTTTACAAACATTCAGATGACTCGGAGATCAAATTTTTTGCCATGAAATTCAATGGTGTAGCTTTCTATAAAGATGAGAACTTCTTATTTGATATGGATGATAATACTTTTTCAGTGCGAGTACTTGCATATCTTACATTTGTCTTCTATTAGTACTTCTGAAAGTTGAAATCAAAATTTTTTGGCGATGCGGTAAAATATGATATATCATGAAGATTTTTTCATAATACATTTTCAGAACTTTTTTTTCAGTCGGGGGGCTCCGCCCCCCGAACCCCCCGGCGGGGGCTTAGCCCCCTGCACCCCCACCAGGGGCTCCGCCCCTGGACCCCGTCCTCGCCCTCCCTTTCCCCCGCCTTCCGAGGGATAGACCGCGGAGAACAACTTTCCGCACCAATATCAAAAAGTATAGTAAGCAACACGGGCGCAACTTTTCCGCCCTCGTTCCCGAAATTCTCGTGCGTAAAAGTGAAACTTTGCGCACAGTTGTAACTTTGCGCACGCTTCGCAGTGCGCAAAGTCTTCTGCACTGTGCGCAAAGTTATTTTGCGCACAGCGCAAAATACTTTGCTCACGCCGCAGAAGTTACAACTGTGCGCAAAGTTCACTTTTACGCACTCATTTCGGGAACTCGTGCGTAAAAGTACTTTGCGCCCTTGTTACTTAATGTACTATTTCGGCACAACTTTACGCACACAATATCAAAAAGTATAGTTGGATACGCGGGCGTAAAACCTATTATTTGCATCCTCGTGATGATTCCGAGATAAAGTCTTGGAGAAGTGTCGCTAACCAGCTGCAACAATTTTGAAGTGGTTCTGCTACGCTGGTACTGTCGCGGTACCATGTGAGTCCCGGGGTGGGATCACTATAGCCGTATCGACTTTGAACCGGTACTTGTGCGCTAGTTTTATTCTGGTACCATTCAAATCCCGGAGAAGTGCCGCTAGCCAGCTGCGTCGATCTTGAACTGGCACTGCTGCACTAGCTCTGTACTCGTACTGTTCAAGTCCTGCAGAAGTGTCATTAACCAGCTGTGTTAGTCTGGCACTGTTGTGCCAAAACTACTCCGGCACCATTCGAGTCACGGAAAAATGTAGTTGTATCAGTCGCGAGCTGGTACTGGTGCGTCAATACCATTGAAATACCACTCAACTCCCACAGGAGTATCGCTGTTCAGCTGCATCATTCTTGAACCGCCACCTATGCGTTGGTCTTGTTGCTGTACCATTCCATTTCCGGAAAAGTGCCGCGGGGGACTGTATGAGTTTTGAATCGGTGTGGCTGCGCTAGTACTGTTGTTTTATTATCAAGTCTCGGAGAATCAACTCTCACCACCTGTATCATTCTCGAATTGGTTCTGCTACGCTGGTACTGTCACGGTACCATGTGAGTCCCGGAAAAGGGTCACTAACTAGCCGTATTGGTCTTCAGCTGGTACTTCTGCACTGGTCCCATCGACGTACCGTTCAAGTCCGGTCGAAGTTCCGCGGACCTGCCTATGAGTATTGAACTGGTACTTCCTCGCTAATACTATTCCGGTACCATTCAAGTCCCGGGGAAGTACCGCTAGCCAGCTGCGTCGGTCCTGAACTAGCACGGCTGCTCAAGTTCTATTATCGTACCGTTCAAGTCCCGGAGAAGTATCGCTAACTAGCTGTGTTTGTCTTGCCCAGGTACTGCAGTGCTAGTACTATCACGTTACTATTCGAGTCGCGAACTTGCATATCAGTCTTGGACTGGTACTGCGTTAGTGCTAGGTAAGTGTTTTCCAATCGGGCTTTGGATGAAAGCAATCATCCAGAAAATTCCCATTTTTATCAAATCCACTTTCCAGACAAAGAAAAGATCTATCTAATTTCTCAACACTGCCCGGGAAATACACTACTCTTGCAACACCCTGTATATACCGCTCTCCATGAATATTCTTGACCGATAGATTACGTACTGATAGATACACATAAAAACCGACTGCGGACGAGACTCCATTTCACTGAACACTATGAGATTCGGTGTTGACCCAACATAGACTTGACATGGACATAACAAAACGTAAGAACCGTTCATCAACGCTCATAAATCCTGTCAATTCGCTGAATCTCTAAAATTACTTTCCAATCATTTCCACCTGAGTAATCGTATTGGAACGCAAATGTATGGATTCCCTTACCCTGTGGTGAAGTTATCGGTGTTAATCCCGGTTTCACAGTAGTAGTTCACAGGTTACAGACCGTAAGTTGACGATAGATTCAAAACAGGCCTTATTGCCCTTTACAGCTAACTTACAGTCTAGGGAACACATGTAGAAATCCAATCAGGGTAAGCCTACTTGGAACCAAGCCAAGACCAGTATCGACGCTGGCCAGGGCCCGGCCAGTATGCTGACTCTTGTAATGGCCGGTCACTGGCGGGATAGCCGGAATCCATCGCGAGATTTGTAGGAATGTGATTGTCTTTGACGACTTGACAGAACTCAAGGCCACTTACGACCGAAACTTTTCGCGATGTTCTCGCAGATTGTTTTCCTTCTTTTAATTCGAGATTGCTAAATTATCATGATATTCACCATCAATACAATGTGAACGTTTCGGTACGTGTGATCGCTCACTCACTTGTAAGCAAGTTTCGAGGTTAGGAAACCTCATCAATGCAGAATCCAAATATAATGAGTCTTGGGAGGCTAATCTTCTTGAGGAGCATGAGCGTCTCAAGATTTTCAATATTCACTTTACAAGACAACAACTGATGTTAATAAACTTTCCTGGTAATTATTAATGTAATGTACTTCATATTAATTAAATGTTAATACATTTCTTTTAATTTTCGTCAAATTACTCATATTTCTTTTCGATATCTCAAATATATCTACCTCGATGTATTTTCTTCAAGAGAAATATTCATTCCAAAGTTGTGGGATTTTGTTTTGGTCTTGATATAGACATTAATCCTATGGGAGATCTCATAACCTCAAAAACTGTTTCACCAGTGGGCTAAAATTACACGTTTTGGGACTTTCTCGTTACCAGAAAAATCCACGTTGAGAAAACCACGAGAAAATTCTCCTCGACGTCCGCGACTTTATTTGGGTCAAAAAAAATACTGAAGTCTCATCAAAACGACAACCAAATCAAGGTATACAGTCAGTCCCCGCTCATCACAAGCATCAGCACTCAGAGCGGTCAGTCCCTGATCAATCTCACTTGTCAGTACCTGATCAGTCAAATAAGTCCACTGACCGGGCCCTGGCATCACACTGATCATAGTTCCTACTATGGAAACTCGCCCCCCCCCCCCCAGGCCAAACATTTTGTATAGGAGAGATAGGAAAACGCGCAGCGCGACATCGATTTTTGCTTTGGCCGCCCCCCCCCCCAAAAAGTAAAAATCGCCCCCCACCCCCCAAAGTTGGTCTCTGGGACCACTCGTGTGGAAATTACAGCTTTCATGTCACTCACAACCTTCTCTGGTTCAATTGCACCAAAGCGACTAGTCAGGGGGTCATTTTGAAAGAAATTGCAAAGGCTATCAATTGAAGATACTCCCGAAGCAGTACATATGTGCGGCAGGAAGAGAGCGGCAGTCGCTTTAAGGAGGCTCGCGCAAATTTTAACAAAACGAAGAAATCGCTTAAATGTTACTTATATTAATAGATCAACTAATGAGGAATCATAATCAATCAAGAAAAGTAGGGGTTGGCGATGAAAATCACGAGTAAACCCGTTTGGCAGAAAAAATCCTTACACACGTAATCTTATGGGATAAACACGTTAAAACGAGCTGGTACGACAACTAATCGACCAAAATCGACATTCATGGAATAATTTGACGCTATTTTGCATCACGCGTTTAATGGTGTGAAGAAATTAACACGTTGGCGATCTAAATTTTGAGTAAATTGAGTTCAAAGTGAGTTTCGAGCGTGGAGCAGCGCGCCGCATTGCACAGCTTGCACTGTGAGTATACCTATATGTAGCGTCAGGATCGTAACGGAAAATAGAAAGGCCTGACTACCTGCGCGTAGGGCCCCGCGCTCGGTACGGCACCACGCGCGCGAGCCTCCTTAAGAATTCCACGAAAATCCGCAAACATGGGGGTGTTTATATAAAATTCATAGGTCCAACAGAAGGCCGAAACACAGCGCGAAAGTTTTCCCACATATTCGGGACATTTAGAAGAACACCAGTGTCAAGTTTCAAGTCGATTAGGGCGATAGATTTAACGAGTCGGACAAATTGAGCGTTTATCAATAACTCACCTTCTTCCAATGGACATAACTTGGACCGAAATCAACCTATTTGGACGTGCAAGAGCGCAAATTATAGGGGTTTAAAACAAAAAAAAAAGGGTTTTAAAAGGGTTTTTAAGACAAAAAAAACTAGTTAAGTTGGATGGAGAAAAAATTCAGATGCGTCGGAAGAGCATCCATTTCAAAACGATCTAAAAATCGAAAAAAGTGACATTACGTATTGTCGTGTAGACTAAACGCATTCAGTTTTGAAAGTTTTGCATATTCTTTTTCTAAAAGTTGGTATTAGAACGAAGAAAATGCGTCCCCGCAGGTTTCGCTACGATGTTTCTGGTCGAATTGACGATATTTTTTTATAAAAGCTAAAAGGCCTTTTTAAAACTTTAAAGAATTCTAGCGGGAGTAAAAAATTTTCTTGGGGCCTGAAACTCTGGTAAATTACTATTTTTGGTGCCTACTTTCATGTAAAAAATTGGCGGAAAGATCCGCGGGGGTCGTGTGCACGGATTTGCCGATATATACTAATCTGACCCAGGTATATTGAGAACATGTTAGAGTTGTAGCTGTAAGTTAGCTGAAACTGCGACATCGAACTACCGCCAGAATATCGTCTAACGTACCTTTACCTTCTCCACAGGGTGACGGGAAAAAACATTCGCTCGTATGCAGGCATGGCTATGTGAAGCACCGACAGTCGTTTACGTAGACTTTGCTCAAGAAATATTTCACTTTTGTGCCATTGAATGATTTTCTTTCAAATATCCCCACTCCTTGCGATGAACTGCTCTTTCATACACCATTTTTTACCAAAATCCACGAGAAGAAGCTACTTCCTCTTTATTCACCGTATAGAATCACAGCACGCATTTTGCATCATATAATTTCGAGACATTCTCAGAAGTAGTGAAAATGAGCTGTGAAAATGCTACTCCCACGCACAGAGATTGGAAAAACGAGTTTTCCACCACAGTCTCAGCTGAAATCGACTCTACGTACGCGAGTGTAGCATCGAATTCGGTAGAAACCCTTTCGGCAAAGCAGACAAACCATACACAATCGACAGGACAACAGATCTCACGCGACGCCGCAGCACCGCCTACCTAACATCCCTTTCACCCAAAACATACCCAAGACTCCTGAGACGCGGGGGCGTGAATTTCCTCCGTCACAATGTACATCTTCTTCTCAACTATCACCGCTTTCCCTCTACCTATTCTCCTGCTGACCGATCCCGCCATCTGCTAAAATCCATGCGATACCCGAAAATCATTCAAGACAAACTCGGGCATTGTTCAAAAAGGTCGCGAACACCTAGAAGGAGGCGTTACTGCAGGAGACATCAGAGGGTCAGCCTCTTGCTTTCGTCATTCTGCATTATTTATATCGTGCGCACAGCGGTAGGAAGAGAGTCAGAGGAGGCGCCTGCAAGCAACCAGAAATACAACTCCCGCAACTCGGTGCAAAACTCGAGACGGAAGCCCTCGCGGCGGCAGTGGTAGCTGCTGTTACTGCCGGAAATTTATGGATTTTGTTTGCGAGAAAACCACGCCACGCCACGCGGTTATACCATCAGAAGCTGCGTGGCTTTGATTTACCGCGAGACGAGATTCGTCTATGACATTGCTGAGTATCTCGAATAAGTGTGCTATTTTACTGGGCACAAATCTTTGAGGAAAGTTTTTTCGATTTATCGGGCATCCTCCCCTGTTAGAAATAGAAATGATCACTGAAATAAATATGGATGAATTGAAAGGAGAGTGCTCAATTTGACACCATTACTCTGCTATTACTCATAACTCTGACTCATCAAAATGCTTTTCGAACCATTTCAGCACGATGCCCCAAATGCTAGGGGAAAAAATCTCACATTAGTCATTACTTTTACGGTGTTCTTTGAAGCGCAGTAGTTAGTTTTTCCTTCCCAGGATCACTCTAAAAAACTATCATCGAAAAATGGGGTCGAAATGCGAGGTCCAGCCCCCCCCCCCCTTGACTTTGCTATCGCCGTTCTGACAAGGGGAGTCCAAGGGGTTCGGGAGCTGGATCTGGCTGAAACTCTGGGAATCATCTCCTTTTGGCACCAAAAAATGAATCTCAAAATCGCAGAGTCTAACGTTCAAGCGTTCCCGAGCTACACGCCACAACCCATGCATTACAGTATATCTATATATACTGTTTTCCGACATATATAGATATACTGTAATGCATGGGTTGTGACCTGTAGCTCGGGAACGCTTGAGCGTTAGACTCTGCGATTTTCGGATCCAATTTTTGGTGCCAAAAGGAGATGATTTCCAGAGTTTCAGCCAGATCTAGCTCCCGAACCCCTTGGACTCTCCTTGTGAGTGCGAAGCGGCACGGTGAGGTTCGGTGGGATCCGGACGGGCGGTAACTCATCAAATGTAATAGTCAATATATAGTCAATATAATGAAGTCAATATCAATTGAAAATGAAATACCCCAGATATAACAACCAAACAACCGCTTCTTTTATGTGCACGGTGAGGACGTATTTCTTGTGGCCCAATTTGCCTAAAACTATACTTACCCCGTTTCCGTCGGAAAAAGTGAATTTGCCTCATTTTTTTACTTCGATTTTCTCAAAATTCATCGTCAGATGCAACTTTCACCATGCCTGACGGTCTCGAAAAGAATCAATTTTCGAACTTATTGAGGGAGTATTTTTGGCGAAAATAAACTATAACTAAATTTTTCTGGTCAGGCCCGATCCCTAGACAAATAAATATTCTATCCATAGATTTGAGGTTTCCTGGACAGATGGCTATCAAGACGTGGTACGAAAATCTGAATAATCTCGTTTCGAAAGTGCGAAAAGCATGTAAGTAAACTCGCTGAGAGGGAATAATATGAGTCTGCTCGGGTGGTTCCGTTTTAGGGGGATGGGGAGAGCGTGAGCCACGACCGCGGCTTCCGCGAATGGCTTTTTTCAACGCGTATGTGCAGGGTTTGTACTGCGGTGAAACGGGAGAAAGAGAGGATTACGTTAGTTTTATGCGCGCGCTGGATTTTTCGATGAGCGTAATGTATCGGCGGAAAGTTAGCAGAGAGATATTCCAGCCGATATTGGGGAGTGGCTCGGGATTTATTCAACTTTACGATGGATTCTCAGCTCCGCCTAATCCCATCCTGGCAGCCATGAATACATTTGCACGCTCGAGCAAACTCTGATCTCATTTGCTTATTTGGATGGATACTTGAAGCGCAAAATATAGAATCTAGTAATGCTTTTGAGTAAACGATAATTTTGCAACACGTTAAGCAAAATATTGAATTTCGTCATTATGGAAATGGAAATTTGGAAAATTTGCAATAAGTAAGTATTGACCAACTTTGAATCAAGAATAAATTTTTGGACCAAGTTTTGAACATATTACTAGAATCCTGTGAAACATCTATCAATTCATTCATGGGATCCTACAAGCATTAATTGGACTAATTGTAAGAACTTAATTTTTTGAACAAATGACATGCTATCGACGATACGCTAGAGCTCTGCCTCAATGGCATTCGTTTTCAGTTCAATGGAGTTATTTGAAAATCCTTTGGTTGTTAAAAGGTAAGCAACTTTTGAGAAGATCACTCACCAAAGATATTGGTCATTGCGCAAAATAGCACAAGGGTTTCTTGATGAAGTCTCACAAAATAGCACACCATATATGCATCGATGTAAGGTTAGGTTGTTTTGGGGTTTGGGGAGCAGGAATCAATTTACCCCAATTGTAACGGTGGAAGTGGTGCTCTAATCGCACACTCGCCCTGCACCAAGAAGTCTCTTTTATCCCTGCAGACATCTAAGCAGAGCATAGGAACAAATTCATAGTCGTTTTTCGGAGCAAACTTTTGCTCGGTCGGTAAGAGCCAATTTCCTACCTTTGCTGGAGGGACGCTATCATCAAATAAATTAGCTGGTAATAGCAGACGACAGAACGTGGTTATCCGAACAAGCGGTTTGACAACAGGGAAACGTTATGAGTTTTCATGAGGTTTTCCTCGATTTTCAGATTCTGTGCGGTTGATTATGTTACTTTGTCGAACGAAAACCGTGAATCTCACATTTTGTTGGATCTGCTGAGCTTGCATGAGAGAGCTTGAAGAATAAACTCTCTTCTATCTCTCCTACTAAAATTAAAATAGCCGTGATATATTCTCTGAAAATCTCTGAATTTCTTGATGCAAATAATTTTGGTCTAGAATCGATAATTAATTGGGGTCAAAAACCGTAAGCTACACACTGCTTGGAAATGAAGTGTGCCCTTACTCCTCAGGGAATGTTTGTCTTAGCCACATGAAAAATGAACTCTGAAGAGCTTTGTGGAAAAAGTCTTCGAGCTCGAATTCATGGGGCGAATCAAAAACTGTTCAAACTCTTGGTGAATTCCATTTATCAAGAGTTTGAAGTAAAATCAGATGTGCCGGAGAAATTCACATACCACCTTATATTTCTCAATGTTCTGATGTTTATTCCTGAGTTAAATTTTGGCAAGAAGGTATCGTTCAGAAGGTGTGAATTTCATTTCATCGCATGGCACATTCTTTGTTGTACCTCACACTCAATTGAATAGTTCCTACTCAGAAATAAGTTCATGCTTTATTGTAACTCAAAGCTTGAAAGCTCCTACAAAAGACCAGACAGTGTTCGAAAATTCCTCTCAGTGATTAACAAAAACTAGGCGAGAATCTTTCTTACAACTCGCATCCCTGTCAGTACTCAAATTAATGGGGTAATCTTGTTGTAATCTTGTTACTGTACTCTCTGACTAACAGAATAGTGAATGATGGAACAGTATCGCTTCAGAATATTGTAACTTTTCTCTATTATTCCCTGTTTAAACATCTGTGTTGGAATTTAAAGCACATTGGTCTCACCACTATTAGAATTGTTCCACCAATGGAGAAGTTGGTGCGACAACTCTCACAAAACAGCAAAAAATTATAATAATTAAGGAGCCAGGCAAAATTTGTCCGTCCACATGCCGCACATCGGATCGCGTTTTCGGACGGGGTGAAGTGTAATGGGTGGGTGGATGGTTGGGTAGGGTGGTGGGTGGGTGAGTCGATGGATGGATGGATGGATGGATTGCTATGAGGTATGAGGCACAAATTATGGAGGATGAGGTATAAACACCTGTGAAGAACGAGTCATGAGTTATGAGGAATTAAGTTATGAGAAACTCGAGACATGAGAAACTCGAGACATGAGAAACTCGAGTTATGAGAAACTCGAGTCATGAGGAACTCGAGTCATGAGGAACTCGAGTCATGAGGAACTCGAGTTATGAGGAACGAGTTTTGTGGAGTCTGTGATGAGGAATGAATTATATCAGAAATGAAGCATAGTCATGGGAATAGAAATGCTGGAATTAGGTCTAATTACATGTACCTAGGTCTCATCCGGTGTAGTTTGCTCTAGCTTGGTCCAGTTGGGTGTTATTCGGTGATTGGGTGGTCATATGGGTCATGGGAAGGTTTGTGAATCCGTGGGTGATGGGTCGATGAGTGGGTCTGTGATCGGGTGGTCGTATGGGTCATGGATAGGTGGAACAGTGGCCGTGTGGGACACGGGTTGGTGAATTGGTGGGAATGTGTTATGAGGAATTGAGTCGTGAGGAACTGAGTTATGAGGAGTTACAACAGATTGTTCGATTCGGAGTTACGTGAAAGATTGCTCGATTCGTTCACTGGTTACGTCGTGTGTTATTTTGGATACTCCCCTAGGCATTGCAATGTAATTGCATCATCGAATTTTTTTTTCCAATAATTAAGCGCCAGTGTAAATTTTGTTCGTCCGGATCCCTCGTATCTGGTTGCCTATGTGGAAGGACTGAAATATCATGGGTGGGTGGATGAGTGGGTAGATGGGTGGCTGGGTCCGTGGTCGGGTGGTCGTATGGGTCATGGTTAGGTTGGTGAGTGATGGGTTATGGATTATGGCAATGGTACAGAGAAGTAGCGTGGAGGCACAAAAATAACGTAAATTTTTTGCGAAACTTATATCGATTTCAGCTAACCAGGGGTGCACGAGATGAAGGTCTCTGGCTTTGGTTAACAGTCTCATCCAACCCCCAAAGACGATATCTGAAGGTGTACAGTTGGATGCTCAATGGCTTTAAAGTTACGACTTTGGTATTGCCCACAAGGGCTCATGCTAAGAAAACATAGTGGAAATAGGTCATTCATTGATGACATGTTTTAAGCTCTACAATATAAGTATTCTCAAAGTCAAATATCTTTAAATGCCAGATTCTATTGGCTTCTGATGGTTCGTGCGTTCTTTATTGATTGATATTACATGCAATGTGTGCGCATTCATTGCTTTTGTAAAGTGTAGCTGTTTTATACAGGGGACTGACTAATTTCTGGCAACGCTGGTGATGGAATGAGACGAAAGACTAGGATGTTGGCATACTTGAAATTCTCATTTGGTAACTTCAAGAAGTAAGCACCCAGTTATTGCTTGCAACGCTTTGCAACAATTTCGTTAGGTTTACTATCAGAATATTTTACTTCAATGAATGTCAAAGAGAGATTACTACATAAAATCACCAAACCACAACACTTATATTTAGAACAAAATTAAGTCAAAACTTGCAAAGTTATACTATGCATTCTAGATTTAATTTGTTCAATCCGGTATAACAAGTGGTTGTATCAGGGTGATGGGTAGGAGGTGCATGGATGAATGAATGGGTGGATTAATGAGTGGATGGATGGTTGGGGATGATAATGGGGACGGGGATGGGAGTGGGAAGTACCGGGCTGAAATAGTATAGTCCGGTCTGGTTTGGTCTAGATTGGCGTTATTGAGTCAAATTCAGTCTAACCTGTTCTCATGCGGTCTATTCCTTTCTGATTAGGTTAGGTATAGTCTAATTCGGTCGACTTCGGTCTAAGTGAGTCTAGCTCGGTCTATTTCATTTCCTATAAAGCCCTCAACAAGAATGCTAGTAGACGCCTTCATCACTCGAATATTTTCAGTCTCACCGTCATATGATCTTTTGAACATGAGGACTTTTTCCATAGAGCTCGTCAAAGTTCATTTTTGATATGACAAAATAAGAGCATTCTCTCAAGGATAATCAAAGGCTCTATTCATAACCACACAATATAGACCACACCATGTCTCAAGGTATCAATTATTATCCGTTTCTTGACAAAATATGTTAGGCATAAATAATATCCAATTTTCATCTATTTTACTAGTGAAAAATAGAGAGCTCGTTCTCTCGCTCTCTCTGTCAAGACAGAGATATTAATGGTTTTTCCTGGATTGAAAAGTAAATTGTCCACGCACAATCTGAAAATTGAGGAAAACTCATGAAAACTCATAACATTTCCCTGCTGTCAAATCGCTTGTTCGCATTCCCACGTTCTGTCGTCTGCTTTACCAGCTTATTTCTTTGATGATAGCGTCCCTCCAGCAAAGGTAGGAAATTGGCTCTTACCGACCGAGCAAAAGTTTGCTCCGAAAAACGACTATGAATTCCAGCCATAGTCCGAGAATACTTGCCATCTTTGCTCAGTCAAATCGAAGGTAATTGTGAGACATAACCTATCTACCTATGGATCCTCAGTTATGAAGGGACCCGACCGGTGCTACTTCTCAGATTTATGTATAACAGTTCTTTATGTTTCAAATAGAAATTATCTTGCGATCACTTTGGACTAGAATCTCAACCATCTTGAACACGCAGTACTAAACCATCGAATGAATTTTCAAAGTTTTCACGAAAATATCAACACTCCCACTCATAGTCATAATTCTTTCTCATACAGAACTCTCGTTTTCAATTCATCCCAGAAATCGGCAAGGGAAAATTTGTGCAACTCTTTTGGTTACGTTGAACATTCGAATCGCTGTTATCCGGATGGATCGCGCTCTTCGCTAAATTGAACCAGATTTCAAAATATCTCTTCTCTTGTGAGTTCAGTATAATCTATTAGAACGATCCAAGGGACTAAAAAACTTCATTTGAAACAATATTTTCTCAGTACTGTAACGAATCCTGAATCTTCTGTTGGACCATGGCTGAGCATCGTTCCCAATATTTTGATCGAACAATCATTAGAAAAATTTTGATTGATATACATTTAGGATGAATCACAGAGTTGGTATCATGTATGATCTAAAAAATGATTGCTCTCTATAGATGGAAGAGATCATTGATCATAATGAAAAATTTTGGAGAAAGTAATTGCTGATTTTCCGCCTTATCTATCATCAATAAGATGGATCTTTCTTCCGAGTATCAATGAAATTACCGGGCTCAGTTGAGAGTCTCACCGTATACTAGATAAGATTGTATTCGAGAGGCCAATTCACTCCACGATACATTGTATAAGAGTAATCTCATCGATCAGCGATGGCGAAAGCCCCCATTCCCAATCACTTCATTCGATAATGCAATTAATAAAGTTGAGCAATCAAGCTAAAGAGCTTTACCCGCCAATCTCGCAGCGCCTCATAATCGCAACCGAGCCAAGCCAACAGCGTATAAGTTCATCCCTGCCCGCGCTCAGAGCGATCGAAAGTTTCAAATCTATATGAGCGATCGGAAACTGGTCGCATTTGAACTCGTTCATGCGGAAAAAGAGATTTCGCAAGTGCGACAAACTCAATGGGATAAACTGGGGGGGGGGGGGGGGGGGGCACCTGATGCGGACGAATTCGAGAGTTACCTAGCTTCTCCACAGTTTATAGGCGTACGAGATTGCAAAGCTAAAATTATTGAGAGTCGATATATGTATATATAGGGCAAAATAGGGCGTGCAGAGTATCAGAAAAAGCAATCAGTTGGCTCATTCGCCTAATCAGAGTTCAATAGCGCGTGCAGCCCGCGCTCGATTGACTCTCTCGCTTCGCGCGCCCAACATCCGGATTCGGATACCTATATATTATGCCATCGGTAGCTCTTCATACTCTCAAACTTTTCACTTGCACGAGTTTCTGCCTTTGCACTCATCGTGATTTTGATCAATGTAATGGGGAATCAACTTGATCCCGTGAAAAATTATATCTTGGAGGTCATCGAGACAAATTAGACGAATAATTTGGTATTGTTAGATACTTTTACGGTTCTTAATCTGCCCCCTCTAGACTCCAACTCCACTTCCCAGCCTCGGGAAAATTTTCCGATACGGGATAACTCAATAACTAATCGCAAAATGACAAAAAGTGAAAAAATTCTAAAATGGAAAATTCTCAGTTCTCTCCACTTTTTCCGAAGTCGCTTTTTAAAACAGCAATAACTGATTCCTGTCAGAAATTCTTGCCTTCTTCGCGTAGCTATGCTACATATGCACACTTTCTCTAAAGCAATGTCACTATGGGGATATAAATATCCTTACAAAAATCTGACTGCTCTCATGAACTCGTGTCTAAAACTTTCCCAGCTCAAGAGTTCCCAGGAGCATGATTTCTTCCAGAACATATCGAGAACAATTTTTCCTTGCATAATCTTTCGAGCGCAAAGACAAATACCAGCTCCATCCGTCTTCTCGAAACGCAAATAGAACAATTCAAGCCTCGATCAATTAACCATTAAGATTTTCAATTTCGTCGCCTCGAGACAGCCATCACTTCAACTTCCGCCAGAATTTCAATAATTGAATGAAACGACTCAGTAGAAGACTGGGCGAACAAAAACTCGTGAAATTAAAAATGTTGCCAGAGACACCCCACGGGCTATACTATATACACATCCCGGCCCTTTTATTTCAACTCCGCGTTTCTTCCATTTTCTCTCGGTTTACTTTGTCCGATCTCGCCTTCAATTCGCACACCATGAAAAATAACCTCCACTCAAAGAAATACACAAAAGCTCACAATGACTCTCGACGACGAAGATGGATCGTTTGGAGTATAGAATCAGCGAGAAGTGAAATCTCATTCTCTTCCTCCGACGAATCGCTTGCCCCGGGAAATCCGACAACTTTCAGCTGATTAAAATTTTAATCGTTATTATTTCATAAAGCTCGCGCGCGAGCACGCCCTCTTTCAAAAGAGCTTGGGTACGACAACGCATTCTGGCCAATTAAAATAGCGTAGCTCTGGGCTTGCCTCGTGGACGAGATTTTCTTTGCTCAAAGCGTGACACAAAGTGGTTTTACGTATAGCTCTCTGCATTGCAGTAGAAGAGTGTACGATGCTGTGTGGATTTTTGAGTCTCGTTGGACCGCGATTGGAGAATTAACTTGTGGCATGTTGCATCGCCTGACGCTGGGTTGCAAGCTCCAATTTAGAGGACGCGTATCTCTTGGCGCATATGGATAGTGTTTTCACGGATATGCTTGTGCCTGACACTGGAAGCTTGGCGTTCCATTTTAATTGGATATGCGAGTGCGATCTTTGACAGATTTCAACAAAATTCAGACCGAAGAATTTGGGTTTTGAGATTAACTCCTCTTTGTGAATGCAGATTAAGCATTAGATCAGATTATCTTGGGATAACGGCAGGACTGATAGCAGAAATCTTTCAGAATTCCGATTTGTCATATTTTTGCGACTCAACCCTCGATGTGAGTGTTGCATTCTAAATAGTGATATTGAGCTATGAAAATCTTGGTTAAACCTATTTCGGGATCAAAACAATTCTTGATCGGAAATATTTTCTCCAGAAATGCCCCGATGAAAAAGTGAGAATTCAATCCCGAAAGAAATCGCGGCTCTCGCTTCAGGGAGTAGTGATGAATCAATCACTTGTGAGATGTGATAGAATTTTTACCGGGAAAATTTCTCCACTCCAGTCTGATAAAATGAAGCTCATGAAGAAAGAAAAGAATCCGGCTCCGCAGAGCTCAAAAGAAGGCCAAGCGAGCACTCATTGATCATTTTTAGGTTGAGAAGGAAATCAATCAGGAAGAGGCCAAAGGGATTCTCAAAGGTAAACAGAGTAGATATTTCATTTCTCAGAAAAACTGTTCCCTACCAAACCTGTGTAATGAACAACCCGAGTGATACAAATAAGATTATTGATCGCCCCTCAGAGTTAATCGAATTTTCAGAGATACCGTTTGAGTTGCTCCAATTCGACATTGCACGACTGACATTGCAACTCTTCCCCATCACTCCGAAAGTTTCGCGCACAAAATCCAGTTCCTTGAACCGCTGATTTTGGGATTCTTCTTAGGAAGTCTGCATGCATTTTTGAGGCAGTCTTACGGTCACCAATTCTGCATAGAGACGCTTTCTGCGATCCCAAACATCATCAGCCCTTTACACATAATTTGATCATCCAATAGAAAATCGAATCAAAGTTCACCTGAAATCCCAACTCAATATTCGAGAAAGCTCAAATAGATGACGGATGCTAAACTTGCCCCATAACTTCCTGTGAGATTAGATTCCGTCCAAAATTACCTTCAATAAGGGCGTCTCAAATATTCCTAAGAGGCCATCACTTGAACTACATATGAATTTTTCACTGCCTAACGACAAAAGCATATCGTACTGATGTGGTGCGCGCCATGCAGGAAAGATTACAACGCGAGCCTGCCTCGTATCTGTTTTCATATTCGTATGGCCCCCTCATCCCTCTTCCCACAATGTGCCCGTTTACCGCCTATGCTGAAAATGCTCTCTACTTGCACTATATGCGCCCATCAAAAGTTGCCTCTTGCCGCCGCAAACTGCAGCCACTGCTATTACAAATGACCCCCACTAATGTCCTCGTCTCGTCGAAAGCTCTATACCTACATATACATATATATGTGTTGATGATTTCCCTGAAACTGTAAACTCTGAGCACCGAAATTGTCCGTTATATCACATTCTATGGCATTCCGAAAATTTCGTGAGACAATTTTGATGCGCGGTAATGGGTGAATTGATTGATACGCTCACCTAGTACCACGGAATATGATACATTTTGCGAGTTATGGAACGGAAAAATTGGTTTATGATTGCATCTCACACGTCTCTGAGATCAAATATCGTTCGGCTCACGTGTACTTTACACTGTGAGACAACTACATTTGCGTGCATAAAAATTCCAACATAATGCCTTGACTCGTGGTTTTGATTACGGTTCCGGAATCTCATTCCGCATGAAAACATTTTTGACTTCCTAGTTTACGAGTCCAACTCCCTCAGCATGAAACAGTCGGGTTCTCAAAGATTTGATCAGTAATATAAATTATAATAATTAAGGAGCCAGGCAAAATTTGTCCGTCCACATGCCGCACATCGAGTCGCCTTTTCGGAAGGGGTGAAGTGTAATGGGTGGGTGGATGGTTGGGTAGGGTGGTGGGTGGGTGAGTCGATGGATAGATGGATGGATGGATTGCTATGAGGTATGAGGCACAAATTATGGAGGATGAGGTATAAACACCTGTGAAGAACGAGTCATGAGTTATGAGGAACTCGAGTCATGAGGAACTCGAGTCATAAGGAACTCGAGTTATGAGGAACTCGAGTCATGAGGAACTCGAGTCATGAGGAACTCGAGTTATGAGGAACTCGAGTCATGAGGAACTCGAGTTATGAGGAACGAGTTTTGCGGAGTCTGTGATGAGGAATGAATTATCAGAAATGAGGCATAGTCATGGGAATAGAAATGCTGGAATTAGGTCTAATTACGTGTACCTAGGCCTCATCCGGTGTAGTTTGCTCTAGTTTGGTCCAGTTGGGTTTTATTTGGTGATTGGGTGGCGGTATGGGTCATGGAAAGGTTTGTGAATCCGTGAGTGATGGGTCGATGAGTGGGTCTGTGATCGGGTGGTCGTATGGGTCATGGTTAGGTGGAACAGTGGCCGTGTGGGACACGGGTTGGTGAATTGGTGGGAATGTGTTATGAGGAATTGAGTCGTGAGGAATTGAGTTATGAGGAGTTACAGCAGATTGTTCGATTCGGAGTTACGTGAAAGATTGTTCGATTCATTCACTGGTTACGTCGTATGTTATATTGGATACTCTGTGAGGCATTTCAATGTAATTGCATCATCGAATTTTTTTTCCAATAATTAAGCGCCAGTCTAAATTTTGTTCGTCCGGATCCCTCGTATCTGGTTGCCTATGTGGAAGGACTGAAATATCATGGGTGGGTGGATGAGTGGGTAGATGAGTGAGTGGGTCCGTGGTCGGGTGGCCGTATGGGTCATGGGTAGGTTGGTGAATGATGGGTTATGGATTATGGCAATGGTACAGAGAAGTAGCGTGGAGGCACAAAAATAACGTAAATTTTTTGCGAAACTTATATCGATTTCAGCTAACCAGGGGTGCACGAGATGTAGGTCTCTGGTCTTGGTGAACAGTCTCATCCAACCCCCAAAGACGATATCTGAAGGTGTACAGTTGGATGTTCAAGGGCTTTAGAGTTACAGACTTTGGTATTGCCCACAAGGGCTCATGCTAAGAAAACATAGTGGAAATAGGTCATTCATTGATGACATGTTTTAAGCTCTACAATATAAGTATTCTCAAAGTCAAATATCTTTAAATGCCAGATTCTATTGGCTTCTGATGATTCGTGCGTTCTTCATTGATTGATATTACATGCAATGTGTGCGCATTCATTGCTTTTGTAAAGTTTAGCTGTTTTATACAGGGGACTCACTGATTTCTGGCAACTCTGGTGTTGGAATGAGACGAAAGAATAGAATGTTGGCATACTTGAAATTCTCATTTGGTAACTTCAAGAAGTAAGCACCCAGTTATTGCTTCCAACGCTTTGCAACAATTTCGTTAGGTTTACTATCAGAATATTTTACTTTAATGAATGTCAAAGAGAGACTACATGGAATCACCAATCCACAACACTTGTCAAAACTTGCAAAGTTATACTAGGCAGTCTAGATTTAATTTGTTCAATCCAGTATAATAAGTGGTTGTATGAGGGTGGTGGGTAGGGGGTGCATGGTTGAATGAATGGGTGGATTAATGAGTGGATGAATGGTTGGGGATGATAATGGGGACGGGGATGGGGGTGGGAAGTACCGGGCTGAAATGGTATAGTCCGGTCTGGTTTGGTCTAGATTGGCGTTTTCGTTCAGAGGACCGAAATAGCGCGTTGATACTCAGCTGTATCGAGAGCGATGGAAATTTCCTCATGTAACTCATTCGCACATCAGTCGATCCCACATAATTTACCAGGAGAATAAAACTTTTTCCTCGTCGCTCCTTACCGATTTATGAGAGTCGCTACTTCCACAGGAAACTTCGTTCACGTCTTAACTCGTGTCATGAATCATACAAGCAAGTGAATTTCTCAGTGAATAAGATGTTTTATGAAAATGCTGGTTCCCAACAGCTCTGATGGGCTGGTAAGATTTTCTCATATAATAATAGTGGCAGTGGAGAAATGGTCACAACACTTAAATAATCAACTTATACGATAAATTATGCGCGATGCACGCAAAAGGTCAAATCAGTTTACTGATGAGTTACATGTATATGTGGGTCATTCTTTTTAATATCGCCAGGTTTTGTGTCGGGGGGTCGGGGATTTTTCTGTAACTTCAAGTACATGTTTTATATGATGAAAGAAGATGGGAAGCACAGTTCTTAGGTCCCGGAAGTCATCCGCGCGAGTCTGGCGCCCTATTCCTGTTTTTAAGATTCGTGAAAAATTTGATTTTTCAACTTTTTGATTGATTTATCACCAGTATAGAATCCGATGAAAAAATTATCCAAGACACATAATTTGACGTAAAAAGAGCTGAATTTTACGGGAAAAGTATTCTCAGATCCGTTAAGGGTGAACATAACCTCGAAAAAGTGGGGTTTTTCAGAATAACCCAGTTTTCATTTGACAGTTTCATCGGATTTCTCGTTAAGTTTTACGTCGCAAACCGTCTTTCAAAAATTGGGCTGAGGATGGGTTTGGCCACTATAATGATAACTCCATTAGCAGAGTCGTAAAAATAGCGCTAAATTTTTCGTTTCGGGAGGGACACTTATCACACTGGACACCAGAATATCGTGTCGGAAGTAGCGCATTGACCAAACAATGACTTTTGTGTGTATTTTTTGACGTAGAAACCGAATTCGAAACCAGTTTTGTACCTAGACATCAGAAATTTTATCAAATTGCGAAATACTGAGCTTCTAAAAAACTGCGTTTTCAGCGTCTTTTGCAGATTTTGTAGATTCATGATTTTAATGGTACAACCGTGTAGCGGGCTTCGAGCGAACCCGAACTATAATTTCTCACGTGAGCTGACCTGCTGAACACGATGGCAGTGGTTTTAGAGGGCGCTAGCATGCGCTTGAAACGATGAACAAGCTGATTTTTTGAGTTGCTATCGGGCGAGTTTGGACAATTTCGTGATAAAACTCTAAGTTCTCACGAAATTGATCAGTGCAATCCCACGAGAGCGCATTCTTCTTGTATCTGCACACACAGTGAGGGAAAAATGTTTGCAATAGCCCAAAAGTAGATGAGTCGAATATACATGTATAATCCCGAAAAGAGACTTTTGATCCATTTCTGAGGTAAGCTCAAGCTTTCTCGTAATGAGTCAAATCTGCAGTTTCCTTGTCTCATGTGCTTCTGAGTGCATATAGATAAGCGTTTGCAACCAGCCCAAGATGATATATCTGTTGCTGAATGTTCTTATTAACTCACCTTCAGAATAATGTCATTGAAAAGCCCACATCAGCTTGGGGTGAAAAACGATGTAACTATATCGATGATATCTTCATGGTATGTCAAGGTATGTTCCGTGACCTAAACCGAGTTTAGGTCTCCGAGACTCGTGATACCGTATCTTAGCATCAAATTGACATTGTTCTAATAGTTTGAATGGCTTCTAGGTACAAATACTCGAGCTTTGATCCAATACCAGGAGGCTTGAACTCACCCAAGAAATAGATCAAAAGTTTCTTTTCGGGATTATTCATGTATATTCGACTCATCTACTTTTAGGCTATTGCAAACATTTTTCCCTTGTTCTGTGTGCAAATACAAAAAAAAAATGCGCTCTCGTGGGATTGCATAGGGTGTTTCTGATCAATTTCGTAAGAACTTAGAGTTTTATCACGAAATTGTCCAAACTCTCCCGCCAGAAACGCTAAAAAGGCAGTTTTTTAGAAGCTCAGTATTTCGAAATTTGAAAAATTTCTGATGTCTAGGTACAAAACTGGTTTCGAATTCGGTTTCTACGTCAAAAAATACACACAAAACTCATTGTTTGGTCAATACGCTACTTCTGACCCAATACTTTGGTGTCCAGTGTATTAAGTGTCCCTCCCGAAACGAACAATTTAGCCCTATTTTTACGGTCCTGCTACTAAAGTTATTATTATAGTGGCCAAACCCATCCTCAGCCCAATTTTTGGAAAATGGTTTTCGACGTAAAATTTGACGAGAAATCCGATGAAAATGTCAAATTTGAGATAAAATACGGCCCAAGGCTTGAAAACTGGGTTTTTCTGAAAAACCCCACTTTTTTGAGATTATGTTCACCCTTAACGGATCTGAGAGTATTTTTTCCGTAAATTTCAGCTCTTTTTACGTCGAATTATGTGTCTTGGATAATTTTTTCATCGGATTCTATACTGGTGATAAATCAATCAAAAAGTTGAAAAATCAAATTTTTCACGAATCTTAAAAACAGGAATAGGGCACCAGACTCGCGCGGATGACTTCCGGGACCTAAGAACTGTGCTTTCCATCTTCTTTCATCATATAAAACATGTACTTGGAGTTACAGAAAAATCCCCGACCGTTAAACTCTACCGTTGAACTTACATATTCCTCTCAAGATCTGGCTTTCATTCGGGTCGCTTATATTTGGGGTCGGCCTATATTTGGGAATGGCTTATATTTGGAGGTGGCTTATAATAGGCAAAACACGGTATGTTTCTCGACTGCAATGAGGGTGGAGGCATATAGTATGATCTGTTATCGCGCACGTTGCTGCATCGGCTTGAATTGGCCAACGTGCACAGTCGTCTGTACTCTTGGCGCATCCGATGGGCCACTCTAGCTGCCGCGGAGCCATTCAATTAAATGATGGTGGAGATAGCTCGCAGGGATGGAATTTTTTCCAAGTCTAAGCTTTTCTAACTACCTGAATATACGAGTGGCCTGCGATGCAGAGATTCAAATTTGGAACAGCCGTAGAATGTGAAAATAAGTCGCGTGATTTCGTGGTCGTTATGGAATTTTTCTTTCGTAATAGTCCTTGTATTAGGGATTGAATCTTTTTCTCTTCTGAAATTTTACTCAATTTTTCTTCCTCGAATTTCTCGATATGACAGCTCAAAATATCATCATTACTTCTCAAAATGAGACAGTGGATTTCCCAACTCTAAGCCACGTCTTGCAGGTGAATTAATGCGTAACTCTATTATCGATCCTAGTATTTTGTCACTTTTGAAAACACAATATCGCAAAAATCATGCTAAATAGCGCTATGGGGTTCCACACTTCCGAAGAATGTTGAATGGATATCCGCTAAAAAACTTCTTTTCTTGCGAAGCTACATTCAGACGCAGGCTAATTTTAAAGATTCCACGCCGAACTTTACTCAATGGCTTGTTTTGAAAAAATTGTACAATAAAATCTTCCTCATGACTGTTTAGAACTTGCAACATCCTGATCCTTCTACTTTTCGAATTTCACACGTACACTCAGCGGTAGTTAATGCTTTCTGAGGTTGCGACCGGGTCTGCCGATCACAACGTTCCATCGTGAGTGAGGTTTTCGGTGCGCGCGCGCAGATTTCTATTCTTGAAACTAGATTCTCGATGACGAAATGACGACAATCACGACGACTCGGCCGGTGTTGTCCAGGTTACAGGCAGGTCGAGTTCTCGAAGACGGCTATCGCGGTGAACCTCTGAGTTCTTCGGGCGTAGACAGGACGAGGTCGAGATCTTGGCAAATTCGCGGTCCGGATTTATGCACCACGCCACAGATGCCTGAAATCAACCCCGAGTTCTCCTTGTGTTTGTTTTCCTGTCAGATTAGTATTCTGCCAAAGTAAAATTAGAGAATAAATTGAGTACACAGAAGAGCTCGATTCTTGGTGAAGAGATGACTCTTTATTTTCAGATTTCTGGTGTATCTGAATCCTCTATGGATATGATGAAACCACACAGGTCTTGGTTATCACTCAACTTACTCATAACTCAGGATCGTGTGATCAATAGGCTCAAGTGTGATGATTCACCGCCAAATGTCCATACATTTTCATCCAGACCCAAAACCCAGCGAATAATGCAAACCTCTCAACATAGCGACGGGAATCGACAAGCTCAATGTGTATGGAGACAGGGAAATAATTGAATGGGACGCTTTTTCATTGCAGATTGGATCAGCATAGAGGAAAAGTGTATTCGGCAGAGATAATGCTTTGTTCATAATACAATTCGTGATAGATGCTGGTTTTTTTACTCTGAAAACATGTAATGCTCATTACACAGCAAACCTGCAGTCAGGGCAGTATACATCACATCAGTCCCGCGGAAGAATTCTTTGAGTTCACTCCGACATCACTTCTACTGACACTGACTTCATTACTACCGGAGATTCAACGTGACAATGATACAAAAAGAAAGATGACCATCGAGGTGTAACTATTATGCTAACATTTGATTGATGCTGATGCAGTCTAAAATGGAAGAACGTTTCACTCAATATCATTCAAGCTAACTCCCTCTCTCAGTCCACATTCTCATGAGCTAATTCTACACTTACCGGAATAACTCTATACTTCTGGTTTCAATTTGGTTGTTTCATAGCGATAGATCCAATTTCTGCAGCGAGTATGGCAACAACCGCACCAGGCAATCAAACCAACTACACCGAATCAGTACAGACGTGTGTCAGGAAAATGTGAAGGGTTTCTTCATTCCAGTTTCGGCACTGATTTTATCTGAAATTCCTGAAAGTTTGCAGTTGAACTCATGACGAGTGTTCCATCTTATTGAATCACCGTAGAACAATCTAATTTTATGAGACTCATAGTTGATCAATCCAGTGTCCCTAATGGCATTTATACATTGAGGGGCGTGAAATGAGAAATGCCCGTCTGAATATTCACTTTGTACACGTGAGATTGTCGATTCCCCTTGCTGTATTGAGAGGTTTGCATTATTCGCTGGGTTTTGGGTCTGGATGAAAATGTATGGACATTTGGCGGTGAATCATCACACTTGAGCCCATTAATTACATGATCCTGAGTTATGAGTAAGTTGAGTGATAACCAAGACCTGCGTGGTTTCATAATATCCATAGAGGATTCAGATACACCAGTAATCTGAAAATAAAGAATCATCTCTTCACCAAGAACGAGCTCTTCTATGTATTCAATTTATTCTCTAATTTTACTTTGGCAGAATACTGATCAGACAGGAAAACAAACACAAGGAGAACTCGGGGTTGATTTCAGGCATCTGTGGCGTGGTGCATAAATCCGGACCGCGAATTTGCCAAGATCTCGACCTCGTCCTGTCTACGCCCGAAGAACTCAGAGTTTCGCCCCAACAAACCACAGCGGAGATGTCCCCCGACGTGGAGGAGACATCTTTCGTTGGGATGTCTCCAAAAGATATCTCTAAGATGTCTTTAAAATGTCTCCGCATGAGACAGTCCGAAAGGGTTGTTTGGGAGACGTTCAAAAGACGTCTCCCACGTGCGACCTTTTGGAGATGCGAAGAAATTGTATTGTTCTTTCCCTGCATAAACACGTGGCCACCGGCTGCGGGTTTCCAAAATGCCACAAGTTTTTCAATCAAGAATGACACTCAGCTAAGTATTCTTTTGTATCCCCAAGAAAAGAACCCCCTCATTATGCTTCCCTGGTGATTTATCCTAATCTTCAGAATTTCCAAGGATGAGAATGATATTCTCAAAAATTTGCTTAACCTGTAACCTCAAAAAAATTCTAAAAGTTATTGAAAAGTTTAGGCTAAAGATGCTTCAAACCAGAGTGATAATGTGCTTGTTCACCCAAAAAGAGTATAATATTTGTACGAGCACCAATTTCTCACTTTCTAGGGAGAGAATCGTTACATCTACAATTAGCCCATCGCAAAATTCTCCACAGATTCTGGTTGACGGCAGCTATGACACAAATTTTGATCCACAGGTTGGAGAATTGAATGAGTGAACAGTGCATTTACCATTGTACTACAGATTCTGTTTTGGATTAACCTGGATGAATAATATAAGTGATGGAATGTTTCATCTCATTAGTCTGATATACTTTGTCGCGTTACTACAATATTTCAACCAACTTGACTAAGGATCTATTTCATGATTATCAGTATGAACTCTGCTGATGATAGAATTGTCAGTTGATCTTGAAGATTCATTGGCAAGAATGGTTATTGTCAAGAAACTGATTATTGGAGGTAAACCTATATTCCACTCTATGTGAGAAATCTTGAAAACATTTCTAATTGATCAGCTGGTAATATCATCCTGTTTTTTTTTCTTCTAATTATAAACACAATGACAAAACTTAATATTTTTCTGTGCAATCCAACAGATTACATCTTCAACTCTAAGAGATACCCATCGAGAACTCCAGTAGTGCTTCTGTTTGGTAGGATCTCTATGCACGCCTCAGTAACTTCTGTAAGTATCCAACATGTTCTATTTTGTCAAGTCCTCCAGCGCATTGTCCTATAACATTTTCAGATGGAATTCTTCTAATTCTTAGGTTGGATCAATCTACACAGTGAGATGAAATCTTGATCTTTTCACTACAATGGTAAGCTAAGTGGTAGTCTACACCTTCAGCAAAACTCATCAGCAAACATCACATGTCTTCGGGAGTTGGTTTGACACTCGATATTACAGATTCTCATCATTTTGTTGAAGTTTCCATCATCTCTATCAATAATTTCTCAGAAGAAATGGCATTTACAGTGTTCTCAATTGTGCTTCTTGACTCGAATAAGTTGATTTATTCATTTTATGTAATCCAATGTAGGTGATTCAAAAGTTTTGTAATCGACCAGTATACTTCTCAAGTCATTGTATATTGCCATAGCTCGTGGACCAATCAAACTCTGTCATTGTACTCAAACTTTTACAATTTTGTTTCTAAATGAACATCTCATGTTTTTTTTGGACCATGAACACATAGTTTTCACTGAAAAGTGAAAGCAATGTCCAAATCAAATCAAGTTCAGGATTCGCGATCGTACCTTCGAACAGTCCGGACGTGTTTACAAACCGCGGCTCGGCTCGCTTCGGCGTGGTTAATCGCTCCAAACGCGTGTTTAAAGTACAATCATATATGTGAATGGATTTTGTGAAACAGTGGAAGTGGCAAAGTGATCGCATTTTTTCCTGTGCATTCTAGGTGCAACCTAGTCTCGCCCTTATAGAGGAACACCACTGACTACAGGGTGCCCTCAAAAACAACACCGCTAAAATGTCTAGTATTGTCAGAAACGTCACTCCAAATACATCGTTTGCTACTATGGTCCAACGGGAAGTATTGCTCGGGAGAGAGCAAGCTATAACTTTCGACTCCATTGAAGGTCACACCATTGAAGAGTATGCCGTAGAACTTGCTAAAATTGTAAGACCGCAAGACATCTGCTACGTGTCACGTATTGCACATGCGAGAGTTTGCTTTTACGTCTCGAGCAAATTGATAGCCGATAATTTGATCGAAAATTGTGCTAAAATCAAAATCGGTGACAACGAACTGGAAGTCCGACCGCTAGTTTCACGTGCAAAACGTATAATAATTTCGAATGTGGAGCCCTTCATTCCCTCGTCGTCCATCACTGAAGAACTGCAAAAATTTGATGTCACACCCGTTTCCCAGATATCGACAATCAAAGCAAGTATGTCTGTGCCAGAGCTCGCGCATCTGCTTAGCTTCCGTAAGCAGATGTACGTAAAACCGGAAGACGTTGAAAAATTACCAAGTAGTCTGCAAATCACGATCGGCAATTTCTCGCAATGGATTTATTTTTCATCTGACAAACCCACGTGTTATCACTGCAAGGGAGAGGGCCACCTGTCAAAATACTGCAAAGAGAAAGAGAAAGACAACGCGGCCACCGTGGGGCAAAATATAGCCCAAGAAATTGATAATAATGAAGAGGATGCCCTCAAATTGAGCGATATTCCGACCACCGTCCGAGAGAGCAACGCCACGACCACAGTACAGACTGGAGTGAAGAGGCCCTTGTCCAGCAGTAGTAGTGTTTCTACAGTCTCGAGTTCTGATCTGCATTCCAAAGAAGAGCCTACATTCACGGAGGTCAAAGAGAAAGTCGTTAAAAAGTCAAAAAATGATGTGAAAAATCCGATCGGCTATGACGAGCAGCTCAAACCAGCAACAGAATATTTCGACAAAAGTGAGAAAAAATTACCCAGCTCGTACGAAGATTTCGTGAAATTTGTTGAATCTACCCAAAAAAAGTCTCCACGAGAAATCGCTGAGCTAGCCCGAAATTATTGTGATGATTTCGATGCTCTAGATGACCTGCTTACCAACACATATAAGTACGTGAGTAGCCGTACAATTCGAAGCCGACTCACTAGAATTAAGAACAGTCTTTCCTCGTCTGACAACAACACCCAAGAAGCTTATACAGATACGGAATCAAACGCTGAGGAATTCGCAGTTGACGAATTAGCCGATCAAAACAAATTTTCGCTTCTCATCAACGATGGCGCCGATCAATAGGAACGTGAAAATGCTGTGCTGGAACGCGAGGAGCTACGGCAAACGAAAGAATGAAATCGAGCGAGCACTTCAAGACGTCGACATCTTTGTGTGCGTCGAGACATGGCTTTCTCCAAATACTCGAGGTTTCAGCGTACCTGCTGGTTTTTTTTGTGTACGTCAAGATAGGACTCACAAGACTGGAGGAGGGATTATGTTTCTAATTCGAAAGAGTTTAGCTTTTAGAAAAATTGAAAACTTAGCTGTCCCACATTCATCTGTTGAATTACTTGCAGTTCAAATTACAAATACTCATCCCTCCTTCAGTATATATGCATGTTATCGAGCCCCCAATCTCACCTTGAATTCAAATCAGTGGGAAGTAATATTTTCTAATATCGATGTGAATAGCAATTGTATCTTATTGGGTGATTTCAATGCTCACCATGTTGGCTGGAATTGCAAAAACACCGATAAAAATGGTATAAATTTAATGGAGTGTGTAGAGACTCATAATTTTTTAATACATAATCTAGATACAATTACGCACATCGATAGGACCTCCAGATCTAATATAGATCTTGTTCTTTCGAGCCAGAAATTTTCTGACAAAATAGAATGTCGAGTGAAAAAAGAGACTTGGGGCTCTGACCATTGTCCGATATTCATTGATGTTAGCGTAAGTAAGTCCCTGTACAGAAAGAAATCTTTCAGAATTTCGTCTGTTAGGACAAATTGGCAAAAAGTTACTTGTGACTTGGAGAAAAATTACAATCAATTCCTCTCAGCTGATTATGACTCCCTCAGTTCGAGTCTGAAATATCAATTTTTCGTAAATGTTGTCTCAGAAGCAATTAAGAGCAATACACCCGTCAAGCAAACTGTCCGTAACTCTATTCATCGAAATCCCGTCTCTTGGTGGGACTCGGAATGCCAAGAGATTATAGACGAAAGAGAAAAAGCTTTTGAAATATGGAACGATTCTGGTTACCTCCACCATCTCATTGAGTATAACAGACTCAACGCCCTCTGTCGCAAAACTTTTAAAGAGAAACGAAAAGAAAATTTTAGAAATTTTGCTGAAACAGTCAATATGAATACTAGCATGAAATACGTTTGGAACACGGCGAGAATTTTGAAAAATAAATACGTGACAGCCAATCACAATGTAACTGAAAATCTGCAAACAGAGAGCAAGATGGCTGCACTTCAGAAAATCTGCCCTCCATGGGTGGAGACAAATCCAGAACTTATCCCGGAATGTCAGGAAAATGAATTCCTAGATTCTGAATTTACATATGCAGAATACAATCTAGCGTTGTCTTCACGCAAGTCAAAATCCGCTCCCGGTATGGATGGCATTGATTACAATGCCTTGAAATCACTCCCAATAAAATACCATCTATTACTGTTAGATATTTTCAATGAGATGTATAGAACATCTAATTATCCAGACGATTGGTCAAACTCTTATGTGCATTTTGTTCCAAAACCGGATGGTAAGGGACAGAGGCCTATCACTTTAACATCAGCTTTATGCAAACTATTTGAAACCATTGTCAAAAATAAGTTTATGTGGTGGTTGGAAAATCAGAAAGTATTGCCAAATTCCCAGAGCGGGTTCCGTAAAGGCCGGTCATGTACAGATAATCTTCTGAATTTACTCATGCACATCCAAGGAAATTTCAAGGACAAAAAGTGTCTTTACGCCATTTTCCTAGACGTAATGGGAGCTTTCGACAACGTCAAAATTGATATTCTGTTACAGAAGCTTGCTGAAATTGGTTGTTCTATCAAACTCGTTAAACTTGTGAGGTTCCTTACTTATCAACGAAAAATCTTCACAGATATCAGTGAATCATTTTCCTTGACTTTCAAAGGTGTCCCACAAGGTGGAGTTCTGAGCCCGCTTCTATATATTTTTTGTGTGTACTTGATTATTTCACGAATTACAAAGACAGTTACGGATATTCAGTTCGCTGACGATGTTGCTCTTATCTCAAACAATTTGAGAGATTTAGAAAGAAGTTACACGATTGTAGAAGAAGATTTAGGTAAGCTTGGTCTCGAACTTGCTCCTCACAAAACGATTTTTGTCAACTTCAACCACTGTGGTATTCTACCAGGAGAAACGGAAATTGAGTTGAATAATGACTTGAAAATCAAATCGAGCAAAGAGGTTAAATTTCTTGGTATAATCTTTGATTTTAATCTCTCTTTTGCCTCTCAGATTGTAAACATTCAAAGTAAATGCACTAAAGCCTTGAACGTTGTCAAATATTTGAGAGGAGTATGGTGGGGTGCTGACCCAAACACTCTCCTAGTTCTTTATAAAAGCCTGATCAGGTCCAAAATTGATTACGGTTCATTCATATTTTTTCCCACGAGAAAAGACAACATATTGAAACTAGAGCGCATACAGAATTCGGCAATAAGTCTGGCTCTCGGGTATCGCAATTCAACCCCTAATAATGTACTTCTTGGTGAATCAAAGCTTCCATCAATCGAATATAGAGTCAAGTTTCTGTGCCATTCGTATCTTGTGAAAGTTTTGTCCAACGAAAGCTTGTCAACGACGGAAAGAATCAAGGAATATCATAAAAGTTTTCTCGAAAGGCTTGAATCAAAACGATTGAGATTATTTGAAGAATGTATAGATGAGTTGATGAGAAATTCGTATCCTATGATCAAAAATCATTTCTATAATATCTACATGTACGATTATCGAGTCCTACTCACTCCTATACCTTACGATAGGCTGGAAAGTGCAGTGGGGAGACGAATTTCTCGGATAACTCAAGCTTCCATCTCTCCTAATATCGCTCTCGATATCTGGACAGATGGTAGTAAATCAATCAAATCGCCATCAGTTGGCTCAGCGTATGTCTGTCCTAATCTAGGTCTTAGCTGTACAAAGAGTTTCGACAGAAACTGTTCAATTTTCACTGCAGAAAGTGCTGCCATCAACGAAGCGATGGACGTAGCTCTCAAAAACTCTGGACAAAATATCCGAATTTTCTCTGATTCTTTGAGCGTTTTAGAGTGTATAAGTAACTGTTCTATAGATGTTCGTATGAATCCGTATATTTTTGAAATTAAAAGAAAGCATTCCGAATTTCTGGCAATTAAAAGTGAAGAGGCTAGTTTGAAATTTTTTTGGGTCCCATCCCACCAAGGTATAAAATGTAATGAACTGGCAGATAAGGCAGCTAAAGAGGCATCCAAAAATGATCCCGATCCCCTACTTCATATCCCTTTTACAGATCTCCGACAATATTTCAAGAAGGAAATGATAACTAACACGTTCAGTTCTATTATAGCTATGAGTCTTGAAACCGGTGTAGAATTCTTCGAGAATTACTTCAACGATTCTGCAAAACCCTGGTTCCATAAAAAAAATCTTCCTCGAGAGCTCATTGTAACGATTAATAGGTGTAGATCAAATCACTACAGCTTGGCAGCCTCGCTTGCTAGGGTAAGAATCATCCAAAGTCCGTTATGTACATGCGGAGATTACGACCAAGATTTAGACCATGTGTTGTGGCAATGTTCGCTTTATAATGAGCCTCGAAAAAAGCTAGTAGAGTCTCTTAAGAAGGCGAAAGTAAAACTGCCAATAAAATCGTGTACGCTACTGCAAAAACCTCACATAAGAGCGTTTCAATGTATTATCGAATTCCTCAAGAACTGTAATTTATATGTGTAACATTTAATTTGTAAAAAATGGATTCTCACCATGTATGATTATGTGTAGCAAATAAGTCTCATGAGAGATTTCAATGCTTTAAATAAAAAAAAAAAAAAAAAAAAAAAAAAAAAAATCAAGTTCAGGTCACCGGTAATCACTTATGAGGTTATAAATGGAACAAAAGTGACCTAATCGGTGTTTACCAGTGCTTTGACTTGATTTGGTGTTGAACATTGTTTTCATCCCAAATATAACCTCGAAATTCACGATTCTCATAGCTGGGGTAGACACATCCCTATTTCATATTTTAGGGGGTGTCTTGACGATATCTCTTGCGGAGATATCCTTGGGGATGGTAAAAAGACGTCTTTAAGATGTATTTAAAATCGTTCTAGGGATGAAAAAAAGATGTCCCCGTAAGATGTCCCCGAATGTCTCTGAGACATCTTTGAGATGTCCTAAAAACGTCCCAGTGTTTGTTGGCGACAGCCGTCTTCCGTCTCCAAGAACTCGACCTGCCTGTAACCTGGACAACACCGGCCGAGTCGTCGTGATTGTCGTCATTTCGTCATCGAGAATCTAGTTTCAAGAATAGAAATCTGCGCGCGCGCACCGAAAACCTCACTCACGATGGAACGTTGTGATCGGCAGACCCGGTCGCAACCTCAGAAAGAATCAACTAACGCCGAGTGTACATTAGTCTTGGGTTCATAGGAAATCGCTGCGTGTTCCACGAGGAATTTCGCCACTAATTCAACGACATTTAATAACCTTTGAAATTGGGGAAGGGGGCAGTCAAAATATCAGCATCAAGGCCGAGTGAGGTTTGACCAGAGAAACTTCAAGAGTTCGAGGTGAAACCCCACGGCCTCAACGATTGGCCATCATTTCCCACGTAGCTGCAAATAGTCCTCGTACTAATCTAGTCCTATCTAAAATACCAGCCAAGATAACCCGTTTGGATAGACCCACCTGTGTATTCACACATGTATGTACATAATACACAAGTGTAGGTATTGGAAACGAGACGCAAGTCGTGCGCAGGACTACACTATTGCAACTCGCTATTTTACGCGTATACCCTAGTCATCGGTTGCACTCCCCGCAAGCTCTCCTATATAGGTATAGAGAACTCGCAGCTCTCACCCCGCACTCGGAATATCGAGCGGCTCTTTGCACTTGACTTTATAAATGTATAGATGTATATGATGCAGTATACCGCATAATGGGTCGGAGTCGAGGCGGCAAAAAAGGAACGAGGTAAGAGCGATTATCGAAGCTCGTAATGGTGATGTACGCGTGGCGTTGCAGGAAAGTAGGTCTATATAGTAGTATATAAACTCATGCGAAAAAAGGAATTGAGGGGATGAGAGGCCGAGGCTTCGTACGGATAGTCGTTAGCCAGCCCTCGTTCTGATGCATACATCTCCGTGAATACTGTATGTGCGTCAGAGATTGAGAGTGCAATTTTTTTGTATCGTGATTTTCATACTGAAAATAGAATATGTACAGACACTCCTGGCGATGCTTCACAAAATTATTGGAGTATGAGTTTGTTTGGGGATTGAATAGGGTATTTCATATATCGGTGGAAAGCACTCTCGTGATGCTCTCGTTTCATTATGATTTGTAACGATGATAGCTGGACTTGTGCATTCGAGGTTTGAGGAGAAATGTTATAGATAGGATGTGGAGATGCGATACGAGTGATCCATTAGAGAAATTGAGTGGGCTTTTAGACTCGGCCATCCATGAACGGTGAACCGAGTAACAAATTATTTCGAACTGTCTGATTATCCGAGTTGGTACGACTCCGAAAGGGTATTTCCTTTTCATATTTAATAGAATGATAATTTCATTACTCTAACCCAAAAATGTCCCATTCAAACGCGATTTTAGGGTTCTCGTGATGAAAGAAATACAATCTAACTTCGCTTGCATGCCCATTTCGGGCACTAGCAGACAAACTGCCCTAGTGCCTGAAATAATCTAATGCGCTCAGTATGAAAATACTATTGCAGAGCAAATCACTCGAGGAACGTAATTTTTTCCTCTAGTATATCATGGGGTGGATGATTGAATCTTGAGCTTTGCCAAAAAGCAATAGATGATATGGGGCGATTCACGTCATTTGTCTTAGCCTGCTTTGTGGAGGGTAAAACATGTACATTTTGAGCCATCTGTAAAAGCCGTAGAACCCGCGTAAAAAGAATTCAGTGGCATTATTTCCGACGTATTATTGCCTTAGCTCCCTCATGGTGGGATTTGCTTTTCGGATTTGTGCCCCCATAACCCCAAAAATTAGCATTGCATTCTTAAAACGGCAATAACTCAGAATTTACCCGTTTTTTTTAGGTCTTTCATATTTCCAATCGAAAGATCAGGAAATTCCACATCAAATTAAGCTATCGAGAAAATAGAGGTTCTTCGATTTTCACGAGGAGTAGAGAACAACGAAAGTACGAATGGTCATTTACGTGCCGTTTATCTTTCGCGGGACCTCTGAGCCGTTCAATTTGAAGCAGAGAAAGAATCAATCGAGTCATAATCGGCGTATTTTCATCTCATCTTTCCGATGGAGAGCTCTGTTTTTACAATTTGGTTCACCATAACCTCAGGAAACGGAAATTATACATCGAAAATGTTTGAACTTACACCAATGTTTGACAAATAACGCTAGTTTCTTTATGGTGCGTTATTAACGAAACCCTCGGAGATCTATTATGATATTCGTTATTTCGCTAAATAATGGGTAGAATTTCGTTATCTTTTTCGTTACGTTACTAGAATAACGTTAGAAGTATAACAAATTCAATTTCGTTTCGTTATGAGTTTTGGTGATTTTAACAAAACGTATAACGAAATTCATGTGGATAACGTTATTCGAAACTAACGAAACTAATAACGAAATTGAGTAACGTAATTCCCAAGACATTTCGTTAATGTTTTTCGTTACGATAACATAACGAAATTCTTTTCCGAGTTTCGTTACGTTATTTTTCTCATTATATTCACTACCGCTCATAAATTCTGAGTGGACGGAATATCATCCTCTCTGAAAATGACGGTATCTCGGATACTATGCGTCGTAGGAAAATTTTGAAAAAAGTGGCTGACTCTACAACCTCGCGCTGGACGCGCTGCGCTGCGCGTGCTGCTCGCGCGAATACCGTATTTTGGCTGCACCAGCAGCATATGCCGCTAATCTCTTGGTGCCCTTAGTTGCATTTGAAATATTCAAATGGACTATTTTGACGTAAAATTTGAAGAGGAATACGATAAAGATATCAATTTTGAGCCCTAAAATGTCCCTTGCTTGGTATCGACTTTTTGAAAATTGACCTATACCGTTCTGAGGTTGACTTGTAGCTCAAATATGATATTTTTATCGTATTCATCTTCAAATTTTACGTCAAAACGGTCCATTCAGATATTTCAAATGCAACTAAGGGCGCCAAGAGATGTGCAGACAAAATACGGTATCCGCGTAAACAGCACGGCGCGTCCAGCGCGAGGTTGTAGAGACAGCAGCCAGTATCTCCGGATACCCACCAACCTAGTCTATTGCCGGCGCATTAGGAATCAGTCATATCCTATCTTCTCTATCTGAGGCTCTCCTGGGACAAAACTTCGTCCTGATCACTTGGCGAAAGAAAAAAAACGAAACAAAATACAATTTCCATTTCGTTACGTTACTCGCGGAAGTAACCTAACGAAATTGATTATAATGTGAATAACGTTACTCGAATACCGTAACGAAACTCCAATCACGGAATTTTGTTTCGTTATTAATAACGTTATTCACATATAACGTTATTCACGTAAGAGCCGAGTTTCGTTACTATAAAATAACGTTATTAATTACGAAACGAAATTCCACTATTAGAGTTTCGTTACGTTTTTGTATTACGTTAGTGACATTACGTTACGGTATTTGGTTATGTTATTTTAACGTAACAAAATCACCTCTCCATTTCGTTTTTCGTTATAATAATGTAACATAACGAAATCGATAACGGAATTTTGTTTTGTTACTTGTCAAACCCTGACTTACACTTACCTCTTTTCTCGTCTTCTCGATGGCCTCATTCAGGAGAATGGACAATTCTCAATGTAATTGACGATTCTTGGTGTGATCCACAATCTCTAGTGATGAAATAGAGTCCAAATGACTGGTTTCCTGCTTCTACGAGAAACGAAGCTGTGAATAACTGAGTCCTGGGCGTCCGCGTGACATTAGTAGTGCCTTTCTTATTCATAATCTTACTCTTCATGGAAACAGTCAGAAAACCAATAGTAAACACTATTCTATCATGAATATGGATTTATCTCCCAAATAATGTCATCAAAAAGACGAAAAAGTAGTTTGAATTAAGTTAAGACACTTTCGATGCATGATTTTCGTTTCTTGTTTTTATGTTGAACCAGTTTGATGATTGGAAGTCTTACAGCGAGGTTACAATACTTCAGTCGGAGATTTCATTGCTTGTTGCAATCAAAAATCTAAAGGGAAGTGAAACTGAAATCATTTAATGAAAAACTCTGATTCTCGATCACACTCTTTCTAAAGGTTAGCTAAAAAAGTTGATAACAACACGCTTTACGATTCCAGCTCTGATTGGCAACGTCTCTAGTGCAACACTTGCACTGAGATTTCAGACCCTACATCGGGGCTCACCGAAATATGCTGCCGTCCATTGCCACAAGCGTAAAGAAGAAGAAGAAATACGCTGCAAAAAAAATTGGCGGAGAGCTTTCTCTTCTCCTATTGATCATTTTAACATCGAACATCATCGTAACTTTTCTGTCCAATTGTTCGGAGATAAGTTTCTCTTTCCATCAAAATTGCCTTATCAACATTCATTATTGAATGGAATTCTTCAAACTATAAAATACGATTTGACAATCACACTATGGGACATTCATGAAAAATTTTCTCTGAGAATCATTGTAATTGGAATATTCATCTTACTCACTTACAAAACATGTATTCCACTTGATTAACGGAAAATTCCACATCAATGATTGTGGAACGTAACAAAATGAGTTAGAGTAAGTTGAGCCTTGTTTTTTTTCAAAGCTCATACCGAATCTCTGAGTCCATAACTTCTTAATGGACGGTCACAAATTGTATAAACATACTTGTTAAGTACTTGAGTAATTGAGGTACCAACACTGGAAAAATTTTCAAAAAACTTCAACTAACAGGTTGAATGAAAAGTTCAACCATTTTGTTAAAAATTCACCCACTTTGGTTGGAATTCAAAGAGTTTTTTCAACCAATTGGTTGCAATCTTTCAAAACACCAGTTTACAGTGTACGTGATTAATAACCTCTCATAATTTCACACAAAAAGTCTCAGATAATCACCTTTTTCGACCCTATGATACCAACACTTGGAAATGCTCAGCGGCCTTTATCATCCAACCTCCAATCTTCCCAACGCAAACCCGAATTCAAAATACGTTCTTCCGATCGGACAATGTTTTTAAATGAAAATCAAGAAGGAATGGCTTGGACCAGGGACTCAAAAATGTTCAGCATCGCCAAGAATGTGGGGTCGACTCACGACGCTATTTCTGTAAGACCGTGTCACTTGAAAAATCCACCAGTTTCAAATCGAAATATTCTTTCCTAATTCGAATGATACACATTGTCAATATTTCAAAATATCCAGTACCCTTTTTCAGGTTCATTTATCCTGAAAGGTTTAACCTTGGTGTTGGATTCCACATTCCATTTTACAGCGACAGAATGTCTTCTGAGCTCTACAAGCTGCAACTGCTCCAACCAAGTCGAAAGCAGTGCAGAGTCTGATAGAGACCCACCACATATAAGTTCCACCACCTATACAGTCGAGCGCATTGGAGTCTCGGCTCTTTCCGTCCGTCAATAGGGTCGAGTGCACCAGAGCGAGGGCAAGGGCGTCGCTTTGAAACGAAGCCGAGGGCCAGAATCACAAGACACGTGCGACGTCGTCGTGGATGACGAGCGAAAATTTCTGAGACCAAACGATTGAATTGGGATGGTCGTAGAGGGTTACTTTATGAGTGCACGTGCAAATGGTAGGTGTGTGTTCAGTGGAGAGGCTCGTGCGAGCTCTGGTTAATTGCTCATTGATTAGAACCTCGTAGAGAGCCGCTAATCAGGAGCGATGGTTTTGCTGGTGTGCCTCACAGGGACCTTCGGCTTCGCGGATGAGGAAGTCGACACGATCGTTATTGGCACCCAGGGATTCTCCCTTTGCGTGCGATAACTCGTTCAATTCATTGATTGTATCCTCGTATGAGCTGCTTGCTCATCATCGTCTGGATCGAGATGAGTGCAGGGTGGGCAATCGCCTTGACATGTGTAGCTTTTAGCTGGCCCAAAACACCGTTTCCAACCTATTTTCATGTGGTGAACACGTTCTGAGTGGTAAAACAAGCCATACCGTACGCTTTTCCGAGATATCTATATGGGGGCATGTTGGGTACACCCCGATGTCGGCTTTCTAAATTCTCAAATCATCTCCGTGTTTTGTACATAAAATCGCTCCAAATCAAAGTTTGGCATTTCTGAAGAGCGGATCAGAGCGAGTTTTGATGGTATTGAGACGAGGAATCGAATGCGCTAAGGTGCGTTAAGATTGGTCAGATGAAAATGAATTTGGACTGGTTTAAGTGAATCCGATTTCCTCGGTGATTTCTTAGCCATACAAACAAGAAAAACGGAAAAATCACTTGAAATTTTTTGGTGAACGCAGAAATGACCCGGGGTCAATGAAAACCACGTACTTCCTTATATTTTCACATAACGAACGTAGAAAAAATAGCCGGGAGGCTAAGGAGTGCCCATCCCCGAGATCGGCATATGGGGGCAAGTTGGGTACAGAGGCAAGTTTATAAACTTACCTTACATATTTTGCACACTCGTGGAAGTCCTCATGAATGACTGTTCTCCGAGTCATGGCACAATCTTTCATTAGATACGTTTGGGTAAAATGTATGTTGTTTTTCTCAAGATACAGTACAATTGTCGTCGAAACGTTTTAAATGAAAAAATTGCACCTTGAGTTTAGAGATCGCTGCCATTATTCTCGATACGTATCACGGATCAAAATATCTTTAAGAGAAAAGTTTCATAGTTCCTTAGGTTCTTTGAGTATCCGAAATTAAAATTAGGAGTTTCCGTGGGAATAATCGAGTTCATATACAAATGACTCCGAGAATGACCTTCAAGGGAAACCAAGGGCACTAGCTTGTTATCGCCTCATTCATGGACAGCTTTCACCCGAACAATTTTTCGACGTAATGTTTATCAACTCTTGGAAGCATGGAGGTTGCTGTGTAAGTACTGACCTCCGTTTATCTCGCCAAAATCAAATATGATCAAAATTTTCCCAACCCAAGTTGGTTTTGACCTCCAAGGTCAAAACCAAGGTCAAAATAAGATTTCGTCCTCAAACTCGATAAGAAGGCGCGTGTTCTGACATTTGTCGCGATTCCCAGCCATTTCTAAGGAAAAAACACAAAGGGGGTGGGTGGAACGAGGACACTTACTTTTCGGACACCCTTAGATAAGATTCACCATCGATACCGAGGCAGATGATGCAGTATGTATGTACCAATCTCGCTCCAACTATCAACCAATCAACCTTATCCATAGATTATAATCTATGGATAAGGTATTAGCTGGGTAATAATTATTAGCTGTCATTGACACCAATGTACGGATTAAAAGAATTAAATTAATTAAGCGCCTGTTCAATTATATCCGTCCGAATGCCTCGTATCGTGGTGGCGTCGTTGGTGCTGTTGGTGGGTCGGTGGGTTAGTGGGTCGGTGGGTCCGGTGTGTTGGGGTCCGGTGGGTCCGTGTTGGTATTGTTGGCGTTGAGTGCTGGTGATGGGAATGCTCCAAAAATAATTCTGCACACTGTATTGAGTAACTATTTTGATTTCTTTATTTATTACATTATGTACATTTCACGAGCGAATTGATTCTTGATTGTGAGTAGAAATCATAAATTGTTGTGATGCTGTGGAGAATACATAATATCTCAAATTCAACACTACACGTAGAAATAATAGAAACTGAGAGAATCGACTTGAATTGGTTCAAGAGCTATTCGAAATTCTGAGTGAATCACAAAATATTTCTGGATATACAACATTCGTGGTATGAATCTGAGTTCTAGCGAAAGGCGTTTTGGATGAATTTTCTGGAAGTATTTGTTCTCTGCTCTTCCTAGCACTATTTTTCATAACAATTTTCAAATTTTCTTTTGATGTGACTCTTGACAGAGCAACGTATAGTTGTCCATGTGCAAATACTGGTGCCGGCAAATAGATTCCAACGCTTTCAAATGATTGTCCTTGAGACTTATTTATAGTAATTGCAAATCCGATTCTGAGAGGGAATTTTCGACGTACCATAGAGAACGAGATTTCATTCTTTGAGGATTTGACGTTGATTCTTGGAATGAATACCGTATCGTTTTTATTTTTCCCGTTAATGATTTTTGCAAAAATCACGCAGGTTTAGGTTAGTGTAGGTCGGTCTCATCCGGTGTAGTTCAATCTGGTTTGTTCTTGTTTGTTCTAGCTCACCCTAAGGGAGCCTCATTCGGTCTAGGTCTAATGCTAAGGTAATGACCTTATTATATATTTCACGTAAATTAATTTTATCCGTTCGGATGCCTCGTATTGTGATGGCGTCGCTGGTGCTATAATATAGTATCCAATTTTATCCGTCCGGATGCCTCGTATCGTGGCGGCGCCGCAGGTGCTGTTGGTGGGTCGGTGGATCCGTGTTGGTGTTGCTGGTGATGGCTTTTGACTTATCCGTACGGATGGGCAGTTGATTTGATGATCCGATCAGTTGTTCTGGGATCCAATCAGTGAAAACTTTCCTTTTGGATCGATGGGCTGTGGCTGGGGTCGAGGCTGGGGCAGGGGCTGGGGCTGTGACTGAGGCTGGAGCTTAGGCTTTTGGGGCTGAGTCTGGGTCTGTGGCTGAGCTGATGCTGGGACTAAGGCTAGAGCTGAGACTGGGGCTGACGCTGGGCTGCGGCTGGAGGCTGTGTCCGTGTCTGGGGCTGAGGCTGGGGCTAAGACTGAGGCTGGGGCTAAGACTGAGGCTGGGTCTGAGGCTGAAGCTAAGGCTGAGGCTGTGACTCGGGCTGAAGCTGGGGCTGACGCTGGGCTGCGGCTGGAGCAGCAGCTGAGGCTGTGTCCGTGTCTGGGGCTGAGGCTGGGGCTAATACTGAGGCTGGGTCTGAGGCTGAAGCTAAGGCTGAGGCTGTGACTCGGGCTGAAGCTGGGGCTGAGGCTGGGACTGAGGCCGAAGCTAAGGCAGCGGCTACATGCAGTCGTTTGAGGCGATTCTGAGACAGTGGCACAGCGCCTCCATTGGAGGCTGCGGTAGTGTTTGCTTCAAATTACATGGAGAAAACGGCTTGATTATCACTAGAGGCGCTGCCCACTGTCTCAGAATCACCTCAAACGACTACATGTAGCCGCACCCTGAGGCTTAGGCTGAGGCTGGGGTCAATGTTGGGGCTGAGGCTAAGCTGGAGGGTGGCCGCGAGGCTGAGGTTGGAGCTAACGTTGAGGCTGAGGCTGAATCTGTGACTGTGACTAGGGATGATATGGGGCTGGGGCTATGGCTGAGGTTGAAGCTGGTCCTGTGGCTAGGGATGAGGCTGGGCCTGTAGCTTGGGATGAAGCGGGGCTGTGGCTGGGGCTAAGGCTGGGCCTGTGACTTGGGATGAGGCAAGGCCTGTGGCTTGGGGCGAGGCTGGGCTAAGGCTGGAGCTGAGTCTTGGGCTAAGGCTGGGGCTGAGGCCTGGCCGAAGCTGAGGATGGACTGAGGTTGTGACTGGAACTGAGGCTGGAGCTGTGGCTGGAACTGGGGCTGGGGCCGTGGATGGGGCGTGGATGAAGTTGTGGCTCGGACTGGAGGTGGGGCTGAGTTTGGGGCTAAGTCTGGGGCTGAGATCGAATCTAAGGTTTAGGCTGGGGCTGGGGCCAATGTTGGGGCTGAGGCTAAGCTGGAGCGTCGCCGAGGCTGAGGTTGGAGCTGACGCTGAGGCTGAGTTTGAAGGCTGTGGCTGCGACTAGGGACGAGATTGGGCTGGGGCTGACGCTAAGGCTGGGGCAGTGGCTAAGCCTGAGACTGACGCTGATGCCGAGGCTGCAGCTAAGGCTGGGCTGGGGCTGGAGCTGGGTCTTGGGCTAAGGTTGGTACCGAGGCTCAGACTGGGGCTGTGGCTAAGGCTGAGGCTGGGACTGAGGCTAGGGCCGTGGATGGGGCGTGGCTAAGGCAGGGGCTGGGATTGGGTCTGAGGCCGTCGCTATGGGACTGGCTAACTGGGCGAAATTTCCAGATACTTACTGGAGATTCAGGAACCTCACTATGCGCAACATTACACCAACTCAATAGTTCTCAATCACAGTTACTAGGTTACATCATGGGAATTATTTTTTCCGAATCCACTGTGTTATAAAATCTCAACGTTACATTGTTGAACTACAGAAACATTTCATGGGCTCATACCATATCAGAGACACTTCCAAGCCGGACGAGCGTTAGCAAGGTAGGCAATAACGCTAGTAATAATTATGATCTACCGCAATTTTTGTGACATGTGAGACCAGTGGTCGAATCTCAGTTTCTCCGAGTATGAGCTCTCTCTTTCTCCAAATCATTTTAGCTATCTCAAAAATTTCAGTTAAAACATCACCTGAAACGATAGCTTAGTCAAATTTGTCATACTACTTCGGTGGACTCAGAATCTTTTGATATGATGAATTAGACCAACGAAAATCGCACTTCTATACATCCAAATGTTATTGCTCTGTCTCACATTCTTGCAAGCTTGTGGCTCATACTTTGATGGATAGCAATCTTGAGATATTTGTGTACTCCATCACACAACTCCTCCATCAATAATAGTCCGGAAAACCTTATCTCTAGTACCAAAATATTAGTTATCAATAATTCATTTCATTACAACGTGTTTTATTGAAACCACATTTTTGGATCCTTCATCGAATCTCACACGAAATATCATCCAATGCCGTTGTACTTATTCATACGATTCTTATTCCTCTAAACGACCCTACTCGCTAAAAATTGTATCGTATATTTAAAATACGACGAAATCTTCCAAAGCCAAATCTAGACATTTCAGCATGACCGATTGGTCACAAGTTTACAGAATCCCGGCATCCACTGGTCCTGTTATTCCAAACCATTAGGATCAACTCTCCGTTCCACTCACTTCGTCTGTTCTTTGCTTATCTCATGCTCTATAGAGCTTGGGCTAACACTGTTGCCACTACGGTAGTGCTTACTTCTTGCGATTCCGCTAACATACCGGGTTTCTTCACTTGGAATCTTGCCAAAACAGAGGGTTAATAGGCTAATACACTACAGGGCTGCGACAGTCTCAGATTTCTTCCAGACCGCACGGCAAATGAATTATTCAAGCATGGTTATCTCTTCTCTTGTGGAAAAATTTGATTCCGCGCGTGGGCGTATAGAAATCAGCTTTAGTCAAGTGTCGTAAAAATCGATGGTGTCACACAAAGTGTTATTTATTTACCAAATTTTATTCGAAAATACATGATGGAAAACATGATCATATGCTATTCAATTTTGAATCGTGGCCGCGCAGTGAGTACTAGACCGGTGATTGCTTCCGAATATGGATATGCTGTGACATGGAATCTACAAAATTGAATTCTTTCCCACGCCGTGGTATTCCAGATTCCACAACCCCTCGAGGGAAACATATTTGCTTAGGTGGAGTCCAAGGCAGTGACCATATTAATCAGAATTTACATTGAGAGTCACAGTAAATTTAGGAGAAAAAAATCGAAGAAGCTCATACGCACTGTCATCGGTATATATGTGTCAAACCGTGACAGTGTCTCACATCATTCGCCAATAATAGCCTTCTTCTCGTGAAGCCAGCACACCTCATCTAATGAAATGGACGAAACGACTTGGAAGCTTGGCAAAAGGCACGTGATGCACCCGAGTAGCGTTTTCTGAACTTCGCACCCGGCGAACGAGAGAAATCATTGCATTGTCGTTATAAATTTGAGAGGAAAGAACGCTGACCGAAGAAACGACATCGGTGAGATACAATTTACGGAAAGTTAACAGCCGAATTTTCACACATACTCGCGGGAATCTTCATATTAAGATACACATACACAGTTATATATACAAACACATGTGTGAAGGTTTACCCTCACTATATGCTTACGACGTCAATCACGTTAGATCATACGGGGGAACATCAATCTCACAGATCGGTTATGCTGGCGAGCACACTGTGCATGAGCACTGCACACGTGCACATATGCGGCTCATCGAACTTGCGAAGATTGAAGCATCAGAAAATTTCTGATTTGAATCGGTTTGTGTCTTTGCTTCGTTACTGTCTGATCCAAAGCAGAGCTCGGCGAGTTCCATCATCTAGTTTTGGCTGAAATTTGATGAGTTGCACACTCTCTCAACATAAATCAGCTATTTCAGCTGATTTGCAGCTAACGTGGACGGATTTTCACTGAAAATCAGCATAAATAGTTGATTTTCAGTCGAAATCCGTTCGTGTTAGCTGATTCATGTTGAGAGAGCATATGCACGTGTGCTTTGCATATGCACGCATATGCATATTTGTGGACGCACTCTAGCCCTTAGCGTGAGCATGCATGCAAGCATGAGTCGTCATGTTCATATTTACAATATAGAGCCTATCAGTGAGCAAATTCCGTGACCACCGCTTTCATAGATTTTCAACTATTTACAATCTCAATGATTTCCAATTCGTCAGTAGCTGACGTCGTTTTTTCACCTGCCACGATGATCAATTAATCAACGATTAATCCTGGAGTTTGATGAATGCGAATATTTGTGAACATTGCGTCCCAGTTACGGAGTTCCCCCCTCTTTGGTTCCAGATATGGAGTGGCGACGGCTCGCAAATTATTCCAGTCAGAGCAGGTTTTTTGCCCCATTTAGAAGATTTTTCCCAAGGTACCGAGATTTTCACCCCCAATAGAGGAGGTTTCACACTCAACCAAGTCCTTTTGAGACAATTTCGACTGTTTATTTATAGCATTGTCTCAAAACACCAATTTCGGAATAATACATGTACACAATTACGACTCTTCAACATAGATGTGTATGGGCAATGCTGATCTCGATGGCTTTATCTCAGAATACGAAACTCATTGGTTCTGACTGTTTGAGATACCGTTGTTTTTTGACAACACAAGATAGTTCCTGGAGTTGCATCAAAATCCGTGTCCGGCAAACCTGTCGCTCTCCTCATCTGTTCCTCGAAAAATACCTATGAATCCAGGGCCCCAGCACTTTTGCTGAAACATACGCGATGAGCTTTTTGATACAAGAACCACAGAATCAATTTCAGCATGCCACGATATCTGATGATCTATGAATATGATATGTATATGATCTATGAATATACATATGGGCAAACCTCCCGAACTAGGCATTTGGCTAAGCATGCCCTCTTTCACATTAAGGGCAGAAGACTTGCGTTTTTGCACAGATTGTACTGGGGCATTTTGAAGATTCACTCCGACTCGATAATTCTGCGTCTTTGAGATCCATGAAATGCTATGGCCAGATGCTGGGAGACGCTTTTTTATCACGAGATTTCGATTTTCGATCGACATGAGGCAGAATGTGCCTACGCGTCAGCTCAGCCAATTGATCCATTGGACTGATATTTGGATAATTAGTACACTATGATGTGGAAAAACGGATGTCGTCCGCTTGATGTTGAGCTCATCGATGCGGCATAATGGCGAAAATTTTTCTGAGTGTGCGTGCATTTCCGGCTTTATTCGGCTATTGTCGCTCTAATGCGCACAGTAATCTGGGTGGTGAATATTTCGTATTAGTGAGAAATGTATCTTGTTCTACTAACAAAGATCCGAAAATCGAGCGCGAGTGCGATGGTATTCTTTTAGAAGAATAACCTTCGCGTGAAGAGTTTTACGTGTATAGCTTATGACAATCTCGATGCCGTCGCATTTGAAACGACACGTGAACTGATCTCTAGGCCACATGGAACTTGTGCAAAAATTGTCCCTATTGAAGAACCTCCCCAGAAGCAATATGAGGCTTACAAAAATCGAAAATTGGCGCAAATGCCATTTTAGTTGGTTAAGTACATCTTTAACAAGGCCCTTCAAAAGACTATGTGGATCGTTGCACTTATATCCTCTCTTCATTTTTCCAACACCAAAGATGCCATGGATCTACATGGATCTATACTAATCAGAATAACTGAGACAGCATGAGTAATTTTGTAGATTTTTCGTCCTTGATGTTTAATATATGAGTTGATTATTTGGTCTCATCGATCTTGAAGGACGGTCCTTCAAGATCGATGAGACCAAATAATCAACTCATAAACTGAAACAGCATTTCAATACTAGGGGGCTATTCATTATTCCCTTACACATCTACGGCGAAGCAGACAAGTAATTAACGCAAGTATTTTGTGATAGCTGAAGCACTATTCCGCGCAAAAAGTCAGTGGTGTTATTTCAATGGTGCAAAAAAGTCAGTGCTGTTATATATGGAAAATTCCAAGATTCTACAACTGAAGTCCGCTTAGTCCAGGAGATTTGCCCATATCTAGCAAGCAATATTATCTGCTTATAATGAAGATGAATTTATCAGTTCATCTGAAACGATTTATGAGGTGGCTTGGATCCACCCTCTATGGAGACACATTGTCAGGATTGACAGATTGATGAGTCTTCCCAAGCGTTGAAGCCTTTTATACTTAATCTGGAAAGAGCTTAATGTGAGTGATAGGAAGGATCCGTATACTCACATGAATTAGGTATTGTTTTTTGGGTCCATAGATTTCAAAACGGCAAAATAGCTTGATGATAGTTTGAGCAACTAGAACAAGAGTATTATTGAATGAAGTTGGAGCGAACACTGAAAGGAATGAGGGAGTACGTACACTGACGAACGACTCCAGAGAAATAGCTGTAAATCCACCCAAAGTGAAGTTGCAAGAATGTAGCCCTCGGTACATTATTATACATATACTTTTGCGTTGTTCAATAGGGATTAGGTACCATTTTGAGCAATACCTGGATCGATATATGATTAGCGGTAATAAAAGCTTGTATAGAAATCCATTTTCGATTTCATAAGTGATCTTGGTAGATTTTTTCGTCCTTGATGGTTAATATACGAGTTGAATATTTGGTCTCGTCGATCTTGAAGGACGGTTTGCTTCCATTTTCGATTTCGTTGAATCTTGTTGACTCCCATGCACTACCCGAGCCAATACAGGAATCTCGACTCTGATGATCTACCGTCATGATTATCGACACGGAAACGGTTCTGACACGTTTAAGGGCTAGGTTCAAGTGAAAGACACGAATCGACAAAATCAACGTAATCGGTTATTGATTCCATTACGAACAGAAGCAATAACTGACGATCAATTCTTCGACAGATTTATGATTCGCTTATTTTAGATCTCACTTCGTGGACTCGAACAAATGTACTGATACGAAAAGAATCAACTCATTCCATAATGATGAAAATTGATGAAATTATAAAATTGGAATATTTTGCTTTTTATTCATTCTTCCAAAATAGTAGTTTACGAATCCTCTACTGTCGTAGGAAATTTTTTTCGTTGCTTCCCGAGATTGGTTCAGAATCTTTCAGCATTTTTGATGTATGCGATTAAAGTTATCACAAATACCGGTTCTTGGATATGGCCTTTTGTAGTCGACACCATAAATGAGAAAGGTTAAGAGGCGGATTTTTTGTACTTACGCAGAATTAAATATTTCGTTACTGAAGTTGATAATCTGTTGACCTAAGAAGTGAATCATGAAAAGCATGGCGTAGATGATTATTATCATGAGAGCAACAAGAAATTTCCTTGATCCCGCCAAATCTGTCTTCATTATCTGAAATGTTTCCGAATGTAGTACTGAAAATGTTTTCCATCCTCCAAGGTCAGAAATTCAATGACTCACAAAAAAATAGGACAGAGATAGAAGAACTACAGATGCTATCTCTAGCACTAAAAGCAGATCTGAACTTGTGTCAGCCAATATGTCACATAGTCTGAAAGTTTAATACTTTGAGCAGCGACGTTCTGGGATAGTTTGATGTTTCTATTGTTGTAGGGAAAGGGTTTCATGAGTTAACTCACAGAGCACCGAGTCTCCAGATTACAGATTCCTAATTTAAGTTCAGAACCATTTTGATATTGTTGAGGGACTAGAATAAGTCAAGTGTTTTAACCCAATAGACCTTATTCGAGTCCTGTAGTCCGACCACTTATTGCTCCACAAATGTTAATTGGGGTGATAAGGCAAATCGAAATGAATCATACCCGACCGTCTCCAGGTGCATTGAAATGAAATCTCGCAGATCCTCTTGTTCGATGGAACCAGTTCGGCTATAATGCGATTTGCGAGAGTTATCCTTGAATTTCACGATTCTTCTCAATCTGAAACTAAATTATCCCAAATCAATTCTTCGCGTTCTTCAGCCATTAGTCTGATAGAATATGGATAAGCTCCCCCCCCCCCCCTGTTTCTCAATTCAAAGCAAACTGAATATCCCATCTTGGCAATGCGAGATTCTATATAAATTCCTCAAAACTTTCTCTTACGTTTGAAACTATCCGCGACACGGTGGTCCTGAACCAAGTCTATCCTCCGCTGACGACAGCAAGTGGGATTCTTGTTAGAGGTGGTTTGGGACATCTGTGGAATCACAACCTACTAAGAGTCAAAATTGCCACTTGGGCCGTTTGTGAAAAAAGGCGAAAAAACTTGTTTTTCCGATGATTTCCCCTTTTTCACCCTCAAAAACTCGAAAGGAACGCATTTTATCGGAAAATATGTAGAGAACTTGAAACGATGAACAAAAAGGGTCTCTACACATTTTTCCATATAAGACCTCCTGTTCCTGTAATAATAGTACATTATTGCCCTGGGCGCTAGGATAGTTTATTTCCCGAGCGAAGCGAGGGAAATAAGTCCTCCGCACCCGAAATGGACCTGCGAGCACAGAGCAATAATGATTTTTCATCATGAGAACCCTAGAACCGCATTTGAATGCGGCCTTTTTAGGTTAGAATGATGAAAACGTATTTCGTCTGAGACTCGTATTTTATCTGTCATTTTTCACGGTTTCGACCCCATAACTCGGAACGAACACATTTTATTAAAAAATATGTACATTAAATATTTGTAGATCTTCAAAGGATAAACAAGAAATATATGTACATATTCTTTCAAGTAAGGCCTCCTGTTTCTAATACGAGTCTCAGGCGGAAATACGTTTATTACGGGAACGGACGACCTTGTATCGAAAAATGTGTTGAGACCTTCTGGATTTATTTTTCAAAGATCTACAAGAAATTACTGTACACTTTTTTCGATAAAATGCGTTCCCTTTGAGTTATGGGGTCGAAACCGTGAAAAATTACAGATAAAATACGAATCTCAGATGAAATACGTTTATTACAGGAACAGGAGGTCTTATATGGAAAAATGTGTGGAGACCTTTTTTGTTTATCGTTCCAAGTTCTACAAAAAGTTACTCTACATATTTTTCGATAAAATGTGTCCCTTTCGAGTTTTTGAGGGTGAAAAAGGGAAAAACATTGAAAAAACACGTTTTTTCGACTTTTTTCAAAAACGGCCCAAGTGGCGATTTTGATTCTTACTAGGTTGTAATCCCACAGATGTGCCGAACCATATCCAACAAGAATCCTACTTGCTGTAATCAGCGGAGGGTAGCCTTGGTTCAGGACCACCGTGGCGAGTCTGACATCAAACGCCGTCTCCAGTGCTCGAGAGTTGATACATTCAGATACGGTGATGTGGAAGGGATTAGCTACGGTGTCAGTCCGTGGTGTGGCATACAAGGGTAGGAAGGGACATCAACTCTGCAGAGGGAAAAGTATGCGAGGCATGACGACTCTTTAGTTGAGATAATGTTGAAAGCAAGGGACGCTATGAGAAATTCTCGCCTATCTTCTACGGTGAGCTAGCTCAGCGCAATGCGGTGAGGCGTCACTGGCAATGCCATGGGTATGTCACCATAAACAAAACGGACGCGAACATTAAAGAGTTGGTGGAGTTTGAGGTTTTGGCCCTCATTGACGTTGTTATAAACAGCGCAACCATTTTCAGAATACGGGAGTGTTAGAGTTTCAACAAATCATTGTTTGAGATGCCGAGAGAGTGCACGCTTGTGGAAGCAGAGCGTGTACAGGGCTGTATGAGCACGGCTTGGAATGGAGTTCACGTGCTTGCACCAGCTCAGGGTCGATTCGAGCTCTACGCCAAGATCTGATACACGATCGCGTCGAGGAATGATTATGCCATTCATAGTGATTGGCGGAAGTGGGTTGAACTTGATCGCACGTGTGTATGTGGGGCTTGTAAATCATGAATTTTGTTCTATCTGGATTCAATTTGATTTGTATGGTTTTCGCCCCATTATACCCTCTCGTCGCATCTTCATTTATTTCATTGATATACTCGTGTAGGTCATCAACTTGGCAGCGCACGTGGATCCGGGTACCATCCCAATGAATGCCGTGCTTGGAATACTGAAGGACGTGCAGTGAGTCATTAATGCAGACTGAGAAAAGCAAAGGGCCTAGAACGCTTCCCTGAGGAACGCCGGTGAGAGTTTCGACCGGCTCAGAGGAGACTCCACATTCATCGCAAACTGCTTGATGCCTTGCAGATGATTAACTCGCAAACCACTTCACAGCGTTGTCTCAACAGTGGAGATCTCTGAGTTTCTTCAGAAGTAGTTTGCGAGAAAACAGTATCGAATGCCTTCGAATAGTCGGAAAGAATGAGCGGGGTCACCACACTGTAAAAAATTGGTTGAATTTCCAACCAAAATTTTAACCAGCTGGTTGAATTTCCAACCAGACTAGTCTAATTTTCAACCAGTTGATTGAATTTTCATTCAACCCGGTGGTTGAATTTTAAACTAAGTCATATCATTCAATATTGAATTTCAAGTTACGTCGGTCAAATCCAGGTTGGACATAGTTTTGTTGGTGATCGTATCTGGATGGGTGACCACTGGTCGGGATAAGCCACACATAGCTCGTGCAAAAAATTCGTTGATTCTATTATCATGGTTATAATACGGGATCCACGAGATTGATTCATGGTGATGATCAGTTGACATTTTTAGGCCAGGAAAATAAGTTCCGTCATGTTTTCTTGTAAACAAACAGGAAAGAACATGTACCATTTCCATTCAAAACCACCTATCGATCCCATGGGTGATGTATTCATAAAGTTATCCACAGTGATTATATAGTTCAAACTAGTGGTTGAATTGGATACGCGTCACTGAATTGTTTCCCGAACACACTTGCGGGGCCGTCGCTGGTGTTTTTTCCCATTTGTTTAAGAAAAAACATAGCAAAATTTGTTTTTCTGGCATTCAAAAATATTAACCGATCATCACCATCTATCAATGTCATGGGCCCCGTACCATAACTATAATAATAGAGTCTGCGAATTTTTTGCTTGAGCTGAGCGTGGCAGCCCCAGCCTATAGGTCACCAATGCGGATCCTAAGTCGCGGAAACGGTGCTTAACCTGAATTTTCGTTATTCCAAAATTTTTATTATATTGTTTTTTTTATTTTTTTGGCGCTAAATAGCATTTCGTGTGCTCAACAGCGTCCTTGAATAACTGAATAAAAGAACCTGAATTTTTTCCCGAAAAGGCTCACTCGGCTGCCGCTGATGTTCTTTCGTATTCGTTTGTGACGATACACCGAAAAATTTGTTCTTCTGACCCAACAATGTCGTCCGAAGACCACCACCTAAACAAGCTGACACCTGAATGTATATATTGCGTATCCGGGAACTCATAGCCATTGTATATTCAACCAGTTGGTTGAATTTTCAACCACTCAGTTGAATTTTCAACCAATTCAGTTGAAGTTTTGATTCAACCAACTGGTGAAAGTCTTTTGAATACATTTGTTACAGTGCATATACGGATATGTAGCCAAACGCACATCCTCAGTAAAGTCAAGCAGGGCCGTTTGTGTTGAGTATCGTGATCTGAATCCCGATTGGCGTTCATCTTGAGGCCTATGAGTGATGAGATATGTCGAAGGCTGCTTGTGTATGATTCTTTCAAGCAGTTTTGAAATCCCTGACAAGAGATCGATTGGCCGAGTTTCAGATAAAGACGACGGTGTATTGCACCTCGTCAGAGGTATAATGGTTGCAATCATCCAGCAATTTGGAAAAAACCCGGTCTCCATTGAGGAATTGAACAGCTCAACGAGGTAGGGACGAATAACGGGGTAGACTCTCATTTGAGCAAATTCAGTCGACAGCAGAGGCGGAGAAGCACGGGAAATCGCAGCGTAATGAAGATTGGGTCGTGAGGTTAAGAATACTTTAGAGGAGAAGTGGACCTGGGTGCTTTGATGCCAATGGATTTGAGATGTTTCCATAGATTCTTAGGGTCTGGTGAAAAATCAAGCAGGGAAGATAAGCATTCATTGTTGGAAGTGTCAATCTTGTTGCTTACATTGGAGCGAAGTTGCTTCCAGTGCAGGAAATCAGAGCTTCGATTGTGAGCGCGTTCAAGTGAATGAGCGCGCAAAAGTTCACGAAAATAATCTGCCAAGGGGGACCCACGAAATGCCGATCACCAAATCTCACGAAACTTTTCTCACAGTCTGGTACCACCAAGAATATGAAGAACCCAGAGTAACTCACAAGGGGGGACCACGGGATCCGGGTCGCCAATCACCCCAAACATTTTTTGACAGTTTGGTACCATCTAGAATGAAAAGAATCCAGAGTAACTTCGTCAAATGGCCCTTCTGTCCAGAGCTACCAGCAAAAACGTTAGCATTGTCAGTACATCTATATAAATCACTTTTCAACATGGGCCTATATGAGCAATATTTATCTCAGTGGCTGTATCTTTGGACAGGAGACCCATTTGACGGAGTTATTCTGGATTCTCCATCTTCTCGATAGTACGAAATTGTAAAAAAGTCTTGGGGGAGATTGGCGACCCGGACCCCGTGGTCCATCCCTGTCAGTCAAATGGGCCCCCTGTTCAAAGCTACAGCCTATGACACTAGCGTTGCTCATATAGGCACATTTCAAGAAGTGATATATATATATATATATATATATATATATACACACTGATGATGCTGACGTTTTTGCTTGTATCTCTGAACAGAAGGCCCTTCGACGGAGTTACTCTGGATTCTTCATATTCTAGTTGGTGCAAGACTGTGAAAAAAGTTGGGTGAGATTTGGTGACCCGCACGTCGTGGGTCCCCATTGTGAGTCTGGTCGGTCACAATGGATGGGGAAGTTAAAGTCACCAGTAATGATGAAGTCTTTGTAGTTGGGTAACAATCTGTTCAGCCCATCAAACAGAGCAGTACGATAAGGCGACGATAGACACCTATAAATAGGACTTTTATGAGACCTTCCCTAACCTGATACACCATATACACAGGGGTATTATCAAACTGAGACTCGAGGCGAGCAATGATTTTATAGATCTGTAACAGTCGAGAATGTGAAGTGCAAAACCGTCGCCATCTTTTCTAATCCTGTCATTGCGGAAGAAACTCTAACCATCAAGTGAAAAAGTTGAGTTTGATCCATCGATCAGGCTCAAGAAAAATTTCTGTGAGTGCTATAACATCGTATTTCTGAGCAAAGGCGCGATACAGCAATGCTTGAAGGAAGATTGAACGAGAGCAGAAGGGAGAGGTCTCATTTCAGTAACTCTCTTGCCATCCGGACAATTCTGAAAGAGTGCCAGACTTTCGTCTGTGCAGTGGGACCTTTCCGTGAGTTCCGAAAAAATGTGTGGTCACTATGTAATTAAATTTCAAATATATGACTTCCCACAGGGTTTGGCTGTTCTCAGTTCAGAGATGCACTATCAAGCGCTCTCGCGATATGGAGCCGAATCGCAATTTTCACCTTCGCAGCAAACGTGTTCAATTCTAGCTAATTTTCATAAATCATTATTGTTGTTGAGTTCGTGATTCATCCATATAACGGTACTTTGAGTATTGATTCACCCTCTTCTGATCAATTTTTGACCCCGTGGCTCTCCCTTCCCGTCTAGAAACGATTTGATAGAATGGCATCTAATATTTTCGGGCCCTGTGTGTGTCCAGTACTGTATGGTCCTCCGTACAGGACTGGATGAAGATGAGACGACCTAGAGTTATAATTGGTTGGAAAAATTCGGATGAATACTTCATTATTTCTTTCGAAACTACATTGGCTATGTAATGAACACTGTTAAAAATCGCTTGAAAATTCATGCTTTTTTCAGTCATAAATGTACTTGAAAATTCAATTTCTCTAGCATGAATGTAAAATTTATGAAAAATGTCTCAATTTTCAATCATTACCGTGATTTTTCATGATTAAAAACTTAATTTTCATTCATCACACTTGAAAATTAATTGATATAGTACTGATGTTTATTCGAGTACTTGAATTTTTCATGCGTCGATGAATTTCGATCAACAAATCTAGAAAACAATCATTCTTCCTGAACGCATTAGCTTAGAACCCATATTCCATTGGAATTTCCATTTTAAGGCGAGATATACAAGCACACGCACACATTCATGTCTGCACATACGTACGATATATGATGGAAAGAAAGTTTGGTTGATGAAATAAGTATCGGTTTACAGCTACTTAGCACGTTCAAGAAAAATGATATAGTTTGCCAAACGACCGACACCCTTGACGTCACGGGTCAAGTAGGGAGAGGGGGGCAAGAACGAAGTAAAGGAAGAGAGAAAGAGAGAGAGAGAGAGAGAGAGAGAGAGAGAGAGAGAGAGAGAGACAACCTATGCCTTGGTACAGCAGAGAGGCAACATGGCTGCCACGTTAGTTTACATTAGAGAGAGTTGGCATCATGGTGGTAAGGTTTTGTGTGTGTGCTGCCCGCGAGTGCGAATTGTTGCGAATTTCCCAAATTATAATAGAACGGGTATCGTCTGATCGTGCTCCTCGAATCATGTGGCGAGTGCTAGAGGAAAGCGGGAAGTGCACGGCGTCCCGCACGGGTCTCTAGAACTAGGTCTAAATCCATGGTGCAGACCACCCAAGGGATTGTTGTGGGATATCACTTTAGGCCCCTGTGGGATCATCTTCCAGCTAATATGGAAATCGCCACTTGGGCCGTTTTTTAATAAAGTCCAAAAAACGTGTTTTTTCGCGACCTTTCGACCTTTTACGCTCTATAGCTCGAACGGGATGCATTTTTTTGAAAAATTTGTAGAGACCTTTTTTGTAGATCTGAAAAAATTAACAAAGAATATGTCCTTGTCCAATCTCAAAAGACTGACCTGTTGAAGAAATTAGAGCTTTTTTCATGAAAAATTATATTTTTTCCGCTCTCTCGCTTCACAGCTCGAACAGGACGCATTTTTTCGAAAAATGTGTAGAGACCTTTTTTGTAGATCTTGAAAAATTAAGTAAAAATATGTCCTTGTCTTATCCCGTAAGACTCATTTGTTGGGCATATGAGAGGTTTTTTCACCAGAGATCTTATTTACCCCGTAATTTTCCTCTATTTCATAGACATAATTATAAAATAATGTGTTCCATCGACATCTCTATAACAGGAGGATACAAAAGGATAACTTCTTATAAACCATGATTCCGATGAATTTTTCCTCCAACTGTATATCAATATCTTAGAGAGGATTTTACATACATAAAGGAAGACGTGTGTTTCCGACAAATAAATCTTGAAATAATCAAATGTGTTTTTCACGGCAATCAAAATTATCCTCGGCAGGCAAAAATACCATGTAGTTATTCACAATGCCAGAAAATGGTGCATTGTAAGGAAAAAATAAAAAAATTGGTAAGCGTGATTAATGACGGTATGAGAAAGAAAAATTTGCAAACCAAGTCAATTTATTCACTTTGCATAATATTTCAAGGATTACGTGATCCGCTCTTACACTCCAGATGAATCATTAGGTCATATTTATAATCGAATCGATTCCTAATGTAGCTAACATAGTCGCACTTTTTTTACAAAGAATGAGTTTCATTGGAAATACAAAAGTATAAAGCATAATTTCTCTAAAGTCGAGTCTCACATCAAATTCCTTGATCAATGGCATAGAAGAAAATGCATTCCGAGTGCTCGTGCACAATCACATATCCTGAGATCTCTTTTAACAATATATTAGCTTTAGACGTGGTGGCTATTATAGTGACAAACTGCCTTCAATAATTGCTGAGGATATTCTGGGTTTGTTTTTCCAAACTTGAAGTTGTTCCAGGTACCTTTGAAATCGGCGTGGGCTGATTCAACACTCTGTTCACTGTAGAAACCGAGTCCGCGGCGAGCTTTTTCGCAGAAATATTTTATATGAGTGAACACTGCGTGAACCTTAGGTGTCACACTTATATCAAGATCCAGATAACTGCAACGAAACTTTTCAATGTATTCTCCATAATTAGGATCCAGAGTAGCTGAAAAACACGAGTCCACAACTTTGCAAAAGTCAGAGAAACATAAGACATAGGGCAAGCACTCGACACTACCGTTAGCTCTTAGCCAATCCACCCTATTCAAGAGGATTTTACAAGCGTTTCCTGCGAACGATGGTTCCCCATATGTCATTTCTCTCGTCACATTACATACTTTGGCCCACAGCATAGCATCACTCTTGCTCACTTTCAACAGGTGTTTGTATATGTGATTGAATACACCAATCATCACGTGTAATTGTGGAGGAGGGATTGTTTCGATTATTTCTGACCCATCTTTTTTCTGTATGATAGGTTCATTCACACAGTTCTTGAATTTCTTCGCTTGCTTCTTATTGCTTCCGGACTTTTGCCACTTTTTGAACTGATCTTCACAGTCTTCCCAAGTGCGGTAGTTTCCGCATTGAGACAGATTATCTTTTTCGACATCGCACCAACAACAAGGACAAGTACTAGAATGCGACATCAATCCAGCAAGAATATTAGCAAGCTTCAAGTCAGTAGCGATAGTGAAATCTAATTCATCAAGTTTCAGGCTTTTCCACAATTTACGTACGTTTTCACTATTCTCTTGGGCATTCTCCACCACGGCGAGAATGAGTAGTTTTTTCACTCCACTATCTCGGAAATCCTGCGCTGCAATACCTTCCTCGTAGGTTTGGCGTTTTCTTTTACGGCTAGGTTGCGCAAGAGTTGTACAATCCTCGTCCAGTGATTGTAACGATGCACAAATTTTCATGAAACCCCCGCCTCCATCTAAGCCGATTTTCTTATGAACTTTCTTCGTTCCACGCAACTGTTGGATATGACTAAATAGGCCTTCGATATCTTTGCAAATAACGAACTTCTTTTTCTCTATCGCTGTGTTCTTTCCCACACATCGCGTGAAAACGTCTTCTCTCACTTCAAAAAACTCGTCGAGTTTGTGATTTGACACGTCCAATTTAGTCATCAGGTTGGGTTCGAACATCCTTCTATTTCTCGAAGCCACTCGGAAAGCAGTACTTATTCCCTCCATTTTTTTAGAGCTGAGCCCAAACCGTGTCTGAACTTGTGATACATCAGATGAAGAAATTTGACGAACTTCTTTGGTTTTCAGTTGGCCTACTGATACACGGAGACGTTTTCCACGTCTTTGAGGGAGGAGTATCTCCTTAGATTCATGTTTCTTCCTTGCTACCGCCTTTGTTCCGAGGGAATCCTTAATGTAGCTGCAGACCATCTGCTCTTTCTGTGTGAAAGACAGTTTTGAGTCTGCTATTTGTTTTATATTTCTATACCGCCGGGATGTCTGGCAGTTATGTCTCCTCCCCTTAGCTATTGTCATTGAGCATTTCGAGCAATTTTTGTTTGTGTTCAACTTTTTTTTAGAGACGGGTGCGAACTTTTTCTTCCTATTCCAAGTTTCTCGACCATTTTTTCGGGCCAAACAACACAAAGTGCAAGGACATATCCCAGCTTCTCGCGATGATAGTTTTTCTGGCGGTGGGTATGTATATTTGCTATAATCTGGGAACTGAAGTTTTACACTTTTCTCGCCCTTCGATAAACGATACACTCCAATCCTACACGCACTGCATATGGCTGCTGGCAACCTATCGTCTTCCAAATTGTAAGATAAGAATTTCTGAATCAGATTTTTCATGGACGCACCAATCACTTTCATACAACTTTTTTTTCCTTGGCACAATACACAGATTCTTCGCCTATTCTCCGCGTGAGAATACGCGTGATCTTTAGTAAGCATTATCACTTCAACTCACTATTCACGTGTAATAATAATCAAAGTGAACGAGAAATTATTCAACCGAACAGCTCACATATCAGTGCGGATAATCCAGTGCTCAATCAATCTTTGATATAAATTACGAGACTACAAAATTGACACTGATAACAGTACACAAATGACCCACGGCGTGCCAAGCCGAAAAGGTAAACAAACGCCTAAGAGAGAGCGAGAGAGGAGGGGGGAGGGAGAAGGAAGGGACCCGAGACGTATTAGTATCAGTTGTGATAAAGGTTTGCTGGATTTTCGGTGCGCATGTGATTAGAAATTATTCAAACTGATAGATGGAAGTATACTATTCTGATCTATAGCGGGATCGAATGGAATGAGTCTCGCTTATATAGCTGGATCATGAATTCCACGTAGCTTAGAGTGATGTTTACTCAGACACTAGTTTTGATTGCCAAAAAGAGAACATTTCATCATTTCAAGATTTATTCGTCGGAAGCATATTCGTTCTCCTGTATGTATGTAAAATTCTCTCTAAGATATTGAGATATGATTCGAGGAAAAATGCATCGAAATCAGCAATCAGCGACGAAGGTGCTCTGAGGAGGGTAATAGTTACTCCTGTGCTTGTGTTTCAATGATTCATAGAAAGTTATCCTATAGAAATGTCGATTATTCTATAATTATGTCTATAAAATAGAGGAAAATTACGGGGTAAATACGATCTCTGGTGAAAAAACCTCTCATATGCCCAACAAATGAGTCTTACGGGATAAGACAAGGACATATTTTTACTTAATTTTTCAAGATCTACAAAAAAGGTCTCTACACATTTTTCGAAAAAATGCGTCCTGTTCGAGCTGTGAAGCGAGAGAGCGGAAAAAATATAATTTTTCATGAAAAAAGCTCTAATTTCTTCAACAGGTCAGTCTTTTGAGATTGGACAAGGACATATTCTTTGTTAATTTTTTCAGATCTACAAAAAAGGTCTCTACAAATTTTTCAAAAAAATGCATCCCGTTCGAGCTATAGAGCGTAAAAGGTCGAAAGGTCGCGAAAAAACACGTTTTTTGGACTTTATTAAAAAACGGCCCAAGTGGCGATTTCCATATTAGCTGGAAGATGATCCCACAGGGGCCTAAAGTGATATCCCACAACAATCCCTTGGGTGGTCTGCACCATGGATTTAGACCTAGTTCTAGAGACCCGTGCCCGGAGGTACGGGAGACAGCCAAGCAGAGTGAGCCGAGTCCGGTGCATCAATTCGGAGCATAGGTTAGTTTCTTTTGTATTACTATCCGAAATCCCTGGCTGTTCTCTTTTTGCTTTTGAGATTATCGCAAAAGAAGCTTGGATTATGATTTTTCCCCAGGTGAAAGAAATTCCAGTGCCATTTGTGGCAGAATGTTGATGTTCGTTTACGTAGAGCCACCAGTGAAATTAGCATAGCGTGTAACCGCATGTAGTTAAGATTATTCTTATATTTGCTTCGCATATCTCTATATTTACACAGCATAGGCAACAACTATGATTCCACTTTTTCTTCTTCTAGCAATAACCACTTCCAATAACATTGATGCCACAGGATAAATGTTTGTTTGCGTGAAACTGTATCTTGCGCATTGTCGTACTACGTAAAGTTAGATTGCTGCAAGGTTAGATTGCTCACATATTTGTTTCCTTAATTCTTGTAGTTATGATTATCAATATATCTTTACTTCTCTTTCTAGGTGTAACCTGTTCTAATAACATTTGTGTTTAAGTAAAATCATCTCTGGGACTGGACTGGCTTTTGACGGCTTGTGATTTCAACTTATTTTAAAAACCGAGCAAGAGGCAGCACAGTTAGTCATTTCAATGCCATTAATACCAAAGGGTAAATGCTTGTTTGTGTGAAACTATATAATTTGTACATTGTCGTGCTGCGTAACCCTCTCAAGGTAAGATTGCTCACATATTCGCATGTTGCTTCATATATTCTTTCATCTTTGTGGTTATGATTACTGACCTATCTTCATCTCCACTTCTCTTTCTAGGTGCAACTACTTTTAATAACATCTTTGTTTGTGTAAAATCATCTCTGGAACTGAACTGGCTTTTGACGGCTTGGGATTTCAATTTATCATCAAAACCGAGCAAGAGGCAGCACAGTTAGTCATTTCAATGCCATGTATACCAAAGGATGAATGCTTGTTTGTGTGAGACTATATAATTTGTACATTGTCGTACTGCGTAACCCTCTCAAGGTAAGATTGCTCACATATTCGCATGTTGCTTCACACATCCTTTTATCTCTGTGGTTATAATTATTCATCTATCTTTACTTCTCCTTCTAGGTGCAACCACTTTCAATTTGTTCTCAAAACCGAGCAAGAGGCAGCACAGCTAGTCATATTCAGGTATGATTGTCTTTAGGAAGGATACATTTGGTCCAATCTTTTTGATTCTGTTCATTTTGACTGTGATAATGTACCACTGCAGATTATGCTCATTTCGAACTCCAGCGTTTAATTCACATTTAAAACATCATTTAGTCCATCGTAATATATGTTCGCTCTATCATTGTGGATTCAATGGATGTGAGAAACTGTTTCAAAATGAGGCGAATTTGAGACGGCATGTACAAGTAGGGCACGAGCAACAAATTAAAATAGAAAACCCGTGTACTGTCTCATGCGCAAGTGAAAGAGGAAAATTCCTTTGTACTTTAGAGATTTGTCAGAAAGAGTGCGATACTTTTTCCAGTCTCATCAAACATCTCAAAAGTCATTTAAGAGGCAAAGAGGAAATTTCTTGTCCCTTCAGGGATCGCAAAGGCAAATATACTATTCTAACTTCATTTACTAGCCATTTGACTAAGAAACATAGGCGTGATTACAAAAGATTAGAGAAGAATCACCAAAGATTGGGAGATGAAACTAATATTCCGACTGTCAATGAAACGCTTGCTCAAAGCCCAGATACCAGCTGTTCTTCTCATGAACCTATTGATTCCTCACATTTTAATCTTCAATCATCTGAGCAAGAAAATTCAGAGAAATGTGACGAAGAAGATTTGCCTCTGTGGTATCTTCAGAATCTTGCTCATTTTTATCTGAAATTGGAAACTGAGTTGTTGTTACCAATATCAACTATTCAAAAAATAATTTCTGAAATTTGTGTTTTACTTCAAGAATCTCAAGATATTATAAAAAAGAAGTTATCGAGTAAACTTGTACATGAAGGAATCGTGCCAGAAAGAGTGAATGAGATAATTCAAGAAATCTTTGAAGATGACCTATTTATTAAAAGTCATGAAATTTTGAGGAGTGACCATATGCGAAAAAAGTTTTATAAGTCAAAGCTTGATCATGTTGAGCCTGTAATGATCAATGTAGATGGTGGTAAAACTTCATTTGCGTACATTCCTGTTCCTGGAACTTCGAAAGGCTTTGCTAATGACAAATCTATGCAACATCACCTTAGGAAAAAACGATTGGTCCGTGATGACGGAGTCTTACGTGATTTTAAAGATGGCGATGTATATAGAAAAAACAAATTTTTTGAGGAGAATCCCGATGCTTTCGAGATTATTCTCTACTCTGATGCATTTGAAATCGCTAACCCAATTGGTCCATCGAAAAAGGAACATAAGATCCTTGCTTTTTACATGACTCTCGGCAATCTTCCAGATCATTTAAGATGTCACACTAACTCAATGAAACTTGTTGCACTATGCAAAGAAAAAGATTTCAATCACGATCTAGTTTTGAATGAAATTATAAAAGACTTGTCAGATATCGAAAGTGAAGGAGTTGAGATATCGAAAGGCAAAATTGTCAAAGGGTCTTTGGTTCTACTAATCGGTGACAATCTTGGTAGTCACTCTTTGGGTGGTTTTGTAGCAAACTTCAGCACTTCGATTTATTTTTGTCGATTCTGTCTATTAACTAGCCAAATTTGGAATTTTGTTAGACTCTTGCCCTTATTTATCAATGAAAAGATTCGTGATCCAAAGAATGAGGTCTGGCATTGTTTCTTGTTGCTAACAGAAATAATCGAAATTGTTTGTTCTCCAACAATTTACAAATCTTATCTTCCGTATTTGGACAGCTTAATTTGCAATTACTTACGTTTGCGAAAAAATTTATTTCCCCATGTCAATCTTCGACCAAAACATCATTATATGCGCCACTATCCTATGTTAATATTTTATTTCGGGCCATTGATCAAAGTGTGGACTTCGCGATTCGAGAGCATACTTCAAGCGTACAATCAGACACTTGCTCAATTTCATAAACGTTCTAAAGTCATTGAGCGAGAAACATGAGCTTTTTCAGAGTTACTTGCGGTTGGGCGCAGATACTCGATTAGATGTTGAGATCAGTGAATTGAATGATTTCGTGTCAGATATTTACCACGTAGAGCTCCTTGACGCGATCAACAAATCTAACCTGTCGAAAAACTTACAAGAGTGTAATCTTCTCGTGGTGAAAGGAACTGAGTACAAAAAGGGCTATGTGCTTGCAATAAGCCAAGATGGCTACCAAAATGATGTTAAGATAGCTGAGATTCGTTTATTTCTCTCAGACAATGAGCAAAACATTCATATACTTTTTGAAGTTCTTGAGAACGAGTTTTTACCTCATATGAGATCTTACAGACTAGGAAAGACTCAGTACTATGAATGTTTGAATATTCTGCAAATACTAAATTTCAAACCAATGTCCGTTTACCGAGTAAATAACATGTTATTAGCGAAACAGAAATATGGCTTCGTCGCCACTCCTTTGTAATCGGATAATGATATATCTTTATTTGGCCTATGAATAAACTATTTTATTTTATTTCAACTTTTCTTTTTTTTGTTCGTTTGTCAACTCCTAAATATTAGCACTTCTGAAGTGAATTCATTTTCAATTGACATTTTTGCCATCATTGTTTTAGTAAAAATGCCGTTTTTCACTGTGGAGCTCTTTGATGGTTCAAAAAGTGCGATGGTTAAAGCCGAAACTTTTGCAGGAATTATCACCAATTCGTTAGAAGATATGGAACTTGATTCATCGGGTCAATATAGTGTGAGTAGAATATGGACATGTGATGGATTGGCTCTCTTTACTGACTCTTATTGTACTAAAATTTCCATTGCAGCTTTTTTTGGAAGACCGGAAAACCAAAGTCAAAGATTCGATCATAGAGTATGCTAATTCCACTCAGAGTATGGTCAGGTTGATGATAAAAACGATCCAAGAGGATAATGCTCCGTCCTCGAGAACAAGTAAATGAAACATTTTTGTACCCATGAAGTTTGGCTTGACCGTAAATGCTTTATGAATTTTTTTTCTCCAGATACCACTACACTGAGAACCGTGAATACTTCACCGCACGATGCGATAGTACCTGTGACTATCCATATCGTAAAATCAAGCTGGAAGATACTCACACTACCTCAAACGATACGTATAGTCTGCTGCACTATCCCAAACTCTCGAGATAGTAATGGTTACTATCTCGCGTCGCCGGGGACTGGAATATATTTGGCCATATGAATATATGATTCCTGATGAGAAATTTTTTCATGCAGAATTTAGGTTGCTGCTATATGGAAGAATCAGAATTGAATTTAAAAAATTTAGCTGCTTGTAGCTTGGTTCCATCCCTGAAATGTCTAGAATCTGAAGATAATTCTTTCCAATACAAGAATTGGCTTGTTGGTTTGCAAGCCAATCCCCAAATTTCAAGGTTATAGTTCCTGCGTAACCATCCAAGTGTCTTCGGATGAATTCAAAATTCTGTTCCTTGAAGATGTTTCTACCTCCTGTTCATTGGTTGAGATTGTTAATTCATAAATTAATATATTCTGTCATGTCTCTGAGCTATTGCAGCAATAGTCTACATGACATTAGTTTGTGGCGGAGGAAATGCATGCCCCACCTTGTATGTTATTCTTCGACACAAGACCTGAAAACTTTTCTTCATTTGCTGAATGTGACCAGCGCTGAATGTGACAGATCTTGAACTGCTTGATTCTTATGGAACACAGAACCCAGAAGCCTGTGGTTCTTGGTGTAGCACTCGCATATCTTGGTTATAATTATTTTTAAGGAAAAAAATTGTCTGACAATGTAAGGGAAGAAATTGCAATTGACTAATTTCGCCATCTCAATTTGCTCTTTCAAAGTTTCACATGCCCTCATTCAGATATTTTTAAATGTTCACTTTAGTATATTTTTGACAACATCTCCAAGCGTCATCAAGATTTTTATCTTTGATTTGGGTTGAACTTAGTGAAAGAGTTATCATTCAACACAAATCAAATGAGCCAAGTGTGAATGAAAAACAAGAATCTTGATGACACTTGGAGATAATGTCAACAAGATACAACAAAGTGAGCTCCCAAAATCTCTGAACAAAATTTATGTATAACTTGGAATGACAAGATTATCGAATTTGAACTCCTCTCCTTTGTTGTAGATAATGTTTATATGAAACTGATTAATTATTACAAGTAAGATATGCGAATGTAACCCCAAGAACCACACGCATTCGGATTATCTTAATTGAGAACCAAGCAGCTCAAGGTCTGTCATATTGAGTATGAGCAGATCAATCTATGAATATTTCTAGCACTCAAGTTGAAGGAGAGCATATGAAGTGTGGGCTGTATTTCCTTCGTCACAGGTCAATACTGTCTGGACTATCATTCTTATAGCTCAGAAGGATGACAGAATAATTCTATCCATCAAATAAAGATCACAACTGATGCATATTGGTACAAACATCCCCAGGAAAGAGAATCTTGAGTCCATGCGAAGTCACTTGGCTGGTTACGCAGGACCTATAACCTACAAGCTAATTCTATCAAGTCATGATCTTGCTTCCATAGAAGGGACAATGTACTTTTTTGCATCAGATTTCATTCTCCAAAGATGGAATATGCTAGCAAATTCCATTTTCATTTCCAAATTTATCAAATAAAGTGAGATGTGGTGTGAATCGTTCTCCATGTTATTCAAATGGGACTGATGATATACCACAGCAGACGATCCGTAGTGCCATCCCCACTTCTCATGTACTTGACTGAACTTTCGGATAGTAGCCATTACTATCTCGGTGAGTCGGCGGTACAATCGGATCGTTCGAAGGACTATTTTTCAGCGTCGCATGAACGATATATGGAATCGTTGAGACAACGAACAAAATATAGTCAGGTGTACGATTCATGGCTCTCAGTGTAGTAATGATCCGCCAGTTGAGATCGCCCATCAAAGTGCACCACAAAACATCGATGCTTTCAGTCCGTCCCACCTGTCTGAACTTCTTGCTCCTATCCGCGACGAGTATAAACACATAATAGATTCTATGGAGAGTGGAGAAATACTTGAATTTCAAGAAATGAGGGTTGTAGTAATTAGGTGTGCAAATTACATGAGAGATGTGAGAAAAGACGTTACCAGAGGCTTCGCCACCAAGATCTCTACAGCTCTCTGCAAGAAATATGCTCAAACCTTCGCAGATAGAATAGAAGGTCAGCATTGGGAAGATGGCATTGCAACTTTACGGCTGTCCATCATGAACGTACATCAATATCGTAAAAATACACCATCTAAGGAGAGACCACGGGTGTACCAGGACAGTGATGAAGAAGCTGCGTCTACTGAAGAAAGCGAAGGAGGTGCCTCTCGGGAGCAAGATGAATATGGTTGTACTGAGTACGCCCCTGCTATACCAGACTCAGAAACCCCTGATTCCCAAGAAGAAAAAAGATTACGCTTGGCTGAATTATTTCAAAATTCTACTCCACCCGAGACTGATGAGGTTTCTAATCTGATGAGCGAGACGTATGCAACTCAAAGAGCATTAATGAATAGCAAACAGAGAAATCTGAACAAATTATTCAAAGACTGGCCGTATTTAGGGATTGCAAGTATTTTCATTGCCCATAGCCATAAATTATTAGGTAAAGATGTCAATGCTATTTTTCAAGAATCATTAAAGAATAAAGCTGGCATAATACGCCAGTACTTAAAAAATTGTCCAATTATGAAGAAAAAACCCGAACAGTTGACGGCAATTAGTCGTGAAAGCAAAGACGCTTCTGTCACTTTTCGGAGTAAGTTACCAGAGACCCTCATGATTTTCAAACTCATCCCATTGTATTTCGATGAAAATTCGGCCTTTTTCAAGGTCGTTGCGGTGAGTATTCAGGAGCTCTTCGTTGTCGATCTAAGGGACTCTCATGATTTACGATGATTATTCTTTCAGAAAAATTTGACAATAGAAGCTATCCTCGATAGAAGCAATGGCTATCCAACCCTAGTGATAAGAGGTGAACTCAGCTTGATTTTTGTTTCGATTATGAATAATGAATTATCTATTTTTATATCAATCATAACTTTTATCGTTTTCATAGGATCTTCGCTTTATGACGATGAAGCCATATGCTCTGTGGTCTTGGAACGAAGTTCAATGATACCTTGTAAAGATGTGCTGGAAGGTACTATTGTCACGTTTATGGCTTACTATGTTTTTGGATATAGCTATCCCTCCGGACTTGAAAGAACTTTGGAGTTCATTCAGAGGTTGGCTATTTTACACAAATACGTATTTCTTCACCTTTCCTTAATTGATTCATACAATCGTTTTTTCAGATCCCTGTTTGCCATTGTTCCCCCGAATGGGAGCAAATTCGCTAACAAGAAGAAGAGAAACGCGAATGATGTACCTTTTGATGCAAAAGTGAGGAAATTGGCGAAAGCATTAGCTGAATATTCGAGCTATTTCAAAACGTGAATTCTAATTATTGATGCTGTAATTTATACTAATTGACTGACAGCGGTATCTCGTTTGATTTTTTCTGGACCAGTTGATGTTCGAAGACTGAGAAAAATATATTTTGAAACAGTGATCTGCCTTCTTTCTGTCACTGGAACCTTCTCTCATAACAGTTTATAGAAAGATTGCTTGCACATGAATTTACTGCCACAGTACTCTTGCTTTCATCCATATCCTGGATACTTTTCCAGGAAAATTTCATCTTTTAAAAATGTTTTTTACGTTCAACCATATGAAAATTTTGAATCAGAAAATTAATTTTCAGATCTCGCGCATGACTTTTCAATGAAACAGGAGTTGAATTTTCATTCATTCGCCCTTGATTTTTCAATTGTTGTAGATGAATTTTAAAGCATCAGTCATTAATATTTAAAGTACGAGCATGTGTGACGGTTTTTGGTGACTCGTCACTTGCAGGCAAAGCCTGCTTTCATTTGAGAAGCTCAGGGAGTGAGCAATTGCTGTAATTGTTCAAGAAATCAGGAGAGGGGAGCACTGAATGAGCACACACTCAATTAAAATTAAGAATGAAAGGGCATATATTCAAGAAAAGACTATTTACAAATCGGTCCGCTGACCGTTACGATTGATCAAGCCCGAGCACGATTATCGAGGGCGCATTATTGGGATAAATACAATCTATAAGCCCAGAAAGAGGAGAGAGAGATTTGCGAGAGGCACTTACGAATATTAATGGCCTTGACGCAGGATGGTCGCTCGACCTCAGATCGGGCACCGGCCCTCGCAGCTCACAGCGATCAGGCAGCTCGCAATTGTCCCAGACGATGGTGATTTTGGTCGTAGACCACGGCCCAGAGTATCTAAAATGCACGCACCGGAGCCCCGGCTGAATTATGCCAAGGACGGGCTCCGGGCGGCGTGGACAACGCGCACGATAATTATTTCAATATGCGCGTTCGAGCGCTCCGAAACGTCACGACAGAATGTATAGTAAAAGGCTGCTGGCCGGAGCAGCATTGGCTTGCGCCAGAGACGGCTCAAAATATGGGGCGCGCGGGCCCTAGCACGGTGCCATCTCTCTGTCTCTCTCCCTCTCACCTGCGTTTACTATGCAGCAACTCTTCACGTGCTCAAGCTGTAACATAAAATGTTATCATTATAATATTCGGTCCAGGGAGAGAGGAAGACGGAATGACTCGGCCGTCACACCCCTCCCCCAGACGCTGGGTAGCCGGCTGGCGTACCAGCTCGGAAACCTACCTCTCTCAATCTGGACCGAAAACTAAAGGGATAGAGCCATTTGCTCAGTATATGTGAATGAAAAGTGAATTATTCTAATCAAAGAGATAAATCAATAATAAAGCCGAACATGACTCAGAAAATATGATTTTCCAAAGAAAGTAGATTGTATTCCCCGAAAAAAAATTGAAACGCGGTCACTCATACGGACATACAATTTAGTCAAAATCAGTTCATATAGGAATCATAGTTCTTTTCAACTCAAAAATTCTTCACGGGAGCGTTCATTTCACTGTACTGTTTTTGCACTTGAGGCAAATTTCAGGTGATTCCACCTCATGGTTTTCACTAATTCACTTGGTCTCTTGGATTGACTATTGGGCACTTATGAAGCACTTCATGCATACAATATACAAATCATACTCTTGGACATTAGTCCCATAGCCCATACTTTAACGTTAGACCATACTGCACTCCATACTCACTAGGCCTAATACATACTTGAAATCATACAATAATATCACCGTCAATTGACCTCATTCATCATTCTCTAGGGGGTGAGTCCGCATAACTTTGATTGGCCAATGATCGATTGAAAATAAAAATATATCTACTTATGAGTTAGATTTACATGTAATAATTCGCGTTCATATACGTAAGAACGTCTAATTTTTTAAACACACTTAGTTCGCGCAAAATAGTTCGGACACAACCTAACCACTGAGTGAGACTAACGCGTGCACATCCCTTGCTGTCCATCGAAGAATCTTCCTCCGGAACGATGACGATCCTCAGCTGCAGTCAGTAGCACGTGGTTGTCTGCTACGGGCACTAGGCTGCTCCTGCGCCTATGGAAGGCGTTGCTATGCCCCCTCCTGGGCCAGTCTCTCGGTCTAAATTTGTTGTATTGACCTGACACGGTCGTATTGACCACATTGGCCTCGAGTCAATTGAGGGAAATCGATCAGCTGATATATGGCCATGGGCTGCATCAAATATGAGTACCCTATCACGACTATAGAATGTCGGAAATAGTTCGTAGAAATTGGGGTTGAATTGCTCAAGCCGCGTGGGCAGTTGCGTCCTGTGCGGTGAGCTAATAAATTCCAAATAATAGGTCAGTTCTTTCAGACCAAAAAATTCAAGAGTCTTTACTAGGATATCGCACACTGAATTCTGCAAAGTATCGCATTCAGGCAAGATAGGTGCCATATCAGATAAAAGTGCGTGCCGAGACTCTACTAATATCAAAATTGGGAATAGTACCCAAAAATGGTACCGTGGTACTCGCACAATGCTCTTGTATAGGTGAAAGGAATTGGAATAATTATTTTCTATTATTTCTTGATCATGAGCATGGAGCTCGGCCTCGATTTCAGTTAAAACGAGGTAAAATGCTTTATTGGTCGGTCGAGATTGCTCAAACACGACCTCATACTCAGACCAGTATTTGTGATCGATCCTGCGACCATCAAGTGTTTTATATGGGTTCCAACAAACTTTAAACATGAGATATTGCAAGTTGGTACGAGACAAATACAATTGCCTGGGAAATGTCACATTGTTCTGAAACTGAGGGGCGAAATTGAAAAGATTAGGGTTGATCAGGCCCATTTCTAATCTTGATGCATTTCCAGATTCAAGAAACTTGACAATCTCATCAGGCAGACAAGTTTGCACTACAACACGCGCGTGCTTGTCATATTTTACATTTCCGACTGCACTCATCAAATGGGAACCGGATGGTCGTATAAATGATCGGTATGAATTTAGGTTGAAAAGATTCAATGACTCACAAGGGCGATACAAATCAATGACATCCAGAGGATTTGTGAAGGACTCAGAAGATGTACCTTCTGCTGGAGCGCTGCCGCGTTTTTTTGCCCTAATGAGATGGGAAGATTTCATTTCTCGGTTCAATTGCAAAGATACCAGATCAAAATGATTATCTGAGGAGAGCCACTCTTGCTTGTGCGAACTTTCATGCCCGAATTGGCTAAATTGAACAGACATCATGCCTGGCAATGAAGGATAGGCACAAGATTGAGCCACGTGGACATCCGTCAATACAGACGAGTGATAATCTTGCCTGTAAAAATCAATATTTGACAAAAGTTCATGATCTGGTGATATATTTTGAAATCGATCCAACGATAAGCTTGATTGTTCATCAGACTCAGGAATTTGGGGTGAGAAGACCTGCACCGACTTTGCGATCTGAGATGGTCTTGCTGACACAGATATCTCATCAGAGAAATTGCAAAGATCAGGGCTCTCAGGAAATTTATCCGAATCATCAGAATTATTCGATGACAGGGGATGATTAGTCTGAATATTGCTATCGATCGTGTGATCGGAAGATAAAATTGAATTTGAATTGACAAGCTGCGTGCTCGGGAAAACAGGCGATGATGACGCTGAATTTCCGTAATTGAGCATATTGCAAGTCTTGTCATTATTGACAGTAGCACAACGTATATTGGACTGATTGCTCGCTTTAAAATCTCGCTCGCAAGTCGCAAGTGCTAAAGTGTCATTTTTCCACCTTTCGATATCGGCAGAGGTGGGTAAATTCTGACATCCATTGTCAGCTGGGTATGATCCACTGGAACTCTTCTGCTGCACGGGAACGGTGGTATTGGGTGCGCGCGCGTATGTCTCACCTATTTCTTTAAGAAGTAACGCACTTTCGGCTTCAACAATAAAGTCACTACGTATAGCGTCACAGTGTACTTTCAGCGCCACATCGCACATGGAACTCTTATTCTCTACAAAATCATCCATCACATACTGGCCAATCAAACGCCGCATCAATCGCTGATGATTGTTGAAAAAACTATCAAATTTCAGGTCAAGCTTTGCGAGCGCAACTCGAATTTCATCCTCAGAGAGGTTACAAATCCAATTGGACCACGTGAGAACTTGATTACTCGAAAGATTATTAGGAGACATCATGGAAATATTTTTAAGATACTCCTTCAATCACGAAAAAGAGAAATGAGGTTTTAGTATAGTCAAATAGACGAAATAAATTATTATAATTGTGCGTACGGCATAAGACGAATATCGTTTAGCTGAGATTTCAGCTATGTTAGCTGGCTGAATCAGCTATTATAAGCTGATATTTCAGTGAACGGATTTTTACTGACACGAATAGCTACAATCACTGATTTATAGCTGATTGTTATCAGCTATATAGGACCTCTTGTGACACAAATTGAGTAAGTATCGAACCAAAACACCTCATTTCGACATGATTTGGCCTGGAATTGTCGTTAATAAGTTCATGACGATATTGGGACCCGGATTTGTGGAGGTTTTCCGCCAAAATTATCAATTTGAGCGTGACTTTAGCGTTTGCTGATTTGATCAGCAGTTTGACGACCCATGGGAGTAATAGCTGATATTTCAGCTATATAATCGGAAGTCATTCCCTCAATGAACTGCAGTGAGCTAAGATCCTTGTAGAGTATTTCTGAATTATACATGCAAAGAAAGCTGGAGCAGTACAGCTTTGTGATTAATATAGTGAAACTCGGGACTAGTTCATGAAATTTGACTTGAGTTGATGCGAAGACTCCGAATCCGACCTTGTGATATTTGTTGCGATAAGGAGTTTTGAGGTGATGAAATACTTCTGGATTGTGATAGTTCCTCACATAAGTGGAGATCTATCACATACGGTTCATCCGCTCTTCAACAAAAGAGGATACTGACAAGGGGAGGACCAGGTGTCCGGATCACCAATCTTGTCCAAATATTTTCACGGTTTTGTTCTACCTAGAATATAAAGAATCCAGAGTTACTCTATCAAATAGGTCTCCAGTCCAAAAATACAGGCACTGATATTATCTTGTTCATGTGGACTCATGCTGAAAAGTGGTATATATATATATATATGTGTACTAGCAATTTTGATGTTTTCTGGTGTAGCTCCGAACACGAAGCCCATTCGACGGAGTGAATCTGGATTCTTCATATACTGGGTGATACAAAACTGGAGAAAAACTTCGGACAAGATTGGTGATCCGCACGCACAGAATTTTTCGATAAAAATTACGGGCACAGTTAGGGTAATCGTGGGACGTCCGACATTTCAGCCTACTTATTGCGGATGAGTGTCGAGAAAAATTACCTATCTGTAAGGTAAATTTTAATTCAGGTCAAAAATTGTATCGAATTTGGTGAAAAAGTGCGGTGAATTTGGCTAGATTTTGCGGGCACTTGTAGGGTAATTTTTACCGTACCAGTATGAAGAGCTGCGGGTGTGCCTGCGCGCGCCGCGAGCCCGCCAGCTCAGCATCTCATCTAACCTCAAAAAAACTTCGTTATAGAAATAAATTATTTGACTCGTTCTGATCAAGATGCCTGGATTTTGATTCGAGGTCAATGCATATAAAGTGATGAAACCAATTGAAATTTGTTGAATCATCTTCATTTTTACTCGTGGTGACTTTAACATTGAACAGAGGAATATCACTGCTAAGTGGCATGACAGAAACCATCTCCTTGGTACAGGGAGAAATTACCCTACATGCCCGTAAAAATTGGCGCTCCTAGGTGGCGCGTCCCACGATTGCCGGCATGTAGGGTAATTTTTCCTTTACCAGTCTGGTAATTTTTATCGAAAAATTCTGTGCGGGCGCAGACCTGGTTCTCCCCTTGTGAGTATCAAATTGACCAACAAATAGTGGAGAGGATTGGCGAAACTTGAGCTGAGTCATGGTGATATATCTGTGCCCCAATATAATCTGAACACCAAAAACCAGAGTGAGTTTTAAGTTCGACACTGATTACCCGTGATACTGTAGTTTGAGTTGGACATGCATTGGAACTTATTCTGAAATTGAAGATTCAATAGAATTACATGGAATTGTGTAACCAAATTAAGTGATTCTCAGAGCCATGATGAATATATGAAACTAGATCCTATACCGATGAATTACCCATGCAAGAACTTTTCCAAATTCAATTCACAAAATTTAATCACGGGCGCAAATGTGTCACTCTGCTTCAATACTATTTCTCATTGAGCAGCCGAGCTCTTTATAATATCTTTAGATAGACCTGACGTGTGCCTACCTAACTTAAGGTGCGGCCGGCACACTCTTTTATTCTCATGACGCGCATCGGTGGCTATCTAGATACAATTATATATATGACCCATCGTATGACCCATCTACGGTGGACGCACCTTGGCATTTTTTTTCCTCACGGGGTACAAATTCGATCGAAAATGATTTTTGAATGATTCAACCGTTTGTCTTGGAAGGTGAGGTGAACAAATTCAGGAAATGGAAAATTCGATGCGAATTGGAAAATTTTTTTCCAAAAAATGCGAAAAAATACATTTGGGTGGTGGGATCGTGAAGATCGTGGAATTTTGGATATGGGATGAGTCGATTGGTATTTTTTGGATTATCCAAAATCGATTGTCAAGGATCCAAAAATACCAAAAACTTGAATTTTCCAGTCATGGCGGGTGGATTCTGCCGGAAGCGTCGTGAAGGTTAGTATTCCCTGGGGGATTTGTTGTTGGTCAACCTGTATGTTTACATTTACTAATTTCTAACCCTCACGCATTGTAGGTGGATTGATTAATAAGTAGTGTAGTTTTCCAATTAGCGTGTTTTTTGTTGAATCGAAGAACTATGATTATTCAATAATACATGGGTCTCCGATTTTTCGTCGTTTATCGCGGTAAATAATGGCATTGTTGACGCCGTGCCAGTCGACAGGGGTGATTGTACCCCGTTTGTTGTCGGCAATAGCATCGCAGGTTCAGTGCTCCAGATTGTAAATAATCATTTTGCCTTTAAGAACAAGTTAAGTGTGAGTGTTGTGTCGCATTATCAAAATCTCCTAAACCAGGTGTGCCCTCACCTCGAGCTCGAGTGTGTCGCGGAATCGGGTGAAACCTACAGCTATCCGTGTTGTCATGCTTCATAGCGGGCTCTAATCTTTATTTCATCAATTTGCTGCTATGAGGGAGCCTTGTCATAGCAACTGAAACAGATGTATCAATTTTATAGCAGAAGCTTATTGCTTTTACTACTGAAACATACTCAGCATCTCGCCACCTGCTTGCTGAGCAACTCCCAGCAGTGCAACAGTGTATCATCTTCTCATTCTCAGATTAGTACTATTTCATAAAGTTCACTAGTAATCACCCTATCTTCTTGTTTCTGAATATATTTCTTTGTAGTGCTGTTTTCATTTTAGGTTTTCTCATGCCGTACAGTGAGTTCAGGTATGGCTGATGATGGTTTGGTTGTGCATTGTGTGTGGGAGCCATCATGCATCTACAATGCTGGAAACCTCCAAGACTTTGTGAGTATTTCTCTTCAAAAACCAAAATGTATCTTATTGCTGTTCTATAACCCTTGTGAAGATTTGCGAGTGTTGTCAGGCTCCATTGAGAATTCCTTTCTTTCGAACGTAAACTGATGTAGAGCTAGTGAGTTGCTCAATTGATTTTATATGAACCAGCCTTTACTCTTGGTTGTTATAATGTGACATTATGGTTTGGATCTCTCAGTTTTAAAATCACCAAGTTCTGTCAATTTTAAGCGAACCTTTGAGAATTCATTGTTCATGTTGTTAGTGAGCAAATAAGAGTCACAATTTTGTCTTCTCTTATGCATCAAGAATGACCTCATTGTCAAATTGTCACATCTTCTCAAGATGTTGTTGATAGTTTCTTATTGTTTCATTTTTCATATTCACATGTGTTTCAGATATCCAAAGCAGCGCAAACTAGGTTGTGAGCAATTGGGTTGAGACCGTGGTTGCTCTAGAGGCCTGGGACACTGATTTTAGTTTTATACCAATGTATACCGTTGGACAGTTTATAGCCAGCGAATGTGAAACCCTTGCCAGTGTGGAATCTGAGCCAATGTGGATGCCTGCTCAGGTACAAATGGCTGCAACCAAGGATTTTATTATCATCAATACAAATCTTCCATCCGCATGTTGTGTGAAACCTCTCTAATGCAGGTACGCATACTCTTGGCTCTTTTTATACGATGTCTTATGGTATATTCTTTATTGTTTCGCCAAGCTAAAACTGTGCATGATTACTTTCTCTTCCAGTTAACCACAAATAGCATTCCAGGATGGTCATATTCAGTTAATCATTGCTTATTATTTTTCTTCGCTGCTCATAGTGCTGGTGCCAGTTACATCTTGATACTTTTGATTGCAATGCTGTATCAGTTGATCGATAACTGACTATTCCTGAGCCTAACAACTGGTGCATTCGCTGATTAATTTCTCCAAACATTAGCAAGTATAAATTCATGTAATGCTTCAACTCGAGGACATGATTTTGAGAAGCACAGTGTAAAGATTATTCCTGTGGTGGCGAACGTGTTGCTCTGAACTGCCAACAATATAATACTGTGAGGTAAAGTTTTATTTTACAAATTATATTGGATTTAGGTTACTTATGATTCCAACCCATCTCTGCCTCAAAATATTTATCAGACTATCCGTATGACTGGTCCGAAAGCTGAACAACCAACCCTCGAGCTGTAGTAGACATGATTTTGTAATCGATTTGGATTCCAATATACTCCATTACGTGCGTAAGGACTGGGGAGGGAGGTGGCACGCGAATCCCTCCACTCGATATTCAACATTCAATATTATTTGGACATGACGAGCGAACCCTGTAGCAGTAGTAGACCGAGGTTCAAGTGCTCGAGTAGTCGAGTAAGTCAGCTCCTGAATTCGTTCACTAATCGGCTAAATCCTTTCATACCCTCCAGTTTTGGGCTCAAATGATTGGTGGCACATCCAATAACCAACATTAATAAGAAATATTGTTTAAAAATTGGGGCAAGGCATAGATAAATAATAAAAACATGCATCTTTCCGTTTTTTTTTGGTTTTTCCATTGTAAGTCGGAAAATATTGGTTTTTCGAGAAAACTTGTTCAGAGGTAATTTGTAGATCTCTAAACGATCTACAAAATTGGTTTCCTTACTTTTTCCCGTAAAATGCATCCTTTCGGAGTTATTCTTGATCAAAGTTATAATCGAATTTGTTTAAATAAATTTGCTAAAATTGCTTATAACGGCTTCAAATTATTTTCCCTAGGTAATTGAGTCAATTTTGAAAAGAAAAGGTCTCTTGATATTTTTTCTTTAATTTGATCGTTTTTTAATAATGAGAAAAAGCAGATTTCGCAACTTCCAAGTCAAAGTGCTGTCATGAAAGCACCGTATTGAGGGTTAGATGTCGCGAAGTTTGCTTTTCTCATTACTCGAAAACGATCAAACTTGGGAAAAAATACCAAGAGACCTTTTTTTTCCAAAATTGACTCAAATACCTAGGAAAAATAACTTGTGCCCGTTATAAACAATTTTGGCAAATTTATTTAAACAAATTCGACTATAACTTAAATCAAGAATAACTCCAAAAATACGCATTTTACGGGAAAAAAGTGTATGAACAAATTTTGTAGTCCGTTTGAAGATCTACAAATTACTTTTGGACAAGTTTTCTCGAAAAACCAATATGTTCCGACTTATAATGGAAAAACCGAAAAAAGGACGGGAAAATGCATGTTTTTATTGTTTATTCATGCCTTGCCCCAATTTTTGAACAATAATTTATATCAACATTGATTATTGGATGTGCCACCTATCATTTGATCTCCGCTTTCCTTTCTGGGAATGACGAATCGAGCCTGCAGCAGTAGTAGGCCGAGGTTCAAGTGCTCTAGCGATCCTCGTCTATACCTCGATCCGTATTAAATTTCCTGGATGATTATGACGAGAAATTGTATAATATCGTACAAATTATCTTGAAAATGTGAGTTGGAACCCACAGCCGTCACAAAATCGGTTCTGGTCCGAGAGCCGTACAACCAACCTTCGAGTAGTAGTAGACATGACTCGCCAAAATACTGAAGTCGGGGCATTTCGTAAACGTGCTTCTGTTAGTGTGTTTACATTCAGCGAGATCGCTCGGGCGGCACATTGTCAGAGTGATGCTGGGTGTTTGAATTTATTTTAAAGGACTTTGTGACGAATTCTTCGCTGAAGAAGCATCGTTTGACATATGACGCGAAGCAGGTGCCGATATGACAACATAACCTTTACAAATGTTTTAGTCATCACTCACCAATCTATCATATTTGTCATCAAATTTCTCATCAAAAAGATGCAGGTAGGTTATTTTTTCGGATCGAATCTGTCTCTACAGTCAAATACGAATCAGATTCAGGTATTATCTGTATGTTCTAAGGAAGAGTCTCGTGGGAATATGAGTACAAATTCATGAGAGAAATAGATTCCCTCGACATAGATAGCCGATGAGATTCTGACGATATCTTGATACCGAGGAGACATAAATACTGTTAAACAGTGGATCTCGAAAAACTCATTTTTGTCATTGAGATTCTCATCTCAAAATTGAAACCAGCTATCTTTGTCGCACGAATCTGTCCGTACACTTGATTACGAATCAGATTCGGGTAACATTTTCAGGTTCTGATCAAAATTCTGGCGAGTTTTTTAACATAAATGTATGAGAGAAACAGCCTTGTTCCGATGTCAATGAGAGATGTGATTTTGACGATATTGTGATACTGAGGCAACATGAATCCTCCCAATCAGTGGATCTCGAAAAACTCATCTTTGTCATCGAAATTCTTATCTCAAAATTGGAACCAGCTATCGTCGTCGCACGAATCTGTCCGTACACTTGATTACGAATCAGATTCGGGTATCATTTTCAGGTTTTGATCAATAGACCCGCGGGATTTTGGACACAAATTAATGAAAGAAATAGCTTTTTTCAAGATCGAAAGCCGATAATATCCTGACGATATCTTGAGCGAGGAGACATAAATACTGTCAATCAGTGGATCTCGAATAACTCATCTTTGTCATCAAAATTCTCATCTCAAAATTGAAAGCAGCTATCTTAGTCGCACGAATCTGTCCGGACACTCAAATACGCTTCAGATTTGGGTAACATTTTTATGTTCTGATTGAAAGTCTCGCGAGAATTTGAACACATATGTATGAGATCCACTGATTGGCAGTATTTATGTGACCTCACCATCACGATATCGCCAGAATATCATTCTTCATTAACATTGGAACAAGGCTGTTTCTCTCATACATTTGTGTTCAAATTCTCGCGAGACTTTTAATCAGAACATAAAAATGTTACCCAAATCTGAAGCGTATTTGAGTGTCCGGACAGATTCGTGCGACAAAAATAGCTGGTTTCAATTTTGAGATGAGAATTTTGATGACAAAGATGAGTTCTTCGAGATCCACTGATTGACAGTATTCATGTCTCCTCGGTCAAGATATCGTCAGAATATCATCGGCTTTCGATCTTGAAAAAAGCTATTTCATTCATTGATTTGTGTCCAAATTCCCGCGGGTCGATTGATCAGAACCTGAAAATGATACCCGACTCTGATTCGTAATCAAGTGTACGGACAGATTCGTGCGACGAAGATAGGTGATTCCAATTTCGAGATAAGAATTTCGATGACAAAGATGAGTTTTTTGAGATCCACTGATTGGGAGGATTCATGTTGCCTCAGTATCTCGACATCGTCAAAATCTCATCTTTCATTGACATCGGAACAAGGCTGTTTCTCTCATACATTTGTATTAAAAAACTCGCCAGAATTTTGATCAGAACATAAAAATGTTACCCGATTCTGATTCGTAATCAAGTGTACGGACAGATTCCTGCGACAAAGATAGCTGGTTTCAATTTTGAGATGAGAATTTTGATGACAAAGATGAGTTATTCGAGATCCACTGATTGACAGTATTCATGTCTCCTCGGTCAAGATATCGTCAGAATATCATCGGCTTTCGATCTTGAAAAAAGCTAGTTCTTTCATTGATTTGTGTCCAAATTCCCGCGGGTCTATTGATCAGAACCTGAAAATGATACCCCAATCTGATTCGTAATCAAGTGTACGGACAGATTCGTGCGACGAGGGTAGCTGGTTTCAATTTTGAGATGAGAATTTTGATGACAAAGATGAGTTATTCGAGATCCACTGGTTGACAGTATTTATGTCTCCTCGGTATCAAGATATCGTCAGAATCTCATCGGCTATCTATGTCGAGGGAATCTATTTCTCTCATAAATTTGTACTCAAATTCCCACGAGACTCTTCCTTAGAACATCCAGATAATACCTGAATCTGATTCGTATTTGACTGTAGAGACAGATTCGATCGGAAAAAATAACCGACCTGCATCTTTTTGATGAGAAATTTGATGACAAATATGATAGATTGGTGAGTGATGACTAAAACATTTGTAAAGGTTATGTTGTCATATCGGCACCTGCTCCGCGTCATATGTCAAACGATGCTTCTTCAGCGAAGAATTCGTCACAAAGTCCTTTAAAATAAATTCAAACACCCAGCATCACTCTGACAATGTGCCGCCCGTGCGATCTCGCTGAATGTTTTGTTGGTCCGTAGGGCTCCAGCGAGGTAACTACACCAATGTGTAGAGGGCATTTTCCTAAAAATTTTTCACCCTAGGTGGGCATTGTGTGTTTGTTTAAACCGGAGCTATGAATTTTTTAAATAATTATCTTTGAGGTCGTATATGTCCGTCGTGCTCGAGTGCCCACCATATGTTTATTTGGAAGCTTCTTCAGCGTAGATTGGAATAACGTCGAGGTAGGCATTCTAGGTTTATTCAAAATTGGAAAATTTGAGGGGTAAAAGGTCGATTTTTGTTTATAAAGGGGTAACATGACGATTTTTCGCCAAAAACTCAAAAACAATGTGCTTCATCGGAATTTTAAAAGAATACTTTTCTGTTCATCTTCCTGAGATCTTTCAATTTGTATTATTGTGTTTTTTCTCAGAAATACGTCATTTCTGAGAAAAAACAGAAGAATACAAATTGAAAGACCTCAGGAAGATGAACAAAAAAGTATTCCTGTAAAATTTCGATAAAGCGCATCATTCTCGAGTTACACGCCAAGATAGGTTCGAAACTCCCGTTTTCACATCTTGCAAGGTCAGTATCTCAGGAATGACGCATTTCTGAGAAAAAACACAAGAATACAAATTGAAAGATCTTAGGAAGATGAACAGAAAAGTATTCTTGTAAAATTTCGATTAAGCACATTGTTTTTGAGTTTCTGGCGAAAAATCGTCATTTTACCCCTTTATCAACAAAAATCGACCTTTTACCCCTCAAATTTTCCAATTTTGAACAGACCTAGAATGCCCACGTCGACGTTATCCCAATCTACGCTGAAGAAGCTTCCAAATAAACATATGGTGAGCACTGGAGCACGACGGACATATACGACCTCAAAATTAATTATTTAAAAAATTCATAGCTCCGGTTTGAACAAACGCACAATGCCCACCTAGGGTGGAAAATTCTTAGGAAAATGCCCTCTACACATTGGTGTAGTCACCTCGTTGGGGCCCTACGGACCAACAAAAGGTCCACCGGAGACCGGACTATAACGTAGAAATCTAACAAACAAAACATTTGTTGGACTAACAAAACATCCGTTTGTGAAACCCTTCATTTGTGATATTCACAAATTCATTTGTAAATATAACAAATTCAAGAGCCAACAAACGGGCGTTTGTGAATCCAACAAACTATTTTTTTCCGTGTAGCTATAACGATTTGAGATAGGAAAAGTTACTAAAATTCTGCAAAAAAATGTAGACATAATTTTGATTTGTGTACCAATGTTTGAAACAAAACTCACAATCATTTTTTATGGTTATAGATGTTCATATAACAACCTACAGAACCGGAAATGTTCACTTTGAAAGAAATTTGAGACCCAACTAACGACCATGAACAGTTTTCCCGTAGAATTACTCACATTCAAACGTACATCGATGAGTTGAATAGCTTTCTTCATAAATTTTGAAATGAGACTTGTCACGTTATGCTTGGATGACAGAGTCAAGGTAAACCAGCCTCACGAGGCAAAGGTAACGGTGGTAAAAATTTTGATGCTGTAAACCTAACTCCTGGTTTCGACAGCTTTCAAATGCAGACTTATTAGCCTCATCTAACTTAGTATAGATTAACTATTTGATCAAGTTCAAACGCGTCAGAACTCATTTTGATGCATTCGGAGCAACTGGAGCCAAGCTGTCTCGATTTCACCAAAAAAACCTAAGTGAAACAACGGTGGAGTGCACGAAATCGTACCCTTCTCTTGCACACCCGCACCAGTAGATTATGTGCCCGAGTGCCGCAATCGGAGAATTTCCATAACGAAGGCTGCAAACTTGTTTGCAGCTCGAGTCATGGAAAGCCGCGATTGCGGTACGAGGTACATAAGAATTTTTAGAGTCGCTCAGCTACAATCTAGCACGTTGCGGGCCTTCTACGCGGCCATCAAGGCCCTCCAAAGTTTGATACCCGGGTGGGGAATCAATCACATTACGACCAAAAATAAGGGTAAAAAGTGCGTACTTTAGTCCCGTTAGGATAAGCATTTTTTTTCTGGAATTTTTTACATACTCCCGGGTTCCGAGGATTTTTTACGTTGCTAAAGTGTGTAACGCGCCAGGAAAGGCCACATCATTGAACAAAGTATAATTGCAAGAAATATATTCGAACTCGCCGCATATGTAAGTAATATCGATATAGTGCCTTCGCCATGAGGCATGGGTTCGTAAGGGTTTCTCTCAAGAAGTGCCCCTCCATTTATCCAGGCCTGCATTTTTCCTTCAAAGCAATCATTCAAGCATCCGAATATTGTAATTAAGTACAGACGATAGTAATGGATATTGCTGGAGAAAATCAAAAGATCATCGGAATAATCTCTGAAGAATCATATGCCCGTATTTTTCACTGCGTGCAATGCACCGTGTAAGATTAACGATATAGATGGGACATGGCTTCTCTCTCAAAAATATCATTCGTAAAGGATGACCTTCTTCCATGGATATTGAGTAGTCCCGGCCACCTTCAATTACATCAAATTATCTTGATTATCAATTTCGGCTGTCCAGGCAGTTTTTGAGAGAAACCCTTCCGAGCCCACGCCTATGGGAGAGGCATTAAATGAAACTTAAACATGAGACGAGTACAGAATCTGCACAAATTTCTTGCGGTTGTACTTTTTTCAGAGTTGAAAGCTCTTATGACGTGTTAAAACACTCCAGCAACGTACACAATCTACAGAACCTGGGAATATGAAAGAAATTTCAGAAAAAATAATTTGCCACGTCCGCATAAATCAAACACCAGGAATTGGTCAACTACAGCTCGAGGGTTGCATATTCGGCTCTCGAAACAGTTACAGATTGTCTGGCGGCAGGGTGTTCAAACTCACCCTTTCACGAGAATTTGAGCGATGTTCTTCGATTTCTCTTCATGATCATAGGTCTCGTCATGATCGTAGAGGTAATTGGATACGAATCGAAATATAGACGAGGATTGCTCGAGCACTTGGACCCGGTCTACTACTGCTGCAGGGTCGTCTCGTCATTCCAAAATGGAATAACAAAGATCGGATATCCGGAATCGCATGACATAACCCCACTCCCCCCAGTCATCACTTTCGTGATAGAGCATGTTGGAATCGAAATCGAATACACTGCGTCTACGGGAAATTTCAAAAGTCATGTCTACTACTACTCGAAGGTTGGTTGTACGGCTCTCGGACCAGAACCGATTTTGTGACGGCTGTGGGTTCCAACTCACATTTTCAAGATAATTTGTACGATATTATACAATTTCTGGTCATAATCATCGAGGAAATTTAATACGGATCAAGGTATAGACGAGGATCGCTAGAGCACTTGAACCCCGGTCTACTACTGCTGCAGGGTCGATTCGTCATTCCCAGAAAGGAAAGCGGAGATCAAATGATAGGTGGCACATCCAATAATCAATGTTGATATAAATTATTGTTCAAAAATTGGGGCAAGGCATGAATAAACCATAAAAACATGCATTTTCCCGTCCTTTTTTCGGTTTTTCCATTATAAGTCGGAACATATTGGTTTTTCGAGAAAACTTGTCCAAAAGTAATTTGTAGATCTTCAAACGGACTACAAAATTTGTTCATACACTTTTTTCCCGTAAAATGCGTATTTTTGGAGTTATTCTTGATTTAAGTTATAGTCGAATTTGTTTAAATAAATTTGCCAAAATTGTTTATAACGGGCACAAATTATTTTTCCTAGGTATTTGAGTCAATTTTGGAAAGAAAAGGTCTCTTGGTATTTTTTCCCAAGTTTGATCGTTTTCGAGTAATGAGAAAAGCAAACTTCGCGACTTCTAACCCTCAATACGGTGCTTTCATGACAGCACTTTGACTTGGAAGTTGCGAAATCTGCTTTTTCTCATTATTAAAAAACGATCAAATTAAAGAATAAATACCAAGAAACCTTTTCTTTTCAAAATTGACTCAATTACCTAGGGAAAATAATTTGAACCCGTTATAAGCAATTTTAGCGAATTTATTTAAACAAAATCGATTATAACTTTCATCAAGAATAACTCCGAAAGGATGCATTTTACGGGAAAAAGTAAGTGAACCAATTTTGTAGATCGTTTAGAGATCTACAAATTACCTCAGAACAAGTTTTCTCGAAAAACCAATATTTTCCGACTTACAATGGAAAAACCAAAAAAAACGGAAAGATGCATGTTTTTATTATTTATTTATGCCTTGCCCCAATTTTTAAACAATATTTCTTATCAATGTTGGTTATTGGATGTGCCACCAATCATTTGAGTCCAAAACTGGAGGGTATGAAAGGATTTAGCCGATTAGTGAACGAATTCAGGAGCTGACTTACTCGACTACTCGAGCACTTGAACCTCGGTCTACTACTGCTACGGGGTTCGCTCGTCATATCCAAATAATATTGAAAGTTGAATGTCGAGTGGAGGGATTCGCGTGCCACCTCCCTCCCCAGTCCTTACGCACGTAATGGAGTATATTGGAATCCAAATCGATTACAAAATCATGTCTACTACAGCTCGAGGGTTGGTTGTTCAGCTTTCGGACCAGTCATACGGATAGTCTGATAAATATTTTGAGGCAGAGATGGGTTGGAATCATAAGTAACCTAAATCCAATATAATTTGTAAAATAAAACTTTACCTCACAGTATTATATTGTTGGCAGTTCAGAGCAACACGTTCTCCACCACAGAAATAATCTTTACACTGTGCTTCTCAAAATCATGTTCTCGAGTTGAAGCATTACATGAATTTATACTTGCTAATGTTTGGAGAAATTAATCAGCGAATGCACCAGTTGTTAGGCTCAGGAATAGTCAGTCATCGATCAACTGATACAGCATTGCAATCAAAAGTTTACAAGATGTAACTGGCACCAGCACTATGAGCAGCGAAGAAAAATAATAAGCAATGATTAACTGAATATGACCATCCTGGAATGCTATTTGTGGTTAACTGGAAGAGAAAGTAATCATGCACAGTTTTAGCTTGGCAAAACAATGAAGAATATACCATAAGACATCCTATAAAAAAGCCAAGAGTATGCGTACCTGCATTGGAGAGGTTTCACACAACATGCGGATGGAAGATTTGTATTGATGATAATAAAATCCTTGGTTGCAGCTATTTGTACCTGAGCAGGCATCCACATTGGCTCAGATTCCACACTCGCTGGCTATAAACTGTCCAACGGTACACATTGGTATAAAACTAAAATCATCGTCCCAGGCCTCTAGAGCAACCACGGTCTCAACCCAATTGCTCACAACCTAGTTTGCGCTGCTTTGGATATCTGAAACACATGTGAATATGAAAAATGGAACAATAAGAAACTATCAACAACATCTTGAGAAGATGTGACAATTTGACAATGAGGTCATTCTTGATGCATAAGAGAAGACAAAATTGTGACTCTTATTTGCTCACTAACAACATGAACAATGAATTCTCAAAGGTTCGCTTAAAATTGACAGAACTTGGTGATTTTAAAACTGAGAGATCCAAACCATAATATCACATTATAACAACCAAGAGTAAAGGCTGGTTCATATAAAATCAATTGAGCAACTCACTAGCTCTACGTCAGTTTACGTTCGAAAGAAAGGAATTCTCAATGGAGCCTGACAACACTCGCAAATCTTCACAAGGGTTATAGAACAGCAATAAGATACATTTTGGTTTTTGAAGAGAAATACTCACAAAGTCTTGGAGGTTTCCAGCATTGTAGATGCATGATGGCTCCCACACACAATGCACAACCAAACCATCATCAGCCATACCTGAACTCACTGTACGGCATGAGAAAACCTGAAATGAAAACAGCACTACAAAGAAATACATTCAGAAACAAGAAGATAGGGTGATCACTAGTAAACTTTATGAAATAGTACTTATCTGAGAATTAGAAGATAATACACTGTTGCAGTGCTGGGAGTTGCTCAGCAAGCAGGTGGCGAGATGCTGAGTATGTTTCAGTAGTAAAAGCAATAAGCTTCTGCTATAAAATTGATACATCTGGTTCAGTTGCTATGACAAGGCTCCCTCATAGCAGCAAATTGATGAAATAAAGATTAGAGCCCGCTATGAAGCATGACAACACGGATAGCTGTAGGTTTCACCCGATTCCGCGACACACTCGAGCTCGAGGTGAGGGCACACCTGGTTTAGGAGATTTTGATAATGCGACACAACACTCGCACTTAACTTGTTCTTAAAGGCAAAATGATTATTTACGATCTGGAGCACTGAACCTGCGATGCTATTGCCGACAACAAACGGGGTACAATCACCCCTGTCGACTGGCACGGCGTCAACAATGCCATTATTTACCGCGATAATCGACGAAAAATCGGAGACCCATGTATTATTGAATAATCATAGTTCTTCGATTCAACAAAAAACACGCTAATTGGAAAACTACACTACTTATTAATTAATCCCCCTACAATGCGCGAGGGTTAGAAATTAGTAAATTTAAACATACAGGTTGACCAAAAACAAATCCCCCAGGGAATACTAACCTTCACGACGCTTCCGGCAGAATCCACCCGCCATGACTGGAAAATTCAAATTTTTGGTATTTTTGGATCCCTGACAATCGATTTTGGATAATCCAAAAAATACCACTTCACTCATCCCATATCCAAAATTCCACGATCTTCACGATCCCACCACCCAAATGTATTTTTTCGCATTTTTTGGAAAAAAATTTTCCAATTCGCATCGAATTTTCCATTTCCTGAATTTGTTCACCTCACCTTCCAAGACAAACGGTTGAACCATTCAAAAATCATTTTCGATCGAATTTGTACCCCGCGAGGAAAAAAAATGCCAAGGTGCGTCCACCATAGATGGGTCATACGATATATATCCACATACAAAATTACAAACGGAGCAGTTGAAGCGGAAAACCCGGTCCCTGCTGACACTGCGTGTCACAGGGCACAGGGGCCGCCCCCGACTATATTTAACACCTAATAATAGATTAGTCATGGTATTTATGGTCGCATCGTTTCTAAAAATTCGAGTTTCGCAAATATACGAAAAACACGAACTGCGCCCTTCTGGCCAAATCACACCCCGTCAATAAAATGTTGAATCATTCAATTGCCCCTGAGTAAAATTCAAACAAACTTGAGAATTCGCAGAAATGCGAATTCGGCCATTCAACCCAAGCAGTAAATTTAGCAATATTTGAAGAATCCGCTTTTTTATACGTGAATTCGCGCATTCGCAAAGTTGTGCATCGAGAAAACATAAAAGACCGAGACGCTCGAGCTCGGGAGCTCTTTTTTCGAGAGAACGTCCGGCCGATCGCTTGCCCACGCGCGCACGGCAACGCGGTCCGGCCGACATTTCTGAATCAGATACATAGTGGAACGCAATCTTGTTCAAGTATATAAGTTTTATATGTGCGACCGAGGATTCATCCCAATAAACGCCCTTTGGGAGATTTTTTCATAAACGAACTCGTATTGTTTTTCTCTTATGACGAAACTTTAGTGAAGTGTGTGTGTATGAGTCCTTAGTGTCCTGTGAAATCCCCCAGTGGCACTTGGACCTTATCAGACCTGATGAAATATCTACCTCAATCAGCCAGTTCTCAATGAAGTCTAGTAGGGGAGAGTGGGGCAGAGTGGGCGCCGTAACATTACGAGGCTCTCAGTAATTCGATTCAGCTCTTTGAGAAATTTGAAAGTGACCAATCGAATGATTGAAGCCTGAAAAACGTGATTGCGTGGTCAAAAAATTTTTTACAAGGCGTATTTTTCAACAACTTCCAAATTGCTGAGACTATGCAATTCTGCCCACTTTGCCCCACCATGAGGTAAAGTGGGCAGCGGGTGGGGTAGAGTGGGCATTTGAAAATCCTCGCTCTCCAGTATTGTTTTACGTGAATTCGAGTATTCAGATGGATGCACGATCAAATTTTCTTTCTATCTGACTACTCATATCACTACTAACTCGAAATGTAAACAAACAATACGGCTTCGGAGAAGCTGTTGTTCGAGGTAAGGTCGAGTCGGCTGCTCAACGCAGCTGTCGAAGCAGAAAGCGGACCGAGTGGCGCTGCTGTCGCGACTCCATAAGAAATACACAGGAAAAACTCATGCTCACTTTACCCCACTCAAGGTGCCCACTTTACCCCATTTTATACTTTTTTTGGAACCATGATTATAATTGATAAAGAGCATCAATTGAGATTCTGCGCATGGGACAATGGAGATGAACGCCTGAAGTTTTCGGTGAACCCATTCGTGGTATCTATTAGGTCCGTATCTTGTAAGTCGCAGCTCACGAAAATAAAGAGAAAGTCGGAATCCATACATCAAAATTACGATATTTTTTTTCTCAACAACGCCAAAAAGTCGAGACTTCTAACTTCTTCCAAAGATAGAATGCATGAAAAGCTTCCAAAACCAATTGGAATCAGATTTTTATCTATCGACAAATTTATTTAATCGCGATTGACCACTTTACCCGCACTGCCCACTTTACCCCACTCTCCCCTATGATTGTAAACGATACACCAAGACAGCAGAGACCAATATAAGACTTTATCCAGAACTATTGGATTAGCATAGTACGAAATGAGTATACATACATTGAATAAAAATAGTTCAATTATTTGAAATAGCGCTAAAGATTCTGATGTATTAAGATACATGTTCATGTATAGTCATCAGTCGGATTGATCAGTCTCATATCTGAGTGTGAGAGACGAACCTTTCGTCGTTTGGTACAAACACATTTTTGCTGAGATACGTTTATCAGCAAGATAGATAGTTCATCGCTCACAATATTCCTCAATATTGATATGCGCGATCATTTTTCGTCCGGAATCAATAAATGTTCCCCGTAGATTGACTAACCTTACCTGGAATGTCACTAGATTTCCCCCTAAATGTTCTAACTTTACCCGGTTGACTGACCTTACTTGGAGAATCGATAGATTTCTCCCTAGATGTTCAAACCTTACCCGGGAAATCACTAGATTCTCCCCTAGATCGACTAATACTACATCAAAATTACCAGTTTTTCCCCTATATCACCCTTTTTTGTGGAATCACTATATTTTCCCGTATGTTGACTAACATTACCTTAAAATTACTGGTTATTTCCCTATATCGATTACCCTTATTTTTGGCAAATCACTAGATTTTCCCGTATATTGACTAACCCCATCTTGAAATTACTAGTTTTTTCCCTATATCGAATACCCTTTATTTTGGAAAATCACTAGATTTTCTCGTATATCTACCTGACCTACCTTAAAATATATATATTCCCCCCTATATTTCCCCTAATTTGACTTTTAGAGCCTAGAAACATTTTGGAGGAAAAAGTACCCTTCTCTTTTTACAAAATTCTCCATAATTAATTCTCTTATTTCATTTGCTTTTGCTGAAAAATGTATACATGTGTTTCTCATATTGGAAATACTAGCACGATTATTCCTCACTGTTCCAAGTCTACTGTTGAGTGTCCGTGCGTCTGTCAGCTCCTTCCTTTTCATTACAGTTCACCAAATTCCCTTAAGCGTCTGCGTATCGGACTTAGATTTAGTTCGTGAACTACACTAACAAGGAGAAACTATGGGTCCGGATCGCCAATCGTCCCCAAATTTTTTTTACAGTTTCGTATTACCTAGAATATGAAGATTCCAAGGTAACTCCGTCAAATGGGCCTCCTGTTCAGAGTTACAAGCAAAAACGTTAACATCGCCAGTATATCTTTATACATTTATTATTAACATAGGCCTATACGGGCAATGCTAATTTCGTAGGCTGTACCTGAGAACAGGAGGCCCAATTGACGGAGTTACTCTGGATTCTTCATATTCTAGGTGATACAAAACAGTAAAAAAGTTTTGGGGAAGATTGGGGACCCGGACGCCGTGGTCCTACATTGTAAGTCTTCAAACATTCGAAGGAAAGTGGTTACATCAATGATGACGATGACGGTGACGGTGACGGTGACGGTGATGGTGATGAAGATGATGGCGATGATGGCGATGGTGATGATGAAGATAGCTTTATTGATGATGTAAAAGAAGAGTGATGAGATGATGCGGTGTGGAGAATGAATGAGGTAAATGGATGAATTGATGTTATGAAGGATTGAAGTGATGCAGTGTGGTGAACGGATGGAAAGAGTTGATGGGGTGAATGATGAAAATCAATGAAAGATGATAAATATGATATTCCACGTCCTATGATATTAGATGAATGAAATGGAGCGATTTGCGCCTCACCTTCCTCAATGGGGATGAATTCTTCCGCAACATTTGCACCATGAGGTAACTTACTTTTTCCGAGTTGCCACGAAAAGGGGGTTCACTCAGAAAGGTTAAGGAAATATGGCCTCTTTATTCATCACCCATCGAATGAGGTCAGGAGTTCCTGATTTCTAACCTCCATCTACTAAGGTAGTCGTGGCGCGCCGAATTGAAAAGATAATTGTGTCAGCATGAGCAATGTTTCATGAATAATCATAAGTGAAACGTTTATGTCACTCAACTTTTGTCATTGACAATTATTTCGTATGAAGTATTTCTGAGATCGACAAGCATTTGACAAGGCATTTTATTGACAACTCCTCATTGATGGATAATGGATATTTCTCCATATTCCAACCTACCTTGGAAACTTGGGATAATGAGACAACGTGTCTGACATTTTATTCGACTCCCATTCCCAACTTTTCCGATCCCCGACATTCACTGGTCCGGGTCAGTGTATGCTGACAATCACTAATGAAAGCCCGAATTATGGCCTCAGCAACGATATCAGCTACGAATTCCGGGCTTTCACTAGTGAATGTCAGCATTCACTGACCTCCACCAGTGAATCTTAGGATTCACTAGTAAATGACCGGCAATCACGGATTTTGGGTTTTCACAGTAACATGTACACCATTGGAAACCAGTGTGCCGAACGTCGCAAATGCCATGAAAATACACTCACTCCATGGATAACAACTGGAGATGATAGCCCGAATTTTTCATGGCGAACAACTTTTAGGGAAACTTCTCAGGAATAAAGAAGGTTTATCGAAATCGCTTCAATCCGAAACCATCCAAATCGTCCTCTCAAATTTACCTTGTTACGGCGAAGTACCCGCAAACTTCTTCCAGCATCACCATCGCAAAACTCATAACTCCAGCAAGTTGAAAACCCATGATGATGAATGATGCTACGCAATGGAACAGCGGTATGCATTGATGCGGTCCATAAACGTCGAAAAGATGTGGGAGGTTCTGCAAATCTACCCTTGTTGAGTTAACCAAGGGAAAGGCCACATCCATGATGATTACTGGTGTCATCAGCACATTGATTAAGAACATTACCAGCGTGCCGAGTCCTGAAAAAAGTTGAACAGATCTACCTTGTGAAAAGAACTATAGAAATACCTAGAACGTTGCAATAGTATATTACAATACAAGGGTCCTAAGAGCCTCATTACTGCACAGCGTGAAGTTAGCGCCCGAGCGCTTGCGCGAGGGTGATCCCGTACGCCGTGCAATGAGGCTCTTAGGACCCGTGTATTGTACACTATTTTATAGCGCGAGTGTCTTAAGTCCGCCCTGCATATTTGTGCGTATAAATATGATAAGCACGGAGTTTGGGACTGAGAGGTTCTACACTATATTTTTTTGCATAATAAAGATTATGCAACGCCCAGATCCTCTGATGCTTGACATTCGGTTGTTATCTGCTGTTTTGTACGCGATAAAACATAACTCATACATCATCGCAACGATTTGTTGCTGTCAGCAATCCGAGCCTCGCTCGAGTTGAAATTACCCCTGATTATCGTATTTTTTCTCGGAGTGTAAATAGTATTGACTTGTTGAGACCGTTATTACTGTAAGTGATCTGTATTCGCCATTCGTGTTGTGGCTATACTCCTGAGCAAAATGAGTTCTAGCGAGTCTGAGTTGGAAGAAGGATTGGAGATTGTTCCTCAGGAAATCAGAGACAAAGCCAAGGATATCACGTTCAATTTGTTGCCTCCTAAATCAAAACAAACTTACGTTGCAACGTACAACGCTTTCAAGAAATGGCGGAGAAGTATAAACTCTAACTCTTTCTGTGAAGATGTGCTGTTGAATTACTTTGAAATACTCTCTAAACAGTATGCCGCCCCTAGTCTGTGGGCTTATCATTCCATGTTAAAATCCACAATAAGTGCATTCAACAATATTGACATCGGTAAATACAAGAGATTACCAGCATTTATAAAGAGAGTCAATGGAGGTTATACGAAAAAGAAATCTGAAGTTTTTACTAAAGCAAAGATCTCCAGATTCTTGAGTTTAGCTCCAAACGACACTTTCCTCTTCAAAAAGGTAAGTTTGCACTATTCTGTTTGTGCTAAAGCTTCCTACATTTAGATCTTGAATGCTTTTCTAGGTTGCTCTAATATTTGGTGTAGCTGGTGCACTCAGGAGAGAAGAATTCACTAAAGTGGAAATGTGCCATATCACTGATGGTGTTGATTCTGAAGGGAATCCTTACCTCCTCATCAAGATATTGAAAACAAAAAACAAAATACCAAGGTCCTTTGTGATTAATGATTGCCAGCTATACAACTTATGTAAGCTATACATGAAGTCAAGGCCTGAAGGATGCACTGAGCAAGATTCTTCTTACGATACTCTGATGGAAAATGTTGCAATCAAGCAGTTGGCATTAACACATTTGGAAAACTGCCTCGTCAAATAGCAGAATATCTACAACTTCCTAATGCTGCAGGATTCACAGGGCATGCTTGACGCAGAACTTCTGCTACGCTGTTCATTGATTCTGGTGGAGATATTACTGCCCTTAAACGCCATGGTGGTTGGAAGTCTAATACAACCGCAGAAGGTTATCTTGCAGATTCTTACAGTTCCAAGAGTGATATTTATTTGTCAAAAAATTGGCTCTGGTATCATTATCAATGATTCTAACTGTACCAGTGCTAGACTTCCCACAAACCCACGTAAGAATGTTGGGCCTAAGTCTTCCGCTGGTCCATCTACATCAGACAAGAATCTAAAAGTATGCTCCAATCAGTTGAGAAATGATGTTCAGAATATTCAGGTATAAAATTTGTCATGGAGCTAGTCTAAGCTCCATGCCTACGAGTTGTAGTTATTGCAAGATTCGATGGAATGTGGTGCAAGTATAGCCGCACGTGCAAGAATCTATAGCTGTGCGTCATGGAGTAGATCTAGAAACACGAGCTCCAGCCATTGCAGTATCTATTGTAATGTGGTGCAACTAAGCGTCACCAACCGCGCGAGCAAGATCCAATAGCTGTGACTCAGAGGCGCCAGTCTAGAGCCTTCTAGAATGTTCGAGAACGAGCGCACTGACGCGAGTAGGCGCGAGAACAGAGGCGCTGACGCGCATTTGACCTCAATGTGGGAACGAGTATAAAAGCGGCGTAAGAACGCTGATCCAGGCTTCTGTCCGAACAGTTGACCGCGGACTCTTACCGCGTACATTAGGCTTCTAGAGTCTCAGTTGACCACGTAAACTCGTAGCGTAGACTCCGCGATTAGCAGCATTCCAGGACGAGTAGTCTCAGCCCTTGATACTCTCGTACCATTGTAGAATCAGTAGAATAACGAACAGTTGTAACAGTCTCTCTCTCGGATTTATAACTTACCTTTGAATAAAACCTATACTGCACTCAACATCTTGGACTTATCATTCTGGGAATACCTTGCACCCCAACTTACTGACCCGACGGTCTGGTAAGGACAGAATAGAACCCATAGCACATGAACCTTAAGAACCCTGGTTCATAACAAACTGGTGGCAGCGCTGGGATTCTGTCTGCAAGGATTTAGATTTTTCAAGCAGTATAGAATCAGTCAAAAAAATTTTTTTTTTTTCCTCCAAATAGGGATTTCGGGCCAAATCGCGGCGCGTTTTTGAAAACATAAGCATCCAAGCAACATTGACGAATTTCTAACTACAAAAAGACAGGAAGGATGTTCATCTGGATTTGCGCCATCGCAGTCTTCGCTACTATCGGGTAAGAAAATTTATTTACCCCAATTTTTGTCCCTCGTGGGGAGAGTCGCGAGGCAAAGACTCATTCTTTTTCAAACCATCTAGACGCCAAAATATTTACAGGTTTGAACTATTTCATCAATTTTAATTTTAACCCCTAAACCCAAAAATTCAAGCTCGAGAGAGCTATAATTACTAATTACCGAATAGAAGAGGTGGTCCCCGAATCAAAACCCTTCTCAAGTAACTTTCATCTCATTCACGGGTCACAACCTGCTGAAATTGACCCATTGGAATTGTGTGATAATTTTTCACGCGTCACGCAACTGTGTATACTTGGCATTGTGAAATTAAAACTGTCAACTGTGCAGTTGAATAGATTTTCACCGTATACCAGGATCATGGCAAGAGGGCGCAGATTCTCGAATCAAACTTCCGAGACTACGGAGAATAATTCCGAACAAATCGCGGTTAACCAAGTTCCCGAGGAGCAAGAGGAAGCTGTAGAAAGAAACGAAACCCAAAACGACACCGAATTCCAAAATATCGGTCAGCTGAAATTAGAATATCTCGGTAGAATGCAAGGAGGTGATATGACGGCTCGTGATACTTATGTAGCGCTCATGACTGCAGATATCGGTTTAGAGCAGCCAGGGGGGATGCACGCGGAAATCGCGATTCGCGATCTAAGCCGAGTTCTTGCAACCGACCCGGAATATTTTCCGGATAACGAAGTGACCTTGTTAGAAAGCCTAAAGGATTATCTCGAAAATTCGCAAATAGCGACCGGTGCGAGACCCAAATTGCCAAGGGGCGACGAAGAGATACATAACCAAAACTATGCGGATTTCGGGGAAGAACGCATGAATGCGGAATCTACGCGCTTAGAGCAACCGGTTCATCCAGCCGGGTTTTTAAACCGAGGCGCTCGAATGACCGAACGAATCACTGACAACTGGATTGACCGCTCAACTCCGGAAAATGAATACGTAATGGCTGAAACAGACCCGTGGCCTCTCGTTAATGTCAATAGTGAAAACTCGCATCCTCGGGTGACGAGTGGAAACGTTCGAGTAGGTCGTTCTTCACAGAACCAGAGTTTCTGCCGCCGACTGAATAGTAAGGACGCAGTACTCGCTAGCCACTCGGCTCGTCGGACCTACAAAGGACCTGACACCGAGCTGAGCGAAAATTGGTTCAACAATGAAAAGAGAGAACAGAATCCGAAAAGCCCCCGACTCATGAGTATGGACGCTGGATTCGCTAGTCACTCTGATCGTCAGATACCTAACAATCTTGACACTGAGTTGAACGACAATAAAATGAACTCTCGTACTAACATGATGAAGAATTGTGACCAGCCAAATTATCGAGTTGACAACGAGAAGCCACGCGATACGCGCGAATACTCGCCGAACGGATATCGATCCGATCGTCGATCTCGCGGACATATGCGTCGTACTTATCGGAAGAATTTTGAAGACTCATGCGATGATGAGCAAGAAACAGAAAAACCGAGTCGTCTGAGGCGATCGAGACGTGACCGTTATTTGAATAAAATAAAATACGAGGACGACTTCTTGTCCTCTACTGACCCAGATGCTTCGGATGACGACAGCCCCGGACGTTACAGTAGCCGTACTGGTGACGAAAATTACGTGAAAGATGGTAGAAAGCGGACAATCAATGCAAACCAGAACGAAAAAGCGAACCGGAGTACTCGTTCATTAAACCAGTCTCGAAGGAACGATAGTAAAGGATCGTCAAGGGAAAGCGACCGTGAGTCAAATACAAACACAAAGGTCAAACGCTTTTCTGCAAAGGACCCGGAAAATCAAGTTCTAGTTGATAGACGTCGTACATCCAAATTCAAACTCACTCTGAATCAAGCTCTTAATAATATCATGCCATACGATGGAAATCCCGACATGTTAGCTTTCTTCTGTCAATCTGTGAGGTACATTGTAGACGAATACGGCCCAGACGCGGAGCCGTGGATATCGGCAACCTTGGCTCGTAAACTCCAAGGCAGAGCCGCCGAAGGTTACACTGCACGAATATATGGTCCTAACCTAATGAAATCTCCTCAGTTATGAACTTCCACGCTACCAAAATTAATTATCATACCATTCATACGATATTTACTAAGAGACTCGTGTATTGAATCAAATATCAGCTACTGTAAGAAATTACTTGAAGACTATATATGTAGAAAATACTACCTAATTTTAATTTAACAATGTACCCAAGATATATTTGCGTTGTCAAATGGATGTATTGATCTCATCTTTCATACATCCACTGAGAGTACAAGAATTCCATTTTAGTTGTAATGTTATATGGTGGAAGTATTCTCAAATTTATGCTACCCTAGATTAATTCCGATCAGAAAAATTCTTAAAAATTTCAAAACCAAATGTGACCATACCTCTTCATAACTTTCTGATCCGGGGATCAGTTGCGCGCCAATGAACGTGTCATGGAGCTAGTCTAAGCTCCATGCCTACGAGTTGTAGTTATTGCGAGATTCGATGGAATGTGGTGCAAGTATAGCCGCACGTGCAAGAATCTATAGCTGTGCGTCATGGAGTAGATCTAGAAACACGAGCTCCAGCCATTGCAGTATCTATTGTAATGTGGTGCAACTAAGCGTCACCAACCGCGCGAGCAAGATCCAATAGCTGTGACTCAGAGGCGCCAGTCTAGAGCCTTCTAGAATGTTCGAGAACGAGCGAACTGACGCGAGTAGGCGCGAGAACAGAGGCGCTGACGCGCATTTGACCTCAATGTGGGAACGAGTATAAAAGCGGCGTGAGAACGCTGATCCAGGCTTCTGTCCGAACAGTTGACCGCGGACTCTCACCGCGTACATTCGACTTCTAGAGTCTCAGTTGACCACGTAAACTCGTAGCGTAGACTCCGCGATTAGCAGCATTCCAGGACGAGTAGTCTCAGCCCTTGATACTCTCGTACCATTGTAGAATCAGTAGAATAACGAACAGTTGTAACAGTCTCTCTCTCGGATTTATAACTTACCTTTGAATAAAACCTATACTGCACTCAATATCTTGGACCTGTCATTCAGAGAATACCTTGCACCCCAACTTACTGACCCGACGGTCTGGTAAGGACAGAATAGAACCCATAACACATGAACCTCAAGAACCCTGGTTCATAACAAATTCTAATGCTACTGAACTTGAACTTATTCATTCTACCATCTTGATCTGACCATTTTTGTTACTTTTCATGAAGGCCACACCAGTAATTTTACGAAAGAAGCATTGTTCTAGCAGTAGGACAGCAACGAACCCAAGCAAGAATGTTACGCTTAAGCCCTTCGCTTGTCCATCAAGATTAGACAAGGATCCAGGATCATGTACCAATCGACTGCAAAATGATGCTCAAACTGTTCAGGTATGTCATTCTATTTGTGTTCTATCTTCAACTTCACTTTCTTTTTCGATAGAAAAATTTTGATTTTGTTTCAGGCATTGCCAATAATCTCACAGAAAGTTCAACTAGTTCAGAAACTTGACCACATAAATTTGAAACAGTCTGGATTCCCCAATGAGATTGAAAACCTGATACAAGGAGCAGAAATCATATTTGACGGAGAAACACATTTGGACTTAGTTTCGCAGGAAGTCAACTTGAGTACTGGATCTCCAACACGCACTCCCTCTCAGAGTACCAGATCACCCACTCGTGTTCTTCTTCAATCAATGAATCAACCAGATAGATTTCAGGGGAATATACATATCACAAGGAAAAGAAATATCACATCGGAAACCATATGTGCTCCCCATAATCCCAAACAACAAATCATTACTACTGAGCGCAAAGTTCCTGTGCATTATCATCCAGATATTGATCTCTATATGGAGGAAGACATGGAAAGTTTTTCGAATAATCCCATTGTTTTCAATAATTGTCATGTAGTGATTGATGGATCTTACAATTCTCATGTATTCAATAATTGTACAATCTCAGATGCTGCGCAACCAAAGGATTAGATCTTACTTGTGGAAATTGATGTCATGTGATTGTGTTAATTAGTTTATAACCCAGGCATTTGCCTACCACCTTATCAATCAAAAATCAGTTATTCGAGAAACCAAAAAGTGCATGTTGACAAATCTGTATAAAATTCTATTGTTGACCTTGTTATTAATTGAATAAGATAAAAACAATATATTGAATTTTTGTCAATTTGAGAAGGAATATTCAAATAAAATGCTGAGCGTTGATTATATCTTAGTCAAATATAACTTTCTCGCGAATTCACTATTAATTTCAAATAGGTTTTCTGATCATGCGACAGTTTTCCTTATCAAACGACAAAATCTGCCTCATGCATTTTTACGTGTAGCATACATACTGTTGTTTCATTCCTATTCTGTCATACTGCTACTATAGCAGAAATGCTCATAAATCCTGCTAACTACAGCAGTATAGGTATACTATAGCTGACATCGCGCAGCCACGCGAAAGCAGCCAAATTTACATTTGCAGCTTTTTTGAGTAACCTCAACCTTAGCAAAGTTGCAACGCATATTTTTGGGATCATTCGTGCGTGGTTTTGAAATTTCATTCAAGGTATTGCGCGAATCAGCTCTTTTTTCGTATTCACTTCGATAGAAAATGCCTCATCCGAGAGTTATTCTCCAAACTTGCATTCTCGAATAGTGGTCGCATTTCCTAAGAAAATTCATGCGTTTATCATGCAAAAAAGACACTTTTAAGACACCAAAAATCGTGCGCTAAGTGCGGGCTTAAGACACGCAGTGCTATAAAATATTTTTCGAGGAACCAAGTCGCGAAGGTCAGTTCAAGATATCATTACTGAGTCGGGAGCTAAGGTAGCAAGTATGTAGAATGCTGTGACACACTCTTGATTTCTCTGGATTCTTCTTGTAGATACGAGCTATGAATTTCAAAGAAGAGGCTATGCACTGTTTTTAGTAACTCAAAGTTGTCATGATAATTTAGTCGGCAAAGTTGTCATAAGTATTTGCAGCACGAAAACGGCATAACTGAGCGTCTCGACGATCAATCGTCAACTGATGCAAAATCGCCAAGGGATGATTGACAACGGCCAAAGGTGCGAGGAGCGAAGCGACGTGGCCATAATTCATATTCAAATACACCAATAGGCAGAATTCTACATATCAAACAATTCGAGGAGGGCATCTCACTCTCGCTCGCCGCATCACATAATTTCCAAAAGTCAAAGTCAAAGATACTTTCCCCCTCCCACTTTACTTTTTCCAAAAGTCTAACTTGGCGAGTATCACCATCCTTTTCCCTGATAACTCCATTTGGAATCAAAATATGAATTTCAACTCTTGAGTGTCATGAGATCAGGGAAAGTATGTCGAGTAATTGTTTTGCAAAACCTAAATGTGAAATGCATGGAAAATGATTGATTACATTACAATCTCATTATCTCTGTAAGTTTGACTCAACTTGAGTCACTCACCATCTCTCTTTTCCCTCAAATATATTGGAAGGAATAATCTATTCAGACTAATAAAAAAAATACAGAAGTAAGAAAATTCAATTCAGCATTGATCGTTCCACTTTGGAAATCAGTAGAGATGGTGAGTAACTCAAGTTGAGTCAAACTTACAGAGATAATCAGATTGTAATGTAATCAATCATTTTCCATGCATTTCACATTTAGGTTTTGCAAAACAATTACTCGACATACTTTCCCTGATCTCATGACACTCAAGAGTTGAAATTCATATTTTGATTCCAAATGGAGTTATCAGGGAAAAGGATGGTGATACTCGCCAAGTTAGACTTTTGGAAAGATTAAAGTGGGAGGGGGAAAGATTTCAACACTTGGCTATGGTAATGTTCGGAAACTCTCAGATTGACAAATATAAGCTGTGAATAGTATCATGTAGAAAAACCGATCTCAATTATTCACATCTCATTCCTAAAAATCATCCCACCAATGAACAGCAGTGTGCTGCGTTCCAAGATGAATATCTTTTAATCCAAAGCAACACAATCTGGAGCAGTACAACTTTTTGTTTTTGATACCAAAACTTGGAATTAGTCCATTAAATTCAACTTGAGTTGATACAAAGACTCTCAACTCTATTTGTAATAGTAGGAGGTATTCAGTTGATGAGAGACTTCTGGATTGTGAAAATTTCCTACACGAGTCGGCTCATCCGCTCTCCAAGAAGAGAGGATCCCAACTACCAAAATGACCAACTAATGGGTGACTAACAAATGAAATATAGAATTATGACAATGCATCTGTTTCTCAACACTATTTGAAAACCAGAAACTTGAACAAATTTCAACTAGTACATTGATTACTTGTGACATAGTAAGAAGCTGAAGTACTTTGTGGGAACTCATTTTAAGAATGAAGATTCAATAGCGTTCTGTGAAAAGTGCTTTGACTCTAGACAGAATGATCCTCAAAGTACATCCACATGAATGTATGGATCCAGTTTCTATGTTCATTGACTTCTTCGCCCTAAATTTTTCCAAGTTGAACCTACCATCTGCTCTAAGAGCGTAAATGTGCTCATCTCTCTCAATAATAATTTTGATGAATCAGATGAACCCTGAACAACTCTTAATTAGACCTATTTAGGAATTGACATATGCCCACTAGCTCTTGATGAAGTCTTTAGCATGAATGTAAGTGGCACACCAAAACAGCTCAGACCCATAAATCAAGAGTAAAAGTGTAGCCAAGACTAAGATGTACAGTGATATGCAATGAAAGTATGTTATGTAAAATTGATCAGAGCAGCATCAGAGATCACCACACATATCACAACAACTGTTTCATGGACAGTTAATGGGACTGACCAGTCTCACAACATCTAAATGTGAGAGACGATTCTTTTTGTGTTGGATCTCAATAGGTTTTTGGTGAGACACGAGAAGTAGCTTGAATGATTATCCATTAGTCGCAATGTAATCCTCTCACTAGAGTAGCTTATGAACTTGAAATAAACAATTTAGAGCTTCAGAGTTAGGTTTGTCTCCAGTATCGGAGGAAGTAAAAGTCAATTTACTGATAAAATATAGATTGATACTGGCACCCATACATCATAAACTCTCCAAATATATTTGAAGATTATTCTTGATTGACACTGCACCTTGCACCGCACCACAGCAAGAATGGCACATATTTGGCCATTAGGCCATTATAAAATCACTGCAACAAGAGAGCATACATGCATTCATCAGGCCAGACATGAGGCGGCTTCTTTTACTAGTAGACCATTAATTACAATTGGTATTCACTGTACTCGCCATAGGTACTCCTGCAGAGAGACACTCGTCCGGGACAGAATATCTGAATTGTGTAAATGGTCTGCTAGCTTGATCCGAGGCGCTATATCGCGCCATTTGATGTGTGTGTGTGTGTGTGTGTGTGTGTGTGTGTGTGTGTGTGTGTGTGTGTATACGTATATAGTAGGCACGGCGCCTCGCTCGGTTTTTTTTTCATACTCGCCAGCGAGGCGCTATCGCCACTGCATGTGACAGCGGATATAGTTCGAGATAACTCGAGTCGAATTACCTGGTCCGAAGAAATCGAATAGAAAAGGCTACAGCCACCCTCCAAATTGCGATCAAAAAAAAGTACACAGAAGCTCAAAAAAATCTAAAAACCATGATGCATTTCATATTTCGCAATAACGAGCACTCATTGAAAGAAGAAAAAGGCCAGTTTCAATCTCTTCAGAATTGTGGCGCGTGTTGAAAAAAAAGTGAGAGGTTAAAATACCCCAATTCAATGTATAGTAGGCACGGCGCCTCGCTCGGTCTTTTTTTTTCATACTCGCCAGCGAGGCGCTATCGCGCCTCTTGATCCTTGCACATTTCCGAACAGCTGGTACTCGTGCCCTTGAGGTCTAGGAAGATAAGCTTATCTAAAACTATGAATGTGTTTTGTTCAAAACGGTTCGGACATCTATGGAGGAAAACTGATAACTTTTGAATTAGGCCAACGTGCAAATCATCTGTATTTCTGCGTTTCTAATCACAGTCCAAGATCACAGAGAACTTCGGTCAAGATGACTAGTCGGCCCTGAACAGTGCGAGATGAGTGCCAAAATTATCTTCAGCGCGGCAGACACTCCAATATGAATCTTTCAAAATTTGGCAAACTTTCCGAATGAGTGAGATGTTTCATTCTACGATTCTGTATTCTATTCACTCCCAGGTATTCTAACCGCAAGGGAAATTGAGACACCTTGGTGTCTCAACCCTGGAGTCTGTCGATTTCCTGGCCCCAGTCAGCGCCTGCCGAGGCGTGGAGATCGCACATCTTCATCCGGCAGCCGGGAATGGGTGAGTCAAGGGACTCGCATTGGGAACGTCTGCAGATGGACACAATGTGAGCCCGGATGCCTTATTCAGCAACCCGAGGGGCTACCTGGGCTCCAAAGAAGCGTAGAAGAGTCCCAAATCCCCCACCGAGGGGTGGGCTTCGGCCCTGTGCTGAAGTCCGAGCCCGAAATTTGATGGTCGGAAGGGAAGACGGGCCATTGCATCAATGGACCGTCTCCCCTTGCAGCTGAGCCATCCGTGACTCGACGATGGCCATCTCCCTTACTGACGCGCTGGCAGAGCGTATCCCTGCCCCACGCCCATGGGGGTAAGCCGGGGTGGAAGCAAAATCTGGGCACCCAGGAAAAAAAAGTTCCTCTCAGGTATTTCTTTCGATACTCTGATAGATTTCATGTAATCAAAGATGTATCGACAGTAATTATTTTAATGTCACCAACTTTTGGGTCGAGGGTCATGGGTTTTTTTGTCCCCTCGGGATATATTTCATGGGCAAACAGAACCCACAAAGAGTAGTTCGGGCACCTGAACTTTATCCGCGCGGGTTTGATACGCTATATGCGTTCGTTATCGTTTTTTTTTTTTTTTTTTTTTCATTTTTTTTTGGGTCTCTCAGTTGTATAGGACGCGATGACAAAATACCGTGAATGAATATTTCGACGTGAAGAGAACTGAAATTTTCGAATACATTTCTTTCAAAATTGCAAAAGCCCAGGAAACGGTCGAGGTAACCTCAGAAGAGTACTTCGAATCACTGCTTCTCAAATCTCGGGAACTATTTCGTCCCAAATTTGACATTCCTATAGAATGTCTCATCAAGTTCTACGTCGGAAGCTGTCGAGAAAAAAGACTTGGATCGAGTTGAAATGAGTTGCTCTGAGTGACGTTCCAAGCGAAATCCTTGAGGAATGCCTTAATTTGTAGCCGCTCACGCCCTCTCCTCATGCGTTGCACACACGCATTCAGAGATTAGATTCGTCTGCGCGGCGCTTCGAACTTTACTCTTCAATCTTTTTTTTTTTTTTTTTATTATGCTAAGCTTTCAAATCCCATATGGGATTTATATGCCTTTACATGAAAATACATATGAGTAGTCCCGCGCGAAACAGACCTACGAAAAAGGGTCATGTATTAAATTTTTTTCTTGACTTTTTCATTGGATTCTATGGTACAAAATATGAACTTTTCACTACCTATGGGGCCCCAAAAAATTTTCCAGGTACCTTCAACGTACATTACTTTGTTCTTTTGAATCATTTTCAACGAAAAAGTTAGGGTATTTTTTTCAGTAAAACGAATTTTTCTCGAATTCGTCTCGGAATTCGTTCACAGATACAGAGATGCGGCTTGTGGCATTCAAAAGGTCTTTGAAAAACCTATCGAAATCGGTCTTGTAGAATTGATTTTGATGTCTTGGGTGATTTTATCGAGCAAAAGAGTGAGAAACATAGAAAATTAAATTTCTCAAAAACCAAATTCTTTAAAATTTCGAAAATTTGATATTTTTTGTAAGATTTTGTGTCCTTTCAGAAAAAAACAGCCCTGAATTCCTTTTCTGTGTTCTAACGCCTATTTTTGCCAATTATCACAAATCCATTTTCCAGGCTTTTGAAAATTGTCTGTTTTCTGCGCATGCGCAAAAATTTGGATCCTTGAAACCAACCCCATTGGAAAGCCAAGAAAATTCCCTTAAAAATGACCACTTGCCGAAGTCAATTCCATGCATGCATTTGAGTCAGAGTTGCAACGTTCAAAAGACCACTGAACCTTGATAGTTCCTCAGAGGTGGATCGGAAGTATAACTGGAGACAGCAGTAAGATAAATTCACGCCTGCCCCCGTTCGATGGCGTCCATCGACGTGTCACACTCGATCTGGAGGCTCATCTTCCATACGTTGTAGATTCGGTTCAAATGCTTGAAATTGACTTCGTCAGGTAGTCATTTTGAAGGAAATTTACTTGGCTTCCCAATGGAGTTGGTTTTAAGGATCCAAATTTCTGCGCATGCGCAGGAAACAGACGATTTCCAAAAGCCTGGAAAATGGATTTGTGATAATTGGCAAAAATAGGTGTTAGAACGCAAAAAAGGAATTCGGGACTATTTTTTTCTGAAAGAACACAAAATTTTACATAAAATATCAGATTTTCAAAATTTTTAAAAATTGGGTTTTCGAGAAATTTAATCTTCTATGTTTTTCACTCTTTTGCTCGATAAAATCACCCAAGACATCAAAATCAACTCTACAACACTGATTTCGATAGGTTTTTCAAAGACCTTTCGAATGCCGTAAATTGCATCTCTGTATCTGTGAACGAATCCGAGAAAAATTCATTTTAGTGAAAAAAATACCTCAACTCTTTCGTTGAAAATAATTCGAAAGAACGAAGTAATGTTCGTTGAAGGTACCTGGAAAATTTTTTTGGGGCACGATAGGTAGGGAAAAGTTCATATTTTGTACCATAGAATCGAATAAAAAAGTCAAGAAAAAAATTTAAGACATGACCCTTTTTCGTAGGTCTGTTTCGCGCTGAACTATTCATATATCAAATGATTGTATCAATCACAGATTGTGTAACATTACAAATATTAGATATTCAAGAACATATCAGGGGAAATACATAACTACACATTCATACTCATAATTTGACAATCATCGAAGAATGACAACAAACATTTGGCTGCCTCTATATTGGGTTCTGATAGAATAATGGAGATTCTCATTGGCAATCGCATGTTCAGTCTACATAGTGATGATATTAGCTTTTTTCGAAGCTCGTCATACAATGGACATTGCCACGTCACATGGTCTAGATCCTGGGCATTCTCTTCACAAAGTCATCCCGGATTGTTCACAATATGCACTCTTGTAAGTGAGGCTACAAGACCGTAGTGGTCAGCCCTACATCTATTTACGGTAACGATGAGCTCGCGTGACAATTTTATCTTATTGACACGAAGTGTTGGGATAGCAAAACTCTCAGCATAGGCTTTTCAATGTTAAAATGATGATCGAGCGGCTAAGCAGGATACGTCGTATAGGGTGCGGCAAAAGATTTTCCATATTTTTTCATACCAAAGATCGAAAATCCACCATGGTATCGTGGAAAATCGAAAGTTGGGAGATAACGCACACCCTGGTGAGTATGCAACTGTGCACTCTAATACCTTACTCATATTCTTCCCATCTTTCCCACGCCCGTTTTCGGCGAGTTTGATGCGATTCGCAAGAAGGCTGCTTGGTGCGCTACCGTACTGAATACGGCGTATTCTCGCGACAGAACTGATGTATTACACTGCAAGACATGCACGAATCCGCGGAGTGCACGACATGCAATAACATCACTAATTAAATATTGAGATTCAGTACTTGGATGGTAGGATGATTGCATGACATGCATTTCGTGAAAGTCATGCGTAGCATTACTTGCAAAGCGGGAGTTGAGAGGGCGCGAGTCGATAGTATTGGCTATGGGAAGTATGAGTTTCAGCGCCTCCGTGCGGCGGAAAACGGCATGCCACGGGAGGGAGCAGTCGAATCGAACGCGTTTATATGTGGTTTAATGCGGGCTTCGGTCTTCTTATGCATTTAGCTCAAAAACCAAAGCTCGGATGCGGCAACAGTATGCGAGGCGATTGTAGGGTTTTCAAAAACGAAGAGTTTGAGTGCTTGTGAGTCCGAATCCGAACAAAATTGAGTAAACTAGAGCGAGTTGAAATTTTTGCCTATGCTTCTTGCATGGGCGCGAGCATGAGCGTTGCGGCCACTGCTCAACCACCGCTTCTGCCTCGACTCGCTCCGATATTTTTCTCGCTTCGGGCTTTGTGAATCCTTCAATAATGCTCTGATTGGCATGTATGATAGCTCAAAATTTTTGCAATGAAAAATCTAACAACTTTCTCCCTTACTGTTACGAGGTTTGAGCGATAGGTTATCCCAAAAATCAAGGTCAGAAATAGAGCATGCAAGCTAGGCGCGTAGTAGGGGTTTTCCTTCATTTTTGAGAGAACCTATCGCTCAAACCTCGTAACAATGAGTGAGAAAGTTGTTAGATTTTTAATTGCGAAAATTTTGAGCTATCATACATGCCAATCAGACCCTTATTGAGGGATTCACAGAACCCGAAGCGAGAAAAATATCGGAGCGAGACAGGGCAGAATCAGTAGCTTGAGCGGTGACCGCATAGCCCATGCTCGCGCCCATGCAAAAAGCATAGGCAAAAATTTCAACTCGCTCTAGTTTACTCAATTTTGCTCGGATTCGGACTCACAATAACTCAAACTCTTCGTTTTTGAAAACCCTACAATCGCCTCGCATACTGTTGCCACATCCGAGCTACGGTTTTTGAGCTAAATGCATAAGAAGACCGAAGCCCGCACTAAACCACATATAAACACGTTCGACTGCTCCCTCCCGTGGCATGCCGTTCTCCGCCGCACGGAGGCGCTGAAACTCATACTTCCCATAGCCAATACTAGCACACAGAACGTGGTATCTTGTGGAGCGTTTCCAAAGAAACTGTCCGCTACAGATAGTTCGCTAGCATAATTCAAGTTCCAATTTTGGTCTGTACCAGAGTGTCTCATTCCAACCTGAGATGTTACCGATGCAACTCATATTATTGAGAATCAGAAACGTTTTGAAGTGGAATAAAATGCATTGAATCTGACCCAGAGCACCGAATTATCATAACTTTGTTCTGAATGGGGACAAGTTGTATCTCACAGCAAAAAGCATACAATAACAACCTACGTCCTCGTTATATCAACAGCAACAGCTTGAACATGAACATGGAAACAGGATCTGACATAACTCATATTGAAGAAGAAAATATTGGAAAGAATCTAGTGTAAGACAATATTGAACTCGGGTCATTTCACAAGCATTTGACTAGTAGAGATATTTTGGTGGCTCACCTGATAAGATCATACCGAATAGACCTGCCATACGCCTTGCTTCGGAAATCATATTTTTCTCTTCTGCATCACTGATACTTTCGAGTATCGTGGCAGATTTTGAGAGCATCATTTCGAACTAGAATCAACAGAATGAAGTAGGTCACAATTGACCTGCGTAAAAAAATCACGTTTGGGTCTAGTTTGGGAGAAGTTTCCTTTAGGTCAAGTTTAGACCGAACCACGACTGAGACAAACCTGCGCCGCTTCAGGCTACCAAAAAGTACCCAAGTTTGTCAGGAGCTTGGCTTGCAGGCCGCACAAACTTCCCTCATTTTTGGGCAAAGTTGGGGAAAAGGTTGGGGTCTAGTAAGAAGCTTTGGAAAGCCTGTGGCCCAAGTGTGGGAGACCTCCATCCAAAGCTTGGCTCAAGTTTGGGAGAAGGAATGACAAGCGATTCCCAAACGAAGCCCTGCAACATTTCCCGAGAGCAGCAAAAATTTTCCTTTCTAACTGAACAAAGACACGCGCGTTGTTTAGCTGATCAAGACATCTCGTTACTTGAGAAAAACTTGATCAAAATCAGAAATAATTTTTCCGGGTGAAAACCGTGCAGCTTTCATAGAGCAGCTGAATTTTCACAAATCGTTTTGAAAGCAGGCTTGCACAGAGTAAGCCACGCGTGAGTTTCAGGGAGTCTTTAAAAATACCTTGGCGGTGCGAGGCATCAAGTACCCGCGGAAAGCAAATGGAGAATGATGAGGGAAGGCCCGGGTATCCAGCGACTTGCGGCTCCTCTCCGCATCGGCTTGAGTCTCACTCCTGGCAGTCGAGCTGGATATCCGCTGCTTCTTGCGCCTGCAACGTACAAAATTGACCAGAAGTATCGTGCTTATCGTAGATGGGAAGAAACATTTCCATCAAATACCGCTCCAAAAATTCAGTACGAGGAGACGATCTAGGTTAGAGAGGCACTACGGCTGTATTTACAAGATATTTATCATTCAAAAAAAGTTGGAGTACTCATCCGAGCAAGAGCAGCTAAAGTCAAGCCATCATTGCTTTTCCATCTGCACCAAGGCCATTTTATGTGGAAGGTAATCAGTTTCCACATTCTCGAGTCGGCATCAGCGGCTGTTGTAGAGGTTACGCTGATAATAATGTTTGTTGGCTGGCAACCACCGCTAATATCGATTTTCCTATTGGGGATCGGCAACGTTGTCACCGTAACCTCTATAATAGTGTCTGATGAGGGGCTCGTGAGAATCTTTCGCTCGAGAAATTTTTGGCAAAAATTGATGATCTTGCAGATGAAGATAGACGAAGAGGAGCAACCTTGGCGAAAATGGAAGTGCAGTGATTCTCTTATCTTTTCCGAATGAGATCTCACTCGGAGCTCGGAGTGAAATCGTGGCAACTTGGCACCGAGTGAGTTTCACTCAGAAAAAAGAGTGAGATTTTTCAATCGAGGATCCCGAGTGAGTCCAAATGTTATTCAGCTGAAACCGAATGTTTTTATTCAATCAATACGAGGTGGGGTATGAAATTAATAAATCATTATTGATCATCCAAAGCTTGTAAGAAGAGAAAAAACTACTCTGCTCTAAATAGCATGATAACTTCGATATATTTATAATTTGGTAAGTGCGGGGAATCGAACTGAGGTCGTCGTATATACTTATGAATCGCGTTGCTTCTCTACTTAGCTACTGCTGCTGTTGACACCCACAGTTCCATAGCACCCTCTTATGGGAATAACGCACCGTGTAACTTTATACGTGTCATAGATGGGAAACGGAAATATAAGAGCTAGCTATTGTTTCGAGTAAAAAATTATAAAAGTGAAAGCCACATTCCCCCGGTATCAGGGTATTGCTTCTATATGAGTAGGGTAGATGGATTTTTCGACAGTGTGTAATATGATACAATATTGGGATGTTTATTCTTAAAACTCATGGGAGGGAATATTGAAATTTCTTCGCTCAGTTTTTCAACGAATATTGCAGGGAACCTACCATTTTCCTCTTTGTAAGCTACGCTTTGATCCATCAATAACAATCGAGTGGCACAATATAACCTGAAATTTGATTCGAGCGTCTCACTCTTGCATCCGAGTGATATCTCACTCGAACTCCCGAGTGAGAATTTAGATTTTTTAATTCCTGATCCTTTACCGAGTGAGATGGTCTCTTACTCGGTAAAGGGCCAATCGAGATTTTTATCGAAGTGAAGGGAAGTTAAAAGGGGATGGCATGGCTTCAGCGGCTCTTATTCAGATGAGTATCCCAAATTATTTTAAATTGTAAATATCTTGTAAATACAGCTGCAGTGCCTCTCTTACCTGGATCGTGTCCTTGAACTTCTGGTCAATTTTGTACGTTGCAGGCGCAAGAAGCAGCGGATATCCAGCTCGACTGCCAGGAGTGAGACTCAAGCCGATGCAGAGAGGAGCCGCAAGTCGCTGGATACCCGGGCCTTCCCTCATCATTCTCCATTTGCTTTCCGCGGGTACTTGATGCCTCGCACCGCCAAGGTATTTTTAAAGACTCCCTGAAACTCACGCGTGGCTTACTCTGTGCAAGCCTGCTTTCAAAACGATTTGTGAAAATTCAGCTGCTCTAGGAAAGCTGCACGGTTTTCACTCGGAAAAATTATTTCTGATTCTGATCAAGTTTTTCTCAAGTAACGAGACGTCTTGATCAGTTAAACAACGCGCGTGTCTTTGTTCAGTTAGAAAGGAAACTTTTTGCTGCTCTCGGAGAAAAGTTGCAGGGCTCCGTTTGGGAATTGCTTGTCATTCCTTCTCCCAAACTTGAGCCAAGCTTGGGATGGAGGTCTCCCACACTTGGGCTACAGGCTCTCCAAATTTTCTTACTAGACGCCAACTTTGCCCAAAAGTGGGGAAAGTTTGGGCGAACTCCATGCCAAGCTTCTGCCAAACTTGGGTACTTTTTGGAGCCAGACGTGATTTTTTTACACGGGTTGATGTGCTGAACCGGGATGTTTCAATCAACTGCATATTGGCATGACATACTTGCGGAATTCTGGAAATCAACACCGGATAGAGGAATATGAAAACCAAAAACAATACAAGTTGTTGTAAATTGTCAATCATTGCACCATAATTACTATCCCAAGGGTGAAGAAGTTCTGCAATCTAGTCAAACCTTATCATTGGAATGTATCCATCACAAATACCACTCATAATAGATCTCTCGTCTGTCCGTGTAACTCACCAAGGATACGACGAATGACAAAACAATGGAATATTGAATCGTCACAATAATGCCCCTAGTTAAACGTGGCTGTTCTGGCCACGTGCCCCCTATTTTCATGTAAAACTGGATGATCTTCATACTTCTAACATAGAGATCGTCGGATGAGATTATTTCACCAATCTTCATGATAGATCTGGTTGGTTGGTATAAATTCGTCCCAAGAGTTGTGCCAGTCAAAGAGGTGTGATGTACACTATCAGAGTATCCGAGTCATTGTGACTAAAGCTCTTACGACAGGAAAAGATTGATACAATGATGGCTCTTCATTGACTTGCCATGCAACCCTGGCAACAACCGCAAATACACAATAAAGAATTCATGTCAGCGGAATAATGTCACCCAACGTAATGAATTTGTGATCTCTGTTTGCGTCGGAGGAATATATCACACAAATATTCGAACTCTTTCTTAACACTTCATTAACACTGTGGAATCTCGTAATACTCCAATAACTCACTACCATGGGAAACTTTTGACATGTGGCCAAAAATTGTCTCTTTTTCGAGAATGTCTGGAGATAACGGTGTTAAAGATCATCTGAGTAAACTTTAACTTCTTGAAAATCATTATGAACGTCTTTGAGTGGTGATCGGTTCCTCAGTTTCCATGAAAAATTTCGGATGGAAAGCACTTATAAGGGTTAGGCTGATGATGAAGTTTATTAATTTTCGGAATGAATCTGAGGAAGTGCAAGATTCTTTTTTGAAACAATGCTGTCAATACAATTAGGTCCCGAATCAGCTTTTGAGACTCAAAAAAGTGGAATAGCGTTGAAATCAAACACTTTGACTCCCGCCGCCCGCGGATTTTGGACACTCAGTTCTTCGATATTCTGAAGAAAAAATCGGTTAAAAATATTAGAAACAGTCGAGTTTGAAAAAAAACATCATGATGTGGGTTAACATGTATCTCCCGAGGCGCTGTGCAAAAACAAACTTCGGCTGTGCTAAAATACCACCACAGTATTCATTGAGGGTTAAAGTTCTCATGGGTTCTAAAATATGTAGTTTTTGATGAAGGACTCTTCTCGAGTGTGCTCAGATGACAGATTTCTGAGCATTGAACAAAAGTCTCCATAACCGCAAATCCAATGCCCTCTCTGTTTTAAGTTATTTCATGCAAGAAGTAGCTCAATCAGAATCAAGCTCGCTCCGTAATATTACTTTGACACGAGGATGCGGGCGGGCTCGATTTGACAAAGCATGGCAGGGGTGCTGCTCGAGGCTCCGAGATTGGAGAATAGCCTCGCCTGTGTCAATTCGGATGTGCTCTAGGGGTAACATTTCCGTCGATGTGGGTGCTCACAAGCACTGGCAACATCTCGACAGAATGGTCGAATGTTTCAATTGAACCGTTGAAGAAAATTAACCCGTAAACTGCACACATACCAGGAATCACGTAAACTGCACACTGGGTCAATCAGACCCAGAGCACAAAATCTCGTATTGCTCATCAGCAAATGAAGCTATCGACCTGAATCTTGCGCGTACTTCTTCTTCAACACCTCCTTTCGAGTGTCTCATGGGTTTTACCCGGGAATTTCAATGTTTGATAGTGGAAATTTCACGTATTCGAAGGTATCTGGAAAAAATCATTTCTCGACTTGAAAAATTCATAAAATCGGTTCTTCTCGACCGATTCCAAAAATTCTTATGGGGATTTGCTCGGGAGATGATATACTTTCAGGTAGAAAAATTTTCCCCTGCGTTTGTTCAAAAAAATATATTTATTGTTAGAAATTATTACTGACAAAATATGTGAAATTCGCCCAATGCGAGCGATCATTGATCTGCTCCGGGGGGCGAGTGAATTAGATGAAAATCATGAAGAAAAACTAGTTCTGGGCAAAAAATGTATATTTTACATCGAGGAATGGGTAAAGGATCCGACACAATCACTACATAAAGAAATACACTGCGCAGTTGGCGTCGGGTCCAATTGACCCAGTGTGCAGTATATGTCACCAAAACGATATTCCTTGTGGCTCGGAACCGGAATCTCGGTCTCTAAACGGTGGAACATACAGGAAAATGTTCCAGTATATCTTTCTTCCACTACCAATTGGATTGCTCACGTTTTAGAGACAAAGAAACATAAAGTTCCGGTATACAGTGACCATCATTTTGGTCACACGTACTGCACACTGGGTCAGTCAGACCCGATTCTAAATGCGCAGTAACTTTGTCGGCTGCTCACACCACATGGGCGCCTTAACGGGGTACTCTAGCGCGTGGAAGATGTAGTGGTACATCTAAACTAACGACTAATGGCGGCACAGGTATGATTTTCGGATATTCAAGGGGCTAAATCAAGCGCCGTAAAAAAGTACGGGTCAGATTGACCCACGATCAGTTTACGGGTTGATGTAACCATGAGAGATGAAACGCGCACTGAACTAGACTGACTTACTGTTGGGAGAATTCATATAAAGACGAGGATGGGATGATTCATGGAGATTTAGAAATACCATTTACAAGAATTCACTATTAGTGATGACGCGTGAGGTAACCGACGATACAATCTAATGAACTAGAATTCGCGGCATTTTTGCGTAACACTCGCGGCTCTCACAAATATCACGGTACGACACTTCCGAGACAGACCCGGTCGGAGTAGGTACTGGCGTTGGCGATGCGGTCAATCTTCATGGGTGAGAATCGGCGAGGCGGTAAGCGGCGACGAGATTGAGGTTAGCAATTCCTGGCGGTTGAACGGCGGTTTTTGCGATGGCACTCGAAGATGCGTTGACTGAACAAATAGCGATGAATGAATGAATCCTGATGCCCCACGTCGTGGCTTGATATAGGTGGCATCATACTTGGCATATGATGCATCATGCGAGACGTATGACGTCGAATGCTGTCAAGCAAGGCGTGTCATGGATGAAAGATGACGAATCATTTGGGTGTGTGACGCGTCATGGGAAAAGTATGATGTTCACGGGATCATGGTTACGGATGTCTCGGACAATGTTCCGAAAGATGTCAGAAAGTCATATTTCCCCGATGACGAATCATTGCTAGCGTATGGTGCTCGGGCATCATCGCTGGAGTATGACGGAGCGGCGTTTCGGCAAGTGGCAAAGAATCATGTACCCCCGATGACAGATCATCGAAGAAGTATGGCGAAAACAATGGATGCGTGACTCATGTGTTTGGAACTTTGTTGGCTCGAATGATTTCCCGTTGATGATCCAAGAATGCACGTGTTTCAAAGAACGGTCATCAAAGAAGTATGAGGTGGTTGGTGTCACGAGCTTTTTGCTGTTACACCGCTTGGATTTGGAATGATAATCACAGGAAAATCGGAGAGAAAAACAGTAACACCTCGAGCGCAGGCACCTCCTAACCTATAATATGGGCACACTCGCAACGTACTTCGAAGATCCAGCAGCAGACCAAGGGGTAAAGTGCTAGCAAAGTCGAAAAAAGTAAGAGCCGCTGTAGATTACCAATCATCCTCAACATAGTCGTTATCCCATGGTCAAAGAATGTCTACGTTCTGAACAGACTTTTATTAATGGAATGTATCCTTGTGAAATATTCTGACCATGCAATAACTCACCAGAGACACAATCAATAAGAAGTATATATAAGAGTATTGGTAGCGCTGATGATCAATCTAGTTGAACGCGACTGTTTTGGCCACGATCTTTCTGTTTTCGTGTAGAATTTCATAATTGTCCTACTAGTGAGCTTGGGGGAAGAATATTCCAAGTATTTTCATGATAAACTACTGGATGATTTCTGGAAATTGGGCCTTACTATTGTATCAGTGTAATCGGTACGCTGAGTGACGATGCGAAGCTAACTGACAGAAGGTCAAATAATACTTAATAATTCATACAATGCTGATTATTTATTGAGTTGGCAAGCGACCTAGGCACCACCATGAGGTGGAAACGCACTGTAAAATTCACATCCAAGACGTCATGCCACCCCAGCATAAGAATTTGTGATCTTCATTAGCATCAAATGTAATTCATCGTACTGATACGGTGATGGATTCAACCTTTTACGAGTAAGGACTATGGGGGGGGGGGGGGGGGTTATCTCACATGTTCCCGTCACAGTCATTCTGCACGATCTCTAGTTTATTTTAACATCTAATCAAGAATGGAGTAGAAGCAGCAATCATACTTGAGAAAAAGAGCTTCTATCTTCTTGGTGATGAGTACATCATTCGTTTAGCTTCAATGCCCGATTCGAGGTGCAAGAATGTAATTCTCTCAAGAACCAGTCGAAAAATTACGACAAAATTAACTCCATTTGATATGTTCTTCGAGACCGCATTAAAATTTTTGAGGTGATATATTCGGTCGCACTTTCAGTTGGCTGAGACCCACCGCGCGTGTCCAAAAATTTGAATAAATCTAACGTAGCAAACCCATGAACCCATGAGTTCTTCGATAAACCTGAATACGCTGCAAAAAGATATTTGCAGAATGCCTCCTCTCCTCGTATTGATTATTTGAACATTGAAAATCACGAAAACTCTTCTGTCCAGTGACGTTATAATGAGTTATTCAACCAACTGACCTTTTCTCGTCAACTTTCATTATCGAATGAGATTCTTCAAAATATATTCACAATCACACAACCGAGTTTTCCGGTGAATGACAATCATATTATTGGGACCATTGCACGAGGAAGTTGAACAATGTCTCGGGATTCCAAAGGGGCCCATAAAGGCGTTTGCGGAATTTCAAAAATTCAAATTGGAAGAAAATTGAGAGTTTTTCTTGGAAAAATGCAAATTCTGCTTAAAAGTTTGTGTTAACCAATTCCTTCAGAATGCCCAGGTAATATTCGAAAACGATCTTGAAAAGATTCATGTGTTCAATATTGGTTGCTATAGCGTTTGGTGAAAATGATGTTGAATTTTAGGTAATCAATGTCCCTTGAAAGAGAAAGTATCGAGAGTATAAAGCTGACAATGGACCGGGCTCATCATTAATCAATTTAGAACAAACCCTCGAAGTTCCACCAAGATCGGTTGGAGGGCTCAGGAAGTGTCGCGTGACAATGGGAAAATAAAATATCATACGGACATACACAAGGTGTAGTTTCAAATTTTAAAATGATTAAAAGCCCAGCCAAAATTTGTCCGTCAGCATCTCGCGTCTCGGGTTGCCTATCGGGAGGGGGTGAAGGGTGATGGGTGGCCCTATGGATCATGGTTGGGTCATGGGTGGGTAGATGGGTGGGTGGGTTGGTGGGTGAGTGGGGGTTAGTGGTCAGGTGGGTGGGTTGGTGGATAAATCGATGTACTTGAACTTTAGTGATTTCAGTGGAAATCAACAAAGTTCAAGTGATACGTTTCACTGAATTTCAGCGAAAATCGCTAAAGTTTGAGTGGAATTTCTCAAAAAATTCAGTGGAAATTTCTAGAGATTCAGTGAAAGTCACTTAAGTTTCCACTGTCTTTTGGATTCTAATGGTTGTCTGTTTCTGTATAATTGCATCTTTGGATGTAAATAACTATTTCGAAGTTAGTGTATTGATTGAGTCAAACGAGATTGGTAATAAGGGTATAGATGTGATTCATTGCTGAAGAGAGAAATATCCTTAGTGATTATTTTTTTATCTTGATGCAGATTATAAGTGGGATAGGATTCACAAGGTAAATAATCGTAGATTTCTCAATATCCTTCCAACAAATTAAATGAATTATCGCCTGTCAAATTTTATCCGTCCGGATGCCTCGTATTGTGGTGGCGTCGTTGGTGGGTCGGTGGGTTAGTGGGCCCGGTGGGTCGTTGGGTCCGGTGGGTCCGTGTTGGTATTGTTGGTGTTGCGTGTGTTGCTGGTGATGGGAATGCTTCAAAAATAATTCAGCATACTATATTGAGTTACAATTTTGAATTCTTTATTTATTACATCTTGTACACATTTCACGAGAAAATTGATTCCCGATCGTTAGTAGAGATCATAAATTGTTGTGATGCTGTGGAGAACACATAATACCTCAAATTCAACACTACTCATGTTGAGGAATAGTAGAAACTAAGAAATTCGACTTGACTTGCTTCAAGAGCTATACGAAATTCTGAGTCAATCACAAAATATTTCTGGATATACAACATTCGTGGTATAAACCTGAGTTCCTGCAAAAGGCGTTTTGAATGAATTTTCTGAAAGTATTTGTTCTTTGCTCTTCTTACTATTAGCACTATTTTTCATAACAATTTTCAAATTTTCTTTCGATGTGACTCTTGATAGAGCAACGTATAATTGCCCATGTCCAAATACTGGTGCCGGCAAACATATCCCAACGTTTTCAAATGATTGTCCTTGAGACTTATTTATAGTAACTGCAAATCCGACTCTGAAAGGGAATTTTCGACATACCATAGAGAACGAGATTTCATTCTTTGAGGATTTGACGTTGATTCTTGGAACGAATACCCTATCGTTTTTATTTTTCCCGTTAATGGTTTTTGCAAAAATCACGTAGGTTTAGGTTAGTGTAGGTCGATCTAATCCGGTGTAGTTCGATCTGATTTGTTCTTGTTTGGTCTAGTTCACTCTTAATGAGTCTCATTCGGTCTAGTTCCGTGTAGTTAAGTCTAGTTCGGTCCAATTGAATCTAATCCGGTTTCGTTCTGTCCAATCAAGGCTAGATCCGTCTAGCTCGGTCCTATACATCGTAGTTCGATCTAGTTTGATCTAAATTGAGCTTATTCGGACTAGTTTGGTCTAATTCGGTATAGTTTGCTCTAGTTCGGTCAAACTAGGTCGAGTTCGGTCAAATTAGGTCTGATTTCGTCTAATTCAGTCTAGTCCGGTCTAGTTTTTCTAGTTCGGTCTAGAATGGCCTAATTCGGTCTAATTCGATGCAGGTTGGTCTAGATCGGTCCAATCCGGTCTAACTCGGTCTAGTTTTGTCTAATTGAGTCCAGCTCGGTCTTGCTCGGTCTAGTTCGGGGTAATTAGGTCTCATTCGGTCTAGTTCGGTTGGATTAGGTTTAGTTCAGTCTAATTTGGTTTAGTTGAGTCTGGTACGGTCTAATACCGTGTGGCTCCATCGATTCCGGTCTAGTTTAGTCTAGTTCAAGCCAGATCGATCTACTTCGTTCTAGCTCGGTCTAGCTCGGTCTATAGTATGGTCAAGTTCCGTCCAGTTTGGCCGATTTGGTATTTCCATCATAAATTATCATTAAAGCCAAAATTTGTCCGTCAGCATCTTGCGTATCGGGTTGCCAATGTGGAGGGAGTGAAGTTCGATGGGTGGCCGTATGGGTCATGGGTGGGTAGATGGTTGGATGGGTTAGTGAGTGAGTGGGCGTTAGTGGTCAGGCGGGTGGGTTGTCCGATGGATGAAAGTACTTAAACTTTAGTGATTTCAGTGGGAATCACCAAAGTTCCAGTGAGATTCCAGTGAGATGTTTCACTGAAATTTCAGTGAATATCACTAAAGTTTCAGTGAAACTTCCACTGGAATTTCAGTGAAAATCACTGAAGTTTCAGTGAACCTCCACTGAAATTTCAGTGAAAATCGCTAAAGTTCCAGACTGGGGGTGAAGCTGAGGCTGGACTGAGGCTGTGGTTGTGGTTAAGGCTGAGATTGTCACTGGGACTGAGGCTGAAACTGTAGCTCAGACTGGGGCTGGGGCCGTGGAGGGGGCGTGGCTGAGGCAGGAGCTGTGATTGGGGCTGAGGCCATCACTGGGGCTGGCCAACTGGGGGAAATTTCCAGATACTTACTGGAGATTCCCTACTTCACTATGCGCAACATTACATCAATTCAATAGTTCTCAATCAAAGTTACTAGGTTGCATTAAGGAAATTGTTTTCTTTCGAATTCACTGTATTACAAAATCTTCATGTTACATTGTTGAGCTACAGAAGCATTTCAGGGGCTCATATCATATCAGAGACACTTCCAAGCCGGACGAGCGTTAGCAAAGTAGGCAATAACGCTAGTTAAATCAATTAAGCGACTGTCCAATTTTATCCGTCCAGATGTCTCGTATCGTGGTGGGCCGCAGATGCCGTTTGGGGGGGGGGGGTCGGCAGATCGGTGGGTCCGGTTGGTTGGCATATCCGGTGAATTGGTGGATCCGGTGGGTCCGTGTTGATGTTGCTGGTGATGCGTTTGACTTATCCGTACGGATTGGGCTACTTAGTTGATTTGATGGTCCGATCAGTTGTTCTAAGATCCAATCAGTCAAAACTTTCCTTTTGGATGGATGGGTTGCGGCTGGGGTCGAGGCTGGGGCAGAGGCTAGGGCTGTGACTAAGGCTGGAGCTTAGGCTTTTGCTGGGGTCGATGCTGGGTCTGGGACTAAGCCTGGAGCTGAGACTGCGGCTGGGGTCGAGGTTGGATCTGGGGCTACGGGTGGGGCTGAGGATAGGCTGTGGCTGTGTCTGGGGCTGAGGCTGGGGCTGTGGCTGTGGCTAAGGCTGATGCTAGGGCTAGGGCTGGAGCTGGGGCTGAGGCTGGGACTGAGGCCAAAGCTAAGGCAGCAGCTACATGCAGTCGTTTGAGGCGATTCTGAGACAGCGGGACAGCGCCTCCATCGGAGGCTGCGGTGGTGTTTCCTTCAAATTACATGGAGAGAACGGTTTAATTGCCGCTAGAAGCACTGCCCGCTGTCTCAGAATCGCCTCAAACGACTGCATCTAGCCGCACTCTAAGGTTTAGGCTAAGGCTGGGGCCAATGTTGGGGCTGAGGCTGAGGCTGTGACTGTGACTAGGGATGATATTGGGCTGGGGCTGGGGCTAGAGCTGGGGCTAAGCCTGAGACTGACGCTCGGGTGGAGGCTGGAGCTAAGGGTGGGCTGGGGCTGGTCCGAGGCTGGGGCTGAAGCTGGCCTGTGGCTGGGACTGAGGCTGGGACTGGGTCTAAGGATGGGCCTGTGACTAAGGATGAGGCAAGGCCTGTAGCTTGGGGAGAAGCTGGGCTAAGGTTGGAGCTGGGTCTTGGGCTAAGGCTGGGGCTGGAGCTGAGACTGGGTCCGTGGCTAAGTCTGAGGCTGGGGCCGGGCCGAAGCTGAGGATGGACTGAAGCTGAGGTTGTGACTGGGACTGAGCCTGGAGCTGTGGCTGGGACTGGGGCTGGGGCCGTGGATGGGGCGTGACTGAAGCTGTGGCTCGGGCTGGAGCTGGGGCTGAGGCTGGGGCTAAGGCTGGGGCTGAGGCCGAAGCTAAGGCTTAGGCTGGGGCTTGGGCCAATGTTGGGGTTGAGGCTGAGCTGGAGCGTGGCCGAGGCTGAGGTTGGAGCTGATTCTGAGGCTGGAGGCTGTGGCTGTGACTAGCGATGAGATTGGGCTGGGGCTGAAGCTGGAGCTAAGGCTGGGGCAGTGGCTAAGCCTGTGACTGACACTGGGGCTGAGGCTGGAGCTAAGACTGGGCTGGGGGTGAGGCTGGATTTGGATCTTGAGCTAAGGCTGAGGCTGAGGCTGAGACTGGGGTTGAAGCTCAGCTCGTGCCAGGCTGAAGCTGTGGCTTGATTGAGGCTGGGGTTGTGGTTAAGGCTGAGGTTGTGACTGGGACTGAGGTTGGAGCTGTGGCTGGGACTGGGGCTGAGGCCGAAGCTAAGGCTTAGGCTGGGGCTGGGGCCAAAATTTCCCACAGGAAAGGTCCCGACAACTTTCCCGGAAAAACCCAGTCTCGAGCCTGTATCCGCGTGGAAATTGTTCGGCGCGCTTAACATGGGCTTATATGGGAGGCCAGTGCTTCCCCTCTTAGTTTCCATGTAGTTTCGATGATATCAAGATTATCCAGATGGAACCAAGCCCTTTCGAAAGAGAAAGATGTGAACTTGACGACAACACCAGTTGGATATCGAAGAAATCTGAAATTTTCGATTTTCCACCGGGAGACTGCTAAAATCGAGCACCAGACCAGGTGCTTGGGGACCAAGTACACGTTATTCGTATGCTGTTATTAACAATTCTTTGTTCCATTTCTGTGTATATAAGTTATTGAATTGACTCTTGAATGTTGACGAGTCCCCTTACGCATTGCTATGAACAAATTCTATTTGTTATAAACAATTATAATAACGAAATCATATCTTGTTAGGATTATTATTGTACGCTCATAGCTGGAGAGGGAAGTGTTTGATCATGTTTGAGAATCCAATGATTCCCCACACCAAAACGAGTCGACGAGTTTTCCAGGGAAATTGTGGTGGGTGGGAGAAATCGGGGGAGTTAGAGGACATACGCGTGAAGTCTCGACCATAATGGTGCAATGTCTCTGATATGCACTGCAATTTCGGGATCATGCTCCCTGCTTTCCACGATTTTCCACCACCTACCACAATTTCCCTGGAAAACTCGGCGACTTTTGGTGTGAGAACTCATTGGATTTTCAAACATGATCAAACACTTCCCTCTTCAGCTATGAGCGTACAATAATAATCCTAACAAGATATGATTTTGTTATAATAATTGTTTACAACAAATAGATTTTGTTCATGACAACGCCTAGTGGACTCCGGCAATATTCAAGAATCAGTTCAATGATTCAATAAACACAGAAATGAAACGAAGAATTGTTAGTAACAGCCAACGTATAACGTGTACTTGGTCCCCAAGCGCCTGGTCTGGTGCTCGATTTTAGCAGTCTCCCGGTGGAAAATCGAAAATTTCAGATTTCTTCGATATCCAACTGGTGTTGTCGTCAAGTTCACATCTTCCTCTTCCGAATGGGCTTGGTTCCATCTCGATATTCTTGATATCATCAAAACTACGTGGAAACTAAGAGGGGAAGCACTGGCCTCCCATATAAGCCCATGTTAAGCGCGCCGAACAATTTCCACGCGGATACAGGCTGGAGACTGGGTTTTTCCGGGAAAGTTGTCGGGACCTTTCCTGTGGGAAACTTTGAGATCTACAACCTCGACCCTTTGTATTTTCCCCGGAAAATGCATATTTTCCAAGATATTGGTAAAAAACCCTAAATTTGCACTAAAAATTGTTAATAACAAAGGGTTGGCAAATGAATTCGCCCAAGGAACCTCGAAAAATCGATTCAGCAGGTGGGAATGCATAAGAAATCATCAAAATTTTCTCTGGGAATTTATATGCTTACGGGAGCATACGTGGGCGCCCAGACTATTTTGGATGAGGGATATCTCACGGTATGTCTATAACCCATATAATATGATGCTACCTGGTCACGGTCCCATCCTGAGTAGGTGAATAGCTGAGCATTTATTCCAGTTTTAGTTCAAATTTCATCAAACTTCAAAGAATGTGATATTCGGTTTCGATTGCGTTTGCTGGAACACGCGAAATAGTTTCAATTTCGTGCAGGATGAAATGCGAGAGTGGAGCAAGATCGTGGAATGGCAGTTGAATCATTGAATAGTTCAAATGCGCGGGAATCAATCAGAAATCGTTGACCCGTGAATCGCTGTTGAAATCATTTCCAGGTATAGATGTAACGATTGATTTTTATTCCAGCTCCAAGTACTATATGTGAACAGTCCAGCTTCCTGATTTAGTTACACTCGGGTGGTCCACGGAAATTCAACAATGAATTCCTGTTTCGTTATCTCCCGAGGATGCAAACAAGTAATTCCTGCACATTTATACTTACCCAAAAAAACAAATCGAATATTGCCCGGAATCCCGTCATTTTTCCAGAAAACGGCCTCTACAGCCACGCGAAGATGATATACTCGAGCGTTGATTTGTGTGAGCCATTACCAATATACAGTAGATTACACGAGGTTCCGCGCCAATATCCCGGATTCCTCTCGTTGCACACCCACGCCTCACCTGGAGGCTCATCGAGGAAGACGATCCAGGTGCCTTATTACCTGTGTAATACACTCGCAGTAACCTTTGAAAGGCCATATCAGCGCTAGCCGCCTTGGTGCGCGGGCGGAGGGGTGACCGACGTGTCCCCCCACCCCAGTCTCACACTCGGCACTTCCCCGTCCGCGCACCAGCCGCGCGAGGCGAGACTTTGCTTCTGCTTTTCTCTCTCTCTCTCTCTCGTCTGCTTCGCCGTTTTCGTCTGCGCGACAGTTCGACGCCGGCATGGCTCGCGCCGCCACAACATCGACGTGGTGCAGCATTTGTCCCGATGCCACCCGCGCGTGACGTTCTATCCATAACCAGTCGCCCCCCTTAACCTAACCTACGAGTCTATTTTTTTTTCAACGACACCGTGTCATACTTGTGAAAATTGGCTGTGACAGCAGGTGGTGGGTTCCTGTAGATGATATATTGCAGCTGGTGCACACAAGTTTTGAGGTTAGGTCGGCGTTTGCGCGTGCCACTGTGCGCGAGTGTGTTGACAGTCTGAGAGAGAGAGAGAGAGAGAGACCTCGTGCGGGAGTGTTTTCGTATACATCCTCGTGTAGCTGGTGCTCGTGAATGGGTTTGATACATCCCTTTGGTCGGGGCCTCTGTTTATAGCTAGTATCAAGCTGGTCGAGACGACATTCCTGAGCAGACGCAGCAGCAGCATACTTGCCATGGTGAGTGTCTGCTATTCTCTCTTTGCACTCTCATTCCTCTCTTTTCCCTCTCGCTGCGTAGGTGTGCGTTTTAGAGGACACACATCAGAAACCGATGCTGTGGAATACCTATATGTAGCCGGTCTCGCGGATGCTGTGCGACTGTCTGTCTCGCCATGAGATATGGTCTGTTCTGCGTATAAACAGCGTACGTTCATTTACAATTTCGTATGAATGACACGTGTTGGTGGTGTGAGTCAGTGTGTATTTGGATGTCAGATATATTCAGTCGGTTTTTTGTTACTACACGTGCGCGCCTTGTCTGCATACACACACACACACACACACACACACACACACGTTCACGATGTGATCTGATTTTGATTCGCTATTATATGAGCGATGGATACTATTGACGCGCGTTACGATATCGCGTGACACGCTTGCATTGTGCATCTTGAATGAGTTTTACGTTATACACATCGTTCTACGATGATACTGTGTATTCATGGAATTTCATATGCGCTGGCTCGCTGCAAATCAATTAACGATTATGTGCCATTCACTCGATTTTGTATTAGAGATCCAACTCATTTAGATTCTTTTGGATTTATAAAGTATTGTTCTGGAAGGACAACTTGGAAATTTGTGTTATGGTGCCATATCGAGCTCTGGATAGTCCATGGAACCTTGTTGAAGCTAGATGATGATTTGCGACTTCGTCATCGCACTCATTTCATTGACAAACACGATGTGCTGATATTGATGATGGAAAATGTAATTTCTCCTCAATTTCTACTCAGGTACTCTATATGAGACTAGAATGGCGGAATAGATAATAACTTGTCATTCGAGTCGAAGATACGCCTTGTGATTGTCTATCACATTTTGCTCCACTCAGCTCCAATGTTACAGTTTGATTCCCTAAAATTAGAAAAATATTCTACTTGAGCTAATCTAACTGAAACCCTTACTCATGGTCGATTGGTTGCAATAGCTTGCTTCCACCGTCCGAGATTGTGTATATCTTATCGCTGTATCGTTGCAAATAATGTAAAACTATACTAGTCTGGGCGCAACAAGTGATCCGGTGAAAATTGAATTTTGACTCGTTACTTGTCTTTCACTAACAATATTATCAAGTTGGAACAGCATTCGTGATTCATCTCGAGTAATTTTAAGACATTGCCACAGAGTGTGTTCCGTCGATCAAAAATGGTTTTATCGTGTTTTCTGTTTCTCACGATTTTGTCCTCATTTCGTGCATATGCCCATTTTCACTTCTTCCATCTCATTGTTCCATGCGGTGTGGGTTGGGTAGTCGTTGCTCGACCAATTGGAAGTGCAAGACCAGCGATTTTGTCAGATTCCTTGTCCAAGTCCAATCAATTAGCATATTTTTCCGTCATCGAGTCCTTATAATTTCCCGTCTGCGTGTTTGCACGGGATAAAAATAGTGACAATAAGTTACGAAAAATCTTCCGAATCATCCAAGAATATCAATGAAATTTCATAAAAGTATGATTATTTGATACGAGAGTGTTCTCTGGAATTTACATTGCTGTCTTCGAAAAACCACAAAGATTTAAATGAATTATCATTCCTATTTACTTGCTCAACAACCCTTCAATCAGAGAGCAGTCGCTCACAATTCAAATGGATAAAATATTTTTGTATAACATACAATTTCACTACTGGCTAATGGTTTGTAGACATATGAAAATGTCAAATCCAAACTAGCAAATTCGATTTGCACGGCCTTGTTGGTCTGAAATGACTGTAGCTGAGCTGGTTTTGTAGCTTTTCTCAAGTACTTTAGGATTTTCCGTGAGTTTTTCCTGCGGCACAACAGGGTTTCGGTAGTTCGAGTCGAATCCTTCGAGTAATTTATAAAATTCGGGTCAACACCTAGACCTCTGCAAGGCATACATGAATTGATCGATCGACATGATTTGAAAAGCATCTGAAAGTAAGAGTCAAAAGCTTCAAAATTCCTTTTTCGAAGTTATTCCAAGTTGTTCCTGGTCCGAGGTAGGAAGATTTTTCTCAAAAAACAGTCATTATTATTCTGTAGAAGTCAACCAGTGAAACTTACTAAATTTTGATACTCTTTCCCGAGAGAAATCATCTTCTGCAAAAACAGTGACATTGCAAACCAAAAACGACCTGCAGTAATTTTCAAAAACGGATGTCGGAGCTCTTGCATTCTAGTTCTTCTAGATGCTTTCTGAATCATTCCGAACGATTGACTGATGTCTGACTCACAGGGGTCTGAGAGTTGACTCAATTTTTATGAATTCCCCCAAAGATGCGAATCGACCACTCATCGAAATCCTGACGTGCCGCAGAAAAAAAAACCCACAATGTCCCAATGAAGTGCATGAAAAAACTCTACAAAATGTGCTGAATCAGTGTCATTTTGGTTCAACAACGTTGCGGAAATCGAACTTTCCAATTTTTACTTTTCATTCTCAGGTGTATACGAAGTACTGGCCGTTGGTGTAAGTCGTACTAGCCGACAGATTGAGCTTATTTCTTGAATCGGGTGCATGTTTAATTAAAAAATAAGTCAAGCACTAGCGTCTTTTCATAGCAGTCTTGATGCTGATAATTATTTTACACTTCTCCAGTGTCGAAAAAAAACATCCTTTGAAATTCTTGCTCTACAGTAAAGTTTAGCCTCACGAATGTGCTTTCGTCAGCTCTGACGGTTTGAAATTTGCGCTGCCTGAGATTACCGAGAGATGTTATGGATATTTGAAGAATATCCAAGATAGCACTTGACGTGCCTAAATTCTATTGGCGGTTCTCTCATTCAAAAAGGAGGAGGACAAATATCTCCTTCCCAGATCGCCACATTCCATTCCGGAGATAATACATCCCGCGAGCTGCTGGCAACAAAATTGTGCTAATCTTACCCTCATGCCCGTTCCACAGGGCAATCTCATATTTATCATTCTCCAAGCTCGGCAGCTTCTACCCACACTCACGTATCTCGAGACACGCTTCCATACTGAAAAGCAGCAGTACAACAATGAATGGCTCTTCATCGGGCGTTACGGGGCGACACAAAGCCTGGCGTTGCAAGCCATTATACGGCGCGCAAGCTCTGCCTCGATCTTCTCACAAACGGCGACGCTGCTGCGCAAGATTTTGCTCTTCCAAACTTGCAGCAGCAGCAGCAGCAGTAGCTCTATGTTACGCCGATGCAACAAAGCCACTCAAGGATATAATTGAATCCGCGATTTTGCCAAGTTTACGCACGCCGCGAGAGCACAATGCGGCCGCCACCACCACCCGTTTCGCCCATCTAAATAATACGGATAGACCACGTCGCTCTCTTCTGCCCTTCCCTATATTCCCTTCCCTTATCGTTTTCATAAATTTTCGTTTCGCTAATGCGGAGACCGGGGACACTGCGTGGAGTGGGCGTTATCCGCGAGAGTACGATATCATTATAGAGCAGCCTCGAGTGTATACTTATAAGTATATAATAACGGGGGCAATACACGCGAGACCGGCTCATTCATTCGGCTGCTGCTGCTGCAGCTGCACGGCTCATTGGCCTAGTTTTGCTATTTCGCTGCTTCTCTCTCTTTCTCGAGGCGCTCCTTTGCCTCGTCGCATTATACAATTCGCGCAGAACTGCTGGATTCATAATCAGCAGCCGCGTCTCCGCGAGCATTGCCAAATGTTGAGTGCGAATGGGAGTGCGGTTAGTTTTTCAAAATTTAGATTAAATTTGCAGGAAAGCGGAATTTTGGCGAATCTTGGGAAAATTATCCGAAATTCTTTATCATTCCAATACGATTCTGCATACTTAAAAAATCTGAATTTGTAAGGGAAAATTCTTTTTTTCCACTCAAATAGCTTTTTTCGTCGATTGACCGAGGAATCTCGTGAATTAGCTGCGCAAATATACACTACCGCTCATAAATTAGTGAACGGTGCACGCCCGTTCAGCCTCTTTCCGAGAAGCGATATCTCAGGCTCTATGCATTGTAGGACAATTCTGAAAGAAGCATCTTAAAGAGCAGAAAAAATTCTAACTCTTCAGTGGTTTCAATGATCTCTATCGTTTATCTCGAAGGTACTAGATGCTGGTCATTCTTAACTTTTCCGAGTGAAATCTCACTCGGAAAGAGTGAGTTCTGACTCGGAGTTCGGAGTGAAATCGTGGCAACTCGGTACCGAGTGAGTTTCACTCAGAAAAAAGAGTGAGATTTTTCACTCGGGGAATCCGAGTCAATTCAAACGTTATTTCACCGAAACTGAATATTTTCGTTTAATCAATACGTTGCGGGCTATAAAATTAATAAATTATTATTAATCATCCGAAGGTTCGGAAAAAAGAAAAAAATCAATCCCGCCTATAGCGGCATGGTCGCTTCAATATTTTTGTAATTTGGGAAGTGCGGGGGATCGAACTCGGTTGTCTTGGTTGTAAATCGGACTACTTCTCCACTGGACCACCGCTGCTGTTGACATCTGAGGTCCATAGCATCGTCTTATAGGAATGATGCACCATGTAACTTTATACGTGTCGTAAATGGAAATGAAAATATGAAAAGTAGTTATTGTTTCGGTCGAAGAAATAACAAAAGTGAAACCTACATATTTCCCCGGTCACAGGGCATTGCATCTATATTAATGGGGTTGATCAATTTATACGTAATACATGCATTTATAAAACTTATGGAAGAGGATATTGACATTTCTCAGCTCAGTTTTTCAACGAATATTGCAGGAAATCTACTATTTTCCTCTTTGTGAGCTACGCATTGATCCACCAGTAACAAATGCTCGAACAAATGTGCGGCAAAACATAACCTATAATTTGATTTGAGCGTCTCACTCTTGCATCCGAGTGAAATCTCACTCGAACTTCGGAGTGAAATTTTTGGTTTTTTTGATATCTGACTCTTTACCGAGTGAAATGGACTTTCACTCGGAATCCGAGTGGAAAATCTCACTCGGAGAAGTTAAGAGAGAAAGTTAGAAATCTACGAAAATGATTACTTTCATTGATACACCTGCAGTTTTGCTGCAAATAAAGATACGGCAATTCTGCAAACGGCATTCTCTTAGAGCAGAAAAAATTTTATGTGCAGCTATCTTTTGATTATTTTTCAGGTCTCGCGTGCGAGAACGTACGAGCTGTCAAAACATCTAAAATGATGGTTTTTGCCGTTTTCCATGCCGATTTCGGTGAAAAACTATCATTTCGGGTGTTCCCACTGTAAATCTCAATTTGTAGAATTCACATTTTGAATTTGTAGTTATGCACAAATTGTTTGTACAAAACTACAAATTGAGATTTACAGTGCCGACAGCTGGTACGTTCTCACACGCGGAACATAAAAAATAGTCAAAAAATGACTACACGAAGCATTTTTTCTGCTCTAAGAGATGCCGTTTGCAGAGTTGCCGTACTTCATTTGCAGCAAAACTGCAGGTGTATCAATGAAAGTGAAAATTTTCGTAGATTTCTAAATTTTGATCAGCATCTAGTACCTTCGAGATAATCGATACAGGTCATTGAAACCACTGAAAATTTTGCATTTTCCCTGCTCTTTGAGATGCTCTTTTCAGAAGTGTCCTACGGTGCATAGAGTCTGAGATATCGTTTCTCAAAGTGAGGCAGAATTTGCTTTAACCATTCACGAATTTATGAGCGGTAGTGTACGATAATGCAGGTACCCAAATTCTAAAAATCACAAAAAATGAGATAGGGTCTGCGAGGCAGGCTGTGAATGAGCAGCAAAGAGTAAGCAATCTTAAAATATTGGAATATTTCAGACGATACTCGTCTTGGTCACTTGATTTACAAGAAATATAATCCCCTGTGGGTCGGCAAACTCCATTGACAGGGGTAAGACACCGCGCAAAGTCGGGAAATTCACCGTGAATCGGCCACGGTCGCAGAAAGTCTAAAAAACATTACGAAGTTCTGATGACTATTCCGAATACTACTCAGGAATTCTACTAGTTCTTCACCCTCGGATGATCAGATCAGGAGAAATTTCAATTGGGTAGAAAAGTATGAGAATCTTGATTACGGCGTTGTCTCACTGGTTTAAAAAAGTCGTCCAATGAAGATCCAATGGGATCAAATGTTGAAAAAGCGTGATCCAATTTGATCGAAGAAAGTAATGCTATGTGATCCGACCTCGATCAAATAGTTCCAATGCCTAACCTAACGCGTCGGTATATACACGCAGAGTTAAATTGATTTTGCCTTGAGAATGCACCAAATAGACAATTTCTCTCATCAGTGTATGCGGTGCATTGCGCTGCATCATACTACGAATTCGCATATTTTCACACATCCGAAAATTGGGTTATTCTATGATGATTATTCGTTCCCTCGCGCTTGAACTGCTATCCCAAGGTTTCTCTTGGTGTCGAACCTTCTTCACAATAAGAGATCGATAGTAAGTCCTACTTGATCTCGTATAATGCGAGGAACGAGCGAGCTTCATAACCTTACGCAGAAGGATGCACGGATATTCACATCCTGTTACAGGATTGAGGAATAGGTTTTGCAAGTCAATCTATGACAGAATGGAAAACATAGCAGTTTTCCTAAGTATGATGAAATGTAGAAGGTTGGAATGTGTAATACCCTTTAGCAAAGAGTTTGCAGCAATCGATGACACAGTGATGATTGCAAGAATTTCGCTGTTTTTCCACCAGACTTCCGAAAATTTGTGTGACAAAAGCTTACTAGAAGAGTGTTTCAGGTCACGGATTCGGCTGAAACTCTGGGAATAGTCTCCTTTTGGTGCCAAAAGATGGAACCCAAAATCACAGACACTAACACTCATGCATTTCCGAGCTACAGCCAAGGACATTAGCATTACAGGCATACCTACATGTATAGTTTTTAATATGGGCCTACATGGGCAATGCTACATGGAAAATAGCTCGGAAACGCTTGAGCGTTATGGTCTATAATTTTGGGTTCCATCTTTTGGTGCTAAAAGAAGACTATTTCGAGAGTTTCAGCCGAATCGGTGTCACGGGTCTGAAACACTCTCTTGGTTAAATATCCCCGAAGAAAAGCCATCTCGAATTCACTCTATAAATCCCTTCGAGGCGAAGTGACCTCGGAGTATAGGAATATCTTGCCTCGAACGGTAGAACTAAAGAATCCCCTAGATGAAGGCAAAATTTGCCCTCAGCTTTGAAACAAAATGCACGGGCAACTACGTTGCAGAGATAACCTCAAATTTCTCTGTAAGATTGAAATAATCAAGCAAGTTGAGAAAAGTTCGTCATCAATATCTTCTTAATTCACGGATGAGGCCGCAAATTCTATCGCAATAACAAAAGATGCATATATTTTAATATAAATCCCCCCTCCCCTCCCCAGGTCATAGAATGGAGTTCATCATCCTCGAGGCATTTCTTCAAGATATTATGGTTCAGAATCCCACCAAAACATCACGATTTTGACGTGGTTGTGGCGCTTATTAGTTTAGATTCATATTAGATATGATTCACAAGTTGCAATTCCTTGCGCGATTCACAACACCGATGCCCAAAAAGATATTAGGTAACGTGTATGTTGTGGAAGGACAAGTGAATTAAATCGTTCATTCAACCGACGCAGTAACACATTCGGCAGTGTATTCATCGATAAACTCAAAATAATAACGTTAACCACAGCAATACTCAACTGCCTAAGTTTGCACGATCGTTCCAAGGCTAATTTCCACGTTTGAGGCTTTTTGATCAGATCTTCGAATCGAATGATTATTTGTCTCAAAGGTCTCAAAAATATTTGGAGTGAAGGCCATGATGGTGAATTTTCATGCTGCTTGCGTATGATAAGTCGGATCGTTTTGCTAATTTGTCGAACGCGGGATGTAATTTCAACGAGTAAATACACTTACACAAAATTAGGTTGGTTTGGATGTGTATGGATCTGTCGATGCATTTTGGGCGGTTGAGTGTCATTAGTCGCTGCCAGAGCCATTCGCTGCTCTTTCCTCCTCGTATTCGATAAATCGGAGCGTATCGATAGAGAGAAGTGGGCAGTTTGGAGCGGCGCTAGCACGTACCGATAACTTATCGTTTGGCATTAAGTTTTTATTGGGGTATTTCAATTATACAGCGTCCCTCTCTCTAAGCGGTCCTCTTCAAAGCGATTCACTTCTACTATAACACAGTATTCATTCATGCTCCATCCGCCTGTCGATGCTGCATTAAAATGCAGATTGTGACTTACGATGTTATGATTGATTGGGAATTCGTTTTATCGTCACGATGAGAGTTCACACCCGGTCATAACTCAAAAACCATTGTGCGAGATGGAGAGTATATTGTTTCGGGCATACTATCTCTCTCAAGATATGATACAACGGATGATTGTGCTAATTGAAAAATACGATGCAGTGAATGAATCGCGCATGAGTCAGTTCTCTTCAATGGAGTTTATGCCGTGTTCTAATAAAACTTGACATCAGGAGAGAAAGTCTTCAATTTAGATGATGAAGTGGCTATGGACAGTGTTGTCTCGCGGTTGTCGTGAATGAATTTGAGCGAGTGTAGAATTGACAGTATATTTCCATACAAAATGGAATTTCATATACGGCAATTTACATTGATACATGATCTATTGAGTTAAAATTGTCTTTTCTAAGTGATCGGATTTGAGGAGCGAGCGAAATGAAACCATTGGGCTTTTCCTTCTAAACATCCTGCACGCTGCAATGATTCGATTGATGAGCTATCATCATCATTATTGCACTCCCCTAATCGTGCTTAATTACCCTCATCATGAACTGGCCAGATCAAAGTGCCGGGGCTCGTGTTTACCTGCTTCAGAGACTCTTCAACTCATTCAAAAATGTGTGATCGCCATCCTCGTGAATTTTAAGCTCACTACAATACAATAATCGAACAATCGGATGCAACGATAGCCATTTTTTGGTCATGATTGTGTGCGTGACACTAAATATAATCTCTTCCAAGGCATCAATGATGTGATTTGCAATTGGCGTATGCTTTAGGATTGAATGATGCAAGAACCTTGCCCGCCACGAACTCCGCCGGAAAGATTCATAAAGCTTGGACTCGAAACACATATACACAATAGGGTGGGCCGAAAATCCATTTTTCTCGGGAATCGCTTCGCGCTAGTGAAATTTCACTGTCTTTTGATGAGAAAATACGGGAATATTTTCGCTGCATGCTTGATAATGAGTTTTTCTGTGGAGCAAGAGCCTCAAAGATTGAGAAAAATGGAGAAAAACGTGTTTTTCGAACCTTTTTTGCTACTTTTTCGCGTGAAACTTCGGTGCATCTCCACATTTTGATACGTGCTTTAGCTAATTTTGAGGCTTGATCCAAAACCAATAAAATGAGCTAAGGTATGTCTCATTTGAGTATCGTGGACCAAAGTTGTTGTAAATCTACGGAAGATGGTTTTCCGACCTTTTTCTTACGTTTTTCATCCGCGATCGTAAGGAAGCTATGGGTTATGAGCCATCCGACAAATGGAACTCTGGCCAGATTGTTACGCTTAAGTTTTCACAGTTTGCCTCATTTTGCGTTTGAATGAGGGAAGTCAACTCCAAAATGCCGAGGAATGAGATCTTGTGACGGAGCAAAAGTTTGAGAGATCTTGAGAAAATTAAGAAAAACATCACATTTTGATGGTCCTTTCGAAAGTGATGCGATAGAGCGCAGACTATTTTCTTTGCCTGAGTCGCTATGTGAACGACGTTTTCTTATGTATTTTCACCGGTAGGAACCAAAAGCGAGGTCCACTTCGGCCTCAAGGATCAAGGGTCTTTATAACTCGCGAGATACCGATTCTGGCTATGGAACTACATTTTCCCAGAAAACGCCCAAATCCGTTCAAATCGCTGTGCTGCTGCGAATAGCATTCAATTGGACCTTGATCGCTCATGGAACTATGTTTTCCTACGTATTTTGTCCTCCTGGAAACGATCTCGGTGTTCCCATCGGGCTTGGATGCGTCAAATTGAAGCACTGAGTAGTTGATGGCCGATATGTCCTAACCTGTGTGTAAGGATAGGTAGTCCATGGATGAGATAGGACGAAAATCTTCCGTCTTCATCTGCTCATTACTTGGATTCGACGCATCCCTGACTTCCCTCATTCAAACGCAAAATGAGGCAAACTGTGGTTGGAGCTTAAGCGTAACAATCTGTCCAGAGTTCCATTTGTCGGATGGCTCATAACCCATAACTTCCTTATGATCGCGGATGAAAAACGTAAGAAAAAGGTCGGAAAACCATCTTCCGTAGATTTACAACAACTTTGGTCCACGTTACTCAAATGAGACATACCTTAGCTCATTTTATTGGTTTTGGACCAAGCCTCAAAATTAGCTAAAGCACGTATCAAAATGTGGAGATGCACCGAAGTTTCACGCGAAGCAGTAGCAAAAAAGGTTCGAAAAACACGTTTTTCTCCATTTTTCTCAATCTTCGAGGCTCTCGCTCCACCTGAAAAACTCATTTTTAAGCATGCAGCGAAAAGATTTCCGTATTCTCTCATCAAAAGACAGTGAAATTTCACTAGCGCGAAGCGGTTCTCGAGAAAAATGGATTTTCGGCCCACCCTAATACACAACCTCGTAGTTCTGTGTGGTTTTGCCATGTAATGGGCTGATAAATGTGAAAAATCAGAGGGAAAATACTTGTTCACAACTGGCAGCCATCGCAGAAGAAATTTTAGAAAAAATCCACGGATAAGAAAACATTCAAAATCAATTTTGTTCATTTTTGAACAAACTACCAGTGCGAACAATCCGAGTGATCAGCAGCAGCGATGAGATAATAACCAACTGAAACATATAGATGTCTTGTTCAAAATTAATCGTTCACGAGTTCCCTACTCAGGCAGTTTTCACTTTCACTTCCAATCCCTCTTATTGCCTGAGAGTCCGCAACACTCCTAACCTATATAGGCACATATTCAACTTTGCACAATGATCCTCCCGTATCAGCATTTCTCGCGCCCGAATGAACTCATCAACCAAATGAGAGCGCAGAACTTGCACATCTCGTATCTCCAATATTTCTCCGGGTGAAAACACTCGTATGTGCAAACTCTCCCGTACATTTATCCGTTGCACCATTTAGATGCGCCAACTACATTCAGACTTGAGAGAGCTACTTTATCTAATTTTGAGCATAGCCCGTGCTGACCTATCGCACAAGGTGTTCATTAGCCGATTGCATTCTGGTGTTTAACGCTCTTCAGAAGCTCCACACCCAACAAGGTCGAATAACCCCGAGTCTCAACTATACTATCGGATCAATTCCCCTTCAAGTCTCGCCTGGCTCACTTTTAAAAAACTTACTCCATACTTTGATACAGCATAGACCAGACACTATGTCTATACATCTCTGTCCTTTATTGTCTTTGTTTAGTCTCCTCACGAGTGTGGGTGAATAGGGTTAGAGGCCGGTGTAAGAATTGCACGGACGTGTTGTGCCCTCGTGCAACCTTCCAACTAATATAGACTATACTCTCTGTCGCATGCACTTGGCGGGGGACGAAACGTAGCGACAACTATAGTATATCGATGGATATGCCATGGTTACGTACTACGTCGCCATATCGGTGGTTTGAACTCTCGAAAAAACGAGTGCGTTTTCGAGGGTCGACGACGACGCACCGGATGAATTGACGCAACCATATCAGGGTACTGCACAAGTCTTCTCTGTGAAGCTCTTGAGAAGGGCAGAGAGTTTGCTTTGCAAACGAGCAGGGGTGGCGGCGGCGGCTATGCGAAGTGTGCAGGGAGGCAAAAGGGTGGAAAGGAAGTGAGAGTCTCGTGTGGCGGCAGTAGTCCAACTTTCAACGAGTTGCAGATGAAAATTTGGACGCAAGTTGGTAGATGGAGGCCTAATCGAGTTTTGCGTTTTGCCAAATCGTGAATCTTACGAATATAGAGTGCTTGCTGTAGCTTACGACTGACTTGGCTTAAGCTTGCTCGTCTCATCAGATACATTTCGAATCCACGTCGATAGTTTTTCATCCATTGTGTCATTACCCCGAAAAGATTGTAAATAATTCATTATGGTCAGAAAATTATCGCGAGTGTGAGCAGCAATCAGCTGCATGCACAAAATTGCCAGAATTTTTTTTAACTTGCAACGTCATTTTTCTTGCTTGCTAAGTGCCGAAAAGTTTCTGCAGAATGTTGAAAGTGAGCGAAATTGTACAACTACGCCAGGTTCGACATTTCTGTCAGTTTATACAGAATTCAAAAGAATAACTGCTCGTGCTCTATTGCGGACACCCTAATAAACTTTATCATAGGCAACAAATAGGAATCCCTTACAAATGAGAAGACTAGTTTTGAACTGGCCCTCACACGATGTATGAAGGTGTGCATTTTGACATAGCATGATTCATTTGGGATATGCGATTGACAATTTTGATTTGTCCGTAAGGATTTCAAGAGGGGTATCTTTTAGCAGCCGTAGTGGCTAATGTATGTCATGTTGTATTGATGATGCATTAGAGTCGCGGAGATGTATACCCAAAATTTCATTCGTATTAGATGAAGTTGACAACATCCAAATACACCACAGTGGATCTTCCCCCAGTCCCATAAAACTTTGGTGATGCGAGGGGTGGAGTGAGGATTGAAATCTCGAGACTGAGTAGTGGGTAATATTTTTTTTCACTCAGCATGCAAATATATCCACAAGTTTACAATGACATATGGTCATCCTCCACCTCTTAGAATACATCATCATGATTCTATTTAGCCGTTCAAAAATGTCAGAAGTGGTTGAAAGTGGAATTAGAAACCCAGGCAGGGAATCAGACATCATAAGCATGTTTGAACAACGGATGAAGATTTTTACAAAACGAAAATACCGAGCTCGAAAAGAGAAAATTCTTTCGAAGAAATATGGCTTATGAGTAGGATTTGATTCTAAAATGTGTTATAACGAATGGAGAATGTAAAATTTTGGCGACTCAATTGAGAACCGCATCCTACTACTTTTCAAGGATGCTAAAGGAGACCAGAAGGAAAAAATCAGATACATCATCCGTAATTCCGTGTTCTTCAACGAAAAGCTTTGATAATTGAGTCGACACGGCAGCAACAACGCCAGTAACACGATAGAATGACGCATGTACAAACCTAATCTCGAAAAATAGCGTTGCTCAGTTTTTCATTGAAGCTATGCTGCTGCTGCTGCTGCACGTTGTCGTCGCAAATGAAAAGAAAGCACACGTGAAAAGCAGGCTCTGCTGCTGTACCTCGTCAGACTTGGAAAAGGCGAAAGTGCGATGGGCATTGGAAGCGAGCGAAAGAGACGGAAAGTGAGAGAAGGAAAAGAGCGTTAATGGAAGTACAGACTACTGCAGACTCTATCCACCGCAGCACATAGCGTCAGGTTGTTGTAGATATACAGGTCTGCGAATTGAGCGGAGCCTGTGTGTGGAATCTCCACTGCCATTTTTCATCGGGACCCTGCAAAATTACTGCATTTCGACGAGACACACTCACTGTATTTCTCTATATACCCTGTCTCTCCTTTCTTTTTTCATTTTCTTTTTATACGTGTCGCAAGGGCGTCAAATCGAGTCAATTCTGCATTGCCGATCTCACGATACTGTACCAAATTCGATGTATCCCCTCATATGTTTCTTGCGCACAGGTTATTATCAGAATTCCTATCTGTATATCCAATTTTTATTGAATTACATTGCTATATGATTGTTTCGTCAACTTGTCACGTTTGAGAACAGCCAGACTTTCGAATCTATTAATTGCTTGAATCGGCGTATGCGATCAATTTTAACCAGCACAGTTTGCTGATATTAGTGATATAGACAGATCATCAGAATCTCTGATATCTAACTATGTACCTTCAAGGCACCTCGGGACCCGAGTGTCGCAACTTGAAGGATTTTGATGGAGGAATTCAAATACATGAAAAATGAGATGAGATACGAAAAATTATGGACTCTACGCTGATGTTGGTGTCTATGTCACTAAATATCAGCAAACTGTGCTGGTCAAAATTGATCGCATACGCCAATTTAAGCGTTTAATAGATTTGAATTTCGCGCGATCGAGTCAAGTTGTACACACAGCCAGATTTCTGCTTCTTGACAAGGTACTTGGAGAGGAAATTACCCAATATGAACGCAGGCTATGCTCTTCAATAAAATACTCAGGTTCCAAATCGTTTTCTATCGTTTCTAATCGATTCAATTTCAATTTATTTCCAATCCAGTCCATACAATTGTCATATACAACAACAATCCGCTGAAGGTAATTAATTACCTGTGCGCAAGATCCTTTAGTTTACATTTTGAGATATTCCCATACGATTACGATGTGTCTAGAATTTGGTATGTCCTTGATGAAGTAGATCAATCACATTTGTCATCACCGAGAGCTCCTCGCAACGGAACTACTTCGACTCAAAAATGTGACGAGTATCCTTGCAAGTATTGAATCGTGTCCAGGTACTTTTGGAAGTATTGAGAAGAAAGTCTGTCACCTCTTTGAGCTACGGGACATTTTCTCAAGTTGGCCTGCACATGTAAGAATAATTGTGTATTTTTGAAGTATACGTCCTCTTTGGAAGATGACTTGAATCAATAAGAGTTCCAAGTTGGGAATCATGACGAACTTTGTTCCAAATAGTTTGCAACGTGGCGAGTGCGCCTCACTCAGAATGACTCTCAGATTCGCGGAATGTTGTATGCCCACAGCATTGATCGATCAAATAATTTGCTTGTCATATGCACCCGAATCTCCATTTCCTTAAGACCGTTCGAATACCTGCAGGATCACAATTTCCAATGGAGTTGCACAGGATTATTCTCAAATATCTCTTGAACTAACCACCTCGATCAGTGATTAAGAAAGCACCACCCAGCTTACGATAATCTCTATAAGAGCCTTGCAATCAACAACCGTCGGATACCCTGCACATCGTTTCCTCGAGTCTCACCCACAAAGGATGAGAAATACACGACTCGTCGAAAATTTCGAGCAGAAAACGAAATGAAGAAGATCCGAGGTGCCGAGAAGATCCTCGGTCAGAGAAGTGCAATTTTTTCTGCACGTGCGGGGACGATCGAGGAAACATTATATGTTTCCTCTTTGCCATGACCCAAGGCTGCTTCGTCTCTTGCTTGCCCCGGCTATCGACTCCCTCAAGCCAAGCGGACGTGACTCTGGATAGGATACCCGACGCGAGACGCTCTTCGCATCTCGGAAGGGCAAGTGGTGCCACCGCCATCACCGCCACCACCACCAACGCGTTAGCTTCGATCAAACACTCTTACCTTTTTTTTCCTTCCTTATTTGCAAACGGTCCCTTTCGCCCGTCCAACCCTGACAACGGCGGCGACGACGATGGCTTAGTCGTCGACGGAAAAGAAGTCGAGAAGCCGTGGTTTGGATTTTCTGAAGCGATAGCCGGGTGCACGTCGGTGCACTTTTTCCTTCAAGCCCACCACTTCCACTCCTGATTTGTGTCAAGTGGCACCGAAGGGGGCTATCAAGGCCTTTAGACACGGCGGCAAATTGCGCCCGATACATGTAACTCGATAAAGACTTTCTTTCCTCATCACGCGCTTCAACTCTCTTGAGCATTTTTTTTTTCCTCGAGGAGAAGGCTTGACACAATTTTTTTTCCTCCTTTTTCCCAGACGCCACCCCTTCTGTAACACTAACAAACGGGAAAGTTGTGATCAAGACTTCATCGTGAGAGGGGATTAGCTTGTTGAGTACAATGTTGGTAAGATTGTCGAGTCAAACAGGAGTGAAGTTCTTACCCCTTCGTCGTAATCTGCCTCGTTGCATTTTCTCCAACAGCTCTATCCGACATTCTTACACGAATGCATGAATATTTATTCATTGCATTCAGCCTCGTTCCTTAAATGAGAGTGAGATTATGAAAATACTTGGGAGTACTCGGATTAACCTAGAAATTTACCTTAATGAATTCAAGAACTGATCCTGAGAGCATAATTCATACATACGGAAATTTAATCGGACATCTATTTCACCAATATTATGAATACTAATCATCTCGTGGAAGTCGAAGAACGAGACTTCAACCGCCGTAATTCATTACTATGCTCTTTCTCTGAGTGAAAATTTCATCATTCATTCCCGCTACATTTGTTGTTATCGGTATTTTTGCGATTTACCTCCGGCCAGCTGGTCCAAGTTTTCCTTTATAAAATTTTACCACGTAGCTGTTTGCATTTTCATTATCTGTCATTGACTGGATAAACATAAGTTTGTAGCTCGGATTAAACTCTTGTGCGATTTTGCCGCACAGCATCTCAACTGAACTTACCCAATTGAATTCTGTGTACCTCAGGTGCAGCTCTGTCAAACTTTGGGGAACGCTCTTATTGGACCCATAAAAGTGGGTTTGCTCCTCTATCGATCGGGCATAGTTCAATCAATTACTTTCGAATGGACGGCTCATTTATACGCCGTGTAAGAGCGCTCGTGCAGGTTTACGATGTTGACGTGCTCTCATCTCTCGGGGTTAAATTTCTAGGCATGGAAGATGAAGCTAATGTTATGAAAGAAGAAGAAATGACCTCATCCCTAAGTAGCAGAATGAGGTCGTTACCTATAACACCTTTATCCTGCGTCCCTCTTCCAATTAGACTAGGCGAAATCACCGCCATCGCTGGAAAAATCCGTCTGATGGAATTTTTTTACGGGATGCCTTCCAGAAGACCCTTCTGAATCCGAAAATCCATGTTGCCAGACGAAATTCTGGTGCAAAATTGTTTAAACTGAAATTGTTTAAACAAATTAACAATATCAACTTTTTTGGTCCCAAAGCAACTTGGTAAGGTTATTCGGTTCATTTTAAAAAGAAAATCTCTCTTGTCATTTTTCTCTAAAAGTCGTTGTTTTCGAGCTGTGAGCGTTTCAAAGTTGGAAAAACGCGAAAATCGCGGTTTTCAGCGACCGATTAGAGTACGAAAAACGTGAAAATCTCATGTTGCTAAAGCAAAAAAGTGTTAATTGGGATGTCCGTAACAATGTCCAATAGCAAAAATTCATGTTTCCGGGAGATAACCCTTTGTTTTTTCAATGTTAACAATAGGTAGTTGCGCACGCTATAGCATAGGATATCGGCACGAGCAAGCAGACGACGCGCAGCCCGCCACCGCTGCATCTCTATGGCTACAGCGTGCGCAACTACCCATTGTTAACATTGAAAAAACAAAGGGTTATCGCTCGGAAACATGAATTTTTGCTATTGGACATTGTTAAAGACATCTCAATCAACATTCTTCCGCTTTGGCAACATGAGATTTTTACGTTTTTCTCACTCTAATCGATCGCTGAAAATCGCGATTTTCGCAATTTTTCAACTTTGAAACGCTCACAGCTCGAAAACGATGACTTTTAGAAAAAAATGACAAAAGAGATTTTCTTTTTAAAATGTATCAAATAACCTTACAGAGTTGCTTTGGGACCAAAAAAGTTGATATTGCTAATTTGTTTAAACAATTTCAGTTGAAACAATTTTGCACCAGAATTTCGTCTGGCAACATGGATTTTCGGATTCAGAAGGGTCTTCTGGAGGGGACCCCGTAAAAAAATTCCATCAGACGGATTTTTCCAGCGATGGCGGTGATTTCGCCTAGTCTAAATATTATCCCACGTAGATTAACTTTTGAATTCTTCAGAAATTTTTTGATAGAGCCGACGTTCCTTCATCGACATTTACTACTATTCTAAAGAATACAAAGTTGATGTAATGTCGTCATGCTCCCGCCTTTGATGAACTTTGTCGTTACGGGACCAGAGTTTATCTACTCATCCAGGTTATGTTTGAGTTCTAAAATTAATTTTGATCCTTCTAGAATGTTTGAAGCTGTTTTCAAAAGCTCCATCATAGTTTGAATGAAAAGTGTATGGAATTGGATGGATAGAGGGTGTGATGGATTATTATGCAGGTGAGGGAATTTTCTACCTTCATTAATCGAAATCTCAAGTTGGTGGATAAATAAATTCAGTGGGAATTGGTAGTGCAGTGTATGCGTGACCAATTATTTAGAACCATGCAGAACACGAGTCTATTTTCAAAAAAAATCAAGGTGGACTTGTCTTGCTGACAGGGACAAACACTATGCTGATGAACATTTTTCATGCTTCTCAGGGAATATTTCTAGCAAAATTCTCGTAAAAGCTCTTTGCCGTAAATAGTCTTCGAAATTCACATTCAGTTGAACCTTCGGCGTCGAAGCCAGGTTGGTCGAGTACAAGAGCGGTAAAATTTGGCTTTTAGGTCTAGTTCTGGTAAAGTGTAGGTTTTTATTTGAATAATAAGTCTCTCCGACACTGCCAAGGCTCAATTGATTGAGCCCCCAAAAACGCTAGTTTTCAATTATTATGAAAAGTATGATTTCATTGTCTTATACTCTCATGTGAACTCACTCTTCATGTACTTTGAATGTATCGCCATATCTTTCCATCATATTTTGAGATCAACATTATGAACAATTGAGTATTTTTCATTGATAATATTTTTCATTCTTCTTATAATTTGAGTTTTGCCGTCTGGATCAGATAGAGTTGATATTCGGAAGTACCAATAAATCAACCAAACCTTTAATCAACAAACTGACAAGTCGAAGGTGTGCGTTTTATTAATTTCATCTTTTTACTTCAATCGTAAACACGTGAGTATCATCCTCGAGTCTTGGTTCTAGATGCTTCGTCAAAGGCAATCTTTCCTTCACAAAGTGCAACGATGTGAGAGGTTCAGGGAGTAGCAGGATAGTCACATCGTACATGCCTGTATTATGGGGAAGTGATGCCTCAGAGGAGGAGCAGAAAGACGCGTGGCACAGAGAGCAGAGCCGAGGTCGACTCGATCGCGTGACTCTCAGGTCCAAGTGCATCACTATACAACTATACATATATATATAAAGCGCAGTCCAGAAATTGCATCATGTGGTAACGAGAAGTACAAGTAGCAGCAGTACAAGATGATGAACGCAATGGATGAAGTGGTCGCGAAATGCTACTCGAGTATCACGACAGAAACTTTACAAGTGCCACGAGGATGTTACTTTTTTTCTATGCTACTCTCGAAAGAGCAGTTGTGGCACTGGAGTTCGTTCCCAAGTGTCATTCAAATGCATTTGCATATGCATGCGAGTTTTTGTTGCACTCTGCACTATTTTCACAGTGAATCACATGCAGCAACCCCGTGGTGCGAGACTCGCTCCTCTACTTTTTTCTTAACTCCGGAAGTCTTATCTTGGTCCATGAAATAAAATTCGCCATGAAGGTTTGCCTGTCCTAGAAGATTGAATTCTAATAAGGTGTTACGATTGCTTTCCAATGCTTGTGTCCGGTGACATTGTGGAAATCTAGATATAACGATATTGTAGTCCATAACCTCTCATCGAAGCATGACAAACACACAATGGTCTCCACACGTTCGTACCGACGCCCCACAAAATCTCATTGATAACAGCCATCAAAATATCTCACACGCTAACAGGACTATCTGTGGCTTTAGTACTGCTCGGCTCTCATTCAGGACAAAATCATTAGCCAATCCCACTTGCCCCGTCCTCGCCAATGTACGAATATGAAGAGGCGAACATACTCGTTCGATTGAATGGGCAATACGCAAACCAAGAGACAAAAATTATATTGACCGTCGTCGGTTCGTGGCCAGCCGCGCAATACAAAGGACCGATAGTACATGAGCCATATAACACACTCGTGGATAGAAGCGAAATCGAATTGACCCACAGCAGCAGTTTTGGGGCCACGATGAGTGTCTGCTGCTGCTGCTATTGCTGAAATTGCTGGCCACCGGATGAAAAAGATTCGCGTTCGATTTGCCCGAAAGACAGCCTTGTAGCATGTGGCTTTCCAAAGCTTCGTGCAAAATAACCATTTTCATTATGGCATTTCGCCAGTCAATTGAAGAGATAGCGGCCTTCAACTGTAGATGGGCGCGCAAGGCTCTTCAATCGATTTGCCGCATTTCGTTTGGCGTTCGAGGGTGACGACGTGCTTTGTTTTAATCATGTTTCTGATCAGAGGAATTTGGAAGTAGAAGAATTAACAAAATATCATCACGATTGATCATCTTTTTCTGGCCTCTGATTGATAGGAATCTTTGAAATTGAGTGTAGAGAATGAGCTGATACCTTTTAGGAATTTTCCGTTGTGAGAAGACATTGTCTGTAGCTCGCCTTGTTCTCTGTTTTCTTGCAAAATTCTTGCCAGAAGTTTGAAATTTTTTGTGTCAACTTCACCGAAAGATGTATGTGAATGAAGTTACGTACGAAGAAAGACTTGTCTCTGATTACCGAGTGGTTCGCCAGGGTCTGAGTATTAATTTTGCTGAGGATATGTATATGATAGTTGAACACCCGTCAGTGTCAGCTTTCGCTAAATTATAGGGACTTTTTTCACCTATCATATGTCACCCAATAATGATGTTGCCGTCACGAGTAGAAATTTTTTGCAAAGTTTCTCGCCTGACTTACTCAGCACATTGATATCTAAATCTTTCACAGCACGCACTAGAAACTTTGCTCATATTCCAATGTTTTTTTTTTACTCCAACACGTTCACTGAGGGGCTGGTGGTTCGCAATTTTATTTTAGTCATAGACTTCCGTATTTTGCTAAATACGTCTGTATTGAATTATTTTTTTGACCAGTGACCATGTACTTGGTAAATCAAAATACCATGGTAGAATGCTATATTGAGGATATTTTATTATTAGGAAATTTGAGCGGATAATGATTGAGAAATTGAAAAAAAAACAGTGTTTCTCACCTGTGAAACCCATAACAATGTTCTACAAGAGTATCTCAGAACAATTCTTGTCAAAAAAGTTGAAACCATGCGATGAAAAGTGTAACAAAATTTTGTTGACATACCGACAGGAAGGGAAGGTCTCAGCACAAATACGCTGCTAAAAGAGACTAGCAGAATGCTTTCTCTTGACGAAATTTGCCTGAGTAGTTCGATGGAATTGCATATAAACAAATCAATTCAGAATGTAACAAACGCATCTTTGCAGGTCATTAAGAGTTGGATAAGTTGATTTGGGTGGGCTTACTATATTTTGAGTTATTTTTTCGAGGGAGATTCTTGATCTATCGTTTTGTTGATAGGAAATTTCGATAAAATTGAGTTGAGGATGATTAAAATGATGGTTTCGGTAAAAATGTGGGTTTTTTTGGAAGAAACTGCATCTAAATCATGATTTACTAGTTCAACTAGAATTCGGTATTAACCAATAAATGAAAAATGCTTGATAAATATGAATCTAGATCTCCGGAAGTTTGGTGAATTACTTGTACAGGGTGATACGGAGGGAAAACGAATAATTAAAAAAAATGTTTTAACATATTTTGAGTTATGCCTTCGAGAAAGCTCAATAGAAGAATTTGGGTGATCTAAACTAGGGTTTTCTTACCAATCTCTCTCTCTCTCTCTAGTGTAGTTGACACAGAATTTCGATAAAATTGGTTTGAGGATGAGTAAAATGACGATTTTGGTGAAAATTTTAGTTTTTGTGGGAAGAAACTTCAATTTAATAACGATATACCAGTTCAAGTGAATTTCGGTATGGACCAATTCATGAGGAATGTTTGGAGTGTATCCTTTTTGGTAGATGAAATTTTGGTGAATTACTTGTAAAGGAAGATAAAGGAGAAAAATGGATAAACGAAACAAATGTTTTATTATTTTTTGAGTCATTTTTCCGAGGAAGATTGTATCAGCGGACATTAGGGAATCTAAACTATATTTTTCTCAACAATATATATTGTTTGGTTGAGACAGAATTTTGATAAAATTGGTTTGAGGATGAGTGAAATCACGATTTGGGTGGAAATTTCAGTTTTTGTGGAAAGAAACTTCATTTTAATCGTGATTTACAAGTGAAACTGAAATTCCGTATTAACCAACTCATAAATAATGTTTGGAAAATGTGGATTTAGGCCGATGAGAGTTTGGTAAATTACTTGGACAGAAAGATGAAGGAGAAAAATGAATATTCGAAAAAAATGTTTTATTATTTTTTGAGTTATCTTTTCGAGGAAGCTTGTTAGTGGGAATTCGGGAATCTAAACTGTATTTTTCTCATCAATATCTATCGTTTGGTTGAGACAGAATTTCGATGAAATTGGTTGAAGGGTGATTAAAATGACAATCTTGGTGAAAATTTCAATTTTTACCAAAATATCGAGGTTTGAAGGGATCAAATGGAATTTCGGTATTAACCAATCGATAGATCATGCAAAAACAATAATAGTTTAGGTCATTAAAATTGAGATAAATGAGTGATGAAGGAAGGTACGAGGAAAAAATGAATATTAAGAAAAATTTACCATTATTTTTTGAGTTATTCTTTAGAGGAAGCTTTTAAGAGGGTTTTGGGACATCTAGTCTGAGGTTTTTTGGATGATATCTAATGTTTGGTTGAGACAAAATTTCAATGCAGTGGGTTTAAAAAGGGTCAAAATGAAATTTTTGGTGGAAATTTTGATTTTTTCGAAAATTTGAAATCTGTGAAGATTTTATAAAATTTCGGTATTAACCAATCGATAGATCGTGCAGAAAAAATCCTAATTGGTGACTCGATGCGTGATGAGACCGTGTTGGAAAAAGATATTTATGTATTAAGAGTCAAAATTTGAGCATTCTTCCTTTAAAAGCCCCATGGATCAAATTTGACTGGGAGCTGAAAGCTGTCAAGTCTCTGGGCTCTCAGAAATTGGATTCTGTACAACTTGTAGAAAGCCAAAAGTTGATAAGGTGAACAGTAAAAGAGAAATCGTGTCCGATAGAAAACAACACACACACACACATATACACACACACGGACACAGGGGTGCAAAGATGAGTCTCTGGCAGATTTGGAAGGCCATTACGAGGAAAAGTGTTACCTACTATTGATAGATTTTGGCGAAAGGAAGAGAATGGTCTAAGGCTTTTTTAGATAAACGGAATTTTGTTGAAGAAAATATTGGATTCACAAGGAGGGTGCCAGGCCTTCGGATCACCAATCCTCCTGTAACTCTAGGATATGTTTTGTTATACCAAAACATGTAACAAACCACTCTTATAACTTGCCAACGCTCCCTAGAATCATCTTGAGTACCAGGGTCAATATCCCAGCAAATAGGCCTTTTCCAGGTGGATTGATGCATCCATAGCTCTCCATAAGCTGGCTATTCTATGCCGTGGAACTTTCCTTTAGACTAATAAGAATAGTTACATGAAATAGAGACTGAGAAGAACAAATTCCAGCCATGAAAGACTGGTATAGCTCATCTTAACCATGGATGAGGGAAGTTGAGGATCAAAAAACTGGCAAAATTGAGTTTTTCATCGACGGAATGATGAATCTCGGAGAATATAAGACTTTTCAATAAAGATACATTAATGAATATGATTTACTCACATTCAGAGACCATCACTTTCCCAATTAATGTTGCCAAATTGCACCTGCACTGTGTAAACTGCCAAGGCCAGCCAAGGAGAGTCACAACCAATAGCAGATCCTGCGACTGACCTGTAAAAATTTGACAACAAAGTATCGTGCTCAACTCACACTCTAACTCAGCATATTCTACACTGATTTTACATGTTTTCATCCACCAGTTGATTGGAAAAATTCAATCTGAACTGATCCGAAATAGATCTGTTGACACAAAGTTAACCTGATTTTGACCACGTTTAGAACAACAAGCAAATTCTACAGCACCTAAAAGTAAGTACTCATCTGAAAACCCCAAACTGCAATCAGCCACGGATTTTCAAGATGCTTAATTGTCGACGATGAATGGTAAATTGTTAATTTCTCTCAAGCAGAATATCAGGCCAGGTGATGGTCTGCGAGAAACTGTTGCACCGGCAGAGTTTGCCATGCTATAAAGGAGCAGACGAAAAAAGTCATCAAGTGTCGTATTTTTAGGGAGGGCTAGTATTTTTCACTCCATGTTTAGCTTTAGAGAAACTCGCACTTGATCACTTTTCCATCGCTAAAATCGTCGACAACCATCCTAACAGTCCGTGGCATACACCCTGCGGTTTGGAATTATCAGATAAGTATTCATTTTGAGGTGCTTAATAAGACTTTCCTTGTGACATTGTTCTGAAAATCTGAACGTGGTCAAAATCAGGTTAATTTTGTGTCAACAGAGCTATTTCAGATTAGTTCAGATTGAATTTTTTCAATCAACTTGTGGATAGAAACATGTAAAATCAGTGTAGAATATGCAGAGTCAGAGTGTGAGTTGAGCACGATACTTTGTTGTCAAATTTTTACAGGTCAGTCGCAGGATCTGCTATTGGTTGTGACTCTCCTTGGCTGGCCTTGGCAGTTTACACAGTGCAGGTACAATTTGACAACATTAATTGGGAAAGTGATGGTCTCTAAATGTGAGTAAATCATATTCATCAATGTATGTTTATTGAAAAGTCTTATATTCTCCCAGACTCATCATTCCGTCGATGAAAAACTCAGTTTTGCCAGTTTTTTGATCCTCAACTTCCCTCATCCATGGTTGAGATGAGCTATACCAGTCTTTCATGGCTGGAATTTGTTCTTCTCAGTCTCTATTTCATGTAACTATTCTTATTAGTCTAAAGGAAAGTCCCACGCCGTAGAATAGCCAGCATATGGAGAGCTATGGATGCATCAATCCACCTGGAAAAGGCCTATTTGCTGGGATATTGACCCTGGTACTCAGGATGATTCTAGGGAGCGTTGGCAAGTTATAAGAGTGGTTTGTTACATGTTTTGGTATAACAAAACATATCCTAGAGTTCCAGGAGGATTGGTGATCCAAAGGCCTGGCACCCTCCTTGTCAGTAGAAAATTTGATCAAAATTTTGCTGGGGTGAAAATAAAGCTTCCTCTTTAGAGAAAGCAAAAAGTGTCAGAACAGTAAGTCAATATCTGGGAAAGTAGAAGAATCGAGCCAAAAATCCACTCCACTTTTCGTAATCAGGCAATGTAACTCGCAAAAAAGATTACCTTTGATCTGGTGAGACCCCAATGGACAATAAGATTAAAATTAGGATGGGTATTGGCCTAAATAGAATGAAATTCATGTTACATTTGGAAAAATAACTCACACGAAGCGTTTTATCGTAAATAGCTCACAATTCTACACGTACATATCGTATTGAGTTCTCTGACTAGTTCGGGTAAACTCTGGTTCAATACGTAATCGAATAAACTTCCTGCTACTAACTGCTGATGTCGGCGCAGAGTCAGTCAATGTGAAGTTTATTATCTTTCCGGACGTCGTTTACGATGTATGTGCGAAAATGTATACGTCTGCCGCCGGTAGGTATATAGACTTGGGCGACTTTCATGCGCTCGACACTCTCGTACCTCACGTCCACTCTCTCATGAATAAATTCATAAATATGCATCCCCGGTAGAAGTGGACGTGATTAATTGCAGCGTTAATCAAATTCTTGTTGATTCTTTTACTGCGATAGCTACACATTTTCAGATCCGCTTTAATGAAATAGTGTGGAATAGCGTCTCCCATCCTAACACATTATCTCGTTTTTTTGGAATAATTCGAATACTTGTGAGTGAGAATCAGATCCAGAATGTCGATTTGAATTGTGATTTGATCGGAATTATAGAGATCAGGCTGTCCACGAATGAAGGTCTCTCCAATTCCCGATTAATTTACGACTTTCTGACGACGATTTGGACGGAATTCTCAACTATTTTTTGTAAAAACGGGCAGTTAAAAGCACTATCCATCAAAACGTTTCTAATACTTCTAGTTAATGACAAGATATTTTTAAAGTTTTCATCAAACTTCCTCGTGCATTCTGAAATGAATGGACATTTTAGCCATAAAAAAATTGATCAAACGACCTGCTTGATCAAAAAATGCGTAAATTCGCAGCAAGAAAACCAACCCCCACGATTTCCAATGTTTTTGAAATAATGGGCTGAATGAAAGTTACCGTAAGACTTTCCGAATGTTTCCATGACTACGTAGAATTGTCGATAGATTTTCGACCTTTCACAACTTTTGACATCCGTAGACATCATGGAGGTATACATCAAATGATGCCACGAAAGTGAATATTGATATTTTTCTATTCAATGTCCATCCTTTTTTCCATCCAATGCACTACTACGATGTCATTTTGTCTGTTTCAGGTGAGTACTAGTTTCTGTTAGATCTGCAGGAAAACGGGAAAGAGGTGAGCGAGAAAAACGGCGAATTCCATATTGAATTCCAATACACGAGCTTAGAAATGTGATCGAGCCATTACTCCTCTCTTTTACAACTTCCCATCGAATCCTGACAACTCTCGTTGAGTGAACTCTTTTCATAAGATGAAGCTTTAACTCACTTACGTTTGAAATTGTAAAGCGATCGGAGGGTTTGGTCCGTTCTAACCCCAGAAATGTCAGATCCGAATGATTGGATGTGACTCCCCCACCAGAAGATTGATTTTGAAGCGAAAATTCAAAATCATTACTTGCATGGACATTTATTGCGACCGGTGGCATTTTGATTTGGATCTGCATAAAATAATTCCACGTTCCAGTTGCTTTGATTCAAAACCTCAATATTTCTTCCGATATTGGAGTCTCCGGAATTAGCATCCATTACAATACTTCATTCTCATTTATTATGTATATGTATATCATCTGTATCATAACAGTTATGACTCACACGAGCAATCTTCAAATTTTTTTCAAATTTTTTTCTCGTTTCCTCGAACACTGAAGATTCTATATCCCTGTACAAAATATTGCGGAATTGCCCGGCTGTCGGTGGTGTGTCATTCCACTCTTGTGATTTTTTTGCAACGTTCTTCCTCCCAAAAGTAAAATATTCATTACATGAATATTCAATATTTTGTTCATTTCAATATCGTTGCATAACGCATATCCGATAGCTACACACATTTCATGGAATTTCGCGGAATGTTCGCTTGTATGTTTTGAAACTCATTCCAAAAGCAGATTGAATCATCAATATTATTTTGCTGACTCGTCAGGGTGGATATTGACATCAGGATTTCTAGGCCTGTTTCTTAAATGCTTGGAACCAAACAAAATGCCCGATTATTATTCAAAGATAGTTGGATAGGCAGTATTGATGCTCCCGAAGCAATATATCTTCAAAAACTCCAATGGAAAGTGCTTCACGATAATTTTGATAGCGTTCACAAGATACAGAAATTTCGCTACCCTTTAATAATAGCAGAGAATGTTGTAGTATAAAAATTTTAGGATACGAGGATGGAACGAAGCTTTATCATTGGAAATTATCAGATCGCGTGCTGTAGAACCAACTCAACGCTGAATTCGAGTACGAAGGAACTCAATTACTAGAGATAAGAGAGAATTATATTTAGCCGGTAAACGTTTATAAATAGAACTGATGATTGACGTATCAATTTCCATCAACGTGAGCGCGCTCCACTTTTTCAGTTAACATTATATATTACTTGGATTGCAGAACTCGGCTTATAGATAATATCAGGCGTATCGAACAAAATATTCATGTGCAACTGTGAAAATTCGTGTTGTCCCGATTCAATATAGTTTTTACATTTTTGCGGTGTATTGGGTCCTGAAAAAAACGTTTCCCTGACAACTATCTGAATCCATTTTTTTCCCCGTTGTCTGCGGAAAACGCGCGAATCGGTCTATCCTGATGCCTGGTGTAGATTGAAATTGTTATTTTCACATTCAGAGCTATTTTCCACGTGTTACGCGGAACAACCATATAATCGTACAATTAATTTCCCATTCGACCCACGGGTAGTTTATTCTTCCCCGAGTTAATGATTCACAAACTCTTCCCTGGATATTCCACGATCACGTTGAATTTCGATTCGGATAATGACCTGGATTCATTCTCAAATGTACATTTTGGTGTTGATTCGGTGAGAACAAACGAGTGCTGTCGTGACAATCTTGATAGTACACATCGGTAGAGTACGAAAATTTCCGCCCATTCATCGCGATCGCTCTTCATTCGCAGCACGGCGTTGTACTCATAGGGCGACGTGACAAGTGTGAACAACCCGCATCAAAATTTCCATCCATCACTTTCTAGTAGATTCTAGTGTGCGTGTGTGTGTGTGGGGTTCGTAAAATAGAACTACCCCCGAGAGTCATTGATTTTGCTGGCGCGTGTCGTCTGTGAGCAATGAAAACGGCGTAAATCAGAGCCGCAAGCTCGCAAAAGCTCTGCGCAGGAACTGTAGTATGTCGAGTTTCACGACTGCGTGCAAGTTGTTGCCCCGAACTGTGCCGTGCGAGAACCCGAGACTGTTTTGATCCACGTTCAAGTTTGAAATTCGAGATGACATCGATACACTTTCAGCTCGTTAATCTGAGAGTCTTGGGTCTGAGACCACCGGCTTCTCTGATACGAGTACACTCTGTCGTCTTCTGCATCTTGATATCAATTCCACCAATGTTTTCCATCACTCTTGCATACTTCATACCAAAATAACTTCTTGATTGGAAGAATATCAACCCTTTTCTTTCTGGAAGAGTATCAAGAAACCAAATCAACTGTTCTTGGTTTTCGCAGTCAATTTTCGTGTAAGCTGATATTCTTGACCGGATTGAAGGTGTCGAAATAGGATCATTTCCCTCGCCAAGATGGTACCAAAATTCCCTCACCAGATGCCGATTGCATGCACTATCACTCACCAAACTTTGCAAAAATACTATTTTCTTTTCACTTTTGGATCTCCTGCCTCCCCCCCCCTCCTCCCCCCAATCAGACCAGCCCATTCATGTGCCAAAAAAATATTCAGCTAACGTTATTTGATCTCTTTATCCTGGCTAAAATTGCACAATTTCCCATACAACCCTCTCAAAATCCTGAAAAAAGTACAAAACAAAGCGTTGCCATTGAGATAGTGTCGCGGAGATATAACCGTAAAGTCTGCAGTGTAGGGGGATTCATGGTCTCTCGCTGCTTTTGTAATAAACTTGAAGCATGTAGATCACCACGCGATATTCCCTCTTTCTCTGCCGCCAGCCAGCACCACCCTCATCGCTACTATAGCTCTTCACTTTTATATTCCTCCACATGAGTAGTAGAAGTAGTAGTAATAGTAGTAGTAGGAAGTATAGCGCGTCTTTATGAGAATTTTCATAGAGTTCCACTCGGAGACTATATACATAGATAGATATACTTGGGATCGTCGAACGTATCCGATATGAATTTAGGAGAGAGGATGAGACAAAGGCCTCAGAATCTGGATGCGTACACGCAGAGATGAAGAAGAACAGCCTTTTATAAATCTTCATCGTCAAGAGCACCGGAGGCGGCAAACTCTCTGGAAAACACTTTTGCAACGATATATATCGATCTACCTCCGACCGCGTGACGAATTTTTCCCATCGCAGATCTACTACCCCTTCGTAGACCACATCAAATTTACTTTTTTACCCTTCGAAATGGATGACGTCTCATCGATATCTCCCGTCGCACGCAGACGCCGAAGAAGCTATACTACTATTGAATGAAATATACGTTTAGAGTGTGTGTGGTTCTAGACCGCAGATGCGCGGGAGGATCTGTCTGAATTCAACTATATACGAGAGGATTGCTACTACAGCCTCGGGTTGGTAGTAGTGGTACTGGGTGATGAGTCATCGGGTACTTGGATAAAATTACCTCTCGCCACTTTTTAACACTTTGCGCTACAATTTATACCCCCATCTCTCTCTCTCTCTCTTCCCTCCCCCTACATACGCCCGACATATAACATTTTCCATCGGACCAGACTGCAGCAGCCTTTGCTCGACGAATTTTTCATCTATGCCATACTTTATCGATCGCCCGACACTTTATCACGCCAAGTGTATATGGAGGTTAGGGCTACACTCGATCGCGCCTCGCGTTTATACGACGGTGCGCGCCAGAGGGTTGCTTTGCCGCACGCCGCCCGCTATCAATCGCCATTCAAATCACTGTCAATGCCAGCTTTTTCTCTTTCATGTACGCACTCCTTCGTGAATATAGTCGAAGCCGATGGCAGATTGAAAAGTTGTGGTACCTCTATATGTGCGTGGATGGAGATGCTTAGACCGTGTGGAAGAGGAAAATGAATAGGTGGGCGATGGATCAGGGCTGGGCGGATTGATGAGGAATTCAGCTGTGGCCGATGCTCAGTGTGTGCGATTTTCTTGAATCATTTTGAAGATCATCTCATAGTCTGAGGATAATCCGTTATAGTTGGTCTTGTAACCTCTAAAAACAGTATTCTGCACCTCTCAATGACAAGCTCAAGTATGATGACAAGACTGGTCAAGCCGGTTGATGATCTGGGTGAAGATAGAATGAGTATAGCTTGAACACCCCATCACTGATGAAAAATTTGAGCGAGTTTGGAACACTTTAACAAACTCTGATTCGCCGGAAAAATCGCTCATTACACTCATTCCTTTTATATCTTGATTTATTCTATTCTATTCCGAGAAATCAAACGGGCCCATGAACACTACTCACATAGTTCTTATGAGGATTCATTGAAAACATATTCTCACTGAATATTGGTTGATTGATTGAATGATTGATTGATTGATATAGGATTTTTTGGGGCTTTGGGGTAGTACCCTATTTAGCCCTGTTATAGATGTTACAAGTGATATATCAATGAATAGTGAATAATAATGATCAAGATAGGTATAAGTTATACATAATAAATAATCAAGATAAGTATAAATAATGAATAATGATAATCAAAATAGGTGTATGTTCTGCGTGACTTAAATAATATCGAAAAGAGTAAGTATGCGGATAGGCAACAGAAATTACATGGCTAGCACTTAAGTACTCCCATTCGGTGAGTAAAGTGAGTGAGTCCCAGCTTGGAGTGCGATAAGAACTAATAAGAAGGAATGAATAGAGTTGAGATAACGAATAATAAAAATAGAAATGAAATCAAGTATATTAATTGTGAGCACCTGAACTATATTGATGACCGAAAGGTAGCCTTACCTGTTCTCCACAGGAGGAGGGAGTTGACTAACGAGAAAGAAAAGGTGGGGCTAACTCCTGAGCTCTATGGATGCCACGTGTAGGCCTTCACGTAAGGCTCGCTTTTGCCACTGTTGATTTTCGGTGAGTAGTAGTGACTCATTCACGCAAGATTTGAGAGACTTGCAGATTGCTGGGCTGGGCGTATGGGGAATGGTGATAGACTATGAGTTGAGGAGTTTTGATGCTGTGAAATGGAAGGAATTTTCGTAAAAGCTGGTACGTGGGGTTTTCAGAAGAAGAAGTGAGGGTGCAAAACGACTCGAAGTACGGAGGTTGGGATTATCAGAACGAAATGAAAAAAGGTTTGCAAGGGGCTCGGGTTCACCGTGACTGATTATCGAAAAGGCAAGTGAGGCTGTGAAGAGTTTCCTGCGGTTTTCCACATCTAGCCACTTAAGAGCTAGGCGATAAAGAGTGACTGGTGAACGCCATGGTATATTGCCGTAGACGAATCGAGTGCATGCGTTCAAAAGCTGATGTAGTTTGAGATTGAGGGTGACGCTCACATCGTTATGAACAGTGCAACCATAATCAAAATATGGGAAGATAAGCGTTTCCACAAGTCTGCGACGAAGATCGCGTGATAGCGCATGCCGGTGGAAACGCAGCGTGTAGAGTGCCCTATGCACTCGTTTGGATATTGCGTTAACCTGGTCATTCCACGTGAGTGTTTGATTGAGTTTTAGACCAAGGTTCGTTACCGATGTATGGTATGGTATGGATACATCGTTTATTCGAACGGAGGGTAGTAGATCATATTATCAAACTTAGCTATACAAATAAACTAGGGAATTATGAAATTAAGTAATGAATTATTGGCAAATGAAATTTCAATCAAAAAAGCCTCATACCCAAAGCTATGAATTATGTTGAAAAATATTGAACTTCCCCGAAAACTTATAGTTTAGGATTCTCATGATGATTCTTAGCCTCATGACTTGAAAGTTTATTTCATGGTTTTATACAACGACAGAGTGTCGACTCCTTCGAGCTCTGAAAACTGTGTGATGGCAGTCTGAAAGATTGAGTGGACCTCGTGCCATATGAATGATCAAAATCAATCAGTTTTAAAGTACCATCATCATTTTTCAAATATCCAATTCGCATCTCAGATCAGACACAAATCCCACCTCTATCGTCAATCCACGTAATGCGTTCTCAATTGATATTATTGAAAAATCGTTCATAGGTGCTTTTCCTCATGTGTACCAAATCTAATCTGGCAATTGTTCGCTAGTTATCGGTTTAATTGATATTTTTCATTCTCAAAATTGAACAAATATAGCATCAAATGAGGATTTCATCACGATGAGTTATAAAATGTCTACAGCATTTCATAACAAGACCTCAGTTCGTTATTAACTTTTCATTCAATCAACTTGAAAACCTTTGCAGACTCACTCAATTTCAAAACTACACATGCGTTCTACAATTGATTGAGAAGAATCATTGTGCCAAGCCATGGTCAGAATGATGATTGATATGATGTCGCATTCAACAAAATTTTCAATCGGGACACACGTCACTACACGCTGAGCCTCGAATTCGAAGTACAACGCAGCTATTTCAGAAACCTATCACTCGGGTTATAAATTAAACTGATGAATACAATGGAGAAATTGGTGGTCGTGGTCCTGCGGTTCGAAACCTGATTTCCGTGAGAAAGGTCCCGGGTTCGAATCTTCTCCGCGAATTCTCCCAAAAAGTCCTACGCGACACTGGGAAAACTGAGAGATGATGTCGAATACAGTGAAAAATTCCGAATCTCTTGACAATATTTGCATTTGCACGTGCCTATAAGAACTCTATCAAAAAAATGTCCATCAGAACTAATTAAAATTCCACTTATTGATGGTAATTAACGATTTTGTAAAATTCTGATATCCCGTGTGGCACGTACCATCAATCGATCAGCGGATAAATCCGCCCCGAATTTCCTGCAAGCGTTACATCACTAATGTATGCACATCTCGTTACATCAAAGGGAGTATAATCAAAGAGTTATACGATAACTTTTACAAGCGCAGTTACGCGTACAGCGATGCCCGCATCAACGTCCGATTCAATTCATAATCGGAGCAAACACATTATCTCGAAGCGGATTCGTTATATCGATTATTACAGGTACAGTGGGCCATTTTTGCGACAGCTTCACGCCCACGCGCACATCACAAAAGCAATTGCAATAATTAATGCAGCCATGCAGAGTACCGTCAATTTATCCGAAAAACCGATGAGAGCCCGTATACGCGCCGCGAGCCGTTTGGACCCGCCCCTCGTCATCTTTCGCTTCACGTACATTATACGTACGAGAATGTGTGTACTCACGCTTGGCAGAGAGAGTTTGGGATATTATATTCCTCGAAAACTCGTTTGTCCGTCATTCACGTTAATTTCGACCCGCATGGTGGGCTCGGAGTTGTATGTATGCGTGTGCGATGCTGTTGCATAATTATATTCGGCAATAGCCCAGTCTCTGGCTGCGAGCGCGATTGCTGAGTTCCGTTGAAAGCCACGCGAAAGAGGTAGTGAAGATGAACCAGAGATGACATTCTCAACATTTTGTGATCTGCACATATTTGTGTGGTTATGCCAAGTTAAAAAAATCCTTGGCCGACAGTTTAGACCATCCGAATAAGTGTGTGGTACAGTACCACCGGTACCTCAATTGTGCAGGGTTAGGTTGTTTTTAATAAAGTACCTTGTACTTCTGCACCATGATTATGATGTGTATGGCTTCAAATTTGAGAGCCGATTGAACTGGTTTTGTGGGTGATGTTCCATGAAGTTTTCGATACTCTGAGTAAAAAGTTACGATGAGGCGGTTGTTCGGGGCGTTACAGGGGGGCTGCTTTTTCTCTTCATTCGTGGCTGTTCTTTGTTTTTCCATCCCCCAGACGAGAAATTGGATAGCCGAGGTATAGAGATAAGGGGGAAAGTTGTGAGAAAGGAGCTTCAGCACTCCTGTAATTGTGTCTTTCTCTTGGCATCAGCACGTACGTAACGATAGAGTTTGAAAAAGTTGAAAGAGGGTCGATGAAAGGCTGATGAGAAACGTTACAAGGGCTCTGTTTCTTTACTCTCTACTAGAACTTGGCTGATCGATCTTCATTACGAGTGATACATCAACTTTGAAAGTATCAGGCTCTGCTGTTTTACAAAGCCCCAACGTTGAGTTTCTTTTGAAAAATGCTTTGCTATATTTGTAAAATTCCTCGAATGCTCGTGTTGTCCGTCTGAATAAAATTAAGTCTTGGGCTCTTTGAGATGCAATGTGAGCGATTATAACAATGGTAAATAATTTGAAAGTTCTTCAACAGTTTCAACAAGTTGCAATGACGAGTAAAATTTTCACCATAATGTCCATTTTTATTACGATGGTACTCATATTCTGATCTCTTCCACTATTGGGGCGAATTTATAATTATCCGTAATAACTGATTATCATCGTATCTGGTTTGCATATACGTGCAATATATCAGGTTCCATGGGCCGTCCTTTGATCTAAACATTTACCAGTAAAAGTTTGTCGAACCATCTACCCCATCTGATGGACAAAATTTGTTGAACCAGCCGATCAATGGAACATAGTCCATTAACTTGGATAACAACTTTTCCGATCTCATTCTTCCTGTCAGTGACCCACAGGTGACTCGTGATCTACATTTTCATCATCCCGCAATTTTTGATATTGCGCTCTTCTAATAGTCAATTCTCACAACTCATTCCAAATCCAGAATCGTCTCATCTTAGATGTGTTTTGTCATCGTCGTCTTGTCTTTTGGAATGAGAAAGAGTGGCTATCTACCTCAACATGTGCGCAATTTTTCATCATCGTTCTGGCCAAATCAATCCGACATGCGGGTAATTTGCGTGAAAGGAAAATTAGAGAATTCAAATTGTTAATTTTCCATCTTTTCATCTGTACCCCGGATGTCCAGCTTCAAACTCAAATAACAACTGTCTCTCCAAAGTATTCTATGTCCTGCTCGTCTGTCTATCTATTCAGCTTTCCATACCAACGCTCTTTGATGGATTCTACAGAACCGAAGTGGACAACCACCGACTCGCTAATCTTTCTCTTTGTTTATTCTATTTTTGCAGTACAATTAATCCCACTCGAGAAATTCAAATCTAGTAACGTAATTGTTATGCTCTCGTCATTGACTTTTTGCAGTAATATAGTTATTAATATTGAAAGGTAACGTAGGAATTGTGTGCATGACAGACTTTAGAATTCTAAATCCCTCTCTAAATCCAAGGTATTTCAATTAATACTCTGATGGAGTCTCCATTAGCTAAAAGTTCTCTCATATGCAAGCAGAGGTTATGAGCGTAAGCCGCTATTACGATAATGCTTAACTTTCATGAAGCTGAATTTTGTTCGGTTAGTCTAGAGTATACAGAAATTCGTAGATGCGTATGAATGCAGCTTAGAACTCTGTTTCACTCTGATCGGTCGAGTATCTTGTTGCACGTACTCGTTACCTACCAGGCTCATTTACGAATATCCGATTGCGTGTTCCAGGCTCTTATTCTTTGCTTCACTCATAAAAATGTCTATGAATATAATCTCAAATTTGCAGGGGCGACTGATACAGCTATTCTCTCCATGGATTCTTTTATTTGAGCGATTTCCACTTCTCGACATGCTTTCGTCGCAGTTCATACAACTCAACCGCGTTCTCAATCTGAACCTCCTCATTGTCCGAAGTGTGCCAAATGTGACCAGCAGGTCGATTTTAAATTTCGGTCTAGACTAGGTATGGACGTTTAGTGACTAGCAATTTCCGCGATTCTACTCGTTGATTCGCGATTCCGGGATCCTTAGCGCCGTGGGTTCGGATCGTAAAATAAAACGAATCAACGCGTGGGATTGCGTGAAATCTCGACCCACGAGCGGAGTTCACTAGTCGCTAGAGATGTCCCATCAACCCAGACGATCGAATTTTAGAATCAACCTGCTGGATCAAGGAATCCCAGGGAGTGTCACCAATGGCCCCACTCCTGATCGGTAAAATCCTGCCTTGTCAATTTGGCGCCCAACGTGGGGCCACCTCAAGGGAGTGGAAACCTCCTCGTTAGTTCATTCTTCCATAGTCCGTTTACTGGAATCACTCTGATCTCTCCAATTCTTCGAGTACGTCATCCTTCAATGATTTTCTATCTGTCAATTCACCATGAAAATTGGATAGATATTCATCAAGATGACTAAATGTACCTTGAAAAAGTCGAAAAGTGCGGTCGATCCAGAGCGCAGTATCCCAACTCAATGACCCGATTGAGATCACTTCTATAAAACACATCAATGGCTTACGAACACACCGACTAAATTGGTGTACCATCAAAGCCCGAGTAACAACACAACCTCAACTCCATACACATGCCAATCTCGTGCAAAACTTGCGCGCTCGGCAAAGTGCATCTAGCTCTCGGAGCACTGGGGCTCAAGATCGAAGGCCACCCACGAGAGATTCGCTCTCGAGTTTCACATAGTCCTCGAGATAGATATAAATGTAGTGCCTTAATACATACCGCGGCTGGTTCTAAGAGGAAGTAGTCTCAGAGCCCCAGGAGGAGTGCATTCGCGGCAAGTAAAGAACCCGAGTGTGGTACGCTTTTACCCACACACCCGCACTCGTCCCTACAGATATTATTGTGTGTGCAAAGCGCAGTTATATGCAGCAGCATGAGATATATCTATAGGGAAGAGGCGTTTGTATGTAAATAGACTGGGCGCGTAAAGCGACATATTCGCACCAGCAGCAAGGCAAAGAGAGAATTTCAGCCGTGGCGACGCGACTTGTCGAGTGCGAGAGTTAGATCCAAGAGGAAGCGACGGCAAGAGTGGCTGCTCAGCTGCTGCTACTGTTGTGCGCCACGAAAAAGTGACAAGTTGAGCGTTGTGAGTAAGTTAGCGGATTCTCAGGCAGATAAAACCCAAAACCCCTGCTCTGCCAGTTTAGTGACATCGCTTTACTGCCGCTGCGCCTGGTTTATGCGAATGTTTTTTCTCCTTTTCGAGAGCGAGGTGTTGAGCTTTTAGGAGTATTCAAGAGCAGATAGAGATGTCTCTTTGTTGGGTCAGGATATGTCGCTTCTTCTTTGGTCTTGTTTCAAGACTAAAATTCTGTTTTGTCTGTAACTGCATGACATTCTGGAGTCTCATAGCAAGCGGTTTGGGATGATGTGCGATATGACATTCATTTTTGACCAAGATGGTTCAGTAAAAGGTTCAGTAAAAGTTCAAGCAACGCACTACGACACTAATCTCACGGTACAACATCGGCGCCCGACACGACACAAAATTCATACCGGTTAACACACCCTCCGCCGATGGCTTTGCTTCATTTTTACAGTACCAGACATGGATTGTAAAAATGAATCAAGTCCATCGATGGTTGGGCTCACCAAAATAAATTTTGTGTCGTGTCGGGCGATGCCTGTCACCGAGCTTACATATGTTCTGTGGATGTCTGAAGTTGTAGCTGATCCAGTCCTAACTTTAACTTATGAGCTGGTGATGATGAATTGCTGAAATCTGTACATTGACATCATCATTTTCTCGAGCATTTGATGCCATCGGCAAATCTTCTATTGGGCTCATAAATATACAGGATAAGGCTCATCTTTTCATATCGGAACTTCTTTGATATTTGTTCCCTCACAGATTGAATGAACAATGATAACCGAAAGAAAATTGGAACCAAAAAATTGAAAATTGATTTCCAATCAATTGGAATAGCACTTCTAGAAATTTGATTAGGAAGATTAAGATCGATGAGTCCATCAGATCATGGCATTCCATGTTGCTCCTATCTCTTTGATTGTCTTGGAACATAAGGTTCTTGAGGACCACAGAGTATGTCAAAGAGAAATTGATATTCATGTCTAATGCCAAGAGATGTCTTTTATGGAAAGCTGGCGATGATTTTCGCCCCAAGCCTACTACTGGGCCAATACTGAAACTGAACATATTATATGAAGGATGTGGTCCCTTCCGTCGAGGAGTTGGAGAGGAACCTGTCGAAATTCTATGGTTGATGTAGAGAATCATCCGAATGGAGGAATGTTTGGCTGGGAATGCGAATGGAAAAGGCAAATACTCATACCGTCCATCGATAACTACCCAGAACATTATTGAATTAGGAGACGGGGGGTGGGCAAGACACCAGTATGTGTTTCGTACATATTTCAGTTTGGTTTGAGTTCATGCGTGGTTTGAGGGCGAAAATCCTGGCTCTATACTTAGGACATTTTTTTACATCAGACATGGTTTTCGATTCCTGTGTGACTTGCTCTGTGGTTCTCAAGGATATCCTGTTCCAAGACGAGCGATGTCGAATTCCATGATCTGATAAGTGAGTGAATTGCAAATTAGCCAATACTGAATTTTTTATATCAAAAATATTTTCGTCCCAGGGATTAACGAATCTTGATTTGATATCTCATTCCCTTGTGCCTCGATCCGAAAGCCTCAAACGCGTCAGAAATGGAGTTGAGAAACTATTGAAAAATTTGTGCCAAAAAAGATCTGAGAGCGAAATACATATGCCTGAGCTATAAGACTTTTTCCCACGTGGAGAGTATATTGCACTCTTGTGTGGTTCTCACGTTTTGACTTGGGCATGTGTGATTTATGGACTACTTTTTATTCAATTTCCCAATGCTCTATCTGCTGATATCTTTAGAATCAAACGCTACACGAAAGTTGTTCAATTTCTCCGAATCTCTGGAGCAAATTGAGCATCACCCGATTGAAATACGGCTTGTAGACAAACTCGTTCTTCCACAAATTCCGTAGTCTATACACACTTTTTATTCCTTCGTTCTCGAGATTCGGGAAATTGAATTTTGATAAAAGTCATGCAACTCGCATTTGAATAACGATAACAAACGTCGCTCGATATCAACGAATTAGCAGTTCGTGGGTATTTGAAATGTCGCGTGCGTGCTCTCGAAGCTAATCAATGCACGAACCGCAAGAAAAAGCCGCCGGTGTAAACTCTCTGCCCGCACTGAAAGTAATCTCGGGCACGCATCACGCATCGCAAGTACTCCTCCACTATACACATAAATATGTACAACATGAATTTTGCACGAGCAACTCGTACATGGTAATGTAACTATGTACTCTGTGTTGGTCGAGCACATGTAACGAGACTGCAGACTCGGCGGGAGAGGGGAGATACACAAAAGCCGCAGAGTCCGACCGCACAACTTTTGCCCCGGAGCGAGCTTTTGCATGCGTGCACGCGAGCTAAAGCAAGTGTCCGCAGCTACGATTACCATGCTTCTCTCTATATTTAGCGCGCAATGAGAGAAAGGACAATTGTGTACTCGACTGTTTCATCTGTGCGCACAGCTAAGGGCGATATGTTGGTGTTGAGCAAATGCGACGTATAATGCGAGTAGTATAGTCGTCGTTGTCGTTGTGGTCAAGACGTCAAGTGCGCATTTTAGTGAGGTTAATTTTCTGGAAATTAATGAGCCTCTCTGATGTTGGCTTTGCTTCGCGACCAAGTTAACAAAGTTTTGCAGTATATTTCTTTTCACTACCACAAGCACATCAATTATCTATTTTAACGAGAGCAGCGTTCGTTTTTAAAGTACTTGGCTGAAATTAGATTTTGTAAGACTCGTACCATGCGGGAATAAAAAATTCTAGCTCCAAGATGACATGGAATATATAGTATCCGGAAACAATAAAAATCTGAAGACCTACGCACACTTAATTCTCACAATTTTCTTATGTCATCAAGCCGCACTGTCAAGGTCGCAAACTCTGAGTTTCAATCGAAAACTCAAACCAAAATCTGAAGTGATTCACCTCGGTAGGTAATCGGACAAGATTCATGAAGAATTTCATCTCTCGAACTAGATCGATTGGGAAAATCCACAGGAGCGAACATTTTCAATCACTTGAAGAAATTACTGCGTATCTCGTTGAGGTACCTTCGTTGATCTGATTGGTCTCGCAATGATCCAAATTATGAGATTTCAGCAAAGCCAAAACATATCGGAACCCAATATCGGAGATACTAAATAATAACCAAAATTCACCGATCACTTCGGTGGAAACCGTCTCCAATAGTGTTTGAGAAAAACCTCAAAAATTGTACCATGCGAAGATAACACAAGACAATTTTTCGGGATTTTTCGAGTCTTGTACTAAAATGTTGATTGCAGGGCTTCATTTAGCCTATCCTTGGAAAATGACATCTCCAATTCGTTTGCCCACTGTTTCGGTCGAATAAAAAAATGTACCTTCCTTTTCCATCCATCCAACTATTCCAAAGTTATGACATACTACGGGCGTGTAATACAGAGTGTAGGCAGCGTAGAAATGTGTCAGTCCATACAAAGTCACTCCTATCAAATTCAGGTCACACTCTCGGCTCGTCTATATATATTTTATACACAATCCCGTTCTGTTGAACGACCGCAATGTCCATTAATTCATTCTGCGACCACCTGGCTAGTGACACTCCGACAGAGAGATAGTAAAAAAGTGCCGCCGCCTCTGATGCCGGATATGAGTGCATCGCGCTGGGTAATAAAGGTGTTGCTGCTCTCGGCGCTCGTCTGCTTTTTTTCATTACTTGTAAAATTGGCCAATGCCACCGCGCCGGTGCCATTTGCCGCTTTTTTGGTGTACTCCTCGCTTGTAGCTGCTACCAAGAATTTGCCAGCTCAACCGCAACGTAAATGTTCGCACACGAGGTTGGTGGTGATTATCGTTTCCCTATTTACTTTTTTGTCCCAATGAAGAGAGAGCCAGCAAATAATGAAATCTTCCCAGTTTATACTCCATTCGTTTTAGTCGTCACACCATACCAATTGTATTTGATTATAAACTCATTCTACATCATTATTTTTTTTCGTCGGTGAATTCTTTTGTATTTGATCGATTGAACTTTTTATTCTTTGAAATTTTAATTCGAGAATCAAATGTGGATGTAATTTATTCCATTCTGGCGAGTGACAGGCTGACAATTGAATTTTCTGCCAGAATAATTTCACCAAGCCTTTACAAAAAAATGTGGCCATATACCATCTCTGAGTTTTCTGTGGAGTGAATTATAGTGTGGTGGATCAACCGTTTTTGAAAAACTTCTCGTGATGTTATAATGGTATCATCTGATACGATTCGCTCGTTTTATCTCACAATTGATCATCAAACGTAGGCATACGCGATTCCTAGTTTTATCGTAATTTTTTTTTATGAGTAAAACCTTATCAGATATCTCGTGCTCGGCTCTGATATCCAACCACGTTCAGCAATTTTCCAAGAAGTTGGTGTCATACCTTACAAACTGTCGATGTTAGAATTGCCCATCAAATATTTACCGTTCATTTAAAGGGTGAATTTTTTATTCGGTAAAATGAGACTAATGGAACAAAAGGAAATTCCAATGGCTCCCACTAATGATGATTACTCATCCCGTTCAATAAGTCAGCAATATCCGGCTCAAGCTTTGGGAGTGTAGTGTATATCCAGCAAACGACCACAAAGAGAATCGATGTATTCTAATTAACATTGGGAATTCCTTCCGATAGCCAATAGATCCAGTCCCGCGGCAACATTTATCGCCTCTTTCACAACGTTATTCACCCTTTTACGACCGAACATCGATATCCGATTCTCACCCCTCTTCACATCCGCCTTTCGAATTGCTTGCTTGCACAGTATGAAGGTTGTTTCATCGGCCAGACGAGTGGAAAACTCTCCAACGATTCACCCACTATTCAATTTTCACTCTTTATGAGTCCACTCCTCGTTACACCCCATAAAATTTTGTGGAAATATGTATTGTAAATACGGCAAGTGTACCCAACCCCCTCTTCCCCATTTCTAACTATTCTGATTGTAATCTCTGGCCCGTATCAATATTCTTCGAACTATTTCAGTTTGTTCTAAAGTTCATCCCAAGACTTTCGAATTCAGCTCGAATTCTGTCAGTTGGGACGAACCAAAGTCCACGAACCAAGGGAAGTGAGGTGGATGAGTACATCCCGAGTTTCATAGCTAATTCCCGTGTCTTACTCATAAAATTGCTCCAATAAAGAGACTGGTACTCTTGAAAAAACAGAATTCGAATGTCCTGCAGACACGAACCAGATGAATCAAAGTGTTCGGAAACTGATCGAACCGAAAATCTTTGTCACCGATTTACTGAAAAATACAGTATCTTCGCTGTGCAAATCCAAAAAATGCAGAAAATCACTCGAGTAATTCTGAGGATCACCCAAGTCATATTGGGCAAGTCCGAAGAACCTTATCCATCATTATTCGACATGGAGAGAGGAAAGAAAATACGAAGAGATGCCCGTTCGTGCTAATCGGCAAGGTCAACAAGTGTGAGAAAACTTGGTTCTCTGACAGTTATACTAAAAATGCATAATTTTGAGAGGCACAAGAGTTAACCTTGCACGAGACATACAAGTACGATCGAAATGAGTTGAAATGCACACAACTGTTGAAAGTATTGGGAAGGGATCAATGCGATCAACTGAGAGGCATTGAACGAACGATAACGGCGGCGAAGGCTGGGGACAATATAGAAAGAAGATCGACGAGCTATATAGGGGAAGTTCTATGGTAGCTCGACCAAGCCGAAGACGGTGCGGGTGGTAGTGAAACCCTTTAGACGCGGGTGCCTCTGGCGTACAAGGGATCCCGTAAATCCACGCTTTAAAGCTCGAAAGCCATAGGTATACAGTGTTAAAGAAAACGAACGTCAAGAGGTACACACTCGAGAGACTCTCCCTAGAGAGGAAGAAGAAAAATAATAACGCTAGAAAGCAGTCCAGAGCTGGTGTGTGAATCGAAGAAGCCAACTCGGTGATAAAAGTGAAAAAGAGCAGAGCTGCTCTTCGATGGGTTAGGATTTGCGAGCTTCGCAAGTATTTCTTTGGGGCCTGGACGCTCTCTGAAGTTTTGAAATGGTATCTGAAACTCACCGCGTTTGGATATCATTGAATATTCGGTTTATGCAGTTGGTAGAAAATTTTGTCCCTCTTTGATGTCAAAAGTCGCTGAGTTCCTACGATTCTCGATTTTTAATTGTTCAGAAGCAGTCAGGGTATTTATGGAGTCCATCGAAATTCATACTAATCTAAAGAAGTCTTTAGCCTTGGAATTATTGACCTGCGCGTTGGTGATGTGGATAAGGTATCGTGAATGTGTTGATCAGCAATTCTTTCATCCTCAACAACATGTTACAGGATACCTGGAAAGAAAACCAGAGCAAACATGAGCTAGAAATAGATGTTAGGTGATTTTTTTTTAGATATCACCGCGCACAATACCGTTGAAATTTCGTCAAAATTCCTCTCACTTTATACACGGACTCAGCGATAGATGGAGCGCTGATTATAATCGTCTGACAGATTCAAACTTCAACAGTAACAAACTGAAATCGGCAATATTGATCTCGTCTCAATAAATCGATCAGAAGCGAATGCTTTCTTTGGTGAAATTAGGAAAGAGTATTCCTTATCTTGAAGATTGTTTGACCACATTCAACCATTTGGACCGAAATCTACTATTGTTCTTCGTACTGTCAATTACAAATCCAAGAGTGGCAAAATCTTCATCATCCCGAAGTGTATCACACTATGGAATAACCCACTGCTTTACGCTTAAGTCCAGTCCGTAGTTCCCGCAGAACCGCAACCAGACACGCACCGGAGTATATTCAGGTTTTCCAACAATATCTAATTTTGGAATCTTACATTATTAATCTTATATTATTAATGGATAACTTCGATATTCGAGATTCGAGGCGTTCCGATCGAGATTTCGCGCGCCACTTACGAGTCGTCTCAATGTGTGTTGCTGTGGATTAATGACATTGTATTATTTGAATGTATTCATAGGTAGATCAATATAATTGAAAGTATTCAATCATGCGATCTACATAGCCGATTTATTATATCTGTTGATTATTTCCAATTTATCGAAAGAAGAGTAATGATGAGTTTCAAGCATCTGAACTCATGCATTGTAGCATTCTGTCCAATTCTGTCTGCTTCGTTGTCAACATTGAGCAGGTGATCGGTCGCGCCTGCGCATCATATCGGGTTTTATTACACCTGCTTGAATTAATCGGATCGCGATTCGCTCGCTAAATGAGTGATAGGAAAGTAGATTGCTGCTTGACCGACAACAGGAATATCGGATATCCCGTGTAATAATGAGGTTAATGGTAACATTTGAAGATTTATTTTCTGATTTCATCTTTCTTCAACGATCGGAAAGATCTCAGGAACGCTTATTTAAATTCTCAAAATGATCCATACAAACTTAATAGTTGCATCCATACTGTTTTTTGATGGGGTAGATTAATTAAAATTTTTTTCGTTTTTGATGAATGTTTCAACATAATTCTTAAAATACATGTATAAAATTTTGTGATTGAGGTAGATAAACTGAAATTCTCCTTATGAATGTTGAATATCCTTACATAATTTTGAAAAAAGTTTTCAATTTGTAAATATAATTCTTCAAGTTCTAATGCGTAAAACAACTCTTCAGTTGGTGGATGACACTGAATTGGCCCGAATGGATTGAGGAATTTTTTATTTGTGAATAATGTATTCTTTCAAATTGTAGGAGGTTCAATAACTTTCTCATTTCTGGATGATGATCAGTTGAATTTCAAATGATGGATCAAAAATTTTTCATTTGTGGACTAAAAAAAAATTTTTACAGAAGCATTCAAGAAATTTTCGCTTCACAAAGGCTGATTGGCTGATATTTGTGCATATCCTTGGAAAATTTTTCCTCCTTCTCTTCTATAGCCAACTTAGAGGAGAAGAAGGAGAAGGAGAGAAACATGTCTCCATCCGAAAATGAGTAAAAACCTTTGAAAATCTCAATCGAGTTGGAAACCCACACATTTTACGTGAAAATTGAGATTTTCATGCGCAAGCGTTGCATGAATTCAAATCAATCATTTTGGAGTTGAGCTCAATTCTCCAGTTCTCAAAATGATCTTCGTTCCTTAATGGCCACCCTCGATGATGTTTTATAAAAACTGGATAGTTTTTTGACCCCACACCATACGGGTGGTTGAACCATGCGCTTCGTAGATTGAATAGCTTTTTGAGATTATTCGAAAAATCCCTCAGACAGTCGTGAATTTTTGAATCAGCAATCCATGAATTTCGATTTCGAGGCATGTTAGATGGATAAACATATAGACGAATGACATTTCCATTCCATATTTTTATACTATTTCATATTTGCTCCTTTCTGGTACCATATATATACCTGCATAATTTTTTTTTTTTTTTAAAAACAATAGCTTTTTCCGTATATTTCAGAACTTCAAGCCCTCGTAACCATCCGCGCGCAACGCGCGCGTCTTAGAGTTCTAGTAACTGTTAACACTTTTCGGACCAAATCATTGAGTCAGCGCGCTTCCCAAAAGAATTTCCTATCATTTGAGCTTTGTTGCGTCTCAAAACTCGTGATATATTTTGCAGGATTTGGAAATCTGCAATCTTGAGCTGCGCTGCCTCATCATAGGAACCACGCTGTCATGCACGATTGCCATTTTCCAAATCTCGCAAAATATATCACGAGTTTTGAGACGCAACAAAGCTCAAACAATTGGAAATTTTATTGGGAAGCGCGCTGACTCAATGATTTGGTCCGAAAAGTGTTTGCAACTATTTAAAAATTGAATATTGTTTGAATTACGCTATGCAAATCACTGTGGCGCCATCTATGGAGTAGTGAGCGAGTAGTAAGCAGTACGAACTGGCCTTAATACATGTGAGCTGACTATAATCCCCCTATATAGGGCTTGCGCAAAAGACATCCGCGCCTGAGGATAGGAAAGGGGAGGAGTGTTGCAAAATGTGAGATTTTCGGACTTTGATGAAAGACGGTTATACAGGTATCAAGGATATTGGGTAAATTGATGAGGAAGATGTATCAACTGAACATATCTGCATCCTAGTAACGAAGATAACCCAATGCCATTCATTGAGTCGGTGCTTGACCAGACGAAGAACATGAGCGTGTTTCAGACTTCACTCTTTATTAGACCAATAAGAGGACAAATTGTAATTCGGACGATAGGTATTGTCTTATATGACGTCTGTTTTAGCGATACAGTTTTTGCCAAGAGGATTGAATATCGACATGGATAATTGAGAACCTTGGATAACTTATATGTTTTCTTTCCCCTTTCCGAAGATATCATTCTTATGTGCTTCGTGGAAGTTACTCAAACGTGAATTCTGTCATTCAAATCATCTTCCGGGTAGGCATGTATACGATCATCATATTACCTAAAAATGATTCGGATGGAATTTTTAGTCTAAACGGGGGAGGGGGTCATGACGTTTGTGGCATTTTTTTGGGGGGGGGGGCGGCTCGAATGTGACAAGATGTGTCAAGACGAGAGGGTAGGGCTCCGAAATCTTCGAAAAACGCGCGTACGTCTTTTGTGCGAGCTCCTTGAGCTTCCATTCTCATAGGCTTCTCAATCATTTCTGAGCTGTTGATTTCCGAATACTCAATCGTGATTTTTCAAAGTTCCAGCCTCAGTTAACATAACCATTTCAAGTAATATCTTGATTGATACTCCAGCAGATGATTTTTAGTAAGGATTTTTTTTTGCTGAGAGTTAACAGAGCAATGATTGCAATTTCGAATGCAGGAGGATCGTTTGAATTTTGAATATCCTACCGTTACCGACCTTACCCTTCGTATATAGTTATGCGAGAGAACCGTGACCCGGCGCTTCCCGATCATTCATTTTCATTTTTTAGTGAATATAAGGATGATCAAAAGTCAACCCAAATTTGGTAAGCAAACTGTGCGTAAACGCCCCATTTGCACACTGTTCCATTGTTTACGCAGTGCGCAAATGGATATTTGCGCACTGTGCAAACGCGAACCCGTGCGCAAATGGGGCATATGGCTATTTTTGCGCACAGAATAACAAAATAGTATATTAAGCAACAAGGGCGCCAACAGATATTTGCGCACGAGTCGCCGCAACGAGTGTGCAAACGCCTCATTTACGCACAGTTTCATCGTTTACGCAGTGTGCAAATGGCTCATTTGCGCACGCAGTGCGCAAATGAGCCATTTGCGCACTGCGTGAACGACGAAACTGTGCGCAAATGGAACGTTTGCACACGAGTTGCGGGGACGAGTGCGCAAATGTCGGCGCCCGAGTTGCTTACGATATTTTTTGTTATTTCTGTGAGCAAAAATGTAACCCGCCTCCTAAAACACATCAGAGAATTAGGGGATGCTGTGAGAGTTGGCCGTCATCTCGAGAGTTGACGGACTTTGTTCCTTTTTCGCGTTGGTGTGTACGAACTTTCCGAGTCCTTGTTCCTCCTCAAACAAATTATGAACCATTTTCATTTGAACTACTCGGGACCCATGACGATTTTCTGAAAAATTTTGACAGTAGCCAGGATTGACCGAAGCATCACCTACAACGAATGATCAATGCATCTCAAGCAATCAGAGGCCGAGTCTACATAGACGCGCTCACTCGAGGCGCGCGCGCTCTTTCCGCTCGCACTCTCCACCCAAACAACGGAGTAGTTACCGAAGATGGGATTTGAAAATCTTTTGACGAGTATTCCCTCTCGACCGAAGTATCAAGGCGGGTTTTTGAGATAGAAACGGCCAGTTTATCATGTTAATCGACCAAAAAATTGATTTGCATCTGATAGAGATCGAAAAGTGAGAGACTTGAATGTCGACCGATGTACCTAATATCACCACCCCCAATTTCTCAGGTTCCTCACTCGCGGCTTATTCAACAATATTCAACATTATTTTGGGTTTGCATTGAGACTTTCTTGAGAAACTGTGAAATAAGCAAAGGTGTGCGGAATTCTGGTTGAGAAGAATCGAGCTATTCCATGTGCATCAAAGATCAAATTTGTGTTACAAGAGTCAGTCGCCTCCGTGATTTTAGGACATCTCGGGTGTTCTGAATCAGGATTTCATACACTTCAGCTCATTATTCAGCTTCTCGAACAAGTACCAATGTATAACCAAGATGATGCCGAATATTGCTGAATGGTTTGCAAGTTTGGAACCTGGTGAAAACGGATGCTTATATGAGACACAAACACGCCTCTCATTCTTCGATCTCTATCAGATGCAAATCAATTTTTTGGTCGATTTACGCAATAGACTGGGTGTTTTTCATCTCACGAACCCGTGCGAATACTTCGATTGAGAGGGAACACTCGTCGAAAGATTTTAAAATCCCATTTTCGCTACCTAGTCCGGTGTTTGGGTGGAGAGTGCGAGCGGAGAGGGCGCGCGCGCCCCGAGTGAGCGCGTCTATGTAGACTCGGCCAGAGGAATGTGGCACGGCGGGGTCACAGGAGGGTGGAGGAGGGGGTCCAGGGGGCGAAGCCCCCGGCGGGGTCCAGGGGCGGAGCCCCGGCGGGGGTGCAGGGGGCGGAGCCCCCGGCGGGGGTGCAGGGGGCGGAGCCCCCGCCGGGGGGTTCGGGGGGCGGAGCCCCCCGACTGAAAAAAAATTCTGAGAAATGTATCAGAAAAAACTCTATCGCCCATATAGTATGTTACCACGTTGCTCAAGACTGTCGCTGGTGCTCGAAAGATCAAAGTTAGATATTCTTCACAATTATGTATGATGATGATATATAGATAGATGATGGTATAGAGTGATCAGAAAACAACTCGAGTCCAGTGCGCAAACGAAATTTGCACAGTGCGCAAATGCCTCATTTGCACACTGTTCTTCATTTACGCAGTGCGCAAACGAGTATTTGCGCACTGATGCCTCATTTGCGCACTGCGTGAAAAAATATTTGCACACAGTTGTGTCGGAATAATGAGCAAATTCGCTATTTGCACACGCACACTTGCGTCTAAATGGCCATTTTTGCGCACAGAATAACAAAATAGTATTTTTCGATTCGAGGGAGGGAAGTTTGGTTTTGCTTTTCGAGTGATTGTTTTCGGCCCGAGCCCTGGCGAGGGTCGAAATTAGCACGAGTAAAGCAAAAAAACTTCACGCCCGAGTATCGAAATACGTTTTTTGATCGACTGGGCATAAAGTAAACGAAAACTACCGTGCGTAAAACAGTGCTTTACGCACAGTCGATCGAAAAAGACTTCATAGAGTGTACAGTGCGGGAAAGAACACGGATTTTCTCTCAAAATTTAGCTTACTCCAGCCACGTGATACTCGCTCAGCTCATCGAAGAAGGACATCCCTCTCGTGTCCTCGACCTTCGTCCCGAACCGCACAATGCGCAAGGATTCGCAGCAAAGATGCTCACTACTCGCAAAGTGTTCACCTCTTTCGTTTGTTCATTCACCTTATCATTTTTCTACTCGCATATCCAAACCTCCAATATTCTCAAGCTACACGATGGTAACCTTGCGTCTGAGAGTGTAAAGGTACATTGTACCCTTACACCTTTGCATTTCTCTATACAATTTAAGAGAAAATAAATAATCTTGAGACACCGATAAACGAACACAACAGAATCCCAAAATGCATGTTCAATGATATGTCTTCAAGCTATGCAGTCTTTGGTCATCGTAGGGTCCTCTTAAACAACGCGTGAAGAGCAAACTATTCTATACGTTTGGACAAGGGGGAGAAGACGGATTCGCGGACGCCTCGTCGCGTCTGTTCTGTCGTGCGATGAAAAGACAACTTGTCTCTTGTTCAGAGAGCATCACGGGCACACCTCGGATGCTTACTCTCCTTCTTCTTCTCTCTTGATATTTTCTTCTCTCTTATTTGCAAAGGGCGCGACCCATGGCGCAAGCTTAATGCGCTTTCGCTCGACGCCTTTTTGCGGCACTTGAGGACAAATATTTGCTCTCATCCGGCTCTGGCTTTCTCTCTGGTTTGCGTATTTCCGTATTTATACACAGCCTGACTTTTGTTTTCGGTCGCTTTGTAATTTTTTTTAAAGGTAATTATACTGTCGAGAAACCTGTTTTGTTTTCAATACCCAGGTCGAGGAAGATGGGATCCGAATTTTCTCGTACGTTTCCGAATTTTCACTTCTGGAAATGAAAATCGAAAGGTCAGAGTACAGTGGAATGGTATGCCTTTTGATTTTTCGATGCATCGCAATAGCTCGAGGGGATTCCTGTTTTGAAAACATCGAAACAGAGAGCCATTCTCGATCGTCGAATGGACTATGACGCTAAAAAAATGTACACGAGTTGTCCCGCAACAATATTTTTGTCATATTTTGCAAATGAATTTTTCCCTCCTCTAGCATACGTTTGCACAACTGTTGGGATGAAGTCTTACTCTCTCGTTTGTGATTTCTCCTTCGTACATTGACCGATTGAGCATTGTTGATCTGCGCAGACTCTGGTGAATGAATTGTTGTTTCACTAAATTGAATGCTCGGATGAAAGTTGGTTTTGTAAAATAGTAATCGACTCGTCTCGATAATTCATTTGCTTGCACGTAGAAAAGAAAAAAATACTAGTTTTTTCCCGTGTAGAATAATTCCATAAACTCAGAGAGTACGAATGACACGAATGAGCAGTGCGGAAGAAGGCTAATAACTGGCGAGAGTACTCGAGTTCTTGGAAATGGAATAGCCAAAGTCGCAACGTAAAAAAAGACGAAGGAAAAGAGTGCGGCAAAGTGGAAGAAAGATGCGCGCTCAGGCTGTCTGTGCCAGATGCGTTTTGCGTGATTTTTATTCACTCCCATAATTTTCACGCCTCGTAGAGCCTCTCCTCTACACGAGTGAGTTTCCGAAAGAATTCAAATATTCCCCCGCTCTTTTCAGTGTTCCTCTTGAATACATACATAACAAGTATGGCTCGCATCTTCAATCTCTCCGTCTCTGTTGAATTTTCATGAAGCCCACCACGTTGTGTGACGTTATCGGGAGGTACTTTTTTCGCGATGGAATCCGTCAATCAAACACATGGGCCGTCGTATCTGTAGCATCACCTGCTCTGTAATTTAAAAACTTTCACGATGACTCTATCTCATCTACAAATATCTTAATTATCCGGTTCGAGATGAACCTCTTGAGGACCGAAGTAGCCCTTGATCGTCGAGAAAAGTCCTTCGCTGAGAAATTTTGCGAGAAAGAGCGTATCATTTTTATCTTGGTGTTTTGTTGAGGTTGTCAATTGATTGTCTTTCAAATTTTGAAAGGTATCCAAATAATCGTACAGAATGCTGAAATTCAAAGAAAAATATATCCGTAATGACATAGTTCATCTTCCGAATCTCAGCTTACTCTCAGATGATAAATCCGATCGTCGGGCACGAACTCCTCGCCACGCGCGCACGAATCGAATAGCGCTCGTCTCGCGGCTCAATCGGATGTGATAGGGTAGAGCAGTGCCGGCTCCATTCACTGCTTGTAACTGAACTGCATCGGAGTTGCTGCAGCACACAGATTGTCCTCGACCCGTCCATCCCACATTCCTTTCTCTAGACTACATACGCGCAATCTTTCTGCCTTTGTTTGGAGTCCCATATGGACTCTGCACCGTCAGCTCTTCCTCATCATCTGTCTGTACACCCATACAGATTCATTTCACACAAACAGCACGCATCTCGTGTGTTTCCCGATAGACGTTTGTAGAAGCTTGCCATTGCGTGGGTGGTGTTTTTCCCTCTCACCGGATCTCGAGATCGCCCCATCGGGTTCGCACCTGAGTGTGTGGGTTTTGTATATCCCATGCCCGCACTCGATTTGCCGAGTTGAGATTCTCACGTTCGCTTATCCGTGAAATCGCTGAAAATTCACGAAATTGGGTATACGCTACCAAATATACCTTCCCTCCATTTCTCTAGGCTTGTTTGGGGAACACCTGCTCACCACCATTCGATTCGAGGAGGTTTCTTTGCTCCGTCGAGCTGATACTGTGCCCAATGGCACTGTTTGCTCACGTACTGTGTGCAACATCTTTTGCTGAGTGGAAAATTGAGTGGGTGGGTCAGCTCGGGGTGGACATTACGAGACTTTGAATCTCAAGTGGAAAGAAGAAGCTGCTACATCTCGTCTTGCTACCGTTGATGTCGCTTTTTCGACAAGTTGGGAACTGCAAAGAATTCACGGAATGAAGATAAAAAGTCCGCATGGGAACTCTTTGTTATCAACGTGATCTGAATGAACACAATGACCCACCGATGGTGCCTGTCGGACGCACTTGAAAAAAGCCCGAAGAACTAAATCAATGTTTTTAGGAGCATCCATTTCGTACTTTACTATCAGAGCAAACTCGCAACCATTTTGCTCCCTGTCCATGGTAAAACTTTCAACATTCGAGACGGTTGATATTTTGTAGCTGAACCGTAACCCACTCAATTCACGTCTTCCAAAGATAGCGCCCAGATCACACAAGGTTCAGAAAACCTCACGCGATTGTTTCAATAGTGATGCAGGTTTCGATTCGAATCTTGCACGCTCTTCTCACTTAAAACCACTCGAATTATCGATCTATGGGCCTGATTGACACCCAGTGGATCGCAGTGTCCACCTTCATGAAATTTTTTTGAAATGTGACCTTCAAAGGCTAATAACTCAAAGTTGAACCTCAAAGTATACCTGTGAAAAACATACAGAAATAGATTTTTCAATTTGCTCTCAGACCTTGAGTGACGATAGCTGTGTTCTAAATGAAAGAGACCAGTGAAACGAAAAAATGTTGCAATTCTGCATATTGAAAGATTCCAACTATCATCTAGACGTAGAGCAAAAAGCTTGTAAATATGCCATGGCGTGGTATGAATAAGAAGTAGAGACTCGAGAGAGACAGATGGGAGAAAGAGGAGGATGAGGTGAAGTTTGAAACTCTAACCAACCCCATCAGCAGCTTCCCTTGATGAAATTGGATCCGTTTGAGCCTCTCTTTCTCGCAGTTCATGCCCTTTTTTATCGATCATCCCTCTCTTTCTTTGACCGAAATTGCTGCATTGCATCTCCTTTTTCATTCATTCTGCAAAGCGCCTCGCTGAAAGGATTGAATGTGCTCGGCATTCAAATAGATGTTATATGGAGAAGTTAGATTATTTATATTCGTATCGTACGTTCTACGACTATGCTTTGGAATTGAATTTTTTTCAATTTGATTGAATGTTTCCGTTGCTAGTGATGTTACATGTCCTGCCTTTAGCATGCGAGTCACACACTCAGCCTTTAATACAAAGGTTCAAATAATTTTATTTTTTACAGCGATGGAAATTGGTGTAAGAACATGCATTCATCACTATGATTAACATTCGTGTCAATATCCTTACAGGCTGCCGAGTAGTTGCAATTTTAGTGATTTTCAAGAGTCATATTCTGAGAAATACGTTATTTTACCTCTAAATTCGAAACTTGCACAACTTCTGGAAAAATCAGTTTTAGGCAAAACAAAAAATACGTGTCATTGTATTCCGCCTCCAGAATCATACATTCCCTCGCCGAGACAATTAGAGATGTCGACCATTTTCACCGGGCGATCTTCTATAGATCGTCCATTAATGTAAACTATTGTCTTGGCATTCGAATATCATTTTCGTTATCCAAAGTCACCGCGAATATCTTTGTAAACATGATTCCAATTACGACCACGTTCCCTCTTAAGCCCATTACATCGAATTTCACTCGATTTTTTTGTTCAGGCTTGAATCAATCATAGACTTTCTCACCTTCCAGGAGGGAAAAATCCACCATGCATTTTCAAGCCCAGAATTACACTCGAGTCCCAGATATGCATCTTCTAGCAATACCCGACTACCACTACATACATTACCTGCAAAAGTCGGATTTCCGGGCAATGCATGTTGCATGTGATTAAAGTTTGCGCCAGGGGCTCAAAAAAGCTCTCGCAAGCTTCCGCGATTCCCCCCGAGACTGCGTCTGTCTAGCCTATACCTATGCCAACATTATACGTTGCAAGTCTCTTCCCTTCTTTTTTCTGACGAACAGAATTGCATTTCTCGCCATCTTTCTCCTTCTATACTTTTCAAAGTCCCTGAGCTGATATCAATATTTCCGTATGCCGCGCGCAAAACGACGACAACGACGACTACGACGACGAGACGGAGGTCAGCCCCCTGGAGAAAGACGAAGTGGAGCAAAGTACAGAGAGACACAAAAAACTGGGGAAGCATAGAGAAGCTTGGGAGAGAAAAGCAATTGGTACGGAGTGCCTATGTAGCCCCACGAGGTTGCGATACTTTTGTTGTATAAGAGGGTCGCGATTTCTGGCGCTGCTTTGCAGTATGAGAAGTGTAGCGAAGAGGCTCTGTGTCTGTATTTCGATTGCTTTTCGGCATCTTGGACTCGAATTGATTCGATTCGTTATTCTGGAACAAAGCTATTGCCCAGGATTTTTACTAGAAGGTCCCAAGAGCCCGTGGCTTTGCCCCCGGTGCTTTGAGACAAATTGAATTTTTCCTCGAGACTCTGATGCGGTGCTTCTCTAAATGCTGGTTCGCTGTGAAGGACTATAGTGCGTTTTCATAACTGTCTCGTGAGTAAGAGAGATTCTGAAAAAACTGCAGCTTGTCAATCGTATATTGAGCGAAGTCCTTATCAGAATTCTTTCCCAGTCCATGATTTTTTCAGAATCTAGCTGAACTTGGAGATGATTTAAGTCGAGTTTTCTTGGAAAGATTTCGATTCGAAACAAATTGGTTCAGGTGCATCAATCATAATCCATAAATAAGACTAATTATGACGATTAAACGTCCAGCCAACATTTTGTCCCAGCGCATCTCGCGTATCGGATTGCCTGTGTAAAACGAGTGAAGTATAATGGGTGGCCGTATGAGTCATGGATTGGACGATGGGTGAATGCGTTGGTGGATAGATGGTCGGATGGATCGATGGATGGTCTGGTCGGGTCCAGTCTAGTACGAACTAGTTCGGTACTACTACGGTAGTTACAGTACTAGGATCATATAGGACCACTACGACCTCAATAGTACCGATAGGTTTACTAGTACCGCACTCGTAGTGCTCTCGTACCGCACTAGTACCGCACTCGTGCCGGACTAGAGTCACCGTACTGGTACGGTGTGAGTGCGCGTCCTGGTTCGGTTTAATTCGGTCTAATCCGCCTAGTTTGGTTTCATTAGGTCTAGTTTGACTATTCCGGTTTACGTCGCTCCAGCTCGATCTCATTTGGTCTAATTGGGTCCAGTTCGATTTAGTTCGTTGTGATTCGGCCTAGCACGGTCAAGTTTGGTCTAAATCCATCTAATTCGGTCCACCCTGGTTCAGTAGTCCCTTTCAATTCGATCTAGTTCGGTCTAACTAGATCTAGTTTGCTGCATAATTTGGTTCAATCCTATCTATCCAGTTTTATTTGACCTAACTGGGTCTCATTCGATATAGTTCGATCTAATTCAGTCTAGATTGGTGTAATCAGGTCTAATTCGGCCCATAATTCCGTATAGTTTGGTCTCATTAGGTCGAGTGTGCCTAATTTGGTTTAATTCGCCCTGATTCGGCCTCTTCCGGTCTAATTCAAACTAGTTCGGTGCAATTTTGATCAACTCACTAGTTGACAATATGCAATCTTTCCGAACTTGCTAAGAAATCTCTCTTCAATACCATCAATCGGCCATTATCCATTATATTGAAGGTTTCATCCTGAGCTACAGAAGATCGAATCCATGGATGGTGTTGAAGTTTGAAACGTTTCAATGCAACGATAAAATACAATTTCAGGAAAATAAAGAATTTTGAAGACTTAGATCGCTAACCATAGGTAGAATTCATCACACCGATAATTGCTTGCTGTTGTTCAGAACAAAAGGACCTCAATTTATGCGCTGATGACTATCTGAGGGTATAAGTTGATCCATTTCGTTGTATTAAAACGTTTCAAACTTCAACACCATATCCATGGATCGGAGTCAGATCAATAAGGAACTGACATGGAGCTGGGGTACCGCACTAGTACCGCACTCATACCGGACCAGTACCGCACTGGAGTCACCGTACTAGTACGGTATGAGTGCGCATCCTGAATTCGGTCTAATTCGGTCTCGTTTGGTCTCAATAGGTCTAGTGTAAATATTCCGGTCTACATCGCTCTAGTTCGATCTCATTTGGTTTAATTGGATTCAGTTCGATTTAATTCAATGTGATTAGGCCTAGTACGGTCGAGTTTGGTCTAAACCCATCTAATTCGGTCCACCCTGGTCTGGTCCGGTCCAATTCGATCTAACTCGGTCTAATTATATTAAGTTTGCATAATTCGGTCTAATCCTATCTAATTCGGTTTCATTTGGTCTAACTCCGTCTCATTCGATATAGTCCGGTCTAATTTAGTCTAATTTGTTATAATCAGGTCTAGTTCGGCCCATAACTCCGTGTAGATTGGTCTCATGAGGTCAAGTGTGCGTAATTTGGTTTAATTCGCCCTGGTTCGGCCTCATTTGGTCCTATTCAAACTAGTTCGGTGGAATTCTGATCAACTCACTAGTTGACTGCCATCTTTCCGAACTTGCTAAGAAATCTCTCTTCAATATCATCAATTGACCATTACTTATTATAGTACTTAGCTACAGAAGATCGAATCCATTGATCGAAGCTAGATCGATAAGGAACTCAAATGGAGCTGGGTAAAATAGTTTATCTGGAAAGTACTGGCTCGATATCCACAGAATTATAGTTTTCCGATCTTCTTGAAGCTTTTCTCATTCAATATTCCACTTTCAAAATTAAATCAGTTGATAAACAATATGGTGGCGCATGCACATATTAGCGCACGCAATCGCATAACATCTTGTATGATCTCGCTTTAGAAGTCTGATGGTAGCTCGAGTTCAGATGATGATTTTTATACATAAAGGAGTCAAAATTGTGGTCATCTACATTGCCAAAATGTTCCTCAGACAAATTTTGATTCTTTCGGGTGTCAAAATCGTCTGAGCTAGGGTGACCGGAATGCGCTTGGCGTGCTAACACGTGCACGTGCCACCAAATTGTTCAGCGGGTGTTCAAAACACTCAATTCTTGATATTCAATTTTAAAATTGAAAAATGCTTCGAAAAATTGGAAAACTCTGCATCAATGTGTGATCAAGCTTGTATTTTCTGGATATATTCGAAATTTCTTTTTTTGGACTCAGGCAGATTGAATTGGGTGAAAAATGTTTTCACGTACAAGAAAAAGTGATTCTCGCTCACCTGAAATCGTATCAACTATGAGCAGGTGTAACTCGACATACCTAATATCATCTTTGCAAATTTCTCAAGAAACTCTTTTTTGACACCTTGAATTGATCATTATTTTATAACAATTACTATTGAACTACGAAAGCATTCCAGGAGCCTTCGACTCGTCAAGAGCATTGACAGGCCGAACGAGTAGCAGCAAGTAAAACATTAACGCTACAGTTTTGACGGAAAATTCGTTCATCTTCTTGAATTTAAGAGGTGAGGGACAAAAATTTGATCGACCCGAAGTTCCATTGTTTCTAAGTTCTTGGTATACTTGATTCGGTAAAGAAATTCGAATTTCAGATTCAATATTCCTATCTGTAAATTTGAGAGACACCTCTTATATCCAAGAAGATTTGGTTTGATCATAAAAAGAATCAGAGCTTGTTGAGAGCACGCAAAGTTCCACCCTCAGAGCTATCCAAAACCAAACTGGTGAATTCACCAACTCCTCTTTGAGAAATCCAAATGGAAGATCATCAGTTTGACAATGCGGCTTGTAAAGGTGTTCATACCTTCACAAGGAATGAAAATCATCACGTCTAGAAAACATTTAAACTAAAATTCGCAGAAAAATTGCACCTTCGTACATTCATTACAACTAAGTAACAGAAGCAAAAAGTAGCCTGAACGAGAATGAAGTTATAAAAACTCGAATGTCTCTTCCCATTTGTACTTAAGCTCTCAAGCTTTTCATAGTCCATGCTCGAAATCTAATGAAATTTTTTCACTTCTCCCAGCTCAATCTAATATCATTTCATTTCTTGGGTCACCGTGCCGCGATGGTCTCAGCGCAAAAGTATGGCAAAAAAAAATTCTAGTGTAATCCTCTTGAATGAAAGCTGAAGTCTGAAAGGTTGCAGAGAAAAATTACGGGAGGCGCGAAGAGGAGAGGGTTGCAGAATTGTGGAAAAAAACGAAAAAGAAGAAGTAGAAAAACGCGTCGCGCAAGAGAAGAGACCTACCGCATGTTCCTCTCTCGCGTTCTTGCAACTTGCGCTCGGCATTCGCCCACCTCTCTTCTTTCGCTCGCGCTTTCTCTGCTGCCCGAGCCGAGCCTCACCTCGCCTCTATTATCCGTCCTTTTTTTCAATCAAGGCCTTGGCTCTTTTTTTGCTTCTTTCTTGCAAGCTCGTCTTTTTGACGGTGACTCGTCGGGATCGAGGTCAATAATGTTTTCACATTGTCACATACTGCTCTTGGTGTGGCTGTACTTGAAGGCAATGGCATCTCATGCGACTGGAAGAAGAGGTTCAATCGCGTATGTGGTATCGAAGTTAGAATTAGTTGTATGAATTTATGTGTCGTCCTCATTATCGTACATCAAAAGAAGTACAAATGTATTTTCCTTATCGTAAACTAATCCTAAACTTCCAGTGAAGATTTAAAAAATTCGTCGATTATCTGTCTCATGTCTTCTCAATCTTCCCAGTAATACTCAAAATGAAATTTCTTTTATCTGCTATCGAGGCGCACCCTAACCGGATAAATCAATTCTTGGTCCAACTTTTAATCATTCGAGTCACGCGGTTTTGCGCACTACATTATGCGAAACTTGTGGGAAGCTCATAATTCTTGGCACAGCTTGAAACACAGTTTTATCGGGCCAACGGCTCGATTTATGCAAATTATGTCGATACGCTACGTACCTACGGGTATTGCTCACTCATAAAATAGCTATGTCAAAATTAACTTGGTGAACGACGAGGCAAAATATTCGAAGATTCAACATTCTTGAGTTTCTTTTGGTCGTTATGGTCATTGGAATTCATGCTTTTCACTAGATTATATTTTCCATCTCCGAAACAAATCATCGCGTGCACTCTTCCTTCCCCTTAATTTTGTCAAAGTTCTAAGCGTAAGTGATAGAGTATTTGGTTAAGCACATTCTATAGACTATCTTGGAGAGAATTAACCTGTTCTCTCACCCATCTCTTCCGCCCTTTTTCCGGATTTTCCGATGAAGATTGCAAAACATGCTCAAAAATTAATCGTCCTCCAACGATGATCAACGTATCTCATTATCAGAACTGTTTTTGTTCGTGAACATCCCAAAAAATTCCTATCAATGAATTTTCATGTAACAACCTTTCTTCTTTCGTTTCAGAGCTGAATCAGAGCCAACTATGACCCAATCGCATCCACGTGACTGTGAACAGCAACTTGGGCATCAGCGAAGACGTCAGCAGCTGCATCCTCACCGCGGAACCGGATAAGCTCGAATTTTCATGTCGTGCTTCAAAATTATGAGTACCTGCTCCACAAATTACACAAATACAAACAACTTCAAACTCCCAGAAACGCAGCAAAGAAAAAGGACTTGATCCAGTCAAATCCTGAAAACCCATTATACCTTAAATCTGTGTAAATCAACTCGGATTGGTACCAAGCACAATTGGACTACGCACCTCCTCGCTTATTTTGAAATAATTCAATTTGGGCACCGATGTTTCGTAAAACTTCATCACGGACGATCTCATACCACCACTCTAGGAGCCGTAGCATGAAAAGAACAAAGTCATCCTGATTCCACATCTCACAGCCTCGCAAACACGTCTAGGTGAAAGACAGCCGAAGCAATGGGTTAGACCGCACATAACATGGATGAAACGACCACCAGATGGCGTCCGGGCCATCGAAGTCCGCCCGGGCAACAGTCTCAGCTAGAGATCCATCCTCGCAATAAATGGCGTTGAAAAATGAATTGACTGTCACACGCGCAAGAATATATACGTGCCATAGATAGTAGCAGAACTCGGGAGGTTCCATAAATTGTGGAAAAAGGCTCGATAGATGTGAGAATATTTTCGCGGGGCGGATGATCACGGAAAAGCGGCGCTTCGGCTGCTGCAGTGAACCGCGAGAAGAGCGTCATCTGCTTCCGCAGCTTCTTGGATCGATCGTGGCGCGAATTTTCAAGCTACCGAGCAAAATGAAGCTCAGCACGAGCGAGGCGATGGTACCCCTGTTGGGCGCCATCGCACCGAGGTACGTCGTCAAACAGTCTACGGTCAAGAGATGCGTCGCTGCCTTACTTCTGGTATCCATGGTCAGCATCTTCTACTACACGCATTACATCATCAGCAGCCCACTTGCCAAGTAAGAATTGATATCCTCATTCTATTTAATCGTTTTCTTGTTCTCCACATCCAAATATTTATCGTGAAACGTATACTTATCTATGTCTCTTGGAAGTGTTTTGCGAGTGCAGGGTGTCTACCGGTCCTTGAAGTCCTTGAAAAGTCCTTATTTGATTCGAAAAGTCCTTGAGTCCTTAAAAGGTCCTGAATTGCGGAACTCGGTCCTTAAAAATTTGAGATTTGTAAGCAAAAAGTTGTCATAAGATAGAATACATTCTCTCCTTTTCTATAGCCAGAAATCTGATCCTGAATTCTTTCTATTCGACAATAATTATGGAGATTTGTGTGCTGATTAGTTGATATTATAACTGTTTGATCGATATCTGCACTGAAAATGTTACAATCGACATTTCATTCGAACTTTGAAAAAATTGCTTACTCAAAACCCAATCCTCAAAATGATTCATCTTGGTCCTTAAAATGATTGATTTTAGTCCTCAAAAGGTCCTTAAGAAGTCCTTTATTGCCTCGCAAGAATCCCGTAGACACCCTGAAGTGGGTAAGTTGAATTCATCCATGGAGTCTTAATTTATCAGAACTTCAGATTGAAGGATGTGTCAGAATTACTCTTAATATCTTTGGTACTAAATATAATCTGCCTTCAAGTACTGAGAAATATGTTAAAGTTCCAATCCTTCAATAGAAGTTTGACTCACACAATTCGCGGTACTTCCTACAAATAACCTCAAAAATGCACCACAGTTGCCACGAGAACGTCAGCTGGTGTTACGTCGCGCCCCTATCCAACTTTCAAGTATGCTGATTGCGACATGCTCACCCACTCACTTGAAGCTTGCTGTGAGATCCTTGTTGAATCCAAAATTGAAGGAAAACCCGCCCAAGGGGTAGTCTTGAACTTAACAGAACAAGAACCTTCGTTGCCGCTCTTCTCAACAAGAGACTAACTGATACGTAAATGTATAGATAGTATAGTCGATCCTTTGTTGTGAACTTCGTTGAGGATTCACAAAACTTCTCTTGAATCAACTTTGGAACAAGTTATTGGGGAATTGGGAACGTATTTTTGCTCCGCGAGAGTTAAATTCTTATCAAAAAGCATCCATATGTTGATTTGAAGGGCTGTTGAACAGCATTTCCACAGCTCCGTGGTTACACGTAGATTGAAATCACCTGCACAGATGCAGTCCTTCAGTTGTACTCAGAGTTGAGGCTTTATGGCTCCGTCGTTGGCTCCTGGAAAGTTTAGTATTCATTAAGGACAACATACATTTGTTTTCATTTGGTGGTTTTAGCTGGTGGAAACCAGGGAGGAAGGATTCATTTAATGAAATCTCGGAGAACAGTGAATCGTAACTTTGTGCAATTATCATTTGCAAACTATTCTTCTTTTGAGCTAAACTTACGCAGATGTGAGATATGATCTCACTCGAATATCATGAATTACTCGTATATTCCTCTGCCAAGTGACTTAGCACAGCACCTCTATAAATGGAGCTACATTAACCTAAAGTCTGATTGATTGAGGCGAGGAATTTGAGAATGTAACACGCCTATGAAAAGTCTGGGTTCTGGTCACGATATTTTATCGATAAAGTGAGAGTCTTTCTTTCTAGGGTCATACTTATCCTTTCCTTTAAAAGTTATTATCCTACGTAATTTGTCATAAATGGCTCACCCATCTTTTTACAGATTCATTTTGAGCAACTGTTCTTGAACCCTTTCTAATGGATATGAGGGTGCATTTTCTACCCTTTTTATCATGTCTTGTAATCTATTCTGTAAAATATACATATAATAGATACAAATTCTAAATGCACGAACCACATAAATTTTTGCCAATATGGCCGGACAAAAGGGGCTCTTCATCTGTATGACTTTGTTGACGGAGAGCCCTATACACAAATTCGACTACGCTCCAATTCCTTTCAGGGTAATAAGAGTCTAGAGTGCATCGGAGGAAATATCATTGGTGCTTTCAGCGCATCAACTCTCGTCTAGTTTAGAGTTTAATCCCAAAATGTTGAACGTTTTGACCAACTTTTGATTTGAGAGATCTAAAATCCCTCTTAATGTCTTGTACATCAGATTTGCCTAAAGTAAATACCCTGCAATTTTCAGAGACTAAATGAACTACTTCATTCTTGTTTCCCCTGAAACAAGTCGTGTAGCAATGTCATTGCGCAGTAATGAATTTCCCTCGGTGCAGACTCAAAATCTGATTTTACAGCGCAGGATACGAGAATTTCTTGCACTAGTAGTTGCCGGAACATGGAGGGAAATCAAGCCCATCGGGAGAACGCAGGATCTTGGGAGTAATTAGACACGTGCGGAGGAGGCTGTGCCCACCTCGTTTGGATCAGGATGTATGAAGAGGCTCCACATTTCCGCGATGTAACTGCTTCAATTCCGATTCCGCCTCTGAAATTTCTCAAACTTCGACTCGGCTGGCTGCGTGGCTTTTACCGCCTCCTATCTCGCATATATACACAATCCTTCGCTTCCGTAATTATAATCCCGATTTCATGTGTAGAGCTGTCTGGAACAAGATCGCAAACGAGACCGAGAATTCTATCTTGGTAGACTTGAGAGTAACGCATAGCAACTCAAGTGGGCGAGGATGTAGAGCAGATTAGAAATTTGTAAATGGAAATTCCAATATCCGTATTTTATCATGAGAAAACGGTCGCATGTAATTCCCTTAGCGAATCTGGATAATATGTGTGATCACTATTCTGCAGTATTCTTACGGTGTTGAAGGACTGAAATATGAAGAAGCACGATGTGTCTGAAACTGAAAAAGTCCGCACAGCTTTCGAAAACGTATACTTTTCCCTCGCCGCTCCATTCAGGATATAGAATTGGTGTTGAGTGTTTGATCATGATGATGGGGGTCGAAATGATTTCAACATTTCCGTCATGAGAGCTATAGAATAGAATTCGAATGAACTTTTCTTATTGGCTTGTCGATTTAGTAACACCCAATGGTTGTGTGAAAGTAAATGATTGAAAAGTTCGAGTTGTCAAGATGCAGTGTAATTTATCTCATTACTAATTAACGGAATATCTTCCTTCCCTCAGTCAGTCTATGGGATAGCTGTGGAGAAAAATTTAGTGGAAGATAAGAAAGTAGAGTGCGAAAAGTCAAACTGAAGGAAACTTTCCGAGTTGGGCCGTTCCATCTGATTGGGAGCAAAGTTTCAGATCGCTAACAAGCACCGGCTGAGGAATACACCCAAGAGCCAAACACCCTCTCAAGTCCGAGAGAGGATTGCTGAATCGAACTTTTCAAGTCGAGTCGAGAGCGGAGATGGTGCATCTGTGATCGCAGAAATTGCAGTGGCCCCGAGCGGATAGTGTAATACTCTCGAAAATCACAAAAGTTTCCAATCGGAACCGGAAAAGTGGTGAAAAATCATAAAACGATCATTTTCTGTGGATGAGTCCGTTGTTATCTGGTCAGGCTGACACGGAATGAAAGAGCGAGATGATAGTTGCAGAGAAAAGGGTCAAAAGGACAGAAGACTCATTTTGTCGGACGACCGAACCGGCTTTGAAGCCGGTAGTCGTCGTAAATTGCAGGAAACTGAAAGAAAAGTCGCGAGGCTGAGAATTGTCGGAGCTATTCGTCCTCTCGAGGCTCTTTCTTTTGATTTTCATCTTCAAGTTGAACAGGTACAACTTCACTCTTCCAGACGTTCGTTGGGTTGGAGTGAGATCGCTTTCTTCTGTGCGAGAGATTTATAACGTCGTTCTAGAATTTTTACTCGACTTGAAATCGTACTTTCTCACATATCCATATAGTGTCAATTGGCTGTATTCATTTTCGTAGTGATTTCGGTTGGAGAAGTTGGATGTCTCGAGATTCTGTGACGATGAAGATGTAAGTTTCCTGGATCTCTTAATCCTCACTCTCCGCTTCCAGACAATGTCTTGCCAGATCACGAGTTGCTATTCTTCCATCATACGGGTTCCGCGATCCATCATCTCATAGACATTGTCCGGTATCGTTGTACTCGATTAAATTGGAATCAACAAATATTCAAGCTATTCATATGTTGCTGTACCCCACAGGGTTATCGAGAAGCATTTTATGTTCATGGTCAAGTTTTTGTTATCCTTATTCGTTCAAATCTGACCAATTTTGTGATTCGACTCTATGGGGCGCCAACAGTTGGTTACTTGTTGGAGCGGCTTTCGGAAAGGATTTCGATTTTTTCCTGAATTTCAAGCTTCACATGCACTGAAAATATGCAATGTGATCTCAATAGTACTAGTGAGTATGAATTTGGGAGAAGTTCTCATAGATAAATCTAATAGATCTTGTGCGTATCTACGTTGTCTAAATTTTATCAACTTGTGTACCTGTGTGTGGATTGTCCGAAGTGTTGAATCGCACTTCCGTTTTTTTCATCAAATAAAAACGACTTTTGGAGTAAGCATATCAACGCTATGTCGTATTGGAGTTGATGGATTGTAAACCAATTAATGAAAGATCTTCATCCGCACACCATTGAGGCCCCGGAGGGATGTCCGATGAGAAGTCTCGAACTGGCACTACAGATTGGCCATGTAACTTTCTCTGTGGATGAGAATTCTTCTAGTTTTTCTAAAACGAGCAAATGTCACTTTGATCCGAGCACATTTTTATCTTAGATCTGCAGCCAAGATGAATACAAAAATGAAATTCTCATTTTACATTTGTCCGGGGCCTCCCATTTACTTTGGGTCTCAAATGTAGAATGGAGGCCCCGGAGGGATTTCAGAGTGATGCATTTCACATGGTTGATGCTTTAACTCGCTACCACATGGATCATCAAAGCTATTGTACTAGAATGTTTGAGTATTCGTATCCTACCTCGCTCAAAAATCTTGACGTGGCCAGAGGGCTGCTCCAATTTCACCGATCATAGACTTTGACCGTGATCAGAAGACTGCCTCTATTTCATGGTTCATAGACGTTGGCTGTATTTTAGAGGCTTTCCAGTATCTATGTTTTACTTTCATATCATTTATTGGCGCAGTCTCAACCTCTCCTCGAGGTTGTCCAACGAACCTATATTTCTTGCCATAATCCAAATCATCGAAACCATCAACTATGTTTCTACAGTTTTCACAAACCCATACCATCGATCAGATCTTTCTTTTACAAAACCTGGAAAATAGATTGGTTGTTCCCAAGTTAAAATGTACCAGACCTCAATCCTATGAAATTTTAAAAGAATTAAGATGCTGTCCTGAAAAAGTGTAAGAGCACCCGCATACTGCAACAATAAAAAATAAACTCAAAAAAGACACGCAGGGGGTCTCGTGCAAGTTGGATATGCACGAAAGTTGGCACTACTGGTGCGCGCCAGAGAGAGGGCAATAATAAAAGCAATAAAAATGTAAACGATCTCTTCGGTCATGTTGTGGCAGCCTGACGCAACGTTGACGTCGATACGCGAGGTACACACATCGGCACTGGCCATACTGTACCACTCTGTTGCATCGGACCAATCCGTGTGCACGTGAGCGACGGTATCAGAGTTGGCTATCTCGCGCTGCCGTCCGCAACGGCTCTATTACACGAAGCAGCCCCATAGAGAGGGAGCGTGAATGTCAGAATCTCTCTCTCTCTCACTCTCTCTGCACACGTATATATATTAGAGGCACGTAGTTACAAGAGCTCTGATGGGCCTATATATGCGCACTTACTGCATGCGCATATTCTCGAGAGAAGAGAGATAGGGGGAGGAGGAGGCACATTTGCCTAAACAAATGCGCATGCCCTCGCAATTCTATACCGCTATGCGCTAAGTAATTTCACGAGAACGACGCGAGAGGAATTACTGTGTAGTACTGCGATGGAAATGTGTGCGGAGAGAAAAGAGAGAGAGATGGTAATCCATATTCCGACGTTGTTACGAGAGTACTGGTATTACCTCAGTTCTGACTGGAGGGTTGCATTCATTTTCCATGTGGGTCGATTTCGGCTGAACATTACATGATAAATATGGCTTTGTCTGCATACATGAAAGATTAGCTGCGGAACTTGTAGCTGATGAGTCATGGAAATTTACCCTGCAAATTCAAATTTGATGGTGAATCTTTTATACAGATGAGAATAAACAAGAATAAAAATGTTCTTACAGAAATGTCGTATCTTGTCACTGTCAGTGCGAAGGTATAAGTGAGAACACGGCGTTTATCTGTCGGTTTCGTAAACATCCCTGTCTCGCCCAGCCACCGCGCCCGAGACATCTTGTACAACCCGCACTACAGAAAAAAAACCTGGTGTTCTTCTCAAAAGCAGGACCATTGCATTTTATGTTTTTGGTATATACTCGACAATTACTGCCGTGGACGCCTATCCGGCTGTTCTGGCTGTTGACCTGTTTCGCCTCTCCTTTATACAAGTTTCGCAGTTGGCAAGCCCAGTCTCAAGAAGTCGCAAATGTCATGGGCATTTTTCTTACTTTGAGCCAGAAAAGTCGTTGAGCACGAGCGGGATCAATAGAAAGAAGGGCAATCCATTTCTTTCTCCTATCGATGAACGTGTACACGCCTGTCTCCCGTTCCCTACATTTAACACCATAGTATCCTGAGTATTTCGTTATTTCAAACAACTCGCTGGATCATTTTTCATCCAAATGGACCCAGAATATCAAAATCATCGAACATTCCCACGTAGACTATAAAACGGAGATGATTAGCTTCTGCATGCCGATTAAGGGAAGGGTGGATCCACAAAAAGTTTCACAAAGCGAACAGTTTTTATGCTCCGCCAACTATGAAACAGCGCTATAAAACTCTCAAAACAATATCCATTTCCCAACAGCAAACTCCCAACCGGAGCGATTCGGCTGTCGTTTCATACCACCCATCACAGCGCCGTAACAAACCAGAAATTCATGATCCAAAATTAGTCTCCCAAAATTAGTAAAATGACGCTGGACTAAAATGTACCATAGACCAGCCGTTCCGAGGCATCGAATACAAAAGCAATCGCTTATTCCGCCCTGACTTTGTCGTCGTCGTTGTCGCCAACTTGCAAATTCCTGCTGCCACGAGTTTGCTGCTGCTTCTTGCAGTAGTCTGATACAGCGTTTCCTGTTCGTCTCGTGCGCGAATTCCATCGTATAGTCACGTTGTACGTCCTCTGTCGAAGATAATAGAATGGCACGTCAAGCATGTCGCACCGGTTGTGCCCTCCTTGCGCCGCGTACCTGCAGCAGCGTAATATTAAAACTGCACGGCCCATGTTATATACACAAGTGGATATTCTCTTGCTTGCTACTCTTCCCTTGTCGAGGTATATACTTTCTCATGAAATTTTCATCGTTGCACCAAAAGTTGGCGTCTAGCTGACGAAACTTGCCCTACATGCACGCGAAATTTCTTCACATTTTTCTTTATCTTCTTGTCGACGGGTGAACTTGCGAGAAAGAAAGACGCGCGACGATCAGCGAGATTGATTAATATTCAATGAGCGCCACTTTAACATCACTCAACCCCATTGCTTTCATCTCTTTCCTATCGGTACTTTGTTCAAGAGGCTAATTAATATACCTCTTTGGCCTCCTTTGGTCGTCTCGTTCTCGACCCACTTGTCGAGCTTGTTTCATCTCCTTCATTTACTGTACCATGGGAATGTCGATATATCTATTTCCTGTTTTCTGATTCTTTTCGCCGCATTAGGTCGACGTGCGTATCGAGGAAGAGAGCGTAATTCTTTTCTTCGAAGTAAGCTCTCAGATGCTCTCAATCAAAATAAAAATATCTAGACAGAAATGCGCGACCTTGGCCTCTTGCCCAAGTGCAAAGGCTCGTTATACATAGGATGCGCTCAGTGCGTGTGCGTTTGCGCATACGCTTGCGCTTGAAGCATTTAATGCATGGGATTTCATGGAGCAGCTTCACCAGTCTTTTTCTACTCAAAATTTCCCCAAGGGAAGAGTTGGTTGATGATTAGTGGGCTCCGAGTGACATAATTGAGCCAAAAGATCAATTTTCCTCGTGTTTTTCTCCACAATAAATTAGAGAAAAAGATCAGCGTTGGCCACCCTAAGAATTACTCGCTCTTCCATTACCGGTTACATACGCGACCCATGACATTGAATGACGGAGGTCTCCGGGTGACATTTTTGGGTCAGAAAAACAATTTTCTTCGTTTTTGTTTCATGAAAAGATAGGATAAACCAGCAGTGGTGGTCCCGCCAGCTATTTCGGAGAAAAATCCAGGTTGAGCAAGTTTTTGCAACTCAGGATCGGCATTGGTGACCACCCGTCTTAGTTTGCGGAGACTGTATCTTGGTTTGGGATCAGGAACTAGGCAAGAGCAAGATGAGCAGTCACTAATCCGGATACTGAATTGCAAAAACGTTGCTCAATCTATATTTTTTTCAACACAGGTTCACGCGGCCACCGCTGATGTTCTCTATTAATCATAGAAAAGCATGGAGCAAAAGCATCCCAAACAAAGTTACAGTCTTTCACAAACTAAGACGGGTGGTCACAAATGCGGATACTGAGTTGCAACAACCTTGCTCAACCCGGATTTTTTCCCGAAAAGGCTCGCGGGGCCACCACTGCTGGTTTCTCCCATTTGAGTAAGGAAAAACATGACGGAAATTGTTTTTCTGACCCGAAGATGTCACTCGGAGACCGCCATCAATCAATCTCATGAGTTCCGTATTTCACCGATAATGATAGAGTGGGTAACTTTTGGGGTGGTCAACGATGATGTTTTGCTCTGATTGGTTGTGGAAAAACACAAAGAAACTTGATTTGTTGGTTCGATAATGTCACTCGGGGTCCACTGATCATCAACCAAGTCTTCACTTGTGGAAATTCTGAGTGAAAAATGACTGGTAAGGCTGCTTCATGATAATCCTTGGATTAAATGCTCTGAGCGCAAGCGCATGCGCGTACGCTCAAAGCATGTGATGCAGGGATTTTCACGAAGCAGCCTCACAATTCGTTTTTTTACTCGGAATTTTCACAAGTGACGAGTTGGTCGATGGTTGATGGGCCCTGAGTGACATTATCGAGCCAACAAATTAAGTTTTTCTATGTTTTTCCATGAACAGACGAAGAAAAACATCAGCGGTGGTCACGCAAGCTTTCTATTTCGGTCAAAGGTCCAGATTAACGTACGTTTTCACGATTCAGTATCAGAATCGGTGATTACCCATCTTGCTGTTGCCTAGTTTCTGATCCCAACCAAAGTTACAGTTTTCGGGAACTAAGACGAGTGGTTACCAATGCGGATACTGAGTTGCGAAAACCTTGCTGAACCTGGATCTTCTTCCCAGAACGGCTCGCGGAGCCACCACTGCTAGTCTCTCCTATTTGTGCACGGGGAAATATGAAGGAAATTCTTTTTCTGACCCAAAGATGTCACCCGGAGACTGCCATCGATCAATATCATAGGTCCCGTATTTCACCGGTAATGGAAAAGCGGGTAATTCTTAGGGTGGCCAACGCTGATGTTTTTCTCTAACTCATTGTAGAAATACATGGAAAAACTTGATTTTTTGGCTTGATAATGTCTTGGAGCCCACCAATCATCAATCAACTGTTCCCTTGGGGGAATCCTGAGTAGGAAACGACTGGTAAGGATGCTTCATGAAATTCCCTGCATTGAATGATTTGAGCGTAACCGTATGCGCGTTCGCTCATGCGCTGAGCGCATCCTATGTAGAACGAGCCAAAGAGCTCCATGGCTTCACCCGGATGAGCTCGACGCTCACTACTTTGCGAAAGTCTCTGGTCCACCTCACAAGAACATATGCAATATGCAAAGGATAAAATTATGTTAGCTCCATAGAAGGGTTTCCATTTTACCCAATTGATTCCGACGAAGTAGTCCTTGATATGAGACATTCTTCCTCCAAGATAACTGGGGTACACCGGTTACAAAGACTACACAACTCATTTGTGAGATATGCTTCTTGAATCTTAGGAGAGACGAGCACATCAATCCGCAAGAAAGCTTGGATTGGCTATGCTTCGATTCGACAAGAATGCAAGCATTGTCATGTATAACTTCTTGCATGTATGAGCAAATCTGGCTACCTGTCTGCAATGTTTGCCACGCACCCATCTGAGCGCCCCTTATGGAGAGATGCACAAGGGCAGGAACTTGAAGTACCCAGAATGAGACCATGGGCGTTCCCAGGAGGGGGGCGGTGGAGGCGACACCCCCCCCCCCAAGCCAAAAACTTTGCACAGGAGAGTTGTGGGAAAACGCGCGCGGTGCGCCGCCCCCCTAGTTAGCCTAAACCGCCCCCCCCCCAAGTTGGACTCTGGGAACGCCACTGAATGGGGCTGGAATACAGAATAAGAATCCAAGCCCAGTGTGCTCGTTTCTGAAACTTTCTTGTCTTGGGCAATCCGCAGATCGAGAGGATTTCGATTTTTAAGGAAGCCTTGGAAGATTCCCTCCTTTGCAATCCCCCCAGAGAAATGATGTTGGTAAGAAACAATATCTCAACCTTTGAAGGTCATTAGGCTGTTTTCCTCTGATCTGGATCGTGATTGGACCGACTGATTGAAAAGAAAACAAATAAAAGTAACTGTGATATGGTGGTGAGCTCAAACTTGACTAGTCACAAATTGTCATAATTTAATGTCCTTGACCAAATAAAGTTGATTTAATTGTATTAGTGTGATAATTCTTGGAGATACGATACATGCAATGAACATGTGACGTACTTCCGGTCCGATGAAAGGCATCTACCTATCTATGTATCTATCTATGTATACTTTGCAAATGTCGGCTCATTCCTTAGAGAGTTTTGTTTTGAAATGCTGAAAAATACGTCCGCAAAGTCGATACCTTCTAAGGAAGGACGAAATAAATGTGATAAAGGTTTGAAAAAAGAATTAACTCGAATGACGATCACGCAATGTGAACATATAAGTAAGTGAGGGAAAGCAGAAGATTTAAGGTGAAAACTTGAGAAAATGAAAAGTAAACAGTAAGAAATCGCCAACTGAAAAAAATGAGAGAGATTTAGAAAAATTGTATGTACCAGATGGAAGAACGTCTGCGAGAAAGATCAAGGAGGAAAAAGCGGCTAAAGAGATGTTAAATTAGAACAAAGAGAACTTGTAGAAGTAGAGATGAAAACACGGCCATGAGCGCGAGTAGACGCATTTTGCTTGCAGTCAATTCGCCCTTATATAACAGCGATTTGCAATTAAAATTATTTTCATAACAACCGACAATCGCATCAAGATCCTCTAAATTCCAACAACAAAAATGAGACTTTTGGTCTGGATGAAACATCGATAGTTCAAGAAAAAGTGGAAAGTTAAAACAACTTTTCACTTTTTCTTGAACTATCGATGTTTCATCCAGCAACAGCATTGATCTCGGCCAAGAACTTCATACAAAAAGAGTCTGGCTTTAGGTCGTGAATAGCGTATCTTGAATGAGGAAGTCAAGAATGGAAAGCACACACCCCCTTTGAGCTCAAAAAGGAGAGAAGTCGGTTATCGGTGCCGCAAAAATAGACAAGAAGCGAGCGCAACCCTGCAGCCGCAAGCGATTTTATGTTTCTAACTCGAGCTTAGGTGCGTTAGCTTCTGCGCCATGCCAAAGTGACTTCCGCTCACGCTTGACTTTTTCTCTACATCCTATGTAATATTCCCATAGCTTTCTCCTATCTTCTTCCGTTTTTCTCCCTAATATCTTTCTTTCTCGTGACTCTTTCACCTCTCTATCCCTTGTGACATGGTTCCATTTTTCGTTTGTTTATCTTGAACGGGATTTTCTTCTTTGGCTGAGTATCCCATTCATCATGATTCACTCAGATTTGGATCTGCAATAATGTCACGATTTTTGCCGATGAGTCTTTCGTTTATATCAACATCGGATTCCTACTTGCTGTACCTCGATCATGATCTAAAGCGACTCATCTCTGACGAATTTCAGAATGCCTCTGAGATAATGAAGGGTTCAAAAATTTGCAAAGTGGAGAAACTCACAAAAATTGGAAACCAATTTTTCAGTAATTAAACCCCGGACAGGACGTATGTGGGCATTTCTCTAGAACTTTTACCCCTGCTGGAATACAGCTAAGGATATTGATATAAGAGAACAATTGAATCTATCGGTCCCAATTGAAGCGAAAATATCATTATCCAAGTCTTAAAATAAGATATCTTTGGCTTCTGTATGATTAGAAGCAGGTTGATTCATTCTACCTCACTCGAAGAGAGAAAATGTGGGGAAAATCCTGTGGAAATACTGGGTGTCTCTCGTGCAGTCTTACGGATAGCTGGTGATTCCACGCTGTTTTTCGGGTTGGTCCCAGCTGTATTTGGTGGATGAAATATTGAAGGAAGATGGCCCAGGAGCGTGATAGTGTGCAACCAATGCAGCCAAAATTCTACGACTTGGAAAATTGAGAATAAAGAATCAATCATGTCTTGTCAACTCAAAGATGATTACGCCAAGCTCATGCCATGCCTCTAACCGCAATTTTCGAAATCCATATCTGAAGTAGATGCTATTTCGAAGATTTTGCGATGAGTCTCGTGTTTGTGCGATTTTCCTGTCTAGAACACGACCGTTCTGAAGTGAAATAGAAAAAACGTTACTCACAAAAAAATGCAGTTTTCCTTATCCCACATAGGCGGATTGAGCTATATGGGGATGACACCAATTGTGATCGGATACCCTCACCGTATGAAGCTACAAAATGCCCAAGGCATTCGTTGAAATTATCAATCTTGCCAAATGTATGATTAAGAAATTCTGGAAAATCGACGGAAAACTACTTTGACTCCGACTTATCAACGTGATTTTGGCGATGCCACCAACGCTATATGAGTTTCAATAGTGGATTTGTAACTCTCAATACTACGCAAATACGTGAGCAAAAGGTCCCAGGTGTGCGTTGAGCGGTTTTCATTTTTCATTTTTCAACGATTTTCAGCAAAGTTCAAAAGTTCCAGAAAATCGCTCATATGTAATGTAAATCATTGGCTACAGATTCATCGATTCTTTCCATTTGTCTTGTATGGAAATTTTGCATTGACGAATATATGATGTCTTTGAGCCTGCTTCATTCCCATACCTTCCATCCATTCAAACGCGTAGATCACCAATGAAACATATCTCATAACGTGACCCCTCGTGATTCCCGGATCATGTAGAGTACATCTCCGTCATCGCAAACAATATCCTCTCAACTTTTTTTCAAGTAAATCCTTCGTTACCCATCTTCCCTTCATCCTATTTCGTCTTTTTATTTTTTTTCACCCTTCTCCGTGCACTTTGCTTGTCGAAATAGCGTCGAAACGTGCTTAATCACCTTGGCGATTCAATCACGTTGACATTGTGCTCTATACACCGTTATCTATATCGTGTGCTCAGTTCTCCCCTCGTGAGCGCAAATTTCAAAATTGGGTCGTTCCGGCGTACGGACCTGTGCTCTCCATCCAGTGTTCCACCACATCCGAGTGCTCCAAAACTCACATCGCTGGTCCACTCATGCCATTATACTCGTAACGTCTATGTATACGGAGGCTACTATGTTGCGGTGGAAGCTGCGATCGGGCGCCAACTTTTCCATGCGTGAAATTCGCATGGCGAAACAGGTGTCCAACTCGTGACAGTGATTAATGCCTCTCGCTCTATCTGCGCCTTTCTGACGGCTTCATCGTTTGCGCGAGCTAATCACATCTCCCTCTTTGTGTGCATGCGAATGTGTGAGTGACGCTCCCCGCTCCACCAGCCCTGCACGGGTTCATTTCCTCTTTCTCAAATCGAACCAATTATCTGGAGCATCAACTTCTAAACGAGTCTTATCAATTGTGAAGCACGTAGGCTTTGTTGAGTACTACCACTTTTTGGACTTTCTTTACCCTCGTACGAGTTCTCTCTCCAGTAGTCCTGCTTCGGCCCGCTCCATCTCACTCCTTCGTTTCAAATTGAATCAGTTTTTCTGGTATATCAATTTCTTGATCAAATTCTGTCTGATGCAAAACACTCAAATTCTGTCATGTGTCGCCTCAATTTTCCATCACGTATGTACACTCCCGCTCCGGTAACCCCGCTCCTGGGATGGAAGCGTCCACTCCAGCTCATTTTCTCTATTCTAACTCGAATTATCTCTGGAAAGCATCAACTTCTCGATTGAATCTCGTCAAATTCCAATCACTCAAATTCTGTTGTTAAATGATTCTGTTTCGAATTTTCTTCATTCTTTTAGTGTTATGATTCTGCTCCACTTCTAGTTTTATGCTATTATATTTAGAAAAATCAAACGGTCATACAGGTTCTGCATTTATAGATATCTTAAAGATTCGTTGACATATATCCTCAGTAGTAACTAATGTTGGCAAAAGGAAAAAGATGAATAATATAAATCATAAATATATATAGTTTTCGCACTGGGGAATTTCAAAAAACAGAACAATAACCGATAAATCTCAATCAAGAGTACCGACAAGAAACCCAAGTCTATAAATTATGCTAGTTGAATTTTTATGATGAAATCGAATCATTTTTCGAGGTACATTAATTCATCGGTGAGATTTTATCAAATGTCTAGCACTGAAAGCTTTGTTGAATAATATTCTTCCGTCTCAGTCTCTTGTATGCTGCGACGGGCCCCTTCGCTATGATATCAGTATAGCTCCGGTACCCGCGCAATTCATTGAGCAGACAGCCTAATTCGACCTCTCGCCGCCAGATGGCTGTCTCTAATACACCGTTCGCAAGCGAAGCACCTGCCAGCATTGATATCCACCCGACGACCGCTCGGAACGGATCAGTCTGCACCGGGCAGCGGATTCACGCGCCTCTCTTGGCACCAGGAGCTCTTGTTCAAGAGATGGCTCTAGAGTCTAGTAGCTGGCAACTCCTCTCTGTTCATAGGAGCTCTATAAACAGATAAGAACATCCAGTAGACGACTTCTTGGGAGCCCCTAGAGTCGCACTAGTCCGCGACCGGGACACCGTCACTCAGACACACACATTTAGCCCGGAGGGAGCTCCTCCGTGGCAGTAGAATCGTAAATCGTACACCCTTGTCGGCTTCCTGGGAGCTCCAGGAGTCGAATCCCACACACCGGCTATGCCCCCGCGTTTGGCCCGGAAGGAGCTCCTCCTAGTCTCTATAGTACACCGTATTAGCATATACCATGTATTCATTGTTCATTGGGCTAGGCCGCATTTGTAATACACACGTTCGTAATGAATATCAGATTCCTTTTTGACTATTCATCATTCATGACTATTTGTAAATATGGTTTCAATACATCTATTTCACTAAATTTAACTCTGTCTCTAAAGTCTTCAAGCGGACATAAACCCTTACTTTCCTGATCCTAGTAAATCCCTCGGTTACAATGCTCCGCTCCAGTGGTCCCACTTCTTCCCGCTCCAAGCTGTATTTTCTCTTTTTCGAATCAAATCATTCTTCGGTAGCATCAACTTCTCGATGAAAATGAACCGGATGCCAAACATTCAGGCTCCGTTGCGCAATATTCAGTTTCAAAAATTTCGATCACCTTTGTTCACATCCGCCGTTCCACATGATAATCGAGTAAATTCGATCGCTGAAAGGTGGCTGTGCTCTCTGATGATTAACCCCTTTGTTTGAAACGATTGCTCTCGGGGCGAGAGGGTAATTTTACCCTTGCAGTGGAAAAAGGTCCCCCGATTGAATTAGCCTTTGTGCTCCGACTAAATACCCGCTCTGTAATTATCCTCTACTCACACAATCGTCTCGCGAGCTATATCTAGCTCGTTCATCTCTGGGCGCGACCTGAAACGTAGTCTCAAGATCGCTAGATTGAGTTTGGCTGCCGCGATTGTTACAGTCAGAGAGTCTCGTTGCTTACGCTAATCGTCAATCAGATGAAGCCATTACTTCGAGATTTGCGGTAGACCATATAGGACTCTCGTGTGTGCTCTTGAGATTACGTATATCTATAGTACGCCCGTTATGCAATAGATTCACATTAGGACTTCCATACATGTATTCGGTGTATGGATAAATGCAATGTTACTCTCGTGTACTGCTGTTCTATGCATGCGTCTTTGGAGAGCATATCAAGAGGATCTCGCTAAATTGTAAGCCTTTTGCTTACAAATACGCATTTGCTCAGCTGGGTCTTTGTGCTGCTTCGATTGGATCCAAACTTGCAAATTTGATCAGGTGTTGGGAATGCCTCAGTGGGAGGTTGACATGGTTTAAATTTACTTGTATTCGGGGAATGTAGTTTGATGTAGTTAGGAGAAATAGTTGCTCTGAGAATTAGACACGTTTCAGGGATTATGAGTGGGTACTGCAGTATGAGCACAACCAGGGCCTTCCATTCAGAGTTACGAACTACCAACGAGACGTTTATGTGATAACTAAGCACCCGGTATTCGCATCATCTTACTGAAGTACATCAGATTGATGGTAATCAAATGTACACTCTGGAGTTACTGAAATGTGCTTTGAGCAAGTGGATCTTACCCGTTTCCTGGGCTATTTTTCTCTTATTTCTACTTGGTCCAGGAAATCACCGAATCTGCAATCCTCTCCAACAATCACGAAATAATATTCAGAATTGTGAAGATTGTACAGCGTCCTTCGCGGTTATTTGAGAATCAATAGTCTATGCAAGGCATGACGGGGAGGTTCTAACCAAATTTTGCTCAAAGGATGTATACAAAAGTCATGTTGAAGTATGAATGTCATTCCCTTGCAGTTTTTTCGGGCTTTCCCGCTACCGCAAACGAATTTCAGATTAATAGGTCTCAGGATTTGCTTCAACCCAGTGATGATTGTTGTATCCGGAATCGATTTCAGGATTTCGTTTTGTGCTGTTATTCATGTTTACGCTAGAATTCATCATCAAATCCCATCAAAATTGCTTGGTTCTGATGGGTTCTATAGTTATGATTATTCATGATAGAAAACCTTTTTGAATTCAGAGCAAAATATTGAATACAAAATGAAACGATTTCAGGGATCAATTTTGGGTTTATCTTTGGTACTGATGTATTTACATGGTAAAACTGATCGAATGCATGGCTTTCAATCATGAGGATCTTTAACGGTCCATATTAGAATATCTCTTGTAGGTCGAAGTCGTCATACCTGGTGAAGCTGAAATTTTATAACCATGAATTTGTAAAATCACCTTACCATCTCTCAAACAAGTACAACCCAAGTAATTTTCAAAGTGATCAAAAACTCTGGACTGTGATTAGTTGTTACACGGCATTGTTCTTTAAAAAATACAACTTCCAAAAATTGTAGTCACTTTTTTGGGCAGCTTTGAACACTCAGTGTCGATGTTCTCAGCGTGTCACTTTTGTCTTGACTCACTACAGCTGCCTGCTAACAGGCTTAAGCTTAGACCGTAGAACTAAACATAACCCCATTTGCTGCATGTGCGAATGCTATATGAGCCATAGGCCATTTGGATAGTATTGCAACGTTGGCCTGGGCTGCAAACTATGTCCCGTATTCCAGTGAGATTACTTGTCCATTCGTGTTCTACCGACGGGCTTACGAGGGTAAGCTTGCATGGTGCATCTCCACTGTCTAATCGTTGATATATATTTCATCCCTTACACTCAACCGAGTACACAACTTTGTGCAACTTGGTACGCAAATTATGCTTGCGCATGAATGGCCGAAGTGAAAAATTTATGCGTAGATTTGAGTCGTTGATTTTTGCTGATTTCCGTCATTCGTTCTAGGAAGAAAAATTTCCCTTGAGAGAAAGAATCAATAAAAGTCGATGAATACTTTTCCGAACAGTTTTTTTCAGCTGAGAAACGCGCACAAATACTTTGATACTCCCAGGACCAAATTGGTCTTCTCATTTATAATATTCTAACCCACCATACCTGATACTAAGGTGAATAAATTGAAAGATATTTCTATCTATTCTGTTGATTCAAAGTGATGCATAATTCATTCATCGCCCACTCTCGACTGCGCGCGCTTCTCTTTGATTGTGCAATTCGTATTTCCAATATCATCGAAACACTGGTTCATTGCTCTTTGATGGAACGAGATACGACCCTATGACAATCAATCTGTCCAACTTGCGGCTGTGCTGCTGCATTCTATTGAACATTGAAAGCACGTGTTTGATTTGCATGATGAACGATCAGAGTGGCTATGACTTCATTGATTGCAATCCGATATGTGCAGCGCATACAGAATCGCAAATTTTCATATCGTTTCAATGAAAGCACAATGTATCCGTAGGGTGAGTTCAATATTCCGCGCTCAAATCCAGAGTACGCAATTAGCTGTAGTGCGTTGGGCAACTCTCTGAAAGGATTCATAAAAATTATTACTGATCAAGAACATACTGTGAATTTTGTTGCATCCGCCAAAACACTGATGGTTGTTTCTTTGAAATTTTGATAAGATTTCATTTTATTCAAGATATTTTCGAAAAAATTCTAGGCGAATGAATTCATTCTCTCATTCGTACGTGACATCATACTTACTTCCAGAAGGGTTGGTCACCTCGAATTAAAAATGAGAACATGATCAGAATTTTTTTTCAAAACACTGAGAAATTTCATAAAATGAATCGGTTGAGTAACACAGCGATTCCTGGATGCGAGTGCCTCTCAATTACTTTTTTGATGAAATAGGAGTCCCTCAATGGAACATCAAATTTCATGTAGACAATTGGAAAAAGAGATATGTGAATTTCAGACTTATTTTCTGATGTTGATATTGTAACCGGAGAAACTTTCGATAATCCGCAATATGCCATCCTCGTCCGTAAATTATGCATATGCACTGCACACGTGCTCATGTGCAGCTCATCAGATTTTAGCCGAAACCAGCTGGAACTCGTCGAGTTCTGATTTAGATCACCTGGCGGTAACGGAGAAAACCCTCATCAAAGCGGCTCAAATCAGAGAACCTCTGGTTCGGGCCGATTTGTGGATTCCTTCAATCTATGCTCAAATCCGATGAGCCGAGCGACAAGCTGCACATGTGCAGTGCATATGCATCGTTTATGGACACACTCTAATACCACTTGATCAATTCCTGTATAGCTCTATTAATTTATTTCTGAACCATATGATAGTGATTCTAATTTTGTACCAATATTTGTAGATGAAAAGCACTTCGAGGCCTTGAATTTATCAAAGATAGAATTGAATTCAAATAGATCGTGAAACTGAAATGCAACATCCTTTCATTCCTTGTCCACTAAATTTCATGTCATAATATCAAGAGTAATCGAGAGACCAATTTGGCGGAAGCCCTTTGAATTCCAGTGCCAATCAAGATCAACTGGCGGAATGTCAAACTAAAAATTTTCTCCACCCAGCTTGAAACAAAATTGATTGATATGATTTCCTCGTTGAAAAAAAAAAAAAAAACTTGATACGCTTCTACAGAGCGGTAGAGAGTGATGTGCAGTCTGTCAGGTAGTAACGAATCCCAGGGGATCATTAGTCCGCAAACTTTTAATGAAAATCTGTTTCATTTAAAAATGCATTCGTTATCCGAGTGCTTCGTCCGGGCTGACGCTGTTATATACGCCAGAAAGAGAGTGTACTCACTTTCGGGTCGAGCAAAACTTTTTGAACGAGCACTCGAGAGTTGATATATATGATTTATACCATATACTGGCGGTAGCATTCTATACACTCACGTAACGAAGCTGAGAGGTTTAGCTCATGCCCTGAACTCGCGTATACATTCGTCGTCTCTTATTGCGCGCGAGCTTCGTAACGTGAACTCAATCTAGTCGAGACTCTGAAAGTGTGTATCACACTCACGTGCGTTGATACATCCCGGGACTACTTTTTTCCAATATAAATTCACTCAACAAGAATATGGCATTTCAAGAGATGAGAGCCGTGGACTGCAATTGGCCAAAATGTTTTCCTTTGCGGAGCTTGGAAATCGCTCTCATCCGAGATTTGCGTTTATTACTACGTAAACTCTCGTTGCTCGAGCTCTTTTTAGCAACCTACTCGAAAATTATCTGCCATCGTGAACCATCTAATGGCTTTTGGCAAGCGCACTCGAATAATTTGTGTAAAGTAAAGAGAGGATATTCACTCAGGTTGTAAATTGAATGCGCATAAAACTACCCCACTGTCTCACTTTTCTTCGTACACTTTTTAATTTCCACACGTGAACCCATGTTTCATGCAAATTTACGTCGGTGAACACTCATATCAATGATTATAATTTTTACCAAGTTGTTGTTGTGCCGTTATTTTGGACAGCTACACAATGGCATAAGAGACTTGTCAAACTTGTTTCGACAGTTTTTTTTTAAATTCGGAAAATGAGAAAATTTCGTTCACTATCTCTCGATCTCTGGAAATTTTGTGGCAGGAGTACAAAGTCCTCACCACAGTTGCGGTGTCTGTATTAGATCTTCGAATGGTTCTTGGCCTTGTGGGTGTGCGGTCGAACTGACGGTGGTCTGCCTCGAAACGTTGGTTACGCGCCCCTGGTGTTGCATTCTTACTTTGAAACTCTGAATAAATTCTGATAACCACAATTGTGTTGCAGCATTCAGGTTGATGCCTATTTACTTTGATCATCTTCAGAACAGATGTTACCATGATAAATTCTTTTAGCTTTATGGAAAATTAATAGAACGGAACAGATATAATGATTGAGAATTGATTGAGCTGCTGTTATGAAAATTTGAAGAATGATATTATGGCTATATTATTGGAATGCAGTTAACAATCAGGATAGAAATGGCGTGCGGAACCACAAAAGATCAGAATGACCCGATATGTGCGGGGACAATTAGTGCCTCACCCACTTTTCACCAAATGCTGAATTCGAAAGTTGAATACTGGGAGGCCTCACAAAATTATTTGAGACGCTTGTGGAGCTACTTTTGTTTTGCTCCTTGATTCTGTTGGAGCATAAGAACCATGATCGGTTTTTACTAGATTACAGTTACCTCGAGTTTGGCTCAAGATAATCAATGCAGTTTGCGCTATTCCAAGAATCTTGAAAAACCCTATCGACAATGACCATGAGTCCGGAAAAATCAGGCTGGCCTGATTACCTCAGAAAGCAATTTGAAACTTTTCAAAAACATGCGTTCCATGCAAAATTGCAAGATCTTAGCAGTGAAACAAGTAGGTTGATGTCTTTTGCTGTTCAATGCGTTGTTTGGTCAATTTTCTGATTTTTCATTATTTGACCAATCAAAAAACAGTGACTCCTGCGCGTGCGCATGCGTGTACGGATTCCAGAGTGATATCAATCGGAAGCTGAGAGAATCCCCTTCAATATGACCCCTTGCAAAAGCTAAATTCAAGTCCCCCAGTTAGTAGCTCGAGCAGCTTGATTGAAAAAGGAGGTTGGTCAGAGCGAGATGACTTACCTCCACTGAACCAGAGCCTTGAGCTCTTCCCTTGCATTGCTGTTGGTGGTGTGAATAATCTTGATGTTCAATCAACTGTGTATCTTCAGACTCAGTCAAGAGAATTGAAACCGACAAGTTGTCATTTTGAAGGAAATTTCCTCAGGACTCGATTGAAATTATTTTGGAATCCGTACAACCATAAAAAAAGTGCGAAAGACGCTGTTTTCTGATTGGAGAGAATAAAAGAATAAGAATAAGAATATTGACCAAAAAACTTATAAGACAGCAAAAAAAAATGATTTCGACTAGTTCGATCGCAAAGATTGTGCAATTTTGCATGAAAAATCATGCGCGTTAGGGGAAATGAGGCTTTTCGAGATAGTCCGGACAGCCCAATTCTCCCGAATCTTGCCGCATCAGGGCAAGCTTCAGGAATAGCTAAACGGAAATGTTTAAGATCATTCTCGATAGGTTATTTCAAGATCTTTCGAATCGCGCAACTCGCATCGCATTATCTTGAGCCAAACTCGAGGTAAATGCAATTCAGTAAGAAATACATCATGATTCTTATGCTCTGATGGAATCAAAAAGCAAAATAGAAATAGTTCCGCAGACATCTCCAAAATTGTTCGCCCCCTTTTTCATCATGTGTTGCTTTTAAATGACTTTCATCTATAGGTACTTATAATTACTGACGCTGCACATGTTCAATTAAACAGTCTCATTTTGCAAATCCGTGAAAAATCAAGTGAGCTGTCGAAACGTATTTCGTGATGAGTCTTTACATGAATTGAGTCAAATCTTACATAACACCGGCACACAAAATAAAAAATACTATCTGTACTTTTGACCAGACCTACTTTTCTTCATGTATTTTGGCACGCTGAATCCGAATCCGAGGTCGGTTTGGCCCGACTACTTCTTGTTTTCGAGAAAATCCTGAAAAATATGGAAATAGCGCAGAATAGCACGATTTTCTCGAAAACAAGAGGTAGTCGGGCCAAGCCGACCTCGGATTCGGATTCAGCGTGCCAAAATACATAAAGAAAAGTAGGTCTGGTCAAAAGTACAGATACTTTTTTTTTGTGTGTGTGTGCCGGTGTTACATTACACCGGCATACAAAAAAAAAAGTATCTGTACTTTTGACCAGACCCACTTTTCTTCATGTATTTTGGCACGCTGAATCCAAATCCGAGGTCGGTTTGGCCCGACTACCTCTTGTTTTCGAGAAAATCGTGAAAAATTCGATGAAAATCGTGGAAATAGCGCAGAATAGCACGATTTTCTCGGAAACAAGAAGTAGTCGGGCCAAACCGACCTCGGATTCGGATTCAGCGTGCCAAAATACATTAGGAACAGTAGGTCTGGTCAAAAGTACAGATACTTTTTTTTATTTTGTGTGCCGGTGTAATCCATGGTTCATCGCCCTTCTGCCCGGCACAAAAAGTTTTTCCACGCATCTTTTTCTTTGGGTCGAATTTCTATACCTCTACACACTACAACTGTGATCGAACTTCGAAATTTATAAAATGATCCTTCATTCTATTTCAACTCAATGACGAATCATTCATACGCCAACCCTAAAAGAATTTCATCCTCTGACCCAGGTTTCATACGACCTGGCAGTCTCCATGACAAAATTAATTTTCATCAGCTCATTGAGCTGTCCCCGTCACGTCGTCATCACATCGCCTCCTCTTGCACCTCTTGCACCCAGAGACTCGGCTTTCTCCTATCCTCAGCTGGGAACGAGATGACAGGCTGGTATAAGGAACAGGCATGCAAACCCTGAGCCCTGCTTATTAAGATTAACGCGTCTCCGTTCGTCCGTCAGTCTGGTGCTTTGCCATACTCTTTGCCCCCAGAGTGTCTCTCTGAATTAATTATTATACCAAGAACCATATCAGATAGGAGCCAAGGCATGTAATGATGTGTATATGTGTTGCGTTTTCAGCTTGATCCATCGGAACACGAGGCCGGAACCGGCGATACGATGCTCGACGCTTCGGGGAGCTACGAGACTCCCAAAGGCACCGGACCATCGAAGCGAGGCCAGGCTCAGGATAGACCCGAAGGTGCTGGTCTTTGTGGAAACCCTGTACTCGAAGCTTGGACGCGAAATCGCCGAGCTGCTCGTCTACAATCGCATCAAGTGAGTGTATTACCGTACCACCATACATCTTCTTGATATTTAAGGTCAATAGACAGCTCTCCATGATTCACAGGCGAGATTTTTCACGAGATCGCGTGTAATTTTTGATACAATATATGTCACAGAAACATACAAAGGGATTCAAATCAATTATTAGATTCGCTAATATCATAACGTGGAGTGAGAATTCACAGTGAGGTTTTCTAGGTAGAAAATAGTTCAAACCGAAACCGAACGTGCTTCAGAAATATGCATCCATCGTTTTCCTATAGTAGTCGACCTGAGAATTTTATGTTTAATATTTGTAATTGACGCCCTTACTGCAATGGGCCCCAGCAATGGGGCCCACGCGTTCAACTCTTCTCAGCGGTGAGGAAGTCCCATACTAAAATAAAAATAAAATTGGGCTACACCGGTGAGGCCCATCGCACTAGGATCCGAACGCGAATTTTGCCGTTGCAGTGAACCTGTTGAAAACATCTTGAGGGAAAGATTCCTATGAAATGCTATGAGTACTATGATATTATCGGTCTGGATATTACATTCTTCAAATTACTTTGAAGTTCAAAATAAATTCTTGGTAGAGTAGGATTCATATAAGGTTCTAGAGCGTCCGATTTGACAGCCACTTATACATCAGATGATGGAATTCGACAACTTCTCGTTACCTTGATCATCTTGGAACAAAAAATCCTCGAAAACCCTAGAGTATGTCGAAGAGAGTTGGTCTAATTTCCTGAAATCGTCACAATTGGGGAGCTGGCTATGATTTTCTCCGCTAGCCTTTTACTGAACCAATACTGGAACTGAACATAGCATACGAAGAATGTAGTTCGTGTTTTGCCCCAGTCTCTTTCTTTGGGCTTGTCGGTGAGACGGGGAGAAACCTGACTCAGACACTATGGCTGATTTGAAGGGATATGTGACTGATGATGTGACTGGGAAGACTGAATATCAAGGCCATGGATCGGAAATTATCTAGAAGATGTCAAAGTTTGGTGTGGTAACGTGTTTGCGTGTCTTACATACTAGATGGCTGTCAGTCTTGGCGGACCCTCGATAGATATACATAATTTCCAATCCATGGCCTTGATAGTCAATATTTTCAGTTGCATTATCAGCCACATATTCCTTTGAATCAACCATGACGTTTAAGACAGGTCTCTCCCCGTCTTACCGACGAGCCCGAAGAGAAAGTAAAGACTGTGACGAAACCCGAACCACATCTCCTGCGTATGCTATATTCAGTTCCAATATATTGGTCCAGTAAAAGGCTAGCGGTGAAAATCATGGCTAGCTCCCTACTCGTGTCAATTTTAGGAAATTAGACATGGTTCCCCAATTTTCTTCGACATACTCTAGGGTTTTCGAGGATTCGTTGTTCCAAGACAAACAGAAGGACAAGAGTGACGTCGAATCTCATGTTCTAAGGGCGATCCCACGGCGCACGGCAGGCACACAGGCTCACGCGCCGATGTTTGTTTTTGTTCACAGAGCGCTTCTGTTGACATTTTTCAACTCCTCAGTATTGAGAGAGCATTTTTACATCTAAAACTTGCGATAGCATGTGCATGGGACGATGAGTTCTTGAACAGAAACGGGTATTATCGCATGAGCCTGTGTGCCGACGCGGCGATGTACCGTGGGATGGCATGCGCTTGAAGTGGGAACACACCCTAATGTAAAGGTGGCTCTCAAATTGGCCGCTCAAGAATCTTGAATGTAAAATCATCGGGGGTGCTATTTCAAAATATCAAAATTCATTTATGGCATCGGGTTCATAATCATGAGCAATTCGAGTTATAGAAAGTGAGTAAACCAACTTTACACTTCAAAGACTCGAGTTGACTTCCCACGTATTCTTTCGTTCCTGAGTTGTCCTCGTTTGACATGTCATGGATTTAAATCAAATATCAATGCATCAATTGAAAATTATTACCTGTGTTGAAAAAGCACTTCAATTTTTTTTCATACCAGCTGGCTATCATCATGATATGACGGTCATATGGTGTACTCTTTCACGCGTGGTTACAATTATGCTTCAAGTATAATATCGAATAATATCAGCTCTCTCCCCCCAAAGCGCGAGAGAAACCTGTCAAATGTATATCCATCCATCCATCAAATGAATGGGTAAATTTTTGCATCCCTAGATGAATTTGATTTGCAGCCCCATCGATTTTCCATTCAGGTGAGGAATTTCGATTTGCCCGAGAGCTTGTTCTGGATACACCAAGCGCGACATTCGATTCATTCACCGTCAATCCTAGAGCCTATTCGAATGGGAAATATTTCCGGTGTACGTAATGTATCGGGAAATTCAGAGTCGGTCGTACGAAATGGGCTGAGAGAGATAGAGGCTCCGAGGATAGTGCATGAATGGTAGGGCTCTCTCAATGTGTGTGTATGTGTGAGCAAAATATCGGGCGTATCATGCGCAGTGAGAAAATATCGAAAATTTTCCATCTCATACCTCGCAAATTTTACATTTTTCATCCTCTCTTCCACTCGGTTACTTTTGCCGATCAATCCCTCAAATATATGGAATTTTTCCCTTTCACGTGTTTGAGATTGAGGTCAATGATTCGTACCTACGCTTTCGGAGCTTATCAATCCTAATGGATGTATCTACCGTTTCTCGATCAAAATATTTCAATCGTTTTTTCAGATAAGGAGCGGGGCATTCTTAAATTCAGGTGTTTCTCCGAGAAAGATTATTACACTATAATAACATCGATCAATCGTATTAGCATACATTGTATTCCATTCTGTATTCAATTTTCCTTTGCACAAACGATCCAAGTTCTCTGCAATTTTGTCAAGTATTTTCGATGTCCGTCGTCGTGCGATCCGTTTTGTCGGATACATTCTATGCACGTCTCCGATTGCATATATATTTTTAAGGATTCACGCCTACCGCCCAGAGGAAATGTCTCTCTTGAGGAGAAGATATCTGCTTGTAGCGATTTGTACGATTTTGCACATTTGAATATATCGCCTTTTGATATATTTTCCGCTGTTTCCATATCCGCATGGATGGATTTTGCGCCAAGTCGAGTGTATATCAACAAGCTAGTTTATTCTGCGTGAATGTCATCCTCGAACTGATGCGAGTAGACGCGAGGATTGATCCAGCTTCGAAAACTGTTTCGTTCGTACACGACTGAGTCTCGAGTTTCACCCTGTTTGCGTATAGACGATTTTATCTTGGGCTGTGGAGAAAAGCTCTTTCAACTGAGAAAACGCTCTTGAAAGCGTCAACTGTTAGCTTTTCTACTTCGGCGTTTGTTGCGAATTTGTCAGTATAATGCCCGTAAATACTCTTCCATTTCAAAAAGTATCTCAGATATTGAATGATAAAAAATATGGAATTTCCCGAGAATTGTGAATTCTTCGTTTTATTTTCTTCAACAACATTTAGAGATGAAAGATGTTCAGGAAATCGACCAGTGAAACAAGACTGCTGGAGCACAATTTTGTTACGGTAATGTTCATAATCCAATAGCTTTCGATGGCCAATTTCATTCTCTCAAACTTTCTTTGTTGAGCCAATCCCGTTCAAAGTCTTTCGCTCGCGCCCGTACATCCACTTTATTCATCGCTCGCAATGGCTTTGCATGTTTCTTTGAGCGGACAAACTTTGTTCATCGCGCCATCGGAACACCAATTACAGTCAACTAGACGTGACTTGTGTGAGCAATAGCTGTCTTACTTCGAGTTTTCCTTGGTCAACGCAAAAGAAAGGCTACAAGAGTAGAATTGCACCGAAAAAAGTTTGCAAAGTTTTGTGCGACACAAATGTCTCGGAGGATTTATACGATATTCCATTCCTGAATACGCCTGATGGTGTCAATCTGAAATCGAGGTTAACTTGACTCTTCCAATACTCCAATGTCACAATTTTATGTCAAATGTCAAAAATAGCACAGCTCCAGCAAAGCGTATTACCCTTGTTCCATCCAAAATTCAATCAAATTCCTCAGACAGCCGAAATAATGAATATTGGTTCACAGATTAATGTGGTCTTATTTTAAAAGCATGTCATCCATTTTGGCACTCGAAATTCATCGGTTTCGAGATAGTTCTATGAGAGCCACTTATCACTGTTTTGAAACGATCAAATTGCCTTTCATCGGTAGCCAATTTCCGGCTACTCAAATCATGAGCTCGTTCATTAGAGATTTAATGGACCAAGTCAGAGGGAGGTAAAGAGAGAAAATGAGAGGTGCAATTTTATTGCGATTTTGCAGCAATTTCTCTTTCGAAGGAATATGAGCAATCTGATCCTTTGGCTTATATTGCTCGTAAAACTGAGCTAACCGACAGCAACATCAGCAGCAGCAGCAGCAGGCGGTAGAACTGCGTTTGGCTCTGTATATGGCCTCTCGTCTCGTTGAACTTTTTCGTTTGCTCCAATTCTTATTTTATCGGTCCTTAGACGTACCTCTCCTTCATCCTATCAATGCTCAACACGATTTTCACTTTGTTACTGCTCCTGCTGACCATTAGCCTCACAGCATCTTTCGCTTCCGCTTTTTGTTGCGTCAGTCGCATCATCATTCTGAAGAAGATTGAAATTTAATCTGGAGAGATTAAATTTCAATCTTCTTCAGAATGATGAAGTCTTTAGAATCAGTTCTTTTTTGAGTACTAGGCGTAACAGCTTTGTTTGCATAATTCAAAAATCATCTGATAGTTCGTATTGCGATTTGAAATTAAGGCAGACACTGCTGTTTTAAGGTTTCAAAACTTATCTGACACACCACCCAATTAAATACTTGGTTGAACCCAGATAGTTGATTACACTCTTCAATATGTACAGGTGTGACGAACGCGTCATAAATGTAGACAAGAAATTCTGACCCAGAAGAACGTTGAGATTTCTCAATATGGCTCGGTCGATACACACTTATCGACCGAGTTCTAAGAGCAAATGATTTTTAAAATTTGTCTCGTGTAATCAATAAAATTCCCGTGAAATTTGTTGCTGAGGCCGCAAGGGCACAGAGTGAGAGCCAATTCAATCATAACATTGACCAAAATCACAACACGTTTATCAAAGTTATCCACAAGTGTTTCAATTACTCTTGGTGGCCCTAGAAGAAACTGCCTGTATCTAGAAGAACAAAAGTCTCTATGTAACCGGACAATCCCAGACAAGATAGTGTTCTCCAACGTTGCATATTGACAGAGATGACAGAGTCCCTAGAAGCCGTTCACCAAGCATATAATCACCGTAGCCCAGATAACCATGCAACATCACCGCATCGAGATAACATCTATGCGCCGCCGTCGTCATCGCCGTCATCATTAGATGGTGTACACGTTATTGCAACTCTGCATACATGGACCTAACTCGAATCTAGTGCGGTGTACACACATCCCTTATATGAAGGCAAGATCGAGCCGTCAGTCGGTGACGCCACTGGGCGACAAGCGTCCTCGTCGCCCACCCTATGCACCGCACCGACAAATGATCCCATGCTCGCGTTCGATCTGATACGCCAGACGAGTTGTTGACCTCTCCACGTGTACACATAGTCAACCAACGCAGTGCACTATCATTGCTTTCAAGGGATGCATTCACCGTACATCCATTGATGCGTTGATTTTGAGACTCGATGCATGGAACTTGTGGGAGAGAAGTGCTGTTTTGTCAACTGCTAGTGGCTATTGGATTGGAAATATGCGTGGTAATGGAGTCATTCGGGTATTTTGATGGTTGCCACCCAACAACTCAATATTTTTCAGATCCTACAAAGTTGTCTGATGAACATGTGATGAACTCCGCTAACAACTCTGATAGAACTGAATCTATGATTAGATCACTTCGGTCCTCTAGGAATATCATGGTAGATGATATATTTCGCATTCCCATGTTACAAATATTCACCTTACCCGCAACGAACATTCACATTTTGTCAGCCTGCATTGACACTCCCTTCAGGATAATCATATTGAATATCCCAAAAATTGGTCCTTTTAACAGCTCCCGTGTATTTTCCCCGACTCATGGTCATCCGGGACGTATGATAACTCCTTGAAATTAGTTTGGTTTTGGGTATATGGGGTTCCTACGGCAGTACTAGAAAACAGCCCCAATCGTATAACTTACAGTTGTTCCCTCTGGCAATTGAAACAATGATGTTACCCGTCGAGGCGCAGTGCTGCTTACATTTGACTCTCCAAGACATTAATTCATTATCAAATTTCAATACAGTCCAAGCTAATCAGTGAGATGGATTTCATCGTAATCATCGCTTATTGAATCAGCAGGTTCGGAATCTGCATACTTTGCTGTCTATTTCGTCAATTTGACGAACGCCATATATGATAGCTGAACTATCCTCTAAAACAATCTCTCATTCAAGTTTCCGACATTGTGAAGAAGGAATCGAGCTCAGAATCTCATTACCAAGCCATCATCCATATTTCAACGACAGAGTCGCATGAGAACCACTGATCAAGAAATCCGCAATCCAAGAATAACCATCTTCACATAGAATTCCTCCAAGGCGAGGAGGTACCATTCAAAATTCCCGCCATCTCGCGCTTCAGATTGAAACCCATCAGCGTCCGCAGAGAAATGGAAACTCCGAGCGACAGAAAGAGCGTCGATCTTCCATAGAGCATAACGACCGCTTGGACTGGCGCCAGAATCAGCTCGAGAGTAGTGCACAGGTGGCCGCGTTTATAAATGCAGAGGCCACCCTCTCTTTTGGGGTTAATGCTTCCTCTCACTGGACTGCCTGTACACATATAGCGTCCGGAAAATTGTATGACCCCCAAGCTTTATCTTGAAAAATCGATATCGTATATTCGGAACATCTAGAGCATCAACCGCAACGTTCAACCCTTAGACGGAAACTGAAGGTTCTTCCAACCTTTCGTTTGCCATATTCGTTACATTCTACAGTTTGCGTTACTGCTCCTCCTCGTTTCGTACACTCGCGCTGACCTCCCTCTTTCCCCATTACGCTTACTGAATATTTACGAACCGCTTTCGTGTAACGTCTGCACTCCGTCCGCTCATTCATATCACCTCTACAAGAACCCAAATTCCTGGAAATTTAAATATTCAAATCCCAATCGCCTTCGAACCCTGGATTAATCGTGCAAGGATTCTTTGAAAATCAGTGTCCATCGGACAATCCAGAATAGATGGAAGTCAAGTGGCCAGTGAGTCTGACATGTCTCCATTATCTTCGTCAACATGTTCATTACGCTCATGTTGAGTCCACAGTTGTACACCGCAAAACGGATCGATTGAATGCAATTTGTTTTGTAGCAACGTAATAACCCGAAAATAACCAGTCATTATAAATAGACGGTTGGGCTCCGAATACACGTCAAAATCCGTTGTACACACCGAATCCCAATCAATTTATGAATTTATAATGCGCTCAGGAGGGGCTCGTCGCGTGATAATCAAATAGTCTCCCCACTAAATCAAACTGCACTCATTTTGCATGTGTAAACATAGCCCCTTGCGCTGTATTCTGAAAATAAATCACCATCCCTCTTAATCAGAGTAGCAACAAGCCGACAACAGCGAGCCACTCGATATCGTGTCTCGAGCAATTAACGAATCGACCGTTTATATTCCGTAAGCCATAGCGTGGCAACAAATTTTCGAGTGACTGCACCGAAAGCACAATGTGTCTGGCCTGTCGCAGTGGCAGAAGACATAATTAAATCGCAATAAAGCTGCAAAAATAGAGCAAAAGATAAAGGAAGCATCTGAAGCATCGAACGACAATTTCTCAGACGAGCGAATCCGATAATGAACGGGAGAGAATAAGTCAGCAACGAGCGCGTCCATTACCGACCTCTTTCTCAAGTGGGTTGAGGATAAAAAGAAAAATGTTGTCGATATCGATGCGTGGCCAGAAATGATGCGGTATGCTCGTTTTGCCCTTCCATAACCTCTCAGACATCCTCGCTCTCGTTATCGCCCCTGAACTTTATTATCCCAATGCAATATCGTGTCCGCTGCTATATAGAATCTTCGATGCGGAGAGTTCATTAAAGTCGAGCTGCTGCAGATCTCTATATAACCGACGACGACGACGACGACGACGGAGGTCTGCTGCTGGTAGCAGAGCGTGGTTGTCATAATGCTCTTGGCACACTAGGTCGTCGTCGTCGACGTCTTTCGCTTCAACGCCGCTGGTAACGAGCTGTTCCAGTGCAATTGTTCGCAACGCCAAGTGTAGCCTAACTATTATTATATAACTGTATCAGGCTTGAGGCTTGGTCGGGTGGAGAGAGAGAGAGAATTAAAATGTGGCGCGCGCGCGTTTATTTCGTGATTTCACGCGCTAATGGCTCCTTTACTAGTGAAGCCTTTTCAAAAGCTTGAGTGCTTTGGTTACGTTGCATTCGACTACTTGTTGAATTGTGAGTGTGTCTTGGGGGTGAAGGCGTTGTTAGCCGGGTCGGATCGATTGGAAATATTGGTTGGTTGTGGGTTGACGTGGCATTGTTGTGTTTTGGGTGGTACTTAAATGGTGATGTGGAGACGGAAATTTTGATTGGGCGGTAATGAGATGTTGGATAGAAGTCACGCTGTTTCCTTAGCGTTTCAGCTAATGCTGCTTCCATTTAGTTCTTTATGATTATCGATAGTGAATCCCCTGACTGATGCTGACTTTCGTCATCGAGTTGATTTGGTGGAAATATAAAAATTGCTTGGAAATGCTGGTCCTATTACCCTGGTGAAAGTTCATTTCGACGTGACAAAATTTCTGCCAGCGTACTTCACAGCCGTTCACTTCCAGCCTCGCAGAATTGAATTTCAGGTTATCATCATCACCAGAGCTTCATCTGTCAGCTTTGAATTGTCTTTAGTCGTTAAATGAAATGGTCGAATGTCAGCGAAGCTCTTCATCAACACTTCCATAAAACTACCCAATAGAGGAAATGTCCCTGTAAGTGTCCATGATGAGTGTCGGGATGACACTCCTAATCGGAGGAGAAAGAGAGAAATAAACTATCAAAAGAGAGAGAAAGGGATGGAGGAATCGTCAAATGGTGTGGTTGACGTTAAAGAGAACACGACCACACACTCATAGGCGTTAAGGCAAACTGATCGAAACCCTACCAGAGCAGTGGCTCAGCTCGGTTGACCCGAATGAATTTCAATTCAAACACGCCCCGGTTAGTCTAAGCTATAGCTGGTAATTTGGCAATGACACTTCCGATTCTCTGCTGCTGCTGCGACAGTGAGCCTCGGGATATTGGGCTTAGCGTCACACAAGCGAGCACCAGCCGCGTCGCGTCGCTATGCCTGATGTGGTTTTCGACTAATTATCTCGGGCTTCTTCTATTAATTGGTCACCTCAAACGAAACTGCTACTGCTACTGCTGCCCTTGTATATTCATGCGAATTGCGTGAATTGGCTATCCGCACCTTGCAGCACTCTACTCCCAAACTTTCGATTACGGAAAGCAATTTGAGAGAATGGCTCTTGAAGGTGCGATTGGAGTTTGGGAACACCGTGAGGGTGTATTGCGGTTTTGTCGAGCTAAAGAACTCGAACTACGAGAGCGTGTGTTTCGATAGATACATCTGGTTAATAGTTCGACGGTATACTCGTAGAGTTGTTTATGAATCATTATACATTGTGGTGGAAATTGATCTTTGGTCCATATGCTTAGCTGCACTGGTGATAACCTGCTTGTTACAAGTTGTCTTCTTGCCACAACTAACAAGGTATTGGTGTTCCTCTGCTAAGTATGCTATCTTCATTTCTGTGACCGTGGATCATGGCTTTCCCTCGGTTTTGAATAGATCGTTGTTTGTGGGGTTTCGATCCACGATTGCTCATATTACCAATTATCGTTACAATGATGAATTTTCCTCATCACTAAAAACTTTTCGTTCAAATCCGTAATTAAACTGCTGCAAAGCCGGTGAACACTCGAAAGATACATCTTGATCTGTTTCCTGGCCACGATGGAACTAGTTTGCTCTCAGTGATCGGATTATTATGCGTAAATCTTGCAGTTGTGACTATATCGCATGCCCACGGTGGGGTGGCCGCACCTCCCTCCCCCCCCCCCTCGACGATTTTTTTCATGTTAGAGGTACAAAATTGGGTGAAGTTTATCTGGACATAATCGAAAAATTTTCTTCCGTTGGCTATAAAATTCATCCAAATTCCAAATTTGACCTCGCCATTTGAGAGATTTGGACGAATTATGTAAACATCCAAATTTGTACCTCGAACAACAAAAATCGTCGGGGAGGGGGGGGTGGCCACCCTATCGTGGCCATACTATATAGCCTTGCTCTGAGTGTCTACATTCTTCTTCATTATCGGTTGATGACATAACTTGTCAAAATCTCGACGGAAAAAGCTTGGCACCTAAAATCCAATATGGGTGATTCCGCCAAAATTATTAGCTCAAAACCTGTCTCACATCATTTAAAAATGGAAGCTCTGGATATCAAAGTTAACACTTTTCGCGGAATCACCCTTGTAGCAATGACAAATTCTCCCGGGTATTCAACTCGTCGACGTCTGCTCATAGTTTGAAGTGCCAAGCAGACAATTTAACAAGTTTTGTATGATAGTAAGGCTTTAGGGGAATCGATCGACTGATACGCTAAACTCGCTTAAACTTGTTCATCGCTCTGTCGGATCGAGTCGTTTGGGGCTTTTACTTGAGGTAAGTTGCTTTCTCTGTTGCTTTTGCCGCCACCACTAATGCTGTTATTCTTGTTGTTGTTGTTGTTGTTGTTGTTGTTTTTGTTTTTGCTGATAGAGTTTCCAAAATGCACCTCATCTTTGGGGCAACTTTAATACTACACGTCAGTTCGTGAGAGACAAGTGTAGATGTTATTCATCGAGGGGAATATGGCACAAAGTCAAGGACGAAAATTCGAAAGTTGAAGGATGGTTTTCAAATTTTCATGGTATTTCGGACTCTCTTTCCCGACTTCGGCAAAAAGCTCAAAATGCAAAAACCGGTCGTCCTTCTCTCGTATTGAAGAATGTTACCTATAGGATATTATCCAGATGTAACAACTCGTGCAGATAAATCTTTCTTATAATGAATTACGCGATTGTTCAGTAAGTATCTTGTGCTTGCGCTCATAGCCTAGTACAAGCTGTGGCCACGGTGTAAGACAGTGTGGAAAAGAAATAATGGAAAAGTAGAAATTGTGCCAAGATATGGTAGAGCCTTGACAAACTACCTAAATCATCATCAGGTGCTTCGTCATGTACGACATGAACACGAGCAAAGATATATTTCCGGTAACATATCGCGCAACTCTGGTCTGTGAATTTATTCCCGGGGCTCGGCGCGTGCCATCATCGCAGCTATACGTAGCGTATGACAGAACGAGTGTCCCGCGTAGAGAACAAAGCAACCACCATATGTATAGCAAAGCTCTTGCTCGCCATCAGGGCGAGTCTAACTAAGCCAGCGTGTCTCTCCTGTCTCGTCGTCGCCAAAAAAGCTCGCTCAACCTGTGTCGTCCTATACCATCCCGCCCTTGCCTTCCTTCACACATCCTGGCCAGCCACGTGATTTTTGCCACCGTTGTTTCTGATTCTACGCGCGACATACAATATCATCCTACGTACACAACATTCCATTGCTATTTTTTTTCTCCGAGCTTTTCTGGCTTTCTGTCGTGTTTCGCAACAACGGGCTTCATAAGCCGCTCTTCCCTCGTGCAATCCAAAACTGTACTTTTGAATGTACATCTGCGCGGATGAGTCCTCGTGCAACGCTTTGACGTCCAAACAGAACAATACGTTGCCCTTTCACAACGCAATGTTTTCAAAATAGAGTCTACAAATTGATTTTCGACTAGTCTTTGCGAAAAAACATTGGGGGATTTGGATTACCATGCAAGTAGGGATCGATGCGTTGTTTCGAGGCTCGCTTGATATGCTTGAACATTCCGAACGTGTATGAGCGAGAAAACCTGACGTAAGTATACAGAAGCTCAAAAAGGGCTCGTGAAATTCAGCCGAGTTGGCTTTTGTAGATTCTTACGAATACAGGAATAAAGTACTGTATGTGCTCAGCGAGATCGTATTTTTATTCAACGGAAACGGGCTACAAGACAAATATTGGATAATCGATCAAGTAGTGGGTAGGGGTCAGGCTTCTTTCTTTCGCTTCGCCACCTTGGACAGACGTGTGACGCCATAGGTGATTGCCCTTGTTGGTCAATCACTCTGTCGTCGGTTCTGCAAGACCGATCGCTCGATGCATACCGCGAGGAATGCATCGCGCGATCACGTTTTGCTGACCTTTGCACTTTTACACTGTGCGACACGCGACGAGTCCAGGGCATATAAGCCACGACTCGCGCGCGCCGCATTAGACCGCTCGGGGACTCCCATTTCGGGAGTACCCATCATCACTCTATCTCAAAACACGCAGATTGTGTATAAGTCATTCTTCCATTCAATATATATCTATATTTTACATCATTTCCACGAGTCATTTCACTGGTCGCCGACACCCCACGTCACATTGGTGCTAGGTGTGTACGACTTAGTGCAAATTTCGCGATTAAAAACCGCGGAAAAGACTTGTTGAGTGAAGAAGACGATATCGCAGCTGCGCTATCCACCATCGCCGCTGCAGACGTTCGAGAGGAGTGATCCAACCAGCCTGCCCAGCAACATCGGGTAGCACAAACCAGCCAACAACATCAGGCAGCGTCCAGCAGCAGCATCGACAAAGAAAGGGAGCAAAATAGAAAGAACGAGCCATCGACAGCTGAATCTACGCCACAACGTGCTATCTTCATCCACACCTTCAGCTTCGGGACCAACGATGGACACACAACGCATCGAGTCACGCAGTCAACAGTCAAGTAGGAAAATCCATGTATAAGTTCAAGTAATATCTCAAATTTTGATCTCAAAATCGATATTGAAGCTTACGAATTGAGAAACGCCGATATCTAGGTCACGAATTATGATTCGATACGTTATAATTGAAAATATTCCTAATCTCTTGAGCTAAAATTGTGAAGGTTAAAGTAAGACAGAAAGAGAAAGAGACACTTAACCCGTGGTATTCGAGAGAATAACGAGTTCATTTTAAGTAGTCGGGACATTAGTCAGTCGATGAGGAGAATCCAGGATTAGAAGGAGGATTCCAGTAGAATAAATCGGTGACGTGTACCACGACATATGTAGATACAAATGATATAAAAGTAAAATCACGCATACCGGTTGGTAAGCTGTCTCTGAATATTACCGAGGGTCACTTTGGGCCACGGTCAGCCACAGTAAAATCACTTCACTGATATTTCAGCTCGAGACGAATTAACACGGAAAAGTCGTTGGAGGACTTATTCAAAGAGAGATAATTGGGATCATAATTGTTTGTACGAGAATTACTTGAACGAAAACTATATCAAAAATGCGCAAGTATTCGAATGATCCGGAATGGGTCATTTGGCTCAGAAATGTCATCAAAGCCTACTGCGCTAGACTTGAATATTGTCGAGACGTGTGGCGAGATGTACTCCAAAGGCAAGGTTGCGATGTATCGGAGATCGAGGCATCGGTAGAGGAACTGGAACAATTCATGTGTGTGGAACTCACACGGCTAGCTAATCGTTATCTTGAGGAGGATGATGAAATATATGACATCCCCCAAAGTTTAAATTTAGCCATCAAAATCGTTCAGGAAAAATATCAGTTCCAGTTGAGTCCACAAGAACCTCAGGATCCGATCCCGGAACTTTACAACCATCACGTGCATCCGTTCCCACCTGTCCCTCGTACAAATCCACCACAGAACCAAACGAATCCTCAACCGCAATGCACACAAATACGACAAGTTCGATCATCCGAGAAATCCGAAGGAAACGGGATTGAATTCTTCAATATCACAGAAAAGGTGCGCGTAGCTCGGAATTTTTGTAGAGGACTTGGGCAACGATTTAAAAATGTTATCGATACGACAACTAATCATCTTAAAGATGCAAGGTTGAAATTTGAGAATGAATCGAGAGAGACAGTTCAAAAGCTCAAATCTCAGATTCTCAATGTTAGAGATGGTGAACCTTTAGGTTTTGATCAAGTTGAAGTAACCGGTACTATTCCACGTGAGGAAATTAACAAATCCTTCGAGTCGTCTGTAGAAAACACCAAGACTCACGAATTAGAATCAAGAAGCTTGAATTTTCACACAGAGAATATTGAAGTAGATAGATCAGAGTCGGTAACCCATATTTGCTTGAAATCCGAAGAGTCATACGGAATAGCTACTTGCAGCAAGGTCATCACCCCGAGCCGAGGAATCGCGTTACAGATACCGCAACCTGAAATCTGCGATTCAGCACCGCGCATACATTCGAAACTTGGCATCATAATTCATGCAAGCAACGCGCGCAAAGAACGAGTTAGGCAGGGAATAGTGAGAAAAATAACAGGCAAAATTGTTTCATGGAAAACGGTCGATAGAGATTTCAAAGAGTCAAGTGTGTTAAATAACCCCGGAGTAGAGACGGTCAATGTCCGAGTGTACAAGTTTGGAGCACAATTATCCGCAGAGTACATCTCGAAAAGCAAAAACTTTAGTTTAGTATTGAAAGCCAGGCCGCCTCGCGAAAAGCCACCCTGGATACTTTATTCTAGAGAGGGAACTCCCACCTCTCCTCTAAATTGCAAGGGAGCGACGCGAGATAGTCAAAATGTCTCATACGGTTAGAGAATGAGTGGAACATAAGGGTAATCCATGTTGAAAATATCATAAAATTTTCCCGGTCCTCACACGTGAGTCACGTGAAAATTTTATGAATACTAGCGTTAAGTTATGTATGAAATATATAAGGTCGATGAAATTCCATCTTCGGTTAATCTGCATTATTACAAAATTGGCAATACGTAAGCCACGTGGAAATTAAATGAATACTAGCACTGATGAATATATGAAAATGTAAGTGAAAATTTTCCCGGCCCTCACACGTGAGTCCGCGAAAATTTTCAAATGACACAAATTTTTCAAGAGGATATTAGTCAAGAGTCCACGTGAGCCCGCGAAAATTTTCAAATGACCAATTTCACACCACGAGAGTCCAAAAATTCTGACCATCATTCAATCTTTTTTCAATCCACAAAGTTGCCAGAGATCGGTATTAGATATTGACGAAGGTAAGGTAATATACTGTAGAAATATTGAGTAAATACCGTGAGGATCTTGTATTGATTACTTAAAGTATATAAGGAATATGGGATGTATAATGATAAGGATATTACAGAAATTTTGGATCAACTCTGATGAAAATACTATCAAAATATTGTAGAAATAAGACAGAAGCATTGGTTGAGTATCGTCCAAAATATTGTGAAATATCGTAGTAGTATTGATAAGTATTCGTGAAAATATTGTAAAATGTCGCAGAAAGATATTGGAAATTGTCCGTGGAAGATTGTTGAAAACATTGAGAGAATATTGTAATAAGGCTTCGAAAAATATTGTGAAAATCATTAAGAAACATCATAAGAGTCTTTGAGATATTGATATAAGATCGAGAGATATCGGTTGAATATATGGTTAGAATATCACACGAAAATACTGTCGGGAGATTGAAAAGATGCTGTAAAATTTTAGAAATATCATACAGAGCAAAATCAAAATTACTTTGTTCCAGGATTTTACAGGGTTTGAAGGAAAACATAGTGGGAAAAAAGCACAAAGAACTGAGGTCAATTGAAGCACTTGAAACTTGAAACTATTGAAATGGACCAGAAAACGATAACGAATGCGAGAGTAATAACGATATGACATGTTGACAAGAACTGGAAGAAACTATGAAAGACCTATGATAAACCTATGTAAAATCTTATGTAAAACATCATACATTCACACAGAACACGAAGGGCTTGTCGAGGACGACAAGATCCCGGCCTCACACGTGTGACGCCATAGGTGATTGCCCTTGTTGGTCAATCACTCTGTCGTCGGTTCTGCAAGACCGATCGCTCGATGCATACCGCGAGGAATGCATCGCGCGATCACGTTTTGCTGACCTTTGCACTTTTACACTGTGCGACACGCGACGAGTCCAGGGCATATAAGCCACGACTCGCGCGCGCCGCATTAGACCGCTCGGGGACTCCCATTTCGGGAGTACCCATCATCACTCTATCTCAAAACACGCAGATTGTGTATAAGTCATTCTTCCATTCAATATATATCTATATTTTACATCATTTCCACGAGTCATTTCACTGGTCGCCGACACCCCACGTCACAGACGCAATGCAATTCAAATCGATTTTTCCCAGCTCCGTACAAGAGCAGCAGAACAGCAGCCCCTATACACTACCGGTCAAAAGTTTAAGCTCACCCAAAATTTTTTTTTTCAACTTTGTGAGTTGAATTACTCGGCTCTATTTGGCCGTAGAGGACTTTTCCGGAGCTCATTTTGAAGGTTTTTTTCACGTATTTTAAGATGGCCTCATTCATTTTTATCCGTACGGATCGGGATCTTTCCAATTTGAGCTTGAAAAAATGTCAATTTCAACGATTTTTGAGAGAATCTTTTGGCTCCTGCCAATTTGAGCCACATGAATGTTTCAATATGGGAGTTGTGGGATATGAAAGTACCAGTCTAGAGCTTCAAAATCCGTTTTTGAACGCCCCTCTACGCCACTTCCAGTCCGAGCTATGACACTTTCTCTGAGGGAAGATTTTTTGCGAAAACTAGCACCTGGACTCAAAAATGACGAGAAAATTAACTTTTTGGGGCATATTTCAAAGGTTTCTCATTTCCTCAATCAAGATATAGATAAAAGATGACAGAAATCATGATTATACTTCATAAAAATGCGTCTTTGTATCTTTCTCGAATTGGAGTGCTAGTTTTTGCGAAAAATCTTCTCTCAGAGAAAGTGTCATAGCTCGGATTAGAAGTGGCGTAAAGGGACGTTCAAAAACGGATTTTGAAGCTCTAGACTGGTACTTTTGTATCCCACAATTCTCATATTGAAATATTCATGTGGCTCAAATTGGCAGGAGCCAAAAGATTCTCTCAAAAATCGTTGAAATTGCCCTTTTTTCAAGCTCAAATTGGAAAGATCCCGATCCGTACGGATAAAAATGAATAAGGCCGTCTTGAAGTACGTGAAAAAACCTTCAAAATGAGCTCCGGAAAAGTCCTCTACGCTCAAATAGAGCCGAGTAATTCAACTCACAAAGTTGAAAAAAAAAATTTTGGGTGAGCTTAAACTTTTGACCGGTACTGTACATCCTCTTTTGGCAAGATGGAACAGGTTGCAATGCAAAGCAACGCGTGTGTGAGCCCAGGCTTTGCATTAGAATTCGTCGGACGGCGAACAATTTCGATGCTAAGATACATCCCATCTGTAAAAGTCATCGGGCAATGCGATCGCCGAGCTCGTTTTACTTCTATTTTTATGCATCCTTCCAGGCAGGAAGAAAAAGTACTTCTTGGTCTGTTTTCTTTTCCTTCGTCATCTGTCTGTGTATGTATTTGACTTTCGACAGGGCGTTTTGAAATTTTGGCCAACCGCAAAAATTCTGGACCGTTGAAATTATCAGCAACAGATAGTGAGGAGATGAGGCAATATTTAATTAATAAACTCGTTTATCTTCTTCCACGAGATAGTTTCAAAATATGTGATATAATCTTGAGTACTGTGGAGTTTTGCAGGAAACAATGCAAAACCGATGATAGAAATTCGTTCAGATATCGCTTCTAGGGAAATCCAATGCTATATTTTCATTCATACTCGGAAACGGCTTTTTCATAGAATTGGAGTGATTCGAGCTCAATTAGTGCTGCAGGGTTTATTTAGATCAATTTGTTCCTTTCTCCATTCGTGGCCTGCTCGAAAAATGTGGCAGAATCCAGCGCAAAATGAACTATTTCGGCGAATTCTCAGAGCAAACTAAAGTCTACACGGACAAACAATATTGTAAATATTGAAATCGAAAAATGAAAAACGAGATTCAATAGCTAATTGAATACCTACCTTTCTATATTCGCCATGGATATAGCCGTTAGCAGAGCCGCGAGTGAAGTGAATAATAAAATTGGCGGCAAAAAACGGGAGTCACGTACTGCAGCTGTGCGCAAGGGCTCAATTTATTCTCTAACGAAATAAAATGAATGATCAAGCATCATTCCTCTTTTCTCTGGGCACACGCTTCCGGAAACTGCTGTGGAAATTTAAAAAAAGACCCGCCGCACGCAGAGGACGGCTATCGCAATTTTGACCCGATTTGCAAATTACAGCGCTCGTCCGCTGAGATCGATCAAAGCGAGTGACGATCACCAATACGGAATTTCCAGTATCTCTGTCTCTTTCTCTCTCCCCTGTGTGTGTGCTGCAAATTAGCTGAAAATTGCCTCGAAATCGTGACGGACTACGATGATGTGAGACCCAGTGATGATTGAGTATCGCTCAATCATCGTTCGGTGTACTCGCACCACGCGCTTCTATTGAGCTACCAGTTCGGGTTTTTCGAAATACCGTCCACGACTTTGGTGAAATGTGCTCTCAATAATTATATTTCGAAGGTTATTTTGCACTAAAGAGGTCACTAAAAACGTTATCCTGCACTATTGTAATTATTACAATCTGGGACAACGAAGAATTGAAAGTGAGAATTTGATCTCCAAAATTTTTATAAAATTCGTGTCTGATGAATAAACTCCTACCACTTTCCAATGAATTTCCGGTGACTGTCGAGTTCTCTCTAGCAGGAGACTTCATAGAGTTCAATTTTGATCTTCTTTGGAATCAAAAAATGAAGACTCTTTTCTCAGTCCAACTCATAATCTTCCTGAAGGCGATTTTTATTGCGAGCTCGGGACCCTTTCTAATTGGGGGGGGGGGATCATCGGAATTGGCACACTCGTTATTCCCTACCAACCTTAATGAGCTACATTTCCATGATAATCCCATGCCAACTGAAGAAATAGAAAAGATACGCAAGTATAAATTGCACAGCGTGATGCCTAACATCTTAATTCACTCAAGAGGCAAAATTTTCAAGTGTAGCTGCAGTAGTCATGGAAACTCGTTCTCGCAAGTGGCTCACTTATTCGTCATCTTTGCAAAGGGAAATTAATAGGTACGAACGAGTGCCGTGCAGCAGCAGAAGCAGCAGAGCAGCTGTCATTTCACGTGTGTAACAATCACAGAGGACCTTGTTAGACACGATGCGGCGCAAATTAGTCGTCGTCGTCGACGACGAAGTGTAGCTCTGTGAGAGCGTACCGAGTTGACTTCATTTTCTCATACAAAATTACGAGATAGCGCAAAGATTAACCAAGCGAGAGAATATAATTGCGCCGATGCTGTTTATTGTACTCGAAGATATGCAAAATTTTCAAGAAGTTAGAATATTTAAACACGGTGGTACAAGAGGCGTCTCGTCGAATCGAGAATTTGCTTTTTAAAACTGGTAACCTTGAGCCACACATTGGATCCTGAAAACTATCATTCAACTTCAACACAGAGGATCATGATTGGGGCAAATCCCATCTGGATAACTACTCTAACCGAGGGAGAATTTTCTCCATGGCCCGATTTAGTCTGAAGGTGTCGTGATAGATAGTTGATTCCATGAATTAGGCAGTCAGGATTCCAAAATCTTAGTTAAGGGTGAGTTCATCAAACAATGTGTACTCACCTTTTTAACTCGAGAATTAACCAATTCACCAATTCCATATGTTACAAAATGCATACCGCATAACTTGAACATCTTGCAATGACAATGTTATGAAATTTCACAGTTAGACTTTTTTGAAGCGTATATGTTTTTCTAAACTCACACATATAGTAACCCAATGCTACCCTGTTACAAATATTTCATCGAGCACATTTGCAAGATGAATCTCATTCGAACTTGGCCTTTGAATCTCATATTCTGCATTAATCGTTGCCACAGAAAAATCGAATTACGTATAGAACCATTGGATGGCTACTGGCCCGTTCTGTTTGTGCAGTTTTGAAATGCTGCATTCACGGGACTGTTTGCGTTCTCGTGCAAGTTCTCCCTGCACACCCGTAAATTTTGGACTTTGATACGTGGAGTTCAATCAAATGCTAGCAAAATCGATCCCTCTTTTCCTCGATCTAAATAAGCTCGATTCGTCAATTCTCGTCTCGAGGTCTTCGCGAGATACTGTTGAGACCTGCATCAGCAAATCAACAGTCATTTATATTGCGCGACGTCTCGTTTAACTGCTCAAATTTGCACTCAATCAACATGAACATGAGAAATGAGGAGCTCAATTTGCACGTGTTTCACCTAGTTTGTACACTGTACAAATTGTACACTAGCATCAATTAGTTAAACGAACAGTTTCAATGGCCCGAACGTTCTTAGATTATCTTCAGAGAAATGATTTTCAGAATATTTATAGACCACTCTTTTTACCCTTAAATTTGACGCCTTCTTCGATAAGTGAGTGGACAATCCTATTTCTCATTTTCGCCTCGAAAAAGTTCGAGTTGACGCTGAATCGGGACGTGCTGATTATTGTAATTAGCTATTCTCCTTACTTCTCACGCGTCGCAGCTGCAAACTTTCTTCTGCACCTTGCCTCCGGAACTTTCAATTATCCCATTCAACAGAGCTTTCCTTTGATTCTTTCTTGGTCGTCTTTTAGCTCGACACTGTCTCGTTACCTCGAACTTTACCTTCCTCATTTCACTCATTCTCCGTCCAATAGTCGTGTCTTGCCAACACTTTGTTCCGATACTTTTTTCATCCAATAGACGCTCTTTCTTCCTCCTACTTTGGACCAACTTTGTTCCGCCTTTGTACCGAGTCTATACTTACTTGTCGAACTGCTGCCACGTACATTGCCGCAGTTTCGTTGAAACAGTTGGAAAAAGCCAATGGACGTGTCGGTCTTCTCCGTACATCCAACCGGCTTGAAACAGCGTAAACAAACTTACTCGAATGGAGTTACAAAATTCAGTTTCCAAGTGTGAATGCTTATGATCGAAGCGTGTTATTCGCAGCTCAGCAGTGTGCAAAAGTGTCAAAGTTATTCCATTGAATTTTCTCCTCTGCACAGACAATGCAAGTATTGGCATCTGGAGTGAGAAAAGTGCTAACATTTTCATTTTGTTCTTCACTCGATAGAGTCAATTATCTTGCTCAAAGGGTTACGGTAATTTCACAATTACCCGCAATTGTCTGATGTGCAAACATCAAAACATTCTCATTGACAATATTCTCCATAGGTATTTACGAATATCTTTTGTAAGTTATCGGGGATTTTGACCACTTACAAAAGAAATTTGATAGCTTACAATCGATTTGACGAAATCGCTTGTATTTCGATAGCTCACAACAAGATTGAAAAAAAAATTGTATCGGTCTTACCTTATCCGAATCAGTTTTGATGGTTTCTTTCGTGTTTTTCTTCGATAACAATAATGACCGAGGCTCAGATCTCGGGAATTTCATTGGTTGCAATATTGTGGGCTATGGTCGATATGAAGATTTGCGAAAACTCCATACAATACACCCTTGTAGCGTTCACGATGTTCGAAGGATTCGTCACTTTACGATCATTGTTTGATCTTGATGGCTTCATTTTAGCGAGGTTTATTGTGATAGTTGATGGTTGATGGGAGTGATGAATTTTGATGAATGGTCGTGCACTGCTTCAGGAAGTGAGAACTCACTAATCCTGGAGCAGAAAAGTTATGTGAAAAGTTGCCATGTGCAATACCAATATGAGAGTATTGAAATTACGAAAAGTGTAACATTTCCTAAGAATCTCGTATGTTGAGGCTTATTAGCCTTTGTCGTCCCTACCAAACCTGAAAATCAGGAACTTTTTGAGTAATTTATTTTGATCATGGAAACCTTGGGAAATTTCAGGATCAATGATGCTTGTAATCCATTATACGAGTTCCCTCGGTCGTGTAATTTTTATCTGAAACAATTCATCAACAGATTAATGCAAAATGTCAACATATGGCTTCTCAACAAGGTGAAGAGTCTCCAATCGTTCTCATAAAAATCTGTCCCACTGACGTAGCATCGAGTACCAACGACAAACAACTTCGAGAAACACTTGCGCCTCACGTAAATCGGGGAATTCTATTTCTCATTTCATTTTTTTATTTATTATGATTTCATTTCATTTATTGATGGTCCCAAAGACCTCTCACCAATGTAAAATCAAATTTTCTGACAATCTAATGAAGAATTGAACATCTTCCTTGAACTAGAACAAAATTAAGTGATAAATCAATAACCATAAGCCTATTTTATTGGGGCTCATAATTAGTGTGGGTTACACGTTGATATATTTTTCAACTAAATCATCGTTTTTTGATAACAAACTCAAAAATAGAATCTAGAACGATTTTTATTCGACAAATTTCAACACTTTTTGTCTTGCAATCTTTTCGAATGCTGAGACTGCTATTCCGGGCTTCATCTTCACAACTATTTCGTGATCCAGCGAGAAGAAAGAGTCCCTCTTTGCATAAAAGAATCAGGCTTCGAAAGATTGATCCATGTGATCGGCGATCTTTCTTTCCACTTTTACACTTTGTTACGTCTTACAGGTCACATCTATCGAGTTACCAAAAGGCACTAATAGCTCGTCTCGATGATTGAGAAATCGGATTTGCTCAAACGATAGCATTCCATGTCTCCAAGTCGTCAAAAATATAACGGACAGCCTTCAACGGAAATAATCCAGTAGACGTGACATTTTTGTGACGGATCTTTCGATTTACTTTGTCTCTAAGAATGATAAAAAATGCACCAAAGGCAATCATCAATAAAATAACACGGATAGACGAATAGATGAACGACAGCCTGATGGATTGAGCACGAGTTCGTCCACAGCCTCGTCAGAGCTCATGAATAATTCTCGCGGTTTGCGGTAGTAAAGGAAAAAAGCCAGGGCTGCAAAGGACATTGGTCTCGAAATCTGAAAGTCCGCTGCACGCGTCAGCCGTTACATTCGTCTTGGCTTGCAGGTAGACGCCACTTATATCCACCTCATCGGGAATTCGTCCTTCGTGCGGCAACGTTCCATCGACTCGATTCGCTTGTCCAACGAGCTAAAACTTGCTGTTGGTTCTGTTCGAACGAAAATAGTGTAGGGTAAGAGAGATAGATGGTAGATATGTGCAGGGGTGGAAATAGTCGGAGCAAACGGGTCTGTCTGTCCGTCTATCTGTCTGACCAGAGCCTGCTTCTGATGACTGTTTCCACTTGAGCTTGGTTGCGGCTCTTAGTACGACTGGCTACATCGTGTCTAACAAGATTTTCTCGCTTCGCCTATTCGCTCCGAGAGCTTGGTATCTCTCTATCGTCCTGTGGCGTGCACTTCATGTTGTAAGCCCTCCTTGAAGCTTTTCCAACGGCTTGCTCGCGCCTTTGAGTGCCTTACTTTTTTCTTTCAAGCAACTTGTGAGGACTTGGTGTACGGGTATTTTTACACGATCATTTTGAATTTTTTAAACAGCGCTTTTGTAGCGCTCGTAGATCCAAGATAATTAGTATTCATTAGGTTCGCATTCAATTAAAGAGCATTGTCAGTTCATAGGTTATATATTCGAGCCTATTGATAAATTTATGGCATATTGATTGGATATTAACATAAAAGTAGGTAAGTGTGCCTAATATGCCCCCACTATTTTTGTTCTGCTCGTAGTTTCGACTGATCTCAATATTACTCAACGTATCTTTGCTCGTTCCAAAGATAGTTTCAAGACCTTCAAAATGAGCTAAAGTACGTTTAATTTCAAGGGATTGGAGCCGAGCTGTGTAGATGGTTCGACCACCTCTGAGATCGCAGATCTGCATTTGACTCATTTTTGCCATGTCGCAGAACTTTTATATTTACAAAGTGATGACCCATGCCAATAACCACAATTTTCTTCCTAAAAAAATTTTTAGCAAGTTTTCAATACAACACTTTTAGTTTTCGCTCCAGCTAAATTTGATCGTTGACATGACCAAATCTTGGACAAATTTTGTGAATTTCACCCCTAATATCAACAATTTTTTGAGGATTTTGTCGTTTTGAAGGAATTGATTTCTGTTTCTGATGAATTAGCTAATAATCGAAGTCTCAAAGTGGGAACTTTGAGATATTCTTATTCATCTGGATCAGAAGAAGTATTCGCGTGAATTTTCCACGAAGAATCTGTGGTCTCAAGAACTCATTGTTGATGTCTCGATGTTCTCATTCTACGTGGTCCTGTTTATCAACGTACGCATAAATAACTGAAATTCTTGGGTAAGGGTCGTTATTTAATTTCTCTGGTACGTGATTCCTTTGGCATTATCTCGTCCATAAAATCTATCAAATAGAAAATTCTCAATAGATGATGAAGAATTGCCGGTCAGAGGGGGTTAGAATCCTTGCAAAGTGCATCCCAGATTCAGATATGGAAATCGGGTAGAGAAAAAGTTGTACAAAAGTCTGAAAGTCGGGAAGCTCTGCGGGTCGTTCATTGGCCCGGAGAGAACGGCTACCCCCGCTAACAATCTCTATCTGGTCGGAAAATGTAATGAAAGCTGATCCTGCTCAAAGATAGAGGTTCTGTCCTGTTCCATGCAAATTCTCGAGCGATGAAGTGGACTCTTTGCCGGTAGAGACAATCAATTGCTTCTTCGCTTGAAGAAGACGAGTAAATCGCGCACGATGGCTCTCACTCTGCAGATGATACACTTAAGAGGTGCTTCGTGCCTGCAGGGATCGCGATATTTTCCATTTCCAGGAAACTCTTGGCTGCAGACATGGATATAGTCGTTTCGCCCGTAGAGAAAGAGCCAGAGGGATTACGCTGATGGAATATTGCTGGTGAAGAATTAATAATTCCTACAGCTACGTGAAAATTCAGTCTCGACTTTTATCGAAGATTTCTCATGCTGAAATCCTATTCATGCCTAGTGCAGCGTATATTGGTGAAATTTTAATACGAGCATATTCAACACTGTAAAAGATTTATGAAGCTTCGTGGCTGAGGTAGTATGGAAAATTCATCGCATCAAGAGTGTCTCGTCTCCCCAAATCAGATATTTATACTCAGTCACTCAGAAATTTTACAAAATAATTCGTCTCATAGACAGTTGAAATTTTCTACCATTCAAAGACTCGATGAATAGATATATATTACAGGATGAAAAAATTCTCTGAAAATCCACTCGTGATTATGATCTTTGAGGTTAGGTACGCATCACAAGTACGAAGTCACCTTCCCTCTTCTCTCTCGAAACACACAATTATTTTAATGGAGATGGAGCGGGACTCGTAGTCTCTGGCGCAACGTCAACATTAACCGAGTACTCGATCAAGTTTGCAAAGTCCATTTTCACGTGATGCTTCTCGAGAGAACTACTATATATACACAAAAGCCTTTCTCACTTCGTCTTATCCAAATCGCTCTATTTTCTCCGGCTCTCTCTAGCGAAGCGGCCTATCTCTAATTGCCTCTGATATTCCGGCACAACTTCTTCGCGCTGCATCAAGACCCATCCCTCACAGTTGCCCCCCCCCCCACCCCTAAAACGTCTACTTCGTTCCGCCTTGGGCTCTTCTCACCCCCTCATTTTCATTATACACCCCTAGACATACACAGGTAGAGAGTTTCATAGCCGTGGCCAGAAGGGGGAAGAGGGGGAGATGTGATTTGCATTGCGCTTATGGACTGGAGAACGAGCGCGACGCCCGGTCATGAGTGTATAGTCCGAAACCCGTTGTGGTGGCAGCACTGGAATTTCCAGCCATTCCCCGAGTAATTTACGACCACGAGAGTATAGTGTGCTCTAGTCGCTGTTACTTTGGTCGTCGTTTAGGTATTTGGTGGTCACCGACCGTTGCAAGACTGATTCTGAGGATCGTTACGGATTTCGTGTTTTTTTGTTGTAATTTTGGTACTCGGATGTTGATGGGGTACCGATTCGGGGGAGCTTGAGCATCTATGATCGAGATGATTTTGTAAGGTGAAAAAGATTTTGCCACTCAAGTAGTCATTCTTACGATTCGTGTGCCCGAACTATGGACTATTTTCTAGCCAAAAATCTCGAGACTTAATTACACTTGCTCAACAGATTTGCGTGAAGCCCTCTGATGATTCTTGAATATTCCAGAGCAGACCAAGTTGAATGCAATCCCACAAGTGACCCTCCGATTTCGAACAAAACTCTTCCGTCATTAGTGAACACCACTCTCATTGAATCAAAAGAATTCATGATCGCATGGATCTGGATACACAAGCTCGTTACATTGTGGATCACACCTATCTGGTTAACGATCAGAGCTGCAATACTTTTACCTGGGCGACCTCCTCGTGGTCAATCCCGTTCCGTACGGTAGAGAAATAGAGAACACCGGGAGACATATTATAAATGAATTGATGCCAAGCCGAGAAGTCGAATTTGACATTTGGGCCAAGCGCTCGCACCAGCTAATAGCCGTGTGCCGGTTGACCATGCTGCACAGTGCTGGTCCGATCGCCAGCTGTCCAGGAGCTCAAGACTTCCGCTCGATGTGAGGTTACCCCACTACTGATCTGCCGTAGGTGGTCTGCGAATATTTGAAATTCAAGTATACTAGCAGAATTGCTCCGCTCGCTGACGCTCGCTGCGCCTACGAGTCTTTGGAGGGAGTTTGAATAGTTGAATCGTATTATTTTTCAAAACAAATATTTGATTTTGAATAAAATAAGAATTTCGTTCAAATGGCAACCATAATTAATTACAGATGCACGCTGTAACTATTTTCGTACATGAAGTTCAATTTTCATAAATTCTACGAAGCTTCAGTCTCACTTTTCAAGGATTGATAGAGCTGCGCGAAAAAATATTAAATGGATATAGAAAGACTTCTTTTATCATTATTTCATTCGTTACATTACATTCGTATATCCATCTCATACATCACAGCCTAATTCATCTTTACTGCATGTCACATCACATATCTATTTCATATTTCCTTTCTGTCCTTTCATATGATCTCATTTCCTTTCCTATATTTCCTGTCTATATCTTCTTCATCTCTTTCTTCACCTCCACCCAATCTCACCTCCATTCAATCTGATCATTTTCCATATCATTTTTCACTTCACCGCCATCTCATCTCCTCCTCTACGTCATTCCCACCACCTCATCACATTCATCATGAATGCTTTCAGCCTATAACATCTCATCCCTTCCCCTCCTCTTTACCCATTCCATCTTACCTTCATTAAATCTCATCATCTTTCATACCACCCCCCACTTTACCACCATCATATCTCCTTTCCTATATCATTCTCACCAGCTCATCACACATTCATCATTCATCATACATCCGCCAATGATCGCCTACTTGGAGGCGAATTCTTGTGCGCAGGTAAGCCGCCTTCGGGTGCAGAGGTTGTGTCCGAATTCAAATCCAAGTAGGAGGGTGAGGCAATCATTCAATCCATAATATAATCATGCATCCATCTTAAACATCACAACTTATTACATCTTCATTGCACGTTGCATCTTATTTCTATTTCATACCATTCTCTCCTTCCATATCATCTCATCTTCTTCCCTACTTCTTCTTCCTCTCTTTCCCTTCTCTTCTTCCATTATCATCATCATCATCATCATTCATTCTCTCATTCATTCTCTCATCCATCACTTCCCATCATCATCATCATCACCATACATTCTCTCATTCATCACATTCCATCCACGGACGCAAACAGAGGGACCCAAGCTTCCATCGTTGGAACAATCCATTTTCTGCACTTGCGACATCATAATACCTATGTATGGTGAGCAAGTGTAGAAAATGGTGCGAATTCGACGATGGCTCGAAGCGAAGGTTCAACAGACAGACTTTCGACAGAATTCTTACATCAATTCGAGCCAGACAAAGACAGCGGTACCCACAAAACGCTTGGAAACATGGGAGTAGCCCGTATTCCTGTGTCCGACACCATACGAAAGTAAGGTGAGCGGATGCATCAAAAAGGGATATTGGTGCGAAAACATGATAACACGGCAAGGGTACAACGAACAGACTTCTGACAGCTTTACAAAATTTAACATCTGAAAGGGGTAAAAAATCTAAACAAACAGGTGAAACGAAACAGGTAAAATAGAATAAGTAATATCCAAAGTGACAAAAAGTCTAAAATCAAAATAGGTAAAAAATCCATAGAACAGGTAAAGTATAACAGATGGAAAGAAACTGGTGAAATAGACCCTAGATAGAATTGTAATAAAAATCTAGAGGAAAATACGCGCAACTTTTTGGTCTTATCAGGTTAGGTTAGTAAAATCTAGGGATATTTATCTCTGGAGACAAATCAAGACAGGTAAAGTTAAGACGGCAGCGCGCAACTTTTGAGTCAGGTCAGGTTAGTAATAAATCCAGGGATATTATTCTCTAGAGAAAAGTCAGGTCAGGTTAGGTTAAAACCGATCTAGGGGAAAAAATCTAGTGATTCCGGACACCAAACAGTCGTCACGCGACTTAATATAATGTAATGTAATGTAAGTAATGTAATGTAATCCCAGGTCGGTGTCTATTGGCCCTATCATGGATGCCCTCATGGGCACGAGGCAAGGATACTCCCTGCCATCGCGTTGGTTTGGGAGAAGGCCATCGCCAAGTAGGGAACTTCTCAAGAATGACACGGCTTTCTCGCCAACTACCGAATTCTAGGATGAGCTAGTACGTGGCCGAACCCGTCTCTTGGTGGGAGATTAGATCAGGCTCGTCTAAGGAACCTAGAGAGCCCTCCGAGTACCAGGAGTGTCAGAGAAGACTTGCCCAGTGATCGTGACCGCCAGATAGAGCTGTACGGACTGCTCCGGGGGGCGTTGACTGGGGCCGGGGGACTGTCAGACCCCAGAGTTGGGCCATCAAGTGACCCAGCCCTCTTCGCGGTCAAGAGTAGGTGGTCCATGACTTCCTATGAGGCAAGCTCCGTAGGAGAGCTTATTCGTGTAATTGAAGCACAAGGTATAGCACGGATCGCAGCCGCAACGAGTTTACGAACTCTTTACTCGCGTGAATATCATTGGCAGCCAAAAATCAGAGCTGACTGTCGATTATTCAGCTATGTTCATATATTCCCCTTTCATGTGCAGAATCTGAAATTTGCACGTCACTCATGAACTAACCCGCAAGTGCCAACGCCCCGAATCCCCTTCCGACCTAATCATTCATCTTGTCGCGAATGTGCCTCCACGTTGTGCTCATTATGGAATACCTCAAGCTCGATTCTCTTTTACAACTTATTCTCCCATCTCAATCCATTGTCGTCCGCCCCATACCTGCACGAATACATTTCTAGTCGTGCACTCATATGGCAAAACAGGAATTCGAGAATAAAAGAAAATAGGATGCAGATCGCGGAAGTAGAGGCTCTTTTTCCCATATTACTGGCAAATATCAAGCATTCACACGAGTCGAGTGGGTGGAATTTGCCAAAATGGCTCGTGTAAACTCATCGTAATTCGTATGCCGACTCGCACGTATTTGGCATGAATGTATTGCCCTTTGAATTGCATGGAAGAGGAAATATACTTGACGTATAGGAGACGAGATACGTGCCGGTACGCGCATCGCTAAGCTCAGAGATCACGGCGACGAATCGGCAATAGTGTCTGGAATTTTGTGAGTGATCGCGCGTGCTCGAAAATATCAGATCTATCGTATTGTATGGAAAGAATAAAGGGACGGTGAATGAGAAATTTAAGTGGAATTTTTATCCCAAATATATTCGCATACAAGATAACCATGCATCCCAATGTTCAATACTCCAACAAAGAACGAATTCAAAATTTCTGGGTCATTGAACTTGGCAGAAATTCTCTTTTTCTTTATGGTATTGTGAAAAACAATTGGATATATTTTCATGGATTTTTTTTTCAGTCGTGATCGGATGTTAATAGGGTATAATAAATTTTCTATGGATTCGAGACCACGTTCTTTCTATGGTCAAATTAAATGAATTCACGATTTCACTCAAATTGAGATCAAATGATTTGAATTATTACCTCATTCACCCATATAAGGTGATTGAATAACGGACGTAGGTGTGGAACGAATCTTTCCTCAATTTAGCGTTTCGGCATATATTTGCGCTCGGTAATGATAATCATTCTATAGAGACAAATAAAAGAGTGTACTTTTTTCAAAGAGAAATCATTCGATTTGATTTCCATTCGAAGTTCGTTTACTCGAGTACAGCGTGCAACGATACAACAGTGAGTAAATATCGCAACGTGTCAATACAGCGTGAAACAGGAAAACCTGAACGTAAACTTGGACCAAAAAGATTTATCACTTGGAAAAATAACGAAGTTGTTGAAGAGGTAAAAGAAACGTGAGGTCGTGAGATATCATCAAAGTCGGTGCGAATCATGAGTAAATAATATGCTGCTATTCAGAACCAGTGAAAAATCACAATTCGTTGTTATAAAAGTCCTTGACACACCAAGCATTTCATCAAATCCAGTTTAGTCGTGAACAAGTCAACTTCTCACAAGAATGAACCTTATCGCATTAATTTTGCTCTTTGGGGCTTTTATTGTTTTGTTTGTCGTTGATTCGATGGCTCGTGTCCGTCCAACTTGCTCAACAGTTGTGTGTCATCCTAATTGGAAATGCTACGACACCAGAAGAGGCCCTAAGTGTAGCATGTAATTTTGGGGTGAGCAATGTCCCTTATTTGAAAGACAAGTACAGTCTTAGATCATTAGTCAAACTTCAGACTATGTCCATATCGCTGATGATGATGGATATTAGATGATGAGTACTCAAACTCATGATAATGAGATTATTATAAATGTTTGCATTCACCAAATTCGGCAATGATTCAACAAAATATTCGATAAGCGATCTCGGTACACAGTGATGCTTTATTGACATCGAAATTTGGATAGTCATTATTTTTTATCTCAATCATCAAGTGATCGATTTAATACCCCGCCCCTCCCTCCTTCTCAAACATAGCAATATACTGCTTTTATGAACTTTCATTCCGAATTTTCTGTCTACTTTTCCAAATCTTTTTTTCGTGTATTTCACCAAAATGGGACAGCAAAAGTGGTCAGATTGTGGCCCTAAAACTGGAGTAGATTCACAAATTCACATGAACCTACAATCAATTCCCATAAATTTCACAGGACCAACCCAAGAATGAGTCAACTGCTCAGTCGGATATCCCTCCACAAGAGAGCGGAAATATGCTTGGATGATCAATTCATCGGCTGTCTTCTGCAGGAGACAAAATGAAGCAAATATGGTTTCTGAATTTTATGAAGTGTACGACTAGTCATGTACATATACGTAATAAAGTTAGTAATACCACCGCGACTTGTTGTCGAATGAAATTTCATTTCATTTCGCGTCGAAATGAAGAAATTTTGCCTAGTGAAAATCTTCTACTCCCGATATCATCATGTTGACCCGTGATCTTCGGCTTGAAAGCGTGAGAGTGCCTTTTTCGTGGATTTGTTATCATCGGGGTTACCATGACCCTGTGTAGTCTAATCATTCACACCACTTTACCCTGTCCTTGCAAAAATTCACAGGAAGCTCATAAAAATACAACCGTTACGCAGGAGAAATATCCAGATTTATTATTTCTGAAAACAGCCTGCTACAGCGAGCTCATTTGAATTCATCCCAAACCAAAGGTATTCAAGATTGTCATGCGAATATCAAATGTGAAAAAAATGAGGGTTGAGAGAGAATAGTAGAATGTTGGATAGAGATAATATGGATCCGAGGCTACAGAAACGAGGACGAACGAGGGAAGCGAGGTAAAAAATTCAAGAAGCTCGCGCAGCTAATCCGATATTTTGCATTGCTAACACGGTCCCGTGATCCTAGCTAGTAGTCATCAAAGTAAATTTCATGAAAAGTGAGATTCAATCAACATTCATTTCAAAGAGCTTCGTCTGCAGTATGAAATAGCATAATTGAGCCGGAAATTCTATATTTTTCCACTATTGCAGCATCTCTTGCGCCATGCAGTTGTGATCGGCTTATTCGACGGTATAGCAAAAATAGGAATGTATCAAGTCGTGAAATGGAAATCTGAAGTATCCGCATACCGGGACTGAAATTTGAATTTATTCCGCGCAAGAGTCTATCGGTTTTCCCGCATTCGACTGAATGTGATTTGCCTAATTCAATTTTCGACTTCCTAAACCTTGTTCACCTAGCTGCCGAACACTTATTTGGTAAGATCCTTCATTCAATGTTTGTAGTTTCGCGTCGTTATTCATCATTAATTCTTTCCTCTTGATGTTCGTCTGTGACATTGACTTTTGAGATCCACTGTCACACCCTCAGCCGAATAAGAACAACCGAATTTGGTCCTCGTATTTCCTCGAAACTCTCGTCGGATTTTCCTCAATGATGAAATATAAATCAACATCGTAATAATTGGTATAAAAATACGTCATGCCGTAATAATATTACGCCCTAGTTAAGATTCTTTCGAGTATGTTATTCGATCAATTTTTATCGTGGGTCCGACAGTTTTGCGAGTTTTTACTCGTCCTCGTGAAGTATGTGATCAGAAACGCGTGAATTTCTCTCGAATTAAGGATGCGAAGAAAAAAGCAGAATGAACGGATGGAAAAAGAGCTCGAGCTGACGAACGAAAAATAGTCACGCGGAATTCTACCCGAATGCGAATACCATTCGGTTTGCTGTTATAGGCAAGTTTTTATTGCCGCAGCCTCGGCTTTGAGATATTGGGATTCGGTCTAGCGGATTCGATTTGTGAGAGAGAAAAGAAATGGGGAAGCGTGGTGAAAAACATCAGTTGACCTAAAATCTTGTTCGATTTTTCATCTCATTGAGCGTGGCAGCTAGAAATTCAAATCACAGTTCAATCAATAAATTTTTTCAAAATCGTACAATTCTGACTTTCGGAATTGTATCAAAATCTTTGGATAGAAGGTTATTCTGCATAGGTACTTACTGGCAAAGAGTTCATGGTAGTAGAAAAAGACATGAATAGTTCTTTTTTTGATACAGAAAGACAAAATTAAATGAATATATTGAATCCGTCGTTCAATAGAAGTTCCAGAATCAAAAAATGTGACCATCTGTCATCCGAGTTCATCATCGGACTGTGCCGATGGATATCCCAAGTCTTGAATAAGATATAAAGCTCATGGACCTTTGTAATACCACTCTTTCTAAGGTCTTCAATTGAAGAAGGATTTTGTCTGAAATGCGGGAAAGAGAGGGAAAAATCTTGCTTGGGAAAGAAATTTCCCCTCATCTCGTCGCCTTCTGATGAAAATCTTTCAATTAGAAACCATAATCCAAACAGTACCGCCAACTCATGTTCTTAATATTTGATTTAGAGCCTTGGTATTGCATCAACACAGCCCAATGATGATCTAAAATGGACTATAGTTACATTTCTTGATTCTGAAAGATAAAGTTGCTCCATCCCTTGGATCTCTCATGGTTCACGACTTCACCGTACGGGGGCCGTGGCCCCGGACTGCAACGAACCTCCGGCTCTTGTCAAGGTACACTGTACCCGGACCTTAGCCCAAATTCGGTGGAGAGGGACTGGCCCTGAGACTGGTGCTTAGGCACTTTGAACCCGATTCTGGGGGTGTGACAACCCTCTGGCCCCAGTCAACGGTTGCCGAAGCATAGCGGCCGCACAGGTTTATCCGGCTGGCCATGCCAGAGGACCATATGAATCTAGGGTCTCGTGGTAGAGTTGCCTTATTGAGTAGTCCGCTGTGAGAATTGGAAGACTTATCTAGGAAACCTAGGACTCATCGAGCTCTAAGCAAAGCTCAGATGAATCCATTATGCTCACAGCTGGCCCGAAGGTCGCTAACCGGCTATCCTGAAGTGATGCTCACGCGGTTCCGGGATGAGATGGTAGATGCAGGTGGATCTCCTTCTTGATTGCCCGATGCCCTAGGTATCGGACATCGAGGGGAGAGGGATATTACACGGCCGGGCCCACCTCTCGGTGGGCCCCACCCAAACCCGTGTCCCGCCTGGTATGGCCTGCGTGGGCTATGCGTAGTCCGCGTAAGCTGAACCAGTCCGGTGTCTGGGGACGGATCCGAGGGATCCTGAGGCAGATTTTGCCCTCTAACCACCTTAAAAAAAAAAAAAAAAAAAAAGGTCGCTAACCGGCTAGAGTCGGGTCTCATGAGACCGGGAATGGCTGCGCTGTAAGCCGATGCGCTGGCAGGACGTACTCCTACCCCACACGCATGGGGCAGCTGGGGTAACGCCGCGAAGGTGGGTTCAATATTCGAATAGTTCATGATCTGAGAAAGAAATACCCGATACTCGCAGGATGATCGGAAACTTATGAGCTTGCTGTAATGATTCATCTTTCTCAAGAAGTCAATATAAAGTCTTAAGTGACCTCATTCCCGCGCGGTGTGATGAGATTTTTTTTATACATCGGGAGCATGAAACACTATCGCGTTTCTCCAACATCAGGATATGAAATTCCATCATCGAGGAATGATATTGCCCTCCTCCCCCGCTGTTATTAAAACTGCGAAATGGCACCAGTAAATCTGAAAATTGCTGCAATATAACTCCAGGAAGTCAGGATTGAGTGCGCTTATATCTCTTGCTTGGATGAACTTCCCTCGTCCTATTGTTTTTCATCAATAGCCATACTCATCAGAATCAAACACAGGACATCACAAAAAAAATCCCGTATCAACCCGCATGATGAAATCCACTGAAATATCTTCCATTGGAAAATTGATAAATTGTCCAATACTGAACGGCAAATTTTGCTCCGTGTTTCAGGTACAAAGTGGAAGTTGCAGGCAAATCGCTGCCCCAGTTGACGAATCTAGATAAAGGTCGCTACGGAGTTTTGATTTTTGAAAATTTGAACAAGTACCTGCAGATGGACAAGTGGAACCGGGAATTGCTGGACAAGTACTGCCGCGAGTATTCGGTTGGGATAGTCGGGTTCACGCCTCCAGGTGAGGAGAGCTTCGTCGGCGCTCAACTCAAGGGCTTTCCGCTCTTCGTGCACACAAATCTTAGGTTAAAGGTGAGTTGATGAAAATATTTCATTTCCATTGCTACACGCTAAAAAAAGATCGAGCTTCGACAGCAAAACAGAATTTGCTGTAAGGATCCTCGCTTATCCAACAATATTATTATCTGGTCTTGCTATTTCTGCTGCCAAATCAGGCACAGTTTGCCTCGATAAATCAGCAAACAGATTTCGATAGAAGACGTTCTGCAAATCTAGGAACATTTTTGAGTTCAGCTAGCAAATTATTTTGCAAAAACAGCTACGCCATCTGCGCTGCAAAAAATTTTGGTGTCGCAGCGACTCGAAATGGGTAAAACAACACAAGTTGCGTGCTGGGCGAGCTTCATGTTTAGTTGATGCGGCTAATTTGCAACCAAAATAAATATAACCTCTTGTCATTGTTTACACCTAAATCACCCACCCTCCAAAATCAATTGAGGATTTATTACTCATTTTTTCGAACGGTGGTATGTCCTCGTTGAAATACAATTGCATGTGGCCATTAATAAGAGATCTTTCACCTCATAATCTTCAAAGCAAATTCAATAACAATATGACATGTTTTGCTGGGTCCCAGCGGGTTGAGGTCTAGTTACGACAGCAAATAATTTTCGCTGTCTGGAAACAGCAGCAGAAAATCGCTAGTCGAGCAGAAAAATTTGCTAGTTTAACTAAACTGTTTTTAGCGTGTAAGAATTCAAATTGAAAACTTGTGAAAAACGTGATGAATAATGCAGCAGATGGGAGTTATCCAATGATTATCCATTAGTGCACAATATTTTCCATGCAGAGGGTCTAGAGCACAATATTCAATTTGAGATGGTCGACCGACATCGCAGTTACTCGATACTCTGTGAACTCATCCGGCCTCGTGTTACGTGTCAACCTTAGTCGTGAATCACATTTGCAGAATCGAGAATCCTCATAAAGTTGCTGGGTGGACTATTTGAATGGTCACGTTGTCATCGAAGCTCCTTTCTCGTAACCGGTCTCATTAAGTCGGAATTTTTATTCCTACAAATCATAAATGCAGTCTGTTCCGTTCTCCCTCGCAATATCAGCTTGCAATCGAATATGACACAGTTCTTGCCAATCTTGCGAATTTAAGTGCTCACATCTTAGTCTCTTCGACGTCTGTTATCAAGTTCTGAGAATCTTCTGCTTATAATGAAACTCTTCCCTACAGAGCCTCGGGAATTCCGAATGAATTTTTGTAATGACAAGGGATCGATTATACAACTTTGTTCGCTTCTCGAAAATAGATGTCACAATTTAAGTTTAGTGATTGAAAGGCTGCTGTGATTCATAATTTACAAACGCACTCGACAGCAATTCTCCTGTCGCTCACTGCAGCACATGGAGAAATTCCACTTGACTTAATCTCAGAATGATTCCATTGAAAAAGAAACAATATGGATTTTCGACTTCTGAAGTAGGTGCAAGTTGATATAAACATTGGTGAATATCATTACTGCAGTGAATAGGCGGCCAAAATCCGGGGCGCTCAAGCGGCGCGCGCGGGTTCGAATCCCGTTCGGGTTAGCTTGGAATTTTCCTTTGGAAAGGGGAATTTTATAGGTGATAATTAAGATTAGAATAAGAATCCAGGACTGCGGCGTACATGACAAACAACTTCCACATAATCAAAACACCAAAAATTCTAAATACTCAAACTCGTCTGAATGCTTGAAAATTCTGGATACTCGCGCATTCCGCAAAAAGCCCGTTGATGACCGTATCAGAAGTTTGTTTCATTCAAAAGTGCTGATATGATATTAGAGGCAGTGTATCGAGCAAGTTTGTGAGAGCTTTTCCCTTAGAACGATCTAAATGTTGGCCGATAGTAATGAACTCACTAATCCGTGTGTTATCCTTCAAAGCTCCGTTGTCAAAATAATTCAATACTCGATTGAAGAAATGAACAATACCGAATATCGATAGGGTAGAGCCTGGGTATGTTGTTATTGAAGGACAGCAAGGTATTAACGTGGCTCCACAAGGCAGTCGAGGGCAAGCGTCAAAATATATAGATTCACCTTGCCTCACTTTGATCTAACATTCAACCCTCGTATTTGCAAATTTCAGGATGCTCAATTGAATGCAGCGTCACCAATTCTGCGACTTACGAGGGCCGGCGAAACGGCCTGGGGTCCTCTGCCCGGTTACGATTGGACCATCTTCGAAGCGAACCACAGCACGTACGAGCCTCTTGCCTGGGCTCACCGAGACAGCCTCGATTACGCGACCAACAGGAGTCCCCTTTCTACGGTCATGCAGGTGAGCGAGCAGCATCTCATTTTTCCACTTCCACTGCTGTGCTTCGTCTCCATTCATAAATAGTGTAAAACTTCCTTCATCGAGATTTTGGATAGATAAAACAGGATAGTTTGCTCGAAATCATTGGAAAAAGTCATAATCGTGCAACAGTACTCTTCTCTGATTAGACCAAGCACAATTTCGACAATTACGTACGATTTCAACTTTGTTTTAAATCTCTCAAAATCTAGTTAGTCTTCCCTATACTCTCTATTCATCGGAATAAGCTCTGATGTGAAAGAAGAAAAAAATTCTATATTTCATTGAATGGAATCAGCATTCGCAAAACCGTTACCCTCGAGCTCGGGTGGAATTGCCTTCAGTTGCATTGTTCGGAGAAATCAAATTACCGTTCAATAATTACAAATTGATGGACAACTGCGTGCCCCCCTTTTTTTTAAGAATAATCAATTCGAGCTTTCGATGATCGGACCTCTCTTAACGAGAGAGTCTAATTACGAAAATAATCTCAATTAAATCTACGTTTGTCAAATTAGATTGGGCTGCTCGCTGCTAATTATTTTATTCTGAATCGCATGGGTCAGATAGTGAGCTATTCGAATCCCAATTTGATTTCGCTCCCATACACTCGAAACTTTACTCGCGGTTGAATTTCAAATTTGTCACGAAGCTGAAATTTTCGAATTTCCTCTCTGAAATTCACTCAATTACCACATAACCTCGAAAAGTAGGCAGTGTCCGTTCCAATTGTTCTGAAAGGACGAATTTCATCCCTCATTATGATTCTAATTGAGGGCTCTCCACACTGCGAGAATTCAGTAGAAATTAGCAGGAAGGGTCAAATTATATCATTCATTCGACATTCACTTTGATTTGCATGCTACTAAAGCCTCTTTATTTTGGACATTCGCTTTGGTAGAAACGTCGTTTCAAAGTTTTCTAACAAAATGGCCTGTGTCATGATTAGAAAGTATTCCTTCGAAATTGATGAAGTAGCTTTCAACTCTGTGGAATCCTGCATGTACCCAAAAATCGATGGAATCCTTTCGTATGTTTTAGACAAAATGAGCAAGAGCAGGAATATCATATCGTCTTATTCGAACAATCATCGTTAGTTCAATCTGATAATATTGGATATCTCTTGGAAATACGAACTTTGAGAAGTAATTGGAAGATAGCTTCATACAGTTGGCACCGATTATAATCCGTATCAACAAGAGAAATTGAAAAATATTTCGCTAACGTATTGATAGATAGTTTCCACTCTTCTTCACGTACATAGGAGTAATTTCAATAGAAATTTCCCACTTCGACTGATTGTCAAGAAAATTTACAATCGATACTGCATGGTAAAATCTATTGTATCATTTGTATGTTGATGAAAACAACACTCTTGCATCGCATTTCGCTACAATTAGTAATATTCTGTGAGTAGGACGACGGCTCGTGTTAAAAACTCTTCCCTACGAACAGATGATGGCTGGAAGTAAATAAGTTCAAATTTTTCCAAATGTTACATTAATCCTTCAGATTGAAGTAATTCGTACTTGCATTGAGAAGCTTGCTATGGCCCACGCGCCAGGTCAATTTGCAAAATATTTTCTCTTTGGTTAGCTTGAGAAAAATCTGTGTCAATAAAGAAATTTCCTAGAATCTCGAAAAAACCTCAAGTCTCTTTCGAGAATTCCTCAAAACAAGTGGAAAGTTCTCTGTTCTATAAAAAAAATAACAAAAAAATACACAAGCAATCGCATCGCCGAACGCATTCAAAGGCTTGACAAACGATATCGTTCCCCCAGAAACACGCAGCAATTTGAACGAAAAAGATCATATGCATACACACGGAAAGGACAAGAATAAGCGGTACAGTCCGAGTGAAATCCCCGGATCGTCGCGACCGCAACAAATGCCCGTTGTCGTCGCTGTTCTGTGTACCCCAACAAAGACATTTCCAACAACCCTCACATCTACGTCAAAATTCACCCCCCAAAAACACACACAGACATCGAGGTCATCCTTGTTACACTGTACTCTGACTTTTTCACCCACTTGCATTTTTCCACAGAGGCTTTCTGCTCAGAAAACCCTATACTCTGCTCTCCATATGTCTTTTAGCTTGCTTCGTATATATCGAGCTTACCAGTACGTAATTCCGTTGGGGCATTCATCGTGTACACACGCCTACCTACCCGCAACTGAGCCAGTGCTCGCAGTTTGTTAGCCGCTCATTTTTCTAGCCGCTCCAAACCATATTTCTTCCTTCTCGATCTTGCTCTCGTACTACCGTTTTTTGCATATAGTCTGTCTACGTATATGTACTGACCGGTATGTATGTGCTTTGGTCTACGCCCCTTTTGATCTTCTTTGTTTACATGCTGTTTCGTTCGAGTTATGGGCTTGTACCTACATACGTGTATCTTGATTGTGGTATGGTAGCGGGAGTTTCCCATTTTGGTCGAGATTGGATTTTACAACTTTTGCGATGAAGATCGAGAGAGCATAGGGAAGTAGTTCTTCTGTGGTAATATTTCATCGACTAGCCTTGCTGATTTGCGTTAGTTGAGTTTTTGCATTAGTCAGTCGTTTGTTGCCGTCGGTAAAGTCATTAGATCTGAGCGCTCTTAGATCTTGATGGTCGATGAATTTGAACCTTCCTTGCCTATTTGGGTCTCGAAGAGTTAGTCAAGCAGACTCTAGCTTGTGAAACGATTGACAATTTTCATTCCTCACAATACCTCGTTACGGGATCAAATTTATAGTATTGTTGATGATGACTCAAGTCGTTTAGGATTTGTTACATTTTCGTGGTTTCATCCTAACCACCTAGACTGCAATATTTCTGGGTGATTGGTCCATAGAATCACTGAACCTTAATAAAATTTTTCATCTCTCGTTGAGGCATGAATTTGAAATGGCTCTTCACGATGCTGTTTGTCTGAATCTCACGTTCACTGGAATTTATTTCTTTTCGTTCACTCTAATTTCGTCCTCATGATTTGTTTGGTATTTTTTCGATAGTTTTGATGAAGGTGTCTGTACCTCCGTTCACGCATCGATTAAGATTCGTTAAGTTTCGAGAAAAGTCTCGGGAACCTTCCTTTTATTTGGATATCCGATTTCGAATTCCAAAGTAAAAATAGCTGATTGAAAGATCACAGCACACCTTTGCTCTGACCCACAATTTGATGGAAGAATAACTAATTTCAGGATTTCTCATGAACTTTTCAAACTCCCTCAGCTCAGCTATTTGATTTTCGCGGATGAAAAATTTGATCCTGGCGAAGAGTGGCAGTACACGATTTTTCATCTCCAGCTACTTTTTAGTTTTATATCTTTACCGACGAACCCTATCGTGGCAACGCTAGCGAATCTTGTTTCGCTCAAGTGCCGGCTTCGGGCGTTTCTGCAGAATGAATTGGAAAAAAAGTAGCGAGCTTGTTTTCCCGGTAGCGGCAGTAGCCCTGCATTGGGTTAACGCTATTCAAGCCTGAATACTTTAAAACTTTACGATTCCCATAGAATTTTCTCAGAATTCGATCGAGAGGCTGAAAAGAATGAGGTGCATTCAATGCAGTGTAAACCCTTGTAACTTTTCGCTGAAGAAATTCCCTCTATTACAGGATGAAATACTTCGTACCTGATAGCCAGACTATATCTACATCTTCGTATATCGATCATGATTTTTCACTTTTCCATCTCATTCTATCTAATGGATGCTTCATAATTTCTGAAACTCAGCGCTTTTCAAAAGGTTCCTCGCCGTTATTTCTTTCAAACTCAGTGATAAACCCCAACCGTGATCTAGATTCACTTTTTCAAGCCCAACCGACATCCAATTCTCGAGCATGGTAATTTTTCATTGTATAAATAACTACCCCGGGGGGGGGGTCAGGATTAATCTGATCCTGCGTGCTAGAGCAAGATATATGAATCATAATGTATGCTGTAAAAACAAAAGCGGGAAACCGGATACCGAGCGAGAAAACGCCGAAAGCGCGAGACAAACGAGGCAACCAACCAAACGAGAAAAAGCGAGCAATGCACGTGATGGCACGTTTGCACGGTGTGTACAAGCATCTGAGCCACGACGCGACAGCAACGACGGATAGATCGCGAAGATGCATGACGTGTGATCTTGTGGATACGCGATGGCGGTATGAGTATTTGGCTCGAGCGCGTCTTTTGCAGAGGAGCCTTATCGCCTTCCTGTCTTTTTCTTCGACTTATCGATTCTTCTTGTCGAAAGCTGTTACAGTTCAAATTGCTTTCTGTTCTCTTTGTTGCTCGATGGAAATGGAAACCGCGGTACTTCTGCCGGTGAGATGAGATTTCAACAGAGCTTTGCGCGACAGATCTCGAAAATTGTTCCTACTCAAAATGAGATTTGCTCAGAGACTCGTGGTTTCCCTTTGATTAGATTTTTTCCAGAAAATGCCCAAAATTTCTCACAATTTTTCATGAAATTCGGCACTATATTACTTTCAAAGGGATCACTTGGAATTTTAATTAAAATAACCGTGTAGTCCAACCTTGTTGAAAATATGAAATTTTTCATAAATTTGATAGTCTCCAGGTCAGCGTATGGTAAGTGAAGCCGTAGAGTAGCTACGCTTTTCCATGCACCATACTGTAATTATCTCTTCGAGCATTCAGAGGCGAGCCAGATAAAACGAGTATGAGTGAAAAACAGCTATGCATTTATAAATTTCCATTTTCTATTTAAATATGTATCAAACTTCGAAACTACCAAATTTGTTATCAACTTTAAAAATGTGAAGCGGGTTCAAATGCTTTTAGATTAATTTTGCACACATACTCTCGACAGCCACTAGAGATCCGTGGTCTCGAAATTTATTTTGATCGCTCTTACAAGCCAAAAAAGCTTACTTATCATTGCGTTCCTTACTCAACCCGCTTCTCTCTTAAATTACACCATTCTAAAAATCAAATCTCATCAGCCGAGCCCCCATTCCAGTACTTGAATTATTCTTAAGAACCCTCAACCATCACGCCACAAGTTACGCGCAACCAGACTATGAGAATCATCCCACCATCAAAGAACAGCTTCAGGCGCAACCCAGTAAGTAGTACGAGTCAGGCTCCGGTCAGACGCGCCAAGGCGCATTACCTTCTGTTGCACGCATGCATGCATTCGCAGCTCGAAACCGCGAACTTATATGTAATTTCCCCACTGCGCGCATCCAACGTCAACATGAGAATGCGTGTTTCCACTCGCGCCCAGTGGATGCACAGTCAGAGTGAGCACATCTCCACGGGATACTCTGAGGCTACACTGTAAACAAAATTCCGAAAAAATCACTACGCTGAGAGTAGGAAATCGGGCGACCTGAGCTGAGCGTAGTGAACTCACTACTGTGATCCTGTAAATTTACGATTTAGGCTGCCGATTTTCATAATTGGCGCCATAAAATCTAAAGCCGAAATTGTAAATTTACAAGATCGCAGTAGTGATTTCACTACACTCAGCGTAGCTCGCCCGATTTCCTACTCTGAGCGTAGTGATTTTTCGGAACTTTTTTCAGTGATACTACAAGAGCTCACCTAACCTTGTGCGACGAGTGGCACTATTTTTCCGGGAACTATAATTTTCCCAACAACATCAATAGAATCCGGTAGCCTGTCTACACGAGAATCTCGCGGTACTGATTTGCTGTAAAGGCGTTCCCCAGACGAATAAAAATTTCAGTACCCAGTCCGAGCAAGCTCCGAATGGGGCAAAAACTCGGCTCATTCCACTGCCATCGTTTACACTTTGCTCTCGTAGTGGCCGTTGGCATGGCGTAGGAAAAAGTTGGCCCGGTGCAAGAGGAATTGCTTGAGCAAAACAATCGCAGCTCTCTTGGCTCCCCCCCTCCCTCTCTGGCCTCCTTTCGTTTTTCCGCGATAGAGCTCTCGGGGAGCATTTACATCTTCTCGAGACCCTGAGCTATTTCGCGATTGCCGGAGATTCCACGGAAGCGTTGCTTCGAAAAATAAGCGACCCTTATTTCTTCTCGCCGTCGCTCCGCTAACTTGGAGTTTGTGTGTGTGAGGGCGTTGGAAGAACTTTTCCCAGTGCACGATTCACTTTGTTAAATATTAATCAGAGTTTTTTGTTGGAGGTCCGTCGAGAGAGAAAAGAACTACTAGATTTATGATGGTGGTGGTAGGTTACAGTGTGCAGAAGCAGCCTCTCGAAACGCGACATCTGTGGCTTGTAACGTGCCGTGGGGAGAGATTTGGTTTTTGTTGCTGAAATTCATACTTGATGCACGAGGCAGAGGCTCATTTTTCGGAGCGAACAAGTTGCACGCCTCGGGAGATATTATTCAAAAAAATAGTGGCTCTATGACTTGTATGAGACTTGTAGGTAGCTCGTTGGACCTTTTGAAATTTTATTTTCGTGCATCATGCGCTAGTGCAAAGTTACTCTTGTAATTTTTATTACGTGAAAGTGATGACCCTGCGTGGATACCGCTGAGTCGGATTTCGACTAGCAAATTGAGATTGTGTGGCTATATTCTTCAACATCTCGATACAGATGAATTATACCGAATTCTACTGCATGTATAAAAATGAGACGCTCGTTATTTCATACAGAGGTTCCAAATGGAGTCATTCCTAGTTTATTTTTGTACAAGAAATTTCATGTGCAAATATGTGACACAAATGGTCATCAGAGAGCTGGTGCCATTCAGTTTCTTTGAAAAATTCATTCTTCTCACCCATAATACGTGGGAGGATCACCGAGTTGGAAGAGCCCTTCAAAACCGCGTCCATGCAGACGATGAATATTCATATTCCAATTTTTCAATCCAACTCGGTTCACCCGCTAATCGTCTATGCAATACTGGAAATAGCTAATATGTACCCTTGCAAGACTCCTCAGGGAAGAATGAGGTGGTAGAAACGAAACTGCCGCCTTTTCCACTATTCTTAGATTGGATTTCACCTGCCATTGACCCAAAGAACTCGTCTGCTATGGATAAATCAACGGCATGGAATATGCCGCAATATATCAATCCAAATATTTCGCTATGAGTCAGTTTGTGGAATTTCAATCAATTTGTAAACAAGGTTTGGTTTAGGCTTTGAGCTAGAGGTATCTACTGTATAGGTAAGCGTAACCAGATTCGGATACAAATGAATTTAGGGCCACCGCAACTTGCTCAAAGCTTTGACTGACTATTTCTCTATATTCACAAAGCAATACATCAATACTTCGAGCCCTCGGGGCAGTTGAACCCCTTTAACATTTCCATAGGATTCAGCGATCCGCGAAAACTCGGAAAACTGCGTCCAACTAAAACAAACAGGTTCTACTCGTGAGAGGCGGACTTGAGCGACGATTTTATCAGAATTCAAGCCACAGATATCATTCTAAACTTACTCTTTCAGACAAAGAGTAACTGCAAAGACGGAATCCTTCTTTCATAACGACTTTATGCCGTGCTTATATTTCTTCTACGGAGTTTGCGTAGTTGAATGCGTGTGTCAGTCCCACGAAAGATTTTCCGCAAAAGATTTCCCAGCGGACCACGACTGACGCTTTTACGACGCCGCGAGCATTTCTGTTTCTGCGGTGAACATCGTCAAGACTGATACGAGATAAGACCAAAGTCTGATAACGACTCACCCCGAAGCTGCGCGGATGCTTTGCTTTGTGAATTTTCACTCGAATGCGGCGTGTAATGCGATATATGTATTAGGCTTTTTCAAGAGTGGCTGTCTGATGCTGCTCTTTTTTCCTGTTTTCGTATAGCAATTTGCTGTGCGATATCGTTATGAGCTGGTTATCAAATTTTGCAGAAATTATTTTGAGTAAATATTGTTCTAAGTGGATAAGTGCTTCTTTTTACTCGAAACTCATATTATTTGACAATTTTAAAGGAAATGTCAGAGCTGTAAGGTAACTTTGATCTTTAATTTTTTTTAGGATCTGATCCTAATACTTAAACAATCCAAGTGGAATTCAGCCAGCTGAGATATCTGATCTGGTGATATTAAATCAGTATCGCCTCATTTTCAACATTTTGTTATGAATTGAGTATTTTGCAGAGTGATTGAATAAACTTCCACTTCTCTCGATCTAACGAGCAACCTTCATTATTTATGGCTTCAGGGGCCGACGTTTCGGATGTTTAAATACATCCATCTTCAGGGCTAACAGAAAAATATCACATTGAGGTCTTTCTCAATCAGTCAATCATCATATTTGAAAAATCTTTGGAACATCATGAAGAATAATTCGTAACTCACCACTTAAAAATAATTTCTTATATCGACATAATGTCGAATTGTCAATATTTGAAATTTTGGTACATAATTCTGTGTAAATCTGTTTGGAGAAGGAGGAGAAATCCATTAGATGTTTTTTTCTTTGTCATATAAGTGAATTTTGACTACAAGTGGCTTACAGTGACTTTGCTGTTGATTTTTTTCGTCGGATGGAAGACGAGGCAGCATGATTGACGGCTGCACAGAGACAGACCGAATCAGGTGATCGGTGTATTCACTGTCGAGGAGTGTGGGGATAGTGGGAGAGATTTTGAGGGAGGGGTATGATCGGTGGATGTGGAATGTGTGTTTGTGTGTTTGTATGTGACAAAGGCTGTGTGCTTGCAGTGTAGTAATTTGGATTGTCCGCGATTCATCGACCTGACTTTTTTAGGATGTCTATGGATTTTTGATAAGAAGTTTTCAAATTTTGGATGTCCATTTTTCTATTTATGCGTTCCCCACACTCCTCGACAGTGAATACACCGATCACCTGATTCGGTCTGTCTCTGTGCAGCCGTCAATCATGCTGCCTCGTCTTCCATCCGACGAAAAAAATCAACAGCAAAGTCACTGTAAGCCACTTGTAGTCAAAATTCACTTATATGACAAAGAAAAAAACATCTAATGGATTTCTCCTCCTTCTCCAAACAGATTTACACAGAATTATGTACCAAAATTTCAAATATTGACAATTCGACATTATGTCGATATAAGAAATTATTTTTAAGTGGTGAGTTACGAATTATTCTTCATGATGTTCCAAAGATTTTTCAAATATGATGATTGACTGATTGAGAAAGACCTCAATGTGATATTTTTCTGTTAGCCCTGAAGATGGATGTATTTAAACATCCGAAACGTCGGCCCCTGAAGCCATAAATAATAAAGGTTGCTCGTTAGATCGAGAGAAGTGGAAGTTTATTCAATCATAATTCAACCTACGAGCGAAAAATTCAAGAATAAATATTTTGCAGAGTATTGGAGAAGTAAAAACCCCGTCTGAGCCTGTCATTGAATCTAAATTTCATCTTGAAAATCGCGATTTTGATTGGTCACGAGAATCGAGTAAACATCATTCAAAGGGTGACACGTGGGCGATACAGTTATCGCTCTCTGACATGAATGGGACTGCACAAGATTTTCGTGAGAAATCTCTCATTAAATTGAGTTCTGAACCACAAAAATCCCCGCATTGAAGCTAATGTCCTGGTTGAGGGCGATATGAGTTTCATAAGTTTCTATTAGATAGAAATACTCCAAAGAAAGGACAAAATTATTGTGAGAATCTCGTAAAAAAATTCAAATACCTCAGTGCAATAATGATCCTCTTTCGGCATCCAAAATTTCTTTTGCACCGTAAAGTACCATGAATAACTCTGCAGAACTTTCCATAAATAATTCGCCCCAAGTTTAATGAACTAGCTAGCCGGGCTTTGAAAAGGCCAACTTTCACGCTCAAAGGTTTGAAAGATGCAAGCGAGCGTGCTTCTTCAGAAATTCAGCAGCAGCAGCAGCGCCGGGCAATTAATCTATTACATCCAAGCGAGCGGTTTTTCTTGCACGCGCGAAAAGCGTCAATATAACGTGTAAACGGAAGAGTAGCACCAATGCTAGTCGAGGTTATATACCTGGTTGGCTATACAATATAACGCGAACTTCAAAGTTGCGAAAGAGATCGCGTGACGCTCGCCAGATTCAATTACATTATACCAGAGAGTACCTTTGCAGCCTCGGTGCGGCTATACCTTCTCAAACTCTCGAGCACTCGCAATTGGATCTCAGCGAGTAAAGTCTCATTCGTTGACGCGTGAGGATACTCTGGCTCTTGGGCACAAACTTTTAAGCGCCAGTGTAGGATCGAATCACGCTCGAATCTTAATTTTCTTCATCGAGACGGTTCATTTCCTTGGCATTTGAGGATAGATAGATAGATAGATAGATAGATACGTTTATTATTCTGCCAATAGGCAAAAACCAAATAATCATCACATATGTAAACATATTGTCAGAGTATTTCACTACTAGATGCACACATTAAAAATACCATTTGCAAAGAAATAAGAAAAATTCTGGCTACAATATAATAAGTATAGATATTTGGTCAGCGCTTCTAGCAGTCTTAGTTTATCACAGATATGACACGTCACTTAATAAATATAAAAAAAGACAGGGTTGCACTAATGAAATATATACCTTTTTCTATCTTGCTGAGAATGCTCATTCCAATACATCTGGGATGATCGGGGAGCCCCGGGAGTCAAGCGTGAAGAAATGAGACTTTAAAGCGAGTTTGAATGATGATAATGAGGGTGAGCTGCGCAGAAGGGGCGGTAGAGAGTTCCAGAGCCTGGCACCACGATACTGAAAGGAGTATTCAGTGGCTTTGAGCCGGACTCTGGGGATGTTGAGATCTCTCTCATCACTCCGACTGGTGCATCTATGCTGGTACTTGGTGAACATTGCAGCCAAGTATTCGGGCTCTTTCATTCTAATTGCTTTGTAGATGAGAATGGCTGCAAAATATAGTCTACGAGAGTCCAATCGTAGCCAGCACAGACGCTCCCTGTACGGGGTGATGTGTTCGCCCCTCCTGACGCCAAAAATGTACCTCACACATGAATTATTCAGTCGTTGCAGTCGCGTCCGTTGCGTTTCGTCTGCGTCAAGATATACCACTGTGCAATAGTCCAGGTAGGGTTGGACTAGGGTCTCGACCAGTCTTCGGCGGAGAGTCTCGGTGGTACACGCCCTTATGAATCGCAGACCATACAGGGCTCTGTTGACTTTCTTTGCTACTTGGTCGATCTGCGATTCCCATTCTAATTTACTGTCAAGTGTCACACCAAGACTCACGACCGTGTCACTGAAGGGAATTGTCACCCCGCCCGGCATCCCAACACCAGCCAGATCCATCTCTCTCAGCTCATTGACATTGCGCGCCGAGCCGAAAAAGATTGATTTGGTCTTGCCAGCATTAAGGCGCAAGCCAGAAGACTCAGCCCAGTCAGCGACTAATCGAGACGCCTCTTCGAGTTGAGCAATGCCCTCCAACACATTTTCTTTCTCGACATGTAGATAAATTTGAAGATCGTCCGCGTAAAATAGGTGTTTAACGGGCATTCCACCGAGTATGTCTGGCAGATCATTGACGTAGAGACTGAACAAAAGAGGCCCGAGAACGGAACCTTGTGGAACTCCAAGATTGGTTTTGAGCCAATCAGAATCGCCGCTGTTCTGCGATGTCACCATTTGGGACCGCCCTTCGAGATATGATTTTATCCACAAGAGCGCCGTTCTCGAGAAGCCAAGCGGGCGGAGTTTCTGCAACATTTTTGAAGGCGATATGGTGTCAAACGCTTTACTGAAATCGAACAGTAGTAGTAACGTAACCATCTTCTTGTCTTTGGCCATACGAATGTCGTCGGTCAGTTTTAGCAGAGCTGTCTGTGTGCTGTTATGTTGTCGGAATCCAGTCTGGAGGGAATCAAGCAAACCTTTCTCTTTGAGGTACTCCATGAGCTGGTCGTGAGCTATCTTCTCCAGAACCTTGGAGAGAAAGCACAACAATGCGATAGGGCGGAAATCAGAGAGAGCTGATGGTGCTGTTGATTTCTTCAATGCAATTAGCTGCGCCTTCTTCCAAGCCTCCGGGAAGACACCTTGAGCAAACGAGGAGTTGAAAATTTTGACAATAATGTCGCTGATGGTTGGCAGAGCTTTTGCAATCACGGTTTGAGGAATCCCGTCTACCCCACGAGCTTGAGATGAGAAGTGCTTCACAGCCAATATGACATCAACCTCATTAGTGGGCTTGAAGGAGAAGCCTGTGTCATCGGCTAGAGAAACAACTTCCTCTGCTACCCGAGTGCTCTCGTGAGGCGAGATAGAGACTCCTGCAAAGTGGGCATTCAATTCATCCGGCGTAAATCCATGCAACTCTTCCTCCTTGCTCTTGGGTAAGAGGCCGAGGTTGCGCATTTCCTTCCAAATATTCTTGTTCGTATCAAGAGCGTCCGCGAGGTGATTATGAAGGAAATTATTCCGCTCTTGAGCTGCGCGCTCCTCAACCTCTTGACTCAGACGAAGAAACTCATTGAGAGACGACGTTCGACCAGTACGCCGATAACGCCTTTTTGCCGCCCGGCATCTCGCAATGAGCAGCTTTAGCTCGGGACCAGCCCATGGAGGACTTTTGTCTTTGGGTTGTACAGTTTTCAGTGGTGCTATTGAATCGATTGCTGCACGAAGGTTTTCATTGAAACATTTTACAGCTCCCTCTAGATCAGATTCAGCGCTGTCTATTGGTGACCAGTCCATCCGCTGTAGCACATCGTTCAACTGTCCGGGTTCGATGTCATTGTATTTCCGGAACGAGAACGGTTTTTTCACCGGTTTGGGGACGAAGATGTCAATCGTTGCTTCGATGAGTGCATGGCCTCCAAAGCACGAGAGATGAATGTTCTGTGCGTCAGTTACAGTATCGTTGTCGTCGACCAGTATGATGTCAATCCAAGTGTGAGAGGTGTGAGTGTGGTGAGTCGAGCCGTGCTGGACTAGCTGTAGAGATAGTTCGTCGGTTAGCCGTCTGATGGTCATCGCGTCAGTGGATGAAGTCAGCATATTTGCATTCAGGTCCCCCATGATAATTTTGTGACTGAAGTCACTTGACAAATCGCGCATAACATCAAATACGTCAGAGTCCTGACTTAACGGAACGTCAGGGGGTCGGTATATCACTCCCACGAGGATAGGTGGGGAGTTGCCCTTTTGTACGCTACAGAATAAATACTCTGATTTCAGAGGTTTACCTTTGCAAGTTGTGTCTGAACATGCCAATTTCTTGACTTTGTAATCGCTGCGTACGTAAAGAGCAACACCACCACCAACTCTATTCCGATCTTGCCTGATTACTGAAAATCCTGGGACCTGAATGAGGCTATCATCCACTTTCGCTTCCAGCCACGTCTCGGCAACACCAAAGATATGATATGAATGATCATGAGAAATATGAAGGCGAAATTCCTCGATATGACCTGGTAGTGAGGTTATATTCAGGAATCCCGCCCTGAGATGATCACCTTGAATTCCTGAGTCCCCACCGAGCGTACCTAGTCATTGTGCTGAAGCTGTTGTTGTCGTGGGCTCGCCATTGGCCAAGCTAGAACTATGTCCACGCACTGTATTAGAAAGGCGATTGGAACGACGAGAGTGCCGACCAGTATCAAATGCACACGCCGTGTGTATAATATTCAGATCAGCAGCACTAGTAAATACATGCGCTCGCTTTCCGCGGCCCTGCCTAACGAAAAATCTGCCTCCACTGTGCCAAATGTACTTGAAACCTAGTCCCCTAGCAATGGTCCGCAAGCTCTTGTAGGATTCAAATTTATCACGGGGCAGTAGTTCATTAATAAATATCTTGCGTCCTGGCACGATGGGAGCAGAATTTAGGTTAAGCAAAGAGGTAGAGATGTCGCTGGTCGTGAAGTAGCTGTGGGCAGGCGAACGCTTGGCTCGCAGCACGTCATGAACAAGACGCTCGGTGGTGAGCTGAACGACAAGTGATGATGAACTTTTGATGTGTGACGTAACTCCCGGTTCTCCCCCCACCGCAACACGTTCAGAGCCCGCCCTTGCGCGCCGCGACTCCAGCACACGAACCCTGGCAATATCATCCCTCTTTAGCGATGAAAGAATTGTACCGAGCACTGCGAATGAGATATCCTCCGCCTCTTGCGGAGGTATATTTGAATCTGAATCCAGGACACCATTGATAACTATCTCGCAGCGCTCAGCAGAGTCACCGGCAGTGGCAGCAGCTGAAGCCGCGACCCGCGAGGGTCGTGAAGGTGGATGCAGAGGCGAAGAGTGCAAACGATTGTATGAGTCACTCCCAGCATCACATTCAGAAATCGGAAAATGAATGATTCTACTATAAGATTCTAGGCTATTTCTCAATTTTGCATTCTCTTCCAAGACCATTTGACGATCCAATTTCATCTCATCCAGCTGAGATGATTGCTTTCTCAGTAGATCCTCAAGTGCACCCACTCGCTCGAGGAGTACCCGATTATTCTCAACCACTGCTGGATTTGTGGGGGATATTGGTACTGCTTCTGCTTGTGGGCGCTTCAGGAGGCTCTGAATGTTGTCCAACTGGTCTTGGAAGGAATTAAGTTGCTGAAAAATGAGATTAATCGTAGTCAGCGGAATTGAGACATTTTGTGTTACGAACGTCGTCGCTGGAGCTGCATCCTTGTTGTTGACATGTGAAGACTGGGACTGCACAGGAACAGAGTCATCCAGCGCATTACTCGAATTCCTCACCTCGTTTAATGCGTCTGGCTTCGGTGGCATTGCCTGAGACGCGCCGTTGCTTGCAGATGGGCCTTTGTCCGTCGTCTCATCCGATTTGGCATTTGAAATGCCCGCCAGATGTTTCGCGTCTGCGCAGGGTGTTGTGCGCGCAGCAGACGACTTCGACGTGCGCGGACTGGGCGCCATGTGCGACTTGCTGGCCGAAGACGAGTTAGAGCTGCGAGAGGGGAGCGTCTGTGTACGTGCTGGTGGTAGTGCAGCGCGCGGTGGCGATAGACTGCTAGCAGCACCGGTGCCGATGCTGTGGCTACGAGTCGTCTGCTTGGGTGCTGTTGACAGCCTGTTTTTGGGCCGAGACGCAGGTTTTTTGACACGGCAGGTGTTGCACGGTCCCTCCTTTTCATTACCTGCGCATCTAGTGTGCCGAAGTTTTTGACATGCGGGGCACGATCTCAAAGGGTGCCCCTTCGTAGCAGGGCCTCGACAGACGACACATGCATCCGTGTCCGACATGTTAATGGATGAGCACTGCGCCTGCATGAGAACGTATATTCACACGGATGGCAATGAGCGAAATTCGTTGGTAGTGTGAGAAATTTCCTGTAGCAGTGTATTGAGATATTTTTGTGTTAATGAGTATCTGGCATGATTGATACTACTGTGCCGCGCTTTTATTCTTGTGGAAACTGAAACCAAAATGGGCTACGTTTCACCTCACTCGGCTAGAGAAAAATTTGACGATCTGCAAAATTGAGTGAGATTGACAGTCTCCCGAGATAGTTTAGTATCATCCAGCATCGACGAGATGAGTGAACTATACGAAAGTGCAACGAAAGTGTTGATTATTTTTTCATTTTGTGGTCAAATCAATCATTTGACTTTTTGGATTGATGAGATTGTGAGGTAGGCCTAAAAATTAGTTCCATTAGTACTCTTATGGCTCTTTCCAAAAGAGTTACTCCAGCTCGGTCAGAAGATAACATCCACCGTTCGACGTCCCTTTGAGTTCTACTTCCATCGTGAGGAACAATGTCAATAAGTACCCCTTCAAAAGTTAAAAAATTTTGCTTTCAAGACAATAAATTTTTCCGAGAAAATTTAATTATTGGGTATCAAACTAATTATTGAACATCATCATATGAGTACCGTGATCTCTGTCGAATGGATTATTGATAAAAATGAGAGAAATGAAGATATCATGCAGTTTCTAAGAAGTGGTTGATTTTGTAGATATCGACGTTTTTCCTCACGACGCTGATTTGACTAGGGCTGCCGTCGAGCGAGAAACCCGAGAAATTTGGATGTTCTCGTCTCGGTGAGAAAAATTTAAGTGCGTTCTCGTCCTCGGTTTTTGAGACTCGAGAACGAAAATTTCTGATCTCGTCTCGCCGAGAAATTTCTCGGCCTTCGACGAGACTTCTCGAAAAAATTTTGGACTGAGCTATAGCGTTCGGTTCTACGTATAACTGTAGTTGATAAAAGCAATCAATTTGATCAAGAAGCATGTTGAGTTGCATTCAACATGGTTTTCGATAGAATAGAAAATACGATCTGGCGATTTGACAGAAAAGTTTATGAGAACAGTTCTGAGATGTAGCCTCTCCTCGCTTTCGAAGCTGGGTGAGAGGAGTACTGAAACATTCTCGAAAAAGCAACTGGGTTCATTCCGTTACGCTTATTTTTTCTGAAGGGTCTCTGATTGTAACTATACAGATATGTTCCTTGAATGATATCACTATGAGAGCTCTTTTATGTATCAACAGGTCGATGCATTCAGATTTGAAGAGCTTCATTCGTTAAATTAATCCATGAATTATTCTTCAAATCCGATTCTATCTTTACCCATATCATCACAGGCGTAGTGTTACCAAATCATGTCATCAATATTTCCAAGTAGTATGTATCTTCGTTCATAATGCAGATGTTTTCTAATATTCATTTCCCTATCTCAATCCAATTTTTGGAATCATGGAACTCTCGCGAGAAATCTCGAGAATCGCAGGAAGCTTCTCGTCTCGTCGAGAATTAATTTTACGAAAATTCTCGTGACCTCCGTTCTCGTTCTCGCTCGATCTCGCTCGACGAGAACGAGAAATTCTCGAGCTCGGCGGCAGCCCTAGATTTGACCAACACGTATCAAAACTAGTGCAATGTACTGTGTGCACTTGGTAAATTTTTATCCAACAAGAGCATATATATTAGTCGTGGCCTGCGTTCAACCTGTAGTTGGTCTGAAAGAATTGATGGTTGAACTTTTTTGAAAACCTCACAATTAGTCTGCTTTACAATAATATCGAATTTAGCCTAAATTTACAGTTTAATCGATCGAAATTTTTTGAGAACCCCATAAATTAAATCGCTTACCGATCCTTGGAGACTTCATATCTCAACAAATCTCACTCTCTATCCACGAATCAGTTGAAATTTATCTCAATCAGTTCATTATACTCCGGGCGACCCAAAATCTCTCCCAAAACCTCCATACTAATCCAATAGCCCAAAATCAGATCGATTATGCTGAAAGCTGTCGAAGCCTTAACCTCTGTGTTCTGTGCCGTATCAAGTCTTTTAGGATCACCTATTATAGATGTAAGCTACTCGTTAGTAGCAAACAACGATCAAAGTGATCTCTCCCTCGAATTACTTTATAAGCTCGTTACGTCGAGTGTACTTGCTATACTCTAACTATTACGCCGACCTCCGACGACGACGTTTGCTATACAAAATCTGTCGTCACTCGTGATTCGAAGCTGATCCATCCGGATGATTAAATCGAGCCTGCGGCACCGTAGTATCGGGTATTTAGTACGTCGGTATGCCGTTCCATCTCGTTCCATTTAACCGAGATGAGGTCTTTGAAATGAGCTCAGAGCAGAGAGTATACAGTGATAACCGTGATATTCCTGGACCGAGCGGAATGTACCCGATTAGGCTTGGCCAATACATTCCATGGATTTGCTGCGACTGATCTGGTGTCCATGCTGTTTCGTTGTCTCTATTCTGCCCTAACAGAGATACCTATGAACTACAGAGAGTCAGCTTTTTTGACTGCCTTGAAAATTTCGGAAATGAAAATCAATACTTGTCAATTTGCGATAATACTATTGATTTTCCTTGTTCCCTAGAATCTCAGGATGATCTTCGCTATTGACAACATCACTGAAAATTACGGCACTGAACTTTTCCTTTATTGGATACGTCAGTCTTGAGTAGGCTTCTAATGCGAATCTTAGGCATTTGTACTTCAGATGCCCGCCTTTACGTTCTCACCCCGGCTGGCCTCGTGAGTGTGGGGTAGGAACACACCCTGCCAGCGCATCGGCTTATAGGGCACTCATTCACGGTCTCACTAGACCCGACAATACCTGACCCCTAGCCAACTACCGACTCTTGGGCCAGTTGGAATGCCTCTCTCCCACCGAGGGGCGGGCTAATGGACTCATTTGAGGTTTGCTAAAGCTCGATGAGTCCTAGGTTCCCTAGATAAGTCTTCCAGTTCTCAGGGTGCCTTTTAACGGCGTAAAATTTTCCGCCCACAGTCCATCTCTTGCCATTGGAGCGAGAGAGACAATTCCCTGCTTCAGAGTCTCTGGACTAATAGTCTCTCTCTTTTGCTCCAATGGCGAGAGATGGGCTGCGGGGGAAAAATTCTGCGTGAAAAGTCACCCTCACAGTGGGCTACTCGATAAGGTAATTCTACCACGAGACCCTAGACTCATACGGTCCTCTGGCATGGCCAGCCAGATAGAGCTGTGTGGACGCTATGCTTCGGCAAACGTTGACTGGGGCCAGAGGGTTGTCACACCCCCAGAATCGGGTTCAAAGTGACTAAGCACCAGTCTTAGGGCCAGTCCCTCTCCACCGGATTTGGGGTAAGCTCCGGGTACGGTGTAACTTGACCAGAGCCGGAGGTTCGTTGCAGCCCAGGGCCAGGGCCCCCTCGCGGTTTCTTGAGTAAGGATCGTGCGAAATGGTTGGTTCCCAGCATTTGTCTCTCTCACTTTACTCAATCAGTGAAGTAGTCCAAATGTCCTAACCGCAGGAGAACGCCTAAAATTTCATCCAATATTATCAGTCATTCACATATCCATCTTTTTCTCATAATACTGAGTGCCACTTTTGACAAGCAAACTCAGCTCCAAAACCTGTCTTGAAAACTTTCTTGCCCAGGACGTACCTATATTTTTACTCTTCTCTTTCAATCAGATCCGAGTCACCCACGTCGATTCACGCCATCCACTTCATCTTTCTCATTTTTCAACCCAATAATTTTCCGTGTTGAACGGTAATTACAAAATTTTCGAGACCAGACAGCTCGTTTCGGGCTCTGAACACACTGAAAGTCATTGAGCGTGATCATATGTGTCAGCTCCGTTGAGGTAGTGTGCCCGCAGAGTGTCCTTAATTCACCGGATTCAGGCCGCAGCAGCATCAGTTTACTGTCTTGCTCGCATCGCCCTTACCACGTAATGAGGCTATAACTCGGCTGCTTGGGTCTCGGATCCTCCCTTTCGCAGGTCCCACACTATGTTTCCCCTTCACGTGCACCCGGTGACATTATTGTACACCCTCATTAATGTCGTTGCGGCTTCTCTGATCTACGAAGCTCGTTCCCATCATTCTCGAAAGCAGTTCGAAGATCGGATACCAAATTACTTGCTTTCGAGTGACTTTTTTCTCAATTTTTGTGCCAATGTCAAAGATTCCTTTGCTTTATCTTGAGTTTCCGAACCTCAGAAGCATTATCATTATTCGTGGCTCAATTGCTTCAATATTCTCTGAAGAAATTGACCAATATCCTTGGGACTTCATCCTATTTCAGACATTTTACGGTCTGGTTGAGTGCTATTATAATTGAAAAGTGAACCGATAGAATCGTGATCACTGATGTACATGGTGGATCTAGTTTTGAAACATCACTTCATTTCGTTCTCAATCGCAGTGCAAGAACTATTACCGTAATTGTGAGAAAATTACTTCATCACTTTTTCTTTGTGGTCTTGATTAAAGTAACATGGGAAAGATAGTTTGGAGAACATCATCTTGAACAATCATTTTTATCACACGCAAAAACTCAGTTCTGAAAATTTTCATGCGTGGAAGAAACAAGATATCGCAATCGATTCTTGGAGATGATATTTCTTCAGAAATTATTTGCCAAAATTCTATCAAGCGCCGCATAAAGGATGAACACTTTTGAAAAGAGTTCACACGCTATTAAATCGGTTCTTTTAGTACGTGTCCTGAAACCGTCCGCGTTGATTGAGTCTTGAAAATACACCAAGGAGACTTCATTTGAAGGTGGTTTGGGAGCAGTCCATCAAAATTGTTTGACAATGCAAAAATCGTTGAAATATTTTCGGGATCCAATCGAACTCTAGATATTTCTCATTCCCTGTTTCTGTAAGGGGTTGGAACAATATGCAGAATTATTCAACTATTCGAGGTCACCCAACTTCAGATCCTAAATTCATTGGACTCAATATGAAAAATGACTGTCATAAAACCTTGACGCGTTCCTAACAAGGTGAATTGTATCAAATCCACTGAAATTCACACTGGATCCCGCTTGGAAAAATATCAATGTGTTACTTCATCTTTCAAATCGACTACGATTAAATTTCCACTCTTTTCTTTCCAGGACCACGGCCGTCTTGATGGGATTCAGCGCGTGCTATTCGGTGGAGGGCTCAAGTTTTGGCTGCACAAGCTGCTTCTGCTCGATTCACTATCGTATCTGTCTCATGGTCAGCTCAGCCTCAGCCTCAATCGGATGATCCTCGTCGACGTGGACGACATATTCGTTGGCGAAAAGGGCACAAGGCTCAAAGAGGACGACGTGCGAGCCCTTTTAGCGACACAGCATAAAATACAGACACTCGTGCCGGGCTTCAGGTTTAATCTGGGATTTTCCGGAAAGTATTTTCACCACGGCACGTCGGAGGAGAACCTCGGCGACGATATGATCCTCGAAAACGTTGACAGGTGAGATCATTCGAGTCAATTGTCTTTTTGAAGTTTCAGAACTTTTTGAATAGTCTGATTTCGAATTTATGATGAATCATTTATAGTTCCTAGATCTAATCCAGATTAGTCTGACGTTTCCTCAACCAAGTTAACAAAGAGAGAGTCTCAAATCCGGGTCATGGATTCAGTCGAAACTCTGGAAGCAGTTTTCTTCCAGCACCAAAAAAGATGCTTCAACCTAAGATTATAGAACCTAACGGTCAAGTATTCCCGAACTACATCGAAAGAGATTAGAATTGCCCATATGGGCCTATGTTAAAACATACAATGATGCTCAGGTCATAACCCGTAGCCCGGAAACGCTTGAGCATTGAGCTCTATAATTTTGGATATCTTCTTTTGGTGCTAGAAGGTTGTTGTCAACGTTTCAGTCGAATCCGTGACCCGGATCTGAACAACTTCTTTGGTGAGTTTGATGCAATCGTCTGCAATTTATCTCAAGAACAACATCTCAGTTTTTCTAATACAGGATATCTTAGATTTCAGCATGTGCCGAAAAGGAATGAAAATTCTCAAAGAGAATAACTTTTTCAAATCATCGTCTTTTGTAATATCAGTCGAAACGATTTTTCGCTGTTAGGTTGAATCGTAGAAATTAAAAGAGGGAATAGGTTGTATAAATGATTATATTCTCATCATATTTTTCTCAAAGTGCATCATTTCCTGACAAAGAATTCATTTTTTGCTTTACCGGCTCTTTTGAAAAACGGAAAGTTCTGCAATGAAAGAAGTTTCACTGGGAAATGCCTAGTGCACGCATGAAAATTCTCCGAGCCCAATTCTTAATACGCCCTCATTTGAGATGCCTGAGATCTGAAAAGACTATTGCATCATATTCGAGCTATTTAGATACCAATACTCATCGTTCACAATAGCTATCAAGATCAATTTCATCAGTCTGAAACGCGGAGATTCCAATCAGACTCCGTGCAAATATATTTATCCATCAAAATGCAAGATATAGTTCCACTACCATTACTGACTCGGTTTTCTGAAAAATTCACAGATTCACATGGTTTTCGCACATGTGGAACCACCAGCAGCCCCATTTGTACGAGAATGTGACGCATCTGCAGCTGGACATGGCCCTGAACAAGCAATTTGCCAAGGATCACGGGATACCCACTGTGAGCGGCTACAGCGTGAGCCCCCACCACTCGGGCGTTTATCCAGTTCACGAGGGTCTCTACGAAGCATGGAAGAAGGTCTGGAACATCAAAGTTACCAGTACAGAGGAGTATCCACATCTGAGACCTGCTCGACTCAGACGGGGTTTCGTTCATCGTGGCATCATGGTGAGATAACGATTTTATATCTGCTATTATTTTGAACTTGATGTTTTCCAAATGAAAAAATTCGATGGAAAACATCTCTCTGAATGTTTATTAGAGTAAGAAGTTTTCGGTGATTCAGAAAAGTCTGGATTTCCAATTCATCCGCTATGGGCGCCAATTTCTCACGGATCTCAAATTTATTTACCAAAATCGTAACCACTCGCCGTTCGACATACTTATATTCATGCTTCGTGGTACAAAATTCAACTCTGCCCCCGTTGAATCTCGTTATTTAACTACCGACAAGCTGCAAATAGTTCGCAGCATGGGAAACAAGTTTTCAGCTTGCGTCGCTCGCTTCCAAGAGTCTATGGAATATTCCCTTCTTAGCAACCCCAATGCTGGTTGTGAATTTCATTTGCAAGGTTCGGGTAAACGATTCGTGCGCGCCGTTTCATCGAAAACTCATCCGAACGAGTTACCCACTGCTGCAATATTTGAGAGCTAAACCAGTCGTAAGCCGCGAAATGTTAACGGAACGCGTCTGACCAAATCTTGACATGCACTACTGATTTTCTGCTTCGCTCGCAAGTTGAAACTTAGTCACTCATACATCGAATCAAACCATTATGAAATTTATTTACTACATGGCAAGGTATTTCACATCTATCTGAATCGCATTATTTGAATAATTTATTATTTCCATTGAGTGAGTGCATTAATCTACGAAATCGATTGCGTTCTGTGATGTATGGAGAAATCTCTTTGATCTCAAATCTGGCATAATTAACAATACAGTAACGGTCGTATCGGGAATATCCCATCAATTATAATTCTACATCTCATCAACAATTCATGTCGGAGTTGAAAAAAATTCCCCGATAAGAGGGTACAGGTATACCCCGTCATTCGCGATTAGTTATTGGTTTCTGAAAATCACTGCGAATACGAAAATTGAGGATACCGGGATATAGGGCTAATAGAGAATGGGCGGGGGGTGTCCTTTCCAAAAATCTTCCACCGTCACCAATTCTTCTCTGAAAATCGGAGTTTCAGGGTCGTTTCAAAGTTCCAACTATTTTTTTCGAAACAACTGTCTGCGCTGAATGATTTTGGAATGTTTCCTTTGATCACGTGAGTGCCATCCGCTTCTCGGATCTAGAGTTCGTTATCATGGAATCAATAGATCGTGGATTCGTTGACATCGTGTCTCATTACAAGCATACTGAATTGTTCTGCTTGCTTCAATACAATTTCAGAATATTAAATTTTGTAGCGATGTCTGTGACTTTCTTCATTCTCTTCTTTCCAACTTTACCTGAATGCAAATTTTCTTGAAAAGTCATCATTATACAATTGAATCCAGGATGCTCGATTAGCTTGATCCTTCTGGACACACAACAAATTTTCAGAACAACAATAGTTTGATTGTTGACCACCGAGAAACTATATCTCACTGTGTTGTTCATCTTTGTATTTTTTTTTGTTCATCTTGATATATTGACGAGGGGTGAAAATGGTAACTGTCAAATTATGACGTTGAATCATGACTCGCAACCAGAATCAATGATCCAACGTGCTCAAACATATTGAAGATATTTGTCAACTCAACAAAATTTCAAAACTTGGGTCATCTTACTTTGAATACCAAAGCAAAATACCACGAATACGGGGCATTGTCTTCAATGTGGGATTACCGCAGGTATGCGAAGGTCGTGAATACCGGGGTTAGCCTGTTCTTATAAGTGATCGGCTTATTTAATGAGTATGGATATCAGTTGTTATCATTCAATGCAAATGGAATAAAATTTCAACATGCCAAGCTTTGCTATGACATTACCTTTACTTTTAATTCCAAGTCATCAACAGTAAGGAAGAATTTAGAGAAGGAATAGATCGAATAAACTTCCGCCACCCTAACACTGTGAAAGAGGGAAATCAATCCATGAATTAATCACATCCAAAATCTTTGCTTCGCCAAGTCGTAATCAATCCTGACCCAATAATTTTGAAAAACAGTGTGCGATTCTCAAAATAAACAACTCCACATTCCGGATCTCTCAGATCCACTCGAATCGTCGTCGTACCCTGTGCAACTACTGATACCTCAAAGTTCACAACAGTATCGTATAAGCGTATATATCCAAGTACAAACTCGTCCGAGCTTATCCTGGCAGCAAAAGAGAGCACGGGTTATCTCTCGCTGTAGCTGTCTGTGTGTGTGTGTGTGTCCCGAGAGAGATCGATCTTCGGTGCCGTGCGGATTATTCAAATGAGCCATTCTCATTCAATACAGCTCTCTCGTACCGCTGCCGCGATAGTCTTCTCTGTGGGCCATTTGTGAGCCTCGCAATAATAGCCCATCTCTCTCCCCCATGGCCGATACCGTAGAAAATCCATAATGCATATTACGCATTAGCCATTCGGCTTTGCACCCGTTACCCATGCACAGATTCACACTTACACACGTAGTTGTATGCACGTTGGGAATGACTAGAAATTTTGAATTTCAGGTGCTGCCAAGGCAAACGTGTGGCCTGTTTACCCACACAATATTCATCGAGAGGTATCCAGGTGGTCGAGATAAGCTCGACGAGTCTATCCAGGGTGGAGAACTGTTTCAGACCATCGTTTACAATCCGGTAAGACATTTCGACGTCTCTCGATTCGATGTGTACTCGACATTCCACTGATACGGTCATTTCTGTGTCAAGGGATAACTATCTTGTCGTCGTCGTCGTCCCGTTTCACAGCTATACCCGATGATATCGCGTTCGCACCTCTGATCACATATCAAAACGTTGTAACGTGCTTTGACGCGCGCAGTATATTGGGTTCAAGGGTCGTTTTGATAGCCGATCGGTGTGATCTATACGGTTCATATCAAGCTTACGAGGATACCATCTCTCATTTCATGAGTGAATTTGAGCTTGCAGTGTCGATGGTTATTGGAAAAAGCACTCATTCCTGTCATATACCGAATAAGATCAGTAGTATGTCAGTGAGAAATTCATTGAAATCTCAAATCTAGTCGAATAATTTTTGTACATTGAACCAGAAGGTATTCCATACGAAAAAATTGACGTCGTTGTGTAAAATTATCGAAATTATTCCTTTGATTTAGATCAGGAATCGAAAATTACTCAATTTGACTGAGATTTTGTTAATTTGAGACTCAATCATATTTTTATATCAATTTCAACGGGGGAACATTTTTCGTGTCGGGAATGGATGTTTCGGCCCAAACAGGGGCTGAAGATTGAAATCGAGTGCTATCTTTGTTTGAATGCTTTACGAAAATTGGTCGCCGATCCAACGAATTACTCAGACGCACCAACCATGAATACCTTATTCTACCTCCTCTCTGCATGAATCAGTAGAGATTGATCACGATAAGCGAATTTCGATGATTTCTAGTGAAATTTCACTGTGAGCTAGTGAAAATGCACTGAATGGGGTCAATTTTCACTGATTCATGCGGAGAAAGCCACAAATGCCTTATTTTACTACAAAATCACCACGAAATAAATTCGTAGGTACCGCAAAAAATCATGACGTCACTCACAGTTATGATAATTGTGATCATCATTGGTCAAGATTCGAGACAATTACGATATAATTTGAAGGTTTAATTTGAATTTACAAATACATTTGTCGACCAAATTGAAATAAAAATGTTTTCGAGTACTCAACAATACGAGTCATCGGTGCATCCAAGCGGCATTTTATTCTCAACCCGACGCTCATTCCTCTACGTACAGAGAGCACGAATTTCAACGAATATAAATTTTAACGCGAAAACGTCATTGGTACACGTCGTATCTTCCGTGGGCGCATACAATCGAGGTCGCAAGAGAGAAAGAGTAACAACAAAAGCGTCGAATTGAAAATTTTAGCGCTCCAGCAGAGCCGTGCAATTGTCTGGAAAAATTAAGCCTCCTGAAAATATCAGGCCATTTTTCGGGAACGGACCATAACTCAGGCAATGTACCGGGATTACCTGCTCATCCGCAATTCGGTCACTATCGTGAATCTACCCACTCGTATGCGCAACAAATCGATGAATTTTCATCCCCGATTAATGCATTTGTATGTATAAATATATATATCTTATCTGTAGATGAAACATATATCAAATGTATAAATGAGAATTGAGGTCATGAGAATAAGGGAGAATAATCGCTTTTGGTTATTGGACTATCGACAGATAAACATCTTCATGACGCACATGTCGAACTACGGAAACGATAGGCTGGCCCTTTACACGTTCGAGTCGGTCATCAAGTTCATCCAGTGCTGGACGAATTTGCGCCTGTCGTCGGCGCCTCCACTGCAGCTCGGCGAGCGCTACTTTCAGCTGTATCCGGATGAAATTGATCCAGTCTGGGGTGTGAGTATTCAACAATTCTTATATCTCGCATGTGGATGGAAATACCGTTCAATGATTGGCACCTGTCGATAATGTATCACAAAGTATTGAAGGCTACGAACGGGCGAGGATATACAGATTATGATGGATTGCGCGTTGGAGGATTTTCCAATCCATGTATTTTAGGGGTTTGCCTCCACGTGTGAGCGTGTCGGGAAGAATTCCACTCCGCCTCAATAGATGGTGCTCCTCCTAACTACTTTTTTTGCGCAGACGCAGATGTTTGATCAGAAAATGACAATGGATTTTGATTAATTTTAGTCATTTGGATGAAAAACGAAAACTATCTCGGGAAGATATGACATGCTTTGGAAAGAATGACCAAAAATGAGAAAGTCAAAATTAATTAATGGACATTAATAATTTCAGAATCCATGCGACGATTCGCGGCATCAGAGAATTTGGTCCAAAAACAAGACATGCGACCAGCTGCCAAGGTTTCTCGTCATCGGACCCCAGAAGACTGGCACGACAGCCTTGTACACATTCTTGTCAATCCATCCGGCCATCAGTAGCAATCTACCCAGTCCGGATACCTTCGAGGAAATCCAGTTTTTCAATGGCAAAAATTATTACAAGGGCCTTGATTGGTAAGATTTTTATTTGAATCAGTGAACAAGGCAAAATCTTGAGATTCGCTCTATAATTCATATTCTCCCGAGAACAAAAATACTTCCAAAGCCTGCTATTCATGCTGAACGGAAAAAATCCTTACCATCTAAATACGCAAATATAGCCAAACTTACTGAATCACACTTTTGTCATCTTATAAATCATGTATTTCGGTTCCTGATGATTTTGCAAGCCGATCCTACTGCGGGCTATTGGTTTTACACAATTTTCAAAAGTTTGAGCTTGGAACGAATCGGTATTTGATCCTCAAAGAATAAACGCTTTATCAGCTTTCACTGAATTCCCCTTGTTTTAACGTATCACCTACCTTAAGAAAGCTAATGTCAATTAGTGCACATGATATCAGTATCAGTATCACAATGAACTAAAATTAACTTTTGCATTATGAATTTTCAGGTACATGAGTTTCTTCCCAGCGATGAAAAATGAGAGCTCACGATACTTGTTTGAAAAGTCAGCGACGTACTTTGATGGCGAGTTGGTACCACGCAGGGCTCACGCACTCTTACCAAAGGCCAAGCTCATTACGATACTCCTGTCGCCAGCCCGGAGAGCTTACTCTTGGTACCAGCACACCAAGGTTCACGGTGATGTCACAGCGAGAAACTACTCTTTCCACTCGGTCATAACGGCTACAGATACTGCGCCGAAGGCGCTCAGAGATCTAAGGAACAGGTAATTTGAGCTGAACTAGTTTTCAATTAAATTTTATTGTGTGCGTTGGTGCAGATAGAAATCTCTTTCATCAATTCAGACATAGCCGTGGAAATTGTGTGTTAGATTACTGATCAGACCCCAATGATTTAATTTTTTATCTCGGGCAAACAATTGTAAAATGATGTCATTTTTAAGAGGATCGTTTTACAAATTTGGCACGGTTTGAGCTCTTAGTTTCGGCACATCATTTTCTATGTTCCCTAGCTACAATATTTTTCATGGCAGTAGAGTCTTACGAAGTAGTTTCAGAGAGTATCCAAATATGACAAATGAACAATTATTCTTTTTTTGAAATCTGGTTCAACTACCCTCACGTAAACCTTGTACCAATTCAGAGATTTACTATATTTTATAAAGGCCCGAGATTTCTGCCAGTCTCATAGCAGCTTTGTATGCTCTCTAGCAATCAATTATCTATGGTAGCTTTGGAACGTGCTCTGGAAGCATCATATACTTGAATATTAAGCTACTTTTTCATATCACTCTGAATGTTGTGTATGAAGTTTGCGATCGGAGTGGCTCTAAAGTAAATTATTTGGTTATCATTTCCTGAACTAATCGAATTATTCTTTCATCATTCTCAGGTGTCTAAACCCAGGAAAATACGCCCAGCATCTGGATAGGTGGCTTTCGTATTATCCTGTTCAACAGTTACACATCATCGATGGTGAGCAACTGCGGCAGAATCCTATTGAAACTCTGCACGAGTTGCAAAGGTTCCTCAAGATAACTCCGAGCTTCAATTACTCGACGCACTTGAGATATGACCCAAAAAAAGGATTTTTCTGTCAAGTGACCAACGAAGACCGAACGAAATGTTTAGGGAAGAGCAAAGGTCGACAATATCCGCCCATGGAGGATAGATCATCCAAATTCCTACAGGTAAGACATCTCCAAATATAATACTTAAGATTCCAAAACTAGAGAATGCCTCCCAATTCACGGTAATAAGTTTTCAAACACTTTCATGTATTGTTACAGTTCAGGAAAGCATTGTGGTTCACTGCATATCGTAAAATCCACTAATAAATTTTTGTTTCTTTCAGAGGTACTACTTATCGCACAATACGGCGCTGGTAAAACTGCTGAAAAGGTTGGGTTCGCGGACGATACCTCAGTGGCTGAAAAATGATCTCTCGATCACCGCGATGACCTAGCAGGCGTTGCTCAAATGAAACGTCACCGAGTCCACCAGCATCGAGGAACTACTTCTCGTGGTCGCCTCCATTTTGCCTGCGGTGGAGACTGTGTAAATTTTGTGTACAGTGTACAAATTGGACAAAGATCCTGCATTTCATAATTTGCGATCCACAAAGTATTATTATTATGCATCGAGGGGCAGCTACAATCCGAAAAACATCGGACAGAGAGAAAGATAAACTAGTCATTAAGAGATGTTTGTACTTCAAAAAGCAGCTTTTGTAAGACTAAAATATTGCAGCTGTTGTCGAGTTTATGCTAATAGGTATGCTCTGAAATGATCACAATGAAGTAAGCCGCTTACTTTTTTATCAACTGTAAATAGTTTTGAGTGCCATCTATTGATCTGATGGCTGTTGAAAAACTCGCGAATGGGAAGGTTGCTCTCACTTGATGTTGTCTGCAGATCAGTGTTTTCATGTATGAGCAAAAATTTTATGAAAGAATATTTTAGGTGAATTTGGGAGCTTTGATCAAATTTGGGAACATGTACTGGTGAAATGACTCGTAATTTTGAACTAACCAACGCATTGGTCTAACACACTTATCAGTACCATTCATAGGGCCGTACTCGTTTAAATTCATTCAATAATGTTGATTTCGTCACTCAGTTATTTTCACTAATGAAATCGAAATGCTATCGATCAAGAGCCCTTTCGAGCCTGTTCAACTTCAAATATTTCATTAACCCAAGATTCATTGGCAGATTGCAATCCCAGAACGGTCGTGTAATTCATCTTCAGAGTTCGAACGTATGACTCACAATTGGTGTGATTCCCAGTGTTTCTTTATGACAATATCACTTGTAAAATGCAATCACCATCACGTATTCTTTTTGTACAAAACTGCGAATGTGTCAGTCCCGTGCAAATGTAGAATGCCATCGTGAGTGGAGGTTGACGTTACTGTAGCGAGTATTACACTGTGAAATTTTTTCTCGAAAAACTTCGACCAACTGGTCGAATGAAAAATTCCACCAGCTTCGTGAATAGAAAATTCAACCAACTGGTTGACGAAACTGGTTGGATTCTCAACCAAATATTTGTATCTCTCATTCAAGAAGCTGGTTGGATTTTTCATTCAATCATTGGTTGAATCTTTTGTTCAACCAGTTGGTCGAAAATTCGAAATAATTTATTACAATGTATAGATATAGTTTCATTATCACCAGGACTTATCACATGAACCAGTGTGGGCCATTTGACATTGATCGCTCGTAGGTTCATTTGGTAACTCGTGTATACTTTTTAGATATTTTTTCCGAAGATTAGTTCAGCTTGTTTACAGAAGCAAATAGAATCATAATTGGGTAACAGTCGACTTTACTTAATCTGACAACTAAAAAATGATTGAATTGTTTCGAAGATCAATTCATAGAGATTTGCGCGTGCTGAAGTTCAAAAGGATTCGACTTTTTCGAAAGAGGCCATTTTTTTCTATTGCTTGTACAACTGATATGAAATAGATGATAAGTTGTATCATTTCTATAGAATCATTGAATATTCATCGTCAAAAATATGTGCACAAGTGAAAAAATCGTCAATGCTGATCATGAATGTATTGCTAGAACCACTTGCCATACAGTAGATTAAGCGTGTTGTGTATTCGAAAGCTGAATGTGCGAGGAAAAGAATGTTTACCAATGCCGGTATAATTAACTATCGTTCTACTATCAAAGGCAAACAATATTTTCTTACTGCTCTAAGTGTTTTGTCATTAAGGGATGTTTCGAGCTGTTAGCAAGTAGAACACGAATAATCAAAGTTGCGTGCAATAATTTTGGATAACGAGTGGAAATCGATGAAGATCGTCATTGAATTCAGTTTGAAATCAGTTTGGTTCATATTAAACTGATTTCTTCGTCGATTACCTACGCTCGAACCGCCGTGTGTCATCTATCAATTCTGAAACGAAGAAAGAGGGCATCCTATCATTCAAAGTGCAATAATTTTATGAAATGAAAAGAGTTTACCCCGCTAATGGTCGGTGTCAATTACGTTGAGACCAATTCTTCAAGCCAATTCCAGTACATATTTTCTTAGCCTCATCGGAATTATTTATGATTGACAGGATATAACTAACAAACTCAAAATATTAAGAACCTATCTTGTTTCGTGAATAACTCTCTCTGTCAAGAAAAGAATGGCAAATGTCCTGCATGATTCTTGAACTATTTTTAATCCGGGAAGAACATTTTTCAATGTATTTCTGAAAGTTTTTCTCTAAGATTCAGCAATATTGAAATTTAGACTACTTGTAAAAACTTCCGTACCGTTTCTCAACTGATGTTGAGCATAAGTACATGTCTTTTGTAAATAGATTTTTGTAAATTATATAACTGTTGAAGCAATTGAAAAAATTTCTCGCATAAATATCAAAAATACAACTCGTGTTCAACTCTGATAAGCGCAAATATTTTTCAATGCGCTGTGCCACTTACTACGCCATAATTGAATGTTATGTATGAATAAGGTCTATCGACGTTTTTTGTTATGACGTTTGTACATTCTTGCCTTTTTTACAATTGATTATTGCTTCAATGCAGATCTACGAACCGTGTACAAAATTGACTGTTAATATGAATAAACACTTCAAGAATGATCAGAATCTTGTGCAAGTGTATTGATTTCCCCTCATTCGTGTTCGGTATTTCACCAAGATGAGGATTGTTTGCCATCGACAGGATGGAATAATTCACACATGAAATGTAGTCTTTTTTAAACGCGCGTGGAAACTGTTATGATGATGAAATTTACGCAGACCAAAGTTGACTCTTCATATTGTAAAAATCTGAGTATGGTCAAATGAATCTAAATAAAAGTTCGATATCAGATGTGTAAAAATGCACGCAATAACGAGGGCATTGAAATTTTGAGTTTTCTTGAAGAGCATCTCCTCATAGATGATTTTTAATGCAATTCCTCGATGGATAGGGTAGAGCAATGATGATGAAAGAATTCTTCTATGTGCTTCATTGATAGATGGATTGATATGATTTTTCTTCCTGATACATTACATTATGTTAGAAATGTCGGGTATTAGTTTCAATAGCCGATGAAGATCCTTGTAAACGATTTCTATCGCAGATTGTCACATCTCCCACCAATCGGCTCAACTGATCAAAATTCCCTAAATGATGGAGCATTAACGATCATTTTTGTAACTCCACAGTACATGGCTCATCTGTATAATCCAAAGAATGACGAATTCAAAAACAATTTCATCATTCCGCATCTTTATTTGGATACACCCAATTTTCTCATCCTAGTTTTAATGCGTTGGAAATTCCTCATACATCGAGATCTGGCAATCCCTCATGGGCATGATCTATTGGAACGGGCAGTACCTGTAAAGACACTCTCCTCCTGACACTTTTGCCGACCCGATTCGATGCCGAACAATGATATGTGCCATCGTCCTTCTTGTAAACTGGTGAAAATTCAAGCGTGTTCCCCCTGAACAAAGTCAAATCCATGATATAATTACATTATCTATTGGCATCTTAAGTACGGAATAAACAAGTGGAACTAACTTGTGGACTATTTGTTTGGATGGTAAAGTTGAGTTATCTAATCGACTCCACCAAATTTCGGGCGTAGGATATCCAGAAGCATAGCATACCATCGTGACATTTTGACCTTCAGTAGCTACCTCCGATAAAGTTGAATTGTCGTGGATGATCGGTTGTCGGCGAACAAACAATTCAACCTCAGCCTTTTCCACAATGGTATCCGATATAATTTGACAACGATATATGCCTTCGTCTGATTCTTGAATGCCTTTTATCTATATTAAAAAACGTGAGTTAGTCTATTGCGACTCTCCCTGGGTTTCAATGGAGCTCGGCCGCGATTTGTCTCGAAAGTAGCCAAGTGTAAAACTTACCTCAAGTTTGTAAGAAGAAGATTTTGGATCGAATTTGGTGCTGAATCTATCAGTTGGAATGATCTTTGTAGTTTTCAATGATATAAAAATATTTCCATTGGCTTTTTCCCATAATATTGTATCGCCTCGATCGGCAACTACCGAACATATCAATTCTACTGTATCGCCTATGTTCACGATTTTGGTTTGTGATATGTAAGTGATACTTGGTTTCATTTGCCCTTGCACTATATAGCATCAAAATATATGAGCTATTAATCTCCATTGAATATTCTTGATAGCCATGTTCTTGTGCAATGAATTAATTTTAATGACAGGGATTCTCGTAATCCGAATTAGTCTACAGTACATTTGGCTCTTTAAGAGCTACAACAAGGAGAGGTCGTGGATCAGGGCGAAACTCTGGGAATCGTCTCCTTTTGGCACCAAAAGATGCTACCCGAAACTTCTTATTTAATTGCTCAAGCAATTTAGAGCTACAGTCTATAAGGTATTAGCATTGACACTACACCTATATGGGTATTATCGCGAAAACTTACCCGGGACGTGTCTTGGCCTTGCATTCCGACGAGCAATCTCCGAATCACTCCACTCAAATTTTCCCACACGTATGTTAGTGAAATACAATTGGAGGATAAATTTCCAGATCGATCTGTGAAGTTGTCTCTTTTTTCTTCAAAGATCAAAGGCCGAAATGTCAGGTCCATGTACTGTTATATTCGCAGTTACACGCATGTTTTCAGCGCAAGCGTCGAAATACTCAAGGCAGTGGATATCTCCAAATTTTTCTTTCAAAATACATTATTGAACCAACCATTTTTCATAGGTTTCACGGACAGAATGCTCAAATTAGACCACCGAGCCATGTACCTCATTCTTGTTTTGGGACTTTTACTAAAAATGAGACACTTTTCTAAATTGCTCACAGCATATCCTGAATTCAATCGAAGTCGCTTTGTCGCAGATAAAATCTCAAGGAAACATGTCAAACAATCAAATTACATTGCGAGAAAAGGCCCAGAATTGGGATTCTGAGTGTTGCATGATCGTTCATAGCTGAAAATTAGCCATGTAATTAACTTATATCAGGCCCATGTGTACCACGTCACTCTACGGGGAGTGAATTTATCCGGGAGCGAACAATTTTTTTTCGGTCTGGCTACGCGGAGCCAATAATCGTACGCGAACGATGGATTCGCGTACGCGAATTCCCCTAGAGAACTAGGACCGAGAGCGTTTTCGTTCGCGTATCGAGAGGGCCATTATTCGCGTACGCGAATCGGTACACCGGAACGAAACTACCTGAAGGAACTACCGAGACTCGCGTATCGGGTACGAGAACCAGAGCTTAAATATTCGCGTACGCGAATTCGCGTATCGAACTCGAATCGCGTATGGTAACCAAAGTATGGATGTTGGCGTACGCTAACCAAGTCTCGAATATTCGCGTACGCGAATACGCGTATCAGACTCGGTCAGTCGGAATCGCGTATGGCAACTGAAGTATGGATATTCGCGTACGCTAACCAAGTCTCGAATATTCGCGTACGCGAATTCGGGTATCGAACTCATTCTTCTCGATTCGCGTATGGTAACTGAAGTATGGATGTTCGCGTACGCTAACCAGATCTTGAATATTCGCGTATCGAACTCATTCTTTCGATTCGCGTATGGTAACCAAAGTATGAATGTTCGCGTACGCTAACCAGATCTCGAAGATTCGCGTATCGAACTCGGTCAGCTGGAATCGCGTATGGCAACTAAAGTATGCATGTTCGCGTACGCTAACCAGATCTTGAATATTCGAGTACGCGAATTCGCGTATCGGACTCATTCTTTGGAATCGCGTATGGCAACCAAAGTATGGATGTTCGCGTGCGCTAACCAAATCTCGAAAATTCGCGTATCGGACTCGTTCTTCTGGATTCGCGTATGGTAACCAAAGTATGGGTGTTCGCGTACGCTAACCAAGTCTCGAATATTCGCGTACGCGAATTCGCGTATCGAACTCATTCTTCCGGATTCGCGTATGGTCACCAAAGTATGGGTGTTCGCGTACGCTCACCAGATCTCGAAAATTCGCGTACGCGAATTCGCGTATCGAACTCTGTCAGCTGGAATCGCGTATGGTAACCAAAGTATGGGTGTTCACGTACGCTAACCAAGTCTCGATTATTCGCGTACGCGAATTCGCATATCGAACTCGGTCAGCTGGAATCACGTATGGCAACTAAAGTATGGATGTTCGCGTACGCTAACCAAGTCTCGATTATTCGCGTACGCGAATTCGCATATCGGACTCGTTCTTCTGGATTCACATATGGTAACCAAAGTATGGATGTTCGCGTACGCTAACCAGATCTCGAAGATTCGCGTATCGAACTCGGTCAGCTGGAATCGCGTATGGCAACTAAAGTATGGATGTTCGCGTACGCTAACCAGATCTTGAATATTCGAGTACGCGAATTCGCGTATCGAACTCATTCTTTGGAATCGCGTATGGCAACCAAAGTATGGATGTTCGCGTACGCTAACCAAATCTCGAAAATTCGCGTATCGGACTCGTTCTTCTGGATTCGCGTATGGTAACCAAAGTATGAATGTTCGCGTACGCTAACCAGATCTCGAAGATTCGCGTATCGAACTCGGTCAGCTGGAATCGCGTATGGTAACCAAAGTATGGGTGTTCGCGTACGCTAACCAAGTCTCGAATATTCGCGTACGCGAATTCGCGTATCGAACTCATTCTTCTGGATTCGCGTATGGTCACCAAAGTATGGGTGTTCGCGTACGCTAACCAGATCTCGAAAATTCGCGTACGCGAATTCGCGTATCGAACTCTGTCAGCTGGAATCGCGTATGGTAACCAAAGTATGGGTGTTCACGTACGCTAACCAAGTCTCGATTATTCGCGTACGCGAATTCGCATATCGAACTCGGTCAGCTGGAATCGCGTATGGTAACCAAAGTATGGGTGTTCGCGTACGCTAACCAAGTCTCGAATATTCGCGTACGCGAATTCGCGTATCGAACTTATCTTCTGGATTCGCGTATGGTCACCAAAGTATGGATGTTCGCGTACGCTAACCAAGTCTCGATTATTCGCGTACGCGAATTCGCATATCGGACTCGTTCTTCTGGATTCATATATGGTAACCAAAGTATGGATGTTCGCGTATCAGACTCGACCATTCGGAATCGCGTATGGCAACTAAAGTATGGGTATTCGCGTACGCTAACCAAGTCTCGAATATTCGCGTACGCGAATTCGCGTATCGGACCCGTTCTTCTGGATTCGCGTATTGTAACCAAAGTATGGATGTTCGCGTACGCTCACCAAGTTGGGCAGGCTCGCGTATCGAACTCGTTATCCTGGAATCTCGTGTGCCAACCAACGGTTGGGTATCATCCGTTGGTTGGCACGCATCGTACGCTAGTTCAGTAAATCATAGCGATCAAAAGATTGCTCGTTTCAAAGTGCATGATCATAAGAGATGCTCCATCATAACCTATAGCTATCTAATGAAGAGACTATGTTCACCAAAACCATGGAACTTCGACCACTATGGGCCAAGGTAGATAATGCATGGAGTTTTTTCCCAACAAAGTCAACGAGAATGCAACTCGATCCAAAGATGTGTACACATTCGTGGATGAATGTGGGAAGAGGTTAAAGATATTCACGTTCAGAATTCATCGTTCCATGAATGAGTAGATTAACATCGAACATGAAAAGTAACATCCTCGAAGTCAATCAGATTTTCATCCACATCGTACTTTACAAAATGGATAATCATCAATACGTTTCTACAATGTTAAATAAAGTTTATTGCATTTCACGCGTAATTGCATTGCTCTCCTCGATTAACTTCCTCCATCGACCTACCGGATTCTGGATGCACGACTGCCCAATGCTCCGTAGCTCATGTGCACATTTATATTGATATGTTCTCGAACATAAGCCTAAGTAGCTAGAGATATGATTGAAATGACCTGAGATATTCAATCGTTCTGATATTTCGGGAACTCAAGTTTCCTCCTCATACGAAATGGGAGTTCCCAAAGGATATCATCTCGACGCATCTACAGGTTCCATTGACTTATCAAGCTCATCATGCGTGAGATAACCAAGATGTTCCGGAGCTTGTTGAAATCTGGTGAAGATAATGTGAGATATCCTCTTTTCACAAGGCATAGATATTATTTTTCGAGGAAAGTCGCAACTCCTTGAGTTCGTAATTTTGGCGCTTCTACGCCTCCACTATACTCAACTCATCTTATACCAAAGCTCACTACGATGGTTATTTCTAAATGATAAGGCTGATGCTGCATTCACGAAGATACCACTCGGAGGCTTCAAAATTATTAATTCATTTTTGAAAAACAAAGTATATACACTTGAAAATCGGATACCTCACTTCCATGAACTAGCTCCAGCTCATTTTATTCAATTTTGTGATGATCTCCGAAAGCACCAAATATTCGTTGGAAATAGTATATTACGCAACTAGGGTGGAAAATGCGGAGTACTTCCACCCGTCTTGCGTATACTATTTTTTGTGCTGAGTGCGGAAAGCTGTCTCTCTTTCTATTGTAAACGTAATTTGGAGTTGAAAGTGCAGAGGGGCGCGGGTCGGAGTCGGGGAAGCGAGTCCCACTGTGAAAGAAACGACATCATATCTGATGAAAGGTTCGGAGGTATTGTGCGAAGAATCAAGATTTTATTAAGATTCCCAAATAAGACGATTGACCTATTTCCTTGGTATAATGTTCCTTTGACAATACCAAGGCTGCCACACAGAACTCGCAGTTCTTTTAGAAGGGCCCCAAGAATCTTTGCATTCTTCAAAAAATCCTCAACGTGTTCCCGGGGAGTCGTCACGTGCGAATTCTGACAGTTCTCTAAAAAATGGACCAGTTCACGCCACGAAATCCGTTCAGGTTACACCACGAGAACCTCGATCGAAACTGTCAGAGATGTTCTCGACACTTTTCGATAGAATCCCCGCCATGTTCCCAGGACGTTTACGAAAAGCTCTCAACATGTTGCAGAGTGACTATTTCCAGAGGTTCCAGAGTATGAGTATGAGTATACTGATACATTCTTTTGATTATTTTGAATATGAATGGAATCATCATAAATCAACTCGTTTTTTTCAGTGATGAATAGAAGCTTGATGTTCGATAGAAAGTCCCGAAAAAGAGGAAACTTCAGACGTCTACCTTGTTTTAAGTGACAGGTTTCATCATTTTGTAAGTCGGTATGAAGGAACTACAGCTTGGTGCTAAATATTGAATTTTTCTAGTGGAATGCCCTGTAAGAAACTTAGAGAGGCTTACAGCCTAACTTACAGGCAAATTACGGTTACCAAATATTATTCGTAGGGTGGCTGTAATTTTTACTACCATAAGAATGACGTGGAAACTGTAAGTTGAATGCGAGTTAGACTGTCCAACCCGTAACGGTCACACTTGGAAAATTTACGAAAAAGTCACACTTAATTTCACTAGGATGAGATCGAGCTTTCTTACGTTGGGTCCATCAAACCCAGCATAAAAAAACTCGATCTCACCCTAGTGAAATGAAACTTGTCGACTCAAATCTCTACGAGCATTAACTTTGACATCTCCTCTTTGTTATCTCATGGATTTTTCATGAGTTTTCCGAAAAAAGTGTGGTGTGTTCGCCCCGGATAACTGTCTTACAGGGTAAGAGCTCCGGAATGTCTCCAAACTGACATAGAATAGCTTTTTCTACGTTATTTGCGAAACCAAATCTCTACGGTGTCAAACATCAGGCCGGGGTCGAACATGTAGGACCTGCTACGATTTCTTGCGGAATGAGTTAGTTACTTCTACCGAATTGTATTTCTATGCATAGTCAGGAATTTTTCAGATTTTTCTGACGTGTAAGATAGAATGTCCGCAGCAATGAGGCAGAGATATTTTCCCACTGAGTACGATGGTCGGGTTGCAGAGGATAGAGAGTTTTTGCTGGAGCTATCAGTGCTTGTCTCAGAGGTGAAAACGGGGAGAAATTCATGTATCAAGAAGGCCATTCTCTCAAAAATGTATCTAACTCGCGCATTGGCAACATACAAAACTCATGGCCAGCTTCCAAGACACCAATATCAGTCATTTACGGTCGATCACTCCCGGGATGAAGTCTTCAGTTTCTGGTTATATTCATTCTTTCAAACAAGACCGGAGACATTCCTCCGGCACGAAGCAGTGGGAGTTCCCGAGGATCACTGAGGAATAAGGTGAGAGCTCACCGTGATGGGAGCAGCGCGGGAGTTCTGTGGGAATGTCAGTGTTACTTGAGTATAACCACAAGAACATCGTAGAAACTGTCATAAGTCGTCGCAGGTTTTCATTCAGGACTTTACCACTCAAGTAGAATCATGTCGAGGGAGTTGAGAGCGTGCAGGGAAGAGGAGCGGGGTCCAGGGGTGCGACTCCTGGTGTGGGTCCAGGGGGCAGAGCCCCCCACTTGAAAAGAAGCTTTGATATGAGTGCATTATATCTGATGAAAACTTCAACCAAACTTTGGAAAGAACTTAGCTTTGGAAAAAATCCTAAACAAGACAATTTATCTGTTGGCTCTAAATTACTTGAGAAGACTTGAATTTTTTTATCGTATACCAACCTTTTATTTTTACTGCAATATATCCCACGTTAACACACCCTTGACAAATGTATTACCCAATAAATGATAAGAACCACGGGGACCTCAAGTAGGCGCTGAATGCAGGTACGTTAATGACTGATTTTAAAAAGGTCAATAAATAGCGACACTGAGTTGACAAGTTAGGATATGCGGTTAACTATAACGGTCCGTTTTATCCCACCTTGGGCTAGTAATTCCACCAGTTCACTTTATAGACTGAGGCCATCGCCAGCATCTTGAAGTGGAATCATATCCAAAATCAACTCGAATAAGGATCTTAGTAATTTCTCCGACAAGAAACCCCAACCTATAGCATTGAGGGCATCTCTTGTTGATCTCCCCTCAATTTTATGTCAAGGTCTTATGATTTGCAGAATCGTTCAAGGAAGCACAATAAACTCTAAATTCACAAAATAATTGCAAAAAGTTTGAAATTTCTCTAAAGAGGAAATTTTGTTTTCACAGCTTTGTCAAAAGAGTAACGCCAAAATAGCAAAACATAATATTCACTTTTCCCTCTCAACTTACTTTATCTCAATTTGGAAGGCCCACAGACATATTCTTCCTCGATCTTAATCGATTGGTTGGGACAAAGCTTTCTGAAAATTCGTAAAACTTCATTCAAACGAACTTATTTTACGAAATGAAAATTTTCACCAAAAATCTAGTTTAATCATTCTTGAACCCACTCTATCAAAATTCCTTCTCAACTAAACCATAGATATTTTTCGGAAAACCTGCCTCTAGATGACCCAAGTCACTATTACATGCTTTTCCAAAATATATTAGAATTTTTCGATAAATATTAATTTCTCCCCCATATCTTCGTCCACAAGTCATTTATATCACTTTTAATGACCTAGTATACTACATTAGGCGTCAAGTTTTGGAAAAATGTTTCCGCACGAGCCGCGTATGCAGTTTTATACGCCTGTACACACAAACAGCCTGTTTCTACATTTTTCTGACATTCTCAATAGATTGGTTGATACCAATTTTGTTTTGGATTCGTAGAACGTCTTGATTAAGAGATTTTTTTGAAAGAACGGGGACTCTCACCGGAAAATAGATTTTAACATACTCAAACTAACTGTGCTAAAATTCCTTCTCAACCAAACAAAATAGATTTCACGTCGAAAAAGATAAATGAGATTCTCTGCGTTCCTCTCGATTGCTTCTTCTAGAGAATATACGAGAAATCATAAAACTACTTCATCTCACTTCAACTTTTGTTTTCTCTAGAGAAAAAGCTTTGTTTACACCCTAGAAAATTTTAGACCAGATTTCCCGGTGGGACCAATATTTTTTTCGACTTGATTTTCTCCTATCTGGAAAATGCTTAAACCATTCTCTTCCTCTCGCCACAATCTATTGATTGTAGGTGACGCTTTTCCTCCTAATTACCTCTCGAATCTGCTAGAGGCTTATCTCCCGTGCCCTCTGACCGTGTGTGTATGTGAGTGTGCGCGCGTGTGTGTGTGCACGCGCGTTGTTCCCTAACGTATTCTAGTTACGACCGAGTGCGATACGCGAATTCGCGTGCGCGAATATTCGAGATTTGAATAGCGTACGCGAACATCCATACTTTGGTTGCCATACGCGATTCCAAAGGATGAGTTCGATACGTAAATTCGCGTACGCGGATATTCGAGACTTGGTTAGCGTACGCGAACACCCATACTTTGGTTACCATACGCGATTCCAGCTGACCGAGTTCGATACGCGAATTCGCGTACGCGAATATTCGAGACTTGGTTAGCGTACGCGAACACTCATACTTTGGTTACCATACGCGATTCCAGCTGACCGAGTTCGATACGCAAATTCGCGTACGCGAATATTCGAGACTTGGTTAGCGTACGCAAACACCCATACTTTGGTTACCATACGCGATTTCAGCTGACCAAGTTCGATACGCGAATATTCGAGGTTTGGTTAGCGTACGCGAACATCCATACTTCGATTAGCGTACGCGAATCCAGGAGAACGAGTTCGAAACGCGAATATTCGATACTTGGTTAGCCTACGCGAACATCCATTCTTTGGTTGCCATACGCGAATCCAGAAGGAGGAATTCGATACGCGAATATTCGAGGTTTGGTTAGCGTACGCGAACATCCATACTTCGGTTAGCGTACGCGAATCTAGGAGAACGAGTTCGAAACGCGAATATTCGATACTTGGTTAGCCTACGCGAACACCCATACTTTGTTTGCCATACGCGATTCCAAAGGATGAGTTCGATACGTGAATTCGCGTACGCGAATATTCGAGACTTGGTTAGCGTACGCGAACACCCATACTTTGGTTACCATACGCGATTCCAGCTGACCGAGTTCGATACGCGAATTTTCGAGATTTGGTTAGCGTACGCGAACATCCATACTTTGGTTGCCATACGCGATTCCAAAGGATGAGTTCGATACGTGAATTCGCGTACGCGAATATTCGAGACTTGGTTAGCGTACGCGAACACCCATACTTTGGTTACCATACGCGAATCCAGAAGGAGGAATTCGATACGCGAATACTCAAGATTTGATTATCGTACGCGAACATCCATACTTTGGTTACCATACGCAAATCCAGGAGAACGAGTCCCATACGCGAATTCGCGTACGCGAATATCCGAGACTTGGTTAGCGTACGCGAATATCCATACTTCAGTTGCCATACGCGTTTCCGAATGATCGAGTCTGATACGCGAATATTCGAGACTCGGTTAGCGTACGCGAACATCCATACTTTGGTTACCATACGCGATTCGAGTTCGATACGCGAATTCGCGTACGCGAATATTTAAGATCTAGTTCTCGTACGCGATACGCGAGTTTCGGTAGTTCCTTCAGGTAGTTTCGTTCCGGTGTTCCGATTCGCGTACGCGAATAATGGCCCTCTCGATACGCGAACGAAAACGCTCTCGGTCCTAGTTCTCTAAGGGAATTCGCGTACGCGAATCCATCGTTCGCGTACGATTATTGGCTTCGCGTAGCCAGACCGATTTTTTTCATCAAATATGATGGGATTAGATAGAATAGAAAAAAACCTTTCATTCGCCAATTGGCAATAAACATCAATCCATCCAGTAGACATATACATCGTTAAAATTTCGCTTTGGTCAAGGAGCATCACAGTAGTGACTACTCATTTACAAGAAAACATAATATATATGAGCAGTTCTGCGTAAACTTGCTCCGAATGTGTCTCGGCTTATTGCGGCGTCTACGCGTTCTCAATCGATTGTGCAAAACACGTTCCTTGTGTATTTTTTTATGCTCTTCTTTAGTAAAAAGTCATATTAGACCTATCTTGAGGTTCAAGGGTCGAAAATAGCGAATTAGGGGTCAAAATGTCATTTCCGTACCATGTCCGCACCCCAAAATTCAGCGTTCAAGGACACGCTATGAAAACATACGACTTCTAAACGATTCTTCCACAAAAAAAACATCAAATTTGGGTATATTTTGAACATGTTTTCATTGTTTAGAAGTCGCGACTAGATCGTGTATCCGCTCAACGCTGTGGGTACATTATGTCTCCGAATTCGCGCCAAAATTACTGTTTTGACAATATGTGCTGCGTGATAGCGTCTCTCGACTTGTAAGCGTTCGCTTATGGGCACATTTTGATCCTCTCGCTTCAAACTATCAAATAGCTGCGGTATAAACATCCATAACTTCACTTCCGAGAAATGGTGACTTGCTTTTCTTTGAAAAAATGCCGTGGTAAATAAGAGTGCCATTTCCGTACGCATCTCGCAACAAGGTTAAAATATCGATAATCTGCATTCTCGTCCGACTTTCTGCAAGTATTTAGTGTGCAAAAGACCGTGCTAAGCGGGATAAACGTTTCGTTAACTCCCCGATCCGTATTCACTGATCCAACCCGAAATGTCATTTCCGTACCTGTCATTTCCGTAGCGAAATAACGATATCGAGCTGAGTTCTTATGGGATTTAACACGCAAAATTTTTTTTAACTTCCAATACTTTTTAGTTTTGATCCTCGATCTAGATGATATTAGCGGTGGAAAAATCCACCTTACGAGCCCAGAAGTTCAGTTTTGCCTTTCGTCCATTTTTGAGTCTGTTTCGAGCAAGTTTACGCAGAACTGCTCATATAATATTCAGAATGAGAGAAAATGGACCATTTTACGTAAAATGCAACGTGAACACGGGCTACATTTACTTCAATATTTAAAAATCACAATTGTGTCACTGAACATCATTCTGAAGGAAATCTCTCAATTTTCGAAAAGCCCTTAAAGATTAAAAAATTGCCCGGTGTCCACATTGATCCGCATAGGAGGAAGGGTCATTAAGAAATCTCTTACTGTCCCCTTGAACAGAGGAAGTTTCTTAACTTGCCGGAGGCCAAGAGGCAGAAAATTCCAGAAACGAGCGCATTGACTTTGAAAAGATCTCATGCCGTAATTGAGGCGCATTCTTGGAACCTCAAACTCTTGAGCTCCTGCCTCACCCCGCTGAGGGCGCCCAGATTGGTACCTGGTGAACATCGCAGCTAGGTACCCAGGTTCACCCATGTGCACGATCCTGTGCATCAACAGAGCTGCGAAGTACATTCTCCGCGAATCAGTACGTAACCAATCAAGGCGCTCCCTGTACGAGGTGATATGTTCACTCTTCTTGATTCCAAAGATGTATCGCACACATGAGTTACTCAGTCTTTGCACCCGCGCTCTCGTCTCGTCGTCAGTGGCGTCTAGATACAAGAGTGTGCAGTAGTCCAGGTGTGGTTGGACAAGAGTCTCGACCAGTCGAATCCGGAGAGCCTCAGTGGTCCATGCCCTCACGAACCGCAAACCGTAGAGGGCTTTTTTCACTTTCTTTGTGACTTGATTGATGTGCGGTTTCCATGATAATTCACTGTTTAATGTCACACGAAGACTCCGACAGTGTCACTGAATTGGACAAAAACTCCCTTCTGTATCTCAACCCTCGGCAAAGCCATCCTCTTGAGACCAGCGGTACTCCTATCAGAGGCGAAAAAGATTGCTTTGGTTTTACCGGCGTTGAGACGTAAGCCGGAGCTCTGAGCCCATTCTGCAACAAGTCTTCCGAATTCTCCCAGCCGAGCTATTCCCTCCATGATGTTCTCTTTCTCGACTTGGAGATAGATTTGGAGGTCGTCCGCGTAGAAAAGATGATTCGCCGATTTCCCGTTCAGCAGCTCAGGAAGATCGTTGTCATATAAGCTAAAAAGTAGAGGCCCGAGAACCGAACCCTGTGGAACACCCAGATTGGTTGTGTGCCAGCCAGAATTTCCCTTTTTCGAAGTTATTATTTGGGTGCGATCCTGTAGGTATGATTAGATGAAATCTACGTGGAGAAGTTTTCATGGTAACTCTTCGATTTTTGCGATTGACTTTAAGGGCGAAATGTCAGATCCATGTACTCAAAAACCGTTCTCTGGCATACATACTTTCCCTACCTTCAAATAGGGTAACTTTGGTACAGTAGATGCATCTTTGGTACACCCCTGAAAAATGACTTTCAAAGCTGCATTCGGCAAGGTAAATGACCCTATCGCTCTGGACCCTATTCTCCCCTCTTGACACACACATAAAAAATGTGTTGAGCCACCGTAGATCCTGTGTGAACGATTGTAGTCGTTTATTGAAGCTTTTCCCGAAAAGGCTGATTCAGCAGCGATACGCGAGTGGCCCAGTTAGTCTACTTGGCAAAAAGTATTCCGGAACGATCTACGGATGTGTAATGCTATACATTTCCATCACATATATCATCATATTGAAGAAACCATCATTATATTAGAGTATTTACAGCATTTAAAATTTTAATGAACGAAAAACAGGAAAAAAACTATGGAAAAACGTACCAAAGTTACCCCTTTATCCGTGAGAAGCATGAGAATGAGGTAACTCCAAAACATCTTCCTATGACAGCTTTTTTTCATCTCACCTTGAGTTGAGTGATGGTCTATGAGGTTTTAGAATGTTTCAAACAGCTTAAAATAAGACTTCTGAACGATTAAAATTAATCCACTCGTATAGTGGTGGGTAGAATTGAAATATTTTGTAAGTGTACCAAAGTTGCCCAGTCGGGGTCTAACTTTGGTACACTTTTTCAACTGCTAATAGCTCCGGCTTCAACTCATCAAATTCAACTTTGTAGCCCGTCAATCGAAAGCTGAAACTGTAAGCTTGAGATTGATCACTAATAGAAGTGGGTTTTGGCAATGTATGTTGGAATGCCGAGCCAAACAATATGAGAAGCACCGAAAACGTACCAAAATTACCCAATTTGACGGCATGTGTTACACATGTGAAAATCACATATACCGTTCTAACTCTAAAAATTTCTGCATATGTTTTATAACATATTATCACTCAATATGCGAAAAGGAATAGAAAAAATTGGGATAGACATGCGGGGCATCAATTTTCAACTTCTAAATTTGTGGGTCCAAAATATGTAAGTTTTCGCGATAATGCCCATATGTATCACTTTTTAATATAGGTCTATGTGTAAGCAATGCTAATTTCATAGTTCGCATCTCAAAAACGATTGAGTGATGGCAACTGCAGCTCTGATGGTTATCGTATACTATGACTCAAATGAGATTATTCCAAGAGTTTCATCCAAAACCATGACCCGCACCCATGGCACCCTCATTGTCAGTACAAACCTATTCGATGATTATATTGTTGGCCATCTAATAACGTTAATAATTCTTCAACCGTCATTTGAACGAATGCCGCCATATTGATGTGAACTTCTGAGTGCATCAAAAACTTGAATACCATTTTAAATAGCTTACCTGAAGATCCGAGGATACAAATCACTAGGATTATTCTGAAAAATAATATGCTTCCTTGAGAAATTGAGCTATCCATCGCGTTTGTGATCTCGCTCGACTGTCGATTGATTCTACTCCCAATTTCGCCCACTCTGTTCTGCTCATATATAATGAGAAACTCTAAGATAGACTTTTCTCGGGTTTTTCCGAAATTTTATATCATTCACAATGTTCATTGTCTATTGAAGTCCAATTAGATAGGTTTGTTCGAGAATCGGAATAATGAGTCTGTTATCACAATTCGAATCGAATTGTTTTTCACCATCTAGGGATGTTGGCTGTCACCTCGATTAGAATTCAAGGACCAAATCTTATTCTACGGGTTATATACTATATCGCAATACAAAGAACGTCTAGTCTTCTATCGCTTGAATGGTGCGTTTAATCCGGATATCTCACATTTCTCAATATAGACGAGGTATTAGGTCATATAGAAGAGGAAGTTCGAGTGAAAGAGCTGATCCATTTTGAATAAGCGCAATCTGCTGCTACATCCTGCGCTTGCGTCCGCGTAAGGAAAAGTATGCGCACGTGGTGAAAATTCATTATTTTAGCTTTTTTGTTCGCAGCTGTCGTCTTTTGTCATATTCTAAATTGAAAGGAGAGATGACACCGCAAAAATGGCAGCGGTGCCATATATGATAGGTACACTCTTTCACAAAGAATGAAATCAGCGAATAGTTTTAGAAAAAGAGTAAAACCAAAAAAAGTAACCGACGCCCCTTTAGGAAAGTTACAGGGGTTTACAGGCTGTTTTACAGCCAAGTTACAGTGACCATGTTATTCTTATGGCAGTCAAAAATTCCAGTCTCCGTAAGGATAGCATGGTAACTGTAACTTGGCTGTAAAACAGCCTGTAAACCCCTGTAACTTTATTACAGGGGCAAAGTACCAAGAAACTTGAATATTGGTTCAAAGTCCAACTCTAACACGTGGTGCATTCATTTTGTAATATTCACACGTAAAGCGAGTTGGAATCACTATCAAACAGTTTGAATGTAGGAAATTCTGTAGATTTTCCATCTAATGATACTGGTATTGCTACATTAATAATAATGATACGAGTGCACAAAATCTTGATAGGATGAACAACCATGGTAAACTGGGCCGTTCATAATTTTATAGAAATGAGGGATTCTCAACGTTCGATGCCGGACGTTTTCCTTCTTGCTTCTTGCACGCTAATTCACATATACCGAAACAAGTGAGCACGAAATAGGTAAGGTAACTGTTCCTAATTCGCCCCATTTCAGGTTCTCGAATTTAAGCACTCGTGGATCTTGCTATGCATTTTTTTCATGTTTGTTACGTTGTAATACAGGGAAATGAATGTTTTGTACTGATCAGGATCCTAAAGTACCAGCGCATTTCTTAGAACAAAAAACTGGTTTTCGTACTTTTGATTTATTTTTGCTAAGTCACCAATTGTTACGCCAAACAAAAAAATATTCTTTGCAGAATTGGAAAATTCCTATCCTAACTAATACTGCACCCATGGAACTAAAATAAGTGCAGTGTCCCTCATTTGTCCCCCCCCCCCCCCCCCCCCATAGTCTTTCTTCACTCCATCAAAATACACGGCTATTAACCCAGAAAAAATTTGGAAAGGGGTAAAAAAAGGCTACAAAATTATCGAGCATATATCTATGTGGTTGAAGGAAAAAATCAGATAACATAATAACAAGAGAAGTCACTACTTCCCAGGGGAAAATCCACCCTGTGCTGTTTTACCAATATACTAATCGGCCAAAATAAATATTTTTTGACAAGGGCGGATCCTCGGGGGCCGGTGAAGCGATCCCCCCCCCCCCAGAGCCAGGAATTTAGCATTGGCAACATATCATCAATGTGAGTTTGGCAAGAAAAGGACTGATAAACTAAATCAAACTCAAAGAGTTGAAAGAAGAACGAGTACTTACTAAGAAAATCAGCGCCATAAGTAGACTTGGAATTCAGAACGGGCAAACTTCTTGAATTTACTGATATCCTTCACTTCTCTTTCATCGTCACCAAGCTGGTCCCGCGTAGTTTTCAACCTGTTTGAAGGGGCAAGGCCAATCAAAGCAGATTTTGAATGCTCGTTCAAAATTGGTCTAATGGTTCTAATGCTATGAGGAACAGATCTAAATTCAAATTTACTGAACAGCTCATTGTTTCTAACGTACCCATTTAACAACTTATAGATCTCAAGATAATTGTGATACTTATGCACTGAAGTTATTGTTAGCAGATTGAATTTTTCTAGATGTGGAGTGGAGTCGTGGTCCATGAAACTCTGAGGATTACCGGATTTCTTCAGAGCAAAACGTAGTATGCTAAGTTGCATGTTTTCTAGGGATTACGGAGACCAGACGACAGAGCAGTACGTTAAAATTGGAAGAACCAATGACTTATACAAAATAATTATAGTTGAGGCCTATCCAAAAATCAGTCGTAGTTTTCTTAACAAAACCGACTAATTGTTTGCTTTAGCAATCAATTTTTCAACTTAAGGGCCGTAGGTTAGTCCTCGATCTAGGTAAACTCCCAAATCTTTGATGGTGCCACAATCAGTGATTTCTTGGTTGTTCATAAAATAGGAGCATAGTTGATTGTCTTTGGATCTCAAAAAACGAATCTTCTGGCACTTTGCTTCATTGGCTTTCAAGCTATTCAAATCCGACCGACTAGATAACTTATACAAATCGCTTTGAAAGAGAGCACATCACTCGGGCTTGTGATGGTTCTATAGAGCTATATGTCATCGGCAAACAATAAAATCTGACAATTAGAGATATGCCTAGGGAGATCGTTGAGAAAGACTAAAAAGAACATTTTCAAACCCTGTAAGATGGGTCGTATCTAAGAACGGCACTCAATTGGTATATTCTTTCCGGACCTACGAGAATAGTTTTCAGTGACGATATTCGATGTTTTTCGAAATCATGTGCGTAAAGTTAGTGCGTAAGGAACATTTTTCCGTGCGTAAAGAAATTTTTGCGCACGGAATGCGTGAAGACCTGTGCGTAAAGTCACCAACAGTGCGTAAGGTAGGTCTTTACGCACTGGAACGTATCTTTACGCACTGCCGTATTTTCTTTCTAGCCTGATATCCTGCGACATCTCTTGAAGTTTCTGCGTTGACTGGCAAAATGATCTTTGTCTTAGTTCTGTAGAATCGAAGTACTCCAATCGTTGATTCGAAGCTGTCCAAAGCAGGTGTAATGACTTCTTCCACTCGATAGAATGAATACTTATGAGCTCTCTAAATTGTTAAGCTTCAGTTTCCTTCTCTCAGTAAGTCGGTAAGTCCATACGATTGGATATCCTGGTTGGTCATCGAATTGAACATGGATATCGATCGCTTCGGTAGAATATGGGTCTAATTCAATTCAGTACAACATGTATATACGACTGAGACCTTTCTGAAGTGCTTCCACCGTGGTTTGCGTGGTTCAAAATCTACCTTGAACTGTACGTTCTAAGGAAATGGTAAATTTACTTTTCGGACACTTCGCCTCATTAAAGAGTGCCGTTGATGGATCCCCGTATTTTTCATAAGAAAGAAGTTTTCCTCTGTCAGAGGCGCTTTCTATCCCGTGTATTCGGAACATTATTATTATCATTATAATTGACAAGTTCTGTCTATATCGAACCAAGGGAATACAACATTATTCCACCAATCCGTTGATTCAGTTTTGCTCGTCCTTGGTGACATTCATATAACTCTGTAATAATTTTCCTCAAAATTCAAATTCATACTATCTCATGAAATTACATATCTCTGATCTTGTTTGTTACTAGAACTTTTGAGAATTGAGATCGATATTTTCAATCTATGCGATAACATATGATATATCGAACAAAAGATCTTTTTCTGATACATTTTCAGAATTTTTTTTCAGTCGGGGGGCTCCGCCCCCTGGACCCCGCTCTGCGCCCTCTTCTCCCACCTACCCCGATCGCGATTTGGTTACTAGCGTATGAGGTGACCGACAGAATACTAACTTTCCGCACAAAATTTCGAAAAATATCGTACGCAACTCTGTCGAAAGGTTTCCGCACTCGGAAAAACTTTACACACGAGATGTGAATCTTTACGCACTGTTGAGATACTTTACGCACTCGCCGCTACGCGGCTCGTGCGTAAAGACTCACACTCGTGTGTAAAGATTTTCACTCGTGCGTAAATCCAACTTTTCGACATCGTTGCGTAATATACTATTTCATACTCTAGAGACCGATTGATACCCAAAAACGAGGGTTTTTGCTTGTCCTCCTTTCAAAACATCCTTTCACACCCATAATTTCACTATGTGACAGGGGATTATGCAGTTCTGCAACTCGTGGTGAAAGTAGCACGAACATTCTGTCCCGATAAAACCATGTCACATTCAACTGCCCGACAAAAACACGTTACTTATCGAGCTTTTTCCCGGTGGCCATCTAGTCCTATTTGTCTCAAAGTTCTCGGCGCAGCCGTTAATTTGAAGCTATCCGAGGCGATCCGAGCCAAGAACCATCGATTTTCTTTCAAGGTCAAAAAATGTGTGATATTCCATGGCATACGAATTAACGCGTATCAATGACCCCAGTCAATCAGTTCAGTCAATTGATTCCCAGCACAACTCGATCCGAGTCGATTCGTGCTCGGGCGGTGCTTTTGAGTCGAAATGTCACATTCCGTGGATCACGATAAAACGTAATGTTGACCTAGAGTCAATCGCATGGATGATAAGGGTACTGTTGGGGCCAAGATCATTTTTCATGACGATACCTCAACATTTTGATTCTAACGGCGATGACAGATAAAGCGCTACGCCACGACGCGCTATCGCACGCCACGACCCGAAAATTCATTCCAGCGTACCCGACCTTCGATGGACTGGATTTTTTGTTACAATATCAGTCGTTGATCACGAGAATAAATCAAATCCATCGATGGTCGGGTTCGCTGGGATTAATTTTTGGGTCGTGGCGTGCGATAGCGCGTCGTGGCGTGGCGCAAAATCGTAGCGTACCGTCAACCGGGGTAACTTTGGAACAACCCATGAAAGAGCTGTTATCACGTACGGTTGGTTAACCAGATGATCCCGAGGCCTCAATACCGGTTCTCTCCACTTGGGACAAGCACGAACAATGTTTTGCATTGGCGCGAAGGCCTTCATAAACTTTTAATCCGTTTATAAGCTGACTTCTTCAAAAGTGCGTTTTCAATCCACCAAACAGTCTCTCGGAAAAAGTGGCGTGGTTCCGACTTCAGCAGGTCAAATCCAAGGTAGCTGGGCTACATTTCACTCGTCTGTACACATATCTGGACTATTCCATTGTAAACTGGAGTATTTTCATGAAGTTTCAATTTTGTAGAGCAAAAATTGACAAGTACGTATTTTCTTTTTAGAAACCGGGGTAACTTTGGAACACTTGTTCATGTACTCTCAATCAAATCCCAAGATCTATGCCATCTTCAAATTCTACATATATTAGTAGTCGTTGATTAGAGCTTCAAAATGAGCCAAAGAACGTCTCATTTCGACCCACGGAAGCCGAGTTACGGCAATTTTTGTCAGAAACCGACTGTGAAGGTCGAGGTGAAGGTATTTTTCTCCTCGAGAGTTAGCCGCGGTGCACACAGTGGAGTATGCTGAAGGTGTCTATGCTCGATTGTAGAAGTTGAATTAAACCAAATGGACCTTTACTGTAGGCCATTGGAAAGCTAAGACACTCGCAACTTTCGATTACTGATGGTGAGAGTCGATTGCATGACCTATTTTATGAATTAATTGATGAATAAATAATGATGACAATTTCTATTCCAAAGTTACCGCAGTCCGTGTCTAACTTTGGAACACGACTTTCAGAGCTCATTACTCCAACCAGAGATGTCCAAATGGACCTTATAAGCACCTCAATCGAAAGCTGAAACTGGGAGCTTTCATTTGACTACGAATACAATGCGCTTCTGATGCAAGACGTACAAGTTTCTCGAGGTTTAACCCACCAAACAGTGAATGTAGCCACAACGTTCCTAAAAAGTTCCGTTTGCAACCTCGAAACGTTCCGAAATTAGTCGGAAAAACCGTCGCCGATCCGTTGGTGCAACGTTGAAATGTCTACCAGATGCGTGTTGCCTCAACGTTTCTAGGACGTTCCTGGATCGTTTTGAATATAAATAAAAAAATGGATTGTTTCTTGAAAATTGTTGTTAATTGGCTCTTGTTGGAATCAACCACGACACTGTCGTTTTCTTGTACTAGACGGACATTTTTCTGATTGAGCGCAATCAGCGGGACTCAACGGGAATTGAGTCGATAGCTTGCGAGAAAGAGAACTTGAAAAACAATTTATTTATTTATTTATTTAACAAAAAAATCTCTAAGTATTGGTTGCACGGGAAACCTTCCAGAAACCATTGTGAAACCTCAGAAAAATGTCTGAAACGTCCCAGAACCGTTCTGGAACGTCGAGGCAACACGCATCTGGTAGACATTTCAATAACGTTGCACCAACGGGGGGTCGGTGACGGTTTTTCCGACTAATTTCGGAACGTTTCGATGTTGCAAATGCAACTTTCCAGGAACGTTGTGACAACATTCACTGTTTGGTGGGACGGAAAAAAATGCAATTTTTTCGGCACACTGGCATCGAAAGCCTATGGTTTCCGCCCCGATCCCGGGGCAGAAAATGCCGCAATGCCGCCCAGGCTAGAAAACGAGTGAGCATGCGCAGTAGCCCTCGGGCTGCGCCCTCGGGCCACTACACTGCATGCTCCGACGTTTTCTAACTTGTACGGCGGAGCGGCATTTTGCCCCGACATCGCGTCGGAAAGAATAGAATTTCGATACAAGTGTCACCGAAAAATAGTGTACGCACCTCGGGCCAAAACTAACCCATCGCGGCCGCGGGTATGCCGCCCTCGCCTGCCGGCTCGTGCGGCAACCTACCCGGGCCGCGATGGGTCACTTTCGGCCCTTGTCGCGTAATGTACTACTAGAATTCGACACGCGCGCAAGCGCGCTGATTGTTCATTCTTGATGGGTTGAAAATCGAAATTGAATAATAGGAAAATATTGAACTCGCAATGAAATGTGTTCGTTACTTTTTGCCAAGACGCACATGGTGTGTGACATCTTGGAACAGATTTTTTGTAGAAATGAGTTTACGTTACAACCTGCTGATTGAATTACAATTTTCAGTTTGACTAATGTTTACATCAACTTCAACTTGTTTTCGTTTTTCAGAAGTTTATATCATTCAATGCACATTGTATTTTATGAGACGCCAGTTCATCTTGAGATTTTTTAAAGCTATGGAATTTTCTACTAATATCTTTGGAGGGATCAGGAATAGACATTGAAAAAGATGGTTGATACTTGATTGAGATTTCAAAATAAACAATAAATCAGGTAATCAACACAGCGTTTGATTCTGAAATTTTTGACTGCAAAAACATACCTGCTTTATTTCTGATTTAAAAATGGTACCGCTTTAGGCGCTTTCTTCATTTTTGCTGATTTTCTCTTGATAATTATCAGTACATTGCATCTACAATGTATAACCTTACAACATTTCTTGTTGATACTCAGGAGAGTATTGATTTTTTGACGAATTTACAAACAACAACAACAATCGCGCTCGCTGGAAAACAAATACATTTTCGAGATGCGAGATATCGCAAATTGCGATACTACTAACTTCTCGATCGTACTGCGGATTAATAAAAGGAAAATTGTTCCAAAGTTACTCCGGTTGACGGTAGCGCTTTGTCTGTCATCACCCAAAGGTGGCCGGGGGTGGGATGAAGTTCATATGGTCACAGAGTAGGGAATGTGCCGAAAGGACAAATTTGACCCCTGCCCAAAAGACTTTTGGCGGAATCACCCTTATATTTCGATTTCACGAAAAATCCGTATAATCTCATGAAAATAAGTCTCATATCCACGTGAGGACGAATAGGCGCACACTTTTTTGATCGCAAGAAATAATCTTTATCCCCTAAAACTAAGATAGGTTGTTTCCAATTCGTTGGAATCAAACGTTCCCCAGCTCAGCTCATTTTCAACTTTTCAAGGCCTTGGAACAAGCTTTAAAATGAGCTAAAGTACGTTGAAGAATATTGAGATGACTTAGAACGGCGAGCAAAATCAAAGCAGTGGGAGAAAATTAGGCACACTTACCTTATTCTTATTGGAAAAAATTCTTCAAGTCACATTACTTATAGTATGTAGTACATTTTCAAAATTTACTCAGCGAAATTTCATTTTACCGACGTCTGATGGTAATATCAATTCCATCATGATCAATACTCACCCCCGCTCTGCTGAGAGTGCTGTAGCAGACAGCCTCCAGCATGGCAGCTAGGGAGGGTAGAGAATGGCAGCACATGGCAGATGGTATTAGATGTTGTAAACAAATCGCCGGTACGGTGAAATTTTGTCGCGTGAGATGAAAACATATGCGAGTTGTGCTAGTTGATAAAGAAAAATAGCCAATTTCTGCCTCTACTCAAGTGTTTGAGTACTTGTTTCTTGTGATACAGCTGCCGGGATTCCAAATTCATCAAGTCAGACCCGAGAAATCGCAAAGGTGGTATGCCTCATAACCTCATTTCTCCATATCTCGATATAAATCAATCTAAACTATTTCTTCTGTGTAAAAAACAGATGACTACTCCAATTGGAACTGCAATGGACAGCCTGAGTGCAGCCCTCAAATCCAAAATCATTCCAAATCAAGAGTATTTCCTCCAAGGCTCTGTCTTGGACAGCGCGGTTGAGATGCTCCTTCACAGGCTTCGAGGGCTCTGTGATAATGTTGACGCAGGACCAGAGCAGTTTCACGATCATGAGATGTGTTTCAGCATCAGAAGAAGTCCACCTCCAGAACTTCCACTGTTGCTGAGAGTGAGGAGAGCCCTCGATGCTCCAGACATGCCCTGGCAGTTGAGGTACATCGGTCAACCCGAATTAGGCGATAAGTCTCAGCCAGCTGTAGTCCGTAGCAGTTTAGACATTGCAACTAGCAATACTGTTGTGGAATTCTTGACAGAATTGGGCTGTAGATTGGACTTTGAGTATATAATTAGGGGATACATGTTTCGGAAGGGAAGGATGAAGGTGACAGTGTCAAAAATTTTCAAGATGAATCAAGGGAAATTACCAGATGGAATGGAAGCTATCTCACAGAGCTATCTGGTTGAATTGAGTGTCTTGGCACCCAGTGGACAAAATGCAATCGGGGAAGAGATTAGAATATTTGCTGAACAGCTGAAGCCTTTGGTTCAGCTTGAAAAAATCAACTATATGAGGCAACATTGAAATATTTTAAGACAATCGCTCGATGGGTTGGGTCTGTGTGTGTGGGGATTTGTTTTATGTATAGGACTAAGTGGTACATAGATTATTGAATTTAAGGATAGATTTTATTATTGTGCAAGAATTTCTATTCTACTCAGAAGGTTTTCTTGGCATTCCGGATGTGTGGGTGGTAAGAAGTGAAATATACTTTGGAGATTTTCTTACATGGCAAGGACTCTATTCTTGAAATCCCAATCAATTAATACAAAATCCGCGGATGTGGGAAACATAGTCCTTTCCCACATCTTCTATCAAGAAATCTAATTTCTCATCACAGATCAATCAAGCTTCATATGTTTGATTATATGTCAAGGGAGAATGGGAATGACCTCAACGAATGTGCAACCAAAAGCAATTATAGAATTTATCAGTACATTCAAGACGTGATCAGAGCAAAACCACGGTACACTTCACGAATATCTTACTTCATTGATGGTGCCATTTTTGACAAAAACCGGAATTCTTAATCAACTGCGACCCAAGATCTATTATCGCACCACAAAACAAATAGAATTATCCACAGAAAATCCAATTTATGAGCGCTGGCTGACGAATAAGTCGAAAATTCCATCAAATCGCTACTTCATTTGAAATTTCTAACTCCAGCTTACAAGTCGATTACGCATTAAGAAAAAATAATCAGTTCCGTTAAGATTTTCAACAGGCTTGGAAAGAGTGGTGAAAAATCAACATCCCATTCCTCACAATGTTCATCTCATTTGAACTTTGCAAGAGCGGTGGTGCAAGTTGAGCTTGCAGTCCGCATAGCCCGACGCGTCAAATCGATAAGCTCTCTCGACCGCAGACTCCAACTTTGGTCAGTCTTTCCCTCCAAATAGCCCAACAACTTTGCACTGTACATCTCATCCATAGCATTCAGATCCGTCATAATCGATCACCCAGTATCTCATAAATTCTCGCTCTTTGCATAAATAATTTTCATCTCGAATCCACGTGTAAAATATTCTCACCTCGCACCGATTTACCTGCGCGCGCGTCAAAATTCTGCAGATGCGATTGTCACGCTCCTGGTGGGCGGCACTGCTACGACTTTATTCTGATCACGGTGCTCTCCAGGATAGATGTCCCGGTGACTGGTCCCGGATTCAGTCAGTAGTGTCGTCTCCGCGAGCGGGAGCGTCCGCATTAGCGCGGGCCTTTGAGCCCTGGCGCACGTGGTCTCACTTGTACAATATTCTTCCCTTTTCAGTTCTGTTATAGTTGTGTGTGCTATCAAAATCAATCTGATTCTGCCGTGTAGGCCTCGTAATAGAATACACATCGAAGGCCCTACATAATGAGTGAAAAGTGAAATATATTCGAAGCGCCGCAGTTGTCGAGTTTTGAATGCCTAATTAGGCAGAGAAGAGGAAAAGAGAGTGCGTGATAATTACTTGCAGAGCAGAAAAGTAAGCGAGGATGGCGTCATCGTGCCGGCTGTTGCCGCTTGTGCTGCATTGCAGGAGTAAAAGCAATGGATTGCAGGCTACTACCCGGGCCGTAACCACATTCGCCTCGACCTCGCCAACCTCATCATCCTCGTCCTGGTCGTGTTGCAGGCATGTGAGGTGCCCGGTGTCTAGTCGGCATTGCGCCAACGTGAGTCTACCAACTTTTGTGTATAACTTTTTTCGATGAAATTCTGTGAAACGACCGAAACACCGGCGTGTTTTTATTGCCGCCAGCACAGCTGGCTCTGATGCGTTTGATTTGTGGAGCAGACGACGCGCGTACCGAGTTTAGGTGATGCGTGTAGCCGATAAGCGAGCCCTTTGTTGTGTTTTGATCTTGGTGCGTTCGTAGTTTAGGTAGAGAATGGCGAGGGGTTGTCTAAGAGATCCATTCATATTTAGCGGCATAAGGTGCGTAGGTAGCTTGGCCATATATAGGAAGGTATTCGGTGTTTTGCCGTAGGGGTGAAGCACTTTGTAGACACTTCCGATTGTTTCTTTGAGAGAGTTGATAGCTTTTCGGGCTTTCATCGCACTCTTTGATTGCCGACTTTTTGATCGACAAAAGAGGCGTGGGTGAGTATACCTAGACTGAAAGTGCAAGCATCGAGAAAGCACTCAATGCTTTCTCGCCTCGTGACAAAAGCTCATGCTCGATCATAATCGATCTTTCGTGTCCAACTTTCATTTTTTAACCAATTGACATCGCAATCGATTCCACCAATTTCCCAAGATCTACTTGATCACAGCACCAAATATTAGAGTGGGATTGTCAATTTCAAAGTGAAAATCACCAAAATCTCGACACCCAGACCAGTTGTTGTTACAGATCAAAATTTGACACTAAAATCCTTGATTCCCACAATTCCACAATCTAGCGAAATTTGGAATTGCATAGGCCGAAATGGTGTAATTCAGCTTAGTTTTTGACAAAAACTCAACGGTTAAGCTAAGTCTAGTGAAGGGATAGCCTACAGCCACTCATTTGGTGAAAGTTGAACTAATTAAGTCATGCTAGCAGAATTACAAAGACTTCTCCAAATGATTGAAGTGATTCTCGAGGTGATCAATATCTTTGTTTTCTACGAATCGTCTCAAAAACTTTGAGCGTTGAGCAGAACACATTTTAGAACAAGAATCATTTCAACGCAGTTCGATAGAATGCGACTATTAATCTCAAAATAATTCATAGCAAGTTCAGGTATTCCAACCTCCCAAGCTCATTGGCATAGAAAATAGTTGGCAATGTCTAAACTCATGCAATTATGTACAGGTAGCCTTGTTGTAATTCTATAGGAGTTCTATGCGTATAGTTTCGCAAGTCTAGCTCGAGATTCTATGCACCGTATTCAATTTCCTCAATCGAAGCCCGACCTCTATCTTACCAAACGTCACACCCCAACTTGCATCAAATCCAGACAACTCGCATAATTCGCTCATCCCCTCAAAATTCTGAACCAGTCTCGCGGATCAACTACATAGCTATTATATAATTCCTCAAGTGGGTAATTTCTGAGCTACTTATATTTGGTCGGCACGTACGTACCGTACCTCTCCTCCACTTTGTGTACCTAATAAATTCAAAGTGCCCTTCGTGTTCGACATGAGATTGGCTTTGGCTTCGCATTTGCCGCCGAGTCTTGGCATATTCTGGTATAAGAAGAAGCTGAGATCTCCAAACTTTCAAACTTGTCCTCGAGAGCTCCTATGTGCTCTTCTCTCTGTCTCGCAAAGGGAAAACCGACGTGGCACCAATTATTACACGACGACAAAGTTTCATTGAGGAGGCGCAAGTTTGCGCGGGTGAGAGCCTATGTTTTACAATGCAAACGGGTTTTCGAGGGCCGTCTCTCTATACAGCTTCTTCATCGGTGTACGAGAGCTGATCAGCTGTTATTTCAAGGACGCGCCTCTGCAAAATTTTATCTTTATCGGTTATGTATTATTGGCCTTCTATATATATCTGGGGCGAATAAGCGACGATGAGGATATGATGTGAAAACACACTCACTTTGGTTGATAATGAAAAAGTGGGAGGAGGTGTGGAGCTATCATCACTTTATCGGTGTACGCGATGTACGTTACGAAAGACGGAGGAAAAAAATGTGGATTCTGGGGATTTATAGCGCGTGTTGCTCTTGAAGTGTTATCGGAAGAATGTGTGTGCAAGCTTTTGAAACTGTGTTCCGTTTATAGTGATTTGATAGAGTAAACGGAATTAACGAGTTTCTTTTTGATTTGTTCCCGCGCATGTGCTCCACGTTTCCCGATATTTTCAAAGTATACATGGGTGATATCCCTGCAAAAACTAATACTTTGTTCAAGCTATCCAATCTTGATAATCGTTCTTGAGGCAATATTTGGTCCAGTCTCAATAAGAATGGCGAATGTTGGGCTTGTATTATAGTTGAAAATTGAGCTGCCAATAGGTGAACAAATTTGCTAAAGATTCCGAGCTTCGACTTTTCAACCAGTCAAATATTTGTTCTACAAATTTCGACTAACATGACCTGACGAGCTGTTGACTGAACCAGCAAATTTTGGGATCATGACGACGATACCATCCCGTGTATGGGCCATCCAGTTTGTTTAGATGGATTACTCGGAGATCAAACAGCTTGTGCAACCATTCCCTTTGCCAGGTTCTGAACTAAAACGAATACAATTTTGACATACATCTTTTGAAAACCTTGAAACTTCCGAAATGAAGTATAATTGAGAGCTTACTTCAAAGCGTTGAACTTATAGCTGCTCGACAAAATTACGGAGAAAAGTGTTGGCTAACAGCGTTATATGGATTTGCATTTTTAAATAATCACGAGAGCACGCGATCGTCCGTGCACTGATACCAACTCTCACTCGTATCTATAGTCTCCGCCACGAGACCAAAGTAAACAGTAGAGCTTTCGTTCGCTTGATATGATCAGAATCATAAAAAAGTTATAAGTCTGGTACGCGCGCGGCTGTTATACAAAGCAATCGATGGCTCATTAATAAATAATTAGTAGAGCAGCAGCAGTAACAGCAGTGGTTTCCAACGTTTTCGGGCGGTAAATCAAAGTTATAGCGTTTCAATGGGGGAAACAACACCCACAGCCGAACAATTTTCACTCTCCAATTCAATTATTGGATTCGATAATAACTAGATGTGAGCAAGCAAGTATCGACGTTCGCTTTGAGTTTTACCAGAAAATTAGCCGCGGAGATTGATATCCGCAAAAAAATTCTCTCAACGCAGTGTCATAACAATATCATGAGAAATGAATTTTCATTCGAGGCAATCGTATTTCCAGCCTCGCTATTCTCCCCTTGACAGGCAGCAGCAGTTAAATTCAATTTAATAATTGAATGTGATATTTCAGTGTAGCAAGTTTCTTTGACATCTATTTCTATCGTTGAATTCGATATCAAATTGGTCCTGAACGATCTCTGATTCGATGCTCTTGCAAACTTTCGCTTTGATTTTTACTGATTGCTTCGTTTGGGTCGACTCGCAAAATTGATTATGATTGTCGAATCAAATGTCATCCAAAATTAGATATGTCAACACCGTAATTCGTTTATGATTCGTTCGAGTCCAAGTGCCTGAAATCGATCATGATCTCACATGATATGGATGGTTATCAGTTTGACAATTGATAAATTCATTTATGTCAACAATACCTTGTGGATCACACAGAGATAGCAATGAGAAAAATGTGAGAGCTTTGTTGAGTCAAGTTCGAGACATTTGTCAAGTGTTCCATCAGATGAAGTCTTCCAGATTATTACGCTGAAGAAGAATCGGATGTAGATTGAGATCATGCTAGAGCGATGAAAGATTTGACCCATCTAATATACTTTTTGAAGAAAAGGATCCGGAAAACTTCTAAACAATTCAAAGGGTGCGATGGCTAAGGTAAAAACAACCAACATGCCCACCCTTGAGCCATTTTTCTAGTAACTTTAACTTTGGCCTATCTCAGTATTTTTTTAACGCGTGTTAACTCAATTTCAAGCTCGTTTTAGAACTTTCAAAATGAGCTCAATGAGGCCAGTTTTGACCAGCCAAAGCCAAGCTATCACAATTTTTACAAAAAATGATTTTTTGCGAATTCGCGAAAGGGTGTACCCCCACCAACACCCTTGCATTCTTTGAAACAATATGAATCGTCGATAAAGTGCATAAAATCGTTTATGCAATTCTCCGATGTTAGGGGGGTTGGTAAAATTGCATAAAATAGTATTTGCACCTCGTTCTTGAGGTTCCCCGCTTCTGGGCGATTATTTCGACCCTCGCCTGCGGCTCGGGGCGAAAACCAGTCGCTCAGAAACGAGGTACAAGCTCATGAACTTGGTGCAAAACATACTGTTTCATAAGCGTACGTGCAACAACATTTACAGCTTTTGACTGGTCCAAACCCTGATTTTCGATCTATTTTGACGCGATAAATACGTTTTTGAGTGGTGAAAAAAGTCATGCGCACTCTTTTGAGATAAACATAGGGGGGGGGGCATGTTAGGCACACGCCTATGTTGGTCTTCATTTTTCTCAAAGATCTCCGTAATTTTGCTCATAAGATTGCTACAAATCCAAGTTTTCTAACTTTCGAAAACAAATTTTGAAGGTCTTGGAAAAAGGAATCGATTAAGTTGAATGCATGTTGAGATTGATCTAACGAAGAATTTTTGGCACCGATTTAACTGAACGCAATGTCCTCGGTAATTTTTTTTAGTGTGTGAACACGAAAAGTGCAAATCTTGCTCAAAACTCTCTGGGACACGCAGAAATTGTTTAGGGTCGATCCAAGCAACTTACCTTTTCATATTTCGACGTAACGGTCGTGAATAGTATATTTCCATACTAAGCGCGGTATCCTATTTCGGGCACTAGGGCAGTTTGTCAGTCGAGCGAAGCGAGACAGACATGCCCTCCAGTGCCCGAAATGAACTTGCAAGCGAAGTGCGGATATATATTTTCATCACGAAAATCCTAAAATCTATTATAAATGCGGCATTTTTAGGTTGGAGTACTAAACAAGATTTGAGAGAAGGTCAACAAGTGCCCATTCCTGAGATCAACATCTGAGGGCATGTTGGGTACAAGAGGCAGGTCGGGTGCACCTAGCTTCTTCGAATCACAAAGAAAAAATAATCACAGAATTGCAAAGAAGGATAAAATGTGATAACTATTCGAGGAATGTCAGAGTTGTCAGATTTACAAAATTGGACATTTTTTGATACTTTTTATTTTTTCTCCAATACACAAGCCATTCCATTTCTTACGTGTTTTTGAATTGCCGAGAGCTCTTTTGGAAACATTCAGATTATTATCGTGCGTCAATCAAAAGTTATCACAGATATTGATATCCAATGTACTAGTTGTAAAATTGAAAAGGAGTGAGGGGGAAGGTTGATCCTACACTTCCCCAAGAAAATATTGTGACCGTCGAGAGCAAGATTGTGATTGCTCAGAGATTGCAATATAAAATGCGGTTGAAAGTTGTTTCGTCGTAAAAATCCATGAAAACTGTTGCAGACTCGCCAGCGAGTGATCAATTTTTCATATGACGAAGCATACGGCGAATACCGACACCATAAAATTGTAAAGTTCATTTTTCATGATCTGAATGAGTGATAAGTGTATATCTCTCTCAAGACACATCAAACTCCGAGATCACTTGTTTGTTTCTTGCATATTTCTGAAAGCTATAAAATAATGAGAGTATTACTGATGCAAAGATGATGAGAAAAGTGAGACGATTCAAATCTCATGAAGAATTTACAATCTCACCATGACTCTCGTGATGTTCTACAATCGTACCAAGCATCAATATTGAATGTAGAAAATTCTTCAGATTTCAGACCTTTCTGAATAATTCACAATTTGAATCATTCAACGCCATCATCGTCACGCAGGCACTTCCTCTTCTCTTTCTCCTTCTGGTTCTACACTCAAATTCCGCGAAGTAACAAGAAATCCGATACCACTCCATCCAACCGGGAAATTCAATTTTCAAGATTTATGCGGGTGGCACAGATACTCCAACAACACCTCTTCACTTTCTTCTACCCCTCCATATACATACACCTCCTATCTTGATCCAAGAAATCTGCGAATCTCCAAGTCGCATTTCTACCTCGTTCTAACATACATCAGCAGCGAGGAAAGATTCTCTTGAGGCTTTCCCGTGACCCCGGGGACAGACTCGGATGTGGATACATATATGGTAGATTCGAACCCGATGAAAATGTAAAAGTATGGCAAGGCCAGGGCTGACCGAATATCTCCTTCCAAGTGACGCTCCCGAAAATAAGAGGGCATATATTAGGCAGAAGAGAGCTTTGCGCGTGAAGATCTGAGAATCGATTGCCCGCAAAAGGGGGTTAAAAATAAATTTGCCTCCGCACGCTCTCCTCTCGTCGCATAACTTTTAGCGAAAGCCCGCAGCATCATTCCTTCTCCGAGCAGAGTACGTCCTTCGTGGAATAAATCGTCGTCGTAGTAGTAGTAAGAGGAAGGAATTTTCGGATCGATGATAATTCGGACGTCTGATGTGGCCCCCCAAAAACTTTCGCCTAGATTTTTCAGTACGCAAAGCATGAGAGTCGGTATTAGGGAATTCTGAAGATTCAGCAATTCGTGTGCTTTGTTCTTGACTTCTTGCCCCGGATTCCAGCAGATCTTGATCTTTTGAAGTAGTCGATCCAACATACTCTAACTGTATTTTGCTTTTTACAGTTTCGCAATATTGGAAATTATTTTGACCTGCTGACCTCGGTACTCACAAATGGAATTTGGGGGATTACTGTAGTTTACGGAGAAGAAAATTATTGAACAGCCAAGTGTAGTGGGAAATGGCATAGTTGAACCTCCAGGAAATTTTCAATTCTTTGCTATTTTCTGGAATACAAACTCTTAGAGAACTCACTTCCATGGCAACAGATTTCTTCAGTGATGGCGATATGATTTTGATGTTTTTAACACAATCATGAAACAAATTACAAGATCCATCATCATTTCAGGCCACAACGTTAATATTCCACCATGGAGTATTATTTTTAAAAATGCATCTGATCAATTGAGATTATGCGTTTGTAAGGTGAATGAGTCTCAAGTCCAAGAACATAACAAGAGTCTAAACATTTGACATAAAATGACACAAAATTCAGATTGAATTGCTTCTTTGAGGCCTGATTATGAATGGTTAGAAGCACTGATATGGATGTGGGCAAAGTTTAACCAATACAATGGCTATAAGGTCTACCAGGAACTTCGTGCATCCGGAAAATTGAGCTGCTATGATATTTCAACCTGTTTGTTCGTCGCACGAACTCCGAGATCAATATCCCATATTAGGCTCAAAACCATAAGCACAGAAAGGAACCAACATTGTGGATACTTACTTATAAATTATAAAGCGGGGTAATCCACAGAGGTATAAAAAAGGAAACCATCAACATTTTCCAAGAGCTACAGAAATCTGAGGAATATTTTATTATTTGACCAAAAAATCTGACTTTTAATCATGACAATTCAAGGGAGTTGTCAAAATCTCTCATCTCCATAATTTGAACCCGCTGTTTTGCGTGACTTTTTGACAAAAAAGCGCACTGATTATAAAAGCCTCTTACCGCGTGCAATGCGCAGATTTCTGTCAACAGAGTTGCGTAATGCACCTGTCAAGACTGATTATAAAACATTGAAAGAACAGCAAACTTTGGCCTGTGCTCATCTGCTTTCCCGCAAGTCACCCAAAAGCACCACCTGTATTACCTTTCCCTGCAACACGTATACATAACCTATATCCAGTACACATCTCCTAAACTACCTTGTGTATTTGAAAGGACCCAAGGGACAGCTGCTACGTCTGAATAACCAGCCAATGAATCCAGTTTACCTTCGAGAGACTATATAATATGGTTTACTGCACTATATAATAATAGGCTGTGCTGCTTTAGGGGCGGTAAAGCTCTTGGGGTCTCTAGAGCGCTTGACTTGCATATTGAACAGGCGGTTTCCTTCAGCAGCCACATCTTAATCGAAAGCTCTGTACTACTTCTCCATCGAGTGACGACGTTATAACGCACGACTTGTTCTCTCGGAGCTGCTGTAATACGAAAGGAAAATTGAATGCCCTGGGTCAGAGAAAACCCCATTTTCCTGGGCACGCTTGACCTCTGGGCCTTCATTTTTCATCGTAAAAATGGTTTACGATGTGAATTTGTGCGACGACAAGGATCAAAGCATTGTGTGGATCATAAATTGTGAAATCCGACCGTGTTCTGATGCTACTGTGGAAGCCAAGTAATGATGGTCGATTCGTATCCTTCTGTTCCACGAGTGCTGAGTCTATAACGGATACTCGTCGGGGCGGCCAGTGATATCGTCTGTGAAATGAATAAACTGTTGGCATTTGTGGGTCCCAGTGATCGAGCACGATTCGTTCTTTTGATTTGCTTACTGACAAATGTATCGATGTGACATCTTGAGAATGAATTCTATTTGTAAGAGATGGCAAAACTTTATTTTAAGAATTCCCCGACGATTTGCTGCTGTCTTTTGTCAAAAAATTCAAAGTTCCTGGGCAAGATATGCATTGTCAGTTTTCATCATCCCTTGGGAGTAATGTGGATGTAAGTGTGCAAAAATATGACGGAAAACTTTGGCCGGGGGGTTGGTATTACTCAAGCTCTGCGCCTGAAATATCATGATCTGCGTTAGCATGAGAATGAGCTGGAGAGGAGCTTGGAAATTGGAACTTCATCTCCGAGCTCTGAGGAAAATTTCATATTGTCATTGTTGGTTTTTCGTAACCGAGAGATTACAACGAGTATTGTTTATACATAGTTCATTTGTGCGCTCAAAACTGATACTGCTGTCGTGGGCAGAATATTCAGGTAACCTAACATTCTATATGTCCTGTCATATTCCGACAGCGTGCATTGATTTGTTGTCCTATCAATTTAACCATCCCGATTTTCAGCAATGAATGAAATTCGTTCAGCGAAGGTTCGCTGCTAAACTATGAAATGCTAATTACGTGAGATGAGACATTCTTATCAATCATGTGACGTGAGTGGTGCAATGGTATACAATGATGGATTTTGGGCATTCTAATATTGTCAAGATTCTGAACAAAAATGGAAGGATACGTCAAAAGTAGTAACGAGAGAGATATCGTATTTGTGGAGCTTTGTGTTGCAGGAATGTTATCATCATTGCGCATTGTTGGATCCGAAGCTGCACAAAGCAAAGTCCACTTGACATCGCGTATATCATGCTTTATTGCTCCCATCCGTGCCATTCTTCTCTTACCATCCCTGTACACGTTGTAAATTCATACTCCGATGAGAGAGTCAACATTCATTCTGTATGACTTTCCGAACTTTTTATCCCAGAAGCTCGTGGTGTATTTTTCCCCTTTTCTGATTCTGTAACCCACGATTGGATGTTCCATCAAAGAATCCTACTATTCGGCCCTGATACATCTCGCGTGATTTGGAGCTTTGATCAATACACGTGACCATGATGCTCCCTTCCTCTCGATAATATTTTCTCCAAACTGTCGTCTGGAGAGGATCTAGGCAGTCCTCCCCAACTATAACATGTCTCAAAAATTTTTTCTGAAAAATCTCCGCCATGCATCAAATCTGAAGTGTCGCATCTTCCACCGAGTGGTAGCCTTAGGCTATGATCGTACCCTCGACGCGTTCTCCTTCCTTTTGCATCATGAGAATATTCTTTGCCCTAGAAATGAAATCCCGTAAGGTATCCGCGCTGTACATCTCGCTAGAACCAAAGTGACAGCCTCAAATGGTGAATCTGGAATGACATTCGAACGTTCCACGCAATCAGAAAAGGCTTTTTCTCTTATAATCGTGAGGATTACTCGAAAATTATACGAAAGTTCTACTTGGTGGGAACTCTCCAGCTACCCACATACCTCGAAGGAATGTAAAACCAACCTCAACTTCTTACAGTTTTTCAACTTTTTTGTCGCTCATATTGCGATTGGTGTTTGCATGAGAAAAGGTGGGTAAGTAGACCAAAAAAAAAAAAAACTAGCAGACAAGACATTGAACCGCCTATTTTTTATACGCTTTTATTCCACTTGACCGAGCACATTTTTTCGCCCCTAGATCCCCATATCTAGTGAGAATTTTTTTACCTTTCGGTCTCTAGCGTGCGCGCGCATGTGCAAACTCGTCATGAGTATCAAACAGGAAGACACGGGTAGTTCTGAGGATGATCAGTGCAGTGGTTATCGACGTATCGACGCGATTGCTCAATCAGTGCAATGCTTGTTTTTATCTATAATAGCGCATGTGCGCCCTGCATTTATAATCATGAGTGTGAATCGCGATAGAGTGATGGCGCTACATTCAAATGCGAGATATCAATTATACATTTGTATATTTGTATTTGGTGCCCACACTAGGCATCTTCGCTATGGCTATACGACTATACTCAACCAGTGTTGTATATTGAGCAGTTTTTTTAGTCAATTCCCTCGGCACAAATTTTTTGAAATTCTTATCTCACCACGTTATTCGGAGATGACCGAGCAAGTAATCGATGATCACCGATGATTACAGTTGATATAGGTCTCTGTGACCCGTTAATATGAGTACAATAAAGAGTTTAGCTCTACGGAAAACGACGTACTACAAACTTATGATATGCTATAGACTCACTCTCTGGACACTCGGGTTGGGCAAAAATGAAATCACCGACCCGGGAACCTATTTAGATATTCCCTCTAGATCAGATGACCAAGGTATTGAAAACATCTTCGCCCGCTTTCTCGATTGGATTCGGTGATCAGGATCATATAAGAAACGTATTATGTGATGATGAAACGCGTATGATGGATTCTCATGTCCAATAGAACTGTGATTTTAAAAATATTTACGGTCGGCCTTCGACTTTGATCTGTATTCTCGAGATCATCAAATACTTAGAAGAACATCTTTTTGCCATAGAGCACTCCTGAAATGATTATGTCACGATGAAAGAAATTTGAAGGGAGTTCGCCGTTAGATCATGCAGCATAGTGCAGAAAAGTTTGAAATTCCCGAGCTGATGGCTGCATCTGATAGGCAGTTCAGATAGGAGGATTATCAACAACTCCTCATATATGCTTCCAACACAGAAAGACAATTTTTGACACCACCGGGTAGCCTGGTAAGATGGTATTCAATCGTTGAAGTCAGATAAAACACAGAGGGCAGTGATGTAAATTTTAGCAAGTTGTCAAAATCAATTCTGCCAAATCAGCTGTAAATGACCAAGATTCCAGTGAAAATCACCTATTGCCAGAATTGAAACCTGTTCACATATTTGGATAGGGTATCGATTTTCAGTGACTTGTGGTCATTGTGATGCATAGAGAAAATCTGAAAAAAAACCTGAAAAATTTCCATTATGACAAGGAAAATGAAGTACTTCGAATATGAAGTTGAGGAGAGATGCATCCCTAATTTTGAAGTCTAGGCTAAAAAAATCGGGGGCCTAAAGATGCATTCTTTTTTATTTTGATTTGCTACCAGGTTAATTTTCACATCAACAAGTGCTTGTTGTGTAATACGCCAACTATCTGCAGAGATGCTTATAGTTCCTGTTCGCAGGCTGGTTCTCTATAGTGGAGACGAGAAACCCGTCTCTGACACTTCATTATTATCGAAGCGAAGTGTACAGAAAGGAAATTCTATGTCTCTACTGGACCTACAGTCTAGAGTGAATTCCGAACCACCGAAATCGCATGTTAAAAGGTTTATTTTTCGGCCAAGATAAGAACCATAGTGTCAGCAGTGTTTAGAGAAAATATTTTTTTTACCATCTTCATTCTCCGGATCGCGCCCCCTCCAGTGGATCGCCAAACCAACTCGCCATTTTGTTCAAAATCATGGGATCTATCTTCGAATCAAATTCCAAACCGGTTCGTCATGTAATACTAATTGTATATTTTTGATGATATCTGTTTTCACTTTTGCAATTCACTTCTGCAATTCACTCTTGCTTCATTTGTGCGAAGTAATTTTTTATCTGAAAGTGGTTGTGTTCTTTTCAAAATGACGAATCCATCGTTTCTCGAGAGGATACCTGTGAAGGGAGGGCACCCTCCCCTCACAGGTCAATACCAATCTTGGAGTCTGGCTTGAATTATCTTGAGGGGGGGGGGGGGAGAGGTGGTTGAAGATTCAGATTTTTGTCTATTTTTCAGTCTAAAACTGATGGCGTAGTCAGTTTTCAAAAAAAGTTATCGCTAAATCCTTGTGGCATTCAATTCGAAATCATGAAAAGTACCTCCAAAAACTATTTTTGGAGCGATTCGTTGAGTGATGTACGACTGGTTCCATTTTTTGGGGTCAAACTCAGAATTCCTCGATCAAAATGCTTCATAGTGAAAAAAGTCGATTTTTTCGCTAGTGTACAAGAAATTTTTTTGATGACGAAGTCATCTTCTCGCGCGTTGAGTTCTGTCCATCATGTGGACACGATTATTCGTACGATCGGGTGCGCGCGCAACTCCCCAAGCCGTGAGCATATCGGGCGTCGTGCGTTGCACGGCTTTGTGTGTGTAAGTGGAAGTATGAATGTATGAAGTATATGCAACCAATAATATGCATAGCAGTTGACAGAACCTTTAGAACTCAACCTAAAACGATGGTAAGTGTGGCTGTGACAACGGTGCTAGTGTAAAAGTGTTAATTGTGGAATGTAGCACATCATGGAGGGAATGACTCTCATAAATGAGTTAGAAAAGTATTTTGAATTTCTTTACATGCTACCATCCATGACTAAAAATTTTCGATAATTTTGAGGTATGAAGATAATAAGCACCGGGTTTGTACACAGTTCTCAAATTCAAACCGCGCGTTTACCATCTTTGTACCTCAAATTTACGGGAATTTTAGATCATGTACGTCAACAGACCCAGCCAACGTTAGTTTATGATAGAAAAAGAAGACGGATTGGAAATTATTTTTACATTCGGCGTTGCTATCATCTTCGAAATTTTACATTAAACCGAACTTATACATTCTTTAAAATCATTTCATTCAGCAAATTATCACGCATAGTAATGCAAATTAGAAATGGTCAAGGCTGGAGTAAATTTCCTTGTTTCCGTTTTCGTCTTATTAGTCTCGATTGGTCATGTTTTTAATCTCTTCAGTAATCGGGAGAGATAGTAGGTAATTCTAGTTAGCAAATCCAAAAGTTCAGCTGAGTATAGTATTTTTGTTACGCCCACTATCTATGACTTCGTCATTAACCGCGCGTTCTCCGGACGCACATCATTTTTTTGATTAAAAATATGTTTCGAAGTAGAGAAATAAATGGCAAAATCTATAAAAATTACCATGAAAACCTATTGTAATCATATATAATGTTCTATTTTTTTTTATTTTTTTTTTTTTATTTTAATAACAGTACGGGCAATCCTGCCCACAACAATGTAGCTCATATGTGGCACATAATAAATTTTGATATAAATGCTTAACATTCTATAAGTTACGTGATACCAAAAGAATACATACTCGTAAAATCAAACATAGTAGGCTAATGTTCTATTTTTCACTACACTCCTAAAACCACTTTTGCTCTCAATGGCTTGAACATTGTTTGGAAGAGAATTCCAGGCTTTGATACACCTATTCAAGGCAGAGTACTGAAACCAATTTGATCTAGCCTTAATATTGCGTACATCTATTGGATTTCTGAGATCATAGCTGATATCTCTATTCTGTATTTTCTGATCAAGCTCTGGGACTTTTAGCTCTTTCCGTAGAATGCCATACATCAGAACTTGGTCGTTTACCATGTGCTGAGAGCTTATGGTATGTACCTTGAAGTAAGACGATACGTCTGAGTAATTGTGCTTAAAACGATGAAGAGGGAAATTGCCTTCGGAAGCTAATGTTCTGAGAAATCTATAATTCACCCGCTCTAGCATTTCCATTAGATATGCTTGATGTGGTGACCAAATTTGTGAAGCATAATTAATAATGGGACTAACGAGGGCTTTATACAAGTATTTAAAGGTCTCTACATTCCTGAACTCACTTGTGACTCTAGTAATATATCCAAGTAGACGATAGGCTTTACTTGTTGTGTATTATACCTGTTTATCGAATTTTAATTTAGAGTCAAGAATAACTCCGAGATCTTTCGTAGCAAATACTTTTTCAAGGAAATGATCACCCATTCTGTACTCGAATTGGCACTTCTCCTTTTGTTTGCAGAAGCGCATATACTTACATTTTGTAGCATTCAAACTAAGATTATTATTAATTGACCATTCGATGATTGCATCAATGTCTCTTTGAAGACTGGAAGCATCCAGAGGAGACTTAATAACTTGAAAGATTTTAATATCATCAGCGTAAATCAAAACTTTGGAAAATTTGACAACTTCAGCTAGATCGTTCACGAAAAGAACGAATAATAATGGGCCAAGATGAGAGCCTTGAGGAACCCCTGATGAGGCTGTATATGGTGCTGACGTTTTGCCATTATACTTCACCATTTGGATCCTGTCTCTTAAGTAAGAATTGATCCATCTCAGCAGCTGCCCACCTACTCTTAATTTTCTCAATTTTTTTATCAGTATCGCATGGTCTAAGGAGTCGAAGGCTTTCGAGAAATCAAAATAAATGGCGTCAGCCTGAGAAGTATCATGATAAGCAGTAGCTACAAAATCAGTAAACGTTAGCAGATTTGTTACAATTGACTTATTCTTAATGAAACCATGCTGTGCTGAAGAGATAATTGACACAAAGTGAATATTGAGTTTATCAGTGATTAGTGAGTCAAGTAATTTTGGGAATACATTCAAAATGGTTATCGGCCTGTGATTTTTAGCGTCATTGATATTGCCCTCCTTGTGTATAGGTATCACAAAGGACTCTTTCCAAATAGCTGGAAATTGACCTGATTGGATAGACTTATTGAACAAGAGACATAGTGGGACAGCTAGATGATTGGCTAGATTTTTTATGAAGATATTGGGGAGACCATCTGGACCGCCCGATCCGTTGACTTTCATCGTATTGATTTTATTTAAAACGTCAGACGGTTCAATTTCCAAATCAAGCTTCATAATATTGCAATCATTGTCAACGTCGGGGAAGTCCTCACTTGGCTGTTTATAAAAAGATTCGAAGTAGCTAGCAAATAAATTAGCACATCCAAGATCATCTTTCGCCGTATTTTTTTTTTTTGAAATAAAAAATTTCGTCCACTGCGATTGCCTCTCCACTGTCTCGATGTATATTTCTTGCCTCAACAGAAAAGTATCCTTGTGATTTTCCGAAAAAAATCTATATTATTCGAGTTCTGGGACATTTTAGCGAAAAAATTCCGTTTTGAATCGAAAAAATGAAACTAGTCGTCCATTATCGAAGCGGTCTGAGATTTTCCTCGAGGATGGTCTTCATGATTTTGAACAAAATCTCGTATGGGTTCAGCGAATCGTAAGAAGGTGCACGATCCAGAAAATAAAAATGGTCAAAAAAAACCCTTTATTCGAGAAACTGACTACGCCATCAATTTCTAGATCGAAAAATTACACATGAGCACAAATCGCCGGCCCTCCTCCCCACGATTTTGTAAAGGCCAAACTTCGAAATTGAGTTACTGACTCCCTTCAACATAAAATCATGTAGGAAAAAAATTAAGAACAAAAGTTTTTCAAAATCTTAATCCTACTTCTTGAACCCTATTTCACTGTAGAAATATATTCTAATGCAATAACCGGGCTAATGAAAAGATACTCTGCTGCGGTGTTATATTGAGTGGAAGTTTAGTTAGATAGGTAGATAGATAGATACGCTTTTTATTCTGCCTATAGGTAATAACCAGATAAATATCACATGTGCACAAATATTATCAGAGTATTTCACTACAAAGTTTTCACATTGAAAATACCATTTTGCCGGAAAAAAGAAAAATTCTAAGAGGAATATAGTCCTTAAGTATAGATATTAGGTCCGCACTTGAAACAGTCTCAATTTATCACAGATATGATACGTGTCACTTGATTAATATCAGGAAGCACAGTCGCACTAGTAAAAATAGATATATCTTTCTATCTTGCTAAGAGTGCTCATTCCAATACATCTGGGATAATCGGGAAGCCGTGGGAGTCGAGCACGAGAATATGAAACTTTAAGGCGATGCGGTAGCCGTGCAACCCGGGAATTATATTTTATTCAGATGTACCTCAAAATTTTGATGATCTGAAGTTTGAGATCAGTTGTCCATTACGTATTATCATCTGAATTGTGGTGGATAACTCGTCATTTTTCATTAATCCCAAGACTATCGGTGATGAACGAGAATAACTTGCCCGGAGGTACTTCCTAACCTACAAATTGGCAAATTTTTGTTCACAGAAATCTCGAAATCTTTTCCAATTTGGCCTAAACGAAGAGTTATCCAGGCTAATGGTAAGTTAGATGATTACAAAGCCTGGATAACTCGCCGTTTAGCCCGAATTGGAAAAGATTTTGAGATTTCTGTGAACAAAAATCAGCGTGCACGGTGACCGCATCGCCTTAAAGCGAGTTTGAATGATGATAAGGATGGCGAGCTGCGTAGAAGGGGTGGCAGAGAGTTCCAGAGTCTAGCACCTCGATACTGAAAGGAGTATTCAGTGGCTTTGAGCCGAACTCCAGGGATGTTAAGATCTCTCTCATCACTCCGACTGGTGCATCTATGCTGGCACTTGGTGAACATTGCATCCAAATATTCGGGCTCTTTCATTCTAATTGCTTTGTAAATGAGAATGGCTGCAAAATAATTAGTTGGTTGGATAGTCTTCAATACGTCTCACTTGCTTTTTTTTCTTTCTTTTTTCTTTCCAAGAATGTTGCATTGCACATGAAAGCAATATTCGTCAGCTGTTGGAAAATTTCTCCGCGTTCCCTTGACTCGAAAAAATTCTGTAGCAGTAACGTCTACGACTGAAATTATGCGGGTACGGATAGTCACCATTTGCAAATCATTCGGCCTACCACCACATCTTCCACTCTCGCTTATCCTCCAAAAAGAGGGAATCGTTGGATTTTCTTCATCAACGCGAGCATTTGTGTTCACCCACGTACGCACGTTGCACAACCCTCGCATCTCCCTTTGCTCTATATTCTTCGCTGCATCGCTGTGTGTATAATAGAGGAGAGCTTGCATGGCACGCAATATAACAGGGGTATTATGCGAGTGCAGCGAGCAATGCAGCATAGCCGCAATGCACATATTGCCCGGATAAGAGAGAGAGAGAGAGAACCGTGCAGATACGCTTGTGATACGGGATGCTGCGGTATTTATCGTACACGCTCGTCTTCGAAAGCGGCGCAGCACATGATAATAGCTGCCCCGATGATGTACGTATTGTGCCCCGCGCGCCTTTGAGACAGACGATCGAGCTTTGCTAGAAACGTGAATACTCTGGATACTACTTGAAATGGAGTATGTAGAACACTAGCAGGAATGTTGAGATTGGTGAATTATCGAATTTGACAGTGAATGTTAACCCGCTTTGTAAGATTTGTGATTTCAAACTATTTTCGCGTTCCATTAATCGACCTATGTACTTGCTGGCAGATTATGCTCGAGTTTTTACGACCTCGCAATAAATTTTAGTAATACTTGATCGAAATTATTCTCTACAACCTCCCAATGCTATCATGAAAAATCATTTTATGCAATTTTCCGATGTTTGGGTGCTTACAAAATTGCATAAAATAGCATTCGCGCCTCGATCATGAGGTCCCCCACTCTCGAGCGATTATTTCGAAAACCAATCGCTCAGAAGCGAGCTACAACCTCATAATCTCGGTGCGAAATCTACTATTTTGCAACTGTGTGCGCGAAGTTGTAAAAAAATGCGACTTCTCTTCATTATTTACAGTGCGAGAAGTAATGCGTGAATGACTTCTCGCACAGTTTTACATTTACGCACTGGTGAAGTGTGCGTAAATGTAACTTCTCGCTCTAATGCATTTTCATTCACGCACAGTTCCAAAATATGATGTCACGTCATCCCTCTGAATTTGGCCTTTCTTGAAAACTTCGTTCTCAAGATGATCTTGCTCGGACAGTGGTGCATTTAATTACAACTTCGCGCACAGTTGCAAAAAATAGTATACGCAACACGCGCGAGAAGTTTCCGCACACGTTGCCAACTCGCGCGAGAAGTAACATTTACGCACACTTCGAAACTTCTCGCACACCCAAAAGTACATATTCGCTTCGCGAGCGTGCGTAAATGTGTTCTTCTGGCTGTGCGAGAAGTTCCAAAATGTGCGTGAATATTAACTTCTCGCACTCGTTTGGCAACTTGTGCGGAATTTGACCTCCTCGCACTTGTTGCGTAATATACTATTTATTTCCAAAACCGACATATTCCCAACTTATTCCTCTCGCTGGTCCTACACACAAAATTGACGCGAAAAGTTCACTCACGCGAGCCAATCTAATGATTTGAGGAAAATTCACTTGTCTACTCAATGCCATGCAATTGAGATATTCGCTAAAGAAGAGCGTGAATAAATGTAGTAATAATAATATCTCTGAACGCGAATGCTCATTCTGAATCTCAATTTTACCAACATTCCTTGAGACATTTTTTGAATGCATCTGAATTGAAGCGGGAACTCGTACAGTTTACGACATGATCTTGTAGTTTAGCTAAAAAATCAGAGTTATTTTGTCGAGAGTTGTGCGTTTGATATCGTGAATCTGCTCAGTCTATGATTCAAGAGTTCCACGGGTGAGTCGGCAGGCTTCATGAATGGGCTCGGATTCACTGCTTTTAATACAGCACCGTACGCGCTCCATTCACAACTCGCTCAAGTCTTGAGGGGTTACGCGATTGACTTATTGAATTTGGTTTAGGCTGTATAAATAACGGCCCAAGTTGTTTACCTCCGCCTTGATCATCGTGTCTCTGAACTCTATGGAGATCAATCACTGGATGATGATTCGCTCAAGTGAGCCTATTACACTCCTCACCTCGCGCACATATAACTTTTGATGGCTTGTCTTGTGGTGTCATAACAGATTCAAATGATGGGGTACGATGACCCGACGTGTCACTCGCTTGTCTCGTGCATTATACAGCTGACACGCATCACTCGTAATGGAGCCCTTATGACCACAAACGCCAAGTTCCTTATCGTGTTTTGCTTGCCTCCTACTCCACTAATGACACTGCATATTCCATCGAACCCCTATTCTTAGTTCGTTGGAGTGCAATTTCCTGTCGAAAGATCTCTACTGAGATCTCCGTTCGAGCCGTTTTAGGGGCGATTTCCTCCTCAAGATACTGCAATCTGAGTCCAAGCTGGGACGGAAAAGCGTGTTGTTGTTAACCGTGTTTGCTAACCTTGTGCATCGATGCGATTGGATATCAGAGTTTTTCATCAACTGATTTCAATTTTGCCATCGCAACAAGAAATGATTCACTGGTGGTGACGTCCTAAACATGGTGCGATTTGGAACTGCTTTTTGAAACTATTTCGCATTGTTGTTTGAAGTCACGTGAACATCAAATCTCTTGAGAAATTTCATGAGTAACGAGTCGTTCCTCCCAAGATTGACGCCAAGTTTATGTTCATTTTTTACAAATGTTTCAGCAGCATCATTTGGACATAAATTTTCAGTCCAATTCGATCAGCTATTTCCAGTGACTCTTCGGGCGGAAACTCCGCCCGCTTGGGGGTTGACGATCAATTCTCAATCACGAAACATACAGCAATCCATTTCCAATGGCAGCAATTTCTCTTGCCCAACACCACCATCGATTGGATATCAAAGTGTTTCGATCCGTCACCAGTCTCGAGACAATCAGAACATGGCGTACAAGAAACAATCGAGATTTATGCGTAAAACTTGCCCCGGCAGAATTAATTAAATCGATTGAAATACCTATATATTTGTCTGGCGGGATTCACAGGAATGAAGATGCCAAGAGTTTTGCGCAAGAGAGAGAGAGAGCGTTTTATTGGAAATCGATCCAAGTACCGCTTAAGAATCTCAGATAGAATAAGAAGAGGAGGTCACCCCAGCAGCAGACAACGATATCTTGGTCCTACATTGAGAAGAACATCTGTCACTGAGAGTAGAATCTCCTTTATAATCGCCGAGCTGTACTTGCCCATAAATTCATTCGACTCTGCTCTGTTTCTGAGGCAAAAGCTCTCGAGATACACCGCGGCGCGGTGGTGGTGTTACTGGCAGAATAGGTCCTGCATTACCGTGATTAGAATGAATTATTCGTCTGGCCGGTTTTGCGGATCTCCTATATATCTCGTCGTCGTCGTCGTTGATGTCTCTCATGGCCCTGAAATATAATTCAACCTCGCCTAATTTAATACATGAAACAGCAGCCAGGAGACATTGTATAATCCTTCCTGGTTTCGTAGATAAATTAATCTCTGATCAAGTGATACCCGAATTCAGCCCATTCCAAGCAAAATTATTGAGTCACTCTTCCTTTAATTAGACTTTTATGAAACCGAGGACTTTGGGTTTGTCTGTTGCTGTTCGTATCAATAGTTATGAAGATTAATCTGGCCAATAGCGAGCCCCAAAGACTATCAAAATACAAAATGAGTACCTCAGTTTGAACTTGATCTTGCGCATGGGCATTCATCGAGATCCTCGTTGCCTGAATTGGAACTCAAAACAAGATAAAGAAAATAGAAAAGTTCGATTGCTCGTAGTCTGTGTTATTGAGATCAGAAATTATTCGACCGATTTTGACGAGCGAGTAGAGACTAGAGAAATCATCGACTTGATATCTCCCAGTGTCAAATGAAGAGCTGACGCAATTCGTACCTCCATCAATCCTCTGTCTCTACTTGATCGTCAAGATCGGTCGAACAATTTCTGATCCCAACCCAACAACATATAGAATACGGGAGATCGAACTTTTCTATAAAGTTCTGGTTGTCTTATACACGCGTGAAATCTGAGTGTATTATTCATTCTCCCCTCTCAAATGAGAGCAATGTTAATACCTTTCAAATGTAACTCCCTTCAAATTTTTATACCAATCCTACAGTGTCAACAAGAGATTCCTGCGCCGTTGTTTTGACGAGGCCAACAGAGGAATCGGACCGAAACACAAATTTCGATTGTGATTTAGATGGGCGAAATGTATTTCTGGTCCCATGAGGAAGACTAATAGAGGCACGAATTGTATCAGCTCTCCACGTGAGACTGAGAGATACCAAATCGACGATTTGAGTCTTTGCTTACTCTTTAAAATTGATCGAATAATTTCTGATCCCATGAATAGAAAATTTTTGCTACATTATACTATTCATCAAGACTCAGATCTCGGACTACACGGAAAAAAAAGATTGGTTGTCCTAACTTATCAAAATTGGTTGAGATATTTAACGCCCATCGAGTTGGTTAGATCATTCAATTTCTTTTGGTTGGATCTGTTGTTATTTTCATAACTTTCTCCAGATGAGAAAGATACTAAAATTGAGTGATGCATTGGGGACGTCACGGTGGCCGACACAGAACACCTGCCTCGCAATTTTTAAATCCTTGACATCGCGAGTACATACACCAGAAGTACGTGATTACAAGTATTTTTCCGGCCTAAAGAAGGTTACACAAATAACAACATATCCAACCAAAATTCATTGAATGATCTAACCAACTGGATAGGCGGTAAACATCCCAACCAACTTTTTTTGTTGGTCGTAACCAAGTTGATGGTTGATGTAACCAATCTTTTTTTTTCCCGTGTACATATTTCTTTTCATCTATCATATCGATGATAACAACCTAAAGAGTTATTTATGAAACTTAATGATGTGAAGTATCACTTCCTTGCTTTCATGTGGGATCATGAAAAGAAACATTTTTGCCCAGAAAAACAGATCAAAGAAGTAAATCCAGAAGACCGTGTCGCGTCGAGAAATAGTCCAAAAATGCCACAATTTGAAGGATTCAAAATAAATATGGACCTCCTTGAAATCAGCGTAGAAATCTTCCAAAATATTGCAGAATTCTTTTTATAGAAGTGTGTCGAATCATCTTCTAGCATAGACTTGGTAATTGCATGAAAAAAAAAAAAAAAAAAAAACAAAATGGGCCAGGACTCCCAAACAGTGGCGGAGAACCACATCAGATCCTTAAGAAAAAAATTGCACTAGAATGCGTTAGATATCTGGATAATCGATGTGTTTGGAAGCTAGTGAGTTTCCTCGTGGAATCCGAGGCCGCCGTGGCTAAGTGGATCTCCCATGCGGGAGTCCCACGTTTGAATTCTGGTCAGGGGACCGCAGAAATTTTTTCTCATGTGCCTTTTTTTCGGCGGTCTCAGTAATTCGGATTCCACCTAAAACTGTAGGTCCCGCCCACCGACGTGGTTGAGCTCATCTTAACCCCATAGGCACATGTGGGTGCTGTCTGGGTGGGGCCTACCCGCGAAACCACACGTAAAACTCAAACCAAAGTTCTTTCCCTCGTGGAATCCGTGAAATATGGACTCATTTGGGTATGAGGAACTAATGAAGAAATTCATGAGACATACTCGCGAGAAAGTCGATCCTATGACCATTGCTGACTCCCGATTCTCAAATCCACACGAAAAATCACAGAAATGTCACAACATATTAGACAAAATTATGGAGAAAATTCCATATAACAGTATGGACGTGTAGCTCAAAAATCTCTTGACAACTTCCACATGTGATATCTTATGCGGGACAACTTTCCTTGAAATTCTCTCACAAGATCTCACAGCCAATTGGCTCGCGAATATCATCGGGTACATTATTTCAATCATCTTTTTTCGAGACGTTCCCAGTGTACCTTATCAGGCTACATTCTTTCGGATTTATACTGTTATATATTTTGTGTACAAAATTTCGTGTTGGTTCTGCGTCTTGTCGATTTCTATACCCTACCGAAATTATTTCGATTTCTAGAAAAATTTCGAAGCCACTTGACACTTTGTATATCTCGTATTCCTCAAACTATTAGCACGACCACTACGCCGGTGTGAATTGCCGCTCAGGATTGTATATCATATAACAGTAGACCAAAAGGCAACACAACGGGAGTGAGAGCCTCAGGATCGATACGCGAACTTGCAAGCACATGAGCGTGCTCGGTTGCAAAGCTCTCTCGTGGTGGCCGGGTGGCGCAACAACCCGATCGCGTGACGCTATCCTGTCAAAGCCACCCGCAATCATACCTATATATCTATATGAATATATACATAGATACAATATCTGGATATAGGTGAGATGGTGGTGGTGGTGGGTGGCGCCAGCGGGCCGTTAATTACCGGCGACGGGGCGATAAGTAACGACGACGATCGTCGGACCAGCAAGACTTCCGAGGAGACAAGCCTCTCAGTGGGAGACGATGACCCGGCAAGCCGAGACAAGCGCAACGGGCTTACCTTCCTCCAAAGTACCTTTGAAAGCTCCAACTTTACTATCTAGGTATTCGTACTGACCTCAACGAGGTGATGCATGCAACAGTACGAGTACTCAAGAAGATTTCCACCTTCTAGATAGAAGTATTTGGAAGATCTGAAGAGGCCTCATCCTCGCATCTCTTGGCCCACTAGTGCAAAAGGAACTTCCGCATGAAATTTTTTAGAGTGCATGCTCGCACAGTTTGAAAGGGTTCCCTTTCGGAATTCGAGGGTTCAAGTTTTTGAGAAAGGACGCCTCGAATCTAGTCGAAAGTGAAAGCTGTGCGAAAAGAACCCGTGCGAACACGTGAGATAAGACCGTAGTCTTTGTAGTACTGATCAATAGGTTCGCTGCTGGTTTTTATTTGGTCAAGAGCAACAGGGAGCATGGAGCCCCTTCTGAGCTGAGAATGGCTCAAACTCCTTTCGTAAGGAGACAACTACTTTTGCTATTCGTAATGTGTCGAGGTCCAATGTGCGATCGGAATTTAGCGCTTACGATAACATCGTACCACCATACGAACGATTACAATACAATGACGAATCTACTTTGGTTGGTCACAAGTTAGAATATCTGGTTGACATGAGAATCCCCATGAAACATCAAAAGTCCTACGAAAACCACTAGGTTTGGGCGTAGCTTACATCAATTTTAAAGTCGATGAAAAAAAAAAAAAAAAAAAAAAAATACGTCAATCGTATCGAATCTCTATCAACTGCCCAGCATACAAATTGGTTCAGAAATGGTTTGAGACTACAAACGCAAAAGACAATCATTTGAAGCTACTACATCTCGCCTCAAATGTATAGTATTCAATTATCTACCTCTGGCAGATAATTAGGGAACACTGATATATTTGTAAATTACCCAAAAGGAATTGGGAACGAAAATACAAATTAATGAGATAAATTCTTCGAAATAAATCCATTTGACGCATTTTCGCCAGAACCGAGGTATCTCTGACGACTGCCAAATTGTGTACGTGACCAAGGCCATGTCGAAAATTTGCAACGAACCAAACGTAAATTATTATCTGACTAAACGAGTTTTGGATAAGCAGAATGCAATTTTTTTCGTAGCATCAACTGTCATTCTCATAATGAATAGGATGAGATTTTTCATTTTGGCTCGAAAACATATTCATGTCCCACCCCCTTAGAACATTATGCAAATTAGCAGAATTTCCCGCTCGTCTTTTTATAAAATGAGCACAGAACTGTATGTTGTAGGAAAGCATCACATAATACGGAATAAATTCGAGAGTGACGAGCAATCGATAATAAGTAATTCATTTGAAACAGATCACCGGCACGTATGCTACTCACGCGAGCTGTAATTGATATTTCCAAGTAATTGAGATATCCGCTGTCAGTGGATGCATCGATTACTTTGTGAGTATTGCCGCGCTAAGCTGACGACAGAATTATGCATTTGATCTGAGCACAAGTACATGACACGAACTCGGGTGTGAGCTTCAATTTGAATTACTCTAACGCATCCCCGATAGCCTGCTTTGGAACTTCTTTACTATTGATTGGTAATCTTAATCTTGTTAATATGAGTACCTTCGTGGAAACTCGAAACAATGTGTATGCTTGCTTGTACGAAATCTTTAAACGCTCGAGGAAAAAATCTCTCAAAGGCCATAGTCGATGTATTTTTTGTGCTTTTTCGGTCGCATCTAGGGCTACCCACAAATATTATCATCAAAAAAGATGTCATCAAAATATCAAGTGCGAGTGATGTGGTTCTTCCTCTTTTCGCCACCAAAAAGCTCATGAGGGATTCGGTTGGGCATATTTATCAGATATGTGGTATTGAGCATCGAATTCCACAGCTATGAGAACCGAGACTTTACTTCAAATATTTGCAGTTTACAGTTTGATTAAGGAGTTATCAAAAAATCGAGGAATTTGAGCAAATGTCAAGATCGTCTTTGAGTATTGTGAATGAGTGGTCGCGTCGTTCACTTGACTCATTCTTGATTCGGAATGATTAATGGGTTATTGATTCTTCGTATAAACGATATCAGTTCTCAGAGTCAAGTGTAAGACTAAAGATATACGGAAAATGAGAGTCTTTATCAGAAGTTTCCCTGCTCGTCACTCATATAGATAGAACACGCTAATTTACTTAAACACATCTTACGCCAATCTGGCGTTCTCGATTTTCAGTGAACATGATAACAGTGTAACAAAAATTATAACCCTTTCATAGCCGACGTGAATTTCTATTTATTGTTCAGCCGACACGCGCGTGAGGGTCGAAATCGTTGCGAAGATGCGCAAAATAGATTTTACTCTCTCGTATCGATCTACGTGTTCTGATAAAATGTCGTATCAAAGTCGATAAGTACAGTGTATCAAAAAATTACATTTTTCAACGAGCCTATGAGGTTGTAGCTCGTTTCTGAACGATTGGTTTTCGGCCCGAGCCGCAGGCGGAGGAAAATTGCAAAAACGTTTCTCTACCACTGTTCCCCACCGATCAATATTGATTCACCCCTTGAGTGTTGGGTGTCTCTCATTTTGTATAGCAGAAGCACTCTTGTGGAGAAATCACATAATCGTTATCTTCGATCATCGCAATTACACTTTTTCCATTGGGAACCAAAATAAATAATGTGCATCTTTTTACAATCTAACTGCCTGTCATCGAAATCATTTGAAATTCTGTTCTGAGAACCAGTTCATTGTCCAAGACAAGATGCCAGTAGATCGAAGTCTATGAGCCTGTTGATCAGATGTGTTACTGCCAAATTCATTTAAAATATCGATGAATATCTCAATTGAATCATTCGAATTTCAACCAATCCTGCGAATATTCTACGAGGCTTGTCTGAAACACGTTAAACCGTGCGAATCGAATTGGTGTTTTGCAATAAAGCGAACGTCTGCAAAAGACAGGTGAGATAACAAACAACGCTGTGCGTGTATATAAGCAAATGAGAGAGCAGCAAGAAATTCGCGAGTTCAGTCATACAAACGTATCTTTCGGAGCGGCAAACGGGCCTTCTCGCGCGTGTAATTTGCCCGCAGCGGGGGTATAGATAAGTCTTTGCAATATATTAGAGCAGAAAGGTAAATTGAGAGTCGGAGCTGGGGGATATATCGGAGATCTGGGGATGAGGAGGTCAAATTCAAGAGAGAGAGCCGGTAATTGATGACGTGACGAGGAGAGCGCAAAAAAAGAAAAGGAAGATTCTGCTCTCTACTGGGTTTGAAGGGGGTTATGCGAAAAAGTTGGCGCTCTCGTTGTGTATTATTCATCACAATTTAACCTCGATTTTAGTACTGCAACTGACATCCGTGACCTATCGCCGTCTCACACAGTCAGAGTGGCTCCGAATTTTCATTGTTGTTTCTTCGAGAGAGCAAAATGAAGTATGACGGATGGCTTTGGATGCGATTGATTTGACATGATCCAAGTTTTCACCCTCGATGCAGGGAAATACTTTCTCACTTCCGCAGCGGAAAATTGATTTTATGGGCAGCTGAGACTTGGTCGGTGACACCACTCTCAAAATGTATGGGTCCTTAGCTAATTTTTTCAACTTCTGTGAAACTGCTGTCAAAATTCAAAGAGCTTGGGAGAATTCATTGACGAACTAATCAATAGTATTTTGCCTCACGACTTTTCATTCAGCTGTATTCACGATATTCCGAGGGCAGCATTTATGTGTCGCGTGCCGCTTATCTGTTGTAAAGCACTTGAATGTGAGCTTGAAGATTATATAGTACAAGTTGGCGATTCCAAACCATATGCCAACAGAAATAGTACGGAATCTATTACATTCATACTTCGTGTGCATTTTTTATTCCAGCGCGTACGATAGCCCGCTAATCCATAAATGCTTATTAATATCCCCTCGTTACTTCTTTTCTTCTAGAAAATCTCTGCACCACTTTTTGTCTTACTCATATTTCGATAACACGATGTCGATCTGCTGAAAGAATTGATATTCGGGTTTATCCGGGCCCTCTCGAGGGATGCAATAATTTGCTCGAGTGTGACCTCGTCAATGAAATTGGCTTATGAATACTGAAACACATTTTCGGTCCAAAAATTCAGAAATTGGATATTGAGTCTACGCCGGTCTGAGTTGACTTTTTTCAGACTCTTCGCATATTAAGCGATAATATTTGATAAAACGTATACAGAAAGTTTTTTGGGACGTTTTGGGACGGTATATGTGATTTTCACATGTATAAGGCATAGGGAAGTAGTGCACGAAACTGACATTTGCGGTTTTTGACTTTTATTTGTCTAGCGAAGTAATCCTGGCGCGATGAGACCAAATGACCTTGAAATTCGTGTGTAGATGGTTGATTTGAGTCGAAAATCCATGCTCTGGGGCACAGAATTCCCTTCCTCTGTCTTTTTCGTGCTATTGAGTATTCCAGGGAACGACTTTTGAATGTATGGAACTGACATGCACGGAACTGACAGTTCGCCTTCAAATCGCTCGCAAAAGTAACAGAGTCGAGATATGAACTTCTCCTTGTAGATTTCATCTAGTCCCACCATACTTTAGTGGAAAAGATTGTTCCCGCCCAGATAAATTGAGTTTTAGTGGGATAACATGGTATGCACGGAACTGATGAAGCTAATTACATGGCCAATTCCCGGCTACGAATGTACATGCAGCACTCAGAACTTTGAAACAAGACCTTTTTTTGCACTGCGATTCGATTGTTTGACATGTTTTTTTGAAATTTCGTCCGCGACAAAGCGACCTAGAGTGAATTTAGGATACGCTGTGAGCATTTGAAAGAAATGTTTCATTTTCAGTGAAAATTGCGCCACAAGATTGAGGCACGTGGCTTGGGGACTGAAGCACGAATTTTGGACATAATACCTATGAAAAATGGTTGGTTTAACATTTTACTTCGAGGAAAAAATTTGAGCATACCCTTAGCGACTCTTACTTTGGCGCTAGTGCTGGAGGTATACGTCGATCTGCAAATGTTAAAATGCACGGAACTGACATTTCGACCCTTAATCTTTACAAATAAAAAAGGGGAGTGAACAAATCGATCTGAAAATTTATTCCCAAATTTATTTCAACAGAATACATGTAGGCAAATTTGAATGGAGTGATTTGGAGCTTGTTCGTCGAAATGAAAGACCGTCACATGTTCGGGGTAAGTTATCGCGATAATACTCATATGTTAATCATTCCATGTAACAGTTCTCTCTGATCCATATCACTTACTTCTGTCGGCAGCTATCTCGACCACATGGATTTTTGCCGATATTTGAAGTGTTAATTTGTCCATCAACAATACCATCAATTTCAACACCTTTACCCTGGTTACTGGAAAAATGACTGGGTCTTCCACCCTGCCGTCGAATTTCACTCTCCATTTTTGCAATTCAATTTCATCAGTTTCATCACACGCAGAAGGCGCGAATTCCATGCGCGAGGGATTGGGAGTTTTCAGAGTGGTCCAAACTCGATTAATGCAGCGACGTGCCACGAAATAATGAACGTGGAAAAAAAGCTCGACCCGGACCGTATTCGCGGCGCGCAGTCTGATCGCTTGACGCGCCATCCGCGGATCGAAAGCTACGAGGCCCGACACGGTCAAACCTCAGCTCGCAGATCAGTTTTGGCAGATTCAATTTTAGGACAAAAATTTGTGCTCATCGATTCAAGTCGAGCTCACAAAATATCCCGAGGGCCCTGGAAAATTGATGGAAGACAATTTGATAATATTTCAACCATTTTTATTCAACGTATTTGTCTCGACCTTGATATGTCTTGCCGTAGAAACATCTTGGAGGTGCTGAATAATTAAGACAAACCTGTGCAATTGAACAAAGGCTCATTTCCCCGTTAGAAGATCGGCAGTACGTTCTTGAACAGAAAATAAAATTTGAAAATTGTCGATCTCCCTCATTTTTACGATTTTTCTATGTTTTGACCCCAAAGTTGAACCACTTTGACGCCAGAGTAACAACGAAAGCTGAATAAGTAAGAATCTTGTAATAAGTTTATCGGACGAGGTGTAACTTCCACTTTTTAAAAGATTCACCTAATGAGAAATTTGATCACATATTACAATCGAGCACACTCTACTGGTTCAATCCACGCGTGAGATTTACTCATCAGGAGATGAGATTAGTTTGAAATTTTTGTGCTCAGGGTTCTTGGATCGCTCAAAAAATTTTCAAAGGTGACCAGTGAACCACCCGTGTGATCCATCCACGGTTTCCTGGCAATGGTTGTGAAGTTGCAAACTCGCATATAAGATATATTGGTGGAATACATATGAGCTCAAAATTATTCTTCATTCAGAAACAAGAAGAATGGATGAAATTATCATAAGTAAGATGAAAGTTGTAAACTATCATGCATTCATTCCTCGACGAGTTGAGAAAGTGTGAAATAGTCCTGTCAATTTTGCCAAAATCTCAGAATGGTCGAAATAAATTGTGCAAAAGTTCCCGAATTATAAACACTGTAAAAGTTATCCTCACTCGCAGAAAACTATTCCTTTAAATGAGGCCACTGCTTGTAATGAGCACAACCAAGCTCAAGTTCATAAATGATTACTGCAAGAGAACAGAGCGCACAACAGGTCTTTACCGCGGAAGGATCGTTTATCGCGCTGATATCACCTGTTTCCCCGCATCGATTAGATCACCTACTATCGCGTACACACTTTTGTGATTGAACGTACATAGTATAAAAGACAGTTTACAACACACATTATCGAAGACCTCGAGAGAGCGTCGGAGATTCTCTCACTCTGAATTACAAATCAGCGAATACCGATGAGTGACTTGACATAAACCACTACTACTAATACCACCACACAATATCGCGTGGGCAGAGCAGCACAGCACACGACGGCAAATGTGATGATGACTCAGCGACCGATTTGCTCGATGTATTTTACTTGGCCAACACACTTGTGCATGAAGACCGGTCTCTAAGTATATGGGTGTTCTCGCATTTATAGTATATACAAGAGAATGCGAGGAAAAAGTTGTAAAGCACAATACAAAGTCGAAGAGTACTCCGGTGCGGCGGCGGTTACGTCGATGACGTTATCATTCCAAGAGACTGGCGGATGTGTGCATATGTAACACGAGAGCAGCGGAAAACGGAAAACTGCAGAACAGCTTTTCCAAAGTCTCGGTATACATACTCTGTGCGGCCGATATACACCTGATGGTAACGATGTGCTGCCCAAGTTCAACCAGCAAATAGGGGGGAGGTATTGAGTCTATGCGCACGATGATATCGGGAAAAGATTGTTGGGGGAATGGGACAATTTTATTGGGTGTCTCGTGTATTTGTTTGGGTATGTCGGAGGAAGAACATTGATATTTTCTCCGGTGCATCGTTAGGGCAACAAAATATACTTGAAAATTTCAAAACATACAGAATGTTTCAAAAATCTCTCTTTTGGAGAAATCGTCCCATGTTCGCTTAATGACCTCAAATGTCCATTGTAATTTCTTCTTTCGAGTCATGTTTGCTGGGATGATATGGTACAATTTACTCTTTCAGCTGAGCCCTCGCGGCAAGAGAAAATTGTAAAAGCCACGGTACTGAAACTTGCATCTCTCATTTTCCATGTGTAAACGTTGCTTCGTCATCTCTCGTCATATTATGTTGTTGAATTCCCCTGCACGAGGACATTTCTCCGGGTTCGTTTCAGCGTCCCCAACGAGAATGAAGGATGCTTGAATGTAAAAATTAATATTCCCATTTTCCATATGCATTTTTATACTCTTTCAGCTGCCCCGCTTTGTAAAAATGCGTGATTAAGACGGATGCTTTTTTGAATTGAATTCGACATAGTTTAACTGTGTCAAAAGTAACTGTGCGATATACCCTTCGCCGATTCGAAACAATCGTAATTATTAACCCACAAGTACCACCGTAAAACGAAGTTACTCTTCAACCAACGTGGTAGACTTTAGGTACATCTCGTTGAACTAATGACATGAAAAATCATTCCCTCAAAGCTTAACTGTTTCAGAATCAGTATAAACATTTTCTTCTGATGGTCGGGAAATTCCTGGAAGCCCCTGGGAAATTCCTCAATGTATTCAGTTTTGGAGATCTGGCTAGAGATGGATTTCCCAATTTCTGTAAAAGTTGCGTTGAAAGTTGTAGAATTCTATCTCTAGATGATTTTGTCATAACAAATAGATCTTGAATGACCTATTGGAGCTAAAAAAAAGGTGTATATCACAGAAAATTTAGTCATTCAATATTAAATAAAAATGAGTAAGTAGAGTCCGATTCTCCAAAATTTCCATTGTGTCAGGGGTGATCGATGACCTGCGTCAAAAAATTCCAATTGGTGGATAAACAGCCCTTTCTTCAGAAACTTTATAGGTTGAAACGGGATCGGTGTGTAATCTTGCATCCAGAGAATGCATTTTTGGCCGGTCGGTCGGCGACCAGTTCAAGTTAGCAATTGCCACCCAGCTGATACAATTTTTTGAGCATCCCGCCGATGAACTGTAGATTACGAGCCGTGGCAGGGATGTCAAATCATCAAAATCGATGGGATTTGAGTAGCCACGAAAAAGATTCTCGCACACGACCATTTCTTTTCTTTTCCTCCGTCATATCCGTACACGATGAGCGTTGATTCTCATAACATTCGCAAAAGCATTACACTCATCGATAACATATTATGCCCTTCAACTGCATCCAATTTCCTAAGCTCTCTCTTCGCGAGAAACCGGTTTTGCAAGTGTGATCATCCTCGATTTGCTCATCACTTGCATTGCTTTTTCCTACGCTTTTATTTTTTTGCTCATCTCGAACAGCAAACCCATGATGTTCCCAATACAATGCGTGTTGCCAACCGAGGAAATATGAAAAATTGCGAGTATGAATAAAAGTTAGTATTGGTAAGGTAAGTGTGCCTAATATGCCCCCACTACTTTTGTTTTACTCATAGTTTTGGCTCATCTCAATATTATTCAACGTATCTTAGCTCGTTTTAAAGATAATTCTAAAACCTTCAAAATGAGCTAAAGTGCAATTGGTTTTAATGAATCGGAGCCGAGCTTTTGCGAGTTTTTGACAGTATGATCCTAATATGCCCCCACGTGAAAAAGAGGCCTATTTTCATGAGATTATACGGGTTTTTCGTAAAATCGGGATATCTCGGCATCCATGCAGACCCCCAAATGAGATCATTTTGCTGCTTTTTTTACCCTTTTGTGAATTTTCATAGTTAGATTGATGTTTGTATTCTTATTGAGTAAACAACGAATTTGAAAAAAAAAACCATGGGAGCATACTAGGAACACTGGACTTTTTCTAGTTATGTGTGCGTAGAATCGGTTAGAAGTCGAATTTTGCAATTCTGCAGAGAGCATTTTGAAGTTGGGTCAAAGACAAAGAAAATGAGTTAAGGCGCGTTGAAATGAGTTCCATTAATTTTGTTTGGCATAACTTTTAGTGAATAACAAAAAAGAAGTCGGAAGTAGCGAAATCAGTTCTTCTGTTCTAAGAAAGGCGCGGGTCATCTAGGATCGGTCAAAAACGTTTATTTTCTCATATTTTAGGGTATCAAACATGAAAAAAATGCGCGGCAAGGTCTGCGAATTTGTACATTCGAGAACTTAAGTGGGGGGATATTAGGCACACTTACCTTATAAGTTGAGCTCATTTTGCATATGATACACGATTTTCGTGAACTTCGCTCGAGCGAAGCACGAGACGCTCGGATTATATTCGAGTGCAAAAACAGCACGGCCCCATAGCTAGTGCAGCTCTGTGTTATACGATCCTATTTTAGAACAGCACGAAAATGCCAATCGCCAAAAAGGTGCAAGCCACAAGAAAGAAAGAGAGAGACCACGCGTCAGTCTGCTAGCGATATTAAATTTCAAAGCAAACTCGCAGATCTTGTTAGATGAATCTTTTCTAAGAGACTGAGGCTCGAAACCACGACGAAAATGGATCAAATTTTCCATGCCCACAAAAACCCTCAATGAGAAAATGTAATAATTCGAGTCGTTTATAAGAGTCTACATCCCTATCGATGCTGTATAAATAATGCAAATTTGCACTTGATATTGACTCCACATTGCAAAATTACATACCTATTCGCTGTACTAATGTTATACGATTACGCGCATGCGGTCATCTGATAATCACATCATACAATCATGCATGGATAATTTAATAAGATAGATAAATAGAGTGAGTGTGCCTTTCCAATCAGGAGAAACCTGTTTCAATATAACTAGAACTCGATACAGACGTCTACATTGGCCGGGTGCATTTATAGAACACTGTAATTTTAACGATGATTGCATACCATTAACCCGCATTAACAACGTGCTGCTCAAATCCTTGCCCAAGTACAATTTATTATTTTTACTATCATTATATTCACCCATCGATTCTCAAGAAGACAAATATCACACAGTCTATGAGTATCGTTCATTCCGTTCATTCCGCATTATATGTTCAACGTGGGTTCTTTTGGTAAGCGAGTCACGAGATATTCAAATATCCAAAACGCATCGATTCGACGTGCATGTTGAACTCGATGCTCGCTCTGCACAGCACGGCATCCAATTCGAATTTTGCAAAGCATCCCAGATACGACTCCTTTTTATCCGCATTGCACACGTCTCTCCAACAGCTTATCGTAGTTCCAAAGATATTATACTCTCTCACACGAAAAATCAAGTTCGAAGCTCGCGGAATGAGTGAAGCACCTTTGAAATTGTCGCCACTTTTGAAGGGGTTTGCCTGATCCGTAATATATTACTGCACAAATTCATTTCTCGTTGGTCAGGAGAAAAAAACACACGTAGTTCTTATCTTTCGTTACGCGGGTAGGAAGATTCAGAAGTATCGAACGGATCGGTTTCTATTTTTTTTTTTATTATTGGTTTCTCCTGCTATCTATTTTGGTAAAAGTGACGTTTCGCTTGTGTGTTTATACAACCCTTTTCACGCGGGTAGCGAGTTTGATCTCACTTTTCATCATTTTCGGACTGGGCCCTGACGAGGGTCCAAAATTATCGATTACTCGAGTGCCCAAACACGTTTTTTTTATCGAGCCAGCGAGAAAGAGAATTACTGAAAGTAAAGCAGTGCTTTGCACTCAATTGATCACTTTGAGATAGATACGACTAATTGTTCATCAAAGTTTCAGAAATCATGTTGCACAAAATCTGAAGAAAGTGCTTGTTATTTCATGCTCATTTTCATCTGAAGTATTACTTCTGGGTTCTGTGGCGAGTAAATGCTGAATGAAATGAGAACTTCTTCGTGGAGTAAAAGGTTTTCATAAAATGAATCAGAAAAACGAACGTAGGCCAATTTTCAAAAATCATTAAGGCTATCGTTAAAGAATGAAACATACTCTCTCTGAGCAATTTTTCAATGACTTAGAAATGTCTCTCTGCAGGGAGGAATTGTCATTCGATACTTCATTAATTATCACATTTGTACATCGAAGATCCACGGGTATTCTAAATAAATTTTTTCCTGACACGAGATCAATAATATTACTGAGCATTTTAAATCTAACCCGGAGAGATCATCACATCCTCCGGATTACGGATTTGCATGGCTGAAATACTGGAGAATAGTCTTTATTCCGCACAAAAAGACGATATCCAAAATTATAAATCTTAACATGAGTAATGTTGTAGATTTTTCGTCCTTGATGTTTATTTAATACAGGAGTTGATTATTTGGTCTCATCGATCTTGAAGGACGGTGGGGAACTGAATAAATTCCCAAAATTTCATGAAAGAAATTTTATTGCTACGTTTCGTCCACTAGGTTTTGTGGACCTCATCAGGCTTCAGGTTTGTTATTCTTTAGATCGTCATGATATTTCTGAACGATCTTGTAATAGAGCACAAACATAACGTCTGGCTCCTGTCGATACAGGTAAATAGAATGAGGTCCACGAAACCTAGTGGACGAAACGTAGCAATAAAATTTCTTTCATGAAATTTTGGGAATTTATTTAGTTCCCCACACTGAGAATAAAATATTGCCGTCGGAACAATACGATTGTATAGTTACGTGGTATTGCTGTCAGACCAATACTGGATTGTCACCACAGCAAAATGATATTGTTATTGCACCAATTTGGCACGAATAACCTAAAAAAATCGTTGGATTATATTTGTCCCTTTGCGGTACTATTCCGTGCAAAAAATTGGTAGCTTATTTTGTAGCAAAATAAGCGTAATGTGATTGTTAATCCATCAAGTGTCGGAGCATTCGAAATGTACGCGTTATATTTAACTATTGTGACTCTAATACCAGATCACAAAACCGTTCTGATAGATTGATGCGATAACAAAATCGGTATTGTTCTGCAGCAAGTACCATTTTGGTCGTACGACAATACGCATGGCCGTACGACCAAAATTTTTTTCTCAGTGCACCGTCCTTCAAGATCGACGAGACCAAATAATATATAAATCTTAACGGTCAAGCATTTGCGAGCTAACCTAGAGGCTATGTATTACAGTGCATCTTTATGTATTTTTTCAACATAGGCTCATATGAACAATGCTAATGGCTGAAGATGTAGCTCAAAAACGTTTGAGCGTGTTCGGATATATAATTTTGGATGTTGCCTTTTTATGCTAAAATGAGACTATTCCTCAGGGTTTCAGCCAAATTCGGGGTGATTTGGAAGCGAGGACCTTCTCTGGTAAGCTTGATTGTCATCAATGTGAGGTGAAAGTCTCTCAAAAATATACAGAGGTTCTACTACAAAACGTGAAGCTCATCCAGTTAACGCGTGAATGTCGTATTCGTAAAGAGTCCTGGTTAACACGTTCACCAATTTTCCAATTTACGATATGTGGCAACTCATATCTGCTTGAATAGTATTCGCAATAACAAACTGTCATCACGAATTACATTGTCAAAGACATGAACAATCTGCCGAAAAAAAATTTACCCCCACAGAAACACGGTGTTCAAGTACAAATGTCCAATAGTTCATAACCGACATGAAACCCTGAAAAATTGGCCTCGTAGCGATAAAATCGTATGATGATACTGCCATGTTTTTCGATATGGATGATTATGGTTCTGAGAGGTGTGGATCAAGACTCTAAAAAAGAGTTGATCAAACTAGTATGTATTTAATGGACGATCCCTTGTGTATAAATTTGCTCTTACGCGTGCGAACGCCTACGCACAGAATAAAAAAGTATCTTGATTGTATCAGAGTGAGACCCAGTACCAAACTTGTCCGGTATGGGGCCCAAGAGAGAGGCCTTGGATCTTGAATTTTTTTCGTGCACGACAGTGACCCTGAAACGTGTTTCGCGTCGTAGAGTGACGATAGTAATCCTTTCCTGCTTATCTTCGAGATTCGCAGAGCACAAGCTCTTTGAATTTCTTCTTTCTGATGAGATTATTTTTGTTTGAACAAAAATTGATCTCACAAGTTTTTCATGGTCACTGAGCATTTTTGTGATGTGCGTGTAATAGGAGAATAGAGTATTCAAATTGGATTTGCAATCACAAATCTGTTTTATTTCTCTGGTCGATTGGAGACTGATTGGATTTCCAGTAATTGACGATTCGCCGTTTAGTGCACTAGAGTGGAAAATCGAGTCGAGAAGAATACTGATGAGCATTGTAATTCTTGTTGGCGTTGTTTTACCTCGCCGAGGCGGAGATATCTTCTTGGTAATCCCTTCACGAACTGCAACAACTTTTGTCGGCTTATGGGTATAACTGCGTGACTTTTCCATTCTTCACGAGTCTGCTGATCTTTTGACTTGCAAAGTTACCTTGCGCGAATTCTTTGCCTTCTTCTTCAAACTCAAATGTGCAAACATGTTACGTCCGTTGAGAATGCAGTCTAAAACATTGCCTGAATTGCTGGCCAATTTTCTTTCAACTCAATCGCGTGTGGATAACTTCGACACTTGTTTAGTTCATACTATTAAAGTTGAAAATGAGAATAATTTCAGTCGTCATATCTTTGGTCCAGTATTTTCTGATTTCATTACCCGATGAATTTAGCGTTGACTTATCTGGTAAAAATTTACCATGTGTTCCGAGTTTGCGAAGCTTACTGAATACCGACCGCCGATGATTTTCTACAACATGAATTTAGTTCAGATATGAACAATTGAAAGATAAATTTTCTGGATACAACCAGATGGTTATCTATGTTCATCAAGGAACGAAAAAAAATATTTCACGGGACTCTTTCATTTTTGTCTCTGGCTATATCAAAAGCTTCGATGTACGGAAGTGGAATATTTTGACTCTCGAGCTCAAAAATACCAGATTGCTGTTGGAATTTTTCAAAAATTAATCTCGAAAGCCACGCCATCGACAACTATCTTGTAATCAACGGTTACCACTCATTCATAGTTTGCAATGCAGATTCATCACTAACTCGATGGAAATTCTCTGTAACCAAAAAATTCACCCTCTCTCTTCCTGCCATGTTTCATATTCATTGTTTTCACACCGCAGTAATTTAGCCACCAGAGCTCATCGTAATTTTCAATACAACATAATTTCATACTCTCTCATTCATTTTTCCAAAATATTTCCCAAAAGTTTCCCGAAGCATAGAACGAGCTTACCTAACCATTCAATCGCAACTTTGATATCAAAAAGTTTACACTGATTTCCCCAGCTCAATATTGAAATATTTCACGCGGAAGTAACTCTGGGAAATCATGCGCGCATTCGATGTCGCGAAAGCGTTTACTATCCACTAACAAGCCTCCTGTAGTATAGGTAGTAATAGTAACGTTAAACATGGCTCACAATCAGCTGAACACTCATCAAAGTCGATCGATGCATCATGGCGCGGGTCTGAAAGTTTGCCCCGGACGGTTGTATCGCTGCAGTTTGATATGCATTCGGTGCACGGGTCACAGGTAGCTACCCACAGAGCGAGAGAGGAAAAGTCAAATGGAAATTCGATATAGCTCATCGCCGGGCATATCTCGAGAGCAGCTGCTATGTATAGGGTGAAAATATGAGAGGAAGGGGTTCAAGATACCGTCTTGACCTCTGCAAAAGCTCGATTTTACCTCAGTTGCCGGAAAAGTTCACTCGTTCCTTCGTTCATTTCGATTCATTCATACGAAATTTTTCACTTGTTCGGGCACCGCCTGCGGCCTTGGCCTGTGACCATCCTTCTCACATTCGAATCTGCATGCCAACAACGTACTTGGACTTTACCCTTATAAGGGTAAAATATATTCGACATTGTCGAGAAACGCTCAAGCTGCTTTTAAGAGATAACAAATGTTTCTTGGTGTATCTGATGGTCGATGAGCTGAAAGGCTTGAACAATTGTCATTCCGAGCTTGAGAAAACTGCAGTAGTGCACTTTACGAGGATTAGTTTCTCTAAAACTTGGCTAGCTTTCAATGCATTCAATACTTTGTGGACTTACAATAAACTTTATCTGACATTTCCTGTTTTCGTCCATTTCACAAGGCTTGTTTTGATCGAACGAACAATACAACCAATTGTTAGAAAAATAAGAGAGCCTCTCGTGGTGCCGTCGGTTCCAGAGACTTTGATTCCAGTTTGAGTCAATCTGAGCTGGCCAAAATAAATATAAGGATAGTCTAGAGTACCCCAGGCATTCTTATATAAAACAAAAATTCTTCAATCCGCCTGAATACGAGAAAGCATTTTCCAAAAAATTTCGCTTTGCACATATGAAAAAAAAAAAAATTCGTTGCCCCCGGAAAAGAAAAACACCCCCCCCCCCGATTGTACCCCCAATGTATCCCTAATTGAGGACGTGTTTTTATGTAACCCAGGGAAACCTAGTTGGATTCTGCTCTGGCCAATCTTAAATATTCATAATCTCTCATCCACCCAAAGATATCTTCTCCGTTTGAGTACTCATTTCATGAAACAAGCCGTTCGCAGTTTAAACGTACGCTTATCCTGCATAATGAAGCCAATGATGAATAACCATGGCAATACATATTCAGCAAGCATTCTCATAAGCAGAAGAAAATGTATCACAAAACTAGGTCACGCGAAGCTCTCGACATCAGCACGTACGTACATGTTCCCAGCTATAGCACAGAAAAAAGTCCTAACGATCATATCTAGCATCAGGTCAGAGTCCTTTGAACACATTTCACGTCATGAGGTCAAAAAACAACTGCTCAAGTTTACAGCACATTCATCTAGCTACAGAGTTGAGTCTCGCAAACGAGCTTGCAAAGCAAAAAGCTTGATTTTTCCTCTGTAGAAAGTGTTCTCGTAACTTCATACTCACAAAATCCCAGACTTCGGACCCCAAGCTGATCGAAGAACTGAAGATACCCCGATTCCAGATAAACCACGAGCCTCTCATATTTCTCCTTCATATTATGTAGTGCTAATAATCGGCTCTTTTATGTCACGTGTGTTTACTTCAAAAAGTCTCACTGGCTCTCTTGAGACAACCCTCTTTCGTACTTGCAGTTGAGCATTCATACATCATACAAATATAGATAGTACGTGGTTTATAGCACTTCTGAATTCCCCAGTCGCTTGCCGAACACTTTTTCCGTTGCATTGTAACGTCTCTTTTTTATCCTGACGCGTCTATTGTACTTTTCGACCACTGCACAGAATTTCTTTTTATTCGTTTCCGGACAACTATGTACTCTTATGTATAGTTTGACAAAAGAGTAGCACCTAGCGTCAATTAAATTTTGTGCTCGTCGATCCTCCAGCTTCCTGACGATGAAATTGGTACACAATCTCGAGTTTCACTCGTAAACTTGGGTTTTATCCATGTACCGAGTTTCCTTTATTTTCTTGCAGTATTTACGATATGGTTACCTGGAGGCTTGAGCTTGTACAAGAAAAAGAAGAAGAGTCACAAAGAGAGGGCTCGATGACGCCAAGTCGCTCATTTATCGGCTTTCGGCCCAGATTCGAAGCTTTTATGTGCTTTGTTGCGCTTGAATAGCAGCAGAAAAAGCTCTCTCCACCCTAAGCTAGGAAAATGTGTATCACTGCGATCGCCGTGAAGTCATGACAGTATTGTTACATCGTGGATCGTCCGGAAAAGACGGGATTATTTCATTTCACTGGTCTTCGAAAAATACGATAAGAAACTCATACTGTGTAACCCGAATATCTGGTTTTTCTTTCATTATTATCTCATCTTCTACACAGAATTGCATTTAGTTTCTGATGCTGAATAAATTGGCTTTTCAAAAGTTTTCTCATCATTTGAGCTTGCGCTAGGAAAACAGTCGGGCAAACTCTGAGAGAAACAACTTCATGCTAACTCATTGATGCGGAAACTGTGAAACTTCAGCAGTCTTGAAGGAAGTTTAAATTCTACAAAGTCATAAGCTGTCAGATGCAACACTGGACAGGAAATTCCAAAGGGTAAATCCGAGATTACAGAGTTTGAGAACTACTGTACATGGATGAATTCAACGAGGATGTGCAAAGGGCATCACACAAGTTTTTTTGTAGCATTCAAAGAAAAATTTGGTGTTGGAAAATTTTGACTATCCGAGAGCTTTTTAAGCGTTCGTACACACGAATTATCGGACTGTTGTTGTAAATGCACCAACTAAGAATATTTGCTATGGAAATTCGAGCAACTAATTTTTGATCTGTTCAGGACAGAATTTCGGAAATCTTTCCAAAGAAATCAGTGATCAGTACGAGGAATTAGTTTTTAAGAAATATCACGATAATGAGCGCTAATAATGGCTATGTGATGATGAAGTCGCCTGGGATTTGTGCTATTGATGGAAAACTACTCATTGGGGAAAGTTATACCCATCATGACAAACGCATAAAAAATGACAGATACCAATCGAATAATTCTGACTGTAGTCCAACAGATACCCACAGAGTCACATCGGCAATCATAGAGTATACTTCTCGATATGTTTTTATCCGTAGCTAGTTACCCTGGATTAGCTCGTGCATAATTTTCACATCCTTTCCGCGGACTTGGTCGTGATGATTTTTGAGCGATTTGTCAACTTTCCTCCTTATTGCCGTATCCAACCATTATTGAAAGATAATTTCATTGATGCTAAGAGGTACTTTCATTTTTTAAATTGGCAATGAGTTCTGCCGAGTCAACAGCGAAACTTTTATCATGAGAAATACACCTGTTGAAAAGGACAACATGCATCTCCTGAATCAATGCCAACTTGGTGACGAAGAGTTGCCAAGGAGAAGATGACATCTAAACTGTCAGACTTGGGGAGATGATGTTAGAATACTCAGTGCAAAAATTTGACGCTCATAGCTTAGCACCGTCTCGGCGAAACTCTTACCTTCCCCTAGTCAGTCACTTGAAAACCCATCCCCCAGATTATATATATATACCCATAATCTTCAGATCATAGTCGAGTTCTCATGGACCTATAAAAATTGACTTCCAGCTCGTTGAAGCACAATAAACCGAAGATGGTTCGCGATTCATTTTACTGGTCTATAAACTTCACTACTCATCTCTTCGTCACTTCCTACCGACTAAAATTAACATTTCTCCTAACTTTATTAGAATCCCGAGACACTCTTTAAGGTGCTCATTGAGGATTCTAGAAGCCAGTACCTATGGCACATGTACATATGGATAACCGCCGTCGCGTGAATGAAGGACTCAGCTTGGCATAATTAATCCAAGCTGCATAAGATCCGTGGTATGTAGGATAAATGTTGCCCCTAGGGATCGAGGCCGCACCTGCGCGCCTGCGCTTAGGCCACCTAATATTCACGGCTGCCTCAACAGCCGCTTGGATATATTTGCAGGCGCTGTGGGTGGCCCATTATATTGAATGAACGGAGAAAAGCTCGTGGCTATATAAATAGTGTACGGAGGGTAGCTGTGGTGTGTGTCTGGATCAGGTGTACGTAAGTGCTTAGTTTTGGATCCGGTTCCATGTGACACGAGATAACGGACTCTGGCATAAATTCCCGTGGAGGCTATCGGTTTGTACCGCGCTGGGGGTTTTATTGTGGAATATATGCACTGTATCTTCAGTAAATTTGCATACCTTTCATTTTCACTCATTACTTTATTTATTCAATTAATAGTGAAATTTATTATTCTAGTAACCTTGGGTTTGCCAAATTTTTACCGCGAAGTGAGAAGAGGTAGAACTCTTATTAGTGAGGTCGCACCCGATCGGGAAGTTGGGCAGCTCGGATCGGGTAACCCTGCTTAGGCTAGCTCTGTTTTTTGAACGCCCCCCCCCCTCCGAATCTCGGGGGTGCGGGCACCCATTTTTCATCAGCCCCCTTATCCGAGCCCTTATCCGACTCGATCCGGCTATTCGGACTATCTAATTCGTTGCCTTAGCAGTGCTTTATCATAGTATTACGGTATTTCCCTAACGAAGCTATTTTTCATCCGTCAACGCTCACTCGACAGTATGTTGACGAAAGATCAAAAAGTGTTGAAAAGAGCTCACAAAAATTAGATTTTCATCACGTGTTATTGAGTTTGTCATCCTTTGTCATCAGTTTGTCAACTTTGATGATGTTGGAAACAGAAAATGATTGGTCACACTTATATATTTTCACTCCAAAAAAATTCGATATGAGTTTCATATTACTACAGTTTATTAACCCGGACAACTCGTGCTGAGAAAATGTGATCCATGATATTCAGAGGAGTATTCATTCTAGACATAAATTCTAAGTTGCAATATTATTTGCTAGTATATAACTTGTGAGACTTTTGAAATTGGAAATTATTTCTCAACATTCCCAAAGTTGACTGGAGTAATGCTTTCTCATTCCATTCACGACTAAATTGATGGCTTTGATACGACTGGAATAAATGAAGGACCCTGTTTAATTTCTTTAGGGCGATTATAGGGTACTGATATGATATGATATGATATATGTTTTATTATAGCTATGGGGTAAAACCCTATGTAGCCGTGCAAAGTAAAATACAGTTTCAATCACAATTATCGATTAATTCTTATGCTAGAGTGAGTATCACGGTATAATATTTCGAAAAGGAAATATAATGAGATTTCTGATCAATTTATGTACACGATAAGCAAGTACAATTAGTATTACTATCATAAGCAGCATAATTTTACATAGTACAGACGACTACCAATAATCAGCTCAAAATTCATCTAATCATGATTGAAATTTGCTAACTTCAATGACTGTAGAATCTGCCCAGGTATATACAGATCGCGGCCGAATGCAAAATCATACAAACTAAACTGAATTAAACTAAACTAAACCGTCTCACCGAATGATGACTTTGTTAAGGTATGGGGAGATGTGAGAGGGAGGGATTAATTGAAAATCAATCTCTTGTAGTTCTGTCACGCCAGTGATCGATGTCATCAGATGTGAGTTTCTCTCGGATTCTAATCCTGAAAGCATTCAGATATTTGAGTTGAAAATCAAAATCAGGTGCAATTGTGTTGATCAGTGCAGATGCCGTTATGTGGAACGAATCTTTTAGGGTGTCAGTACGGGGCGTCTCGTAGAGCAGAGGTGGAGGGATATTCCTGGTAGAAAAGCGTTGAGTTGGGGCGTTAATGCGTAATCTGATGTGATAGGGTTATGCATCGGATAGCTGTGTGCCCGGGTATCTAATAGGGCCTCATAGAGCGGTGTATCAAGAACGGGTGTTACCACATCCAGATGAGATTGTGAGGGCATCCCTGACACATCCGGATGGTTTACCGGAATTCGTGTTCAGGGCGCCCCTAGAAAATTTTCGAATGACTCAGACCTGAAAAGTTCAAACTCAATATTACTTGTCTATAATTTTAGTAGACTAACAGTAAACCACATCAGTGGATTTTTCGAGTATAAATATAGACAATTTTAAGCAACACAGCTACAATTTCGGCAAACCAAATTGAGCCATCGATACTAAAGTTTACAGTACATTTTGATGACATATACGATTCAGTAAAATTGTGATAGTCGAGCTATTTCTCATTTCAAACGGGATGAAAAGAAAACATTGATAAAGTTCTTGGGCTAAAAAAAATAACGTCCTCTCATGCATGTCAATTCGCCACTTGATCTTTCATTCGAGACACGAATTGTGATTTTTGTAATTTTATGCACCGTTAGAACACCGTGTTTCATCTCATCCACCCGCGATTCCCCAATCTCATACATCGATCATAAGCATCATCCTGTCAACGCGTGCAAAACAAAATACACATTGCGTCGTAAACAAAAATGCCCGCGAAGCGTGGTAAAACTTTTACGATAAAGCGAGAGCAAGCAGATATTTTGGGGCTCCCACCTGCATAACGGGCGAATGTGTGCTCGACAGAGTCATTATGCTATGAGTGCGAGAGGTTAATTGCGCTCGTAAACCGCGCTGTCAGGCTCAGAGTCGATATCCATAGCCACAATTTATCGTCGACTGCATCGGGACTCGATAGAACTTCTCTGAAACCCCCTGTTACACCCCGATTCCCCTCAACCTCAGGGAAAAATTAATCAATTAGTATACTGATAGAAAAGCCCCCTTTGAAAACCCGCAAGGCTTTAAAACCACTCGAAGCAGAAAAGCAGGACTCGAGCACTTGTGGGGGGTGTAATCGGGCGTGGCCTAGAATGCCCTCGACATCGATCTTCCTCCGACCCCTTCAAAGACGACACTCACCTGTGAGAGAGAGAGAGAGAGAGAGAGTAGGCATCCGCACCGCACACATAATGCAAGAATACATACTCGGGCCAAGTTGCGAACCGTAGCGTAGTGGCACACTTTGAGAAGTGTTTCTCTGAATTTTGAATCTCCCGCGCGTGCTACTGTGTAAGAAGTACGAAGCTCTCTCAGCAGTGGTGGTTGCGGGCCTGATTTATGAAGCTCCAGGGTGAATATTAGACTCGGTTAACTACGATGAGAATGGTGGAATGTGGTTTTAAGGGATACTAATTCTGCCCTCGTGTAATCCGCATAAGACTTTACTTTGACTCTGATACTTGTGCCTGAAGTAGTGGCGGTGGCGGAGCTTCTTGATGCACCTAAACTACCGAACTTGGTTTTCATATGATTTTGAAATGCCTAGTTAAATTGCACCTCGGATTTTGTGATTCTATCATCCTGCAAGTGATATGTGGAAGTAACATCTGTTTGCTTTTTATCGTTAAAATATTGCTTCGTTAAGGAAAACTAGAAGCACTTCACGCACGCAAGGGCGCTGACACTCAAAATTGTCTTGAGCGAAGTAACAACATCCATCATAGACAATAAACATTGTCATTATTTCATATGATTTGAAATGTCATAATCCGTTTCGACTCAAGATACCTGAAGCATAGTACGTACCTAATTTGGGGGTACAAACTCATCACTTTGATCTGAAGTTCGAATTTTTCAAGGAAAATCTCAAATCGTTTCGATTTGGCAATCAGCCTTATGTGAAACTCCCAGACTTTTCATACTCATACGAAGAGAGAGAGAGAGAAAATCTCATACAGGCGTCTTTGCGCGAATCACACGCAGTTATTATGAACTGTAAGAAGATTGAGTTCTCACCCTTCTTTCCCCATCCTACAATTGAGTAAAATCAAGAAGTGACGTGTCATAAAAAAGTGTCGTGGAGCTCCTCCTCGAACTGTAACTACCACAATAGTTCTGTTTCGATACAACTCAAGTCCTTTAGAACTGTCGCGGAACTGCCACATGAGTCTTGGGCTGGTACTGCATTGGTACAAGGTTGATGATTCTCAATCAAAATCTGAAGATGATGGACTTTTGCCAAATTCCACTCACCGCTGAGTGGAAAAGAAAATAAATGAAAAAAAAAAAAAAAAAAATTATATCATCCGATCTGAAATTTGAAATACTTTTACCCCATGCGGGGAAATAAGCTACTTTTGGAACACCCTGTATACTATGAAATCCTTCAAATTCTAATTTTATTTCCATACCCTTAACCAAGTGATATACCTTCCGTATCCGAGTCCGACCATGTATTCATTACTCAGACCACAAGCTCAAAAGTTACGAGAACAAAATAAAATTCCTACTTTTTCCCGCATCAAGTGTAGCTAACCCATACCGTTTTGAATCCCCATGACTCGGGGTCTGGAACATTTATATCCATTATGAGTTGAGTCTAGTCGCATTCTTTCTTACTGTTTATGCTACGCAAGGTATCACTTCGCAGTCGAAAAATTTCAAAAGAATCATAATAAATACCAATATTCAACAGAATCAATAGAAAAAAATTTCAGAGTGGCATGTGCATCATCTCCAAGTGATGCAAAGTTTTTCTGTAGACTTGTTTTGATATAGTAATCTGATGTGAAGAATTCTCCATACGAAAATCCATCCGAATTACAAATTGATTCTACGAAGAGACTCAACGTAAGCTTGAATTGGGGCTGCTCGATCAGCTAAAATCTTGAATGCGCGTGGCAAGATATTTCTCCTGAGACGGCAGTGGCATTGTTTACGTATCTCGTACATTCACAACAGGGTATATGTTATTCCAAATGATACATGTTGCTACTTCTGATACAACAAAGCTATCCAGGATCCACAGGAACGTTGAATGGCACTGACATGTGCCCAAAATTTCAACTCCGTAATTATAGTTTAACCCAAATCCGCAGGAATATGCTTCGTACAATGTGTAGCAATTCGTCAGTAATTTCAACCTACTACATCTAATTTAATTGACCTGTATCATCAAAGGTCAGACTTGAAATGTCCCTTCACAATAACAAATAATAAAGCTAATCTAATACCGTAAACCGGGGTGACTGTGGCCACTTTCCCGGCAAAAGATGGTTGAAGTCGTAGATTCGATGCTATACTAGCTAGAAGAACGTTTGAAAGCTCATATTCAAGCTCAAAAACTCTACATTTGATATATGCTAGCGTATTTATAGTAGAGTGGGTTCCATCGACCTTTTTTCCTTTAGAATGATGTGCGAATTTCCAAACAAAATATACATGTCGCAAAAATCCACTTGAACATCCCACTGGATCCACGTCTATCTCCTTCCCATAACTTCTTTATAGTAGTTAATGACTTCCTCTACATTTTGCCCTATTGTTGATTGAATTCAGGTGCGACAGTTATTCAGAACAACCGTTTGAATGAAAACTTGTAATTTCTTGGCTCCCACTGTGTTCACCCCATCCGCCACTTCCAACGACCATTTGAACAACAAATAGTCACTCCTTGGGTTATCCAGGTCGACTCGGGCAAATCCAGCTGACATTTCTGATAAAAATCTGAACGTAAAGATGTTATTTATCTTTTTTGTTGAATCGTCTGATCGTCCGGGGTGACTTGGGTCACTCGCCTGGGATGACTTTGGCCAACCCGAAGTGGTCGACTCAATTTTGTTGTTCAAACTAAGGTGGCAAGTCTCTAGTTGATCGACCTGATGTTATAAGACTTGTATGTTTTGTCTTTGGACTTACATGGGGGGACCACGGGGTCCGGGTCGCCCATCATCCCCAAATGTTTTCCACAGTTTGGTACCATCTAGAGTAACTCTGTCAAATGGGCCTTCTGTTCGGAGCTACAAGCAAAAACGTTAGCATTACGAGTATATCTATATATGTCACTTCTTAACATGGGCCTATATGAGCAATGTTAATCTTAGTGGATGTATCTTTGGACAGGAGGCCCATTTGATGAAGTTATTTTAGATTCTTCAACTCCTCGATAGTATAAAACTGTGAAAAAATCTTGGGAGAGATTGGCGACCCGGACCCCGTGGCCCCCCCCCCCTTGCTAGTCGTGATCAGAAAATTCGTTCCAAGGAGGAAATAACCGATTTTGTGTTGAAAAATACACGGAGGTCGTGGTGTTCGACATAGACGGTCACAGTCACCCCGGATGCCGGGATGACTGTGGCCATGCACTCTGTTTTTCTACAGTTCTTAAGAATGCAAATGAATGAAATCGGATTCTAAGTTCAGCATTTTGAAGAAGAAGTCATGAAGCGTCGAATGACCCAAGATACATAGAAGTTTGGTCGGAAAATGGCAAAGAGAAATTAATTAGGAGATTCAAAGTGGCCATAGTTACCCCAGTCTATGGTATACTGAGAAATAATCCTAAAAGCTTCGGTAGTGACAACGAATATAGACCGTAATAGAAGAACAGGTCTTATGGAGAAGATTCAGCCAGATCGTGTAGTTCACTAAGTAGCCGGACAGGGGCGTTACTATCGACCGAGCTTTTAAGCTGCGGCGGCGGCAACTCGAATTCGGTCGGAACAGGATGATATAAAACCCGCCCTGCTTGCACACGATAATGATATCTCATCTTATGACGCAAATTTTATCTAAATATCGTCACTGTAGTGTTTGTTGCATAAAAATCTGAATAAGGTAACTTGTTGATCCTGCTCTGTCCCGCCAGCTTCGGCGATGCACAAGCAGCTGACGCGCACTTACTGTTTACATTATTTCGACTTCCCAAATACTTCCACATTTGTTCAATTTTTTATAATAAAGGATGTTTTTTGTCAGTCAACAAATGCGAAGAGGCGTTATCAGGAAGTCAATTCCACACATCAAATCTCAAGCCCCGCTAGGGGCCAGCACTTTATATACAACCTTTGTTCATTCAAGTGCAAGCGTTGATTGGTGTAGTCGATACAGAATCGGACTAGCACCCGGTAGGTCGGGGTTCGATCCCGGGTACTTCAATTTTTTTTTTTTTCCTTTCAGTGAGCTCCCTAATTAACGATTGTTTATCATACCGTTGACGCTGCTTTATTTTTATTTCTCCCCAACGTCCATGGAAATTTACCTCGATATTCAAACGATACGATCGTTTTTCGAATATAGCAAGTGTTAACTTTTTTTCAAAAAGTCGTTCGGGCAAAGTTGGAAATTGCATTTTCTTTACTGAATTCGGAAATTGTTAAAATGAATATATTCAAACATGTCATAAATTTTATCTTTCAATCGAAAATTCAATGTCGAGGACCATTCTGTGCATGCGCTATGATAGGAATTTTATTCTTTCTCCGACGGCTCACACAGGAGTTCCCTTCCCACGGAACAATATTTTCAGAGCCTTGAGTCATGGAATTGATAAGTCGTGATGATACACAATATGATTGAGAAATCAATTTTCTACTTTTATGAATAATCCATCACCTATATCACTTTATTGGTCCATATAGATTACTTAGTTAATGAATAATTGTCTCCGTTCAACTTAATCGAACACTCTAAATCATTATTTGTAATCACGTCCTACCAATTCCATCACTCAAGTCTCCGAAGAAAATTGTTCCGTGAAAACGGAATTCATGTGTCAGCAATCGGGGAAAGAATGAAATTCCTGTTACAGCGCACAGTACCTCGATATTGAATTTCCGATTGAAAGACAAAATTTATGACGACAACTAAATATATTCATTTTAATAATTTCCGAATTCAGTAAAGAAAATGCAATTTCCAACTTTGCCCGAACGACTTTTTGAAAAAAAGTTAACACTTGCTATATTCGAAAAAACGATCGTATCGTTTGAACATCAAGGTAAATTTCCATGGACGTTGGGGAGAAATAAAAATAAAGTAGTGTCAACGGTACGACAAACAATCGTTAATTAGGGAGTTCACTGAAAGAAAAAAAAAAAATTGAAGTACCCGGGACCGAACCCCGACCTACCGGGTGCTAGTCCGATTCTGTATCAACTACACCAATCAACGCTTGCACATGGATGAACAAAGGTTGTATATAAAGTGCTGGCCCCTAGAGGGGCTTGAGATTTGATGTTTAAAATTGACTTCCCAATAACAACAAAAACATCCCTCGTTACAAAAAATTCAGCAAATGGGAAAGGACCTGGGACGCTGAAATAATATACCGCGAAACAAGAGTTAAATGTAATAAAAAAAGTCGGCGTCAGCGTCGGCATGGCAGCTTCTGCTTGTGCATCGCCAAGCTCTCGCGCATTCGCCGCCATGGCGTGACCCGACTGGTCGCCACCTGGTGTTTGGGTCACAGTACTAACTGGGCTGTGACCCAAGCTCTGGCTGAAAAAAATACACGGGACCTGTGCTTCTATTACGGTCTATATTCGTTGGTTGTGACATGGAGTATTTTTTCCACCTCAGCGAACGTAATGCCGATGGATCAGCGGCATCTCTGCTTCTTGGTAATTTTTAGGATCTCTCAGACCGACATCCGTACTTATCATAGACCATTACATCTCACGTAATCACTTCCCAAGTCGTCTCAACCTCGACAGAATACGGAACATTGCTCTTTGAACCGAGCTGATGGCCGATAGCACTCAGACATATTCAAACTTGATGAGAAACTTGCTGGTGTAAAATTGAAAATATTCCTCCTTGCATTCACATAAATTTGAGCACTGCTCTGGTTGCCGATGGTGAGAGCCAACTTCAGAGGATTAGAAAATTATTCATTCGAGTGTAAAACAAGGTACTATTCTTTTTTATCGCCTTTCACAACAATTATTAATGACCAAGGTGGATAAGTTGAGGGATAATCTATCCTCTTATAAAAACGACTCGAACTATATCCACTTCTAGTGTTATCTTGGGTTTCAGAAGGATCATTTCAAATACTTATCTGGTGGTCCATGTCTCCGCCTAATAAGAAAAAAAATTTACTGTAAGGATAATGTAGAACTTTGATCTTTTGACTTCCTCTAGCTTGTCTACTATGTCTTCAACCTTGTCACTAACTTCCCCGGCAATTCAATGAGAATATGACCGACACCAATAGGATGGATTCCACGCCAAAGCGACCTACGGAAAGGGGTCATCTCTCAGATTCTTTTTTAACCTTTTTCATTCGATTCTATGGCTCAAAATAGGAACTTCGGACCACCTATGGGGCCCAAAAAAAATTTCTCCTCTCCATTGCACGCATATCCGTCAACAGACCGAAAATTTATCGTGTAAAAATCTATGCACTTTTATTCACGAAAATGGGAATATTTCAAGTTTTTGGATAGCTATCGATTTGCGGGTTGCGGCATCTGAAAGGGCATCAAAAAACCTATCGGAAACGTTGTCGAAAATTCCTTTTCTGTGATTGGGGGGCCTCCTGGAGGCAAAAGAGTGTTTTTCACTAAAATGTTGATTTCTCAAAAAGCCATTTTTTTTATTTTTTTAAACTCAAATTTTTGACGTAAAATTTTGCGTTCTTTCGAAAAAAATGGGTTTCAGAGAAGTTTGGGGCGATCCAAGTGACTTATGAGCCATTTTTTGAAAATTCGATTTTTCCGATTTCAGAAAAAGGCGATTTTCTGCGCATGCGCACAAACGTAGACTTTCGGCGCCACTTCCAATGGAAAGCTGACAAAATTTCCTATAAAATGACTACCCGCAAAGTTGAAATTCATGCTTTGAAACGGGATCTGCAAGGATTAATTATGTCGAATAAAAATCACATGGAAATTCAGCCCATTAACGCCTTCGTGGCGCCTGCTGAGATGACACATTCACGAGATCTTATCGGGACTTGATTTTGAGTACGAAATTGACCTGAAAAAAATTCGGACCACATGGTTTCAACGTAAAATTGTATGAACTTTCAAAATATGCGATGAAAAACCCCGTTTGAGGCGAAACCGAGGTGCTACATTCAATCCGTTCGCAATTTTGAATGTGAAATATCGTATTTTCTGGCAAAAAATTGGATGTAGCACCTCGGGTTCACCTCAAACGGGGTTTTTCATCGCATATTTTGAAAGTTCATACAATTTTACGTTGAAACCATGTGGTCCGAATTTTTTTCAGGTCAATTTCGTACTCAAAATTGAGTCCCGAGAAGATCTCGTGAATGTGTCATCTCAGCAGGCGCCACGAAGGCGTTAATGGGCTGAATTTTCATGTGATTTTGATTCGACATAATTAATCCTTGCAGATCGCGTTTCAGTGCATGAATTTCAACTTTGCGGGTAGTCATTTTATAGGAAATTTTGTCAGCTTTCCATTGAAAGTGGTGTCGAAAGTCTACGTTTGTGCGCATGCGCAGAAAATCGCCTATTTCTGAAACCGGGAAAATCGAATTTTCAAAAAATGGCTCATAAGTCACTTGGATCGCCCCAAACTTCTTTGAAACTCATTTTTTTCGAAAGAACGCAAAATTTTACGTCAAATATGTAATTTTAAAAAAATAAAAAAAATGGCTTTTTGAGAAATCAACATTTTAGTGAAAAACACTCTTTTGCCTCCAGGAGGCCCCCCAATCACAGAAAAGGAATTTTCAACAACGTTTCCGATAGGTTTTTTGATGCCCTTTCAGATGCCGCAACCCGCAAATCGATAGCTATCCAAAAACTCTTAATATTCCCATTTTCGTGAATAAAAGAGCATCGATTTTTACACGATAAATTTTCGGTCTGTTGACGGATATGCGTGCAATGGAGAGGAGAAATTTTTTTTGGACCCCATAGGTGGTCCGAAGTTCCTATTTTGGGCCATAGAATCGAATGAAAAAGGTTAAAAAAGAATCTGAGAGATGACCCCTTTCCGTAGGTCGCTTTGGCGTGGAATTCATCATAGAGCTGATGTGTTACTCGAAGTCAGAAGTCTTATCTATCGAAGTTGAGGGCGATCGAAACACACAAGCCTAACTGTAGCGTCGAAGTTAGTTCTCATTCGACCTCTGACATGAACTACTGAGCTTGAACTGAATTCGTTGCACGGTTCACTTCAATTTGCAGACTTGACATCATCTAATAGGTGTGCCTATCAAATTTTACTAGCTCTTGAGTGATGATAAAGAAAGAAATGATTTCCTTTGGAGGTTTACTGTTAATGAAAAGCCTAAAAGAATACTCGTAATTAGAAGAATCGCCCTCTACCTGCCTCTCAATTTCTTGCTATCTTCGAGCCGCATCACTCATCATTACTTTTCTTTCGATAAATTGGAAATAATCAACGGATATGATAGTTGGGTTATGTAGATCGCATGATTGGGTACTTTCAACTATAATGATCGACGTATAGATACATTCAAATAATCCAATGTCATTAATCCACAGCAACACATATTGAGACGACTCGTAAGTGACGCGCGAAATCTCGATCGGAACGCCTCTCGAATCTCGAACATCGAAGTTATCCATTAATAATATAAGATTCTGATTTTCATCTCTTTTCCCAACCGTAGATATTCCTCCTTTCTTCCGCATCAGTGAGGTGGTGACGTCAACTTTCAGCGCAATTAAAATATTTGAGCCTTTTTAATTTTTTTTTCTGCGATACGATTGTACTCTCTCATATTTCTTGTATCCTCTACTTTGCACATGATCTGCGGCTCTTAACACATCAACGAAAAAAATATCATGATAAATTCAGTTGGAACCCCTCTCTTTTCTGAAATCTTTCCCATAGCCTTACCAACCAAGAGTGGGGCCGCGTCGGACAAGACGTTGACTCGGTCTACTGAGCAAGGAAACCGCATGTGGTCCGGAAACGCGAATGACCCAGTGCCCCGGATCGCCTCGCAACGATGCGGAGGATCATCCAGATTTGGAAGAGTAGTCGTCTTCCTGTGCCTCGAACCCTACCATGAATTCTTGATTCTTTCCAAATATTCAATACTTTGTGTCATTTTCTGAGTTCAATACTAATTGTACTCATTTCCATTGCTTTTATGCATAGCCGTGGGTTTCAATCTACATGGATTTCTTGCAAGGATATCTCGAATCGTTTATTCGATTGGAAGTAACAGGATAGAAGATTTCGAATGGTCATTTTTATCTTCCTACGGAACAATTTTTTTCACAGTTTGGTACCATCTAGAGTAACTCTGTCAAATGGGCCTTCTGTTCGGAGCTACAAGCAAAAACTTTAGCATTGCCACTATATATATATATATGTCACCTTTTAACATGGGCCTATATGAGCAATGTTAATCTAGGTGGCTGTATCTTTGGACAGGGGCCTCTTTTGACGGAGATACTCTGGATTCTTCATATCCTAGGTGGTACCAAACTGTGAAAAAATTTTGGGGATGATTGGCGTTCCGGACCCCCTGGTCCCCCCTCGTCAGTCACACTGATTGTCATTTTTATATGCAGAATATCACTCTGGTCTTTTTTGGAGAGAGCACTCTCCACATTGCTTTCAAGAGTGTTCTGATGCGATACTTCCAGAAATCGAAAGTCATATATCATAGATGTTTGTCTTACTAGGTAATACTAGTAACTGTACATTTGGCTCAGACTTCTTTAATTCATTTGCTCTCAATGATTCAGAAGTTGAAACAACGTTTAGTTTGGACATGAAATGATAGCTTTTTGGCGTAGTATACTTATTGACACAGGACGAGACTTGACCATTTAATAGTTAATTTTTTCAGTAGAGGAAAGTCTATAAACTCCAATTCAAGCTTGAAAAGTCTGAAATTTTCCAAAGTTTTATTCAACTTTTTGGGCATGTAATGTAAGTGAAACGTCTGTGGCTATATTGATCAAATGGCTGAAATCATCACAAAAAGTATTTTAACTGTGAAACACTGTCAGAGGAGTACTGTTGAGTTATCTTTTAACTTCCTCAAGATAATATCCCTCATCACTTTGAGATGGATCGCGTAACTTTTGGATATTGTCAGGAATCTCAATCTCGATTGTCACCGGTCAGACTCCGCCACATCGTTTACGAATTCCAAGCGGGACACTCAAATTGTTTTTCATACAACTTGATGTCGCCCGAATCTCGATATTCTGCACTATTCCGAAGTTCCACCAGTGATATCAGAGGCCGTACTTCCAAAGAGATTCTTCTTCTAACACTTTTATGATACCCATTCGAAGCGCTACAATAATAAGTACCACAGTCCTCCCGACGAACCGATTTAAATTCCAATGTGTTTCCTCTAAAAATTAAAAATAAATTTGATGCTCTCATCTATTCAGTATTTCAACATGTTCACGCCATATACATATAATCATGCCATATGAATAAATAGTGTATAATGAGACATACTTGTGAAATGGTCTGCCCGTAGGTAATATTCCATTGTCTGGTCTACGCCACCAGATTTCTGGCTCAGGATATCCATGAGCATAACACCTCAGATTGACTCTTTGTCCCTCGAAAACAACTTCTGATAGTGTTGAATTGTCATAGATTATCGGTGGTCTGCGGATTTTGAGCTCCACAACGTCGGCTTGTAAGATTTGATTCGTCGATATCGGTATTTCACATCTATACAAACCGTCGTCTATTTCTTGCAGATGTCGAATCTAATAAAAAGACAAAGTATAATTCGATAGCATAGCGTTTTATGAAGACTCCTCTTGGGATGATCAAAGTCATACGCACCTCTAGTATGTATGAAGAACTGACCGTATCGAATTTTGTGCTAAACCTGTCATCATTGATGATATTTGTAGTCCTTGTGGAGATTGCAACAGAGTCTTTTTCGAGATTTCTCAATTTTTCCCATAATACAGGATAATCCTGAACAGCATCCACCCCACAGACAAGTTCTGCGGTCTCGCCAATATTTTTTGTTTGACCGTAAGATGTTTTTGTGATACTCGGATTCCTCTGTCCTTGCACTATGGAGATTCAATGAATTTAGAATCTTATCTCTCGAGCCATGGCGTAACAGGGTGTCTACCACACCGGGAAAACCGGGAGAACCGGGAATTGTCAGGGAAGTGCGTTTCAAAACCTGGAAATTTCTTTCAATTGAAGGCGAACTTGCACGGCGAAAAGGTGTGGATCACAACTGCGGGTCAATTCTCATCGAAACAAACTGGCAACATCAAAACGCAAATGGGAACATGAAGTGATTCGCCAGATTAAGATGAAGGTATTATGACATTTATGGCTGTGTCGCATCGGAGCGGAACTTAATTGGGGATAATCAATGAATTCTGTAGAATCTGCAACTTCAACATTTAGAAATTTTGATACAATCCAGAGCATAATCTCCGATGAGTTTCTCAGAGCAAAATTGACTGTTCTCAAGCGTTTTCAAGTGCCACCCAGCCTTTCCTTACAGAGTTTCAATCAAGTGACCCAAAAGTTCCTTTCCTGTTTGAGAGTTCATCATCATCGCTATATGGGTGATTATGAGATAACTTATGCGTTTGATGTCCTGACCTCGCATCCATATGAAACGACCAAATATGATGAGTCTAACGATGATATCTGGCGTATTGAACACTGTGCAACATTCGGGTCCAAAATTTTTCTTACAGTCAACTCTCACCGTAAGAAAGTACTGTGTATTCGGAAAAAATGATCCGTTTCGATTTACGCCGTTGAGTTCAGTCTTCATGCCAAATGTCCTTACCGTGGCATGTCCTTACCATGGCAAAAATGTATCGAAAATTGCTCATATCTTTCACGTCGATTGACTAACGTCTCTGCCCGTCTGGGGATTGCTTTTCGATGTCAGATTGATTGGGAAAACACACCTCGGAAAACACCTATGAGCAGTCAAACTGCAGCTATATTTCAACTAGTCAATTTTTGATCCAAATCCCGATCTTCGCCATTTTTAGCCTCGAAATACCTAAATTATCTCATAATCACCCATATGTAGACATCCTCGAACGAATTGTGAAAACTAATATTTTGGAAAAACATGGGAGAAATGTACTGAATATCAATCTTGAGGACAATTCCAATTTATTTGCAGTAGCATGATAGTATAACATGTGTGAAATAGTTCTTACATATATGCTACACAAAACTAGGTTGTTCGAGAGTGAAAGATGCAAAAGTACACTGCATTTCTTCATTTTACGTTTTTCCGAAATCAGGGGAAAATCATCAAAATGGTCAGGGAAAACCGGGAATTGTCAGGGATTTTTTATAGGAGCTCGAGGTAGACACCCTCCGTAACCTTTATTTCATGGAATCGAAAATTCACGAAAAAAACAAGACTCTCTGAATTTTTTTGTATAGATTATTCTTTATCCAAAATGATTGAATCACATTCAAATAGAATTGGTGCAAAGGAATCAACTATCATAACTTCAGAATGTGTAAAAAAAAGAAGAGGCATGAGTCTCAGTCGATCTTTGTTTTAAGGAAAAGGAAAGATGAGTGGGAAACTTGCAAGCTCACCCATGATGCGTAGGTACATTTGAAAGCCAACACGGCTATGAAAAATTGAATGTATTGATTATTAATTTCATTCATAATAGAATTCATACCTGATCCAAGAATACCGAGGACGAGAACTCCATAGGAGGTCTGGATGGTTGCTTGAAGATTCAAATTCTTCGTTAATCTTGTCATTTAGTCTGGTTTATATTTTATTTCAGTCGCTCATCTGCACTCAGTGAGGAATTGAAAAATATGAGACTAGATAGGTCCAATGAGTACTCCTTGATCCAGACAATTAGTTGCGAGATAACAGTCTAATTTTGTGCGTTGCTCTGAATACTAACCAACTGGGTTTACGCTCAAATTATGTATCGTGACTATACAAATATCAATCGTACTTTAGCGACAGCTGTTCCAAAATGTTTTTCTGTGGACACTAAAATTTTAAACTTTAATATTAATTGCGTTATAGAATAAGCCATATCTCATCACAGGAAGCCCTAACAAAAGAATTGAGTAATACTGAAAAAACAGTTTGCGCCTTAGCAACGTCAGCAGGCTCATTAATGAGAATTGGATGACTGTCGTTTGCCAAACATGATAAGTAAAGATTACAATGATGTTTTGAATTTTGATAGTATCTATTAAATAGGCTCATACATTTACTTGGACTGATGCAATATTGGGAGGATTCGAAGTGTATGAATATCCACATTCTTTTAGCAAAGTAGACGTCAGCTCTCCCCCCAAATGCTCTTGAAAAATCGACCAGATATCATATTTATCATGATAATTTGAGTATTCCTGTTCTCCTCGGATGAGTCATTTGGCTCTTTGTTCATGAATAAATTTTCTGATACTTCTATGGAGCGCAAAACTTGGGCATGAATTCATGGTATTTTTTATTATCAAACGCTGATATCATTGAACGCTTTTATTGCATTTTGCCGTAGCCCTAGTTCTAACACATCTGCCCATCTAGTGACCTTTTTTGGTGCATTCTGATCATTGCAAAGTGGGCATGTCTGTGGAATTTAATACGTGCGTGTGTTCTGAGAGAACCTCCACACTCTCCGAATAAATTGAGAACCGTTGAGCAGGCATATTTGTGTGTGGGCTGTTGTGTCTGTCTTCGAGGACATTATTGCACGTGTGTGTATTATGTACATTGCTCAAATCTACTGAGCGACCGGAAAAACGAGTATATACTCATCAAATTTAGCCCCGTAAATGAGTCATCCTTCGCATTTGCATGTGTGATTTAGTGATATTGAACAGGATTTATGATAAGTATGAACCAATTTCAACGATTGATCTATTGAGTGCTTGACTTTGTCTATCATGGTGTCTGCTGCATCCGATGAGAAGTGTGACTTGCGACGAAGTGGCGCCATATTTACCCGTTGCATACCATTACTCGCCATTGAGCGATGTTTGTCTTCGCTTACGGTTTCTTATACATCGTACAATGTCTGCCCAGGTCGTTTCCATCGGTTTACCAAGGTCTAGCTCTTCCACACAATGCCGGATTCTCACGGGGATTTTACATTGTTTCTTCGCACAGTGAATAAAAGCGGATTTTAGAAATTCTTTTCACACATGAATAATCTACCGTTCATGGCTCATGACATAATTAGCTCCGAAATGATGGAATTGATAAGTAGCTTACGTTCAAAATGATTCATTTATTCGACTGATGAGGTACGTTAGGTTGTGACTCAACCATCGGTAATTCTCTGTATCGTACTGGCAAAATTCTCCCAGTCTGAAACCCAACGCTGGCGAAATAATTCAGTTAATCAAAAAAACAATGCAGCTCATAGCAAATGGCCATTCATTTACCCACTGTTGACAATAATCACATGTCCTTGACACATTTCTCAATAGTTTTATGTCTGATATCTGTAACAAAATGACAAAAATATTTGGATTTTTTCTTGCTTGAAGGCTAATATCTTCTGATATCAGTGATCCTTTTTATCAAATAAATGGAAATTTGTGTAAGTTTTTTATTTCATAGTCTTCGAGATGACAACATTAAAATATGGAAACATTCCATGAATCATGGCTGACTTTTTCGTGAACTTCCCAGTTGTTCATGGTAGTAAAAACGTTGATCGGTCCTCTCCGTATTCATAAATTGATCATGACTAGTTGGATCTTAGATTAAGGTGGTTCATTATGGGGTATTTTACAAACATCCTCCTGATCTTCGTCTAAATTCATGATCATTAATCGATTAAGACTTTCCTTTTTCGTTTTCAGGGAGTCTGGTGCAGGAGGTGGTTGAAGATTTCGCGGAGAAGTCTCATGACGAGCTCCAGGCATCTCTCTCCTAGTTTAAGTACTAGGTTGGCTAAGGAACACCATGACTTGAAAGAAGCAAAGGAGTCACAAAATTCGAGAGATTCAACAGAAACGAAGGACACAAAAAGTTCAAAAGGCTCGAAAAAGCACAGCAAAGAAAAGGGTTCAACGTTGACAACACCAGGTATATGACTGAAACAACGTAAATTTGGGCGCGAATTGTAATAGTTTAAGTAATTCTTTTATGCTCATCAAATCATCAGAACACTCAACAGACTTATTCACGATCTCTTTCCATTCAAATAGTTCCATGAATTGTTTCGTAAAGATAATGTAGAAATATCTACACATTTGAAGAAAATAACTGAGTAGTTCTGATACTCTCGAGTCGTATTAAGGCCATGTCGGAGTCACTCCAGCGCCTCTACCGGATTTTGCGCAAAGCTTGTTCTCGTTTCACTAGTTACCATAAGAGCTCGATAGTGGACGAGCAGCAGTAATGCATGCTACATGCATTTTCTGGCTCAGCTGTTCTCAAGTCATACCTAGTTGAGACCATGGTATAGTGGGCAGAAAAATTTTGTTTAGTCTGCTCGGCTGTACAATGTTTATCCACCGCAGGGTATTTGGATAAGTGGCAGATGACAAGAAATGTGCGAGCTAGTGTTTTGAAACACCCTCGCTGATAATGATGGCGATAAGTGATGATCCATCCAATGTCTGCAGAAACTACGAAAAAACATCTCTTGTGAGAGGTTAGGTTGTTTACATTCTACAGAACATATTGAACAAAGTGCAAAATGGTGCAAAACCTTTACATCTCTCCTCTCACAACAGATGTTTTTGTCTCGTTACCTAAATTTTGGTGGAAAAGATGTCGGATGTGCATTGAGAGGATAGTCAACATATCTGCACCAAATATCTGCTTGCCAAGATGAGCTTGGAAAAATAGTTTCAGATCTGAAGAAGTATAAAGGTGAACTAAAATTCTTGTATCAATGAAAAAATTTCAACTGGTAGTACTTTGAGGATGTAATTGAAGATGAAAGATGGTTCTCTGAGCTCATGGTTTTGAGTTCTTGATTTATTTAGAAAGGCTATCACTTGGACAAAAGTTTACGCTGAGAGATTACCCAACATTTCTTGTGATAGTAAATATTCTACACAAAGTTCAGATTGCAGGCTGGAAGTATCTCTGATGATCTGTGTGATGGGAGAGTATGATTTGGACACAAAATATTGAGCACCCGCTGCACATAATCCACTGTTGCTTGTGATGAAAAGGTAACATCAATGTCTTTGACACCATAAAGTTTTACCAGGTAATTTTTTTTTCAGCGGCAGCCAAAGTGCAATTTGAGGTAAGACAGACATGCAAAACATTGATAAAAAAATTTATGAGCTTACTGCTGAATGTATACTAGTTATTCTATGCGATAATCAATTACCAATGGCTTTGGTGAACTGAAAGTTGTAGCAGGGAGTCTGTTTTGTTACTCTTTTATGAATATCAGCATGTATGGAAGAGCTCGTAAAAGGTTTGGGGAATGCTCGTAGAAGATTCCTCAGCTTGCCAAAGCTTTCGAGGCCAAAGACTCTTTCCACAGAGTCTTTCAACCTCATTGACTTGGCATCAAGCAATACACCTCTTCTTCTACACAGGAAAAATCCACTTGCATTTGGGTACCTGTAAGGGAGAACTGCCACAGATTTCCCTGTGGCACATCCGACATCTTTTCCACCAAAATTTAGGTAATGAGACAAAAACATCTCCTGTGAGAGGAGAGATGGGTTTGCAGTTTGTTCAACATGTGCTGTCCGTAGAATGTAAACAACCTAACTTCTCACAAGGGATATTTTTTCGTCGTTTCTGCAGACATTAGATGGATCATCACATATCACCATCATATACTTATCAGCGAGGGTGTCTCAAAACACTAGCTCGCACATTTTTGTCATCTGACACTTATCCCAATATCCGTACGGCCGAGCAGACGCCTCTCAGACTGAGAGGCTGCTGTGTATGCCATTCTTCTGATGCTTCTGCTGGGATTGCTGCCGCTCGGCCACCGAGCAATACACAAACATGGCGTCGCAGTCGACGGTTCTGCGATCGTATATTTTCCGATACGCGGTATAAGATTACTCGATGGTTTTTGCTCGAAATAAAAGTGCCAGGGTAGGGAACGAATCCTTACATCGGTGGCCATGGGTGTCTGCTATGTTTTGTCGTGAAAAAGGCTTAGTTTTCTGCTACGGCTCGATCCAAGACGTGGGATCTCGGGGGCCGTTCGCTTCTATGTAAGATAAATCCAAAACTACAAGTCGCATCGCGAAAATTCGACCAGACGCCGATTCCTTGGGAAATTCTCCACTTATGGCTGTAATTTGGGTAAGATTGGTTTCGAACTCAGGAAGAAATCTTGAACCGCGATTTTTACAGGAATCTGTAGGTCGGTATCCGACATGGCCTTAAGTAAGATTGCTATGGAACCCTATCGTGCGGAATAAATTCGTATAATGATACTTCGTAACAGATTTATTAGACAACGACAATATTTTAGAAATGTGGATTATCTCTGGTCTTGATAGTACCTATTACTAGGACAAGTTCAAAAAGAATCTTGTAATAAATGGTGATACAATTGCTTCGAATGGTAACATTCCAACCACATAGGAAATATCACACAGTCATCTCACTCCTCAACACGTTGAACGTTACCAATCACATGTCCAATTGCGATGCTTTCCTTCCCGTTAGTTATTAACCTCGTTCAAGCTATCCTCGAGCACCTCAAATTCTTCAAACTCCATCTTGCCGAAATCCGAGTTCTTTTTCCAGTTGTTTTCATTGATCTGCCATCTAGAGAGTCCGCTCGGAGCGAATCTATTGATAGCGTTGCAATCGTCAATCTTTCCAAGCTTGAAATCCACTTTCAAGCTCTTGTTCTCATCTTTCTTCGGTTCCAAGCCAATTACCACCGGTGGCTCGCGTTTCTCATCTCCAGTCTCGTTAAGTTTTGCGCCATCGATTTGGTCTTCCGCGCCATCCTGATCGATAGGAGTAATTTCGATACTGGGCGTCTCATCTATGGTAAAGTGTGCCAAATTCACACATTTATTACCTGTTTCGTCACCAATGTGACGATGTTTCAATTTTCCAATAACCGTTCGTCCTGTGAGTTCGAGTCTGCTGTCGCACGAGTTGCTCTTGACCAGTCGGAATTTTATGTAGTCTAGTGATTTCTTCTTGGACTTTTTACAAACCATGGGACAGATCAGTGGGCCGTTACAAGTATTTACTACTTTGCCACCGTAATAGGTTACAGAAGTTCCGCACTCGCGTATCTTCTTCAGGACATCCTGTGATACATAGTGTCCTTCGTATCTTTCATCAACTCCATCATCGTCTTGGCAATACAAATCCTCGTCTTCGGATGAGGTACACGCCGGAGCACTGCCATTATCTGTGTCCGGGTAGTCACTGGATACTCCTGAACTTACGCTACCAGATTCCCAAGTGTGCCTCTGCTGCTGATATTTGTTGGTGCGATTTTTTGAGGAATTCGAGTTACTGGGCGAAGACTGACCACTCCGGGCTTCGAATGATTGAGCGATAGTTTTGGCTTTGGAGTCACTTCTCACAATGGCATCACCTTTTCCCTCGCTGACGCAGGAACGGTTCGATGATGCCTCTTTTAAATTTTCAAACATCCTTGTCAGGTCCTTCGCCCGGCTGGAGCATCTTGACCTGCTTGTCACATCAGAAATTGAAATAATCCGTTCAGTATGATGGAATGAACGATGAATGCATGATATGGAGTCATGGTTTGTGAGGGTGTATTCGAATTTCGGGATATGACTAGTGTGATGAAATTTGGATAGTGCATGGATATCTTTCGATTCGTGAATTGCTCATGACATGAAAGTGATCTTGTGATTCGACGTTATTTATATACTGTCACTACGATCAGGGAGGTAACTAGATAAGTGAAATCCAACCAAAGTACAGATCTCTCAAAGTCTACGGAGTTCGAGTTCTTCTGGACGCCAAAATGCAGAAGTGATCCAGATAGATCCCTCCAAAGTTGAAACAAATACAGTAAAACCTGTCTAATTTGGGCACCTCCGGTTCCATTTCAACCCTCCCACGATAAACAGCTGCCCGGATTAGAGAGCAAGAGTACCATTTCGGCCAATGTGTAAAGAAAATTTGATTCCACGAAGAAGCGCCCATAATTGGGAGTTGTCCAGATTATGGAAGTGCCCACAGAGACAGGTTCTACTGTACATGTCTTAAAATTATCTTACGGTCAGATTTTTATGAAAAGATGCACATCTTCTACAAGAATCATCATGTAGGAAACGGTGGGATTATAGAGTTTACATGTCTAGTTTCTGCTGCTAAATGGATACAAATGGATTGTTAGGGGTCTGCGCCATGAACTTGTCTCCAGATTTAAATGTGGATCATGATTCCTGATGCTATGATTCATGAATATGAAGTGAGGTTTAGTACCTGGACTGCGTTGTTGCTTTTTCTGAGCTGCTTTCAAACGATCGATCTGCTATCGACCTCAGATCTTTCATACTGACGCTTCGTCTTGTACTACAATCCCTCTTGAAATTCAATTTGTTTTTCAAAGATTCTTCAAATATTTTCCGTACGTTTCTAACGGTATCCGGATCAGGGAGTTCGTCATCGTTGAGTTCTCGGTTCACTCTGATTGGCTGATAGAAGAAATGTTTCCTCAATGACGACTGTCGAGGTTTTTTGAAATGGTTTTTGACATCCTCGCCATTCTTTTCATCCGAATCTTTGGAAGCATTAAACTTACGATCCACGACTCTGAAGGAAGTTTGACTTTTCAGAGAAGATTTGACTTTCCCGTCATTGAATGAAGGTTTTCTATCTACTTCAGCTCGTACGGGCTCTATTATCACGACATTGTTGTCCATTATCAAATCTTGGAATGAATATTCACGCAAGTATTGCATCAAACCCTCGTAAGTAACGTCTTTTTTGGAGCCATTGATGATGTTTTTACCAAACATGTTCGACTTAATAATCTTGTACCTGACCCGATCAAACTCTAACTCGTCAGAATCCTGGCACTCTATCGAATCAATGCAACTTCGCGATCTCGTCAAATTCGTGCCAGTTTTCGAATTTTTCTCATCTGAATCTTCGGAATCTTCGTGGCTTCCTTTAGACTGTATTGTTACTCTCTTCCTTTCGTCAGCGGTATTTGTGCTTCCGTCTATGGACGACCTTCTTACTTCACTTCCAATTTCGGAGCCTATGCCTAAATCTGAACTCTCGGACCTTGCTTCAAATCCCAAACTTCCTTTCACAGCACTGCATGCTTTACCCAGGATGCTTGAGGTTTCTCTTACGATTCTGCCGATTCTTCCTTCGTCATCTGGTGTCAGTGTAGATTCTTTTTCTATACTCTTGCTTTCAAAAAAGTTTCTGGCATTTTCGACGCTGACTCTTTCCTTCTGCTCTTCACACTGTCGGTCATCTAGATTTTCACATACTTCGTAGATATGGTCATTTATCAAGTCGGGTTTGTTTGATATCCTAATGGTCTCGTAACCTGGTATGTACTCACTAGTATCTTGTTTATCTGGACCTTCTTCGTCCATATTCCTGTCGTTCGGGCTCTGAGAGTTTTTCATGGTATTACATTTTGTTACATCGTTATCAATGACTTTCAACACTTGTGGTCTTCTGGACATTTCTTCTAACTCTTCGTTGTCCGATATCCAGAGTGATTTGGTTTCCTCGGTTTCCTCTACCTGTCTCTTGGTTTTAGAATGCAATTTGGCATCTGAATCCGATCGTCCGTCTCTCTGTTTGTGGAACGTGAGCTGCCTGCCTCCTTCTGAAAACGCCTCCTCTAGTTTCAAATACCGCTCGGTTGAAAATTGGTTCGAAGTCTGTTTCAATTCTCCTTTACTATTATTGTTATGATTATGACTTGATTTTACAGTGTTATTCTTTCCTCGAGCTAGCTCAGGGAATGATGTGAGTTTTTCGGATTCATCCAATCTTTCCTGATTTTCCACATCGACTTCAGCGATGATGTCTTGCCGGAGTTTGATATTTCTATCGGTAGAGCGTTGGCTATCAGACCGCTTGTTGGATCCGTGATGAGTCTTCGCTGGAACGGAGATAATCTTTGGATTTGATTTTACTATTTTATCGGGAGACTGCTGAATCTTTCTTCCTCGAGTGGAATTACTGCTCCTCTTATCGGACTCGTCGATTTCCAATCGTACGTTCGACAAGGGTAAGAGGTTTAAAACGTCAAAGTACTCGAGCTCGTCGCTGTCGTCCTCGAATAAAATACTGTCCAAACTGCGGTGCTCCTTTCGCTTCCGTTTGATCTGAAACAGCATATTGTTGAATTGGTTTCACTTTGATACTCGCAAATGCTTACAAGATATTCCAGATCAGGATATCTTTCAGAGAATATGAAATATATTCACGAGAAAAATCTTCGGGCGAAAAAGAAAAAAATTCGTTAAAAATTATGACAAACTGAAATAATCTCCAAGAGACAGTTCATCTCAGCAATGGACTTCTAGGAAAAAATAACCTCTCTTCCGCATTATTCTGCACATTGTTTGAGGAACCTTCATACATGCCCATCGTTGAATTCAACAAATTATAAATTATGGACTACCCATGAACTACGTGAGAACTTTCGAAATTTACAAAAGACGAAATCTCACGAAGAAAAAATAGGTGGAAAATCATGAAACTCCACTAAATCATTCATGTGCAGTGGTCAAAACAATTTGATTCTTCCATTTACATCGTTTTACCTCGACTGTGCTTTGCGCGAAAGAATGAAACATCCAAAAATTGATTTTATTCAACAGAAACTCGACTGACAAGGTAGATTCGAAGAGGCTCTAGATCCTGAATCTAAAGTTTTTCGAATTACCTGAGTATAAATGCAGTCGATGCTGCGGTTTTCCTCAACGAGTGGCCAGCAGTTGTCCTCAACAATGTCAACGAGTCCGCTAACGGTGTTGAGATCCTGAACGCTACGATAACGCCTGGGTGAATCCGGCCACTCAATTGTATTTAGCCTATCGGGTTTTTCGACACTCGTCAGTGGTCTTTGCAAAGTACGTCTTTGCTGATGAATTTGGTGCTGCTGCTGCTGCTGTTGGTGGTGTTTATGTTGAGGCGCCGGTAGCGAATTGTATATCCCGCATACCGAGTGGCTCTGACAGATTCTGCCGTGCGGTGCAGGCGTCTCGTACCAGTCTGACAACTGCTGCTGGCTCTTGGATAATCTGAGAATGGAATTATAGAAGGATTTGTATATTCAACTGAAAATGTTGTCAGGTGATTCAGCGTTTCGTGATGCTTTGGGCAATGGTCCGTTTACGGGCTACTGATTGATTCTTATTGAAGATAATCATTTAGACGTCCATAACTCTCATCCCACTATTCCAAAATATGTACAGGAAAATCAGTTTTTCCTTCTTTATTCCGATAAGTTCCGAGGAATTGCATAATAGATCTATGAATCAGCGATGTACTATCGATAAAAATCCGCATATGAGATTGTGCTTGATCGTTCAATGATATTTTATGCGCAGCTTTCTCTATCGTGATTGATGAAATTGACTGATTAATCCACGAAATATGACATTCTGGTTCCCAGATTGTCAGATCTACTGACACGGACTTGCCCTGAATTTGGAATCTCTCCGGTCAGTTCGCGCGGTAACAAATCAATGCGAGTATCGCAGCGATTCCCTCGAAACTTGCGATATGAGACAGGCATCCATGCATGAACCGCAATTGCTTTCGTCATCCGGGTCGTCCGGGTGATTACCAGCCAATTAGCGCTTCATTGACCCGAATCGATGCTTACGGATGAAATATTGTCCATTGATAATCCAAGAGCTACTCATCAGGCCAGATAAAGACGAAAACTTTCCATTAAGAAAAGAAGAATTATAAAAAAATCTCAGACAAATAAAGCCTAGTCCATTCTGTAGAAGTGAAACACACTAGATCAATTTCACTATCACTTTCGACTACAAAAAAATCCAACTCCTGCAGCACATAAACGAAATTCTTTCCTCTTCTCGCGGATAAGCTCGGAAGCTCTCATCTACCCTATTCAAACCACTCCCACATCAGGAGAGTGCACCTGCAGATACATATACATAGACCAGCCCATCAGGACTGTGCATACATCTCACCTGTCCTTGAGCGCGTTGCGATCGATGAGCTTGGCCCGAGGTATGAGCTGCTGTCTACGATGCTGCAACGATAGCGAGTCGTACGAGGACCGTAAAATTTTCTGCTGATCCTCTTCGGCTACTTCGATGTCTGCCGAACTTGCTGCTGCTACGGCAGCCCGACACTCGTCTTCCGAGATTACTGCTAGACTTCTGGTTCGTTTTAGGAGCTTTCGACGGTCCTGGGTCGATGAGGCCGTTGACGCTAAATGAGCTGAATTGTTGGTCAGGCTAGGGCCTGTTGTGTCGTACCCTCGGATGTTTGAGTCACTGGAAAATGTAGATAGAAAATTAATCAGGATTTGATTCGTAAATGGAATCAGTTTTCGGAGGGCATGATGTAATGGAGGATCGTGGTCGGGCGTTCGATGACTTTTTCAAGATTCTAAGTAGAAAAGGTCGAGTGTGGTCAGACGAAACGGGACGAAAATCGAAATTTCAATTTCCGAGGTTCCCCAAGGATGAGGGAGCTCTAATATTATTTTTACATGAAACATTTATGAACGAATCATTGCGATGGGTGATTTGAAATGATAATTATGTGAATCTCGAAGCTTAAGTTGTCTCGCAAATGAGCAAGAAATTCACTAAAAGATCTGATATGATCACACCATAGATGTCTGTGAATGAAACATCTTCTCTCTAGTTCATCTTTGTTCGCTAAATAATATTTTATCCGTCATTTTTCATTGGCACACTGACAGTTGAAAGTAAATCAACCTGACGCTTAGATACTTCATGACGGAGTTCTTGGATTTAACCCCACGCATCAGAGTCATTTGTTAAAAGCTTTGTGAAATCGGTTCCGTATCCTCCAGACTGACTACCGTATTTAGTACACTAACTCTTTATGCTTCCGGTATCAAAACAATTTCTCACAATTTAGTCTTACTCTCTCCGCCGGAATCAGTGAAAACCGCTCCCAACCACTGATTTTCAGTGCATATGCACTGATTCGCAGTGAAATTCACTGCGAGTCAGTGAGTTGAGAGCGGTTTTCACTGATTCCGGGAGAGGGAGTTGGTTTTAAGGTGTGGCTCTGGGTTTTTCGACTTTTTAAGAAAGTCCCGAGGATTTTTCTACTGATTCAACTATTCATAGCACACCTGATGAAATTTTGAAGAGCCAGTTCATTTCGTTTCCGAGAATTCAACTTCGAAAGTTTGATTTGTAACTGCTCTAAGGATTTTTCTCAGAAGTTGCTGCAAAATTGATATGTCATTCATTCAAGTGCTATGTTCATCCTTGCCAGAAATAGGGATTCATGTCCATTTAATTTGTCCACACGAGAGCTCACATTTTTGGGATGTTTGTGCGCGCCCAATGCTAATTTTCTGCTTCGCGGATAGTGTGTCTGCGTCTGCACGCATGTATTATACATGCACGAGTTGCCGCGTTTTGTACCCGTGAATGTATACAAAGTAGCTCTCAGGGGGTGAGGTCTATGGTGAGGTCGCGTTGCTATCACAAGAATACGGTTCTTTCAAACTTTTCAGCCTGATTGTTTCAGGGGACATATTTCAAAGTGAGTAAATTTGCGTAAGACAAGTGAAAAATAGTCGCTCCCCATACATTTGCTATTATTCCCCATTGATCCTCATGATCATGAAGTTCGTAAGGTCACATTGTACCAATGTCACTGAACTCATTTTGTTCTCTCATCCAATGCCTCGCTATACATTTCCACGTATGTCCGTAACAAAAGAGCAACCTCATGATTATGATGTCCGTGTAATTGCGCCCGAGTGAAAAAGCTTTACAAATTCAAAATTGAATTTCTGTGTTCGCTCTCAACTTCTCTGGTACCTCATTCTCTAATTCAATTATTGTCTTTCCATCGTGTCGTCGCTCAGATACTCATTTCCGAGCTTGCCTCGTAAAAGCGTATATTATTCGAAATGAAACTCGTATCCGGCGGGTATACGAACGCTGCTCTTTCTCATTTCAAAACGAGTAATTAACAGTTTGCTAATGATCACTCGAAACATCCTCGTGAGCTGACGGTCCCCCTTGGAAAACTGAAATTTCTCGCTAATGGCTCGCTCGCATGCAAAATACGTTGAACTCACGCGTCTCACCAAACTCCATTCGCAAATATCGAATTTTCCAAAGGTCGACCGAACAAATTCGTCTCTATTCGTCTATACCTACTATCCTCTTTGCCGAATTCGACTAGAGACGCCGAGAACGATGCAATTTCCTGTTTGACGCTATCCGTTTTACTGCAGTTGCGAACAAATTGAGCGAAAATCTTGTCCCGCTTCGATCGATTGGCCAATTCAATACGCTTCGAGGAAAAACGTTGAATTCTTTATCGAGATGTACAATCAAGTGCCAGTGGTTAGCAATGTAATTTATGCCTCACCTTCTAAAAGAGAAGTGAAATTGTGAATATTCTCATTCTGTGGGTGAATCAAGTTGGCACGGGCAATGAAAAACTTGGCTTTTCTTTTCAACGGCTCTCATCAAGTCTTTCTTCATCACAAAGTTCTGACTTGATTTATGATCCAATTGCGCTTTCTTATTACAATGACTCTTTTTGAGTTCTTGGAAGTTCGAATTTCTTCGGTGCATGACTAATCTCAGTGTTGCCCTTAATCAAACTCACTTTTTTTGTACTTTATCCTCCGCGGACCTTGGACAGCAATAACTTCCACAAAATTCCTCAATTTGCTCAGTGAAAAGTACCGATTCCTTCCAAAAATCCAATACCAAATAGTCGGAACAAATTTTCGCTGGATAATATTACAGTCCAAAACAACATCCATTTCGCAGTAAAATAATCGATTTGACGTGGACAGACGATTTGAGTTTGAATAGACGATACGAGCGTGTTTTAGAGGCGGAACGAAGCAGCATCCGTGATCCAGATTTCCGCTGCGTGCCCAGTCCGACAGCCTTTCTACGTCACGGAAAATCATAAGCGGATTAATAATGGATTAGGTCTCGTTAGAACAATGCGTAACCGTTATGATGCTCCTCGAATGGATCATGACACCGTTTCTCTCACCATTTTCTGAAATTTTCGCTTTTACAATGCTTCAATTAGGAGTGTGTGTAAAAATATACAACCGGAAATCCGAAAATAAACTCTGTTGTCCTCGCTATAAAACCTAATTGATGTACTTGAAGAGTTTGAATTTCAAACAACGATCGATGTGATTATTTTAGAATATCGGGGGTAACACGCTTAATTTTGTTACCACGAAATTCGTCTCTCCCGCGATAATTTGAATTACATTACTGAAGCACTGAAAATACTTGAAGTTCTGAATGTGTGTGTTTGGTGTCTTCCAATCGATCGAGAAATGGAGGGAAAATACATTAACCTCTGGTGAGTTTGGATGTAAGTTGTCACATAATGAATGCCAGTAATTTGAGAACTGGAAAAGTTTTTAATAACTCCTCTTTGAATTTGTTTTCTCTTGTGAATGAAAAGGTCGAAAATTCTGAAAACTTGAATCTTTCTTCAAAAAACTAGCATGAGTACCTCACGTTTCACGCACTGGTTTCCACTATTGAAGGCTTGAAGGATAGAATCAAAGTGAAATCTTGGTTTAATTGATCTTGACCAAGAATCAAGTAGGCGTTACTAATTGAAATGTTGTTCACTTGGCTGCGAGTGCTCTAATTTCCTCGTCTTTGCATGTAAGAGAGTAGAGAATAAAGTTAATTCGGGCATTTCCTTTCGTGCACTTGAATTCATGGCGTACCTTTTCTGTAAATATCAACTTAAGGAAGATTGTTTTTTGACAAGCGTTTCAACTTGATTTACACACGATGAGGTAATCGTCGCGACATCAACAAATTCAATGGGGATCTTTTAATAAACTAGCATTAGACTAAAACGAATTTCGATCAAAATCAAACACTGGGCCTCTGGAGGATGAATTTTTTTGGTAGCTCGAGCTATGACTACATGTACCCGATTATTCTTGCCTCAAAATAACGGTAAAAGCGCGTAATTTTTGTGCGATGCGTGTAATTTTTAACAAATTGTACTAAAACAAACAGTAGAGCGAGTGATCATGATAAAATGTTTACTCGTGTCTGGCTATATTTCAAGCAAGTAATGGAAAGCGATGGAGCTCTCACGCGCGTCCCAACTATATATTTCTTAGCTTGGCTTCTCTCGCATCAATTCTCACTACAAGAGGCATCACAGCTTAATTGCACACCATACAGCGGCTCTCTGTCCACGTCATTATTACCTTGTAACACACCAGTGACGACGCTCGAGAGAGTTTTTTTGCAATGATCATTGTTAAACCTGTCAATTAATTAAAACTTTGTTGCAGATTCTATGGCTATCTCATAGAATCAAATTTCTTGTACCTCGTCCAAGATTTGATTCGATTTTATATCGTTATATTTTAGATGACGATTCACTCAATTATTGGCTTTTCGTTATGATATCACGAACCAATAGAAATGTTTGCACTATTTTTCGAGGAAATTTCGATCTCACTCATACTTTCAAGGAACACCCGCAGGGGGTTGCGAAACACGAATTTTCATGAAACTCTGAGGATAGTCTCCCTTTACCGCCAAAAGATGAAACCCAGAGCCGCACTTGCAAATCCCGAACAGTTTTCAAGATGCAGCTAATAACATTGACATTGCGAGTATATCTATATATATCTTTCTTGAGCATAGGCCCATATGGGCAATGCTGATGTCATAGGCTATAACTTGAAAAAATGGTTGGGCATTTACAAGACTGGCTCCGGGTTTCACTTCTTGGTGGTAAAAAATACTATCCCCAGAGTTTCGTCCAAATCCGTGGCCCACAACACCTGGGTGCTCCTTGCTGATCGTATAAAATTCGAACAAGTATATTAAAAATGTAAGGAGTGTGAGTGCATCTCTTCTCGCGAAGAAGACAAGACTGAGCTCTTATCCTGCAGTCACATGCATGAATTATAGAATATCCTATGAGAGGATCAAAGGGGGATATTACCCGTTGCGAGAGCGAGTTTGCGTGATTGAAGGCACAAAATTACACAGAGTTCAATCGATATGAAAATATTGTTTTCGATACACTGTGCGTATAGGGATTGGACATAGTTGTCGGGTTGCCTGTAAATAGGCGTAAAATGGCTACCGTTGAATCTAGATTTAGCATTGGTAGGGTTAGGGATTTTGTATCACTCACGACTAAGCTCACTCAGTCTGGCATAGGGCGATTATGCTTGAATCTGGTCTACTCATTATTGCGTCCAATGGGCATTTGATGACCGGGGATAGGTAGAAACTCAATATTATGAATACGGACCCATGCACTCAGTGCTAGATCTATACCCTAAGGCGGCCATCTTGGAGGAAAAACGCCTGTTTGACGGCAACCCGACAAGTGTGTCCAATCCCTATAAGTGCTTTTTGCGCACAGTTTGTCGACTTTTACTCACAGCTTATCGAAAAGTATAGTCAGATACACAGGCGTAAAACCTATTATTCACATCCTCGTGATGATTCCGACCCTCGTCTGCGGCTCGGGCCGGAAACCCATCACTCGGACGCGAATAAAACGTTTTCGAAATCATGTGCGTAAAGTTAGTGCGTAAGGAACATTTTTCCGTGCGTGAAGAAATTTTTGCGCACGGAATGCGTAAAGACCTGTGCGTAAAGTCACCAACAGTGCGTGAGGCATGTCTTTACACACCGTTACGTATCTTTACGCACTGCCGTATTTTATTTCTCGCCTGATATTCTACGATATCTCTTGAAGTTTCTGCGTAGACTGGCGAAATGATCTCTGTCCTAATTCTCTAGTAACTGAGTGCTCCAATATTTGATTCGAAGCTGTCCAAAGCAGGTGTAATGACTCCTTTCACTCGATGGAATTAATACTTATGAGCTCTCTGAATTGTTATACTCAATTTTCTTCTCTCGGCTAGTTCATAGATCAAATATTCTGATTGGTCATCGAATTGTACATGGAATTCGGTCGCTCCGGTAGAATATGAGTTTAATTTAATTCGCAGTACAATATGTATATACAAATTATGATTATAATTTCCCACGTTTTTTCTATTGAACCGTGGATTTGTTGATTTACTTCTGCCTGTCCTTGGCGACATTTATATAACTCTGTAATAATTTCCCTCAAAATTCAAATTCATGCTATCTTATGAACTCACATATCTCGGATCTTGTCCACTACTAGAACTTTTGAGAATTGAGATCGATATTTTCAATCTATGCGGTAACACATGATATATCGGACAAAAGATCTTTTTCTGATACATTTCCAGAATTTTTTTTCAGTCGGGGGGCTCCGCCCCTGGACCCCGCTCTGGGCCCTCTCCCTTCATCTGCCCCAATCGCGACTGGGTTTAACGTATGAGGTAACCGACAGAATACTAACTTTCCGCACAAAATTTCGAAAAATATCGTACGCAACTCTGTCGAAAGGTTTCCGCACTCGGAAAACCTTTACACACGAGATGTGAATCTTTACGCACACTCGTGTGTAAAGATTTTCACTCGTGCGTAAATCCAACTTTTCGACATCGTTGCGTATATACTATTTACACCCTTGTATCGAAATGTACTTTTTCGAAAAGTTGCAAAAAACCCGTATGGATCGAATCGATGAGATATCGACCGATTGTGAGTAGACATATCCGAGATTTTTGAACGAGAATCAAAAAATATTTCATCCTTGCCGGTTACATTAGCAAATAATCCCACCGGTCCATCGGCCCGCGCAATTTCCCAATCCCAATAGAATAACACAACGTACTTTATCACAAATTTTTCAGAACATCAAACTCTGAAACAAATGAATTTCGTAATAACCATTCCTCCTATAACGCAACTATAGAAAATTATAGATCCCACTCAAAAAAATCTCGGGCTCGTTTCCTGCACTCAGCGAGACAGTACAATGCCCATTTCAAGCGCCTCATCCAACCCACTGCTAATACCCATCCAGCAATCTCCTCTTCTCTCCATATAAATACACATAATCTCTGAAACAGAGAAAACGCTTCTGCTGTCTGAGCGTCGTTCAGCTACAATTTCGCGGCTTTACGGGATTCTGTATCCAACCGACGACGCGCACGAAACTCGCAATCTCGTTTGGTGTAACCCAACATCCTTAACCCCTCGTCCTCTTACGGCTTAGATACAACAAATATCATATATGTGTGCGCAGGTTATATGCAACACAGTGTAGCAGAAAATCTGAGAGCTTAGACCTGCAGATGCTCTGATGCAACGCGAAGGGTCATTCGGTTTAGGCTGTTTGGTTTTTTGGTGGTAAAATCCTTGGTGTGAGGTAGCTTAGAGTCACTTCATATTCATAATAGTTGCCTGGATTGTGATGGGTCGTAGTATATTTATTTCGTGCATGCGGCGCAGTTTTGCATGAATTATTTTGTCGTATTTTGCGAGCTTGCGAAGATCTGAGACTGTTTCAGCCAGGTTAATTATACGTGAGAGATGGGAGCAATGTGTACCCTTCCGAATACCCGAGTGAACATTCTTTCGCGCTGTGCACCAGCTAATTAATTAAATTTTGCATCACTGTATTTGTGAGGTAGTGAAATTTGTCAGACGAGCCCTTTTTCCGAGCGCGATACTAAATATTTTACTCTGATTCAAATCGAGGACACTCATCTTTCATCCGATTTTAATTTACGTTTCCAACAGTTTTCCCCCTTTAGCTTGCATTTTCGTCCGTCTGAAGAACGTGTCTTTCTGCGACCTGAACGGAAGAATTTTCCTGTCCCAACGTAAATTCGTATGTGACCGAGTTCTGTATCACATATTATGCATGACGTTAATAGCTCCACGTCCCCTGAACAGCACGCGAGCACTCAGGTTAATATCAGCAATCCGATGTAGATGCAACTCGATTTGTAAATTTCAAATCCCTCATCTTGCGGGCATGTGGTAGCCGTACGAGCTAAATTTTGTTCTCAAGCTACGCGAATTCTCTTTGGATCTGGGCTAAACGACAAGTTGACGCACTTTTCTTACAAAAGTGTTAACTCGCCATTTAGCCCAGATCCAAAAAGAAGTCGCGTGGTTTGAAAACTAAAATGTGGCTACATTATAGGTGAGGAAGTACCAGCCGTTCCGTCAATCCCATTTTTCAGCCAATACTTTTTTAGTTTGATCTAAACGCCGAGTAGTAAAGTATAAGTTGGTCGATATTAATGACTCGACAATTTTTCGCAAAATCTGTATCATCGAAGTCTTCCAATAAGATGTGAAATAAAACTCCGCGCCCGAGATGCGCGGCTACCGCTTGCTCCTGATCTCAAAAAAGTTCCCTACACACGAATCTCCAAAAATTGGGACCGGATGACAAAAGGTCACTAATTTAGTCATAAAGTGAGAATTTTTTTCTCTGATTGGGTTCTTTCGAGATCCGTATTCGGTCTCGAATTGTCTTCCTAATACATTCTATATTTGAAACATTTTTCCGAATTTTTTGGATCATTCACATTAGGTAATGCAATAAAGTACTCAGAGATCATTGGTAATGAGGCGCATGCTTATTTGTGTACAAGTTTCAAGCTCAAACAGTCAGAGACTCACGATGCAGAAACTCATTAACGCGTGGAAAGTAACAACGAAATATTTGTGGTATTCGCTGGTCGGGTACTGATCAGTTGTTTCTGGTATCAAAAATTCAAATGAATATCTGCCAAATTGCTCAACACAGCAATATCAGTCAGTGACTAAATAGTCTCTTCCCGTTCAGCAAAAATTCCATGTTGCCACGGTCAAGGCCCATCTCTATCTCAATGATCCGAATGAGTAATCCGTGGAAATTTCTTATTGAATGTTCCAAGATGTGTTCTTGACTTTTTGACCCATGTGAAGTACGAATTAATTCGCGCACAAGCGTGACACGAAATCTGACATTTGTCACTAATATTGATCTCGCGGACAATCAATTTGAGCTACAGTCTCGAGGTTTCGGGGCTCTCATTTGGCGACCAAATACTTTCGAAAAAAAAAACTGATTAGGACCTTTGCAGTCTCGCGGTTCAGGGCAGCACTAGTCGGACACGGAACTGCATAAACTTTTGAAATCCTTTCCCCAAGTATTTTGAGAATTCGTGTAGGCAGGCCCGCATTATTTCAAAGTTTCCACGAAACTATTCATAAAAATTTTCGGCCCATTTATTAGGTTATGTAAGACTGCTGTCAGAGTTCCGTCGATTGTACATTTCGTTATTGTTACAGAATCGAGTCCCTTTTGCTGGATGCTCCATTTTTCTACGTTTTTCCCTCTAAGTAATCATACTGCGCCTCATTACTCCAGTCGCATGCAGAGGAGCAAACTCCAGCGCATTGACAACAACCCGTTTTTCCTTCACAGCAGCTCGGCCATCATCCAAATTGCTCGAAACAATACACAACGCACGACCCAAAGAGAGAGCCCGATTCTGTTACCCGTTAAGGCGAGGGGATAGGGCTGCGCCATATTGGATTTTTTAGGGATAATCACCCGTAATCCGTTCGGAGAATAACTCAAATTATAATAAACCAAATAACCTGAAATTTGATATGGGCGTATAAAATGCCTGTCCGAAGAGCGCATCGTGGCCAAAAGTCATATTCTATGCTGGGAAAATGTTTTTCCAAATTGTGATCTTGATGTCGTCTGCTACAATGAGGGCACCCTACCCCGAAATTGTTTGTATGCGACGCGATCACACAATTTATCGGGGTTTTCGCGACGATGCGCTCTTCTTTTGGATCTGAAGATTATGATGAATGCGTCCTTTGGACGCAACTCCTCGTAAAACTTGAGATAAATCCCGAACGGCAGCGAATGCGACGTTACCGGAGTGGTTTGCGACGAGTTCTATATGGGTGGCCAGCCTGCTACGCGAGAGTCAGCGTGCTGTGTACATTCGTGAGCATCAAATTCTTCTGCTACCTGCTTGCGGTCATGTCAGAATTCACGGCCCTATTTTCGAACGATTTCGAATGAAAATACTTACAAGCCTTTGGTGATTAGATTACTGTCGTGGTTTTAGCCGACTCACGACACGTTGTACGTTTTTATCAGAAAATGTGGCCTTAGGACTATTGGTGTGGAGCTGTTGGTGGGATGTGACAGAACGACTGATGCAAATTTATGCGGTGCAACCATAGACATACGTTTGCGTTGTTGCTAAAACTTATTTGTTAGATGACAAGCATCAGTCACGACGAGAATGTTACCAAATTCTTCCCCAAACTTTGACCAATGGAGCTGCCAGTCGAATAATCAAAGTGTCCATTTATTGAAAAAAATCAAGGTAAGAAATGATTGCTTTGGAACGCTGACACTCAACACTGGAACATCAACACTTGCTTACAAAACCTGTGATTTGTATAGCAAAGACTATATTCTTTCAGCCTCTGAGTATCCTCTCTGATCATTGTAACCATTTTATCCAAAGTTCCAGTTTCTTAATCCTAAAATGTTTGGTCAAAATGGCGCATCTGGGTCATTCTGAGAGATGAAATTAATCTTGGAATATGGAATTTGAGTTTCAACCCTGTCAGCTAAGATCCCTACATTCTAGAGGGATGAATCCATGCTCAATGATCTGAATCCGTTGACATTTGGTCGAGTTCTAAAGTTTTTGTGACCAAAGGTTAGAAACTTATATTATAATTTCCATTCTACTCAAGATGTATTGGAACAATACAGGATATCATTGCTTTGTTGTAGCCTCAAAACCATTTCTGATCATTCTAATTATTCTATCCAAGGTTCCAGTTTTGATATACTAGAAAACTTGGTCAAAATGGCGCATCCGGGTCATTTTGAGTGATCAAGTCAATCATGGAATATTGAATTGAAGTTCAAATCATGCCTACTAAGATCCTTGTATTCTAGAGGGGTGATTTTATATTCAATTATTTGAATCTGTTGGAATTTGGTTGAGTTCTCAAGTTTTTGCGACCTCAAGTTAGGAAGCTAGATTGTGAATTTCGTTGTACCCAGCATGAATTTGGAAAATACAGAACATAATTGTTTTTTTGGAGCCTCTAAACCATTTCTGATGATTCATGTTTTTCTATTCAAGGTTCCAATTTCAATTTTCCAAAATATCTGGTCAAAATGGCGCATCCAAGTCATTTTGAGTGATGATGTCAATTTTAGAATATTGAAAGGAAGTTTCAACCACATTTGCCAAGATCTCTGTATATCAGAGGGATGATTTCATGTTCAGTTATCTAAATCCGTTAAAATTTGGTTGAGTTCTGAAGTTTTTGTGATCAAAAATTAGAAAGTTATATTGTAAATTTCATTGCCCTCAAGATGTATTGATGGAATACAGAGTGTGAATGTCTTATTTGGGCCTCTAGAACATTCCTGATCATTCAGACCATTTTATTCAAAGTTTCAGTTTCAATATCCTAGAATACTTGGTCAAAATGGCGCATCCGGGTCATTTTGAGTGATAAAGTCAATCTTGGAATATTGAATTGAAGTTTTAACCATGTCTAACAAGATCCCTGTATTTCAGAGGGATGATTTGATGTTCAGTTATCTAAATCAGTTGAAATTTGGTTGAGTTCTGAAATTTTTTGTGACCAAAAATTAGAAAGTTATATTGTAAATTTCATTGTCCCCAAGATGTATTGATGGAATACAGAGTGTGAATGTTTTATTTGGGCCTCTAGAACATTCCTGATCATTCAGACCATTTTATTCAAAGTTTCAGTTTCAATATCCTAGAATACTTGGTCGAAATGGCGCAGCCTGGTCATTTTGAGTGATAAAGTCAATCTTGGAATATTGAATTGAAGTTTTAACCATGTCTAACAAGATCCCTGTATTCCAGAGGGATGATTTCATGTTCAGCTACTAAAATCAGTTGAAATTTGGTTGAGTTCTGAAATTTTTTGTGACCAAAAATTAGAAAGTTATATTGTAAATTTCAATGTCATCAAGATGTATTGATGGAATACAGAGTGTGATAGTTTTGTTTGGGCCTCTAAAACATTCCTGGTCATTCAGACCATTTTATTCAAAGTTTCAGTTTCAATATCCTAGAATACTTGGTCAAAATGGCGCATCCAGGTCATTTTGAGTGATGAAGTCAATCTTGGAATATTGAGTGGAAGTTTCAACCACGTCTGCCAAGATCCCTGTATTTCAGAGGGATCATTTCATGTTCAGTTATCTGAATCAGTTGAAATTTGGTTGAGTTCTGAAATTTTTGTGACCAAAATTTAGAAAGTTATATTGTAAATTTCATTGTCATCATGATGTATTGATGGAATACAGAGTGTGATAGTTTTGTTTGGGCCTCTAAAAGCATTCCTGATCATTCTGACCATTTCATTCAAAGTTTCAGTTTCAATATCCTAGAATATTTGGTCAAAATGGCGTATCCGGGTCATTTTGAGAGATAAAGTCAATCTTGGAATATTGAATTGAATTTGAAATTATGTCTGCTAAGATCCCTATATCTCAGAGGGATGAGTCCATGTTCAAATTTGGGGTTCGGTTGAGAATTGATGAGTTTGTGTAACTATTTTCATGATCTGAAACTGACGTATTGAACACAAAGTTTCATAACTGCACGAAAGATTGGTTATTCCATGAACAGAATTTTTTGAGATTCCTGGTCTTTGGGAGTCAGTCTCAAACCCATCAGGATATCTGAATGATTTGAAAACAAATCCACTGCACTCATACATTCTGCCTGTAACCTAGAAATACAGGCCAATGAAACCGAGTCTATTCATGAGAGTTCAGGATACTTTTTGATGTTGAGCCATCGCTAAGCAAGACTACAGTTTGAGAGTCTTGATTCATTATCTCCATTCAGCCGCGTACATGTACATGGATGTTGTATTGCATGTATGCACCTTATCATAAATATGTGTTATCAGAGATTCTTTCACATACATACATATACATACATCTGCAAATACACAGATTCAACAGGAAGAAGTATATACGTGGCCACCCCCGCTGATCACGCAAGTTTGAAATCTCAGAGACTTGGTGACATCAGGGGTGCCACCATGTCACTAGGGCCGATTCAATATGGCGCGGCCCTATCCCCTCGCCTTAAACATTGGTTGGTAGGAGATGCCAACTATAGAAGAGATCAACAATTGATCCTCTAGCAAATTGAGTTACTCAGCTCCGGCGTGGCGATGGGTCTATACTTGGCATACCTTGGCATCAGGCGAGCCAACATAAACAACGTTTCGAGTTTGCTCGGGATCGAGATAGATGCAAGGCATCAGAGTATCAGAGCCAGATGAAGCGTTGCGGTATGCATCTGGAGCAACGTCTGACCCCATCAGCTCATCCATAATCACACTCCGTTTACTTTGCAATTTTTGAGAATTCAACCCCTCTAAAACGCAAATTTGTGCACAAAGTTGGTTCTTTTTTGTACATCGTAGTTTCGTATTCCAATTGTGTGTTGGAGGTAGTTCCGAGGTGGCAAACTGTGATTAATTCTCGATAGAATTTTAATTAAATTTTCGTCGGCAGGGCTTTCGTCGGTCTTTTTATTTGTCGCAGAATACTACGCATACTAGCGAAAAATTCTCGGCCAAAAAGTGCTTACAAGGGATCTCTGCACACGCTTTGAACGACCATACTTCTGTTTTTAGTTTATCCGCCCCCGAGCTTGATGGAATTTTGCAGTGCGACAAAAGTACTCGACACAGTTACTTACTACAACTCGAATCGCTTGTTGGGTGCTATCGCTTCAAAATCTCGTCAAATCCTTCCCCGGCAACTTTTTGACTCCTTCCTGTATATCTCCCTTGATATTTTTCTCGATAAATTTTGCCACTTGATTTTATACAAACACATCTTGTTCGTGACGTATTTATGAATAAAGTCTGCGCTTCGCAAGTGATACGCGTGCTTGCATGAGGTCCCTCAAAACACAACAGGGAAATTATCACGCCAACCACCAAATTATCCCAACTGCGCGCTTACTATCCACTCGAGAGGGACTTATCTTCTTCTACTCTCTAGTAGCAAAATGTACTGTTTCATCTGGAAAAATTTCCCTCCATGTAAAATTCATATGGCTTCCGAATTCGTGAAAAAAATTTGTAAATTGGAAGAACGGAAAAGTCGTAATCCTCTTCGTCACTTCGCAACTCACCCGAGCAATTAATGTCTATCACTGATAATGTGTCACAAATATGATGAACGGGAAATGAATGGAAAAATAAGCTAGCCTACGATATCCTTCCTCCTTACACTACAAATAGTAATTTTCAGACTGTAAAAAATTATAAATAAAAATGTTCAGATTTTTCGGTTTGTGCGTGAGAATGTCTCGTATCTCTTGGTTGGCAATGACATAATCGAAGAATTTTTCTTTTATAAATAATTTGAAGAAAATGTGTGTTTTTCAGACCTAGTCAGAAAATCAACCGACACATCAGTACGATCATTATGAAACCTTGATCCGTGCGTGTTCATTTTTAAAGATTCTCACTGGGTATTTGGATAACATGTAAAGACAACTTTTGCCATATGTGACCCAAATTACAAACGACTGACTTCGAGCTTGGAATGTCGCAAGTGTTAATAGTGAAAATCGCCCTTTAGAGTACGTAGAGGCTATTGTGTGCTCTGACAGGGTAAAACGTGGATAGTTTACTCTGTAACACTCTGATAGCCCCGTGTATACTCGCGGAATCGTTGTTTATGCTTGGCTCTTATTTAGGTGCGAATGACCACTACCATCAGCTCATTGTGTTGGCGTATTTTAGCAAGTCAGCATTATGCGAATGATCATTACGTGAGATTTTATCGAGAGCTACTGTAACTTACTTTTTCCGAGATCCATAAAATTTACGGCGCAATTATGGTGTGATACAAGCTCTGGTCCTGTTGAGTTTTTACAGAAGCTGCTTTGTATTCATGTTCAGCTTATTTGCATCTAGATTTTTCCATCGATTGCATGTATACGAGATCAAATAGTGAATTAAGTATTCGGAGGGTGAATCAAGCAGACAGCCAGTTCATAACGCGAGAGTCAGTGGTATGAAAAATCCACACCGATTGAACAATACTTCACTCACTCAGTTGAGCCCAAACTTTTTTTCCTCGCCTTGCCAGAATAAAAAATGTACATCTAATTGTTACGAATGATTGCAGCAGGACAAGAGTTCTGTTCGTCCAGTTTGGTGAATAGACAGGATGTAATTAGGCAGATTTGAGAGATTCCCCCTATTCTTTTCTAGTATGTTAGGTAACATCGAATGAGCCATTGAGCATTGTAGTTTCCTCTCAATTGTTTTTCCTAAAATGAAACAAGAATGTCGTGGATTCACTTGAGAGCTGAGATCTAGTCATTGTATTGACTCGTAAAAAAATTAGTTTCTGATCCATGTTGGCTATTTACATCGCTGATCAATGATGGTTGATGAGTAAGAAACTAAATCTCGGCCAAAAAAGTCCGTGTTGAGGAGACGTAGATCGCGATGACCAAAGAACTAGTCTCATGAGAATATAGATACTTTGCAAATTCAAATTCCAGTGCTCGATCAATGATCATTGCCTAAATAAAACAGACTTCCTCATGAAAATCTCATCGACGCCTCATTTTCGAGATCTAATTACAATTGTGCTAATAAGCATCGTGGGTCAAACAGCACTTTGTGCGCAATAAAAGCAGTCACGAGAGTGCTCCGACTCTCATACGAATCACAACATTAGCCGCATGCTAATGAACGGCAAGATATATTGCGCTAATGTTTTTTTGATTGTCCTGCGAGGTTTGCCCCTTTTCCCGAGTTCAAAACGTAATGAGACAAAAAATATCGAACTGGGTCGCTTCTTCTGTTATTTTCACGAGTTGCCGTGGTGGCATTTGAAGATGAAGTTCATCCTTTTACGGCTCCCTCGGGTATTTCCTGTGTTTTAATGAGATGCAAAATGAAAATGAAAACTTCAATTGAAGTTCTACGGAGTCCGGAGTTTCTCGTTATAAGTATCCAGTCTTTCAAATTGTCTCTTTGAGATATCTCTTTTGTACACTTTTTCTTTCGAGAAATGGATTGAAGTGAAGAAAAATATAGGGGTCGTTTGAAGTTGAATCACATTTTTTGGCAATATGCATTGCAATTTTCTAGAACTCGTCTCACAAGAGCGTGTATTTCCTAGGGTGTGTTTCGTTTTACCTTTGAACACTATTTTCTCGTTAAAATCGCCCCAAACCACCTCAATCAAAAAATTTTACAACTGTTGTCTTCTTTGCAAACATATTAAGTATTCAATATATCATTCTGAGACTGAAATCCACGTGCTTACCATGTATCTTTTTCAATTCATTCCAATTCAAATGGTTTCATTTGGCTGTGAGAAAATTACATCGTAGGATTATGATACGTCAAGGCAAAAGTAGGATTCCACATATCGAGTGGCTATTTCTGGTTTGAACTGAAGAGAAGGGTCGGAATTTTCATGGAATACGAAATTGCAATTTTGCAGCCCCCTATCACATAATTTTTCTCTTTTTCTCTTGTTTTTATGGACTGACAGTGAAAATGAAAAATCCTTGCAACAAAACAGTTTTACAAATATCCCATTGAGGAACTAAATAAATGAGTAGTAGTGTGAAAGATCAGGTGAAACGTCCCATACCTCGTTCTTTCAAAATCCTCCATCGAACACCATGCAGATCATGGATCAGAGTCGGATGCCTCATTATTTTATCCATTTTATCATCCATCAATTCTCAGCAACCTAAAAACTTGATCACCGTTACACGAGCAGGCCAAAAATTTAACCTCAGACGGTCAAGTTAATATTATATGGTTAATGGCAGGGTTTGTAACTGAACTAAATTAAACGAAATTATCGAATATGTTTTGTTTCGTTTATTGGAAAACGAAACACAACGGAATCAATCATGATTTCGTTTATGAAAAACGAAACCAAACGTAAACATTATATCCACAAAATTAGATAAACGAAACAAAACAGAATTATTCTTTTTCTCGTTTCGTTGAACGGAGATGAAGACATATCTAAAAGCAATTGAGTTTCGTTTCGTTTATTCAAAAACAAAACGAAACGAAATTGATCCCGATTCCGTTGATGAGGAGCGAAACCAAACGAAAACAAATTACGATTCATTAGTCATGAAAATTGATTCCAACCAAAATTTTGTTGAGATAAATGAAAATAAACGAAATCAATAATAATTTCGTTCATGATAAACGAAACTAAACGAAATCGATTTTGATTATGTTGATGATAAACGAAACTAAACGTAATCGAAACAAATTAACATAATTCGAAACGTTGATCAAAACCAATCGCCCCCCCCCCTCCCCCATCAGCTCTGTGCAACTTTTCGGCGCGATAACGTAAGGAACAGTATACATACGTGTCGTGTGATACAATTTGATTTCGGTCAAACCGTATAAAAAATGGGGATGGATGAACGTTTGTGTGTAGGGGGGGGGGGGGGGGAGGGGGGTAGATGGGGAGCAGTGGGAGGCTACAGTGTGATAGCTGTGGAGCCCTTCCTCGATGTAGGCCTGGAGTCCTCCTGCTGATTTCGTTAGCACACAACTACTGTTGGCGGGGGCGTAGGTATGGCAAAAGGGGTCACCCAGAACCGAGCCAAGAGTTAGACAGCAATCCATTGACTAAGAAACGAAAAATATCAAAATTCCAAGTAGCAAATTTAACTGCACAGTCCCTTTCATAAACAATGTATCTTTCCCAAGGCCATTAAACCGAAGATTTTTTCAGAAGGTTCGGCATTAGAAAAAAATCTTGTGTGATTTTGTTCAGTTTCGTTTATAATGAATATAATTCATATGAATTTCGTTTAGTTCCGTTTATCATAATCATAATCGAAATTACTTTCGTTCAGTTTCCTTCCCTCAAACGAAATAGTTTCGTTTGATTTCGTCGCGTTTTCTGACGAAACATTTCGATTAAGTTTCGTTTCGTTTATTGTAACCGTAATTATGCATGATTAACGTTTCGTTTCGTTTCTTTCACCGACATTTTTGTTGGGATTCGTTGAGTTTTCAGCTCAACTATAATTCATTCTTGTTTAGTTTTGTTTCTCATAAACGGAATAGAATACGTAATTGAAATTAACTTGTTAAGTTTAGTTTCGTTTATAAGAAAAACTAAACTAAATTCTGGAATTTCGATTGTGGTTATTGAAGAACGAAACGAAACTCAACATTATTGAAAATTTCACCGAAATAAACGAAACGAAATGAAACATAAGTTTCGTTACAAACCCTGGTTAATGGTGACCATATCGTCGCACCTGTAACCTCCAAATTAATGAATCCACACCTTCGATATGGTAAAGCATCACACCTACACACCACTTTTCTACCGTAATTTTCTAAAATTTCAAATTTTACCATCTGCCCAACCTCACCTCGAAATCCAAAGTAAATGTCCCGAAAAAACTTTTCTCACCTTCGCGATCTTCACAGATTCAACATTGCGATAAGCTCGGTGGCAATTGATGCAGTACATGTTTAATCAAGAGATGTTATAGCCGGGACTACATGCGCCGGCCGCTTCCTTCCGCCCGCGCGAGCCGCGATTGACTCACACTCGATATGCTCAAAGGGACGGCAGGTGCGCGTAGGTATTATTATTATTACGCATAGGTATTGCTTTTCGCCTCGCTTATGATGCAGAAGAAAGGCCGGAAGGTATACCCCACCGCACTGACAATGCGTTTACATACGCGCTCGTGTATATCTCTGCGTGACATCCGCATACACCCCCCTCCCTCCCCACCTCGTCAATAATCGTCAGTCAATTTTAAATCGGAAATTCCGAGCTAAGATCATTTTGGACTCTTGAATTCTTCTCTGGAGGGTGCTGATCTGAATTCAAATTCAAAAATTTTAAGAAGATTTGACATTTGTCGAGGATTATTGGAAAAATTAATTATCTAAATGAAAGAACGATGCACAATAGTATCTACTACAAAATTCATACTTCAAATTAGAACAACCTGGTACCAATTTTATATCTTCAGAATGGTCCATTTTCAAAAAGATATTTTTCAACAATCGATGGGGCGTGAAACAGCGCTTTGTCGGTCAATTCATACTCGCTCGATCGAAAAACGTATTTCCATTTTGGGCAGGAAGTATTTGCCCCACTCGTGATTATTTCGACCCTCGCCAGAGCTCCGGCTGCAGACAATCAGCCATACTTCCCACCTTCGACTCGAAAAATACTATCATCGCATTTTGGGGAAAATCCGGCAGGGTTGCGTAGGAAAACATGAGAATTGTCTCGGAAGTATAGACTCGGTTATTCAAAAAGGACACCGCAGAAAAAGCGAGGATTTCTGCCCTCGGTGGATTTTCATGAGAAATCAGAGACAGATAGATGAAAACACGCTGACTTCAATGACACCCTGGAAAAGTCGGACTAAATTCGCGTTTTGGAGCACGATTCATTAGAAAATCAGTATTCTCTTGGTTAGGTTGACTATCTATTTACACTGGCGAGAGAGTTGTGGAACACGAAAATCGATAACAGCACATCAAGATATCCGATCCGTGCTCTCGAATCGCAGAGTATTTGTATTGGGGGTTGTGCAGTTTTAAGAAAATCTTGATATTTTTATCACCTCTAGATCAGTTAAAACTGGCTCGTTTTATTGTTCGAACGAATTGATGAATTCGGACTGCATCATCAATGTTATGACTAAATTCCAAAAAGTGTCACTCTAGAAAAAACTGCGTATCGTGCAGCATACGTGTAATGAGCACCTTCGGCTAACAATGAAAATACCACGAATAAATCGACACGGTACGCAGCATAACGATCATCTCGCGTAAAAAATTCATACTTGTCATGATTCAAAATACAACTGCCAATTGCTGGGGGCTGAGCCTAATTCTCCGCTTGATGTCTGGTTTCAGACTCGTACTGTAGCGTAACTACCCAGCCCTTAATACGAATACTCTGCAACACTCAAATGATACTAAGGTAAGTGTACCCAACTTGCCTCTGCACCCAACTTGCCCCCATATGCCGATCTCAGGAATGGGCGCTCGTTGACCTTCCCGCAATTTTTTTTACGTTTGTTATGTTGAAATATGAGAAGATACGTAGTTTTCATCGACCCCGGATCATTTCTGCGTTCTCCAGAAAATATAAAGTGAATTTTTCATTTTTCGTGTTTGCACGGCTAAGAAATCACCGAGGAAATCGCATTCACTAGAACCGGTGCCAATTTATTTTTATTTGACCAATCTTGACGTACCTTAGCGCATTCGATTCCTTGTCTCAATACCTTCAAAATCCGCTCTTCAGGGTTGCAGAACTCTGATTTGGAGTGATTTTATGTACAAAATACGAAGATGGTTTGAGAATCAAGAAGGCCGACATCGGAGTGTACCCAACATGCCCCCATATGGTTATCTCGGAAAGGCGTGCAGTATGACTTTTTTTACCACTCAGAACGTGTTTATCACGTCAAAATAGGTCGGAAACGATGTCTTGGGCCAGCTAAAAGCTATAAATGTCGCTGCACGGTGATCAAAACGGATCAAAGCGATTCCATTCACTTCATCGCCGATTTACATTGTTTTAAATGATGGGGGCAAGTTGGGTACACACTTTTGTGAGCTCTCAAAAATCACCTTTTGGGAGAATTCAAACAGCTCGGCTCCACTTCATTCAAATTGGACGTATCTTAGCTCATTTTAAAGGTCTTGAGACAAGCTTTAAAATGAGCTAAAGTACGTTGGAAAATATGGAGATGGGCCAAAGTTATTAAGAAAATGGCTTAATGGGGGCAAGTTGGGTACACTTACCTTATAAATGATTCCTATTCTATGCAAAACCAAGAGTGCGGACCACGGTCGTATGTGCGGACCGGATGGCTTGATGTGCTATTATCGATTTTTTGCGTTCTACGACTCGCCAGTGTAAACACAGACAGTCAACCTAACCAAGTAAATACTGATTTTCTAACGAATCGTGCTACGAAATGCGAATTTAGTCCGACTTTTCAGCGGTGTCGTCGTAATTAGCGCGTTTTCATCTATCTGTTTCTGATTTCTTGTGAAAATCCACCGAGGGCAGAAATCTCCGCTTTTTCTGCGGTGTCCTTTGAAAAAATGAGTTTTCCAGTTCCGCGATTGGCTTCTGCGCCTTCGGAATATTTCTGGCCTGTATCTCTTTTTGGGCCTTTTGTATAAGAGTTTCGAGTAGAATCGCCCAAAATTAGGTTGAAAAATGCAAACATTGAAAACTTATTCAACTGATTCGAAAAACTCTATAATAATATCCTATAAGTTGAGGATCACAATCCGCAGACCGTGATTTTTGAAAAATGTCTGACTTCTCGACGAGCGGAACAACAATCGTTGTTTTTCGAGCTCTCGAATTTGCACGATGAGGACTGGATCTAATCTCATTGATTTCGATACGGTTGTATTCTTGAAGAAAAATTCAACCAACTTCTCCCGAGTAACCCTAGACTGTATCAAACAAATTAACGTCAAACCACCCACTCGCATCCAAGAAATTTGTACAGAATATCAGAATCTAAACGGTCACGGAATTGAAGAAAAAAGAGAATTTCGGATGCGCAATGCGGTGGTCCACGACCGCAAAATCTCAATTCGACTGACCAACTGACCGCCATTACATCGCGGCAACTTTCAATTTCATTCGGTGGGCGGTTGTATACGACAGGCGCCGTTTTTTGATTGCTCTGCGGAGATGCGTCTCCTTCGAAGGTCTCATCATCATCGCAGAGCAATCATACGGTAATCGCTAGCGACGAAAAGCCTTTGTCTTGCGAAGCGCATCATCTCTGTCTATATTCGGTGGGTGGACCATTCTGCGCTCGGTTCTGATTATGCTGTAGGCTGCAGTGGGCGACTCGTAATACCTGTGATTTCGAGACTCTAATACTTTTTTTGGCTACCCGGGACCCAGAAGAGTGGAGATGATGAATTTTTTCGGTTCTTCGCAGTGATGCAACGTCATAGAGTACAAATACGTCTGCTTCTATGATGTATTGCGATGATGCATATGGAAAGTTTAGGATAATTTAGATCAGGGTCGATGCAGATACTTTTTAATTTTCATACGACCTGAATGAATAATCCTGTGAATCGTTTACTGAGACATTTAAAATTGGGATACATCAGCAGGTGATACTTTTTCCGAAATGAATTGCTTATGAGAATCGTCTAGAATATGATTCATTGATTATCCTATCGAGGGGAGATATCCTAATGAGAGAGCATACGGCATGAGTCGGGCTAGTGAGGGTGTTTGATTAAAATATCCGGCGGAGACTCGGGAGATCGATAATAACTGATGCATCTGTCGGCAAATTCAATCTGGTTCCGATAATTGAACGAAGCTTGGTCCATTCGTACTCGTACCCGCTTCTCAATATTCGGGCTAATATTTTATCAATAATAGAAACGAATCGAATACCAGCCGGCATTTGGGAATTGATTAGATTAATTTTTGTATGCATGAGCACTTTGCCAGTCCATGGACGGCTCTAAACCCGAATGATATAGTAAGTCCATTTCAGATTTTGGAAAATTCGCGGTGGTATTTTGTAGGCTATTTCCATTGGTGATTGCTTCCCAGGGAAATTGCTTTCGCATCGAGCAAAGGAGCTTCTACCCTAAATAACATCATTGGAATTTTTCCAGCTAGTAATGAATGCGTAACGAGATGGAAGCAGCCTTTAGAATACTAAACCAGTTTCGGGAAAATCTGAAATGAGCTCACACCCTTCTGGTGTCAGCGGTCTAGGTCTGGAATCATCCAAATTTCAAAAAGAAAAAGAAAATCAGAAATCCATTCAATTGAATTGATTGAACTTTAGTCATCATCTACAAACAGTTCTACACGCTTCTATGAGCCATGACAATTTTCCTCGCTTTCTGAATTTCTCATCACCATACTCGATCCGCAATATTAACTCACGTGTCACATGTGCTTCAGCCCATCCAAAACTGCCTTCGACTCAACTTTCTGCCAAAAAAGACTGCACTCTTAATACTGACAAAATCACCAAAATAAAATCACTTTCGAACGAAATTCACAAAATTTTCCGAAACTCAAATACTACTTGTTCAAAACTGAAAAAGAAAAAAAGCCTCGCTACAGAATTCACATCGCGCACAAAAGTCATGTGGCTGGTGACCACGAACTGTGTCGTATCACCTGTTTCTTTGGGCCATGCATGCATTCACTCTGCGGCCGCACGCAACAGACACCGAGCTCGCACTGCAGCGGCCGCTTCTGTGGGCCCGCTTATTTTACTCCATCCGTCCGTCTGTCTGGGCTGTTCGATTCGTGTCCGGTGTTTCCTTGTATTGTGTCCCGCGAGTCCTCCTGTGATCGGTTTTGAGGAAGGGGAAAAGTTTTTGACTTTTGATCGATAATATACTCATGACGAATCATTTAGGCTTGAAACGTAATATCTCATTATCGAACTGCTTGATTCAACGGAAGGATTTTTGAGGAGCTGTTTGTATAAGGATTGGGTGAGATGTGAAGATTGTTATGAGAGAGATCATTTTGTAAGTCTTTTGAATCCACGGTTCGATTTTGAGACCAATGAGATCGGGCTGTTGTGCAACGGTCTGTTGTTCAACACTGAAAAAATACCGTCGATTAAAGAGAAGTTGAAAAATAAGTGCTTAGAGACAGATCATCTAAAACTGATGTTTTCGATACACTGTGCGTAAAAGTGCTTTTTTTTGCAAAAATGCATTCAAGAAATTTTTGCTTTACAAAGGCTGATTTGCTGATCTTTGTGCATATCCTTGAAAAATATTTCCTCCTTCTCTTTTATTGCCGACTTAGAGTAGAAGAAGGAGGAGGAGAGAAATATGTCTACATCCGAGAATGAGTAAAAACCTTTGAAAACCTCAATCGAATTGGAAACCCACATATTTCACGTAAAAATTGATATTGTCATGCGCAAGCGTTGCATGAATTCAAATCATTGATTTTGGAGTTGAGCTCAATTCTCCAGTTCTCAAAATGATCTTCGTTTCTTGATGGCCACCCTCGATGATGTTTTATAAGAACTGGATAGTTTTTTGACCCCACACCATACGGGCGGTTGAACCATGCGCGCGCAGCGCGCGCACTTCGTAGATTGGATAGCTTTTTGAGATTATTCGAAAAATCCCTCAGACAGTCGTGAATTTTTGAATCAGCAATCCATGAATTTCGATTTCGAGGCATGTTAGATGGATAAACATATAGATGAATGACATTTCCATTCCATATTTGTATACTATTTCATATTTGCTCCTTTCTGGTACCATATATACCTGCATAATTTTTTTTTTTTTTTGAAACACAATAGCTTTTTCCGTATGTTCCAGAATTTCAAGCCATCGTAACCATCCGCGCGCAACGCGCGCGTCTTAGAGTTCTAGTCTGTTGATGAGTTGAGAATGTTATCGACCAATATAGTTCCATTTATTAGAATTACTTCCCCTTCATCATCAATCACATTATGAATCTATCTTGACATGGAAATCAGAACAAAAACTAAATATACCCCGATTTCAATAAGTCATTATCTTTAATCCGACCATCATTATTTTGTTCCAGGTGAGTCCCAACGCTGAACCGAATCGTCAATCCATCCTGTAAATTATTTATAACTGAAGGTAATATCTATTTCATAAGAATAATGAGATACGATTCCAGCGGAAGGATTTCCGCAAGGAATTATGTATCGCCATTGTCGCACATAGAAGAAGATAATTCAAAGGAAACTGAATAACTGTTGTCTCCTACTAACAGCAGAGCAGCTTATTATGAGCTATTAAAAATGAGCGAGACTAAAAACATGACCGGTAAAAATCGATTATTCACTGTTGAACTTAGAGATCAATATCAAAGCATAATGTTATGGAAATTCTGTCTGTACACTTCCAACACCTACATAATATATACCTCCACCATTTTCCTATTATCAACGGCTCGTTCAGACGAGAATCATGGCTAAGGCCAGCAAAAGTCTCTTTCCCGCGTCTATTTTTTGCTGAGTATTCGGCTCGCATCAGCAAATTCTTGACTAGGCAAGTTATACAAAACTTACACATAATTTTCTGCTGGCTAATCTCAAAATTCTTCGGAATTTTTAGAGACGACGAGCTTACTTCTGCAAAATACCTTCAATCATGCTTCTAAAATTTTATAGTAAGACACAGACCACTTTCAGATTTATGACGAAATTGGACAATTTGTAGGACAAAAAATTGATTTTTTCCTTCTCGCTTGTACCGCAGCTAGCAATCAGATAACCAAATATCAAGATCACTTTGAGTGTCTATATTACTCATCATTTGTGATCTATACGGCCTGTTAAACACGAAAATATATTCAGAAAACAAAACGTTCGATCTAAAAATAAGATCAGTCGTTCGATTTCTCTCTGCGCAAGCAAGAACAAGAGAACTTTGAAGAGTTATGGATACTTTTTAGAACCTTGAGATCTCGAACTTGGCACAAAAAGTTATCGTGAAGGAAATAATCATTGAGACAACGTTTCCAATAAAGCTGAGTGAGTAATATGCCAAAAATATTATGATGCTCGCTGTAAGAACGAGTCGCATGCGAATAAGAGTCATGTCGTCTGCATCTAAAACAGAGCGAAACGACTTTGACTCTAAATTACTCGATATTTTCCATGCAGCACACAGAAATAAACCTCGTATTCACTGTCCGTGAAACAAGCTTATTGATATGGATTATTTTTAAATCTCTATCTACATACCACGTATTTTTATCTGTTACACAACGAGGCTTGATTTTTGCGTGATTGTTGTTACATCAAATATTTTGCCCGGTGTTACACAACATTTCTGTAATCTCCAAAATCTCTGAATCCTATTTTCCTGAAATGTAGAATATTTCAGGATTTCTGACAGTGAGTGAAAAATTCCATCGTATTCGACGAAAAATGCAAACTGCATTCTCGGTTCTCGTTCAATATAGTCAAATTCATCAGATTTTTCAGGCTCTTGATTTTTTTCTTTTTTTTCCCATTTCCATAAAAGCTTTATCCAAATTACGTTCAGTCACATACAACACAATGCATTATTCCAACTTTTGTCCTCAATTCCTGCTTGCAACGCAAAGCTCACGAATTAAAAGATAACCCAATGCCACTTGGAGCTCCTTGATCTGAAGAATGAATTCAAAAAACCTTCCTTTTGCTTTCGAATGCGGAGTTCGCGGATGAAGGCAAACGCATTTTGTAAACATTCGCAAGTCGTTCCATCGTATGCTCATACATCACGCCGATGGAGGCTCTTGAAACTTTTCGCATTTTGCTTGAGATTCCGCAAAGGTTACACAGAGTCAAAATCACACGCTATACCTATAGATATACAGTTGAACGTTTGCCGATGTGATCTTCCGCGGAGGGACGAAGTTTCAAGCGAAAGCTATGGATGGTAATAGGGATTATTATAAGCTCTGTGATCGCAGCGTCATCACGTTGTGCGGATTATGTTAAGCATACCATGTAATCGAATATCATAGCTGCTATTTTGCTTGTTTCAATCGTGCTATTTGGTCATTTTATTGATCCTGATCCCATTTGGTGGTCGAAATCAAGAATGAAATTTAGCTGATATAATGCTGGAGAACGAAAGCGATAACATTTTCAAGAATCGAGTTATGTAATTCAATAATCCTAGAGATGAAAATTCGTTTAATATTATTTTGAGGGGCGTTAACTTGCTATCACTTTTGGACAGTGTTCGGTTCGTTCGCCCTATTACAATCTTACTCATCAGAATATGATTATAAAATTCGGAAAGATCATGTTGCACTATCATTGATTGTAGAGCCTACTCCAAAAGTGTCACTTCCAGAGAGAAATTGCAATAAGGAGAGAAATTGCAAATTGCATATAGGTACTATATGTATTTTGGTATCAGGGCGACTAAACGCCAATTTTCTAATTCGAGCCGGGAGGAAGAATGGCCGTTTAGTCGCACTGTGACAAAAAGTTCACTTTTACGCACAATGTCTCAAAGAAGCATTTTTTTTATCGCTGAAATAAAATCTTGGCGGCTCAAGTTCTACACTCGACACCCGCGAGACGAGTACTGTATGTCTACACTGTCCAATTAACTCGTTACCCAAATTAAGCCATACATCCCCGGGTGACAGTGGCTCGCGGTAAAGTCGCTAAACACTCGAGTCTCGCTGGCGGCGTGAAAAATCCGTTCTCTCGTTAGGGCCGTCACGGAGCTCAACGCTTCCGCGTCTCAACAGCAATTACACGACTCGCTGAGTGAGTACAGAGAGTATGTCTTGGGTATACGTTACGGCGGGACTCTTTTTCGTCGCTCAGTGTGTCAAGGACGACCCGAGCCAAGCGGAACGACGCTGTATTATACGTACAGTAGTGGATACAGGTGTCTTGGCTACACGTGCACCCTTCTGTCGTCCCACGTAATGTGATCTCTTGGAGGGTTAAAGATTACTGAATTGTTTTCAACAAATTTTTGAATATTCAGTACGTCATCGATCATCTTTTAATGAGCCAAAAATGGGAGTTGGCCCGTGCTAGGGAAGCAAGGGCCTCTAGTGGCCGTAGAGTTACCTAAGGAAAAACTTTTCCATCTTCTGTGCGGGAAATTACTTTTCCGCTCGGGTTTTCTTGTTTTGCTCCCCGCCCAGCAGATGGAAAAATAGTGTTCGATTACAGACTCGTGATAGTTCCGGCCCGAGCCGAGTGTGGAAACCAACATTCTCGCCCTCGTATCGAAATGTAATATTTCCATCATCTGTGCGCGAAAGGACCATTTGGGCACGGAATTTCGAACTTCTTTCGGATCGATAATCTATCGTTTGTCGTGATAGCCCTATTCTTTCCCGCGCCAACGATGAAAAAAAATAGTACTTGACGCCTTGGGTGGAATTGTTTCTTGCCCTGGTATCGATATCTGATTTTCGAATAGTCTACACTGGAAGAGCGAAAAATCTCCAACTAGGAGTTAACAGTACTTTACACCCTGTCGATCACAAATATTCATTTATCATTTTCGCGTATTAATTATCGCCGCATCAGTATCAATCATTTCTAAACTTGTTCATTCGTCAAAACCAAAAAGTATTGTAGAAATTTTTTCGGGTGTTTCGAAGTATTGGAGTTGTAGCAATCAATAGAATCGCTTTTTCCACTACTGATCCTAACTACTTCTTGAAAAATTGACGGCCATCCGCCATTTGACAAATTCATCATAACTTTCGACAACTTCCTCCGGCTCTCATTGAATCATGACAAGTGTACTTCTGTAACAAGGCAAAAGAACAAGAATACTTTTGCATTGTCCGGGCTCTGTATTATTGCCGGAGGAAAAGACAAGTTTTAGCTGATTGCTTCTTGATGTACGAGTTTTGCCGGCATAACAGGTGCCAACTCTTTCACGGATTTGTCTAAAAACCGTTTAGACTCCTCAAATCTTGAGATTTATTCATCTTCTTCGGGATTCTGGAGCAAGACATAACTCATTCATCTCGCGCGAAACAGTATAAGAGGTATTATTACGAGTTGCACGAGATTTGGCTAATGCAAATGTTATGCATTGGCTTTTTTTCAGACTTGATTCGCTTGGTTACGTGAAAATAACGTTGATCTCTTCATCGAAGCGAAAAATTATAGGAGTATTGTTGGAGAAAACGGGCTCTGTGATTGATGCTTGAATTTCATTTAAATATTTACGAAGAAGAAGAAAGTGTTATAAATTGAGAGTTACGCACGCTCGTAGCTTGATTCCACACTTTCTCATGAATTATTATGTTTTGGGCTGAACCATCCAGGCAGAATCTTAATAATGACTTCATTCATCTGCAGTTTTTCTCTTTTTTTTACTCTCAAAGCATTTGTTTATATATTTTGTGGGATGCATCTCGCTGAAAAAACAGCGAATTGGAAAACAAAATACTACAAAATTTGTCAGTGAAAAATGCATTGAGTAATATCTGAAATATCCCACAAATCCTTCAACACAGTGTTGAAGAATGTCTCGATTCAATAAGAATTTTACGATTTCGAATGTTCTGTCAATCTGTCACCATGAGCTGATGGCACTCTTAACGTCAAAATAAACAACGAACTCGTCATAAATTCCCTCAACCATGGTGTAATAACATCCATAGTACATTTGATGTTCTGTTTCACGGGCAAAGCTGACGCTCGCACTGCGTTATGCACACATCCCGTTTTCGCGCTTTCAAACTTTTACGGCTCTTCGACCGCACTTTGCTGCAAAGCCATAATTCTGACCGACTGTCAGGCGTTGAGAAAATTTCATCCCTTATTTCATACATATTTGATTTGATCGTGACCTGTGAAAGACTCAATTCATTGCTCATGTTTTTGGTTCCACGTGCAATTTTAGTATGCCTTGTACTTATCTCGCACTGGTGACCGAATTTAACTGTTAAACAGTTGAAAATTCACTGAAGAGTCCAAGTTGGGCTATCTTTTCCTCAGTGTGGAACTACTTTCTTGAAGTCGTGAATAAACTGACACGGTATATGCTTGTTCTCGCTGTGCGTATTTCAGATCTAATTTTCAAAGGTCGCCAATTCACTCTGCCGCAAAGAGAGAATGCACAAAAGTTCAGGAACGGTTACGAAATGGAATTACGCATTTACATAATCCGTCGCTACTTTTTATGACCACAGGCCCTGAATGCAGCTATATAAGTAAGCATTATTTTGCCGCTAACATATTCTGTAGTTCTCGAGTAGGTACAGCATCGCGGTGTTTCTGTTTCTTGAGAAATAAGGTTTACGTGCCCGGTATCATGAAAAAGTTTGCGTGACTAAAATTTTTGGTCTCTTTTCTTCCAAACTTTCATATGTTTGACCTCAATCTTTCCATAATACCATACAACCATCAAGCTGATTTCCTTGATTCATAATCTGATGAGTACATTTGCCCTCGCTGACCAAAAAGTTGTCTTTTCTTCATGAAATCAAGAATATCTAGTTCAAGACTCAAAATTCAACACTGTCTGACTTTTTTCGGTTTCTCCCACATAAAGTTGCAAATATCAAATATGCTGTGAATTCCAAGAGCTTCCCAAATGGAATAACGCTCGATCATGATAAAGTTCTCCTAAAACCTCACGAAGAATGTTTCTGGTGGGCGTGCTCATCTAAAGATTGAAGGAAAGAAATTTTTTCATCCAATGTGACGATAAATCATTGAGTACTTTTTTTATGTACGAAATCAAACGATTCAATGCACTGCAGCTATTAATAATTCCGTTCCCCGCTTGAATCACATCCCAAAAGCGACAAAACTCGTCACTCCGTTGAATGCACTTCGGCTATGTACGAGTACAAAAAAGCCTTCCCATCGATACAATCCTCTTTCAATCTCAAATATCCAGCTCCAATGGATAGAACACGCCGCCAATGAAAAGACGCATCAGTGACATACGAAAGTCGAATAAAATCACTCACCATTCATTTCAAAATGTGAATTTCAAGTATCGCATCGCCAGCTCTCTCATAAATTCTTTACAAAGATGAAATTTTGCACATGCTACTCTGTTCCCAACGAGACTTTTTCATCACTCTTCTGAATTATACCTTTACATATGTGCCCTCATCTGCACACGGAGTGTATTTATTGCATATATTCTGTTTCCAAGTCCGAGACTTACACCGAGATTTTTGCAGTAATATGAGCAGTGATATCGCACCGAAAACAGGGAAACTGCGTTGTTATATAGCAAAGTATATTATATATTGGTGATTCCACCGAAAGTGGTGTTTTTTGGGGTCAACATCGTCACGAGGAGTGATTTAGGTTCAAAAATTATTTCAGCCCCAAACGAGTTTCGGCGAGGGGAAACTGACTCGCGTCTCACGCGAAAGTGCAGATTAGATTATATTAGATTAGTTTTTATTTGGTACCTTGGGGTATGACCCTATGTGGTACAGGTAGCAAGTACAGTTTACATAATAAATATAACAAAAATATACAAAGAGTATGAAAAATATGATTAAGGCGAGGCCGTAGTCTGCGGCCATCTTGAAAAAGCTAGGGAGATTGATACCGAATCCGTTCTGTGAATATCTCGAGTTTTACTTAACCAAATCCCTTCATATTTTGTATGCGTCAACAAAATGCATGTAAGAATTGCGCTATGGAGCGAAATCCCACAAAAGTAGAGAAAGAAACTTCCATGATAAGCGCTGGACAAATGTCGTCTGCTCTTGTGATGAAGCATGCTGTTATACTTCATTCTATAATTTTGTGATCAGCTCGTTTTTTCTCACTTTCACTCCATAGCGCAATTCTCTCAAGTTCGTAGATGATAGTAAGACCCTTATTCGTTGATGATTCTCTATAAAACTTGAGATAAATCCAGAACGGCGATGAGTTATACACGATGACAGCCATAATTTTACGTTTCTTCAAAGTGGTCAGACTGATCAGCGAGCGCGAGGCGGGACAGCAGCGAAACCGTCTGCTTCGATGATGCACGTTCCCGTGTGTTGTCATCGCGGATGAGATCGCGGTTGTGAGACTTGTAAGCCGCGACTTCCCGGTGGAAAGCGACGGCCCAGGTGATGACATTATATGTCATCATCGACCGGACCCGGGTCCTTCGTCGCGCGAGATTTCTGCGATCAGGCATGGTGGTGAATCTCATAGCCGTCCGCTGCAACATGCATCTTTTTGCATCTATTGGCAGAGAGCTCAGTGCAACATGAACTTTGCAAATTTGCATGCACGAGCCCTTGAACAAATACAGAATGTAAGTGTTTTGTTTGGACCTCTAATCCAGTTCTAATCATTCTCATGATTCTAATCAAGGTTCCAGTTTCAATATCCTAGAATACATGGTAAATATAACGTCTCTGGTTCATTGTAAGAGATAAAGTCAGTCTTGGAATATTGAATTGAATTCGAATTCATGTCTGACAAGATCCCTGTATTTTAGAGGGATGATTTCATGTTTAGTTATCTGAATCCATTGAAACTTGGTTGAGTTACAAAGATATTGTGATCAACATTTAGAAAGTTATATTGCAAATTTTATTGCCCTCAAGATGTATTGATGGAATACAGAGTGAAATTGTTCTGTATGGGCCTCCAAACAATTTCTGATCATTTAGGTTCTTCTATTCAAAGTTCCAGTTCCAATATCTTAGAATACTTGATCAAAATGGCGTATCCGGGTCATTTTCAGAAATAAAGTCAATCTTGGAATATTGAATTAGAGTTTAAATCATGTCTGCTGAGATCCCTGTATTTCAGAGGGATGATTTCATGTTCGGTTATCTGAATCCGTTGAAACTTGATTGAGTTATAAAGATTTCTTGATCAACATTTAGAAAGTTATATTGCAAATTTTATTGTCCTCAAGATGTATTGATGAAACACAGAAAAAAATTGTTCTGTATGGGCCTCCAAACCATTTCTGGTCATTCAGGTTCTTCAATTCAAAGTTCCAGTTCCAATATCTTAGAATACTTGGTTAAAATGGCGTATCCGGGTCATTTTCAGAAATAAAGTCAATCTTGGAATATTGGATTGGAGTTTAAATCATGTCTGCTGAGATCCCTGTATTTCAGAGGGATGATTTCATGTTCAGTTATCTGAATCCGTTGAAATTTGGTTGAGTTCTGAAGGTTTTGTGAAATAAAATTAGAAAGTTAGTCTGTGAATTTCATTGTACTCAAGATGAATTGAACAAATACAGACAGTGAGTGTTTTGTTTGGGCCTCTAAAACAGTTCTGACCATTGTAATAATTCTAATCAAGAATCCAGTTTCAATACCCTACAATACTTGGTAAAAATAACGTATCCGGGCCACTTTGAGAGGTAAAGTCAGTCTTGGAATATTGAATTGGAGTTTATATCATGTTTGCTAAGATCCCTGTATTTTAGAGGGATAATTCCATGTTCAGTTATCTGAGTCCGTTGGAAATTACTCAAGTTCTAAAGGATTCGTGAACAAAATTTAGAAAGTTACTTTATGAATTTTGTTGTACTCAAGATGTATTGAACAAATACTGAATGTAACTGTTCTGTTTTGGCCTCTGAATCAGTTCTGGTTATTCTAATGATTCTAGTCAATGTTCCAGTTTCAATATCCTAGAATACTTGGTCAAAATGACGCATACGGGTCATTTTCAGAGATAAAGTCAGTCTTGGAATATTGATTTGGAGTTCAAAGCATGCCCGCTAAGATTCCTGTATTCCAGAGGGATGATCCCACGTCCAAATTTTGGGATCAGTTGAGAATTGATGAATTTGTATTTTCTGAAGTATTCCTAAAATTGAAATTTGGGGTCTCTGATAATACTAATTTTCCAAAAGTTCATGTATTCATTCAATTTTAATCATCAAGGCAACTGAATTACATCTGTTGTTTCCAAGTATAGAAACATATTATTTCCAAAGGCCCCTAATGTATGTGAGAGGGGCACAATGTCGCGACCTCTGATAATATCAGTATGCGAGAGGGGTACTATATATACCTAAGGTATATATATATCCACTTTTGTAAACAGTGTTGTTGTTGTGTATGTGTGTGTGATCACACATATACATCAACAATCAGTGTATGTTTACAAAGCTTAGAGTGAGCGGGTGGTGACACGCTTGCTGTCGCTGATCATCACTTTGGTGATCGCAGGGGTGCCACCGTAAGTTACTAGGGCTGATCCGATATAGCGGCAGACTACGGCCTCGCCTTAATGAGAAATACTAGACGAAAATTGCGCGCTACGCGCGCTGTTTGTCAAAGTTGGATTTTTGAAACAAACACCAAAAAATTTCCCGACTTCAATCTGAGCCCCAATATAAGTAAATACGTAGAAATCGTCTATACCGACTTCGAAAGTGAAACAACAGATATATCAGTAGAATTCTTCCATACCGACGTTGATAAACAGAATAGGTAAAACCAAAATGGCGACCCCCACAGACAGATCGATCAACAGAATCGAGTCGATCTTCGAGTTGAAAAGAGCGATTCGATACATGTGAACACTTATCGCAGATGTGGATTAATAAACGGGGGGGATACTGAACAGTTCATATTTTCCTATAAACAGTTGATCAAGAGATATAGTAATACATTCAGACTACGTGAGATGAGTTTACATACAAGTCTGAAACGATGTTTCAAATAATTCACTCGTAACTTAAGAATAAATAGAAAAGATATCTTAATACAATGCAACTATCCTGCTAGTCAGTGATGTGACAGAATATTGATTGATTTTTCAGTAGAAAAATTTTGTGGAGAAAATTTAAGCTTTAGGATATGATTAAGGACCATATCAGCTTTGGAATTTACCAAGATCGAGTTCTGACAAAATTGGGACGAGAGGCCCATTTTCCGACGGTCTCATACATACGATAAGATTTTTAACTACTGATTTTTGCATTTTTAATTTAACACTCACCAAATGAGCTTGTTTGAACAAGTTGTGTACGTCTTTTGGCCACAGTGGGCTACAAAACATTTGAGAATCGTTTCCACGTCCAAAAATATCTCTAATAGATTTCTTCTTCAATTTCGATGAGTTTAAAATGATTTTATCTCGAATTATGGTTGAGGATAATTGTATGACAATCGATTGAGGATTCAAATTGTGGCTCTTTGATAAACTCGGTTTCGAAGTTGAAACAGATGAATCCTTATTGCGAAAACGTGGACCATACCATTCTCTAATATTGATTACGGAGTCTTGCAGTTCAGGTACATCCATAGCATGAAAAATTTTGCTTACTATTTCAGTTTTAGAGAGATACCAATCGTGAGGAATGTCCGAAAAAATCATTTCAGCTGAGTCTAGACTGAAAAAATAAATACAATACAATAGTAGCTACTGAAAAAAATCATTTCAGTAGCTACTATTGTTGCTAGTTGAGGAAGCTGAGAAAGCTTATTACGAATACCCAGAACATCTTTTTCAATTTCAGTGATTCGATTTTATATTCTGTCCTCGAGCTCATTCAACTTCGAGAAAAATTTTTGCTGACATGCATCAAAATGAGAAATAAACATTTTGAAATAGGGAAGAAGAGACGGAGTAAGACAAAAAGAGACCGCGTGAGATATGCAGAGTTTGCATGAGATATAGTTGCCCATTTTTCGTCGTCGTGGCGCAAGTGGTCAGACGTGTAAGAGTTGTATCCATCATTTTAGAGATTTGCTGAAGTTTTATTTTCCAAGTTCATATTGTAGAACCTATACCTAATCAGTAGCTAATCCCATCGCTAATCTATTGGAATAATATTCATCAAGCACCTCGTACCCGTGTCTGATACTTTTCTACAAAGGCACTTTATAACCTCAAAGGCATCTTGAGCAGCCGTGCCGCGCAATGGCAAATTGCGCCAAACAGGACTGTAGAGTGAGAAATTCTCAAGCTCAATTATTACCTTGTATGGTCTGTGCTGTGTTATTTCATGAGAAGTGTGCTAAATCTTCAAGGTGTGCACTGAATTACAATGATGATGAGAAATGTGTATCGGTTACATGTTACAACTGTGGTATGAAAATGATGGAATTGAATTCTTCACATAATGCATCAGTCATAGCTAACAACATTTCTGGGGATCATCACATGGAAACTGAATCAGCTAATACTCAAGGATATTCTATTGAAATCATCAGTCGTCTGTTTGATCAAAAGCTTGCTGTTGTAACCCAGGATGTCAACGCTAACACTAACTTAGCAATTCCGAAAATATCTGAAGATATCAAGTCATTGAAAACCAGAGTATCTACTTGTGAAGAACATATTGAAGCTCTCTACAGTCGTCTAGATAATCACACCCCATCAGGCACAGCTGAATTAGCTTCCACTGTCATGTATGAAATTAGGAACATGGATGCTAGACGTAATAACATCCTCATGCATGGTGTACCTGAAAATAATGTGCAACAGCCAAACTAAGACTATACGTATGAATCTGACATTTGTATTGGCTATTTATCTTCCATCCCTGGTTTGAACCTAACAAACTTGTTGGTCAAGAGAATTGGTAACTATCAACAAAACAAGGTACGCCCCATTTGTTTAACTTTGCATTCAAGGGAAGATGTCTTCAAAGTTATCTCAAATGCCAAAAGACTTCCCAATGGTATCAGTGTCAGTACTGATAAAACTCCTGCTCAACAAGAATTGTATAGGCAATTGCGTTCAGCCAGAGACAAGCACAATACATCTTTTCCTCAAGATCCAATCTCTATCAAGCATTTTCATGATGTCCCTCACTTAGCGGATGCCAATAAAAGGAAAAGAAATCCAGTAAATGCAAGAGCTTTTCTTCAGTAAAGAAGAACCCAGTCCAATCTTTTTCAAAATCTTTAAGACAAGATAACATTACCCTTTACTATCAAAATGCACATTCTATAGCATGCAAGCTCAGTGAATTTGAAACCTCTCTTTTCCAATTGTCTCCAATCCCAGATTTAGTATGTATTACTGAATCATGGCTCTCAGAAAATATAAATCTCAACCTAGCAGGATTCAATACTTACAGAGCAGACAGACCTACACGTGGAGGAGGGTGCCTCTTATTAGCTAAGAAGAACCTGAAAACCAGGCTTCTACTCAGTGAGAATAAATTTGGGGAATATTTGTTTGTTCAGTTGCAAGGAGGTCTAGATCTTATTATAGTCCTTGCATATTTCAAGCCTTTATCTTCAGCTGACAACTTTCAAAAATTTTCATTGGACCTCGCCACCACTGCAAACAAGTTCCCGCACCATAAATTCATCATTCTTGGAGACTTTAATCTACCTCGCACATCATGGATAAACCAACCTCTTCAAGCAGTGTATGATGACAGCATCACTGAGTTAACTGAAATCTGCTCTAGCATTCTAGTATCATCTATAGCTCAACTGGATCTCTCTCAATTAATGGATATACATCCTACGAAGAACTATACTCTTGATCTGTTATTCGCTGACCAACAAATGGTAAATAGAATTGAGATAGATGAATGTATAGTCAAACCTGACGTCCATCATGTTGTATCTAATTGGTCTATTAATACTACTACTGTGCATATGAAGGAGGAAATAGTACAGCAAAGGAACTTCAAAAAAGCTGATTACCCTTCTATAAGAACAGCTCTAAAAAATATCAACTGGGCATCTCAATTAGCTGATATGGACATCAATGCTCAAGTAACTGCTTTCAATCAGGCTGTAAATAGCATCATTGAAGAATTTGTTCCTGTCACCAAGGTTGTAAACTCTACGTTTCCTGTATGGTATGATGATGAACTGAAGGAGAAGATTTTTAAGAAGAAGAAAGCTCATGCAAAGTGGAAATTTACTGAAACTCAAAGTGATTATATTTATTTCAAAAGGTTGCGAGCAGAGTGTATACGACTATCTAGGATTGAGTATAGGTTACATATTGATAAGCTTGAATCAGATCTCTCTAATAACCCTAAAAATTTTTGGCGCCATTTCAAAAATATGAACAGTTCAGACCAATTACCCGAACAAATTTTCTACAAAGGAAGACAGTCATCTAATCAGGAAGAAACCGCAGATTTATTCGCCGACCATTTTGGTTCGGTTCATACTAATGAGACGCTTTCTCAAATAGATCACTGTAACCCTCAAAGTCAACTTTGCGATGTTTCAATTTCACCGGACGCGTTCCACCGAGAAATCCACAAAATCAACAATAGCACCAACACTGGCCACGATCTATTTCCAAATCTCTTCCTAAAAGAGTGTGCCTTTGAATTAGAATTGCCACTACTTGATATCTTCAATAAATCTCTGTCCATGGGTGATTTCCCGGAACAATGGAAAAAGTCAACCATTAGTCCTATTTTTAAAAATGGTGACAGATCAAACGCACAGAATTATAGACCCGTTACGAAAGTTCATTGTGTACCTAAACTATTTGATGCGCTTGTGACAACACAGTTGAGTGAATTCATTGCTCCATTCCTGATTGACCAGCAACATGGTTTCAGAAAAAATAGATCAACGCTTTCCAACTTGATAATTTTTGAGAATTTTTTGTCGAAAGCACTCAATGAAAATCTTCAAGTAGACGGAATATATACAGATTTTTCTAAGGCCTTTGATACGGTTAACCACAAAAGACTCTTAGACAAGCTATGGAATTTCGGAATTCAAGGAAATATCTATAAATGGATTAAGTCGTATCTTACAAATAGATATCAAAAAGTCTCAATAAACGGCTCCGTTTCTTATCCTATTCTTAACACTTAAGGAGTCCCTCAAGGATCTCACTTAGGACCTCTACTTTTTTGTACATACATAAATGATTTAGTAGTTAATGTCAAACACTGTCAGGCCCTGTTGTTTGCGGATGATCTCAAATTATTTGCCATTGTCAGTTCTGAATTAGATGCATCCCATATTCAGTCTGATCTCGACGCTATAGTGTTATGGTGCCAGAATAATGGTTTAAAATTGAACGCCTCGAAATGCAAGATTATCTCATTCCAAAGGAGCGGAAAGCCAAGACTGTTTGATTATAGGATTTCTGACAAGTTTCTCGAGAGGTTAGAGGTAGTAAAAGATCTTGGAGTATTTTTCGATTCTAAACTCAACTTTCATTATCATGTTAATCATGTCCAGAGCAAGTGCTGCAAAAGTATAGGCATGATAAAGAGATTATCCCGTGACTTTTCTAGTGTTAGTTGTATTATTGTGATGCCAAACTTTTTATATTGTTCACAAATTTGGGCTCCTTATGAAGTTAGTCAATTAACTAAATTAGAAAGAGTTCATCACAAAATGCTCCGATTCCTGGCTTATAAGTTGAGAAAACCTATGCACTTTACAGATCACAACTACGATCCCATTCTATCGATAGTTGGCTTGCCATCTATACGGAATTTATTCTTGTATCATGATTACCTTTTAGCGTATAAAGTGGTCTTCAACCTAATGAAAGGGATTAGCACTCATATTTGCTTTGACCTAAGGACAATCAATTATCCTATACGTAATCCACGCCCTTATGTGGAAATACTCTCAACATACAAGCGTCATTACCACTCCTGCTCGGTCAGACTGAAAAGATTATGGAATTCTCTCCCCTTCGAATCCAGATCCTTACGTTTAAGTTTGTTTAAAACGCAGATGCGTAAAGAAGTGTTACTCAATTCATAATTATTGAACTACGTTATTTATATTGTTTATTTTGAAATTTTATAACTCTGTTACTCGTCATACCACTAGTGCCATCGATACTCATGCGTTACTTTTGTTAAGGGCTGATTAGCCCGTATATGAGATAAAATAAAATAAAATAAAAATAAAATATAGTGAGTCGGCGTGAGACATGGAGAGGGAAGAGCGAAGCGAGAGACCAAAAGAGACGCTTGAAACTGTTTGAGACCATTGAGACGCGTTTGAGACGCATTGAGACTCGTTTGAGACGCTTAAAACTGTTTGAGACCGTTGAGACGCGTTTGAGACGCATTGAGACGCAATGAGACGCGTTTGAGACGCTTGAAACTGTTTGAGACCATTAAGACGCGTTTGAATCGAAATGAGTCGCGTCACTCCGCTCCGACTCATTTCGACTCAAACGCGTCTCAACGGTCTCAAACAGTTTCAAGCGTCTCTTTCGGTTTCTCGCTTCGCTCTTCCCTCTCCATGTCTCACGCCGACTCACTATATCTCATGCAAACTCTGCATATCTCACGCGGTCTCTTTTTGTCTCACTCCGTCTCTTCTGCATTTTCGCGTGAAACGCGAGTCAGTTTCCCCTCGAGTTTCGGGGTCTCATTGTAGTTGATTTACACTTGCTTGAGCACAAAAGGAGAAAATCGAGAGCTACGTATTTCAAAAATGAAGTCGAACGAAAATATGTATGTAGTTTAAGGAGTCGCGAAGGGGGACGGAATTGACATTTTGCCTGAAAAAGTATTCCCACGGCTCATCAACTAATCGTAGATTCTTTTCCGCATAGATTTGATCCAATGCAAACAAATATATATTTTTTTCTTGAAGTACTTCAAGAAAATGTGTACGACAAAGCGATATAGCGCGTTGAGGAGGAACACAACATGGAGACGGAATTGACCGAAAACTTTGTACGCCATTTTCAAAAAACGTTCATGTGGTGCGTCTGGCTGAAGATTCGAATTCTCGGCTAGTGACACGGATGGTGAGGTGTTTAGGGTGTTTGAATGAAAAAACCATTGATTTAAAATAATGAACATTCCAAGTCCCAGCGAAACTTGAGGGAGCTTGAAACACACGAGAAATCACACTTCTTGCGAAATCACTCGTATATGGAGTTACAGTATGACACCTTGGCTCGTTTGAATAACAACGTGGCCTCTGATGGTTGAAAACGAGCGTGAATCCAGCCGGCTGTAACTAATGATTTTGTTGTTGGCATATATGTACTATACGCAGATATAGCCGCGCGACTTTTATCTCCCTCATTTTTGCATACGCCAACACAACTCCTGCGCGAATATTCATATTTGAGGGGCTCGTGTTCGACACTCGTAATTCCTCTCCGACCCTTGATTCTGCAACTAGTTTTGCTAGGACCTACGGTCGACAGGAAGTAATGACCAACGTCCTATCCTGTACTCATTCTCTCGATTTGAATGTCAATTTTGTATCTTCAACGGCGGTATTTCAGCGATTTTTAGTCTAAGTCACACAATTTTCAGGAAATTTTTTGAGCGAAAATCTCTAAATAAATCAGTGTACAAACGATGTGTGCAAATTGAAGATCCCAACCTCATTTCTATACATTTGTGAGAAAATTGTTCAGTAGATCAACACTGCCCGCAGAAAGTTCTGAATAGTTTGAATTGTGCGAGTTGTTATTCCGAACACTATAGGGATGTATCGCTCCCAGGCAAAACATGTACACGCTTTCGAGCTTTTTGCTTACCCATGAACTTGCATCGGGCCAATATACTCATGATGATGAAATTGCGAGAAAATTGACGTTGCTCTCAATTTTTATATTTCTGACTTCACTAATTTTCTTAAGAGCATTTTATATAAGCCGGCCTATCATCGTGGGTGGTGGGAGCTTTGTGCTTGTGCTTGATTTTTTTTTCATTTCCATTGCCTCATGCTGTATTTCGCTTTTGCAGGGAACAGGAGAAAAGTTCGCAAAGAAGCAAAACAGCAGCCCGAGACTGTCAAGCTGCTTTTATTGTGTGACAAGCGTACGTAAGAAGTTTGACGCGTGTGCTTTGACAGAGTCCGCTTTTCTCATACCCCTCGTGTGTTTCAATATCCACAAAATAGTGGAATTGCCTTTGATGTGCAGAATTGTGGTATTTTGCTTTTGTCATCGGTCGGAAATAATTCATTTCTCTTATTTGAGTAGGATATTTTTCTACAATATTTTTGATACCTTCTTGGAAATAACAATTAATACATTTCAGCGTTTGTTGCTTGACTTGAATTTTTGCTTGATGTGGATTTTGGCTTGTTTGACTAACTACCATCATGAAATGATGAATTTCGTGATCTTACCAAATTAAATAATACACAACTGCTTCGTTGGGAACTTGCCGAGTGGTACTCGAGGATCTCACGTTGATGAGAACTCTAGCTCGTTAATCCATTTTTGTATTCAAGCGTACTGTCGTAATAAGTTTTGGAGATCGTATGCCTTGAGTTTCTACACCAAGTTTTGAGGGCTCAGATTTATATTTGCAGGGCACAAAAAAGCTTGATGGCCAATCTTTAGCACTACATCGGGTTATTGAAAGAAGGCTTATCTGAAATACTGGAGCTCTTGATGGGTATCATCTCAATTCCATATGATCTTCAAATTTCCCCCTTTTTGCTGATTGAGTCAAGGTGTTATATCAAAGTGACTATTCTCGAAACATGATATCGTTCGAAATCGTACTTTTCCTGTGCTGGTGCGTGAAAAGTATGCTTTCAAAATGTTTCCAGTTTTCTCAAGATTCGAACCAAAAAGAGTAATCAAAAACCATCTATAAACTCGCTTCTACTGCAATCATGCACCGAGCGCTAATTTTCAATGCGAGGATGTCAGAAGTTATTTCTACACTCAGGTAGTATTTTGGTTTCGAACTGAAGATAATTTGGTATTTCACACTACCTTTCCTACCACTTCCAGATGAAATTCAAAATTTTGCGTACAAGACTCACTTTCACACACGAGAGAATTCAAAAATATTCTTTCACCCGCCAGAACAAAAGTCGAGTTGGCAAGGATAAATGCACCACCGCGTATCCTATGTCGACACGATTGAAATTTGCCCGAGTGTGAGGGACGATCAAAGTCCAACTTACACCGGTCTCGTCGTTCACACAACTGGCCATCAGGAAATTGCTCGCCTCGTCGTCGTCGTCGTCGGGGTAGCGGCTCATGCACGAGGCAATATTCGAGCTTCATTGTCGAGAGAGTTGAAAGCGTCATACCCAAGTACACGCGGGTGAAACAGCGCATGAATGAGAAAGCCCCTTGCGAACTCATCGGAGTCACGCGACCGACGACGACAAACTCGACGTATGGACGACAGATAGGTACTTTACACGCTTCTCAAAGAGCAAATGGTGTGCATAGTCTGCTGCGCATCAAAGCGAGAGGGCAAACTTACTTCTATGTACAGGTACGGCTATGAATTTTCAATATTAGAGTATATCGGGAGCAGTTGAAGAAGGTTTTCGTTCTGGCGATGTGGATTGGAAGGGGTGGTGAAAAGTGGGGGATGAGGGGTGAGGGCTGGTTTGTTTACCCTTTCGCGTTGATTTTTCCACGAGGCTGATTGGCATTCTGCTGCCGAATGCGCTTTGCTTGCTCAAATGTTGCCGAGGTTGAAAAGCGAGTACGAAGGCAATTTTAACCGTCTAGGGTATACAACGTGATCTGAAAATTGCTGATCGCGCAGAGTCTGTGAGAGGCCCTTGAGCTCTAAATGTAGAGACAAGTTTGCAGATTCCTCTCGATTGGGATTTTTGTTTGTTTTCCTAGCGAATTAGCCTCTCGTTCAGTGGTTTGAAATTTCTGAATTTTTCTTCAGACACATTTTTATGTGCAACTAAATTCTACCTTACCCATGAAAAATTGTTTCGATACCCCTCATCATTTCTTCAAATTCTTACCGTTTTTCTATTATAAATATGGGCAACTTGCCGCTATACCCAACTTGCTCCCAGATGTCACTCTCAGGAAAGGGCACTCATTGACCTTCTTTCAAATTTTTTCACGTTTGTTACTTTAAAATATGAGAAAGTGAGTATTTTTCATCAACTCCGTATCATTTCTGTCTTCTTCAGAAAATCTAAAGTGATTTTTCTATTCTTCGTGATTGCTTAGCTGAGAAATCCCCGAGTTGTCCCCGTTCAGTAAAACCAGTGCAAAATTTTTTTTTAGTTCAACCAATCTCAACGTAAATTAACGAATTCGATCCCTTGTTTTAAGGCCTTCAAAAGTCCTCTCTTTGGAGTTGCAAAACTCTGGATGTGGAGCTGTTTCAGGTATGTGCAAAACACGGAGATGTTTTGTAAAACAAGAAGGCCAACATAGGAGTGTACCCAACATGCTCCCATATGGTTATCTCGAAAGGGCGTGTTGTACGACTTTTTTTACCACCCAGAACGTGTTTATAACGTCAGGGTAGGTCGAAAACAGTGTTTTGGGCCAGCCAAAAGCTAAAAATGTCGCTGCACGGTGATTAAAACGGATGGAATAGTTTTTTTTAGAAGAAAAATTAAGATGGCCCGGCTCCAGTTGGTTATATAATGAGACGTACTCTAACTCATTCTGGAGATCTTGAAACAAGCTTTGGAATGAGCTAAAGTGCGTTGAAAAATGTGGAGGTAAAGCAGAGTTGTTGAGAAAATTGTTGGGTACAATTACCTCATGGATTATTGGAAACAGATTTGATTCTATATCTTGATGATCAATTACGTCGAGTACAAAGTTTTTCTTCATTTCAATGAGGTTCTTTGTTATGACCTTACACCAAATTACATGTGGGAAATCTCTCGTGCTGATTGACAATTCCCAAGGCTGTTGGATGTGTGTTTCTGCAATTTCGGCATCTTTATCGAATCACAGCAAAGTCCCGAGAATGAAGTTAGTTAAAGCTAACTCTGTATGTAATTCAGGTTCAGGAGTAAAGTTTTGATAGGGTTGTATCTGCATTGCAACGCGGCTCGTGTGCGTAACGAGTTTTCCCCAATATGTTTGTGTTGTAAATCGAGCAGAGTGCATGCATCAGCCTTGACTTGATGATGAAACTACTTGTTATTAGATGCCCTGAATATTTTTTGTATTAGCAAACGCGTGCGCGGTGTATTTTGCTCTCTCGGCTTGTAGTTACTTCGAGTGTCTGATGAAGATGTCTCGAATCATGAAATTCAACTTTCGTGTCGAGAGCTGATGTCTCAGAAATGTTTTGGGTCTTTGAGATTTTTGCTCTGAATAAGCTGCTACTTTTAGAGATAGATTGGGTTATTTGATAGATAAAGCAGTAAATTCTTGGTGAAACAAGAGAGTTTGATTGAGATCTGGCTTCTGATATCCATCAAACGAGGCGCACTAGATCGGCTGTTATGAAAGTGAAATTCATCCCATGTCAATGGCAGTGATGAAGTGCAATTTTCACGCGATAGAAAGTGAAACAATTTTTCATGTACATTGTGCTGAGCTAATTATAATATAATTATCGTATTATTGTATGGGTGACAGCTTTTTCTTCTGTAACAGCTTACCACAGATTTTCTTCATGAGTAAAATGAATGATGGTTGAAACTTATGTGAAAATGTCACCAATCCTTGTTGGCTAGTGGAGTTATACGATATTTTTAATGGTGAATTTTTTTCTCTCCATAATGATCTGAATCACTGGTAGGTTGTGAGTGCTTCTCCAATTATAAATATGTAAAACTTCTCTGAGGATCAATAAGAACTTTAAAGTAATCTTTGGAAACGCTGAGGCCCTGCAAATTTTAAGTTGTACACATCATAAAAAATTTAGAAATTTTCAAATGGAAATCTCGGCGCTTACTTTGAATATCTTCACTCAAATGAATCTGCAGGCAAGCATGAAATATCTCATCCAGATTGATCTAATTCTCGCTCATCTGATATCAAATTTTGAAACTTTCCAGAAGTCAAAAGTTATCAAGTTAACTGTGGAGAAATGTCGAAATCAATGATTTTTTTCTCTACTGCTGGTCCTACGTGCCGACGAAACGACCTCGAGAAAATTTTTACAAATAAATCTTCGGTATCTCATCGCCAGCGTTCATAAAGTATGAAACCAATATGCTACTATACACAATTGATGAGAACAATCCATCTGAATGCCCTTTTCTCGCAACACCGTACCACTCGAACCGCAACTTTTTACAGAGTGGACGTATCTCTCATTTTTCTACCCATATGTTCACCTCTCGGTTAACCCTACGGATATCAGCTCAACATCGATACACTGGCACTCTTAGGTTGATTATTTTCCCCGTGCTACCAATATACGAGTCAAAATGTCGCGAAAGTGAACTTGCAATACGAGAGCCAGAGTGTAACGCGATTCTCCCGCAACTATACTGATGCTGCGATGTTTTATGGTTGCTGTAACAGCATCAGGCGTAGGTAGTTTGCGGCAGAAAAGTTGAACTTTTTTGGCACGGCCACGTCAACGCTGCTCAGCTGTTACTTTTGAAGGGTAATCGGAGTAGGCGATGCTCGGGGAAACTCTATTACAAAGTTTGTTCAACTTTCTTCTGATTGACTCAGTTAGATCGTCGAGAGCCAAGCTGCGGTGTATTTTAATGCAAATTTTTGCATTTAGGAGATTACATCTCTCGTCTTTTATATAGTTCACTGTAAAAAATTTCTGCTTGAATATTCAAGAAAATGAACTTGAAACTTTTTTCAAGACGCTGCTTGAATTGTTTTTCAAACAGATTTATTTGAAAATTCAAGAAGTACTTGAATTTTCAATAAATTATTCTTGAATATAGTTCCGGTCCCATAATTGAATTTTCAAGAAGATATTCCTGAATTTTAATGCAAATATTCTTCTTTTTCAAGGATATAATTGAATTTTCAAGATTACTTAGATATGATCTTCATTATTCAGAGTTGGAATAAAGATTTGTGTCTCGGGTTTATCACTACATATCGGATTGTATAACCAAGAACTCGATGACAAGGCACCATTCACCAGCAATAGTATTTATTCCTGCTCATTCAAGAAAATTCCAAATCAGCTGCAAGTAAATCACCAGTACTGAGGAATGTTTCTACTCAGATTTGCGGATATTGTGTAAACCTCAGTGAAAATAGATGGCCCGTGATCACATTTATATTAACATGACCCCGGCAGAATTATATGATTGATACCCACCTAAGATCAATGAGAATGAAGTCATAGATATAGGTTGTCATAGATCTCAATCATGTTGAAAATAAAGCGCTTCATTGTCGACTCCAAAAATTTCCTACACCAAAGTTATGGAATCAGTCACCCGTGCTAAGCTCACTTCCATCTGCAATACAGTAAAATCCCCACACCCGTCCGATTACAATATTCCACCGCCCTATATGAGTTGCCTCCAAATACCTACACTGTAAAAGATTTATCCAAAAGTTCAACTAGTGGTTAAATGAAAAATTCAACCAGCTGGTTGAACCTGAACCTCAACCACACGGATTGAAAATTCAACCAGGTGGTTCAATATTTGACGGCCTTGAGTAAGGTTATGAATACGCGACCCGTGAGATTGATACTTAGGTGAAGGTCTCTGGTCGATATTTTTGGGTCAGAAAACTAACTTTCTTCGTGTTTGCTTGTGGGTAATAGAAAAAAAATATCAGCGCTGGCCGCGTGAACTTTTTCGGTCAGAAATTCAGATTAAGTCTGTATCGGCGGGCACAGTGGGGCAAAGAAGTTTTTGGATAAATCGTCTTTACGCGAATTCGCAACAAATCAACACTTGCGCAATCGGACAACTTTTAGAAGATTCGGAACAACCCTTTGTGTCTGCGCACATGTCCGTTGGTTGCAAATCCACGCGAAGACAAATTATTGAAAAGCTCCTCTGCCCCCATGTGGCGGGGTTCGTACCAGGATGAGTGATCACTGATCTTTTTTTTCCCAATTCCTAATCCCAAATAAGGTATGGGCTGCGCAAACTAAGAGGGAGGGGGGGGGTCATCTACTCGGGTACGAACTCCGCCGGAACGTTGTTCACCCTGATGATTTGAACAAAAAGGCTCTCAGCGATGCCGTCCTAGTTCACTCCTACTTGCTTAAGAAGAACACGAATAAATTTGTTTTTCTGGACCAAAAATGTCGTCCGAAGACTACCGTTGACCGATCTCATGGGTGCCCTATATAATGCCCATAATAATAGCGTTGGCAATTTTTTTACGTGACTTAAGTGTGGCAGACCCAGACGGGTGGTCACCCATCCGGATACGATCATCGTCGAAACTTTACTTCACCGACCGACTTGACGTGAGTCGGAATTTACTCACTTAGTTTAAATTTCAACCTCAAGAAGGGCAATCCAACCAGTCTTGTTGAGATTCAAAGACGAGGTATAGAGAGTGAGACTCAGTAGGTCATAGTTGGGTACATATGACCACACTTCAGTTGGAAACGTGTTTGCATATGATCATAGGGCACTCAATTTTTGGTAAAGGTTACCAAAGAACCGGCAACTTCTCTTACCACGGTGATTCTATCGTGACAAGATAGCTGCGAATAAAGAATATGATATACGTATCTATACTTTAGATTATTCCATCGGACATTGCAGAATACCTACTCTTGTATTCTGTGCACACAAAAAAGACTAAGTACCTAACGGATTATGTAAAGAAGAACAAGATTCGAGATTTAATTCTTGTGGAATATCGTGAAATGGGAAGCAGTGTATCATCGACAGTGTCACCGAAGCGTCTGATGATGCGTTTAAAATATCAGATATATTTTGTACAAGAGCATTTCAAGAGCAAAGGAAAGCAAGTCGATTTTGTAACATTACAGCCAGGCCGATATATTCTGTATTATTATTTTCGAAATACGTGAGAGGTCACAAAAAGCTGGAAATACGAGAAATTTTTCAAAAACGGACACACTACGTGTGAATTTATTTGAATACACGGTGACATTCCAGCTTTAGAGACATCGTATTCCATGGAAAATTCTCTCCAACACATGTGTCACGTCGTCCAGAGCGATTTTCTCGCTACAAATGTCATGCGCGGATGCAAAATATTCCTCTGGCAGAAAACGCAAAGAATATTGCTCAAAATTCTGACATACTCTTGCATTTTCACGAAAACGCAAAGTAACTCGAGACTTTCATGAAGAAGTAACGCTCTCCAGTACGATATCCAAAAGATCTCTCTGAAATTTGTATTCTTCTCAAGACCTTTTTATTATTCACCAATATTCTCCTGCAAAATGGATGATTCAAAGTTTGATTATTTTCTACCATAACCAGCAATCCATCCATGCATGGTAATCGAAAAATGATTTGATTCTCTTGTGACTCGAATACCGTGTCAAGATCCTGAAAATTGCACTGGCAGAGTCCATGAAAGCAAAGAAATTGCGGGAACTTATATTGTACAGCACGCGTGCCTCAAGAAACTGTGAAATATTATGCCAGAGTCTGAGTTGTATTTTAAGAGCTCGTTTTCCATATTTTCGTCGGTGTTATGACTTTGCACCTACGACGTGAGTAGAGAGTATATGGAGCGTTCAGCTTTCATGATCGAATCGATGCGTCTATACAGAGTTAACAAGGAAATGATGCATCATTGCTTTTCCAATCAACTTTGATCACTTCCCCCATTTGATGTGCGTAGATTGAAGTTTCTCTTGATATGCCATAATAATGATGACGTGAAGTTGTGTTCGGTCGTTGAAGAGCTGTCCATGCTCACAGGAAAAAAAATTCTGCTTCCCGATGTTGACTATTCTTACTGATTCCCGGGGTTGAGGATAACTGTGTATTTCTCATCGATTATGCGACACAAGGCGTGGATGAGCCATGGCCAATTATGTAAAATGGGGAACAATGATTTTGCAATTTTTTTGAGCTCGTGGCTGCATTCAGTACAACAATATAATTTCCGAAAAATTTGATTTTCATTTACTCTTCCAGAAACTTTTGATTTTCTGGAAATACGTTGTCTTCGCACTGGGAGACATGAAAATCTATGTGTTCTGATGACCATCAGGCGTTGGATATTAGAAGAGCGTTGTAAAATCTTTGCAACCAACAGAATTTTGCCAATCAGACGCATCATAGCAAAAAACTCTTAGGGAAGATGTTTTATCTGGTGAATGTTTGATTCGACGAGGATTTACCTGACAGAAAGCTCTTCTCTTGCGTCTTCGAGCTCGTCAGCAAACTCCATCGTCAGCTGACAGTACACAATTTTCACAGAAAACATCGTGAACCCAAGTATTCTTCAGACAAGACAAAAATCCATAGTAAATTCAATAATATGACAACTCGCGAATGTATCCAAACGCAGAGGCTAACAAGTCATGAACAACTGAATCCTGTGTGCAAAGTCAGTGTGGTAACTGTATGGATCGGTACGGTGGTCGCCACAAAGCTCCATACGATCGAATACCGATCGCGAAAGAGAGAGCGGAAGAGCTTTTCACCGGTCATGTGGACGTTTCCCATTCTTTGTGCTTGATGCTTGCTGCTCACATGTATCGGATGTTAGACAGTCGGACGAATAGCACAAAGGGTATCAATTGTGATGGGCCACGCGCATTATTCACTCACTGCGTGGGTGGGTGTTTCTGTTTGTGTGTTTTTGTGCGCAAAAGCCGACGACGTGGAGAGTGTGGGTTGTTTTATGCTAGTTTTGCGCGAGGTCAGAGAGTTTCCACTCTGGGTTTAGCAATTCTCTGGTTTATGGAATTTGTTGTATGCTTTGGAGGATCCAATGGGCCGGCAAATTTTGTACCGTTTCGAATGTGTTTTGGTAGAACAGTAGGAACTATTCCTATGAGTTATGAATTAGCTCTGGTGGGTCAAACTGTAGCATTTTGGGGTTCTATGTTGATGGAGTGACAATATTCCCCGATGTTTGGATTGCTTCTGAATGGACAAAACTCTTTGAGCCAAAATAGAGGAAGACGTACGAGAGATTCCGGCTTTTACTTTTCACGCTCACTATTGAACGAAGACCTGTAATTACGATTTAGAATGATGATGAAACCATGATCGAGGATTGAGCAATATTTTGACGCCTAAGAAGCTAATTAATCAGAGAAGATTGTTGAATCTTGAAAAGAAAACCCTTTAAACTGATGATGTAATATTGAATGTTGTTTCATACGACAATCGGAAAATTGAGTTCCAACAACATCTGACGAATATTCAAGGCTGCTTTATCCGTAAAACCTCTATAAAAAAGTTCAATATCTGACGTCAACGTAATTGATCAGTTCAACGAACCTGGAATCGTATCTTATAGGTTATCCCGCGTTTTTTAACAATGACCTCGACAGCATTGTCACAAAAGCATTTTGAAAATAGAACACGTTCAGGAATTCTTGAAACACAAGACACAATCCGAGTAGATTTAAACACGTTTATTCAACAATATGTTTTGAAATTAAAGTGGTATACCACTTTAATTTCAGCTGATATCATTCAATGTGAGTCTGTAATGAACAACACTCACGAATTAAATATTTCGAACCACTGTAAAAAGGATAATTGAAAAATCATTCGAACTTTGTGACCAGTTTTTGATTGGCCGGTCGATACGACGGTGTCGATACAACTCACGAAAAGCGAACAGCTCAATTACTTTGGGAGGATCAGGAGTGAGTGACAGGTGTATCGGTCGCCTCTTTTCGTGATTTTACAATCTCGACATGCGGCTATAGGTATTGAGTTTTAGGAGCCATGATGTATCCAGCGATTGACACGTGAATTTAGTACAATTTGATGATTTACGTCCGCTAGAAATCCCAGCAAAATAGAAACTTGTCAATCAGTAGATCGGATTTTACGATATCGATGAAACTTATGTTGAATCCAGGAGACATTCCACAAACGACCTGTGTGAAACACCGAAACTTGTTCATCGTCACAGTGGCAAGCAGTCTAATATATTGTTCTGAACCTATACTCTTTTCAATTCGACTAATTTTTATTAGAAAAATCTCCGAGATGAGCTATCTCTTCTTTCATTGACTCACATTATTGACCTCGTAATAGTGGCAAAACACCAAGGATATCTCTTTGAAATAAGAAGGAAAATTCGACACCACATTGTTCTTTTAAAATTCACTGAAAGTACCACTGTGAGTCTGAATCGTACAAAAGACGAGGCGGAAGAAATGCCCGAGGCATATAATTCATACACGTTGAATATGAACGCGAGCCCTCGCATGGCTCTATATACTATAGAATATTGCTGTTGAGCTGCGCGCAGACGCGGACATCCGGTGTCTCGCCACAACTTTTATATTATTATATAATGGCATGTATAAATTCGCGCTCTCGTTTTGCCACTTTTTTGCCAGAAATTTTAACGGAGTCCAGATGGAGGTAAAGGTACCAGGAATTCGTCTTATGCAGCCTCGAAACTTGCACGAAATTTTGCGAATTCTGCGCTTCATGAGAACGTAGACGAGAGGAAAGAAGTGAGTACGTAGGAGAAAAAGATAGGTGTGTAGTCACGTTTGAACCACATATCAATTTTTTGCGAGTAATTTTAAGAAAGAAATGTGCTAGGCAGATGGTTTTGTGGATTTTACCATGTGAATTTTAAAGTTTGGAAAAAGTTGTACCTTGCAAGCTCATTTCAGAATTTGAGGAGTCAGAGTTTCGAGTTTGCTGAAAATATGTGGTATAGGTGAGATTGGTCGTCATGTTGGAAAGTCCAGAATGGCACTGCTGATGTGATGGATTGAATATGCTCGAAGTCGTATCAGTCTGTTGCACCTCTCATCCCAAATATCTGATTCTATATCGATAGAGTCGCGATTTTGATACGAGAATTCACGAGATCCTCAACGTCCTACCAAACAGATGAGTATCGTGATGAATATGTAATAGTGATTTGACATTTAATCAACTTGTTGCACGGTCGCACTAACTCAATTCCACATAAAACTCGAAAGAGTTATTTTCAGAATCCTCCTCATTGTTAATATTGATTTTCTCTCTATATCAATAGCAACTGGATACCGTCAACCGGGGTAACTTTGGAACAAAAATCGCATTTTTTTCCTCAAACCTCACGAAAGTTGTACGTCCTGCATCAGAAGCGCATTGTATCTCTAATCGAAAGCTTTTAGTTTAGGACATCTCTGGTTAGGGCAAAGAGCGCTGAAAGTCGTGTTCCAAAATTGAACACGAACTGGGGTAACTTTGGAACAGAAATTCTTATCATTATTTATTCGCCAACTAAATTATAAATTAGGTCACGCAATCGATTTTCATCATCAGTAATCGAAAGCTGAGTGTCTTAGGTTTCCATTGACCTATTGTAAAAATCAATTTGGTTGAATTTAGCTACTATAATTAAGCATGGACACCTTCAGCATACCTCACTGCCCGGGTCGCGGCTAACTCTCGAGGATGAAAATACCTTCACAGTCGACTTCTGACAAAAACTGCCATAACTCGGCTTCCGGGCGTCGAAATGAGACGTTCTTTGGCTCATTTTGAAGCTTTCATCAACAACTACTCAAGTAAGTAGGATTCGATGATGATTAGAATCTTGGGGAATGATTGAGAGTACATGAACAAGTTCCAAAGTTACCCCGGTTCCTGAAAAAAATACATACTTGTCAGTTTTTACGCTACAAAACTAAAACTGGTGAAGGATTCTCCAATGTAACAATGGATTCGTCCAGATATGTGTACAGACAAGTGAAATCCAGCTCAGTTACCTTGAAGTCGACCTAGTAAAGTCGGAACCACACCACTTTTTCCGAGAGACTGTTTGTTGGGTTGAAAACGCACTTTTGAAGAAGTCAGCTTATAAACGGATTAAAAGTTTATGAAGGCCTTCGCGCCAATGCAGAACATTGTTTATGCTTGTCCCAAGTGGGGGAAATCGGTATCAAGGCCTCAGAATCATCTGCCTAGCCAACTGTGCGTGATAATCACTCTTTCATGGGTTGTCCCAAAGTTACCCCGGTTGTCGGTACCTCGAAAATTCAAAAAAATTTCAATCCTGAGAAATAAATGTAGTCAATTGGTATAGTGTGGTTACTCGAATCACTGAAAAACTAATAGAGATAATCCACGCAGTTTCTAATCAACTCAAAATTCGTAATACAATTCATAAGCATCGATGACATGTGCAACGAAACATCACTAATATCATCTAAACTTGCAGCTGCTGCCGAAGGGCTTGCTTGTACCTTCATATACAGCTTCGCGTATCCGCATTCGACTATCCAAAAGCCGATCGAGCTTTGTCGTTTAGTCCAGAGTTAGCCAGAAATTCAATTTACATATTCATATCTGCAATCAGGTTGATTTGTTGTGCTACATATGTTTGCGCAGCATAACACGAATCTTCCTAATACACTCGATATGTTATACTTTCAGGCCTCTCTATGAATAGCGAAATCCGATGGCACAATTTATTCTTTTATTTTTTTTTTTCTTTTTTTTTTCTTTTTTCTGTTCTTTTCTTCCTTTCCTGTCTGAATTGCCAAGATTATGACTTTTTTTTCTTTTCTCGCTGAATTATCAGGATTATAAATTTCCACAGAATTCCAAGTGCAAATCACTCAATCTACTGCTGGTTGAATTCGAATTTATTGGTCAATAAACCTAAACAATTTATCGAATCCAGATTCAGATTGGACATTTGACTGGTCGAAATCCTACAGATATTTTCGTTCTGATTGACAAATGTTCAGTGCATCATCAAAAAATTCTGATGAATTCAATACGAATAGCTCAAAAGATTGTACAATTGGAGTTCGAGATGGATAAACTCACTTTTTTTTTCTTGATCAATTTCATAACGGAAATTTGTGATATGACCCATCTTTACAAAACATTCTACAAGGATTAATTCATAGCCTCAAGTTATATTAACTTGATATGAACCATCTCGCAAGTTTTGCTTAAACTATGATATCAGAATTGACTACTGTGAGCAGATTCTTGCGTATCTTGATCACTTGACTCACGCGCATCATTAAGAGCTTCAACCCCGCAACTAAAACTCTCACGTCGTCGTCGTCGTTGGTTGAGAGCACATCCCAAACGCGTTAGTTCGTCGACGATAATCTCTCACAGTGTCTACACCTGCAACTAGCGGCAACTCTGAAATCAATCGAGAGACGATATTCCCAGAGGTATAACGAACCAATCGAAAGTTTTCGAACAATAAGAGTCGTGAGTCCGAAAATTTTCTCCCGCTTGTACCAAGTTCATCGTCGCTAACAGAATTAATGATCGTCTTATTCGTGAGAACTTTTTTAATGAACGGTTTTACATGATGGTACTTACAGTTTCAATCCCTGATATGCACGATACACCGTAAAATGAGTGAGATCTGTCATCGTGTTGGTTGATTTTTAGAAAAATAGAGTTTTACTGATCCGATTTCGATTGATATAATACCTACAAAATTGAGTGCATAAAGTTGAGCGTATCTGGGTCACTTTTTATGAGCATCATAACTCCATCAAAGAGTCAGCTTTTTCATGTTTGATCAAGTACGATTCTATCGATTCGAGTATCAAAAACTTTTTACAAAGCTGATTCCATGCTCTCGGGATAATTGAGCGCTGCTGCAGGGATTGAAGATGAATTAATCGATTCCACCACCAAAATAATATAGTCACTCAATGAATGAGTTTTTTTAGCTGAACACTCGTTTGAAAATTTATAATCAGTTTCATACTGAATGTAAAGACCCAGCTCTATTTGAATTCCATTTCAATTCAATATCAAAGAGCATATCCATCTCGCTCATATTAGCCTCATCACAAAATCCTCTGACTGATTACCCCTATCCATCAATTAAAAAACTACAGCGGGCAAGAGAAACTCCCGATTCGTTTGAGAGTTTTGAGAATCGAAAGAGAAAGTATATAGAAATAAGCTGGCGTGTAACAATAGTGGAACATGCGCATAGCAATAGATGCGCAATCAAAAGTTTTGAAAGTTCGCGCGTATTCGGTTGAATGACCATAATCCGCCAATAATTAACAGACGCGTCGCTATATATATATGTTTGCTTGGTACATCCACAGACAACTCAATCAAAAGTTTCGGGTGAAACGAACTGTATCCCTCGTCCGTCCTGCGGGAATATTATTATCAAATATGCTCACTCGGACTGCTTTCAGAACTATACTTCGTAACACCAACTCTGGCTACAGAGAAAATCGAATTATGAAATCAGCCCTGGAATGAACTTCGCGATGGAAAAAAAAATTCTCAGAGATTAATCCGTCAAATTCGTGTCCAGGATTGCCGGATCCACTCGGGGCTCAACTTCTTATTCATCTGATTCCAATACAATCTACCTGTCCAATTTGATTACTTCAACTACCAATGAGTGAGTCGGAGCCATGAATTGATGTGCGTAGAAATTCACCCATTAAACTTGTGATGTCAATGACGATGATAGCCATCATTGCAGCGGCTTTGACGGTTCGCCCATCATTATTACCGATAATCATCAGAACAAACACGATGAGCGTATAGGATAGGTGCACATTTGAACCCTCCGAATGTTGGTCGGGGCTCGATACGCAAACATTTGATGCCTCTCTTGCATTTGTGACGTCCGGTAATCCATCGCCGCTTCGGTTAAGCCAGTTACCGTCAAAGGCTGATTCTGGTATTGACATCCAATTGATGTACTGCTTTCGATAGCATTTCGCGTAATGCTCGTAACGTGTAAGTACTCCTGTTGCGGTTGCATCCGAAATTTCATTAGAAATGCGGGGCTCAATACTGAGGAATTTTGATCAAATGGTCGTTGCCCAGCGCACGGCGGGTTCCGCTTGTCGTGCTTCTCCGTGTGCTGGTGGAATCTAGCATTGTGGCGCAGAGAGTGACCGGTGGGTCCGGTCACACACGGGCATGGAATCGCAGTTTTCGCCATCGTAGCGAACGTGTTATATCCTCAATTCGCGTTAGTCTCTTGGAATCATTTGGAGCGAACACGCGAGCTAAGCCACGACCCATTGACAGATTCACTGTGATTATAAAAATATGAGAATTCGAATTATTTGTATCTTTCTTTCGGAATATCAAAGAAATCAGTTTCAACTTTGAAATAGTTCTTGGGCCTATAAAAATATTTCTAATGAAGAATTCCAAGTTCTTAATTTTGTTGATTGTTCTTGATCACTTTTTACAAGAAGTGTTTCCCACAAGTCAATTAACATTACACATTCAATCAAAATCTTCTCTGTAGTGGTGAAGGATTTGATATTTGATATACTAGATGTATCTTTCCGACAACAATTCCCATGGAAGCACAATTTGAATAATTTCACGTGCCTTTTGAAAATTTCCAACTCATCAAAATTGATGGTAAAACTATGGAATTAGTTGGCCCCCACAAGCATGTGTCAGATGTCATTGGAAGGGCCACATTGCGCATTGTTCGAAATCTAATTTCAGAACACTGTAAGAAAAAATCCTCAAAATCAGTCTCATTTTCTGAATATTAGCATTACAAGGTTAGGAGGTTTGTTGTGATTCAGTACGATTTTTTACTCACTTTGAGAATTTCTTCCTACAATGAAAATGTAGATGACAATGAGGTATCAGCAAACGAGTCCGATGCCTTACACGGTATTTTTGTCCGAGATTCGCTCAAGAGTCCGACCGCGATTTTTGCGCCTAAGATAGGGAGCAAGTGGAGTAGTAGGCTCCAGCTGATCATAACGATCAAGTCTATCTATACGCTGTGTTCAGGGGGGCATGATCGAAGCGGCGCATCACGCGAGCACCATCATCATCATCATAACGCGGCAATTAGACCACGACTGCGTGCTAATAAGTAAGCGCCAGGCTCTCCTATAACTTTTCGATGCTCAGCACCTCTGCGAGCATCGTATTCACCTACGCAGCACCTCTTACGCCTTTCCATTGCATCCATCAGATGTATTAGTACTTAGTCGTATAAAGTATACGGTTTGCCTTTTTCATTTGGGAATACGGATTCGAATAGTATGGACTTCGAGGTGAAGCTCTGCTCGTATGGGCAACGAGTTGAGAGAAATCCGTTTGTACGGCTGGTTGCACTTTCAAAGTTGGGTGGGATATGGATTTACGGGAGGATCGTCTTCGGCTGAATGGGAGATGAGGTTCGATTGACGCATCAATCACACCAGAAAGGACGTCCCGTCGTTTATTGTAAGTAACTTACTCACGGTGCGGGTCATGCAGATTTTTCACTTTACGTATATATAGATGTAACTCTTCGAGGCCCAATTTTTTATGATCAAACCTTATACCCCAAAAATTCGACAAAATTTCGCACTCTCTGTAGCAAAAATCATACATTTGAGTTCAGTCACATATCCTGACCAAACTTTCAGGTTGCCCGGAGGTGGCGCCGAAAAAAATTTTGCAAAAATATATAAATACTATCATTTATTCTGGCAGTAATACCAGATCGCAAAACAGTTCTGATTGATTGATGCGATAACAGAATCAGTATTGTTCTCTGGAAAAATACGATTTTGGTTATACGGCAAAACGCAAGGCCGTACGATCAAAGTTTTCTTCTCAGTGTGTAGAGCGATAAATTATCATCAAGCTAGAAAAAATTGAATAATTTATAGCCAAACTGGCTCTGAATTTGCAGGCTTGTTTTTCGAGTATTCAGAAGGAATCCAGTCTCATTGACTGCTCGGATCTGAACTTTCCTACTGCCGAGAAACCAAAAGCAATGATCTTTACTACTCGTGTGATGCTACAGTTGTAGTGTGTTCATTTCATTATCAAAATTATGTACTCAAAAATTCAGAAATTGTTTAGCGTGTGTCGTGCGATCGACCTCGAACGTGTCAAACTTCCAAACACGATTAAACGCCTTGATACCTTGAATACTCTTGCAAATTGTTATAGGCCTCGTAAAAAATTTCCTATCCGAAGAAAGATATGCTCATTGTAAATCTTCAATGTGGGAGATACAATAACGAGATAAACGTGATGGTGCCTCTTTAATCACCATGTCAATTCCTGAAATATTGCGATATGTGGTTTTAAAGTATTACAAATTAGGTTGGACATGGATTTCGTCTCACTTGGATCATGGAAGAATGAAAAACACGCGTCTGTTGGAGAATCTCATTTTCACATTGTCTGGAAATTTCTATGGTGCAGGATCATGCCGTTGACGGCCTGACACAGTAGAAAAATGGTAATTAAAAATGACTGTGACGTCAGTCAATTTTTTTCGCTCCTGTCTTTATGCACGTTGGCCCAAAGACCTCTAATGATCTAGTTTTTGATGGTACAAATTCCGCTGTCCCAAAAAATTTTTTAATTACTCTAACCCAAAAATGACAATTTTTAGGCTAAAATAATTACCTCAAAATCGCCAAAAGCGCTTAAAGCGAATTTAGGGTTGTCTTGATGGGAAAATACGTCGGTTACCTCGCTTGCAAGCTCATTTTGGGCACCGGACGACTCATCTGTCCTAGTGCACGAAGTGGGCGGCGGGCCCAGTATTGGTACCGAGTTGCAGAAAAGACGCTTGCGAGGACGGCTCGAGAATGGCATTTCTTTCGTTGGAAGCAATAAAGTACCTTGGAACATTTCACTATTATAAAGTATAGCCTTTCCAATGGTTAACAACTGAATTATCCATTCGGACGTATAAAAGAGAGTCTCGTCTCTCTTCAGACTCATAGAATCTTACAGAATACGCCTTTGACAGATGATTCATCTCGCAACTTTCCCTTTGAACTTGATACTCCTTTAACCCTCAATCTCACTTTGACGAAACATCACTCATCCGTGAGCGCATCATACATATTTCTTCGCAGTTTCTGCACAAAACATCCCATATATTCCCGCATTCCATAAAATGTGTAATTGCACTACAGATCTCACTGAGACGTAAAATTTTATACGAGATTCTCATCGTTACTTGAAACTTTTCGAGCGTGATACACCTGAGTTGATGTGCATCATTTCCAATTTTTATCACTTCGGTTTACACGGTTCGATCGGGAACTATGAAGAATATACTACAGCAATAATATTGTGAAGTGCTAGACGAGTAAAAAAAATTGCTTCGCTTCGTAATTGTCTTCGTCAATTTCATGTGTAAATGATATAAAAAATGTCCTTGGCCAAATTTTTCAGAGCTATATTGTCAGGTGTGTTTTCAGAATGTGAAAATTGTTCGCGCGCCTGTGCATCACGCCTATACACATATTATGACTCGTGAACAAACCGCTCATGCGGGCTCATGTAATCACCCGATAGAACATAGAACTGAAGCACACTTCAAATATTTGCTCATTATTGAGTCATTCCGCCCTCGTCAAAGTCACCAGATGGATCCGGATGTTGATTTTCTATCGAATCATCGAGTAAAGAAGTGAGTCGGCGAAGAAAATTTGGAAGAAACCATCAACATCACCCTTATAGCGCTGGATCTCAATTCATTAACAAATGTCTCAGTTTCGTGCAGGAATGTAAAATTCCCTCGTCGTTGCGCTTGAGGCCATATTTTTCTAATCTTAGATTGCTGTCATGGCGACTACAGATTTAGTTTTGCTATACTAATTAGGCTCACTCAAGAGGTGTATAGATGAATATTCCGCGAGTGATTCTGAAGAATCGGCACTTGAAATAGTAAGCTCTGTCGTTCACTTGGAATACATTCATTTACCCTAAATTGTCCCGTTTAACCTGATTGCAGCAAAGACTCATTAAAATTGTTCATGAAAATTGTCTACATTTCTCTCTGAGTGTCGCGCTAAAAAAGAAAAATAATTGAAAAATCTCCATAATCAATACAATCAGGCAGATGAGAAACGGCTTGAGCGAGTTCACGGTATAACCTCTGTAGCGTAAAACGATATAAATTCCGTTCCAATTTCACGTTTCATAATCAGAGTACTCGAATCTCCACGCAAAAGAGATTAAATGGCGAAAATGCGATTACTGCCACTTCTTGCTGCCGCATTAGCCTGCATCAGAATTTCTTGCGCGATGAGCTTCTCTAAAATTTTCTCGAGCGTTCTCCATATTTTGCACACAGACAAAACTATCTGAAGCTCGTTAACACAGAAATACACCTAGATAGTACTGTGCATAGAAGAAAAGCTCTGCAATAAAGAGAGAGAGACAGAACTTGGAGCATCAAAGGCAAATTCCTCGCCTGGGTTTGCTCGGATTCAGTCGTTTAATCCGCTTCCGTACATCGCAATTTTGGACAAAATCGAAAGCTCGCTTCGTGCTGTGGAACAGATGGAAGAAGCGCTCTCGCACGCGAGTTGGAGATTTTTGCACAGTATACCGAGTTCTGATTTGTGAGTGAGTAAAAAATCAGGTACAGTGGATTTGGGCCACGGCGTACGAGCGATTCTCGATAGTAGCCAAATAGTACGTATCCTGAGGGCAGAGAGCATCAATTTTGAAGCGTTTGGTTCGGGTTGGATGAGAATGGGCTGGGCTTTGACCGAGAGAGGGAGATCGAAAATTGCTCAGGTATTTATAGACGTACGTGGTTTTATCTTGTCCGATATATTGAGGAGGTCATTATGAATGTAGCGGGCAGAATTCGCAGGGCCTTGGGTTTGGTGGATATCTATCCATTTATCCGATCTGTGGCTTCACTGACAATGTTAACGATCGATTTGGAGTGCGGAATGGTATTTGATCTGCGGGTAGAGTTGATGACAACGGCATTGTTCCACAGATATTTGGATCACAGTACTGTATGAGATCACCTCTTTGCAATTATTCCGACACTGTATATATTTCACGATGAAAAGTGTCCATTTGCCCTCGAAGAAAAAGATTCAAGGACGCAAAAATAATCGATGATGGATCACTTACCGGTATCCTTTTTGTTTCTGCCTCTCTTGGACCCACAGCGCGTCGCCGAGCGCGTGCGCCCCACTCTGAACTCCGCCCATCGCTCAAGGATCAGCAGCACCTGGTTATCAAAGTAATTAAGGTAAAGGCGCCAGTAGCGGAACACGGCTAGTTGGGCGCCTATAGTGGAACACCCAATTCACATGGATTTTTAACCGCAAAAAGTCGATTCATCATTTGAGTAAAAATTACACCGTGTTCTTTGATATTATATATTTCAAATCGATGTCCTGCAACACCCGTAAAAGATTCATAAATCAAATGAAAAAACCATGAAAAGTATAAGCTCATAATCACCCTTTAGAGGCTGTTCCACTGTAGGAGCCTTCCTCAAAAAAGGAGCCTATAATGGAACAAGAGTGTGCCCTCAACTGGAACAGGTTTTATATTTTCACTGTATTGAAAAACCATCCGGGAATCGATTTTTTCCGGTCGCGCGTCATTTATTTTATACAGGTCAGGACAAACAAACCACTAATTGTCTACCAAATATTTTCAGAATGACTCCGAAGCGCTGTTCCACTATAGGAGACTTTTCGCGTTCCACTGAAGGCACCGAGCTCAGGATTGGTTGTTCCACTATAGGAGACAACGGATCCTTTCGTGAACATCCAATTACTCTTGTTGTATACAAGTAATCAACTTGTAACTTTTTTCAAAATATGCAGAAAGAGTTTATCTACAAGATGCGTTACTTCCCGTTCGCGAGAAACTCAAATATCATTCAAAATATGTAAATTACTGATTAGCGATCATTTTTTGTTCCACTACTGGCGACTTTACCTTAGTTCGATCATCAATTTACTGTATATGAATAGATTGTGCTTCACTGAAAATTTCTCAAAAATGTAAAATTTGTCTATGGGCTCTATTCAGACAGTCTAAATGTACCAGTTTACCAATCTTATCAAATGTTGAAGTTGATGATGATAAATTATGAAAAAATTGTATCTCGATTGTCAATCAATGAAATTATTGTGTAACATCTCAAACAACAAACAAATCCACACAGAATTTTGAAAACGCTCGATCATTCTTTATAATGAGGGTCATTAATCAATCATGTCCTTGAAATTATTAAACGAGTGAATATCGATTTGCAATAGTGAAGATTCAAACGATAAGTAATGGAAATTACTCAAAATTTGGCCATATGAAAATTTTACTCAGATGGAAAATTAGCTATTCACCAGGAGAAATTATTAAATAAATAATTTGTAACAACATTATTTTTCTATAAAAAGTTCCAAGAACGTAATAACTAAGAGATTTGACGATCACCAGTTCTGGAATTTTTTACCAAATTTTTATTTCAAAATTTTGAAAATATTTGAAATTCCCGCCTTACGCGTTTAGTACGTTCCTTGCTCACCAGGAGGCTGCACTAAATGTGGCAACACCAACAGAAATGAAATGTTCGAGATAGAGAAGGAAAATCAAGGCCCACGTGTGCATCTTGTATCAGGACGAATAGTTTGTTCCTACGTTTATTTTATCGAGAAAGGGTCTTAGCCGCAAGGTTTCGACCCACTTGGAATTCAACAATAGTCTATCAAAGGGCAGCTAAGACCACCTGGCTGCACCGCGTATCCCTTTTGGGCTGCGCTGTGAGTCGCGGAATGACATTGGAAGCCCTCGAGTCCTGCATGATCCTGCAGTCGCTGTTTGCGGGATTGAGAGCCGTGAGGAAATTACCGTGTAAACCACGCAAAAACTGACCAATCGACATAATATTTAGTAGCTTTTGACAATGTCATCTCCATCGGTTCGGTTCATAATGAAAAAATTCGCTAACGATTCATGATTTTTCGCGTTCATTAAACATGTTATTCTTACTTTAGTGCTTCTCAACGGTTCCGACAGTCTGGTTTGGTTGTTTTCGATGAAACTTTTAAACAATTACGAGCATCAATTAACACGTTCACCGCGGAAGATAAAATCGGTGATCTTATGTTATTTCTCATAAGGCCAAAATTCTCAGCACTGGGGGGAAGGATACGCGGGGACCACCGGTGAGCCCCGCCGCGCCGCAGCTAATGCGTCGATATCTTATTCCGATTACCCTATTCGATGTTTTTCATTTCATCTCATATTCTTTGCATTTTCAATCTCCTGCGCAATTCTTGAATATCAGGAAACCAATTACTTGAAAAGAGAAGGATGAAAAATATAAATGGCATTTTCTCGTATTTTAGAGAAGCCTTCAAAATTGTCTGTCCTTCGGACACATTGATCTTTCAGAAAAAAGTTCATCAAACCATGTGAGAATTTCAGCCAAAATTATACCCGCGATGCGTTTTCATGCGAACCCACTATACACTCAAAACACGGCGCGGGAAATTCGAATAGGCGGTGCAGAGCCAAGCGCAGCATTAGTCACAACTTCTTGAGAATTTGGTAAAGTGTAATCCACAAGAAGCTGATCGGCAAAGTATCTGCAAAATATTTGCACGCCCGCACACTCCTGTACAAAAAACGTCCTTGCTATCCGTTGCACAAAACTCACCCTTCCACTATTCGTAATCATCAATCTTACCTGGGGCACGGCATCAGCTTCCTTTTCGATCCTCTCGCATCCGGCGTTTGTCACTCCGACATCACACACCTGAGTAGTATTTTTCCTCCTCTCAAATCCCTGGTCACTTTTTGCACACACCTCGGGATGAAATTTCCCGGTTAAACTCTCAATCGTCTCAGCTTGGTATCTCATCCGTGGCACTTTTGTGTCAAAAATCGACTCACTTCAATGTAGTGTCTGTGAAATTTAGGATTTATCTTATGGAACTACGTTGCGGCCGCAATCGCGTGGATGCACCGATGGTTCGCGGACTGCATCGGATGCACGAGTGCGTGCGCGGGCGAGGAAGACGAGCCCAAGAGAAAAGACTCTTCTCCGTTCTTTGCGAAGGCGGAGAGAAATTTCCACCTCTACCTGCAGATGCGTATCCTTCTGAATTAAATCGAAGCCCAATTATATTGTGCGCAGAGCCTATTCAATACCTGTCATTTGTATATTGGCATGATTTTCGTCTTCAAATATTTTCTCGCAATATTTCTGGAGACCAGTTAAATCAAGAATCGAGAGTATTTAGAACTGCATCCTAACAATTTTGAACAAAAGTCGACCATCTGCAGGAAAACAGCCAAAGCCGTAAAATACTTAATTTCCTTGCAAAATTCACTGAAATAATGAGTTTGAAGTTTGAGCAATGACTGTTTCAAATCATTCTTTACTGATCTTGGTACAGACAAGCGACCGGTTACTTAATTCAAAACCTCTTCGGTTGAAAAAAAAAAAAAAACGTCAACGGTACTACAAAAGTTGCAGCAAATGCCATGTATCTGATTTGTGAGATTGAAATAATTTGCTCATTTCATTCCACAATGTAAATACTTGAATGATTTTCCACCAAACTCGGCAACCACTTGGTTGAAAAATTCAACAACGAATTGGAAATTCAAAAATAGGTATTGACACGGGAGCCATATGGTGGTCAAAAATCCAATCAAGTTCCATCACAATTTTTCATGAACGAATAGAAATAAACATCGCTGGCGTCGCTGAAAGCCTTTTTGGCAAAAAGTTCAGATTAAGCATTTTTGCGTGGCACGTGAATAACCGTTCATTATGCGTTTGGTTTACTACGGTCAGTCACTCGTCCGGGCATCTCTATTTATTTACAAAAAAATGCAATAAAACTTGTCCTTTTGACCCAATAACGTCATCCGGAAAGCACCACTCATCAATTTCATGGGTTCCGTATTAATACCCATGATAAAAGAGTTGGTGAATTTTGTACGCAAGCTATAATATAGGCTAGGTAGACCCAGATGGGCGGCAATCAAATCTAGGATATTTCACCGGAAAGCCTCTGAGTGCCGGCCATTGATCTACAAAAAACTGTGATGAAACTTGTTCTTTTTTCTTTTTGATTCGATAGCTTTGCCCGGGAGCCATCATTTATCAACAGTATGAGTCCCGTATTCAACCCCATATCAGCAGTGGTAAAGTTTTCAACCAATTGGTTGCAGCTTTTCCCACACATTTCTTACAATGCATCTTTTTCGTGACAAAAAAATGAACGCTGTGTGTACGCTTTTCATAATTTAATGTGCTTGCATCCGGAAAAGTCCGTGTTCGGGCAGAGGAATGAATATAGTTACACGTGCTTCGTGCGCGAACATACAAATGAATTCAATAATTGGTAACGAGCGCAGGCTGAAATGAGATAGATTACTTATTATGTATCTAGACTGAAATAACATCTACTGTATGACGTATCCAACCTCAAAAGATATTACAGGTGTAATCTTTCCGTATTTCAATCATAACCATCAGACTTATTTACGAGCTAATTGATGTACCAATTTCATTCCCGATTCGAACACTAAAATTTATTGTATAAATACTTGCACCGTCGCTATTAAGTATTCTATGTGTTCTTTTTATAGATCTTATTGAATCTAATGTACGTCGTGAAATTACAAAGACTGCGCAAGCGAGTATTATAGCAGGGTATGAGGTACTTGATGAAAACCCGACTAGGTAGAGAGAGTATAATTTTCCTGAGTGGGCTTATACCCACAGACCCAATTAATGCTGAAGAGCTTGCGAGCAAGCTCGAATAATCTTTGTATGAGCCCTTCATTCAGCGGGCTGCAACACATGTAGCACAGGACGTGCTCTAGCCTCGTCTCATATCAAAATCTTCCTTATCGATCCCAGCATGGAGAAATTCTTGACTGTGTGAATCCTGAAAATGATATGTACTCCGATTTGCTATTGGGATATTCTTTCATGACGTAGAGTAGATTTTCGTGTCGAAATCTTTTCAGTGTGTCATCCAAAGTGACAGGTTTAAACGAAATATGAAGCGTGTCTGATGGTGAATTCGAATGTAGGAGGAGACTCGAGTCGATCAACTGTCTCATCCTTCATGCAGACAACTTTGCTCGAAATTCAAATGGTGCACTTGGGCACTGAATTTCAGGTGGTTCATGCCGTACAGCCAACTTTATTCGCTCGCCGTGCAGAGTTTTTGACACTTGAACCCATTTTCTGCGTGTTGGCCATCCACTTGAATATTCTCGACGTGTCTAATTCGCGGATTAACCGGAGAGCAAGATTTACCATCCAAGTTCGTCGGAGCTTTTGACTTGGCCACTTTGTCCAAGTTTCCTTGAGAGTAGGTTGCAATAATTACGTTGGTGGATAAAACGGTTGTGAATGGCTGGATGACTTTTTTATTTCATTTTACTTTTATTTTTTGAATGTACTGGCTGATGGAGAGTTATATTAGTCGTACGGCAAAATTCACTGAATCACTCCTTTAAGATGGATATCATCACCAGCAAAAGTTGTATTGCTGTTGCATCAAATGCTCTAATGGATTGAATGAAGAATTTTGACAAATAATTGCTCCCCCGTTCTCTCCTTCCCTTATGTGATATGACTTGCATCCCAACACATCTGTCATTGAGTTCGATCCACTCGTGGATTGGAATTTTTAAAAAATGGTCCAAATTTTCGCAATTCAATAAAAGAAAGATCTTGAATTATAGTCTATGAATGATCATTTAAAATGACGAAAGTATTGACCGTTGAATTCGAATGTTATTCAAAGTCTTATCCTACTTGCAAAGTTCTGATATCAGAAAATCAAATGTCCATCTGCGATCAATCTTTGGTTGCATCAGGTGTAAAAAATTCCATAATGCCTCGGCATGGAAAAAAAATCCGACGTTTGTAGGTATTCCACGAGTGAAACGCGTCTATCCATCTACTTGGGCGTTGCGTGCTCAGCCTTTCAAATTTGCTCTCATCTCGCTCTCTGGTGCTTCATCGAGTTCTACAGCAGTAAATTCGAGCAGCTGTAACGATTTTCTTTTCGAGAGTAGTTTACGTGAAGGGAGTGAAATCGAATTCAGCTAAATTTGCATTATTCAATCGTTCAGCGAATGAGCGACACGTTTCTTGAATTTTGAAAATAGAAAACATAAATTGTAAACAATTTGAGCTCTTGCAATGATTTTAAGAGGTCAGAAAGACCAGACGCGCAATGACAATGAGAAAAATTCATTATGCACAAAGCATCTGGTCCTCTCATAGATAGATCCGCGCAATCTCGGGGAAATCCATGCCAAGCGCAAAACTCATTCGGAACGCCCAAAAAATTTGTCTGATGAAATTCTCGACGCCAAGTTGCACCCTGCACCCCAGTTTCAATCCAATCTTGCATCTCATCTAAAGTTCCATTTTCCACTCACGATGCACCCAAAAAAACTCTGCGAACAATCCTCTAAAAATCACATACCGCACACCAACAAACGAAATCTAACATTCACTGTCCAGAGATCCTTCAACACAAGTATTATCCCTCAAACTGGGCCGTACCTCTATCCTCCATATTTGCAAGTCCAGAAAACAACAAAAACTGGGCCACATCATCGAAATTGAAAGCTCCCGCTATAGAGGCATCAGCGCATCGTGCATGATGCAGGCAATTACGCTGCTCTGATTTTTTGCAGCATCATACACCTTTTTATATGCGCATGTACAGCGAGATATATACGAGTTGGCACGAGCGATGCGCCATTCGGTTCCGGCCTGCTTGCCATGGAAGACCCACTCGAACCATCATCAGCTCTCTACACTCTGATAGCCCCGAAGCATCCTATGATATTTCTGCCGTGGTTATTATCGCACTACTTTGATGCTCGTTATTCAAGACGTTTACGTACATTTGTGGCTATTAGAAACCTTTTACGGAAATTGTATTGTATGGGTTGAAGGCGTGCATTTCTACATGCTATATTCTAGGCGTGACAATAAGGTGGTTATCGGGACTTGGGACTCTGCCAAATCGCATTGGCCGAGCTTGAGTTGATCATTCGGGTCATAGTGATATGCGGGACGACGTGTGGCTATATCAATCGATGTTTCGATTTCGAAGTTGCGAGCGCAATGGGGTCAGAACTTCGTTAGAATGAATTTCAGATTTTGTCACGACTTTCAGTGATGAGTTGCACCAAACATTCGAATTTCATGCGTTGGAAAATTTCAAAAATACATCATAATATATCATACTGGTAAGATCTTTGATGCTCCGAGCCAAGCTGTATTTTTTTAAAATCCTTTTTAATGAAACTTGCATAAAGTTCAAGTGAAAAATACCAAAAATATTCAGAATCAATGGACTAATTCATCATCTGAGATCAGGGCTCACGATGTTCAAGTGCCCAATACAAAAGTACCCAAAGATGGCGATGTGAATATTTTTATTCATCTCATGCAGAAACAATTCTGCTTTGATTTGCATTTTGAGATACAGGAATTCCACTTTTATACCCCGGGTGCCCGGTTTTTTCCTCCACCCCGGCTTGCCCTCGTGAGCGTGGAGCAGGGATACGCCCTGCCAGCGCGTCGGCTTTGAGGATGGCCAGTGCGAGACCAGAAGTGATTCAGCAATGACCGATCCTCCTGCCGGACTACCGACTTTCGGGTTCGGACACCCAGCACAAGGCCGAAACCCGCACCCCTCGGTGGGATGTCTGGGTCTCTTGTATGCTTCCTTGGAGCCCAGGAAGCCCCTCGGGTTGATAGATGAGTCGTCTAGGCTCGCATTGTTACCGCCCGGAGACGATTCCAATGTGAGTCCCTAGACTCACCCACACTCCGGCAGGTGCTGACTAGGGCCGGGAGTTTGTCAGGCTCCAGGGCTGATACGGGTGCATTTTGAGAAACACCGAGAATTTTTTAACTCATACAACTTTTTCAAAATGGTCGTACAGTTATGGTGACGGAACATCCACCCTCGTGTTTTCGAAAAACAGCCATTGGTCCTTCCTCGCCTTGCACCAATATACCAACTCAATTCACAATTCTCCTGTTGAATTCGTTCTTGCGTAAAATACGGCTTCATTAACGCTTTCCTCAACAACGTTATCCTTCAGCTTCTCGTTGATTTATGACCACTTGCAATGAGGCTTTGTGGGCTAATGCTCTTTTCTCTCAACACACGCCAAGCATGTATAATAATTTGTCAGAATCCCGGAGAATATAATCCATGTTTATAATCCCTCATCGCATATGGTACAGGCCGTCAACTATTTCAACAAACTGAACTCGCAAAAACTGTAGATCATAAACTAGAAAAACATGCAAGTGCTAGTGCAAGGGTCATTCAGAGAGTCTCCCATGTATACATCACGTTTATTATTATTATTATTATTATTATTATTATTCCCTTTTTTCGTAAAATGAATCATTTATGCAACTTTCCGATGTTTGTGTGCTATTTAAATTGCAAAAAATAGTATTCGCACCTCGTTCATGAGATTCCCCGGTTTCGAGCGATTATTTTTCGACCTCCGCCTGCGGCTCAGTCCGAAAACCAATCGATTAGAAGCGGGCTATAACCTCATAAATCCGGTGCAAAATGTACCAATTTCATTTTTCTTCTTTTTCAGAAGAGCTTTGACAAAATTGTATAAATCCTGACTGCGAATAGTCAAACTCACCATCGTCTCAAAATTTTCCAAGTGGCGTACAAGTGCAGTAGCATGTACTGGAGTACATATAGATTTATGCACGGAGTGACAAATGTTTTCCTCTTCCCGTGCGAATAACCCCGAACCAGACGATTCTACCCGCAGTGCCAAATTCACGTTTCTATACATGTGTGCCATGCACTTCCTATACGAATTCATACGACGGTGCACTCTTTACCAAAGAAAAATGCACGTGGTGAAAAACTGGGTCGTTGGGGTCGTCGTTTGAGGTTTTACTGGCTTGTGATATGATCAATATATACCCGTGAGACCGCCCATTCGATAGATGATTTACACACAGAAAGTCGGCTCTCTGCTACGTTCACAGCCAAAATCAATACAGACCATAATCTCTCCCGACTGGACATCAAGTATTCACGTATAAAGGTTGGTCTGGCTGAAATTGGCGAGATATCATGAATGAACAATTCAGATTCATACTGTTGACGAATGCTGGATGGATTACTGTTTATGTGATGATAAGAGTATCTCATGAAATGTTGACCTTTGACGGTACTACCCATAGGGATTGTATGGTGAGGAATGTCAGAGTCAAAATTTGGAAAGATTGCGCTGTTATATTCTAGAGTTTGTTTCTATCATTGACCACCGAGGTGATCACTAAGTACTTAGAAAAATTTCAGTGACACGACTTCCACGAGGAACTCACTTGTATGATTTCGAGGTAACTTCTCGAAAAACTGGTTATGAGTGCAAATACACTTAAAAATACCAACGCAATTTTCTGAGAATGTGAAATAGACTTTTCTTTCGACCTCGTACAGAATCTTCCATAGTATATGTATAACTCATCCCCGTGACCATGCTCCGAATGAATGTTCTACACCTAACGTTCGTAATCTATAAAAACTCAAATTTTTCCAAAATTCTTTGTTTCAGAGGTCATAGTGGAGTACTACAGAGGTCTTCCGAGAATCACGCTGCCATTGCCCTCGAGGCCGCAGAAATGCATGTTCACATTGAAACCGATCACCCAGACGGTTGGCGATTTCTTGGACATGCTCAAGCTCGAGGACCCGGCTGTCGTCGAGGCCAGCGTAACTACTCCAGGTAAAATTATACACCATGAATATTTCAGGCCTTGAATCCATCTTTTATCGTGCTCTTATAATACGCAAGACGTATTTGACACAGTTCTGTAACTAATCGATATCCTTGTGCGATTGATACATGCATTTTTATTTTCGCATGGTACAGCTGGGATAAAAATGGGTGCCACAAACAGGATAGAAACGCTGCTGATGGACGATTTTCATCTCGTCATCAACGACAAGGTCTATCCGGTTTCACCTCCTCCTCCTATAGAAGCCCCCAAGGTATGACTTCTGAATTTCAATGTTTTTCATGGAGAAAATATTTTTGTATAGTCACAAATCACTGCAAAAGCATTTCTCCCTAATTTAAACTTTTATTGTTCATAAGCCTATCTCTAATATCCGGACATTTCATAACTCGGGCGAAGTAAAGGATTTAGTCTCTAGGTGACCGAAAAAACTTGACACATCCTGAGATCCTTATCACAATAAACCCTAATCAAAATTCTTCAAGTTCATATAGTCTTACATAAAGTAATTTTTGCTTGAGCAAAACGCCTCTAAGTAAAAGCACCAATAATGGAACACCGTATTTTACACCGAAATTTGGCACCTATACTGGAACAAAGATTTTCTCCGCAAAAAACGGACCAATCGTCGAACAAAAAATATTGGCACGCTCTTCATTGCAATGGAATTCGAGCTCATGCATCGCGATATGTATGAAAAGCTTTTTAACTCCATGAAAAAATCATGAAGTATATGGTGTCTCAACCACCCTCCATGGGGTGTTCCACTTCAGGTTCCACCCCTGAAAACTGAAATCTAGCTTTGTAAAGGACCAAAGCTAATGAATAATATCTTTTCGATTACATCCTTGATGGATTCGAGTAATTTACCTGTCAAGGCACAATTGTGTTTCAATAAGACAACTCACATGACTGTTCCGGTATAGGTCCCACGATTTTCGAACTGGATGCTATACTGGAACAGCACTATATTTTCCAACAGAGCTAGTTCTAGATAGTCATTGGGGTCATGAACGATATGATTTTAAGTACAAATCGGCTGCATTTATGGCAGACTAAAGTAATTTACTTTACGAATTGCATCTGAATAGAATTTTGTTTAAGTGAAGTAACACTTAGTTGGCTATTTCATCGATCGTAAGTTCCATGCACTTGAGAGTGGGAGCTATACTGGAACAGGTAATTTCGAACCTTAAATGAGATTTCAAGTCAATGAATCATATTTTTTCGAGTACATATACTTCGTATTTTGTGAATTAATCTATTCTGACACAACGATAATACTTCAAATTATATTAATTGTCTGTTCCACTATAGGTTCCTTTCATGCGTTCCAGTACTGGTCCCTAGGTTGAAAGTCGGTGTTCCGCACTAGAGGAGCAAAAAATGCTATCGTAAAATACTAATTACTTTAATTTTATAAGCTCTTTCGGGGTTTTCTTTTTAGCAAACTGTTCGCAAAGAGTTTCCCTAAAATCTACACCAATCTGATCATATAGCTTACTCAAATTGTTTCTCCGAGACTCAAGTGACCAAAAAGTACTCGGTTTTCTGTTCCACTATTGGTGCTTTTCTTATGTGTCAATTTTCTTAGCGGGAAATGCGGAATGCATATTTCTTTACGACACAGCAATTATACAAGTGTTCTCCAAACACTCCTCATGAGCATCACGATCACGATCAGACTGGTTTTTCTTTTTCAATAACACCTGTGCAAAAAAGAAGTCAACAACCACGGCGTATTACTCATCCAGTCAACAATCATTTTAACGGTGATATCTGATTGAGCTCTGTGAAATGTATCTATTTCATTCGTGTCACACCCGTTATTATAATAATTGCCTTCATTTGCACTAAAATTGAAAAAGCTTTCGTCTCATTGACCAAAACTATACTGGCGGAGATTTTTAATTGCCCTGAACTTCACTGAACTTGCGGCTTTTTTGCCCAGGAAAACTTGCGGCAACTGCGAGACTTGCAAGCCTTAATCAGTCAACTCTACGACACTTTCAATGCTCGTGAGTACCATGCCGAATTGGAGCGAGAGGTGATGCTGCATCTCGAGGAGGTTAAAGTGGAACTCGAGCCGCTGGAGCAGGTTCGTAAAATGAATGTAAATTTCAACTTAGCTTCACGTGTTCCTCGAATTCAAACCCTTAATTATGAAGCCAATGGTTTTCCATCCCACCTTTCGTCCTTCGGCGATATAGAAACGACTATTGTACATAGAATCTTCCCCATTTCAACTCTGCATCGGAGAAGGTCTTCATTCTTCATGATAATTCAGAATATTTTTATAGCAACTCGTGAAAAATTTTTCCGATTTTAAATATAGCCCTTGGTGACTGCAGAAGTTGAGAAAAAATTACCGATTCCAAATATGCGATCGAGACCCGTGTGCCGAGCAGCTTCAAACTTTTCGCTCAGTCAACTACTTTAGCCATCCAGTAAAGTCAAACCCAAATAGTTTTCTCGGCCATTCTCGTCACAGTTAAGAGCAACTCCATGACCAGACTCCAAACTCTCGAACTTGCGATTTTAAGTTGCGAATAACTCCCAAGGCCATGGTATCCCCATTTCACGTTCGCTATCTGTATCTTGATTCGATGTGATAGGTCAAAAAAAACTTTCTTTGTGATTCAAAATTTTGATCGTTATGTGAATTGCAGATGCGGGTGGAGCTTGAGGAGGCTGGTGCTAGGAGATCTCATTTGGCCACTTATGTGGCTTTGGGCATGATGTCCTTTCAGTTTGGATTTTTGGCTCGTCTAGTCTTTTGGGAGTACTCGTGGGACGTAATGGAACCAATCACGTACTTCGTTACGTACGCCACCGCAATGGGCTGCTACATGTATTTTATCGCAACGAGACAGGTGAGATTTATATAATGGCATCGCAATTGCACTTTATCTCAAAAAATGAAACCGCGAACTGCATTTCTTCTTCTCGATTCAATATCATCAAAAAAATATTCAACCCTATTGATGTTACGGAGGTAGACTCAAATTTTGTGGTTCATCACCTTGAACTTCAGCCATTCTATGTGTTTTTCCCCATAACATTGAACAGATAAGGAGTTTTTTACTGAATTCTGGACATGATCGGACTCACTTACTAGTAGGTGCGGGTGTATGAAAATCATTTCTAATTAGATAAACCACTGATATCTGACAACACAATTTTCATCCTATGCTCACGCGGATTAATGAAAATTTCATTTGTCGAAGAACCATCAAAAGGTAAGAATTCCAAACTTTTTCGCTGGATTTGTCAAAGCTTGAACATTTATGGAAATTCATATTTCAGTCGGAATTCTATCTGTGTTGCATCATAGATTTAGATTGGAATAGCTTCATAATCACAGCTTCTCCACATGTTTTTCAAGGATTTTGAGTATTTCATACGTATAATGATCATGATTGTAGTAGTTTTTCCAGCGTTAATTGTGATCATAGATCTCATCAGTTTATTTTTTGTAGTACAAATTTCTGACAAACGAGTTCTTGAATAAAATCTTGAAGGATTCGCCGTGAAATATTAGAAAAATAGAATCAGCCATCGATCTAGTGGAAATATTTTTTTGGAAATCAACATACCAAGCCTCTTAGACAACTAACAACATTAGGTGCTTGGAATCTAGTCGGTATAAATGAAATCATGTGAGCTTTTTTTTAGAAAAACATTTTTCACCCGCACCTATTACACTCTAAACCGTCAACGATTGCAAGTTTGGCCTGTTTTTTATAGTCAACAAACTAGTGCAATTGCTAAATCTATTGTATTTGAAGAATAGATTATGGATATTCTTGAGTACAGTTGAACTGTGCTTGTGAGTTAATCGGTACGTTATTTTGTGTAAAGGAAAATTCAACATTTCTTTTGTGTTTACTGATGTAAGATATTTTAAATGTGTCAAGGTATTTCATATGGAAAACTACCTCTACCCTGAAGAATTATTCGATCGGGTTGTATGATCTCATAGAAATTGTTCATAGTTTTTCATAACCAATTTGAATAACAGCCTCCCCAGCTACACAATTTTTACTCAACTTTGATCGAATTCAATTACATCGTTGTCCAAAGTTACTTCTTTTGCTGTCGAACGATGATTTCCATGCGGATCTCTAAAGATCCATCAAAATTACTTTTTTTACACGAATCATAGATTCCATTGCTCTATTTTTTGAATTTTCATCTGTTCTCGTCTTTTCTTGATCGATAGTTATTTTCTTATAGTATCACTAAGATGCTTGCCCTATCAGTTTTGCAGATGTGAATCATCGCAGTTTTCGAGAGTTATTTCTGTTCGTACCTCCAAACTCAACAAATTTTTTTTACCCGACAGGAATACACTTTGCCGGACGTATTTCATCGGGAGCATCTGATAGGCTTTCACAAAAAGGCCAAGAAGAAAGGCTTCGATCTCGATCGCTACAACATGCTGAAGGACGAGGCTTACGAGCTCGAAACCATGCTGAGAATCATCCGAGGTCCACTACACCATCATCAATGCACCATCGAGCAAAAGCGTCGAGAGCGTCTTGAAAAATCTCGATCCTCGTCCTCGTCGCCATCTTCGTCACCATCATCCTCTCGATCACCGTCTCCGACTCGAAGTAGCCACGACAGGAGCAACAAAAATGTCAAGAAAGATAGCAAGGACATGACATCCACCGGAGGCTTCTCTCAGCCACTAAGCCAACTCTTGTCTAATGTCCCGAAAACGCGTCCGACGACAAAGTAGATAGAGATTCTAATTTAACGAATAATCCATGCGATTTTACTATGTGGATCATCGAAGGGCATCTTTTCAGCCTCGCGTTCGGGGCGGTAAATACCCACTCGATCACTGCGAATTTATTCTAGATTGCGTAAGGAAATACCTACTCTGGAAGAAAATTTCTTCTTAGAAATAGCTGACGATTGTCGAGTGTTTACGTATATGTAAGTAGGAAAAAAATGTGCAGATGTGTGGAAGTTTGATATTTTCTATTATCCTCATCGGGAATTACTAGATTGACGTATCAATTCTGGTTCTTCTATCGAATTAGATCGGTGTTTCTCGTATTTTTTTGCAGCTTCATTCGAAAAGATTATTTGTTTATTTATCAGGCTGTACAGTTGTCACAGAAGAAGCCACAGTTTTGGAAATACGAATAACATATTACAGATTATACATATCTGAATATTTTCTTAAACGTTCGTTACAATGAATGTATGATGAATTATTTTCCCTTCATGTATTAGTTAGCTCAGTACGTAATTTTTCCTGGCATAACTCAAATAACTAACAAAATCAGCACAGATTCAAAATATTTGGGTCATGATGATTACCAGTAAGGATTGCAACGTAAAAAAAATGTGTGTATTTTTTGGTATGGGCGCAGACGGCTATTGTGGATAGTGCTCACGTGATATCCAAATGGAATCTTAAAGTTTTATTAATTGGTTTGTAAGATGATGAGGGAATATTAGTTTAATAATGTTACCTTGGAATTGAGTGATATTTTCAATAATCTGATAAAATTATAGATAGAATCGAGGGCGTTTGCTCAAATTTCTGATTGAAATTCCTCGATTTAATTGCAATGCTCACAAATTGAATAGCCCAATTGTCTATAAGAACATCTGAATAATGTTTTCCTCTTCAAAACGCAATTATGCCTCTGTGAACTTGTCTCATGGAAAAATCTCAATGAGACAGAAAAAAAACTTGTAGAATTTTTTTTGTGACAAAGGTCTCTTTTCTTGAGAACTAATTAATCATTCTGCTAGTCCTCAAAATTCTTTTTGAAATCTCTGATGAAAAATGATTTATTCTTTGTCTCATCCTCCGTGGTGAAGACCAGTGTATGGTACGACTTTATGAGATGGCGCATACAATTAGGCTTGAGCAAGTTTTTTAGTAACATAAAATTGAATACGTATCAGATACGTGATCTACATGGTGCAGTCTGAGGGGAATTTCTAATTGTTTTCGCGAACTTGAATGTAAGTAGTTGGGATTGTATGCAATGCGATGAGCTTTGTTTAGCCAATGACAGGAAAAAAAAATAGATGTCCACAATCCTCTGAGTACTCGATTTTTTTCACGCCGTTGTAGGTTTACGGCTCATTGATTTCCAGCTGTTTGAGAAAGACCAGGATTGTCTCGGAAAATGCTACTTCAAAATCCCATCGCTCATTGTATTTCAAATTGTACAAATGATTACCTTACTGTCAATCTCTCAAATTGATATTATTCTGATGAATTCTAGACCGATAAAGAACGTAATAAAGGTCTGTGAATGGTGTTCAGGAGTCTGTGGATCAAGTACGTAAATTCTTGCGCGAACTAGTTTTACAACAACTTGTATGTACATAATAATAGTCACTAAATACCTTACCAATCTCAATTTGCCTTCAATCACTAAGAGTTCACTTTTTAGATAGTAAAGAGTGATCAAAGACCCGAGGGTCCAGAGAGTCCAAGTAGTTATCGTTTTTCACCGCTTGATCAGAAGGGAGAAGAATGTTCACTATATACTAGTAAATTATGAAAATTTAATCAAATCACGAGCTTGAGCTGTCACTTACAGTAGGTGCAAGACTTTTAGTCTAACTCGTATGCTTCCAATTTTAAAGAATTACATTGAAACTAACATACTACGAAGATACTCTAGTGAAACTATCTATCAATCTTTTAAGAAAGCTTTCTTATATGACAAACGAAAGTATTTGACGATTAGATGAAATAATACTCGTTGAAAAAGCTACTTTCTTAAATCGAGTTTTACAACGCTTTTGCTCGCATAGAATAGTTACATACTCTACTCAACTCACATTCAATCCTAACTTATATCTAGAAATTCCACGATTGGAAAATTGATCCTTGCTTGACTTTCAAAAGTTTGAAACAAGCCTAAACAGTTGCAAGTATTGAAGAATTTAGAATTACATAAGATATTTTCAGGATTTTCAAAAACTACATAACTACTTTACTCGAAATTTCTCCGCACCATGCTGACGTTTAAATTCCTCTCTTGTAGATGAGTGAATATTTCTTGGAGGAGTTTTATCCGTCCGCTTAGCGGTTCTACAAAATTTCTCATAAAGATTTTTGACATTGCGTCTAACAGTGTTCTGCAAATTCCGTGTATCACGGATGAATTTCAGAAATACCGTGCTCGCAGTGATTTCCAACAATACGAAAAATGAATAAACACATTCGATTTCAAACTACTCTCTTCTTATCCAGCATCTTTCCTACAGCTCAGTGAAACATGATGAATCCACGTTTTTCATAGTAAACTTTTACATCGAATACCACATTTCTTGAATTGATAAATTCTGATTTGCACAGACACACATTTGCGGGGAGAAATCAATTCACCTCCTTTTGAGATTCTTCAACTTATCTTATTAAAAAACGGTTTTTTATATTGCGTCTGAATAGAATCATGTATTTCTTTTCTCCTCCTCTTTTAAATTCAATTTTATTTTGAGAATGATGTAGGGAGCTGAATATTTTCAATCAAATAGGGATGAACGAATGAATGTACCGATCTATATTTTGTAATCCTCTAAATTTTTTGAGTGCTTAATGAAAATTCTCTTTGGTAAGCATAGAAAAACGAGCTTTGTGTAAATTGTTGAATGTTGATTGTCTGAGATATTAAAATCTGTTGAATGTCATAACTGTTCCATTGTTGATATCTTTTATTGTATTACAGTACCATGAAGTATGGAATAATGACTGTGTGACTATAAATCAAATATGAAGGTGATTTGAATTGAATATTCATTATTTCGATTACTTGTGAGTTGAAAGTCTAGATAACTTGTATAATATTGTCTACCACTGAAATAACAGCGATGCGGCTAGAATATCATGTAATAATACTAATTATAAATCGAGTTATTGAAAATTTTGTTGACAACATGCACGCCATCACTTGGTGTATTGTTTTTCATGAGAATAATTTGAAATAAAATGATTATTTATTCAGAAGTAACTTCAATTTTACATGCCCCACCAAGATATCTAACGATTATGTTGCGGCATATATAAATATGTGGCCTTATAGTTTCCCGCAACTTTATGCGCGTTGAATTTTTGCATCGGTGCAGGTCGCCAACATTCGGGGACACATCAGGATTCGAGATATTCAAATATTAATTTGAAAAATATTCCTTCTCAAACTCTATTTTTCCCTCAACTTTTCGACTCTAGGATGGCGTGTAAATAAAACACGGACTCATTGGCATTACAGTATATTATGCGTCGAGTGCCAAAAATCTTTGTTCTTCGCGAAAACTTTTGCTTGAGTTGCTCGGAGTTCAACAAGTTTTTGACACGAGACGCATGAGACGCGGAAACTGCGTACGTGCGCAGTTTCCGCGTCTCGATCATAGGAGTCATATAAATTACTATTTTGCAGCCGTACTTTGGGGTGACAGACCGGAAAATTGGAAGAATTTTCATTTGTTGGGCCGTTTTTCCCATGACAGCCCCGGTTTAGTTTTGCACAGCGCGCTCCAGCTGGCTCGCCAGCGTGCTGACACCCCCCCCCCCCTTCGCCGTGGGCATTTGGGCAACACCGTGTACCGTGTTTGACCTAGTTTGACCGTGTCCAAGTTGTCAACAGTTGTCAACAGTGTTCAACAAGACAACAAGTGCCATCGATGTCAACATCTTTGAACCAAAACCAAACAATCTATCAGTCATATCGTTTAGCAAATGCAATTTCTCGTCAACAATTCGTTCGCTTTTCAATATCGTTTCCATCAGAATTTCCGATGCACAGACCGTTGTAGGGGGTAAGTTGTGAACACGGAACCAAATCGCATTTTCTTGAGAGGTTTTTGTTGGTTAATGTAAACAATTTAATTCTCAGCTCAACGTTTTGATGAAGTCATGTCGATTTCTCTTCAAAAACTCAAAAAGCGATCACCTCCACCCCCAGATTCTGACATCAAGCCTACAAAAAAGTCTGGTAGATTCAATGGTCTATCCGAAGATGAAGTTAAAAAAAATACGCTAAAAGATATCTTAGAGCCTGACCTAGATCTTGTTTTTGTGGGCATCAATCCTAGTCTTATGGCAGCTCATACTGGTAGATATTATGCTGGTCCTGGAAATCATTTCTATAAGTTGCTCTATGCTTCAGAGTTGATATCTGATCCGATCACATATGAAAAAGATGATCAGCTATTACAGTACAAAATTGGTTTGACCAACATTGTAGCTAGAGCAACTAGATCATCTGCAGATTTGAGCAAAGCCGAAATCAAGAAAGGTGCCATGGTAGTGCATGAAAAACTGAAACGTTTCAAGCCAAAGATAGCTATATTCAATGGAAAATGCATCTACGAAGAATTTGGTGATTACTATGATAAAACCTCGTTTCGTTTTGGTTTGCAACCGCAAAAAGTTGCTGATACTTGCCTTTGGGTCGTTCCTTCAAGTAGCGCTCGCTGTGCAAATTTCCCAAGGATGGAAGACAAATTACATTTCTACACATCGCTCAAAAAGTATTTGGCATTTTTAAAAGGAGAAATTGACAAAGTTGATCCAGAGGAGTTTCGCTTCGAAGGGAGATGTAAACAAGCAGTTCCTAGTACTTCTAAGATGTGGCGGCGCAAGGGAGTATCTGCTTTTGCCAGTGGAGGCAAAATTGTGAATAAGGAAACCATAAACATGGATACATCGGAAGAAAATGTTCTTGCTGTCCCACATAGCACAGAATTTATTCTCAAGAGTCCCAAAGGATCTGATGGTGAACAAGCACATGCTAAGCCAGAAGCTTCTGAGATTGAAAATGAGACCCTCCAAAAGCTACCAAAAGAAAATGAAGATAAATCTGATGAAATAAGCTCTGTTCAATCTAACAGCCCATCTAAACCAAAGCGTGCACTCAGAAAACGTAAAACGATGGAACAGGACACTGGTACAAGAATGAAAGTTGTACAAAAAGAGCGAGCACATACAATTGACTTTGTAAGTTTGATCAAAAAGCAGTTGAGCGACAAAGGAAAAGTTGTGAGTAGAGAAGATGAAGATGTCGATGCGTGTGAGAATGGTGAAAGAGATTATGCTGATGCTAAACTCCAGCCCAAAAAAGCACTGAAGTTTTCCAATTTAGCATCAAATAAATCAAAATTAGGCTTTAAAGTTACCGCTTTGAAAAATACTCATCATAATTCTTAAGATCTAATATGAACAGTATTGTGTATATTGAAAGATTTTTATATTTTTTACACTTTGAATGCTACCTCAATTATAAGAATGTATCGTGAATTTCTTTATTAAAACTATAATCTTCTACAATCACCGATTCTTCGTTTCCTCTTACAGTAGCCCTCGAACTTATCAGATATAATTCCAAGACAAGTTCTCAACAGATGCATATTGAACTCATTTTTCCTCCTCTGATTTTTTGAGAGTATAAAAAGCATTTGCAGATCTCTGTATTTCAGTATCACAAAACTTACCAGTAACACTGGTCAAGAAAGCTCTGGAGTCAGAATATATTACTACGAAGCTAACCGGAAGATCATGGCTTTTTCGACGCAGAAATCGAGCCCGCGGCCCACTCGACCCCCAAAATACAGACTAATTTTCCGTATAACTACCAATAAAATTTGTTTTTTTTTTTATCTTCCTCGAAAGGAGCTCCTAAAATGGACCAAAGATAGACCCTGAATTCACGGAGTCGCATTCTTTCATTTTATTTACACCTTAAAATTATTTGTGTTTTTTTAGTATTTAGTTTCTTGAGATTGAAAATTCCGTGATGTTTAAACTCAAAACTGACTGTAGATTCAGTTCCGTCGTCAAAAATTACGTAAACATGATGTCTATTCTTCCCAACCCGTTAATTTCTCTTGATCTGTGTAATTCAAATTCAAATCTTCTCTGCGTATCCACCATGGGCAGAGTTTTTCCAATCAATACATTAATCACTACGCAATTCATTGACACGTTTATCTTAAAGATACTCCTCGATTGTAAGCCTTCATTCCCGCAGACAATTTGACACAGGTATTTCTATTTTTTCGTGGATTAAACGAGATAGTTCTGGATCTTCCACCGTCGCAACATGTTTTTCTATTACCTCGGACATAATGTGTCTGAGTGAGTCGATTAATCCGTACCCGAAAATAGCTCTGTCGATGTATTCCTCCAGAAATCTGCAATCTCGATAACTACCCTTGCACAAAGATATTTCATGCACAGTATTTCTCAGCCGATCATTCACTGCTTTTTTCGATTCTCTAAGATCCTAAAAATCCATCAATCGAGTCATTACCAAAAACTGTATTAGGGAAAAATTGAGCATTCGTGATTACCTTTGCTAATGGATGAAGTATGTCACTCATTTCTTTGAGAGTGTCATTTAAAGCACTCGTTTGATTCGATCCAAACTCGCCGGCAAGAAGTCGAAAATTTAATTCAAAAACTTTCCGACATTCGGTACCTTTGACCTTGTCCTCATTGACTGCATTCTAGAACCAACCGACAGAAAGATGAAACTATTCCAAATTTTTTTGAAGCAAAAAGTAACTCTTTCTGTTCTGTAGTCTTGAATCAAGACATTACCTGAATAGTCTGAATAGCTGGATGGCGTGATAGATTGTTGAGAATATATTTTACTATGACCGGTGTTTGTGACCTGACTTTTTCGAGATTTTTTTCGAAATTTGCTGATTTCACTTGATGTAACTTGAAATCTCTCAGTACCGATAGTGGCTCTTCTCTTGAAGTCACCTTGAGGGAAAGCAATCGATGATTTCCATTCTGTGAATTCCAAATGCGTTCCATCTGAGCTGCATGTTCAAAGCGTGCACGTAGATTGTCTATTTGTCTACTTCCGCCGCACAGTGGGGAAAGAAAATTGCAAGTTGGCACAATTATGCTTCCCCACTAAACAGGCGATATCGAGATTTTTCAAGGAGCCAAATTGTAGATTTTCGCATACAGAAAATGAATCCTTTTCCCTCGAGAGTCGAAGAGAACTCGTATGATGGTGACATTCATCAGAACGCGAAAATCGGTTTTAAAACACAGTATTACCGGTTTAACTGGGAGACATTTTTTATGGGGAACAAAGTTGTTGCATTTTCCAAGACACAATTTTAGTTGTCTGGGTTTTTCATCAAAACCACACTTTTTGAGGTTTTTGTGGTTCTTGGGGCCTTTTCTGGGAGGAATCCGAGACTCTGGCCGCGGCAGTCGTGAGAACACAAATTTTACGTCAAAGAAGGTTCAAGATAACTCTAACCACGGAGTGTTCAATTTATTCAAACATATACGATCACTCTCCTAGTCTGACTTCCTCGTTAACTACCGTGTACAATCTATTACTCCCAATACTTGATTTACAAGTGAATTATCTGTTAGTCAATCATACCGTCAGATCCTCGTGATCATGTAGCAGAATCATAATTCAAAATATGCATATTAATAGTCTCCAAAAGATCGACTCTTAGAGCTAGTAACAGATCATTTGAATATCGAATCTTGGAGCTAGACAACAGATCCCAAAAAAATTGTCTTGAAAAATGCAACTTTATTTGTCACAAAAATGCCTCAAATTACTTTCCCTTCGATTTTCAGTGAGGTTTTCAACGCTCCTGTGCAATTTACGGGCTACTTATCTTTGTTTGACTGTTGTAGAGCTCTTAATGCTAACTGCATCAATTTATTCAAAATTTTCAAACCACATATTTCGACATAAAATCGTGTGCTCTTTCGAATGCTGCCGTCAGAATTCCAAAATTCTCCCAGAAAAGGCCCCAAAAACCACAAAAAACCTCAAAAAATGTGGTTCACTCAAGAAACCCAGATAACCAAAAAATGTGTCCGAAAAAATGCAACAACTTTGTCCCTCATGAAGAATTTGACCCATAGTTTTCCTGATATCAATTTATAGGGAATAGATAAAAGAACCGTTTCTTCTGGTCAGAACAGATATCATATGAACAGTTAGCCCGCAATCTCATCTTAACGCGTGTGGCCCATAAGGTTACGTGTAGTCAGAAATAATTTTCGAAGTCGATTTGCTCTCGATTTTGGTGGTTGACCCCATGTTTTTTCAACGGTTTTACATTTCTGGTAGTTTTAGCTATAGTTTAAGCCGACTTGCGCCGAAAACAAATGTTTTATTAAAAAGTGCTCGAGCCTCCTTAAACCGGTAATACTGTGTTTTAAAACCGATGTTCGCGTTCTGATGAATGCCACCATCATACGAGTTCTCGGCGACTCTCGGGAGGAAAGGATTCATCTTCTGCATGCAAAAATATACAATTTGGCTCCCTGAAAAATCTCGATATCGCCTGGTTAGTGGGGAAGCATAATTGTGCCAACTTAAAATTTTCTTTGCCCACTGTGCGCCGATCGATATAGAACCGTTGAACTAGGAAAAGATTAATTCATGATTTTATCCTACCAAAGCCAATTTTAATGGAAAACTCGATGGAGGGGTTGTTTTTTGTTGACTTACAGGATCTTTTAGATTGCTCAATTCGAAGGCAGTCGTCGTCGTCATCATCATCATCATCATCATTATCGCCATCACACATACTGCTCTGGCAAAAAATTTACCACTCATACTGTGTCCTAGGCGAAATCGTTTTTGGAACAAAATCTTCCCTTTGCCAATCGATCTGACTATGCCTTTTCTGAATAATTTCATCTTTGTCTGCTTGAGTGTGATCAGATGTAATCTGATTTTGGAAATACGTGTGATTCAGACGAAATCGGAGGATATATTGATCAAATTTTGTAGGCCAAACAATTACTGTTTTGCAGCGATGAGCATTTGTACAAAGTAAGCTTACTAGAATTTCATTACATCCGGCAAAATTTTGGAAAATTTCTGGAGTCGATCAATTTGATTCAGATCTTTCTGTAGCATGCAGCCTCAGACGTCAAGTAATCGATAATTATCAGCCATCCGGCATAGGTACAACATTGGTAACATGAATCGGATGGCTCGAGTCAGATTGTGATAACAGGTGTTATGAGAAATTAGTGAACTACGCAGATGTATTATCCACATCTGAGCAAATATCTAGACGGCTCTTCAAACAAAAAAGAGCCATCAGACGACAAGGGATACACTTTTAGATCATTATGTTATTGACACCAGAATATAGGAGAATTTTGGGGAAGGATAAAAATGAAGACAGCTTTGATTTTCTCGGCTGTCTCGCCATGTCATAATTTGAATTGAAAGGTGAAAAAGAAATTCAAATCTTCGCATTCATACGAAAATTTTTATTGTGCCAATCATGTCGATCGTTCTAACCAAAGTTGCGCTACTATTACAGTTGTTAGATTCTTACTTATATACATCGAAGCTCTTTTGTTCATGAAAAACAACTTCTTGCTCCAATAAATATTACACCGATAACAAAATTCTTCTGTTACGTATTTTTCGACGAAGGAAACGAATCTATTGATAGATTTTCCTCCACACGATAGGATTTTTTTTAATCGCATAAAACTGAATTTCCAAAGAACGGCATTTTGATTAGCTTCTCTGAGAAAATGCTCAAATGATTCTTTTGAAATGATATGGATATTCGACCTATCCATTTCAGGGCTATTGCAAATTATTTTCGCTCAATGAGTCCCAACAAATTGAGTAAGTTTGGTACAGTGGGTGCAACTAGAACCTGAAAAATGACTTTTAATGATGCTGCGCTACCGTTTCGAAACCTGTTCTCCCCTCTTGACACACACATCAACAATGTGTGGCGGAATATCCCGCGAGAATGATTGTGATTGATTATTCGAGCTTTTTTAAAAAAACTGATTTAGCAGCGATACGCGAGTGGTCCAGTTAGTGTATCTGGCAAGAACTGTTCCGGAAAGAACTACGGGTGAATAATGGTACATTTCAACCACACTTGTCACAATGGGTGAAAAATAGAGGGAAAAAACTCAAAAAAGAGTTCCAAAGTTACCCCATTCTAGGTAAGAAGCATTACGGTGAGGTAACTTCAGAACACCTTCCTATTATAGCTTCTTTCCAACTCATCTTGAGTCGAGTGATGGTCTATGAGGTTTTAAAATGTTTCAAACAGCTTAAAATGAGACTTCTGAGCGATTAAAATTAATTCACTTTCATGGTGGTGGGGAGAATCGAAATATTTTGTGAGTGTGCGGAACTTGCCCATCTGAGTCTAACTTTGGTGCACTTGCAAAACTACTAACATCTCCGGCGAGAGACATCAAGCTTTTATTCTAGAGCCCGTAATGGAAAGCTGGGCCTGTAAATTTTCGATCGAACACTAGTTGAGGTAGGATTTGTCAAGGTACGTCGAAATGCCGAGCCAAACATAATAAAAAGTAACGAAATCGTACCAAAATTACCCAATTTGACGGTGTTTAAATACCAAGAGAATGCACCGTCGTGAGCTCAAAAAGATTTTCCTGGTCGATTTCGTGAGCATTTGGAGATTCATTGCGAAATCGGACAGATTATTCTGATAACAGATGCTCAGAAAATCAGCTTGTCACTTGCTCTGAAAGCGCCTTAGCTCTTTCAAACGACTGCCACTGTGTTCAGCAGGTCAAAACACGTAGGAAATTATATCCAAATTTTATGATAGTTGATTTGATTTGTCCTCTTCTTTCTTCTCTTGATTGACCTATGAGGACTGGGACGAATGTACTTCAATACAAAATGTATAATATAGTTTTGATACGTTTCTGAACCACTTCCAAGATGCGCCACCAAAGCAATAGATTCGCGGATTCGGCAAAAATCGGCAAAAACGCATTTTTTGGGGGATCAGTTCTTCGCGATTGAAAATAGCTGTAACGTTTAGCTATATTTCCTCCTAGGGGTAAATCTGGATATACGAATTCGGTTTGCGCATGTGTCGAAAAAACATACGACAATCATATTTTCTCAAATGCGTTATTTCGGACCCAAAATGTTGTTCCTCAGTGATTATTGTAGAACTTTTGACAAATATAACATTCGTCGTATTCTAGTGAATCGAATGCTTAAAAAATGTCAGTACCTACAAAGTATGTTCAGCTTCACAAAATTATCAGGGTTGTGAGTAAACAATGTGAATTTTTTTTCAAATGATGTGAATTTTTGTGATTTGGCCTTTGCGAGCTAATTAATCAGCACAGTTTGCTGATATTGGTGACATTAGACACATATCAGATATTTCTCATATCTAACTATGTACTTTCAAGGCACCTCTAATGCGAGGTTGCAACTTGAAGGGTTTTGATGGAAAGAAATAATTTGAAATGAGAACATACGAATAAATTTGGTTCTACGCTTGGTGTTGGTGCGTTTCGCCTTTCCTCGACAGATCCGGCTCTTCAGGGGGACTGAAGGGATCTGTTGTTTGTAAGCGATGCAATCGACTTCTCACTTCCACCCTAGTTACTATTTTGTTCAAGAAGCTAAAAATATGTTTGAATTTCTACTGAATTTTCTACTAATGAACCGTTGTACGGGACAAATATTCATGTGACGCATGTCATTGACGTTCCTGAGATTTTCTGAATGACAATATCTCAAACCAAAAGTGCGTTTGATATGAGGTGAATATTTTCCTCAAATGAGTTAAAATAGCTCAGCAGTTTTGAGAAAGTCTTCTCGAAGCAATGGCACAGGCAGTCTCTCGTACATATCTTACATACAATTAATACTTCAATACTCTATTCTCATACTTTCACTTGCTCTGCACAGTCGATTACAGGATCATACAGTAATTCTTTGATTGGCTCATAGATATTCTCCTCGTCGCTCATAGACAAGGATCTCATTATGGTGGAGGGTAACGCTACTTCCAGTTTTGAAATGATGTTGAATCCTATTTCTGCTTTGGTCATGTATTTCTGTAACAATTTTTCTGCCAAATCGTAATTCACGTTATCTGGCGAAACTCCACTTGACAACATTTCTTCAAGCTTTTTTCTCGTGTTAATTATATCCTTGAAAGAGAGCAGAATTATGAATTAGATGGGTATGTACGAATCGATACTATAAATTACTATCTTCGAATTACCGTCAGAACTGAATCGATCGACAAGTCAAAATCGTGCAGTGCACTATCCAAATTTACTATGACATTCAACTGAATTTCCCTGATGAGATTCTGCAGTTTTGATTCAAAAAGGCTCCCACACTCAAATTTTTCGAATCCATTTTTCTCCAATCTATCCTGAAATGGAGAAAGTTATCAATTCGAATCCATCAAATTTTCTGCTTGAAATTCTGTCGTTAGTAGTGTAAGTAATATTTTCAATGATTGATCACGGCTCACTCTTGCTTTAACGACGAGAGGATTCCTGTTCAATTTCAAAGATATTTGCTCTTTCAAACTCGGAGTATCCTCTTTGAATCCTCGAACCTTGATCCAGAAGTCATGAGACAAGGATTCAAATCTTTTCAGTTGAATCAAAATCTCGTCTACATTCGATGTATTTCCATGCTGAAAGCTCGAAACCTGTAGTTTTGGAAATGGAAATTCAATTAGAGGAACTTTTCATTGCTGTGGAGAAACTTGCAGCAACGAACCGCATCGATGAAGTCTGTGGGAAAACTATTTCATATTTAGGGGTCCTAAAACTATTTCACGCCAGAGGAAGTGGTTAGAAATCATGAAATTGGTACCCTAACAGTGGGTTAATTTTGTATTTGTTCGTGCTGTATAGAGTGAAGTAAATGGAAAGATGGTTGGACCTCGGCCATCAGATCCATCCAAGCAATCGAAAATCTTCCACTCGATAATTATTGAAATAGATTCAAGTCGAAACAACAATCAATAATGCCTCATAGTGGAGGTGTTTAAATTGGCCCGAAATACCCCTCCCAAGCCCCAAACTCACACTATTTCAATTCCACACCATTCCTCAGTAAAAATCTTTGAGACCTCCGCTTCAATCGGATTTTGATATTATGGCATCATCAACGACAGCGAAGGGAGGGGACTCTTATTATACCCGCAGAATCAGACAAAAGTTTTAGAGGGTCGATTTTTAGCAATATTTTTCTATCGCTCCATTTTCAAAAAAACTAGGACCAAGAGACTATATGAACTCATTGTTTTCCTTAGAAATGTAACTGGGGGGGGGGTGCGGAGCTTCAAAACGAGCTTTTTAAAAGCTCTGTGTGATGTACGAGTCGGAAAATTCGACTAGAACAATCTTATTCTCAAAAAGTAACCCCAAGTATACCGATTAGGCGAAATGACCCAGTTTCACGGTACTATAGTAGTGCGAGAGGCTTCTGAAGGTCTTATGGATACAAAACAAAAACACACACAACATAAGATACTTTACGATGAATGAATGACTTTTCCTGCTGAAGTATAAACAGGTTGGTTTTACTCATATCATGGAATTTGAATTTCATCGTTTAAAATAAGAATATTATTTCATTGGATCAGTTCGTGAAAATTTGCCAATCTTTGAGTACTTACATTGCTGCCCAGATGATCACAATACGTATCCAAGACGAGAATGAGCAACATAAAGAATATGGAGAGTACCGCCATTGCATTGGAAAAGTGCTCCAGAATTCACTAACTTAATTACTGGCGTGAGAGTCCTTAGTTTTACTCTTACAGTTCGGATTACTCCAAACATTCTTATCTCACTGGTGACGAGATCACAATGTGTAATATATTCACGATTAAACCTCACAATATGTAACCTGTCACGCACCATATCTCCCATTCATGATACAATCGATAGTTTAGGAGACAGAAATCAAACTTGTTACCAATTCAAGCTCGTTCCTCCAATTGGACGCAGAACAGGATATACGTGCTCAAAAGCGTCATTAAATTAATGACGGGTTAAAAAAAAGGAAAAAGCTCACTCATTCGTATGAAAACTCTGGCAACTACAACGCACCAAATTGAGTGCTCACTATACAATTGATTTGACAAGCCAATGATTAGGGTATCGAAACAAAGTTTGTGTGTAAAATACTCACGATTCATATGCAAAAAAGACAACGATAGAGCGATGCTAAAAAATTTTCCGACTTTGCGAGGAGTAATGGCGAGTTTGTCCAAATATGTAGCAGCTGTAGCGACGGGTTTCTCATACTGACGAGAAATTAGTATGACTTTACTCACAGAATTAAAAAAAAGTTTCAACAAACCAAGGGTGCGGAAGCTTTTTCAATACGGAAGAGTGAATTAAAGTGAATTTTCCATGTGCGTAAAATTATTTCGTGTATCCTTCACGTGTCGGGACCATCAAATAACATTCCATGCGTGGGAACCTCCACACTCTTGACAGAGGACTCAGGATCTACTCGTGATTCTGTTTTCGACCACAAAAAGACGAGCAAAAAGAACATTAGTGTCTTTGACTAGCTGCTCGAAACCGAATACCGATCAGGCAAGATGTTGAGAAGAATCTTAGTATTTTTTCGAGAAATTTTCTATTTAATCTTGTTAGATAGAGAGGTTGATGTGAACCTCATCAATCCCACGGCAGACACAAAAAATATTGATCAGGAAAACGTAGACGATTCATAGGTGGTGTAAATATGAATTTAGGTGACTGGGCGGAAATATGAAGAAAATTTATGCGTTATTATGGCAACTGATTGGCTCTCACAAGTTACATCAATTTTCTGAGTATAATCATGACGGAATGAGACAGTCCAATTCGTTAACCGTGCCCGACTCACTGTGCGATTGCGTGATACATTTTTCAATGGGGTCGACAAAAGTCTTCCGGATACGAGCAAGAGCCTCCTTGGTCTCGTATTTTTCTCGCAAACAACTTTCTTTCAAAGTTGGAAACAATGTCTTGAGTTTGTAAAATATATCCGTCTTGGATACTATCTGTGTGATGTAGCCCTTGAAGTATTTGCTTCTTTTACAGTCTTCGGCGTCGGTTGGAAATGATGGAAAATTGACGACCTTGTTAAGATGTTTCTTCAATTCCTTTTTGAGTTTGATCAAATTCTGAAAGTAAAATTGCCTCAATTGACGTATTCCTGATACTCTGAGATGATGGTATTCCTTTTGTACCTACAACGATTGTTGAAGCAAGCATATCTCGGTATTCTTTTTCACTTTGACAAACTGTATTTTTGGAGCCCTTGTTAAACTCGTCAACCAGTCTTTGAAATTTGACGTAGTATGCGATGAGGCAAACGAGCGTTTTGTTTTCGGTCCGAGCAAAACGATCCTGGAATATTCTCCATGAATTTGAAGATGAACTTACAAAGTGGATTGGTATAATGCCATGTGAATAAATTGTACGCAGAATCATGGCGTAACAGTATCCAGTCGAACTCGTTCAAGTGGGACCTGAAGGGGAAAACATTTTTCCCTCAGTTGGGGAGATTTCCCATTATCCAGTTTCTCGGATACTGCAGAAGGTCCAAATGAATGAAGTTCCACTGACGCGGGTTTCTTACGCGTCGCACAAATATATCATCCATATCACGTAAATAATGTTTCAACTACAGTCATCGAATTCTCATCTATAAAAAAACATTTTGGAATGCATGCTGAAGTACATAGAATCAGTAATTTTTGTTAATTGAACTTTCTTTACTTCTGATGACTCAACGAATGATCGCCATGACGAACAATTGATCAGCGTCTGGTTCTCGAGTTTGATTGATGCGAATCATCTTTGTTAAACATCGCGTCCTAGTTAGGGAATTTCACCTCAAATTCGGTCCGAGATACAGAGTGACCCTGTCCCAGTTAGAGCAGGTTTTATGTTCCACTTAGAAGATTTTTTCCCAATCAGGGGAGTTTCCCGCTTAGGCAGGTCCCACTTAGACAAGTTCGACTGTAAGAAAAAATGATTGAGAAGATACATTCAATTATCCACTCTGATACGAAACGTTTGTCATGCAATTTTGTTAAATAAATTACAGCAGCCGAAAGCATGATAATAATGTCATCATTTTATTAAAAATATCAATGAAGGACTCACCTTCTCGTTGAGTATCAAAGGATGTTGAGCCAGAGCGCCTGTAACGTCTGTTTTATTGTAAGCTTTCGGTTTCCATCCAGAGATCTTCTTTTGGAAAGTTTTGGCCTCTTTCTCGAGATTCTCGATGTACTGGACAATTGCCAGTGGATTTTTGTCTACCTGTTCCTCGATGCCTTTCTATAACGAAAGAGAGATACGACGCTCATATGAATAAGAGTCCATGAACCCAAACGGACGAACATTCTTGGGAATTCAACAAAGCGACGCGCAACGGGACAGTTGCAAATGTTTCATGAACTTACTGTGAATTTTCGAAGATCGGCTCTGCAACCGGTGAATAAAATGAAGATACAAAATATCACTATTCCGATCATTTCATAAAGCAATCGCTAGATGACACGTTCTCAATCGGAGCAAAATGTACATGTGCTTATGTGTTTCGATGCAAGGCTGTCACAGGTAAAAATCACACATTGTGCACGCATAATTTACTCAATACCAGATGTCTTCGATTTCTTTTCAAGGATAAATAAAACGGAATCACTCGTATGTTCTTTGCACATCTAATTTCGTTATCGACGAGTACTGACATCGAACTTATCTATGTTAATAAGCTGGTGAATGGGTTGTCGTTGAATACTTCATCGATTCTTTTTTTTACTTCTAGCAAAAATGAGTATGCATTATAATCTATGAAAAACGTTGATGCAGTTATTGAACCATTCATTAGAGGAAAATGAGTAGTTTCAAGTTCTCAGACATGTTTGTCTCTCAACAAAAAAATGTATTTCGCTTTATTAAGAAGGAAAAAAATCGTGTAGCCAAAACTATCATCAGTATCAACTCTGCCAACCTGATTATGATCCAATCGCACCATTGCGAACGAAATTTGTAATTGTCTATATTCCGATAAACTTTCATCATTCCAAACACCTCCGATTGGAATTCGGCCAAGAATTTACTCAGAGCGAGTAAAATTTTTTATTTGGCGTAGGGATAGAAAGATTGCAACGCGGTATCGACTCAATTAATAACATATTAATAATAAATAATTACAAATAATAATTAATTACATATTTTATTCCAAAAGAATCGATCTTTATCGTGTGGTAGCTGGCTAGGCATGGTGAAATTTACTTCAACAGATAATTTTTCGCTTTGATCGTCTGACTTACACAACTATGTGATTACAAACATAAATGAATACTCTATGAAATGCTGAATTGTTCACGTAGAATCTTTTTACACTTTCCCAAAAAATCCATATCTATGTGTTTTTACCGCACAAAAGGTTTTATGCATTATTCACATCGACGCACAGTATCAACTCGTGTTCGTACACTATTTGATATATTTGATGGAATGTATCTCGGAAAATCCCAGAAGCTTTTGACTTTTGCTGTCACTCCACCGTCATTTGGGCTGTGTGACGTATAATGAGGTCTAAACAGTCAAATTTTCTTTGTGTGGGTGTCCTGAAAGTGGACACCAAATTTGGGATCGATTGGTGGATGCGGATAGATACTATTGGACTCTCGTATGTGGCTGCCATCAATCTAGACCATTGCAATTATCTCTCGGCAGAATGTGTAGTTCTTCTAATACTTCTTAGTACTAGAGTGCAAGGATGAATCATCATAGATAAAAAGGGGATTGTCAAATATATATCCAAATTATGAAGACTGATAAAAACCGACTAAGCCAATTTTGTAATGCGCTAGAGCTATGTTGTGATGTTTCATCTGAATGTAATTGTAATAATGTAATTGTTTGGGGTGCAGTGCAATATCAACAATAATTTTCTTCCGCTATCTGTTCTAGTCATCAAATGATTTCCCCTACACCCAGAGAAAGTCATATTATTATTATCACAACTACGTGCCAATGGAATGTCACTGTACATGACACTTCAAGTTTGCGTTATATATTATCATCTCACACTGCACATGAAAATGCTTTCATGTATTTCCGAAAGATATCTATGAAAATAATTTTCTTCATCAAATTCGGACTTTAGACGAACATGAACAGTATTGAGGTTCATGTTATTCTTATGCATGCTGAGGAAATTTAGTGCCCCAAGAATTCCCCAGAAAGTTCAAGTAAAAATATCAAACTGGATCCAGTCCTCGTCTCTTTACTTGATCCAAGCTTGATCCAGGCTTCAAGTTTTTTATCAAGATTGGATCAAGACTTGAAACTTATTTCTAATCAGGATAGAGCCGATCAAGTGCGAGAAAATACCCAAACATCGACGAAATGACGTGTCACTCGGACCAACTCTCAAAATTCGTTAAGCTCTCATGGTTCTAGCATACAACAGCAGGTTCTGTAACTTTGCAGGCATGTTTCTTATGATCCGAAGTTATGATTTTCCTCTTCCAGGAAGATGTACACCGATGTGCTTAGCAGTGACACGCATTGAGCGGTCTGTCACTCCATTTCAATGAAAAATCATTACTCTTGTTCTTAGGCTCATACACTTTTTAGAGAATTCTAGAGGGACTTCCCGATAAACTCATTGTCTTACTCGCGCAAAAATGAAGAAATCGACTTATTGCAGGTCCATGTACATCAACGGGAAAATCAAAGGAACCGCGTTCAATCGGAGAGAAATTGGTGTTAGTCATGGTATATTTACACGATGTAATCCACGGAGGTACTTCAAAATACCCAGAAAGAATAGATAATAGTATCAAGATACCATATCCACTTCGCTATACCCCCGGCTCGCCTCAGACTCTAGCGCTTTCCTGGATACCATATGTTTGAATTAAGGCTATTGAGAATTTTACATAACCAAATCGTCACGGAACGCTCTATAAAATCTTTTAAAAAGTTCATAGACATCCCGGAGTCGTATGAAAATGACTAAGGTCGTATTTAAATTTGTATTTTGTGTGTCAATGAGTGATGGGATCTGGTAGGACCGAGACTGTTCTTGGTTTGGTGTGTTTTTGACACTTTTCGATAAGTCACAAGCCTCCATCGTTACTGTTGTACGATTCTAATTATGAAGAGTAAAAAATTGAGACTCTTTGACGTCCACTCAAGTATTCTAAAAGAGCCCCCCCCCCCCCACCTAATCAATGAAATTTTAGACAAATTTCTCAAAAATTCCCAAAATGTGGCGTAAGATTTTGTTCTATGAGTCATTCAGAGCCCCGACAAGGAGTGCGCATTTGCACCCTTTTCCCCGTGGAAGTAGCGCCATTGTCCGCCCGTGGCGCGCAATGGAACTACGACGCCCATGCTTATACACAGAATGAGCAAACGCGCAAATGCGCACTTTCTGTCGAGGCCCAGCGATTCTTTTCAGATGATCCACATGGGAGGTTATGTTTTCGGAGCCTTCAAAGAGAATAGAGAATTTTAGACATGTACACAGTGTTTTCCTATGATTTTACTTGTATAGGCCAAAAGCGTAAAAGTCAAACATTTCTGGGATTTCCTCATCTAACGCGTCTGTATAGCTGGGTAAATATTCGTCGTCTTCCGTCGTTTTGATTATTTTGAAATCGAAATGACGTTGCAATTGAAAGTGTCGATCATTCCACATCAATGTCTTATTTCCATCACATTCTTTACACGTTTTTTAAAAATATTTTTGCGGTTTGTCTACTCTCAACAAATTTTGTAGAAATGGGTTTCAGGAAACTCTTTGATTAATTCACAGTATTGTATCATATACTTGTATGCGATCTTTGGCGGTGACTTTATTACTGCTATTTTCTGCGTGGACTTGAATTTATCCATACTCTCCGCGATAAGTTTCTGATCTTGGAATACTTCAAAATCTCGAGAATCGGCAACCACGACGCTAACTATAAACAATGTACAATATCATAAAGATTTGTAAAATAGTATATTATGCGTCGAGTGTCGAAAATCTTTGTTTTTCGCGAAAACTTTGTTGGACGTCGGCGAAGCCGAAGCCGACGCCCAACAAGGTTTTCGTGAAGAACAAAGAAGTGTTCCTTCGCGCGCCGAGGAAGCGTGGAAACACGTAGTTTCCGCCCCGAGTCGTATAAAAATGCATATCCTATCAGAACCCACGACAAAATATGGATCCTATTCAGAGTTCGACGAGATGAAATCTCCAGCGTATTTTGAGGTGGAAGTAAAATGATATACGTGTCGAGGGTACTCATAAGTAACAACACAAGAGAGGTTTCATTTCTTTTTTTTAGTACACTGATCCTTTTACATCTGATCATTATCGATGCCATACGTAGCCAAAAACGTAAGCGATAACGTAATATTTCGTTATATTATACTATCACGTAACGAAGATGACATTATTTTCCAACCCCTAATTCTAATTGTAAATGACAGTGGATGGCAATTCCATCGCATTACAGATTTTCGTAAATGGCTGATTCCGCCACGCCAAATCCGCAAATGCCCGGATGCTCGGACCACATATTCTGTGAGGCGCGCATCGATCCGGATTTCCAGAGAAGCGATCAAATCCGCGAATGCCTGGGTTGCTCGGACCAGATACTCTGCGGGGAACAACTAATCCTTAAACCTAGTATCGCGATCGAACGCGCGAATACTCGGACACTCCGATCAGATATTCAGTGCGGGAAGAACGGATCCCAAAACCTCTGGGAAGGCAATCAAACCCGCAAACGCCCGGATGCTCAGAACAGATATTCTGTCGGGGACACAACGAATGCCAAAACCTACGAAGGCTCCAAACCCACAAATACCCATATGCTCGGATCAGATACTATTCTGCGTAGTAACAACGAATCCTAAAAACTATAAAAGGCTTATGAAACCCGCAAACGCCCGGATGCTCGGGCCTGATATTCCGCCGGGAATCAAAGAATCCCAAGACCTGGGAATACAATCAAACCCGCAAATGCCCGGATCCGACTGAATAAATCTGATCCGAGCATCCGGGCATTTCCAGATTTGCGACACAACTCCTAGGATTCAGAATTCATTTCCAACCCGGCGAAAGTCTGTTCCGGGAATCCGGGCATTTGCAGTTTTGATTACTTTTTCAAAATTGCGGATTGTTGCGCGCCCCGAAAGTATTTCTGATCCGAGAGACCGGAACTTCGCGGGTTTTATCGCCCCTCTAGGATTTGGAATCCGTGTTCTTCCCCCGCAGAACATATGGTCTAATAAGCATCAGGATTTTGGGGTTTCATTGGTCCCCAGACAGAATTTTTGGTCTAAGCATCCGGTTATTCGCGGGTTTGGATGTCTTCCTAGGTTTTCGGATTCGTTGTTTCCCCGCAGTATATCTGTCCGAACATTCGGGCGTTTGCGCGTTAGAATGCCCCCTATTGACAGATGTTCGTGCTTCCCCCGCAAAATATCTGTTCTGAGCACCCGGGTACTTGCGGGTTTGATTTCTTCCCTGAGATTTTAGATAGATGTGCGCCCTGACAGAATATCTGGTTCAAGCGTCCGCGCATTTGTGGATTTGATTGCCTGTCTAGGTTTTAGGGCTTCATTTTCCCTCGACAGAATTCTCGGCCCGAGCATCCGGGCGTTTGTGGGTTTGGAGCCTTCGAAGGTTTTGGAATTCGTTGTCCCCCCACGGAACATCTGGTTCGAGCGTTCGGGCATTTGCGGGTTTGATTGCCTTCCTAAGTTTTTGGGCTTTTTTTCCCCTGACAGAATTTTCGGTCCGAGTATCTGGTTGTTCGCGGGGTTGGATCTCTTCTTAGGTTTGATGAGTTTTGTTTTTTACCCGCAGAATATCTGATCCCAGCATCTCTGCAGGCTTTCGCTGCGCCCCTTCACCTGGCGCCCCTGCCTGCCGGTCAGGTTCGCCCCCCCCCCCCTAAGGCCGGCTCTGATTCCGCCGAAAGTGTGCCTCTGGGGCCAAAATCGTCACCAGTAGTGATTTAGGTCGAAAAATTATTTCAGCCCCAGACGAGTCCTAGTCGGTCGTTGCAGTTGGTTTTCACTTGTTTTGTCACAAAAAGGAAGTACCTAGAGCTCCGTAGCTCAAAATTGAAGCCGGATAAAAATATGTCGAGTTAAAGGAGTCGCAGAGGGGGACGGAAAGGACATTTAGACTCCAAAAATATTCCCACGACTCGGCCTGCAACTAATCGTAGACTCTTTTCCGCATAATATATTTATATCATAAATATAATCTAATATGATCTAATGCAACCAAATACAACAAGAAATTTTGTTTTACAAAGCGATATAGCGCGTTTGGGAGGAGCACAACATGGGGACGGAAAAGACAAATAATTTTGTTCGCCATTTTCAAAACACGATTAGGTATGTGGTGCGCCTGGGTACAGATTCGAGTTTTCGGCTACTGCCGCGCATGGACTAGGTGTATTTGATGGGTATCTCAATGACAACGTCATTGGTTGGAAAGGCCTCGTAGACGATCGGGGACTTTGCTGACGTATTTAGTGCTGTGCATTCAGTTTCGGTGCAAAACCGTCTTAAAAATGTCGGATAGCCGTGCGCGAGCTGAGGATTTGATTTCGACTCGCAAAGTAGCGGATCATGTTATTTCAAGTATCACAAATTGAAATGCATAGACACATATAGGGGTTTCTGACTATGCATATGCGTTGTAATGAATACAAAAATCAAAGTTGGGTTGCCTACAGGCGACGGAATTGACATTTCGACCCTTTATGAAGCTCTACAAAAGACGGCGACGTTAGAATCGTCTCAAAAACTATCAACATAGATGCGCATCAATAGAATATACCCTAGAAGATTGCTATGGAGTCCATTCCACGTCTAAAAAACTTGGGTAGCTTGGAACACGGAAAATCACACATGCGGCGGAATCACTCGTATCGCTGCTTCTCAAGATTTTCGAACCGTCTTTACATTCGTTATTCGCAATTTTAACTCATGAAAACTCCCTAGTTGAGCTAAGATTATAACATTGCATAAGGTGGAAATGAAAAAAACCACCTCGTAATTTAAGAATCTCTAATTTGCATGTCATGCCTCATTCAACCATTTTAATGAATTTCAGATGATCAGAGAAAAGGGGATAGAACCAGAAGTTCCAAATTGAACTTTTGATCTCGCTTTTGATAATTCACGACATCACTTAAACAATACGTGATTGTAATCTACCAAGCTCGTGATATTACGTCCCATAAGATTCATCGGTAACAGTTTTGAAGGAAACTACTTCGTTGCTAGATATAAAATTAAGAATACACTTTTGCATCAACAGTCAATAAAAGTGACAATTAAGTTGACATGTCTTGAAAGGTGCTTGGAAGTTTAGTGCATAAAAGCCTTCTAATTGCACTGAAAACAGTATGCACATGCTTATAAAAAGTACATTTATACAAGGTGGTGTAAAAATTTTTTTCGCATCCTAGTGATGGGTTTCCGGGCCGAACCGTAGGCCAAGTTCGGAATTATCACGAGGTCGCGAAATAGTATCTTATGCGTCGAGTACTGGAAAACTTTGTTCTACGGGAAAAGTTGTTCACAAGAACTAATTTTCTTCTCAACACGCGCATGCTGTTTTATTACAGCTTGTTTCTACGTAGGAACTTATAAAATAGGTTTTACTTCCGTGTATAGAGCCATACTTTTTAATACACTGTGCGTAAAAGAGTGCTCTGCGCAAAGTCTGACGACTCTTACTCCCACTTTATAACAAAATGTAATTCAGTACATGGGACTTTAGCTTATACATATTTCGTATCCTCATCATGATTCCAACCTTCGCCTGTGGTTTGAGTCGGAAATCCATCACTCGGACTCGAAAATAAGTTTTTACACCCTTGTATCAAGATATTTAAGTATTTTGTAACTGTGTGCAGGGAACTGTGCACATGACCATCACGCACAGTGTATTAAAAAATTAGATTCTACTCTTGTATATTGAACAGTTGCACAGACAAACTGTGAGTCAATGTTGGTAAACTGTGTGCAAATACAATTACTATTATGGTTTGAGGAATAGATTTCGATGAAATCTCGTGGATTTCCTGCAGTGTTCATACAATATTTCAATTGAAGTTTGAAAAAACTTGTACTCTCCAATGCAGTTCTGATCCCATGAATGTGTGAGGCTGTAAGATGTCACATATCGCACCCTAATCGAATAATCAGTGCATTTGAACATAACATTGCGAAATTTTTTCGATCCAAAAGTATTTCAACTGGCTCACGAGTAGGTATAATCCACTATTAAACTTATGGCTACAAAACTAATACTTTTTTAATTCGACCAGTCCTTGATTCTTTTCAGGTGAGAAATTCTCGGCTGTGTCAGATCTCAACTCGCAACAATTCAATCGAGAATCTAATGGTTCAGGTATCTATGTGATTTGATGGAAGCTCCGGAATTAACTCTCGTTTGTGTGGGTATGAGCATTGGATGATTGGCTCCAACAATTTTTTTCGTATTTTGGTGACGGCTATCTCACTCTCTAAATTCTGAAGAAGGCACTTTTCTTTCAACTTTGGTAAGCCGTCTCTCAATCCGAAAATAACGACGTAGCCAATTTCTGCTTTGTCTATGAATTCTCTAGCTTCAAGACAGTTGGTTAAATCTCCTTCACAAATTTTTGACGTATTAGCTTCGTTCTCAAGCTCTTTCACAACAAGTGTTCTAGAATCCACGAGGTCCTAAAAATTATATCCAATGAAACAGAAGTCAGAAGTTGTACTGCAGACTCAATGATGATAATTAGGATGATTGTTGTAATCTTACCTTGAGCATGGAATCAAGAATTTCTTGAAATTCATCCAAATCCTTGCAAGTGTAGTTAACTGATTCTTTACGAGCTTCGTCGATGAAATTTTGCAGTGATACATAAAACTTTATCAGGCAACCAATTTTCATGGTTCCACTTTCACCCCATATATCCTGAAATCCAATAGAAAACAATAGGTTAATAAGCAGGTCAATAATTACGACCATATTCGTATACAAATCTTATTCTCACCAGTCCATGTTTAATCAATGGATGTCCGCGAATGACGAAGTCGATCACGTCGGTAGGACTTGAATAATTTCTCTTGTTTTCGTTGACTTCTTTCTGAAACTGCTCGGCTTCATTCTCAAGCTCTTGGATCTTGCTCAAAATTGATAGAACATTCTTGTTACCTCGTCCTTCAGCATTCTGACTCATTGCAGGTTTCTGTGATTAACGATAAAGGAATATCATAGGTATCTCATTCATCGGAGGATTAGCTATTTCTCGCAGGATAATGTTTTAGAACTTGAATGTGAATTGAACATTTTGTAGAGAATAAATAGAATACTCAATCCGTGGGTATGACTTATTCTCTCACCATCAAGACTATGCTAACAAGGAGCACCTGGTTGTGAGCAACGGATTTGGTTGAAACTCTGGTGATAGTCTCCCTTTACCACCAAAAAGTGAATCTCAGAGCCGCACTTGCAAATGCTCAATCGTTTTCACGCTACAGCTTATGCCATTGGCATTGCCCATATGGACCTATTTCCAAAAACGATACATGCAGATATACTCGCAATGCTAATGTTATGAGCTACAGCTCGGAAACGGTTGGGCAATTGCAAGTGCGGCTCTAGGTTTCATCTTTTGGGGGTGAAAGGAGACTATCCCTAGAGTTTCAACCAAATCCGTGTTCCACAACCCCTGGGGGTTTCTCGTAAGTCCGCGCGATCATCATTCTTGACTTTCTCTTTTTTCAAGTTCTAGAAGCCAATTTTATGAGAAGAACTTTTTCACAATCTACTCTTTTTTTTTCAACCATGAGGTCTTTCTCTCAGCACTCTTACGGGTCTGGGCATATGTGGGTTAGACGTTCCTGAGCTGATGTTGTAGATCTTGACATCGATTTTGGAATAAGTCTTGGTTGCATTTAAAATCCATAGTCGAGCCAGATCGATCGTCACGGGCTAGGCGGTTAGCCATCCGGATACGACCCCCGCCCTGGTTTTTCGACCAAAAAGGCTCGCGGGATCGCCACCGATGTTTTTTCTATTTAGTCAAGAGAACATATGAAGAAACTTGTTTCTCTGCTCCAAAGATGTTTTTCACAGATCACTCTTTACCAATCTCATGAATCCCGTTTGTTATACCCATGATAAAAGAGCCTGCGAATTTTTTACGCTAAACGTCGCAGGCCCAGACCGGTAGTCACCGATCCGGCTATGATCACCACCGAAACGTCGCTTGACCTGGATTCCCGATCGATGTGATTCAAAGTTCAATTACTTGTTTGAAAATTCAACCCTATAGTTGAAATGGTGGTAAAAAAGTTCAACCACTTTTTTTACAGTGTAGCTTTGCATCCAATAGTTTGTAATATCGATTCGTACCCAAATTACATAGGCTGTAATTTAATGATCAATATTCAAATTTTCCATCATAAAATGAACCTGTGGCAGTAAATGATCTCGCTTAGCAACGATAGATATAATAAATTGTGAAATTTCATGAGACTTTTTCAACCAACTTTCAAGTATTCTTGAAAGAATTTTGAAAGGTAGGCGCGTCTTGTGAAATAGAACAAAAATTTTGTCATCAAACCAAACTAACCATGTTGAATTCAAAATGTTTTATGCAAGTTTGTCAAGAAGGGTCAAATTGACCGTGGAAACCCATGAAAATTTTTGAAAAATGGAGATGAAAGAAGGTATAGTGATTTATGTACAACTTTTTTGCTAAACTAGAAATGTAGATCTTGCTTTTGGAAGTATGGTAACAGTGACCTTAGCAGTCAATGATTTACGGTATGGAAGAATGGATCAATACCAATTGGCACCGTCATAGCAAAAGAATGTCAATAATTTTACATACATTCGCTGGTTTGGAATTGGAAGAATGTAAGATCACAAATAGAATCAAAATCTTCTTGGTCATGCCTGTATTCATTCTTGGATGTCACTGATTTGGCACCACTGAAATTGAGGTAACCAAATTTTGCTCTGAGGTGAAGATTCTGAAAAATATCACGCGGAAGCTTGACAAACTAGGACATGTGCAAACTCTTGTGATGTAAGTACGTTATCGGATGACTTTGATTCACAACTATATTTTCATAATCGTGTATGTACATGCACAGTTGATTTGCTTGTAACATGCGATTCAAGTGATCGAGTGCCGTCATCATGTTTATGTTTTCAACTTGATTAATTCGAAGGATACTCATTCACTCAATCAAATTTGAATATGAGGCCACTTTCACGCGTTCGTGTAGTGAAATTTCTTTATATCTTGATCAATCTTCACGAGGTCTATTCCGGGATCCGTTCGATTCAACGCTTAGAGCCACGTGACCGAATATCATCACTCATATCACTAAAAATTTCACGACCATTACCCAAATTTTTGCTAAACAAATTCTGAGCATCGGAAATCTTGGTTTCAAGATGTATCGACGCCAACAAAGACATCAAATACAATTTGAGAATGTCCACAAATTAATTCGATCACCATCATTCGATTATTACGAGAGCCGCGATAATAAGGAATGCAGTATCACATTTAATGAAAAAAATTATGCAAACGACACCACGCTGATTGGAGATATAATAGGCCAAAAAGTTCACGCACGAGAATGTTGAGTACAGAAATTAAGCGTTTGAAAATTGTCTGAACTTTGAGAGTAGGCAATTGTTTAAGCAAAGATAGCTCATGCCCTCGATCATGCCCAAGAATCCAGAATTTAAGCGTAGATGAATTAACATCAGAATTTTGAGCAACTGAAGGAGAAGAGGCAGGTTTGATGTATCCAAATATTGCTTCTGGTCCACCAATCAGCTTTTATGATCAAAAAGAAAATATCTTGTTGTATGTAAGGTAAGTTATACCCAACATGCACAACCTTGAACGGGACTCACCTTGAGTCGTTTTGCCAATGGTTTTAGCCCATTTCAATATTTTTCAACGTACTGTATTGCATTCTATTTATCAGCATATTTTTAACCTTTCTTCGAGGTCATTCAGCGGGATCCACAGTTCAAGGTGGATTCCACACTACCGAAACCATCGAAAAACACTTGTGAACATCTACATTGGTGTCGGCCGAGAATCGACCCCCAGCCTTCTGCGTTGAAGGCAAGGACCTTATCCGCAAGGCCACGGGGGCTTCGACTACATTATTGCATTCGAAAGCTTGTTTCAAGGACCTTTGGAATTAGCTAAGGTAAGTTTAATTTTGAGCAACCAAAGCCGAGCCATCAAGGTTTTCCCAAAAAATTGATTTTTTGCGAGCTTGCAAAAGTGTGTACTCAACATGCTTTCAATATATCATTTCTCAACAGCTCTGGTCTACCTCAACATTCATCCATGTACTTTAGCTTATCTTGAAGATATTTCCAAGGCCTCCAAAATGAGCTAATATACGTCTGATTTTGATCAACTGGAGTTGAACCGGCTTAAGTCCCCCCCCCCCCCTCCTTCCCAAAAACGATGTAAATAGGCGATCGGGTACATAAAATCGTTTTCATCGGCGTGCAAAGACATTTAGAGCTTTTCGCTGGTCTAAAACACTATATTCGACCTATTTTGACGTAATAAACACGTTTGGGGGGGGGGTGAGATAAAAAAAGTCGTACTGCATTCCCTTCCGAGATGACCCCACGAGGGGAGTATTGGGTACACACAGAATTCGGCGTCCATTTTTGCGAATGATTGTCGCATTTTGCTTATCAAATTGCTTAAAATCCTAGTTTTGTAACCCCTCGAGACGGAGTTCGAAGGTTTTGAGAAAAGAAATCGAATGCCCTAATGGGGATCAAAATTGGTTAAGTCAAAAATTGTTGGCACCGGTTCTACTAAACGCAATTTCCTTGGCGATTTCTTACACGTGCAAACACGAAAAAAGCAGAAACTCACGTTATATTACTTGGGAGACGCAGATTTCTCCCGGGGTCGGTCCGAATTAATAATTTTCTCATATTTTCACATAAGCAACGTAAAATTAAAAAAATTGCGCGCGAAGATCAACGAGTGCCCAGTTTTGAGATCGACATATGGGGTCATGACACACTTACCTAAGGAATTAAAATAATTAAAAGCCAGCCAAAATTTGTCCGTCAGCATCTCGCGCCTCGGGTTGCCTATCGGGAGGGGGTGAAGGGCGATGGGTGACCGTATGGGTCATGGTTGGGTCATGCGTGGGTGGGTTGGTGGGTGAGTGGGGGTTAGTGGTCAGGTGGGTTGGTTGGTGGGTGGATGGAGTGGAAATCACTAAAGTTCAAGTGATACGTTTCACTGAATTTCAGTGGAAATTTCACTAAAAATTCAGTGAGAATTTCACTAAAAAATCAGCGAAAATTTCACTGAGAAATAAGTGAAATTTTCACTAAAATTTCACTAAAATTTCTGTGAAAATTTCTCTAAAATCCCAGTGGAAATTTCACTAATATTTCAGTGAAAATCGCTTGAATTTTAGTGGAACTTCTACTGAGATTTCAATGAAAATCGTTGAAAATCGTTGAAAATCGTTCAAGTTTCAGTGAAACTTTCATTGAAATTCCCGTGGAAATTTCTAGAGTTTCAGTAAAACTACATTTTCAGTGAAATTCCTGTGGAAATTTCTAGAATTTCAGTAAAACTCTCACTGAGTTTTCAGCGGAAATTTCTAGAGTTTCAGTAGAACTTCCAATGACATTTCAGTGAAAATCGCTCAAGTTTCCACCGTCTATTAGATTCGAATAGTTGTCTATTTCAGTATATTTGCATCATCGGATGTAAATAACTATTTCGAAATTAGTGTATATTGATTGAGTCAAACGAGATGGGCAATAAGGGCATACATGTTATTCATTGCTGAAGAGAAAAATATCCTTCGTGATTGGTTTTTCATCTAGGTACAAATCATAAGTGGGATAGGACTCATAAGGCGAATAATCGTAGATTTCGCAATATCCTTCCAACAAATTAAATTAATTAAGCGAAATTTCCAGATTCTTACTGGAGGTTCAGGAACCTCACTATGCGCAACATTACACCAACTCAATAGTTCTCAATCACAGTTACTAGGTTACATCAAGGAAATTATTTTTCCCGAATCCACTGTATTATGGAATCTCAACGTTACATTGTTGAACTACAGAAGCATTTCAGGGGCTCATACCATATCAGAGACACTTCCAAGCCGGACGAGCGTTAGCGAGGTAGGCAATAACGCTAGTCTTCATGATTCTATAAAATATAAATTTTGTAAATTCTTCAGTTATGTTATGTACAAACATACATATACTCGGTCAGTATACTTTTGTGGAGTGTAAAATAACGGCATCAACCAATCATATCATTGCTGGAAAATTCATCTGGTTTTCATCAAAACTCATTCAGTGCTAAGAGTAATGTTTCGGCAGCATTTCGTCAGTGAACCAGTGATTCTTGATGAGAGCCCAAGTTCTCTTGACTTGTGGTGAAAACACTTGATACGGATTTATTTTATTCCTAGCCCAAACCTAAGTCCTGCAGTTCCATCGTTTTGAACTTGCTCGGGTCGAATTCTTAAAATAGATCATTTAAAGAATTCCTCATCTCGCTGATCGCTCCCTCTTTTTCCAATATTGATCTTCACAAAAGTTTTTTGTAATGAGTTTGAATAAACAAATACAGGATGTTGAAAACAATTTAGAGTGAGTCAAATGAAACGAAACAAACTCACAAGGGGAGGACCAGACTTTTGGATCACCAATCCTTTCCAAAATATTTTTACAGTTTTGTGTCAACTAGAATATGAAAAATCCAGAGTAACTCCGTCAAATGGGCCTCCTGTCAAGCGGAAACGTTAGCCTTAGTAATATATCTATATATACCACTTTATAACATGGGCCCATATGAGCAATGTTAATTTCAATGGCTGTATCTTTGGACTGGAGGCCCATTTGACGGAAATACTCTGGATTCTTAATCTTCTCGATAGTACAAAACTGTAAAAAAATCTTGGACGAGATTGGCGACCCGGGCCCGTGGTCCCCCCTTGTCAGTTTATTGGAGCTCGTCCAAGCACAATGAAAAAGATAAATCAATCAGTGATTGATATTTAGCTCTTTACTAGATTGATTTTGGAGCGCCTTTAGATATTTCGCGTATCATAGATTCTTCTTCATTCATACGATCGACCTCACCCTATTACTTTCCTGCATACTCAATATTGTGGTTGACTCAGTTAGAATTTTGTCTATTGACGATACATTTTAATCGGAAAAACTTTCTCAAGAGGCTCGTGAAAATAACGTCTCTGTGGCCTCTACCCTCTACCTTAGATCCTCGCTTAGATCACTAACAGGACTTGTACGTACTCATTTCAATGCGTTTCATGGAATTTTCACTGACAAGGGGAGCACCAACCTTGCGGGTCCTGGATTTCGACGAAACTTTGGGAATGTCCTTGTTTTGGTGAGAAGTGAAGGTATTTTCAAGGGTTTAATCCCATGGGCCTCCCATCCCGAGATATAACTATAGAGATTAACATTGTTAGTATATCTATATGTGTGTATTTCTAACATGAGCCTATATAGACAATATTAATCTCTATGGCTGAATCTCGAAATAAGAGGCCTATAATGGGACTAAATCCTTTGAGATACCTTCATTTCTCACCAAAACAAGATGATTCCCAGAGTTTCATGAAGTACCGTGTTCCGCAAGGTTGGACCTCTCCTTGTGAGCCTTCAACGGACATCAGTTGGATCGAGCAAACTGCCTCACGCGGGGGTTAATTTTCTGCCAATTATTGACTAGTATTTCCAAATCAGAAAAAACATATTTCATGAAACTCGGAGGATCCCTAGTCTCTTCTATACTTGGAAAATGGATCCTGCAGTCACAATCATCCCACCAAATTTTTTTATCGAGGTGCGAGCTTTTTTGTGATTAGATATCGGTATTGTGGTGTTTGCCCTCGGCAAAACACGCTCGGGTGCGCTCAGCTTAAATGAGTTGTCAAATATCGTCAGTGTATGAGCACCTTTATTACTTCCACGTATGTATTTACAACTGTCTTAAACGGCCGCGCGCAATAATCTGACACTCGGACGTCGGCTCGACTGAGTCGGCCTTACAATGTTACTTCATCATTCGCATTCTTCTCGGTGTACTTACTCAGTATTGACCTCATTCATATGAATTCCAGGATATCACCAACGATGATATAAGATGAAAGGTAACTCCAATGAGAACTCACAGGTCTTTTGGGAGGAAGGGTGACGTCTATTCGGGAGTGTGTCATCCTCAATATTTGATAATGTAGTTTTAACAATAACCGAAGCGAAGATGAGACATAATTAGAAACTCTGCCGATCTGCATGGAAATTCTCAGTGATCAATTCCAAACGGTGCATTAGGATCATGAAAAGTTGTGGGTGCATGTATCGGACGACAGTCGGTGTTTGCAGGGTAATCGCAAACCCAGAGACGACTATTGAAGTATAAGCCCTCACCACAACTCCTGACGATGGGTTTACCGAAATTACATTGGCAAAACTTGTTACAATTCAAATGGGGCAGGAATAAAACGGGATTCGAATAACCACGAGGACAACTGCCAATGCAATAACCTTCCTCACTCTTTGCCATGATTCGTGGCGGTTGGATTATAGGTATCCAATCGTTTTTGTACGGTGCAACGAGTGGTGCAATCGTTGATTTCGGATGAGATTCTGTTTTTGGCGTACGAGGTGTGGTCGGCTTGATTTTTGCCGGTGACGATTGAGTATTTTTTGCTTTTGGCGCTTGAGTTTTGGGTTTTGGTCGTGGCGTGGACGGCTTTTTTGTAGCTTTCGTTGTGGGGATTACTTTCTTTGTCGTAGATTTTGGAACCTCGGGGCGCTTGGTTGACGTAGACAATTTTTCAACTTCCTTAATCTCAGTTTTCGAAGACTGAGAATCTAGTTCTGAAGTGATAATACTTGATATCAATGATTCTGACTCAATAGAAACTTTAGACGATTCTTGGATACTCGATGCATTGAGATTTAGATGCTTGGATGATTCAATCGTGTCAGGAGGTGAACCCATCATGTATACGTTCAAATTTATATTGATGGTTCCAGGCTGCTTTGCTGATTCAATTTTATCTACATCATGTTTCTTCTGATCCTCTGACTCGTGAGCGGAGCAGTTGCAAATTAGAAGGGCATTCAGCAATAAAATACCCAACCACGAAAGATCTGCGAACAGAATGTTTATAACATAGGTAGCTCTTTAAAAGTTATTAGATGACTTTGAGGGGTCTCTAACAATGCTGATCTCTATTATGATGTTACAGTCTCCTCGTGATTGTATTGTGATCATTTGTGGTATTTTCATCTTGAGAAGAAGCCACAATCGGGCGGGATCGGATTAGTATTAGTCCATGGTAATGATGTTTCATGGACAAAATGATGGTAGTTGACAATCAATCTTATTCGGACATTCGATTATATTAAGATTACCAAGCGAATAAATGGAGAAAAACGTAGATTACAAGGAATTGGACAATGATTATCTTTCTTGATGATGAGCTGTTTGATGGATAGAAAATTGTCTGCACTTCACTCACTTGTCATGACTGATGCCTTATCGTAAAACTATCCTTCCCTGTTGACGTCCGTACGAGTAAACGAAGTAAATTCATCCCAATAAATGTTCAAGGATACATATATTGGTGCATCAGAACCCAGATAATGCATCTGGAGATAAATCAAATGATTTATTGCATTACTCTCATGTATGTTTTGACATTTTTAAAAATCATGTTTTTCTTCGTTGCATATGACACGCAGTAAAATTCAAAGTTAATGAACGCAAATGCCTTATCTTGCCCCAAGTTAAATTTGTGCAAACTAAATATTGCATTCAAGCTCATATTATCGGAGATGCAAGATTTTCATCAATATCGGTACGCAATTTTCAGAAACATATCTGCATAATCTCGATAATGGACAATTTGAAATTTGGCCTCTTGCCCCTTTCGTAAAGTTTTACGAGAACCATCTTCAAAAGTATCAATTACTGGGTTAGGCTACTTCTTCTTAACGTAGCCCAACGGCTTTATTGCGTTTTTATAATTCTGAGTCCCAAAGTGTTAAATGAGTAATTTCACGAAAAAATGTAGAGACACGACTTTGATTGTACCAATTTTCATCATGGGGTATTGGAACGTGGGCCCAATACTTGCAAGTTATACATTAGCAATGGGAATTACTGTGGCATAGAGAGCTCAAATCGGATTTTATAAATCTCAGAATTAATACAGTACCCTGCAAAAAGAATGAAACACGGAGACCCTCACTGAAACAGCGATCACTCCGATTCCCTTGAGCCAATCCTGAACTTTGCCGGTATGATTTGTGAACTTGATCAAACTTCTCTTGAAGTTCAGAACAAGTTTGATCAAGCTCAACAAATGTTTCTTTACCGAGTGCGGGATTGTTTTATTCTTTTTTTGGTTCATATGAACTTTTTTTAACGTCAAATTTAGGAGAAGTTTACACGTACAAAATATAATTATTACACGGGTAAGGATGAGAAAAAAATCTATCAAATAACGTATACTTTGAAAATGATTGTTATCCGATTTCTTGACTATAATGGCATTGAAAACTCAAAAAATTTTCATTTAAATCACTCACTCTCGATTTCCCTGCGAATCGCACTAGCGTAAAAACTCTTGCGGGAGGTTGTAGCCCTTTTTAAGACCTTCAAAATGTTTCTCAACACAATTCTTCGATCTTTTACATCTAAGTTACAAGGGATCACGTGAAAAGAATTTTGTACGGGTGAAAAGTATAGAATGTGGAAAAAACAGTCATAATTCACGGTTTTGACGTAAAATCTACTGAATTTCATGAAACTATAGACAGGATTGCCTGAAAAAATTTTCGCCCACTCCAGCTATAGGATACTATTCAGGAGGATACTAAGGGTCTTCATAGTTCTGTACGAAATTCTTTTCGCACAACTGTTGTTACTTGAGTGTAAAAATTGTACAGAAAAAGAACCAAAATATTCCGCAAAAATTTTCACGCTAGCATGATTTGGATAGGAATTAAGGGTGAGTGATTGAAACGGAAATTTTTTGAGTTTTAATGGAGCCAGTCGTGGGCAAGAAATTTCGATCAAAATAATTTTCAAAACACATTATTTGATCGATTTTTATCTCATGTTTTGAATGCTTCTCGAGGAGTTGCCGCAGATCCAAGGGCATCGAAGTATTAGCTAATTCAGTTAATGTTTCCGTGTTCCATTTTTTTGCAGGTTACTGTGTATAAGTATCAACCACGAGAAAATGAGCCAAATGAACGCGCAGTCGAGAGTATGATTCTCTCAATAATTTTCCTGAGATTTCCCTATTCTCAATGTGATTGTCTTTGTATCGAGTCAAAAACTCAATTTCATCTCACGATTTCATACTATACTAGCGTTATTGCCTACCTCGCTAACGCTCGTCCGGCTTGGAAGCATCTCTCATGTGGTATGAGCCCCTGAAATGCTTCTGTAGTTCAACAATGTAACGTTGAGATTTCATAATACAGTGGATTCGGAAAAAGTAAATTTCCTTGATGTAACCTAGTAACTGTGATTGAGAACTATTGAGTTGGTGTAATGTTGCGCATAGTGAGGTTCCTGAATCTCCAAGAGAAACTGGAAATTTCGCTCGATTAATTTAATTTGTTGGAAGGATATTGCGAAATCTACGATTATTCGCCTTATGAGTCCTATCCCACTTATGATTTGTACCTAGATAGAAAACTAATCACGAAGGATATTTCTCTCTCCAGCAATGAATAACATGTATACCCTTATTGCCCATCTCGTTTGACTCAATCAATACACTAATTTCGAAATAGTTATTTACATCCGATGATGCAATTATACTGAAATAGACAACTATTCGAATCTAATTGACGGTGGAAACTTGAGCGATTTTCACTGAAATTTCATTGGAAGTTCCACTGAAACTCTAGAAATTTCCACTGAAATTTCAGTGAGAGTTCCACTGAAACTCTAGAACTTTCCACAGAAATTTCACTGAAAATGTAGTTTCACTGGAACTCTAGAAATTTCCACGGGGATTTCAATGAAAGTTTCACTGAAACTTGAACGATTTTCAACGATTTTAAACGATTTTCATTGAAATCTCAGTAGAACTTCCACTAAAATTCTAGCGATTTTCACTGAAATATTAGTGAAATTTCCACTGGATTTTAGTGAAATTTTCACTGATTTTTTAGTGAAAATCTCACTGAATTTTTAGTGAAATTTTCACTGAAATTCAGTGAAACGTATCACTTGAACTTTAGTGATTTCCACTCCATCCATCCACCAACCAACCCACCTGACCACTCACCCACCAACCCACCCACCCATGACCCAACCATGACCCATACGGCCACCCATCACCCTTCACCCCCTCCCGATAGGCAACCCGAGACGCGAGATGCTGACGGACAAATTTTGGCTGGGCTTTTAATTATTTTAACTAGCGTTTTTGCCTACCTCGCTAACGCTCGTCCGGCTTGGAAGTGTCTCTGATATGGTATGGACCCCTGAAATGCTTCTGTAGTTCAACAATGTAACGTTGAGATTTCATAATACAGTGGATTCTGAAAAAATAATTTCACGCCCCATCCACGGCCCTAACCCCAGTCCCAGCCCCAGCCTCAGCCACAGCCCCAGTCTCAGCCTCAGCACCAACCTCAGACCAAGACCCAGCTCCAGCCCCAGCTCAGCCTTAGCTCCAGCCTCAGCCCCAGCTCCAGCCCGAGCCACAGCTTCAGCCATGCCCTATCCACGGCCCCAGCCCCAGTTCCAGCCACAGCTCCAGCCTCAGTCCCAGTCACAACCTCAGCCTCAGTCCATCCTCAGCTTCGGCCCGGCTCCAGCCCCAGCCTTAGCCCAGCCTCGCCCCAAGCCACAGGCCTTGCCTCATCCCTAGCCACAGGCCCAGCCTTATCCTCAGCCTCGGCCCCAGCAAAAACCTAAGCTCCTGCCTTAGTCACAGCCCCAGTCCCTGCACCAGCCTCGACCCCAGCCACAGCCCATCGATCCAAAAGGAATGTTTTGACTGATTAGATCTTAGAACAACTGATCGGACCATCTAATCAACTGCCCAATCCGTACGGATAAGTCAAAAGTCATCACCAGCATCACCAACACGGACCCACCGACCCACCGACCCACCGGACCCCACCGACCCACCGGACCCACTAATCCACCAACAGCACCAACGATGTCACCACGATACGAGGCATCCGGACGGATAAAATCGGACAGACGCTTAATTAATTTAATTTGTTGGAAGGATGTAGCGAAATCTACGATTATTTGCCTTATGACTCTTATCCCACTTATGATTCGTACCTAGATAGAAAACTGATCACGAAGGATATTTCTCTCACCAGCAATGAATAACATGTATACCCTTATTGCCCATCTCGTTTGACTATACACTAATTTCGAAATAAGTATTCACATCCAATGATGCAATTATACTGAAATAAACAACTATTCGAATCTAATAGACAGTGGAACCTTGAGCGATTTTCACTGCAATTCGAGTGGAAATTTTTCTGAAGATGAGGTGATTTTCACTGAAATTCTAGTAAAATTGTAGTGAAATTTTCACAGATTTTTCAGTGAAATTTTTACTGAATTTTTAGTGAAATTCTCACTGATTCTTTAGTGAAATTTTCACTGATTTTTTTAGTGAAATTTTCACTGGAACTTAGTGGAACGTATCACTTGAACTTTAATGATTTCCACTCCATCCATCCACCAACCCACCCACCTAACCATTAACCCTCACTCACCCACCAACCCACCCACCCATGACCCAACCATGACCCATCCAGCCACCGATCACACTTCACCCCTTCCGCATAGGCGACCCGATACGCAGTATGTGGACGGACAAATTTTGCCTGGCTCCTTAATTATTATAATTTTCGTTAGTCTGTGGAAAAAGATTGACCCTGTAAAATGATATTCATTTGGATATTCCGGAAGTTGGATGAAACAATAAGAACGAGTGTCAATCTTTTGAGAGTCAATAGAGTAAGTTCTGGAACGTTGTCGGACGTCATCCGATCATTCTGTGCAAACTCCTCACTTTGGGAACAAACTATATACTTCCTTCAATAATTCCTACCACTGTCATTTGTGGTTTTCACAACAACGAAAATTGATAATTCTTCTGGGACACTCATTAATTTATCCGGCATTTATTGGAATTGTGATTTTTTTTCGTTTGCTTTTGAGGCTAGTGATCCAAAGGACAATACAAGAAACTCCCATCCACTGCTCTTCCAGTTTCATGTTTAATTACTTCTGAAAAAATCTTTATTGATGAGCTTCAAATATTTTGTTTCTGATATCTAGTTCGAAGAATTAGCCCATTCACCATTGCAAGCTTTGGCCGTTGAGAAACGTTTCTTCGAGCGTTTCTTATTACAGTTTCAAATTCTATCATAATCAGATTATACGCATGTATGCATGGGACTTTTGGATCAGAATAAAGATGTCAAAACTAGAATTTTAAGACTATTATTATTTTTACTTTTTCCTCCTTTGCAGCCAAGTATTTGGCCTCGCTCTGAGGTTTGATTTATTGATGAGAACTTTTGAGAATCTTTCAGACTTCTTTGAGGTATTTGAAAATAATCATCAACGATTAAATTATTGAAATCGATAAAAAATTGCCCATTGTGATGGACAATGTGAGTAAGTGCGAAGATAACAAAAGAGTGGGTTGCAACTTCTAATGAGTCCAATCCATATGGGTGGGGTTATTTGAAGTTGCAACACTGTGGAAAACTGGGATATTCTAGGATATCTTTATATTCTAGGTGCTGAAGAGTTGAATCCAGGTCTTCGTCCAAATGAGTCTCATAATCTTAAGTGCAGCGAAAATTGTCAACATTGCTGATACGGGCAATGTTCAAAAAATCATAAGCACAAATGACCTTGTTGTGCTACGATTTTGAGCTGTAGCTCCATCAAAGATGCATAATGGATCATGAACAATCTGGGTTCTTTATACCCTGGGAGGTTCAAAATTATAATAATCATTCAGGCAGCCAAGGCCATAATGTGTGGAATTCTTCCGTGAATTTCAAACATATATGAAACTTGGCGATGACCGGGATAATGTATGAAACTCCCAGAAATTTGTATAACTATCTTCTTACAATATTCTGTAATAACAATTTTTTACTTTGGTCGATTTGATTATTTAGATCAACTCACTTTCACAGAATTTCATTGGATTTCGGGGCCGAATTCTCTTTCTGATGAATCGTGCATAGAGTTACCGGTAAAAGTAATTTGATCTTTAGAATTTCATAACTATCTTCATCCTCCAGTTCAACATAGCTCGAATCAACTTTGTTTAGCAGCGCATTTTCTTGCTGCGATGCAAGATTTAGGATCGATCGCAATGTATTGATATCTTCTATAAGCCAAGCGCAGTTGGAATTATTTTCATTGCATGTGAGAGATTCACTATCAATCATCTCCTTTTGATCTCGCAATACTTCCTTTGACTTTTTCAGATCCTGAAAATTCAATAACCAAATTTCATCAGTATTGAAATGCATGTACCGCGTGGGTGAACATACGATTGATTGACATCATTAGATCTACAACTCACACTTATTATTTTGTACAGGGAATTGTGGAGCTCGAGTAAATTGCTGGCCAAAGTTTTCTTGATGTTTTTATAGAATAACTTTACGATTAATTCCAATTTTTCGCGGAGAACCTCGTTACACTTGCTGTTAATCGGTTCCGCGTCCAACAATTTCTGAAACAAGGTGACATCAAGGTTTTCTCTCATTATCTACATGTTGTAAAAATTTAGCAAATTATTTTTCAGGCTGAAAGTCACCGTAGCCTCGATTATAACGGGATTTTGTTCCAAAATTGAGCTGATTTTCGACATTATCTTTGGAAAATCATATCCAATAACGAGCGCTTCCTTTTGAAGTTTCTTCATTGCTGTTTCAACTATTTCCGTCTCTCCCAGTATCGTTGATATCTTTTTACTAATAGATTCATTTATAGGGTCCTGGAATGAGGAAAGGCTAGGTTATTCAATCTGATAAAGAACCGATCATTGAGAGGTGATTTTGTTTCACTTGGTAACGATTCACTTCCGTGAACTACTTTGATTCAAATCTTTCTGTGATCAGAAACTTTTAAATTATAAGCACAAATTGCACTAGGTTTCAACCCAAGATCATCATCTAAATGATCTAAATTGGGCGAAACTATAGTCGAGAACTTTCCAAATGGACTGTACATGGGTTTGCTTTCGAAATGCTAAAAAAGTAACGTACAATCAAACAGTTGTGCTAAAAGAAAAGAGAATACGGTCCGTACCTGAGAATCGAGCTGACGATCTCAAATATTCGCTAAACTTTTCAATGACGTTCTAGAACTGAACAATTTCGAAAATCTGCACACCTTGCAGTGTGAATCAATGTATTCTTGACGGGTACCGCTTACTGCACCCTCATGATAAAAAATTGAATTCTGACATTCATGTTATCCCACTCTCATATAATTATGCGGAAAATCGGTAAATGTGCGTTGCCCAGGCAGTTTGGAACTCGCAGGAAAAAATTGAAGTTCGGAATGAAGTTTCTTCTCTTGAGGCTAGCTAAATTACGTACATCATCGTGTGAGGCTATTGTTCTATTCTTAGGTAGGTTCGTTTCATTACCCCGAAGAGTCAAAAATATTTATAATTCATTTTCAATTTTTCCAATTGGTGCATCCATTAGATAATGAATCATGTGTTATTTTGGAGATGTTGATAGTGAAAGGAAACTCTGGAAAAATCCAAAACTTTGTTGAATGGTCCCCCATTGTTGGATGCTTAGACTCTTCCTAGATCCATAACATCTATTCTTTGGGTAAGTTTTATGCCAATAGCTATTGCAGCGGGCTACAATTGGGAAAAAAGATTTTTTCCTGAACGGAACCCCCATAGATTGATGTGAAATCAAGCGCTGAGTCTGGAAATTACATCAATTTCCTTCGGACAACCACAAAATTCCGAGAAAATCGAGAAAATGTTCAAGTCCGATATCTGTAGGTGTCAGATTTTAAACCTTGGATTTGGGAAAAGGTGAAAACTTTACGTCCAAATATGAACTTTTCAAATGTTTCATTCAGGGACGTGATCCTGTTACAGTACTTACTTCAGGTGACATTCGTGATGTAATATACTCGAGGCGACATTCGTGATCCAGTTCTCGAAGTATCACAGTACTGGATCACGATCAGTGTGACCTCGAGTACATTATATCACGCCAGTGTCACCTGAAGTACTGTAACAGGATCACCTCCCAGAATAATAATTTTGGAAAGTTTATATTTGGACGTAAAATTTCCTCTTCTCCTGAATTCGATATCTATGTTTAGAAATAATTTTTCTCGATTTTCTCGATACTTTGGGGTGTCCGGGAAACCCTTATGTCACCTTCGGAGCCAGCGTTTGATTTTACATTGATCTATGGATATTCCCCCTCAAGGAGAAGACTTTCTTTCCAAATTATAGGCTTGTGTTATCATAAAACTTACTCGAAGAAAAATAAAGAATAACCATCTTTTGGGAATGTGGATTCCCGCACAAGTGGCCGGAAAAAAGCAGGGATATGTTATCTTTCGACACGCTCTGCGGAAAAGTGTCTTTTCCGCACTGATTTTCCACTTTCTCGCACAGTTTGTCGGAAAACACAGTTCGATACACCGGTGTAAAACCTATTTTCGGTTCTGTGGACCAGAGGAAATGTTCTTACGGGAAATCAAACGTGAAGACTATGAGACCGTGATGAGATTATATGGGTTTGTATCATATAAATATGCATGCTTACTTCTTGAACTATGAATATAGCCCTGGACGTTGATAGTATGACGAAAAGAGCTCCAACAACTTGGATCAATTTCATTTCTATATCACAGAGACTTGTGATTAGACGTTTGGAAAAATTCGTACAAGTAGCTTTACAAGCTATTAATGTGAACGTTTTTAATGTGACGAAGAAAACCATAACCGGAATACAAATTGTAAATCACTATGTAAACTGAATTTCTCTTATCAATTGAATATGACCTCATATTTGTCTATTATTACCTGGTGGTGATGAATTTCATCAACTGGTGAATGTGTGACGAGGATCATACCAAGAAAATACAGAAGTGGTCTATTTAATTTTCAAACATTATACTTGTTCATCCAAGTGTTGCGATAAGTCCATATGATTTCCGCAGCTTTTCGAGACTTGGATGGCATTTGGGTCACAATAGAATATTTGATTGATCTACCGCAGCACTTCTCAAATTTACACGAGTTTCCGCAATGTTTGCGCGTGCTCAACGTTTCACCTCACCATTCAATTTTTTAAAGCATTCTGAATTTCTGATACAGAGTCAGTGGATCTTTGATCGTTATTTCCGTTTTTACGCGGTTTGAGTTTTGAATTTCATAAATGCGATGGGTCAGTTTCCTTTTCTTCTGATGAAAAATGACACGAGTAGAAGGAGCACGATTCAATATCTTCTACTCCTGATTCAATCTTTAGACCTGGAAGCGCGAGTGTGTGAAGAGCCGTGTAGGAAATCTTTCACAGCTGAAATTCCAGAACACATAGTTGAAGTTGCCCAATCGCAACTTTGACCATTCCATGGTGAAATAGAAATGAATGGAAATTTGGAAGTTGTTTAAAAACTTGGGCAGTGTAACTAAGCAATGCTTTATATTTTTAGATGATTGTTATGAACCATTCCAAAATTATTGTAAAGTTCAAAATCAAGATAGCTTCGACAACGTTGCTGTCACTTTTCTACGATTGCAATGACCTTTTCTTTTCTTCTGTTCGCTGCAAGTTTCTCAATGTGCGAAATGTTTTTGATAATCATGCTGAATTCTGCTGATTAAATGCTATTTTCTAAACGAAAAAAATTAATCATCAGGTCGCAGAGTTCTTTCGGTCCGATGAAATTTGAGAAATCCAATATTTTCATCCGAAAAACGCGCTTCATTATTCATTTACTTGCAAGATTCCGATCATTACTATTCCAATTATTTTTCATGGCAGTTGTCGGAATACATTACGATTCTATCTCGATTTCTCAATTTATGTATGTACATACAATTGTACAATCAATTCTAAAATTACAATGAGCGAATCGAATAGTGACGAACAACCTAACTTGAAAATCCAAAAACAAACCGAAATTGTTCTTTGCTCCAGAGATAAAACAACCAGGAGAGTCGACAAGGTAGAGATGCCTGATCGTTTACTCAATACCGATCTCCTCTATTAATAATCTCTCAATTTACACCCGTCGACGCAAATCGGCTTCTCGATAAGAACTGGGCAAGTCGACACTGTATACACCTTCGGCGCGTCGATCGTTTCTCCAGCGTGTTTGTCCTAGTCAGATGCAACAAACTCTGTTCAGAGCTCGGATACCTCGTTTCAGTCGTACACAGTCCGCTAGAGTCAGTTTGCATTAGGGATATTTACTTGTACAAAGTGCATAAGTATATCGTAGAATAAAAAAATGCGAGGCAGCGGAAGCGTGACTGCGATGAGTGAACGCGACGCGGCCGAAGTTAATCTGGCCGGTGGTGGGCCAAACGAATCCGGCCCCAGAATTAATGCCCAATATTTCACCAGCTTGCCGGGAGTTACTAAGATAGTGCAATTGGTGAGTTTCATTCTGAGTTGTGCTTCAGTGGGACTTGTCGCATTGGTTTATAATTTCGCTACAAGATCGATTGCAATCAAAATAATGTTCTCCTCTGTGATTTTTTCAGTATCAAAGTCACTGATGAATGAAGGCATGTGTAAAGTTTTTCAAATCTAATACTATCTAGGATCGTAAATCATTTCTAAAGATTTCATAGGTTTGAAATCGGTATTTTCTCTCAAAATTGAATTAGTAGGGTTCAGAGCTTGAAAAGCACATAATTTTGGAATAATTTTCGTTCATATCAGGATCTTTGACAGGCGTAACCCACATCTTCGTCAATTCAATTAATTTCAAAATTTTGATGAATAAGTAGCTCTCGATTTATCAAGAAACACATGAATTGGATAAAAGCTATGTGAAATATTTGCATAAATATGAAGAAAAACGCGATGCAAAGGCATTTAAAACATTCAGAACGCGCGAATCTGCATAAATATTCGCGCACTTGACGCTGCTCGTGAGAGTATACATCCGATATATATCGTGTCAAGGCAAAAACGAGGTGCTCGTGTCCCAACACAGCCGATTAAAATCCATCAATCAAACTATTGCAAACTCGTCAGAAATTTCTGCTCACGGCAAGCTCGAAAAAACCTACAACCTTTCAATTTTTATGAAATTTGCACCGACACCATTCATAGTGTTCCTTCTGAAGGATTCTGTGTCACATACACGGGGACTCATATGACTTCTCTCGTTTCACTTCTTACTCAAGGAAATTTGAAAATTTCTAAGAGTGGATACGATCTGATACACACGATCTGCTCAAATCTTTTTACCCAAGTTCCACACGATAAGATAATGACGCGACTTCCATATCGAACATCCCGTCGTAATCGGCGATGACACACGCCCAAAGCTGGAAATCTGATTAGATACGCTGCGTGAATCTTGGAATGAAAAGTACATATTTTTGGGATTTTTGTGTTCAAGATCAATCTGAAAAGTGATTGCCCAAGGCCCTTTGACCATCTTTTCAATTTTAATGATTAATCCATGAATGGATCCACAGGTCTTAGGTTTGACTTGCCAAATAACTGGCACGGAGGAAAATGATGCTGGCGATTGGTTTGTTTTCGTCACGAAACTTGCCTTCCTCGCGACCCTCATTTGGTCACTCCTCTATCTCTTCTACGTTCGAGAATCTTTCAAGATACAAACAAAGTACTGGACAGGCGTGGTGAGTTCATCAAAACTACTGTACTCACATAGAGTGCCAGGATTCAGTTGTGTATATTTCGATCAAACCTTTTTCAAAAATAATCGAGTTCAACTTTTCTTCGCTACACAGGAAATTTTGACCACCGGAATCTTTCCAATTTTGCTGTTCTCGGCATTCATAGGTGAACTTGCTTGGCCTTATCGACCTCTGTACTATGTAGCAGGGGTGAGTATTCAAAAAATCATTATAATCACGAGATTGGGTCGTAGAATCAGAACGTTTACTGCAATGGGTCACGAAGGAACCCACGATTTTTCATTTTTCAATGTTTACCGACTCATATTGACTCGAAAAGTATTCCCAATAACAATGCTCTAAATCTATTAGAGGCGAAAAATCCTCTACAGTAGAAGCAATAACGGCTCTATTGGAGGCGTTTTATCCTCCACGAAATTTAGGTCGAATCTATGATGCCAATTTACTCAGCCATGAAGACATCAATATTAACCCCAAAAAGGTTTATTGACATCCTGTATGCTATGGATTTTGCACGGGTTTGCCATTTTCACTCACGATTTGTCAAAGAGTAGTTTACAATCCACATCCGCAACCATCGTCTTATGGTCTGTACAAAAGTCGCTTGCGGTACAAAATTTAACTTATCCGTCCCCGGATTGTAAACTGGGTACGTCTATCCCAACACAGAGGTGCCTTTGCCTAAGCATGTTCGTGCTAGTCCAATTCATAGGATAAACGTCCGAATTACTGCGAGTTTTTCGGGTACCTCCGGCTCAAACACCGCATATTTTGTGTTTACCATAAGATATCGGGCCCGAGCTTTTTCGAGGTTGTTGGTCTACGTCTTGAGAAGATATCACCCGATTTTCAGACCGATCCGAGTTAATGGAAAATTATGATAAATTAAACGCCGAGTGAAAATCAGTGCTCCTATTACTGCGTTCGATTCCCTATTACTGTGCGGGTATTACTGCGTTTCACCTATTACTGCGTCCCAATTACTGCGAAGACAAAAGTACGGGTTTTAATAGATTTTGAATAGTTTTCCTTGGATTTTCGCGGGATTGGGTCTAGTACAACGTGATACGACGCATGTCCAAGTGGTGTGAATTTGAGTAATTCTCGATAAAAAGAGCAACGTTGTCAGGTTTGCTCGTGGCTGGCTATCCCGGCTTGGTAGAGCGTGATATTTTCATCGATTTTGAGTACTGCTCTCATGATCCATGATAATAAACAAGTTCCAAACAATTATCCGATGCCCTGGATAATGATTGCAGCATCGAATTGTTACATTACATCGTCTTATTGGACATCCAAAGTGCATAGGTCATACACGCGGTCCGGTGCCCTGTTTGTTTACATTCGAGCACATCCCGGCGGCAATTCAATAATAATATAAAGATAAGAGATGAATATTTTAAACATGCAGTTTTTGTATCATCTCCGTATTAAATCCAACACAAACTAGATTTGTACATCGGGCCTGATACGGTTCTCGAAACAGTGACATGGAGGTATGAATATATAAATAATATAATATATTATATAGATACATACACATACAGGTGCGGGACGTACGTGGGAGAGTCGTGATCAGGCCCGACTTACGAATTTAGCTTGATTCAATATAATAGTGAGACTATGCAACCAGTGCATGTTTGTAATATTCATCTCTTATCTTTATTATTGAATTGCCACCAGGATATGCTCGAATGTAAACAAACAGGGCACCGGACCGCGTGTATGACCTATGCACTTTGGATGTCCAATAAGACGATGTAATGTAACAATTCGATGCTGCAATCATTATCCAGGGCATCGGATAATTGTTTGGAACTTGTTTATTATCATGGATCATGAGAGCAGTACTCAAAATCGATGAAAATACTGCGATTTACCAAGCCGGGATAGCAAGCCACGAGCAAGCCTGCTCACGTTGCTCTTTTTATCGAGAATTACTCAAATTCACACCACTTGGACATGATTTAAGGCTACAATCGACGTCGTATCACGTTGTACTAGACCCATTCACGCGAAAATCCAAGGAAAACTGTTCAATCAAAATCTATTAAAACCCGTACTTTTGTCTTCGCAGTAATTGGGACGCAGTCATAGGTGAAACGCAGTAATACCCGCACAGTAATAGGGAATCGAACGCAGTAATAGGAGCACTGATTTTCACTCGGCGTTTAATTTATTATAATTTTCCATTAACTCGGATCGGTCTGAAAATCGGGTGATATCTTCTCAAGACGTAGACCAACAACCTCGAAAGAGCCCGGGCCCGATATCTTATGGTAAACACAAAATATGCGGTGTTTGAGCCGTTCTTGAGCAGTTCTTTCAATAACCTTTATCATTATTGTTATCTCCATTCTTAAGAAACACTAAGCTCGTTATTTAAGATGTGATTGCTAGAAAGAAGGAGAGCAGAAATTTCAATTTCCGTAACAGACATTCTATGTTCCGCAACTCTAGCCAAGTTGAAAGGCAGGATTTGGAGTTTGAAGTTTTCGTTTACAATTGAACGGTTGACAAATTTATTGGGTCTCAAGAATTCCGCATGCTTGCTTGAACTCTGAAAAGACATCGTTTAAGAATCGTTTTAGTCTGGCCGTCTTTTTACACCCATATATGATAAGACTTTCTCCACAATTTTGATTCCTCTTAAAATCGTTCTATTTGTGATTTGATGATATTTTATGTTTCTATTCAGATCTTCGGCCTGCTTGATGCCATTGCATACGGTGCAGGTACAACATTTCTAGTTCTGGAATATTTCAACGAGCCACTGCCATCACCATCCGATCTCCTGCCCACGTGATTGTAATACAGCGTGTCATGCAACGTCAGGAAACAATTTTCAACCGAAGTTGAAAATCATCGGACGAAGAATGGAAATGATTTTCAAAATCTAAGTGAAAAAAGTGTATTGCCCAGAGAATTTCTCAATGCAAGGCCATCAAAGACATGGTGATGCTCTCTGTGTATAGTATTGAAGTGTTGCAATAAAAGTATATGTGACATCGAGTGCGCGCAAACGGAGACTGTAAATGCTATGGCGCAAAGTGAATGGAATGCAGATTTTATATAACACCCAAGATGCGAACCAATGTGTTATGCGAAGTAAACTATTTACATTTTCTTATGGGATTGCGAATCTATCTTGCGAATGAAGCTCGCAACTTCATTTCACATCTAAGAATTTCGAAATTGCAATTTTGCTGGATCATACTATAAATATAGCTTTTGAAAACTCAGTATTCACTTCGAGAATATAGTTGTAAATATACACTTTTTATATCATTAAATATACTATTTTTCAGAAAAAGATTCAATACTTCATTAACATTATACCTCTATTTTCGTACACATGTAAGCCCACGTGAAAATCAATGAGTCGTATATTTGAGTCGTTGAACGAGTCATTGAACGAGTCAAATATTCGTTTCATTATGTGGAGTCGTTGCAACGACTCGTTAAAATGACTCATTTGGTAATTTTTGAAATTCAAGTTTATTTCCACCGACACTGCAATCTTTTCAGTAAAAAAGGTGGTACCGTTAAAAAACTTAGACTGTGAAATTTTCGAAATGAGTCGTTTTAACGAGTCGTTGCAACGACTCCACATAATGAAACGAATATTTGACTCGTTTAACGACTCGTTCATGAACGACTCATTTGTTTTCACGCGGGAGCCGACGAATACGATTACGGAATCGAGTTGAATTGACGCAATTTAAATCAACCAACGTCTAATAAACGAGTCGTGAGTCATAGTAGACGTGTATAAGAGCATCAAGAACTAATAAAAATTTTCTAGAATATCATTACGCTGGACTCAAAATGGAATGAAACATAGCATATCTCTAAATATTGGAAACTTCTTCGTTTCTTATTAATTTGATATTTAATTTTCAATTTCTACCGCGTCAACAAATAGCATTGAATTCTTCAGATTTTCATGTATTTCTCATCATTCTTTGCTCCAAAAATCTAGGTTCTTTTCGAATAAGAAATTAATTCATCTTTCTCGACGCGAACGATTCTCGCGTGGAGAAAAATGATTCATATCTTGTACAAACAATGACCATTTTCTGGACCGTGGATGAAATTTTGTCAAACAGCAGCCAAAATAATTGTCTGTTTTCCATTCCATTGGTGAAACAAAAAGTAAGATCGTAAAATTGTATTCTCGAAGACATTTACACTTCGGTTTGGTTAGTTTGAAACGAGCTTTAGTTGGTGCGCCGCAGATGCCCACTGCGCTTGCGAAGCTTTCGTGACGGTGACTGGCCGGCTCTTATGGCAGTTTTTGGAGGTTATGTACCACTAATGTTTAGATCAATGTTTGATAAGAGATTACAGTCTACTTATAAGTCAATGCATCGGTGATAGTTACTGTTACTATCGCTAGCACTATCTGCAGAGCAGATAGTGAATAGAACCACTATTCCTTGAGATCTTCTTAAGTCAACACAGGTGAATACTTATCCATGGAATGATGTTTCCATTTTGCTGAAATCATGTTGAAATTGATTGAAAATTCTGTCAAAGCTATACTGTTTTCCCAGGAATCAAAATGCTGAGATCTCAGAGCAAGAATTCAGTCCTAAGTTATCATGACTGCCTTCTACGACAAGAGGATTTACATCTGCTGAATGGGCCTTTCTGGTTGAATGATGCACTTATTGGGTTCTATTTCGAATACTTGCAACACAAATATGAAGATTCAAAATCTAAAATGCTGTTCCTAAGTCCAGAGCTCACCCAGCTCCTCAAACTCACAGATTCACACGAATATGGAACTTTCCTTGATCCAATATCGGCTAAAAACATGGACTACATTTTTTTCCCAGTGAACGATTGCAGCAGTCGTGAATCAGCAGGTGGTTCTCATTGGACTTTGATGGTATTTTCCAAGCCTGAACGAACATGCTTCTATTTTGATTCATCATCAAGTTCTAATACTGCAGCTGAAGCTGATTTTTCCAAAGGCATTATGAGCTACCTCTTGGAGAATGGAAATGGACAATTTGTTGAAGTGAAATGTCCACAGCAAAAGAATGGTTACGATTGTGGATTGTTTGTTTTGTGTTTCACGGATGTGATTGCAGAACATATTCTGGAAGCCTCTCAAATTGAAGGATGTAACTGTGAAAGTGTCCAGAGTTTAGTGTCTAGAAAAAGAGAATCACTTATATCTCTCATTCACAAACTTAAAGAGTCCAACCCATGAAATAGAAGTGATTATGGTACATTGGTATTTTGTAAATAGTTATGATGTTCCTCCTTCCTAGGCAAATTTGTGTAATTCTTGTGTACGATTGGTTAGAATTCAGCTCTGAATTTTCAAAATTTTGATAGTGAATAGTCCCACATCATTCCTTTCTCAGTATATGTCAAACTTTGATGTAAATATGATGATCGTTATGAGAACTACTAGATAATTGTAAGTTAGAGTATTTTTGTAAGCATTAGTGTGCAAGTTATATTAAAATATAATATTGCAAATCCTGAAGAATTCTTCTAATTTCCGCGCATCTTTACATAAAGTCGGTAACTACGAAATCTGTCACGAAAAGTCGGAGCGGCGGCGAAACACACCAAACCAGAGTACCAAACACCACGGCCACATCAGTTCATCATGTTTTTGGTCGAAGTGGTTTGGTGATCGCGAAGTGCCCGGTTTTTCCTCGAGTAAAGATCAAATAATTCGTGCCTCCAGAAAAATGGGTCGCCTTGTGTTAGCAGAGGAGCGATTGCTCAGCTACCTGGAGTCTCTAAGCCGTCCGGATGCCTACAGCGTCGGCCTCATCCTCGGTCAGGTGCGTCGCAGCAGCTGTTGCTTCGTTTGTCATCCCGGGCAGGGCAACGAATCTTATCAAGCACCTCATTCGGAATCGATTACGCATTTTTACTCAGACACTTCATTTCGTTTGAAAATGATTTCCAACCTAATTATGTACATGTTCTAGAGCTGATTGCTGTCTCATTGACATCTTTTTGTCACTTTGCTTTATAACTCTACAACGTATAACTTCACAATTCAAAGTAGCCTCTTCTAGGGTGCTTTTGCAACCTTTGATTGGCATAAAACTCTTCTCTGATTGCATTATATGCTATCATTTTATCCTTGCAGAGTACAGCACAGAAGGATTTTGTTATTCACCTGGCAAAAACTTTACCCGCATCCAACGCAGAAGTTGTTGAAGAACCTCTCTTGACTCCAGTCACAGAGACTCCAAAAGATACTTCTGAGGATTACATAAAATCAGTCAAGGATATTGATATCAACCTGGTAGCAGACCATGCAAAGCATGTGTGTAAGACTTCAACTTCAATGGTATAATCACTCAGTTCTCAGACTATATTCTTGCCCATTTCTCTTTAGGTGACCAGAATGCTCCCAGGGGGTATGAGCGTTTTAGGAATTTTTATTGTAGGTCCAGAGGACTGCTTGAACAACAGTGCACATGCGCAAAAATTGAGAACCGTTTTGTCAGCTATTCACAAAAGTTTAGCCAGCAACTCATATCTTTATGGCATCAGTGATCATGAGAACTTGATTTTGGGGTTCAATAGTGTCACCAAATTGTAAGATTTTTCCAAAGCATAGTTGAACTTTTGATAGTCATCCTGGCCTGTGGAATTTAATATAAAACTTTTTCAGACATGTGTGCAAGTCAGTTGATGTAAGCAGTGGAGGAATTCTGAAGCCAGCAGATTGGAAATTTCAGAAAAAAATAACTACATGGCATCATCTTGAGGCTTTGGTGGATTTTGACCATTTGTTCCCAGTTCCAGATGATATGCATCCTCATACACTAGAGAGACAGTTACAGGTATTGATTGTGATCACTTTTTTAGTCATATCAAATCAAATACATATTCCATTTGAATATCATCATATCTACTCTTATTGACAAATCTCTTTCATAGAGCATAGTGGAGCGAATTTCAGAGATGGTAAACAATGCTCTAGTGGTCATTGAAGACGAACCAAAATCTCCAGAGGATGTGATAGAGAGTTTTGCAACAAAAAAGAACCTAGGTAAAGGAGAAGAAGGAGATGAGCTCGATGAAGTTCTACAAGTTGGTGTTCATGTACCATGCGTGAGTTGCTACTAATCAAATCTGGATTACTCTTATTTCCAACTTTTTGAGTCTTGTATTCAATACTTTTTCTAATAGTCTTTCAAAGAGAAATCAAACAGTATCAAAACAATATCTTGTTCTGCATCCATGCGATTAATGGGTCAACTAGTCAGTAAAACAGCACTGCATCAGAGAGCAACAGTTAAGGAAGCTACTTCAGCAGTAAGACAAGATATTCTTCGATCCTTAGCCAGTAGATTAGAGTTACATCTGAACAGTGTAATTGAAGAAGAAAATGGGTCCCCAGAAGGTAAAATACACTCAGATCTGCTTCTACCTCCAACTAACTGAATTTCTCATTGCTAATTCGTTCTCAGAAAATGTCACTCTTCACGAGCCTCCGAGACGCGTATTGTTTGAGTTACCGATAAACAAAGTTACTCTCTCGGATTACTTGTTCCCTGGTGAGGAACCAACTGTGTCCTTGGTCCTGTTGCATCAATTATTGGATATTGAAGTGCAAGAAGATCAAATACAAAAAGATGCAGAGAAACAAGTTGGTAAGTATCATCTTTGTCTTGGTCAACATTATGCACATAAAGACTGTGCAATCAGTCATTTTTTTATGGCTTTATCAAAATTCTGTTAATTGAGTAATTGAATAAATAATACCGTCTTATATTCCAGACCCATCAGAGTTTTATTGCCAGAATGAAGTGAAAACAAAGCCAATAGACCAGGGTAAAGAGCCAAAATATAGTAGTAATTTCACGTTGTATATTGCAAGTATTGTCATAGCTTTTTTATTTGCCATTCTCGGAATATTAATTTACCAGTTATCCACTGGAAAACGAAATTGAAAGCTTATTGCTTTCGAGTTATGTGATAATGTAAAATAGTTTTTTTTAAACAAAATTGTAAATTATTAAATATTTTCATATTTTTAACGAAATCGTATGTAAGTACTTTTAATGAATGTAAATGGTAACTTTACTTGGCAAACTTTTCTTTTCCTTGCGTGTTACCTGAGATTCAAGAGATCAGTTTGTTAATCAGTCTTTGTTATTTAATTGGTGAAAGTGGTATATATTGTTGCATGAAATTTTTTTACTCATCTATCAATTTTAAATTGTACAGAGATTCTGAATGAACTGAAATTTTAGCATTTATTCTGATTTTTTCATTATTCATCACAAAGTCAGTGATAAGAGTGATGTAAATAAACACCAGTGGTCTTGCAAGTCTTTCTAAATAAAAACAGCTTTACATGGTGATAATCAGTCATAAGTCATTATATTTCATCCTTATAGAATATATATATATATTTTTTTATTTATTCATATAATATTATTTATAAATTTGTACATAAAAACTATGTACATGCGAGTTCATAATTATATACAAGATAAGTTTATTCGTGAAACTTTGGGGCTATCTCATTCAAATCGTTTTGATTATAAAAACTATTAGTAACAGTCAGGTCTTACCTAATGTTATAAATTTAAGATAAATACCCACTCCACGATTGGAAGAAAAGCAACGCAAATGGTCGATCATTTTTGGGCAGTGAGCAATACCTGGTCAATCAAAATTGTGTAATGATCTTCGGCTGTGCTCATGATTTACCCAAAATGTCTCATCTCGATTAATTCTCATGAAATAGATTTTCAGTAAAATTTGATCAACAGGCATGGTATTAGTTGATTTCACGCTTCATATGTCCAGTCAAGTATTTACTATAGTGAAACAGGAGTATGGAGTCTTATGGATCTGTTCAAAACTTTTCTCATATATGCTTTCGGTAATGTAACCATAAATTCGTGTTCAACATCATTATTTTTGACTGTATGTGCATGCAAACAAGTGCTGAAGATATATATATAATAATATGTGCCTATCAATCAACTCAGTGATGACCAATACTTGAAGTATATTCGGCGCCAAAGTTATTGCATCTAGAAGAGAATTTGCGAAGAAATCTCGAGCGTATGCGAGAACGTAAGATTCAGTGGAATGAAAACGTGGATCCAATTCTTCAACATAATCTTACTCCGCAAACATAATTTTATCACAGTATAATATCATCAAGACTTCATGAAGCAATATTTATTTTATCATCAAATCTATCTATGACCCACATTCATTTCACCCCAACTATAGAAAAAAAATTTTAAAAGTCGGCTATCTAATAAGTCAGTGGCGGCTGACGGTACAAATGATCAAACCGTTTTAAAAGATGCGGGTTACAAGAAACAATCTCTCGAATTCGTCAACATGAAAAGAACTGGCCATGTTCTTGGCCGATGTTCCTCGGGCATCGCGCAGAGTATATATTGAAAAGACTTTTCATCCTAAATTTTCAATTCAAATGAATATTTATAATTTTTGTCACTAAATAACATTAATAAAAGTTGATATATTGCAACTAATTGTATAATCATCATTTTTGTCATCAAATAGTAGTTAAACAGCTTGATAAGTTTAGACTAATAAATACTCCAGTCAAATCTTCTTCACCAACACAGTAAGGAAACTTTGTATACATAAATCAGGAATTTTCATATCTCATTCTTTGAGAATAATCTTAGTTGTTAAGGCGATGCGGTCGCCGTGCACGCTGAACTTCGTTCACAAAACTCTCAAAATCTTTTCCATTTTGGGCTAAACGACGAGTTATCCAGGCTTTATTATTATCTAACTTGGCCTGGATAACTCTTCATTTAGCCCGAATCTCGTTCATTAGTGATAGTCTTGTGATTAAGGACAATTCAGATGATAATACGTAATGGACAAATCGTTTCCAACTTCGTTTCGTGAAAATTTTGAGTTACATCTAAATGAGATATAATTTCCGGGTTGCACGGCGACTGCATCGCCTTAAGCTTGAATCTAATGACATTTATAGGTACGGTTGTTTCGAGACCATAATGAATGGGAAAAACTGTGTACTTCCATTCTAATTCTAGATTCTCATTTCATGATATTAGATGTATCTAACTACTTATAAAGAGTAAAAGATCTATATCAACTCAATGAACCGAGTCTGCATTGTCACAGTCGCATGCCATATTAGATTACAATATAAGTCAGTTCAATGTAAAGCTTTCCAACCGTGTTTCTTATCCGTCATGGAAATCTAGAAAAATTTACTACATCATCAAAAAACTATATAACACAATGTGAGTCTCGTGAAGAACCAGAAAGAGAAAAATGAAAGTCGTTTTAAAATCATTATACGGAAAATGGTATATCGATTAGAACTATTCGATCAAATCAGAATACCGTTTTCTGAATAAACTTCGATGGTGATGTTGCATTGAACGAAATCCGTTGAACTCTTCAAATTGCCGGCTACAATCGAATGAATTCACTCACTCGTTGAACTCGAAATTGAAACATACACATGAACATGCACACTTGGGCTCACAGCAAACGGGATCACGCATAAAAAAGTTTCTGATCTCATAGGCCTGAATATACCGCGAATTTACATAGCATATATTAATCGTAATCTCGACAAAAGCCTCTCGCGCGGGAAATTCAAATGTTCATCGACAGGATCATACCGCGCCCATGTTAACTAGACCCTGGTGGCTACCTCTGCCTACACTCGCATCTTCGAGACTGTCGAGGTCTAGAGCCGACTCTATCATGGTCGTGTCTTGGAGTAACCTCAGTCTAGACGCTGATAAGGGCGTAGTGACCGGAGCACAGTCTAGGCTCGCCGAAGAGGCTAGAACTGCCGAGGGTCCAACTCGATTGGAAATGCCATTGAGGCTCGGAGGTAGAGGGGCTATCTCATCTATGTCGATCGGAGTGAGATTGAGCGAAGCTAGAGGAGCCTCGTTGCATACCAGCTGGCTAACGCTGCTCGTCGTGCTACCTGCAAGAATGAAAGAAAATTTGTTGAATGATTTTCGTTGAGAATTTTAAAATAAATCACTGCTGTGAAAAACTGTTGGTGAGAATTTAAAATCGCATGGACTGGCGGGCGCAATGATGGAACTATATCACCTAATCTTGATCTAAATCATATGAACGATTCGATTTAAACTGACCAGGAGAGTGTTTCAGATCCGGGTCACGGATTTGGCTGAAACTCTGGGAATAGTCTTCTTTTAGTACCAAAAGACGATACCCAAAATTATAAACCCTAACGCTCAAGCGTTTTCAAGATACAGCCAATAACCTATGCATTACAGTATACCTATATATACTATCTTTCAACATAGGCCCATATGGGCAATGCTAAAGTTTTTTGCTGCAGCTCGGAAATGCTTGAGCGTTAGGGTCTATAATTTTGGATATCTTCTTTTGGTACTAAAAGAAGACTATTTCCAGAGTTTCAGCCGAATCCGTGACCCGGATCTGAAACACTCTCCTTGTGAAACAATTTTTCACAGCCTTGAATAATTTTTTTAATTCTATGATAGATGTGATGAGTGTCTTATATGAGAAAATAACGGTGTGCGCTGTGGAGGTGAACGTTGACCATTGTAATACAGCTCACATTCGCTGTACAATTTCGAGTGCTCAAGTTTTGCAAAATTTTGTGACGAGCTTGCAGTAGATCAAGTTTTCAGAAGAAAGTGTACTGAAAAATTCAAAAAGAGTTGAGGCGGTGATGTTGATTAAAAGAACCATTTACAGATTTCTAGGGGTATTAATTTCAAGTACCCTAAGAATTTCTTAAATATTTCAATAAAGATCCGCTGGTTTTCACATTTTTTGAAAAAACCTACGATTCAAAATTCAAAAACTTTGCTCTTCCGAACTCAAATAGTTCAGATATCAAGTTGCGACATCCGGTCACGCTATTTTCAATTGGAGTTTCCAAAAAAATTTCATCTTGAGGAATTTCGTCAGGAGTTGATGTTTTCACCAACCATCACGTATAATTATTCGATTTATGACATGAAATGGATGGCAATAGGCAATTAACTCGATGAGATGTTTAAAAAAAATCTTTTTTTGATTTGTAAAATCAGGATTGTATCATTTTAATCATGCAAGGATGACGTAATGATGAGATTTAATATTCAAATTTTTCTACGTAATCACAATCTATATAATGACGAGTAAAAACGCAAGGATATGTTGGCAATCATTGGATGTGTGATTCTAGTTCTTTAGCTTACAGGATGTTTCCTCAAATATTGGAGAATTACTTATCTCTAATTTGGGGATCCTGGATGAAGATACTTTAAATCATACGCAGCGTGCTAATGTGAGAGATTCCGGAACATTTAACGAAAATAGGCCTCGTAAAATCGATATGTTACATTAAGATTGTCATGCAATAATATTTAAACCTTAGAGAATGTGTACGCAATGAAATTCCAAATCCTCAGTCCAAAATTTGGCTAATGCTATATAGCAAGAAAAACTATCTGACGTGTACAGGGTGAGCTGAGATTTGATAACGGAATCAATCTCTTCATAAAATTGGCCGTACGATTTCACAAATTTTTCAAACTTCTGGAGTGCCCACAATTTTTCGTCAGTATGTACTTATAGGGCTTTATCGTATCTATTTGTTGCAACTTTGCTCTTCATTTCATTCTCAGAGGTAAGACAGAGTCCGATTTTTTATACCATTACAGAGTCAATTTTATATGTTAGTGACTAGCCTGTAGAGCACACGAGCTTTTTCGTGACTAGAGCGGCTAATGATTGTAAATAAGTAGAATAGAAACAGAAATAAACCCACTGGACCTCGAGTCTGCACTGGGAAACCTGTTTCCGCGGTAGAACCGATATATTCGGAATATCCGTATACGAATCCTTTGCACAAATTTCGGGACTTTTATTCAGTTCCAATTTTTGTTTAATCTCTTCTCATATACGCAAGTTATCGAAATTTTATACTACAAAATTTTCCAGACTAGCATGTGTATTCACAGTTCAAGTGAATAATGTTATGTAATTCGATAGATTAGTCACAAACTAAAAACCATAATATTTATACAGAAAATAATCATCATGCTACTACTCATCAGGCATACCAATTTGTTAATAAAATATACACCATTCCCAACATGTACGGGCGGAAACATATAGTATCGCTAGGGAGAATTCTTGTAGAAAATCACTTACCGACTCAATGCATCGAGTCCTCAGATTTTGGTCGTGATTAGACGCAACAGAGAAATAAAATTTGTTGAGTTATGGTGATTATTTTTCCCCTAACTATACTCTATTACTCTGGTTAGATTGCAAAATTCGATATCTAGCCCTCACTTTCAATAGCTAATGAGTGTTATTTAGTAAGTATGTTAGACTCATAGAGATGAGTAGTAACTATATAACTGGACTAGCTCTAAATATTATATCGAGATCAACAAGCATTAAAAGTAGAACATCCGAGATTCTGTGTTCTCTCGGCTATCATTTCTAGCAGTATGCTAAGTATCATTGTATGATTTGCCAGAACTGAAAGAAATCACCTTCGACGCATACAATCATGAGATAGAAGTAGACGAGAGCGCTTGAAAGCGCATTGAAGGCAATTATGGATTTGACAGCTTTGAGCACGTGTTTGAATGGAGGGTTCATCAGGTATATCGATGTCACAATGTTTGAAACTGCTCGTTTGGAGGGTAGGCTCAATTTTTTACATTTCTTAAAATGGAACTGGAGACTTACTGTTAGCTTTACAGACACTTACGAAACTTAGTCGAGAAAAATGTCGATCATTAATTGTTATTTACACGGACAAATGTTTCTGACTGCATTGATCGTTTTAATGTATAGTGGTAGATATAAACTTCGACCGATGTAAGTGTCTTACAATGGATTCAAACTTATTACCGGACTATACTTCTCTTCAAAATCTCAATGTATTCTTGAGTGCTAATTCAAGTTCGGTCAACTGCCCCTTCAATGTCACGGAAAATGAGCTTGAGGACACTGTGTTTCTGTTTTACGTTTCTGTAAGTAATTCGCGTGACACTGAAAATTTGTAGCATTCGTTTTTCAGATAGTTTTTAAAATACAACCACTATCAAATCAAGTCATGAAAAATCAAATCATCAAAAAATCATCGTGATATACAACAGGGAACACTAAAAGATGAATTAATTATGTTAAATCTAGATCCCATTACGTTAGATACAAAAGCATCACGCAGTGATGAGCTCATAGAAAATTATTAACCGACCTCACAGTAACGAGGAAGAAAGATCTATCAACTACTGCAAATTGAAATTCTATTGCTTATGGGCAGAGTAAGTTTTATGTCACCAATACAGACTTATGTATCCAGAATTACGAATTGCTCAGGCTCAACTTTGTATGCGTTGTCTCATTCATATATGGATAAGTCTATAGTTCAAAATGAAGATCAAATTCATAGAACTCGTCGATGCGGTCTGTTACGTAAAGTCTATTAATGCGTGGGTAGATCAGCACTTTGTGACATAAGTTTGACCTTCAATTTTGCATGTTACTCAACAACATGAGACACTTGGCTAAAATCCATTCGTTTGTTAATTTTCCTTGTGGCAGATCGATATTATATTGTGGATTAAACTTTTCTACTACATACGCAGAAGCTTAGGATTCTTATAAATGACCGATCCGATGTTTATGAGCATGATAGTAAAAGCCAAATAATGTCAACTAATCTCAAAAATGTTGCCTCACAGCACGCTCGACTCAGTTGTACAAAAATCAGTCTGCATCCCTAAATATCCTGTCCTCAAATGACACCCGTCTCCTCATAGCCGAGAACCTATCTACAGCGGTAGACCTGCAACCGCTGGCAACCGAGCCTCAAATATCGTCAGCGCTGCCACCCAGGGCATATCTCGCATCTAGATACATTCTTCTACGTTCATCCTCATCATCCTCTTCCTCTTCCTCGTCGTCAACATCCGCAACGAAGACATTTTCGCTGCGTCCCGCAAGCCCAAGGTGAGGCTGACCCATCTGCACCACGTCGCAAGGGCAATATTGACTAGGATCGGGGTACTGTCTTCCTCCACCCTGGAGATGCAAACGTCTTCCGTGGGGATAGGGAGGCGGTGGTGGTGGAGGGGGTGGTGGATGATGATGGTGATGGAGATGCATTTGGTGCGAGTGTACGGTAGGCATGTAGTGCACCGACTCTGGAGTAGCGTGATAATGGTGTAAATGATGATGGTGATGTAGGTGAGCGTGGGGATCGAGGACAGGTTGAGACGAGGAACCAAGTTTGTTGACAACGAGGCCGATTGCGGTGTGGCCGATCATGGGCAGTCCTCCTGGGCTGAGAATGCGGTTGGCGAGATGCTTGTACGAGGGTTGACGAGTAGGAGGAGGTGGCTGATCCGTGTAGCCCTGAGGAAACTTTTGCAGGTCCCGGGTAGGCTCGGTTACACCGTGGTAGCACGAGCTTGGTTCAGGCCAGCCAAGCCCAGTCTCCGAGGAGACACAGCGCTGATGGTACTCGTCTCTGCAGCGCTGAGGATACAGGCTCTCCTCGCAACGGTAGCCCGTTGGTTTGCCATTCGCGGCGGTGTAAGGTACTGGACCTCCGCCGTAGGCTGGCGAGACCTGAGCTATGGACCCGGGTAGGCCAGGGTCGAGATAACGAGGCAATGCGTTGGCGTTTGAAGCAGCCGCTGCTGCAAGAACTGCCGCCGAGGATGACTCACCGTTCATCGAATCCAGGCCTGGTTGATGATGATGCTGCTGGTGATGGTGCCGCTGATGCTGCTTTGGAACCAGGTTGCTCGTCGAACTCGTCAGCTGTTCGCCACTGCTTGACATTGCCAGAGTCGTCGACCCATTGGACTGCGCAGGAAAGCAAAATATAAAGTTAGTCGAAGAACCTCAGAAATAGAAATATATATTCATCTAGGACGAAGTCATGCGAACTGATTTGATGGCTAACACTCGTCGGCATGGTTGATAAAACCGTATACGGTAGCGTCGACTCCTTGGCAGATTTACGTTAGTGACTGGTCCCGGACGCTTTAGACCGGCGAGAGTGAGCAAAAAGAAGCATTTTCTAACAAGCAATTTGAGAATCATCTTGGACAATTGACCGAAGCTTGATTCATTGATATAATATTCAGCAAGGCAATGAAGACTTTCTACAACAAGATTCTACGTATTTTTACTAACTGATGTCGGATTTACCTCTTCAAAAGACTGGTGTGTAATCAATGTGTAATCGTTTTGTGAATATGGTTGTGTTTTCACGATTTTGAATTTAGGTTTCTCAATGTCCTTACACCATAAAAATATCACATTAAATATCCATTTGAATCAAAGGGATCAAGGAAATGTCAAGAGAAGCATGTGGCAATTACCTGTGGCTGTATGATTTTTACATTTCCGTAGCTCTTATTATTAGTAATAACATTTTCTTCCGAGGTCCTTTCTTGTTCAGCTCGAAATTCAGGCGTGACAATACCTCTCCGATCTGGAAAAAGATTGATCGTTTCATGTGGATGTAAGGTTGGAATCACTGGCCCAATATATTCAACTTTCATCAATAATTACCAATAAGGCTAGGAGGTGATGGGCCGCACAAGACATAGAAACAGTTCCCGCAAATATTTCCTCGGCTATACGGATTAAAACTCTCTTGTCCTCTTTTACTCGTGAAGGAACCTTTGATCTGTTGATGTGAAAATATGCAACATAGAAATAATATCAAAGCTCAAGTTGTAGGAGATCAAAATATTCTAAAATGTATCCGTTCATCAATCTAGTAGAGTACAGGCAATGAAAATTGAGATCCCGAGAAAACTGAATTGCCATAGCTTACATCCTCATTAGTAGTTTGATTGCTAGTTGTGAGGTATGTGTGAAATCCAGCCAATCCTAAGATACTCCAAACAGAAAAGAAGCAAATGGCGCCAACAACTATACTAGTTGGGGACATTCTCACCGCTTCTATCAACGGTTTATTATCTCTTGTCACTGCAAATGATAGGTAAATCATTAATTTTATGAGAATGCTCATCATTGGTGCATGCAGAGATACTCACACATTATAAGATGCGTCACAGCACATGCAAATATAAAAACGCATAGAAATGCTAGAGATACTATAAATGCATAAAAATAACGGTAATTTCTTCGTCCCACACAATTTCCAACCCAAGGACAATGATGGTCAAATCTTTCTGTAATTCAAAATCAGAAAATTACAGATATCACGGCATGTTGATATTGAGAATATACTTGTTCTTTCATCAAAACAATCCATATAAATTCTTCCCCTTACCTACACAATTATCACACAGACTACAATGCGATGCTCTAGGAGGTCTGAATATTTTACAAGTGAAGCAGTACTTCAACTTTATGGGCTGACCCTTAACAAGAATCTCTTTAGTTCTTGGAGGAGGTCTGTATGTTGGAGAACCATTATTTGGCACTTCTGGAAAATACATTGCTGAGTTCATCAAGTTTGTATTAGTATTACGTTCAAATTCTAACATTCTACTTTCAAATACCTATTTGTTTCTCGATGTATGCTGCTTCATCTGGCGTTGCCCTAGGTATTACACCAGGATCACTAAAGCTAGTTCGGAAGAGAGCGGACATAACAAAAATGAATAGTAGCACACCCACAACTGGTATTGCAGGTGTTATACTTCTTGCTAAAAAAGGACAGCTGAAAAATAAAAATCTAGATTTAGCATTGCATCGATCAAGTATTTCTTTTGAGACATGAAAAACATAGACAAGCACTTATGAGCCGCCTAATACTCTTGCAAGTGTACATATACAAAGCAAGCAGTCAAAGAAAAAGAAAATATTCCAGGATCTTTTCTATTTGGATTCACCCACGGTAGTAATTTCAATGTGTAAATATTGAAAGACATAAAAATGAAAGGTAGGGAGTCCTTACTCAAAAACAAAGAATAGTCCACTAGTTCCTGCAATTAAGCAGACTGTGATGTAGAACACTCCAGTTTGTGGTGCCATCATTGCTCTTCCATCACAGCAGAACCGATTTCTTCCTGGGAAGAGTTCCCATTTCCTTGTGACTCTTGGCATTTTGTGACAATTGTGCTACCTATACAAAATCTGTAGGAAAAATTTGCCAACATTAATTGAGAGAATTAATTGAAAGATCACTATGCGTATAAAAAAGTTCCAGTTCAATCAAATTATCAAACAAGGGGCCTGAGCAGTGGATCAGCATCACTTGTGACCTTCAGTCATAATTCACATCCAATCTACTGGATTCTCCTTCCCATTAACACTAATATGTTCAATTTAAAACCTTACAGAGTGGACTGCATTTCAAGATCTTTGAGATCATTGGGAATCGAAAGTTATCCATGGCTATGATGAGCATTGCAGGCTTAATTTAGAAATGATTGAAAGAATATTTTGCAACAAACTTGCAGGCTCTATTGACAGTGGAAACACTTGGTCAATATCTCAAGCACCCTGATCAATGCACACTCATGCGGATGTGCTTTTCATTTGCTATATTATTCATTGCTTACAAAACTTTTCGTAATCATTAGAGCAGACAAAATAGGATTTTCGGCCAAAAAAGAGTCCAAAACAAGTTTGTAGCTAAAAGACGAAGCACTGATAACTCTGTTGTTTTCGCAAAGTGCAACTCATCCGCGACACGAGCAAAGCTCTACAATTACTAAAAAACTTGGCTGTCCTCTAGTAAACACGACACTCAAGATACAATTTGGAATTCATGACCAACGAACCATTGCTCGCGTAATCTCTCAAATTATCACAGGAACTTCCTCATGTAAGTGTCTGCTGCGATAGCATAAAATCAAGATAGCACAGTGCATAAACGACGGCAGGTAAAAAATTCGAAAGCGTCGATTACCAAGGCAGAGAGGAGTGTACCTGACCGACTAATAACAACTCCGCATCAGCGATAATAGAGAATAATAATCCTCGGCAGATCATCGTTGTCGTCAAGATTTATAGCTTTGCAAAGCTAACGATATCTCGCGTTTCATGTCCAAAAGCAATTAGGCGATGATGGAATCTGGACGCCTCGAGGCATTCTCTCTATCTATACTATCTCTACTGTCTATAATAATACCGCGACTGTTTTTGTTCGTATTCCGAGAGTCTTTACACACTCGATTTACCACACGATATCAACAAGTGCCACACAGAGGGTAAATGGAGGGTGTGGATGGATGTAAGTTAACGAGGGGACAAAAACTCGGGGCGGCGGCGAATCAATGGCTAAGGAGCAGCTGTAGATAATTTATTTTCTGTACCTAACTGTAAACACTGACGTCAGGAGTTGTGATAGTGTTGGAGGAGCTGCAGAAGATGATGAACGCTCCACCGGGAGGCGCCGCTGCTCTCGTGAAGCCCATCACCGCAGCAGAAGCTTCGCAGCTCCGAACTGCTTCGAAATATTCCGAATCCAGGATCCAGGTCGACGTTGCTCTCGGAGAAGAGCTTTCACGTGACGATTGTGGTACAGTTGAGGCACTCTAGGACTATATTTACGTTCCAGCTTCACGCATCGCGAGTCATGTGTGTCTCGATGTCATCTTTGAGAAAAGGATGCAGGCGCGGAGACAGGAATTTTGGCACTCTCTCCTGCAAGACGATGTGCCTCGGCCAGCTGAGCAACTGAACTGACACTGTCCTTCCTGCACATGCACCGATGCACTTTGATAACGTTTGAAACGAAGTAGATATACATATAATAATAACAACACTCGAGTTGAGCTTTTTGACAGAATCAGACGTTCGTTTCCGTGAGCAGACTAAACTAAACACCGACGCGACCATGAGGTGAACGTGTGCGTGAGTGATTGATGACTGAACTGAGATCGACTGGATCGACTGCAGTCCAAAACTCGATAGTGGGCACTCGGACTCGAACAGGCGGATCGATAGGTCGATACAGTCGTCGAGATATGCGAAAGCGCGCAGGATCAACGGCGACCACGACGGCGGTGGCTCTTATCTTACTCATCATTTCCTTACTTTTCAGAGATTTTTCAATAGTCAAGAGAGAGATTTGAAGGACATTTTTATGTTCCTCGAAGTGGTCTACTATTCACTGATACTACGCTCCGAAACATTTGAGAAAAACTTCAAGTTTTTTCGCGAAGTTCATTTTGTTCGATGAACCATTTCAGTGACTATATTATATATAGCTGAATTGGAAATTCAATTTATTTCGGATGAGCTATATTGCCCGAATAGTTTTCTGATCAAAATATATCATCAATATTGATTTTTTGCCTTATTTTGATAATGTAAGGAGGAGACACTATCTTCGCACGGAAATTTTTTTCTGTTACTCAATTTTCAACGTCCCTGAAATTCGTATCAACAATATTAAAAACTGAATAAAGACGTACAAATTAGGTGCAGTGAAGTAGTACCCTCGCAAATGACAAAAGTATGATCCGTTTTATATTGCAAACAAGAGACTTTGGCGTTTGTGAAGGAGGGAAATTGCAGATTATTTGAACTTTTTAAAATTCGAGCTCGATGTTGAAGATGAAAAAGTAATAAGTCGTGGTGCAAATGAAGTGAGAATGAAGCGTATTGTGTTGTCTTTAGTTGTGATTTTGATCTCAAAGTATGGTAAGTTGATCTACATTATTTTACTACGTCTGGTTGGATGAACCACATTTCTCGAATTACGTAAACATAAAATTCTGCTTCTGGGCCTTTTGAGGTTGTAAACATTCTACACATGTTTTTTGAAAGAAATTGCTGACGACCTATCATTCAATCATTCTTCGTCCGCGGTCTTGGTGCAAGAAAATGATTGAGCTTCGTATCATTTCAAAAATATATTTTGGGAAGATCTCAAAGCCGTACTATTGGGTCATACACTCGCGACTGTAGTGATGAGACTAGCTTGCTAATACATGTCAACTTCGCATTCGTGCACATTCGAATGTTATTCACCACGGGTTCAATTTTTCAACCCCCAAATGGGAATCTAAGAACAGTTATCAGTAAACTTCAAAAAACTATAACATTCGATCACCCTCATTGAAAAATTGAAAACAGACTTTGTACTTGTGCTCTTATCTGCAGTTATATTGAAGGTAGTTTGAATAATTTTAGTAACATCAGTATAAAATTCCGAGAGTTTATAAGGCCGTTGAAAATTGGCGAACAACTCACATACGTTCTACTGAGATTAATCAAAAGATATACAAGTCAAACTTTCGTATACTTCCTGATGTCACACCTCCCCTCAAGGTGCAATAAGGTGTCGAGAAATGCCTGCAAAATCCAACTGTAGGGTACTTTTCGGGAGCTCTTACACATCAAAGAATCTGTATTCACCTGAATCGGATCGGTAAATATTTATAAATGGCGAGCCACACAATAAATGGAATGAAAAGTATCAGTTGGGCTGTAAAACAACTTTTTTTTTCTATAACTCAAAGATTATCCATGTTATCGGTCAACGTGTAGAATAACTTTTCGTGTATAAACTTTTCAAGATCCACGAAGAGGGTCTAATGACAATTCTTCGATTGACGCGTCCATTACGAGTTATAAGACATCATGATTGTATTGTTCTCGATTTTGCAATATTTTTACGATACATCATACTCTATATTGCATATTTCCAGCATTTTTTAATCTTCCCGTTTCCCTAAATGTGCTGAAAATATAAAATATAGAGTATGATGTAATCGTGAAAATATTGCAAAATCCATAACATTTCAACAATGATGTCTCATACCTCGTAATGGACGCATTGTTCAAAAAATTGTCACAATACCTTTTTTCTAGTTCTTACAGAGACCTACAAAAAGTTTCTTCGCACGTTTTCCGGATAAATGGATACTTTTCGAGTTATAGACAAAATGTGTTGTTTTATAGCCCAGCTGATACTTTTCATGCCATGTTAAATCTACAGAGGGAAATCAGTCTACTCGCCATTTAAAAATATGAACCGATACGATTCAAGTCTCCCAAGAAGCACCCATTCGGATTTTGCAGGCATTTTTTTGACACCTATCGCACCTTGAGGCCAGGTGGGGGGTAAATTCCGTAATGAAACTTTGAAATTAGCAGCAGGGACATTGCCGATAACATTTTCAACCTTTTTCGACCCAGTATGAATAAAGAATTCCATTCACAACGAACAGAATTTGCAGCCACAGAAAGAAAGTTAGAATGTGAAAATGAACCAAGTGCGAATTTAATATTTACGCTAATTATCCACAGTCTTTGCAAAGTGATTACAACCTTTGTCTGCGAATGTTGCATCGCCTTTTATTTATTTTCCATCGATCAACGGTGATTTTTTGGGTATAGTTATTAGTTATCGACAGGGCCACAGCTCACGCACAGACTCGAGAACAGAAAAAAAATAATTTCCCTCAAGTATTAAATATTTCCTCCAGCTCAAGGGCTCAATTGCTACAAATGTGTTTCTGTGATAGATTCAGACTGCGCCAGTGAACCCAAGCAAGGGAATTTCGTCCATGAGTGCTTGCCAGGTAATGATTATTTCAAACAATTATTTTCCACAACAGTTGACTTTTATGATACGCTTGACAGATTGTACATTGAGAAGTGATAGGGGGATAAATGCTCCCAAAGTTTGTCAACTAAAGTCCCATGTGAAAATCAAAATGATATGGTCATATTATGAACGTATGTTGTTCTGAAGCACTGTGTTCATATGAGTAGCTCCGTGGAAACTTTAAAGTCACGTGTGCCACCTTGTCCAATAGACCCGTGAAATGCTTGGTATAAGATTACACAAATGATTTTTGATGTATACTGTAATGCTCTTTCTGGTCCAATCGTTTGTAAATGAGGGCCACAAAATTTCAGGTCCCTATCCCTGTCGTTTTTTTTTCCGGTTTTGGCGAGTGTGAAGCGTCGTGGTGAGGCTTGTTCGAGATTCGGGCGGGCAAACTCATATCAAATATACTGATATTAAGCATCAAATCCCACAGCTACAACGACCAAACAAGAATTGTTGAGCTCACTCGCTTCCATTTCCCTAGAAACAATTGGAATAACCTCATTTCAGGCCCTTTTGCACACATTTTTCATTCAAGTTCATTTCCAGGGGCAACACAAGTTCCCGAAAAGAGTGCATGAAAGTGACTTTTGCGCACAGTTGCAACTTCTGCGGACTATGCAAAGTCATTCGCGCTTTGAGCAAAAGTCTTTTTCATTACTCTAACCTAAAAATGCCGCGTTTAAATAGGATTTTAGGATTCTCGTAACGAAAAAATATATCCGCACTTCGCTTGCGAGCCCATTTTGGGCACTGGAGGACATGTCTGTCTTGCTTCGCTCGACAGACAAACTATCCTAGTGCCCAAAATGGGCTACCGCGCTCAGTACGGAAATATACTATCACGCACGAATTTTCAGAACGGCTGCGGAAAGTTACATCCGAATTGCTTACGATATTTTTGATATTTCTGTGTAGGAAGTTGAGACCACATCTATACTACATGTGGTCGAGGGAGGACGGAGCGGCGCGGCGCGGGCGTGATGCAGGGGGCGAAACTTCCGCCGAGCCCCCCGACTCAAAATATTCTGATTAATGTTTCAAAAAAATGTTCCCTGGAAAGTGTGCATCATAGAAAGTCTTGTACTGATGATTCATCTTCCAATATTGTCTTGTAGTTCACAATTGATGGTAATTACATTGAAACTTGTGTAAGTTGGGCACTCTAGGGTCCGGAAAAACTGCCCAACTCAGACAGGTGCCCAAAATACAGAAATTAGTACTCAAAACCATCCTTCTCGGTCAAGGCGGTCAGTTCTCCATCAAATTCTGATTATCTTGGATGGAACACGTTATCCACTAATGATCATATGTACAATACAATAGTTTGGAATAGCCATAAAGTATCCTTTTTTATCAGAGAATAGACGTACATACAATACAACGATGAAAAAGTCGGAAGACAGATGCATCCATTTTCGATTCAGGACCTTGGTACAAGTCGATTACTCCATTTGGCAGCAAGGTAACCTCTGACTTTCGACTGCTTCATACTGGATACTTTTTTTTTTTTTGAATCTTCGATCTATGAATGCATTCTGATCAAGTTTGCACATCATTGCTGGTTTATTGTGTGACGGTGAATACGCTACAAACTTTGCTACGATTTCATCACTATTGATATACCCTAATGTAACAGTAAAATTATGGTATATGTAGATGATTGACTTGGTAGACAATCGTTGATGCTGATAATCGATCAATAACAACGACCTCTTGTTTATCAAACTCTGTCGCTTATTCGTAAACTCATAATCGAGATGATCAGGACGAAGATACGATATCATATCTCGAGCTTCGAAGTGTAAGTGCCCAACATACACAGACTTGTTTTCATGTTATTATGTTCGATGGGAGAAAAGAATCCGCTCAACTTATACATGTGCTTAACATGTAGAGGGCCTAATGTATAGAACAAAATCCCCATAACAGCTGATGTATTTTTGCGCGTTCCGCGAAAAATCCCCAATTTACAGAGGGGCCCAACTTTACAAGTTTGACTGTATCCTGTACTATTAGTGTCACATGGTCCGGACGCAAACTTTCACATCATTATCGGTTGCTTTAGCAGCATCGTAAAGAGAAATTTTCTGTAACGAGAGATTCGAATCAAAAGGACTTAATAGAGAAGGGTTCGGGAAAAGAGCAAACATACTGTCATTCGAATTTTATTAAACAATTTATCGAATAATCAGCCAAGCAAGAATAATTCCAGTCCTCGTAAATGAATAGACAACTCTCGACCAGAATGGTGTAAGACGATTTCAAGGTTTGGGAAAACTGCGCCGGTGTTGTGCGGTTGATCTAGTCAATGATCATTTTTTGGAAAAGTTCAAATAATATTATGAATTTTTTTCTTGTGAATTTTTGGACTGCAGGAGTGCTTTTGTATGATTCCATGATAACTTCACCAAGAAGTGGTCATTGATTTCGACATTCTCGAAAAACCCTACTGCAATTTTTTTAGGATTTGAAATTGACTCATCTATTGCATTGTATTAAAGAATGTGGCCTGAATTTGTCATTTCATGATCAAGATCATAAAGCCAGTTCAATCAATGATAAAATATCTTGTGTACCGATCGATTATGTCAGCACTCTGAATGTGTAGTCGGAACTCTTTCTTATAACAGAAAAAATTCTAACACTGAGAATTTTCAGTCAAGTGCAACCGATTCAAATTTAAATCACCGTATTATATGTTAGAGTTCAACGTTTCTCAGACCAATTGCCAGAAGATGTATTCATGTGCCCGAAAAAAATAATTCCTAGTCCGCGAATTTGTAGACGTTCCAATCCCTCCCATCTTTTATGTCCCCTAGAGGTAGAAACGTACTAAAGGCTACTCATTTCTGCATAAAAATTGGAATATGAAAACGATTACTCATCAATAGATTTTTATACGCAGATCTCATTTTTGTGCACGAGTTTCGACACTTTGCGCAAAAATTGGTTTCTATGGATTTACATTCGTGCGTGAAAGTGAACGCTCCTCAACTTTGCGCACCGCATGGTACCGAACCTCACGCCCATGTGAAAATCAATGAATCGTTGAACGAATCATTGAACGAGTCAAATATTCGTTTCATTATGTGGAGTCGTTGAAACGATTCGTTAAAATGATTCATTCTTTACATTTTGAAATTCAAGTTTTTTTTCATTGACACTGCAATTTTCTCAGAAAAATAGGTAGTACCATTGAAAAACTTAAACTGTAAAATTTGTTGACTGTAAAATTTTCGAAATAAGTAGTTTCAACGAGTCATTTGGAATGACTTCGCATAATGAAACAAATATTGGACTTGTTTAACGACTCGTTCATGAACGCCTAACCGAGTAAGTAAAGAAACGATGAAAGTAGTGGTATTTCACCGTCATTTTTTATTTCCCACTTATGCTACACCTCTCATGTCTCCTTACAGTGCCAGACTAGAGTCAAGCTCAACAGGGTCATTTTCCCCGCTAATTTTCCCAAGCCCCTTCCCTTGGCAGTGGTTTCGCTAGATGGTAGATAGGGACAATACAAAACCTACGGTGTCATCGCACATAGGTGGCTACTGAGACCTGAGCCCAGCGCCCGCCCATACGAGAGGTACACAGAGTCGCAGGACACCCCCTCTTTCTCGGTACGCGGCGGACAGTTCCGAGGAGCTGTCATAGGATACGCCGAGCGAACGGCAGCCGGCGGACTGTCCCCTAGGGATAGTCGAAGTGGACTGCACGCCTTGATACCTCCATCTACCACCTAACGAGACCTCTGCCAAGGGAGCTGGTTTTGCTTGGAAGAATTATTCCTGCAAAGTTCATTTCCGGGAAATGCGCTACTATCCGGCATAATGATGCCCGGGAGTTGGCACAAATCCCGGGATTGACCCCCTGTATGGACCGGTGGGTGATAGTAAGCGTGTTCTGTCACTCCGGAGGATTTTGCTCCCCCGAGGTGTCCGCGGGGAACCTCTTGGCGGTACATGCAGAACACCCTTTGGAAGTATGCTGTTGAGTAGTATGTTGTGCTCAAGCGAGTTGCCTTCTCTGACAGGACCGGCCCTCAGCCAGCAAGGCCTACGATCGGCACTTCTTTAGTTCGTGCATACACGACAGAAGTGCCTGTATGGTTGCAGAGCCGTGTATCCCCTTAACTCGGTGGGTTGAGCAGGGGCTCTTCTCGCTCCTTAGGGCATCAACTGCTCTTAGGCAACCATTTGTCGTCCTAGGCTTTAGCCGCCGAAGTCCGGCCTGGCACAGTCCTGTAGGACTCCGGATGTGGTTATCTGCATTTGACAGCTGTGCCCCATAGCGATCTCCAGTTGGTCGACGACGCGTTTCGTCTTGTCTCTTCCACCACGTAGAGGTCTAGAGTATCACTTGACAACCAGAGGCTATGTCTCACGCTTAGTTGCCCTGTATCGTTCCTCGACTATCCAACTTTGCCTCGAATCACGCTCCCAGGGACAACAAAAGGCCAATCCCGGGTCTAATCGAGGCCCCTAGGGATCCCGCCGCTCTCAGGAGGCTGGTAATGTCGATGGAGATCGCCGAGGAACCAAGGAGGGGGTAGATAGGAACAGTGGGAATCTCGTTAATCCATTCATGCACGTCACTAATTAGATGACGAGGCATTCGGCTATTCCATGCGTCAAACTCCACGAAGTGTGGGGGACGGATTTCCCGGTTCTAATATACCGGTAAACTAACAATCAATAAACCTTACAGCTTTAACTATCACCATCTAGCGAAGGCTTGGAAAGATTAGGAAACGGAGGGCAGTTCTGACCGTCAGCGACGTTTAGTTACCCGCTAATCCAAGTACATCAAGGATGAGCGGGCAACCAGGGAAACTTCGCGGAAGCCGTCGCCCAGGGTTGTTCTTAGGGAACTTCCCTGCTCCGCGCCGCTAATTACTTAGCGACTCGCACTCCCTGTGTCACACATGACCGGTGTCACCGAGGAAGGCTCCGCGGATATTATGACACAAACATTCAAGGACGATTGGAGCGATTTGTCTATTATCTAGAACTTACTCTAAGTCAAATCATAAAATCTTGGCTGTGTCATTTTGTTAAAACTTACGATTATTCCTATGTACAGTTAAAAACTCAATTGCAGGAGCATCCTACCCATAGTCTTGGAAGGTAGGGAAGATCTCCAATGATGATCTGAGGGCAATCATGGAGATTGCGAGAAGATCTGACAAGGGGGGGACCACAGGATCCGGGTCGCCAATCTCCCCCAAGATTTTTTCACAGTTTTATACTATTGAGAATATGAAGAATCCAGAGTAACTCCGGCAAATGGGCCTCCTGTCCAGAGATACAGCCACTGAGATTAACCCGGCTGAAAATGATCGCGCGGCTGCCGCCCGGCTGTGGCGCGGTCGAATCATCGCGCGATTACCGCGCGGTAGTCGCGCGGCAGTACTAGAATTTCGGGGAAAGGAAACCAGTCCATAATTATAGTATACTGAGGCCAATACTGGATGAAGGGTCGAAGGGGAAAGATTGAGAGGCCGAAGGGATGCTTTCAAGAATTTTATGGGGCTGTAAAAGCTCTAGACATCGTTCGTTCGCTCCGCGTGCTCCGTATACATACCGCATGCGATATTGCGCAGAATATCTCCCGTGAGCCCCAGGGATGATAAGCGTGGTGTATTATGATAACAACAAACCATTAGCAACCCCAAAATTGGGGAGGGAAGTGAGAGAATAAGGTTGCACATCTCGCGTTTGTCACCCGATAGTCGCGTGGCAGTCGCCCGATAGCCGCCCGGTGGTCGCGCGGCAGCCGTTCGACAGCCGAGCGATTAATGGCAAATCAATAATGGCTCTTCCTTGACTTTATTCTCGGTAACAAACCAGAAAGAGGCAGTGGGCGGACAAAAAATTATGGCAAATCGACAAAAAAAGAAAAAAAATTATTTTATTCGATACTTTTGGGAATCGGTGGGATTTGAACCAGCGAACTTCTGATCTGTAGCTCATGATTTAACGCTCATGGCCAGAGAGACGTATTACGCGTAGTGGTGTAAAAGGCCTACATGAATTGTGGGTCACTGTGGTTGGGATATAGTGTTATTCCCCTCGGTCAGCTATTTTACTTGATATACTAATGGTGATGTATTTTCACAGAAAGTGGCCTATTACAAAAACCGTTACATCTCTAATACAGCGACCCACACTTCAAGTAGGCTTTTTACACCACCACGCGTAACACGTCTCTCTGGCAAAGAGCGTTAAATCATGAGCTACAGATCAGAAGTTCGCTGGTTCAAATCTCACCGATTCCCAAAAGTATCGAATGAAATAATTTTTTTTCTTTTTTTTGTCGATTTACCATGATTTTTTGCCCACCCACTGCCTCTTTTTGGTTTGTTACCGAAAATAAAGTCAAGGAAGAGCTATTATTAATTTGCCATGAATCGCTCGGCTGTCGAGCGGCTGCCGCGCGACTACCGGGTGGCTATCGGGCGACTGCCGCGCAACTATCGGGCGACAAACGCGCGATGTGCACCCTTATTCTCTCACTTCCCTCCCCAATTTTGGGGTTGCTAATGATTTGTGGTTATCATAATACACCACGCTTATCATCCCTGGAGCTCGCGGGAGATTTTCTGCGCAATATCGCATGCGGTATGTACACGGAGCACGCGGAGCGAACGAACGATGTCTAGAGCTTTTACAGGCCCAGAAAGTTCTTGAAAGCATCCCTTCGGCGTCTCAATCTTTCCCCTTCGACCCTTCATCCAGTATTGGCCTCAGTATACTATAATTATGGGCTGGTTTCTTTTTCCCGAAATTCTAGTACTGCCGCGCGACTACCGCGCGGTAATCGCGCGATAATTCGACCGCGCCACAGCCGCACGGCTGTCGCGCGGCAGCCGCGTGATCATTTTTAGCCGGGAACATTGCTCATATAAGCCCATGTTGAAAAGTGATATATATATATATATATATATATATATATATATATATATATATGCTGATAATGCTAACGTTTCTGCTTGTAGCTCTGGACAGCAGGTCCATTTGACGGAGGTACTCTAGATTCTTCATATTCTAGGTGGTAGCAAACTGTGAAAAAATTTTGGGGATGATTGGCGACCTGGACCCCGTGGTTCCCCCTTGTGAGTTCCTTATGTTAAGGAGTCTCAGATTACTCTCTGTCTTCATTGTTATTGCGCCCCTCGATCCCAAGACTATGGGTAACACTTTTACACTATTTACACTCAACTCCTCTTTTACCGTGGGGATTAGTTGGCGATACTTTTGGATCTCTTCGGTCGCACCTCGTTTCGAATTGTCTTCCCGCTCGAACCGAACCGTTACATCTACTATGTACGCCCGATCTGCATTCTTTACGACGAGATCGGGTCGTAGTAGCGCTCCGTTTCGGGTGCGGAAAGATTGTTCCACGAAGACCTGGTTTCTCATCGCTGATCTTGATGCGATGAGATTTTTGATCTCATCGTGGAGATGGATCCTACAGGCCTTCGTGAACACACATTCTCCTAAGACGTGACCCAGTGTTTCACTCTGTTACAGAATCGTTGATTATTCTTTCACAAACATTCACTCACTCATATGCCTTATAATTAACAAACGCTATCTGTTCAACCGAATTCCGGTATATAGTAGAGTTCCCCTGATAATATAAATAATTAATAAATAATTAATAATTAACAAGGGCTATCTGTTCAACCGATGTACGGTATAGAGTAGCGTTTCCCTGATAGTAATACTAGGTCAACAATCAAATCTCTTTCATTCAACAATATACAACGATTCTATAACTTATTTCCTAATATTCCCTAGTTTTTGAGACAATAGCGGAGCTAATATCCTGCGGGAGTAAGGGAAAGAAGAAATCGGTTTTGTTGATGATGGTCGGAATGTACGACACGAGTTTGAAACTAATTGAAGATTGTCAAAATCGAGTTCCTGAACGAATTGCTATTAGATCACATATTTGGCGAATTTCGGGTTGACATGGGTTATGGGTTATGGGTTATGGGCGTGAAACGGAAGGATTGGTACAACAGAATATATGATTCTTATCGGTGAGTCACGAGTCCGGTTTGAACGTAGTTGATGAGTTGGACGATTTCATGTATGATATTCTATTTTCTCTTAAGTCAGTATAGTAATGAGTATCCTTCCTATGCCTGGGTTGGATATATTCTAAGAATTATTCAGACGTGAATTACTCACCTCGTTCGGTTTCGTAGACGATGATAATAAATATGAAGACAATGAAGGAACTGCTTCAATTATTCTCGATCTGATTCATTCCTACTCAATACTCTGATGTTGACAATGTCGGCAGGTTGAATGTTTCTCGGCGATATCTCGATAAATTGATCACTGCTGTTTCCAAAATTCTGATCACTGAGTAACGATCTCGAATTTCTGACCGAGATATCAGTCAGAACACACGGTCAGATTCACCGTAAACACAACTGTTGTACTCGATTTTGGTCGAGTCATCGGTCTTGATAATCCTGTTTTTTTTCCGAATCACTCGGCTTCACTCAATTTATACTCGGTCAAATTAGGGATAACACAGATATTGTTCAAGATCACTTAAATTCAGTATCGATCTTGATCCTTTGATCGAGATATTGGTCTCGATATTTCACTTGCTTCACAACGTTCAACTTCACACGATCACAAGTAAACACAAAAATTGATCTCGTTTTCTGATCGAGATCACACCAGACACACACAACATTCGATCTCAAGACGATGAAGGAATGGCACAGGATTGAAAAAAACTGACTGACGAGTGGACCGACACCGAGAAAAACTGATGGAAAACTGTGCTACTGCGCCCTTTGGCAGCCAATTTTTTTACCGAATTTAGGAATGTTCGGAATTCGGTGGTGGAAGGTTTTCCATTCGACGATTCGAAGAATTTAAGATGTTTTTTGATAGAGTAAAATCAATAACTTAGACTCCGGGGGGTTAAAAAATCGATGCGCAGCAGGTGCGTGTACTGGACGTAGGCCGAGCCAAGACTGACATAACTGTCTAGATTCATGGCAAGTAACACCTCATTGCAAAGAATTTGGGCTCGGCGCGGTTCATCTTGACCGTGTACCCGCGATGTTTTCTCCGTCCCTTGCCTAGTCCGTTACTGTTTTTGATTGACCTTCGGTCCCTCGTCCTTCTGTTGTGTTTTTCTCCTACTCGCTTTCACTTTCTATTTTGCTTCGACCGTTCGACGTTCAAGTGAAAACTGTGCATTACATTCATCTCATCTTCTCAACTCAGAACATACACAATATTCATGTATAAACATAGTACATTCATACAGTACATTCACTCGTTTCGTACGTTACATAATTATAATTAATTCAGTACACACACTACACAATCACATCCACACATTAGGTTTATTCAACACGCATACATTAGTATACTACAATATTAACATTCAAACATTACATTTATCCAATACATACGCTGCATAACTACATTCATTCGTTACACACATTTCACATTCATACATTACATTTATTTAATGCAACATTACGTAATTACATTCACGCATTATATCTATTTAATACCCACACACCTCACGATTACATTCACACAACCCATTCATTCGATTCGCACATCACACAACCACAACATGCGCCACATCCATTCAACATACGCATTTCGCAATCACCATTCATACACCACACTTACTCAATCCATATACACATGTTAACACTTTAACACCCGCGTACACTCGCATACCTTCCACTCATCATTTTCCGAGGCGCAGCCGTTACAACTCCGAATATGACATCTTCGGCACGACACGTCCCCATCGGTCCTCCCACTTGCTCTGTATGTGCTCACTCTCGTCGGTAGGGTGTTTGTTCTTAGTTTAATCGCCTCCCCATACCGCAAGTGTTCGAGGAGTGGTCTCCGCATCCACTCATTGCACCATTTCCCTCGGAACTCTTTGGCTCCTTGGCCGTGCAGTTCTTGTGCCGCCCATCTTTCGGCATGTTTCTGCTTTAGAGTTTCCTCCATCGTATCAATTTCTTCAAGTGTCGCAGTAGGTGCCAAGTTGAGTCGTCTGGCGTAATTCTCAAGTTGTTTGAGAGATTTCTCGGATCTCGTCACTTGGGCGGTGACCGGATCGGACGACATTTGGGCTTTCCGCCCATTGCGGAGAGCAGCTATTGTGACTGATTCAGCCTGGCAAACTATCCCAGGCCTCCAAGTTTCTTCGGCGTGTAAAGAAACGCACTGCTTGTTTTGGAACTGATGTGGAGCATATCTTCGATTTCTCCGGCTATCATCCTGTCGATGTTCTTCAGGACAGTTTGGCCAGGAGAGTTCACAATCAGTCCATAAGTGAAATTGAGTAAGATGTGAGTTGTCAGGAGATGTAGTTTCTGACTCGGTTCTAAAGGGAGTTTCCTTACTCTCTTTATTACTTTCTGGATCGTCTCGATTTCGAGCGTTTGGATCAGCCCCTCTCATGGCATAATCCTCGCACCCAGGTATCAAAACGCCTCGCTGGCCTCGATCGAGGGTATTCGAGTTCCATTGAGGCTGAGCTGCGGGTCGCGAATGTACCATGTCTTGCCTTTCGCGACAATCTCAAACACCGTGCTTTCATTCATTGACACCGACATACCTAGCCCTGCCAGGAAGTCGTTAAGCATCCCAAGTTCCCTTATGATTTGGGTCTTTGGCAACAGTGATGGTGTCATCCGCAAACGCCATCGCGGATACACTTTCGCCTTCGATGTCCAGTGCTCCGGGGTCTAGTTCTTGCGCTTCTGGCGCAGGTTCGATGACGACATTGGAAATAAGTGGCGATAAAGGGTCACCTTGCTTGATGCCCTGTTTGATCAGGACATCTCCATCGCCATCCGCCGTACGTATAGCCGTGTGGCAGTCCTTGTAACTATTTGCGATGTATTCTGCTACTGCAGGGTGAACTCCTTTTTGCACTAACGCGGGTGCTATAGCCGAGTGTGGTACAGAATCGTCCATATCCATAACTCCAACTGTGCCTCCGTCTGCCTTGGCCCTCCTCAAGACAGCGTTTAGGATCTGCACATTGGCGTAGCACCCGTTTTCGTCTGTGAACCCTCTCTGCCTGTCGTTCTGGACAATGATTTTCCTCGGGCGCCTATCTATGCAACCCGAAAACAGTCTATTAATGATGGACCCGACTGTTATCGGGTGCTAATTCGTTTCTTGATCAAGGTCTTTACCCGCCTTCGGGATGAGAGCAGTCCTGTTAACTCTCCAGGCATCGGGGAAGTATCCCGTAGCCAATAAAAGGTTAATCCATGCTGAGAGCGCTATGAAGGTGCTCCCACGGATGTCCCCCCGTTTGATCTGATCAGGCCCGGCTGCCGTGTCAGCCCTCATTCTCTTAGTATGGCGCTTGATCTCTTCAGCACATACCGGGGTCCACGTTTCTGTGATAATGGTAAATTCTGTTGGCCTGGCGTATTTTTCTTGGTCTCCTTCAGTGGGTCCCGAGACACCCCACAACGCCCCATAGATCTGTTTTATTGGGCCACTACCAGGGGGGTTCCTGCTTTCCAACAATCCGTAATCATTTTCGACGATGATTTCTGCCAGTCTTTTCGGCTCCTTGTCGAATAGTTTTTGGCATCGGGCATACAAGAATTGTCCTCGTTCAGATCTGTTTGCTGGTCTGTTTTGTCTGCCCTGACCACGACGATGATTATGCCGTTGTCCACGCTTACGGTTGTTGCTTGCTCCTCGCCCTGGAGTGCTGCCCGTGTCTTTAGGTCGATCTGTTTTTGAGATCATGTCAGTGAGTTCAGAATTCAGAGCTTCCAAGTCATTCTTGGTGATGGTGGACAACTCGGCAGATTTGACTTTCTGCAACGACTGACTCCATTTATCGTTCTCTGGAATCTCAGTTCCTCTGATCGCACGCATCAAGTTTCCTCGCCAGGCCACAGCCACCTCGTTATTCGCGAAGACTGGTGCGGCATTAGTTTCTCGCTCGGGTACGTGTACCCTTGCTTCAATTGGCGCGTCTTCTGCACCGAGAAACACTTCAGATTCACTGGAGGTCTCGTGCTGCGCTTCTGTCTGCTCATTGTGGATATTGAGAGGGCTGGGTGTGACTCCGGCTTGTATCCCGTTATCCAACTCATTACTCGCAACTCTTGTCTTGCGCCTACTCTCCTCCGCCAACCTGAATCCCAATTCCTCGTCGCTACTCAAGTCGGAATTTGAGGGGCGCGCTCAGGTCTGGTGTTAGAGTGATGACAGACAACCCGCCATGACGCGATTCTCATGCCATTTCACGACACGACACCTCCCGACACGACACGTAATTTATTCCGATGAAGCCAACCATCGATGATTTTGATAGAACCAGTCATGGGCTGTCAAAATGAATCCAATCCATCGATAGTTGGGTTCACCAAAATGAATTATGTGTCGTGTCGAGTGGTGTCATGTCGTGAAATGGCATAAGAATTGCGTCGTGGCGGGTTGTCTGTCATCACCCTTATTCAGTCCACTTGTCGATGCCATGGTCTCATCGAGGACTGCCTGTGCTCTCTCTGCACTAACATGCATATAAACAAATCAATTTAGAATGTCACGGACGTACCTTTGTAGGACATTAAGAGTTGGATATCAAATAAAATATCAAATCCATAAACGAATTCCCCACGAAAATGGAGATATGATGTTTGAGGCATCGATTGTGATACGAAAGAACCTACGTATCCACCACGTATCTCCTGCGCCGCTCTGTCTGGGCCCTCCGCCGGACGAAAATGGTACGCAAGACCGACGTATCTCCAGGCACTTATTGAATTTCGACTGAATATACTCGCCACGAGTATTTCACATACCGTCGCCCCCGACGAAGAAAAACACGTCCCCATTTAAGAATGCATCGGGAGAACAATGGGAGGTGTTTTTCTTCTTCGGGGGCGACGATACATCAACATTGAATTTTGGTTGATAATTATCATCCGAGTGAATGAAATTAAGATAAGTTTGCCTAATATGCCCCCTCTCAAGTTCTCGAATGTAATTTACGCACCCGCAGACCTTGCCACGCATCTTTTTTCATGTTTGTCACGTTAGAATATGAGAAAGTAAGCGTTTTGGACCGACTCTAGATTGAAATGACGGCACGTCATTGCAATCTGCAGCGCGTCAAACTTTGGGACGATGGCGCTTACGATATTCACTCGAGCTTACTTACTCGAAAATGATACGCAAAACCCACGTAAATCCATCTGTAGGTTCTTACGTACCACAGCGGTCTCGTGCTGCATTGCTGTAGAATAGCTCGTGACATGGAAAAACCTCGTAAATGCCAAAATAACGTATCTCCAACTCAAGACTTTGGGAGATACGGAGTTTTTAGTGCTTACATGGTTTTAGTATATAATTATCATCAATTCTCTTTCACATTCAGTTTCTTACAGAATTCGTAAACACCATTATTTAAACAATTTTGAAGAATTTTAAATTTGTCTTTGATGAAAAAATGCAGTTTTTATGCACGCGTCGAATGATACCAATAACAAATTTTTGACAAAAATGGAGTTACATACGTTCTTCCGTATCACGGCAGTTTTGAGTTATTTCTTCGAGAAAGCTCAATAGGAGAATTTGGGTGATCTAAACTAGGGTTTTTTTTGCCAATCTCTCTAGTGTAGTTAACACTGAATTTCGATAAAATTGGTTGAGGATGAGTAAAATAACGATTTTGGTGAAAATTTCAGTTTTTGTGGGAAGAAACTCCAATTTAATAAAGATTTACCAGTTCAAGTAAATTCCGGTATGGACCAATTCATGAGGAATGTTTGGAACGTATCCTTTTTGCTAGATGAAAGTATGGTGAATTACTTGTAAAGGAAGATGAAGGGGAAAAATGGATGAACGAAACAAATGTCTTATTACTTCTTGAGTTATTTTCCCGAGGAAGATTGTTAGCGAAAATTAGGGAATCTAAACTATATTTTTCTCAACAATATGTATCGTTTGGTTGCGACAGAATTTCGATGAAATTGGTATGAGAATGAGCTGAATCACGATTTTGGTGAAAATTTCAGTTTTTGTGGAAAGAAACATCATTTTGATCGTGATATACAAGTTAAACTGAAATTTCTGGTGAAAATTCTGATTTTTTCGGAAATTTGAAATTGACGAAGATTAAATAAAAGTTCGATATTAACCAATCGATAGATCCTGCAGAAAAAATCCTAGTTCAGGTGACTCAATTCGTGATGAGACCGTGTTGGAAAGAGATGTTTATGTATTGAGAGTCGAAATTTGAGCATTTTTCCTTCAGAAGCCCCATGGATCAAATTTGACTGGGAGCTGAAAGCTGTCAAGTCACTAGGCTCTCAGAAATCGGATTCTGTACAACTTGTAAGAAGCCAAAAGTTGATAAGGTAAACAGTAAGAGAAAAAGCGTGTCCGCGGTATAAAACAACGTACACACACACACACACACACACACACACACACACACACGCACACACACACACACACACACACACACTTATACACACACGGACAAAGGGGTGCAAAGATGAGTCTCTGGCAGATTTGAAAGGCCATTAGGAAAAAAAGTGTTACCTACAATTAATAGATCTTAGCGAGAGGGAGAGAATGGTCTAAGGCTTTTTTAGATAAACGGAACTTTTTTGAAGAAAATATTGGATTTAGTAGAAAATTTGATCAAAATCTTGCTAGGGTGAAAAGAAAGCGTTCTCTTTGGAGAACGCAAAAAGGAGCTGATCCGATTTCGCTCAAAATCAGGTTCTGCTCATGAAGTTTCGTAAAAAAACATCCACTTTTCAGTTTCTTCTGACAATTTTGAGAAACTCATCCTTCTCAGAAGCGCACCGTGAGTTGGCAAGTCGGTAGCGATCTTCGCGGTCGTCGTCGTGCTTATAGCGACAGGCTTCCGAATTCTTCTTCTCAGTCGAGAAGGATTGAGTTCGGGGGGCTCGCCATCGTCTATTTGTAGACGATGGAGTGTAGCGCCGTGTGGAGGTCGTTTGGCCTTTTAAATCCATTCGACCTTCGCCCCTCTAGGAGGGGGGACGGAAAAGCAGTGCGCATGAAACTTATGTGTATTATCGGACTGTGGCCTCTCCAGCGGTTGGCCAACTAAGCCATCGCGGAGGACGCGCTCGAGCCCCGAATTTTCCCTTGCAACGTGAAGGCCGGGTCCATCGCATTGCATTTTTCTTCCATTTAAAGGGAAAAAGCAATGCGCGTGGGTCTTGGACCACGCGCATCAAGAGCATTGAAGACCAAATGCTCAGGGCAACGACACCTAGCCCTAATCACCAGGAAGACTGGCCTGGTAAAATAAGAAAGCCACGGTCATTGTAGACCAAAAACAAGTACCCTTATGGAAATTAGGCAAGAGACCTATGAGACCGACTCGTAAACCGGTAAAAAAAGTGGTGTGTGGCCAAGGTCGAACGGATCCACTGTGCCGTCTGAAGCTATTCCGAAAGCTGTCGTCTCACACGCAGTCACTAACGGACCGGTTATAACCTGGTATCTGGGTCAATTACTCGTAACGGAAGGGGCAAACCGGCAACGGGGAGCCCCGACCTAAGATCCAGAAACGTAAGACGTGATGAGAGACAGCCGAGGGTAACCGGAGCGATCGGTGGAATGAGGAGACCGGAGCTGGGCACCGCTTCAAATTTTACGGCGCCTTTCAGGAACTATAAATACGACCGACCAAAGAGGGCACAATGCCTAAGTGGCTAGCACCAGCACAATAAACCACACTTACTGACAGGTGTGGCGTCTCAGTCAGAGAGACGTAAAAGGAAAGAAAAAGGAGACAAAATGAACAGAGGAATTGAAGAAGGAAACGCCTCGGATGACAGCCACGGGGAAGAAAATGACCCCGCCCCGCGTCTGCACAACAAAGGGGGTCAAACAAAAAAAGTTTTAGAACGTAGGGAGGTGATGGTCAAGGTACCATTCGACGACCCCACAGAATGTCCAGCGTGCTCTAACGAGGGCAGGCACCTGGCTTTCTTAAAGCACACAGAATTGGGCAAGCATGTGGCCACGAACATCTGGAAATCAAGCTCATATTCTTGTGTACGCCATGTGGAAGAAAGTGTCTATCTGCTCCATCGTGGTCTAGTCATTGGCCACACTGTGAAAAGCAGTTACCAGCAGCTGCAGCATATGCCTGCGAACACTGCCCGTTAACCTTCCATACGCGGGTTGGTGTATCGCAGCATAAGAGACACGTGCACACAAATGAAAGGAATGCAGAGCGTGCAAAAGTCCCAACACCAAGGAAAAAGGGAGGACCCTCATCAGTCTGGTCAGATTCTTAGACCCCGATGGCGCAACTTTGGTACGCTTACGAAATATTTCAATTCCACCCACACCATGCGGGGTAATCAGTTTTAATCATTCATTTTTCTTGTTCTAAACTGTTTGAAACATTTTAAAGCCGTATAGACCATCACTCGACTCGAGATCAGTTGAAAAAAGCTGCCATACAGAATTGAACAAAAGTTACCCTGCCGTAATGCTTCTTACGAAGAGTGGGGTGACTTTGGTACGATTTTTTAATGGTTCTTACCCGATTTTTTATTCGTTAAAATTCCAAATGCTGTAAATATCTCAATGTAACGATGGTTTCTTCAATATGGTGCTAAATGTGGTCAAAATGTACCGTTATTCACCCGCAGTTCGTTCCGGAACACTTTTCCCCGGGTATACTAACTGGACCACTCGCGTATCACTTCTAAATCACCCTTTTTTGGAAACAGCATCAATAAACGACCACAATCATTTTCTAGGGATCTGCGGTGGCTCAACACATTGTTTATGTGTGTGTCGAGGGGGGAGAATAGGTTTCAGAGCGATAGAATCATTCACCTTGCCGAACGCAGCTCTGAAAGTCATTTTTCAGGGGTGTACCAAAGTTGCACCCACTGTCCCAAAGTTACCCAATTTGACGGTACATTTTCGATTTTTTGCAGTTTTGAGACGTTTTTCGACAAAACTCATCAGCTTTATTTGGCAAGCACCCGCAATCCAAGCAGAATGAAGCAAACCGAGCGGAATAACATTAACTGGGATGGTCTTAGGAAACTTTCAACGCACGGAGCGGTTAGTTTTAGTTGAATTCAAGGGTCAGAACGGGGCCAGAACGGTAAAAATACATTCCTGAAATCACTTTTTATCGCAGTTTTCGAGTTCTCCTGCGCATTCGTGATTTCCTAAGGTTTTGATGATATTTTCAATCGCTAGCCCGTGCGATTTCCTTCAAAACGACCACTGCTAAAGGTCAATTCGTTGCAATGGGATCGGGGTAGTGAATCATCTTGAATGAGGTGAAGTCCAAGATGAAAATCCGTGCATATTGATCGAGATCGCCTGCGATGCTGTTTATCTTGTTCAGCGTGTTTCTCTGGTTCCCCTGCACCAAATCGACTTTGCCAAGGGGTCATCTTAAAGGAAATTGTGTGAGCTATCGAAATTAGTAGATTGCGGCGTATTAAGTGGGTGGTGAGTAACAATATAGTTACGCACAAGAATTGAAAACACTTTTGATTCGATTAAAAACTATCAAATGTTCAATTTCCCACAACTCACCATCAACTCACCACTCCGTAGCCCACTCACTTCGATAGCTCGGTCAATTTCTTTCAAAATGACTCCTTGGCGAAGCCGATTTAGTGCAGGGAAACCAACAAAACCAGAAAAACACACTGAACAACCCTAATCAGCATCGCAGGCGATCTCGACAAATTTGCTCGGATTTCCATCTTGGGCTTCACTTCATCCAAAATGATCCACTACTCCGGTCCCATTGCATCGAATTGACTCTTAGCAGCGGTCATTTTGAAGGAAATCACACGGGCTATCGATTGAAAATCCCATCAAAACCGTAGATAATCACGCATGCGCAGGAGAACTCGAAAACTGCGATAAAAAGTGATTTTAGGACTGTATTTCTGCCGTTCTGACCCTTAAATTCAACTAAAACTAACCGTTCCGTGCGTTGAAAGTTCCCTAAGACCATCCCAATCAATGTTCTTCCGCTCGCTTTGCTTCATTCTGCTTGGATTGCAAGTGCTTGCCAAATAAAGCCGACGAATTTTGTCGAAAAACGTCTCAAAACTGCAAAAAAGTCGAAAATGTATGTCAAAATGGGCAGCATACAGGCTACCTCTAGGAATCTGGGGAAAATTCCTTCGATCCAGTTTCATCTTGAATTTAAAATATCCGCATGTGCGCGAAGGGTCCAGGGGGGTCGGGAAATAAGTGTCACCCTGATGTGTGTATATGAGTAGTTCTGCGGAAATTCCGAGATTCGGGGGTCGATAATGTGCCAGCGCCGAATCTCGCTCCCGAAGGTTCTAAGATGTATTCTACTTTTGAAACATATAAAGTATGAATAAACTAGCGCACGAGTGTGAATTTCCCCACTCATCCGTACCATAAGGATAACATGGAGAAACGCGGTAGCGTCACACGGACCTGGCATTTCGCCACGAAAATTGATCTCACGGTCAAACGGTTTGAGCTACAGCTTCGCGGTTTTGGAATTTCAGTTTGACCATTGTGATGTCGAGTGTCAATCGACATCTGGAATAAATGGAGAGAGAAAGATGAGAAAAGGAAAGAAAGTCAGGAAGGACGCAAGGCGCGCTTCTCGATTCTAAAGTGGCCCAAAGTTGCTGGAATCGAGACTCGTTAGCATTTCCCTCCCAATATTTCTCTTCACTTGACAAAAAAAAAAGGTTTAAATAGTCAGGTACAGTGAAATGGGCGAAATGGCAACGTCGTGGCGGAGTTATCCGCCACGACAAATATGCTACAGCGGTTGGGCCACAATACAAGTCCCCGCACCGATGGTGATGAGATGGACGGTGAGGGGAAGGATCGGTGTGCGTGCCCAAACGCAACACTGCCCTTCTTCTCCACAATCGAACTCGTCAACTCGGGTAGCCTCTCTCATCTTTCGCTTTTCTACTCTTCCAAGATGGCGGTGGGCCCTCGACTCTGTCCACACGGTCACTAGCCCTGCATCGTCTGCTACTCGCTCGCATCTCGTGACTCGAAGGGTGAAAGAGAGAGAGAAAATGTTGCTCTCTCTCTCAGATTTCTACACACTGCTACTACCGACTCGGCTACCTACTCGATCTTCCTGCGCCCCTAATCCCTCGATCTCGCGCGGCTCGCTCGAAACGGGCTGCGGAGGGAGACCTTACCACCCTCAGGTCACCACCCACTCGTGATATGCTCAAGACACATGCGCGCTCCTTATCCGCGCATGTGCTGATAAAATTCGCATCCCTAAGCACATGAGATAAGAGCACGCGTACTTGGCTGCGTACCCACCGCAACAATCCTCCTCGTAATAGTTTCATTGTCCCCTAGACCACCCTCGCTCCTCACAGGAGCAACTCCTTCCACTCTTGCATTTTTTAGAAAATTGAGAACAAAATGCGATCGTCAATGTCCCAAACCCGTCGAAAAAGTATCCAAAAAGTCAAACGACTACCGGTTGCTGTTTATGCTCCAAGTCAAATGCTGGATTTTCATTCTCCAAACCCCTCCCCATTCATGACGCATATATTTAGTCATGCAATCGTCGGCTTAGAAGAAAACCCGAAATGTATTCTTTTCCAGATCAACTGAGCCGCGAGTAGGCAGGAAAGTGATAAAAATTCCAACATTCCGACTTTTACATCAAAATGTGGTTTCCTCATTGAACTACTTGATACTAAATCTTTGTCCATCCAGCAGCTGCGGCAATAAGCTGCACAGATCGGTAAGAACAAATGGTAATTCACAGCGCCGCATCCGGGAAACTCGTGACCCCATTCCTTTATCTCAATGCGAGACAAGACGCTCGACCCTTTGTTCATCATCAGCTGTGCGATGTATCCCTGACAAAATGATTTTCTAACCTTACTTTACGATCCAATGAATCCACAAGAGTATGGTGAGTCCCAAAAATCAGAGCCTTTGATGGCCCAGGAACGCGCGAGTACAATAGCGCGAGCTCACCCTCGAGCTGAGAAAATGCCTCCCGGATGCATTTTTATTACCATCCAAAAAAAGGGACAGCTGTCGCTTTGTGCTCGCACGAGCCCGCCAGCTCTGCTCAAAAATTATTGTATCGTTCAGAAAAATATTCATGTAACCATATGTGTGTGGAATTATCATTAGTTGACTATAGATTAACATTCGAGTAAGCTCAACCATAATCATGAGCCTCGGAAAATGAGCACTTTCACGTGCCCGCATTTGACTCCGAAAACTAACTTAAGTTGCAAGCTTTAGCTAGCACTCATCAAAATATTCAAAGTTTAATATTATATGGTTAATAACGCATGTATTTATGTTTCTGCAACTCTATTCAATCATTATACTTTCGCTTAATTTTGTGTATCATTATTTAATAATTTATCACTCATCTGGTTTGTGTATGAGTTATGGCCGAAGAAGAGGATGAACCTCCATCAAAATTATTTCAAAGATAACCAGTATAATAACCGCATGGAAATATTCAGAGTAAGTTTGGTTAAGATCAATGAAAAAACATGTAAATATTTAAGCAAGATATCAGCCAGAAAATGTCTGGTTTATAAGTATTTTTTAGCATTGTAGGCGCCACTCGTCGGGAACCAAAAATTTCGATAGTTTCAAACTTTTGACACGGCGAACGCCACTTGCTGGGACAAGCTTGTAGTCCCACCAGGCCCTCTCCAAGATGTTGCCTCCCTCGAGTCCATCGAACCACCCCCTCGACTCGGACCCAATAGAGTCCCACGCCCTTCATTTCTAACAAAGATCTGAACATACCAATCATGGGGCGAGATCTTACCCCGCCACCGGGTGACTTCATCCATTTTCCCCCTCTGGGAAATTTGAGTCTCCACCCAAAAATCAGAGGGTCTCCGGGAGAGACTCCGTTCAACACTTCGTTCCCGGATCTCGAACAGTTCAGTTCTAGCAGTTTCTCCAAGTTCCACATCTCTTCAGGACTTACAATTTTCACGTCGCGTCATCCATTTCAAGGAAATTCAGCCAGCCACGTTATACGAAGTCAATTGCCGCAATTCTACACTCTCTCCCTCTCTCTCTCTTTGGTACAACATCTTGTAGAGGAATCCTTGGAATCTTGATAATCAATCTCCTACACCGAAAGCTGTTACGAGTGGCGCCAGGGCCAATCGTATAATAAACTACAAATTCTACACCACCCAGACCGTAAGTCATTTTCACCTTTACTATTTTTCATCATCTCTACTCGATTAAAGTCAGTTGTCAGGATTGTTGAACATTATTCTTTGCTTTCGTTTTATTAGCACCGCGTCGCGTATTTGCGTGATTTCCCTATTTTTTTTTGTGGCTGGGAATAGCGCTAACGTCGCTATCCCTAGCATTAAATCCCAAAAATTCTCCTGAGATAACAAGATCCCTATCAATTATGGTGCCGCGCTACTGATTCGTTCGGTTTGCCCCGCTAAAGTAATTGATGAAGGATATTTTAGCAAAGTTTCAACATTTTCCGTTGTAAATGATTTATCCGAATTCGAAGCTTTTCTCGACCAAATTGTTTTGCTCTCATTATACGATCCCGAGCCCTTGGAGGAAACTCTAGGCTCAAAAACAAATTATTAAGCGTAAAATGACGCTAAATTGTTGCTCCCGATGTAACAGGAGCAATAAATTTTTGGAGGCCCCGGAGGGATATGTTTATAACAAGAATTTGATCGAGAATCGCTCCTGCTTGATAAGCTAGTGTCAACTCATTTTTCTCGCAGTCGTCCGATAAATACAATTTTTTTTTTTTCCTACAATCAATCTCACTAACACTATAGTTACATTACTAATTCGATGCTGTACACCAATTCTATTTTCAGATCTGATTATTAATAATCTTAAATTTTGAAACAAAAAATTCGAACCACCAATGGCCGTGTTCAATACCAAAAATTAAAAAAAAAAAAAAAAAAAAAAAACTCTTTAAAAAAATCGTCTGTTTCTCGTTTAATCTTAATAGGTTCAAAATTCCCCTGTATCTCAGAATTCACAGAATCGTGTCACAAAATTTCGAAATTTCGCGCATCAATTCGCCGTATCTCAAAAAAATCACAAATCTCCGTACCTTGTTAAAATTCTCGTTCAAAATCCAAATTGCCAATCCTAGAATTAATGAAGCTCGGAAATCTTGATCTGGTCCATGAATATTGAATACTAAACCTCAAGAATTTCGTTATCCCACATTTCTAAATCCAGGATCTCATACTTCAACTTCAATTTCAGTCAATCTCATAAAAATTCCAAGTCCAAACTCCCCGTCTCAAAATCTCGACAGGCTCATCTAAAATCTCCCAAATCACATATATTCCACTTCAAAATCTTGTATCTTCAGTCTCAATTTCTGCCCATCTCATTAAAATCCAAAATGTAACAATCTCTTTTCAGAATCTCGATTTCTCAATGCAAAATCTCAAAATCTTGTCTTTCAATCTCTAAAATCTCGCCATTCCGAGTCAAAGTCTCAAACTCCCAATCTTAGTCAAACTCATGAAAAATTTGCAAAGCCAAAGGTCTCTCTTGAAATCTTGCCGATCTCATATTAAATAATCTTTCTATCTCATTGATAAATCTAGCAACCCCCGAATCTTGTACATTCTCATCGAGATCTCAAATTAGTAATTTTGCAATATCACCCCAGAATCAAAATCTCAAATTTTGGCATTTTTAAAACTATTATCTCGTGAAAAATTGTCGATCTCAGCCTAGTGCCCTCATCAAGAATCTCAATACCCCTAATTTGAATTATAAATACTCAAGAGTTTTATAAATTACCAAATCAAGCACGCAATCCTTTGTCCCTAACTCAAATCCAATTTCTGTTATAAAAATCTAACCTCAAAATCGCATCTCTTCAACACTATTTCAGAAAGTTCACTATTATTCCAAAAGTCGTCATAGTTGTCAAAATTCTGTCACAGAAAATCTCGAAATCTGGCTGTTCTTCCTACATCGTCTAAGATCTGAGTTTTATCCCCGAAATATCGATGCTATTTCCAAAATCTTTCAGACATTTCAATCTTTCAGGTATCCGCTTCAGAAATTCGAGCCTCGAAAGGCACAGCCCAAAAACCCCAAATATCTTTTTATTTCATTCAAATTACAATATTTTCCAAATATCCAGATCAGCTTGACATTCCATGACAT